>OX438632.1:5005000-6255000 GCA_949316285.1 Eupithecia subumbrata
TCTTAAACTAGCCGGAAGGCAGACTGAAACTTCAGAACTTTATCGAAGGCAGCCAGGCAGGGATGGCTGGAAGTTATTGAAAGGTTCACTGCTGGGTAAATCCCAGCAGTGAGACGGAATGAGTTGAATAAGTAGTGTTGACTTAGAACATGGCGGACGTAGTGAGACAAAAGGCGGCTTAACCCGTGATTACGACGCAGCACCGCTTACCGCTGACGCAGACTTCAACGGGACAAAAGACCACTCTAGACGTTTTTATACGATTATGTGTCCGGCACCTCAACCTCAACAGCCTGTATTGGTCCACTGCTGGACGCAGGCCTCCCCCTGATAACCGCCTTATTGGCTTTTGGCTGAATCATAAAATTTGGTGAGGTCATATATCACAAATAACGAGAATATCTGAAAACTGTGAAGTAGTTTATTAAAAAAATATATATAATTTTTGATTCTCTCCCTCGACCAAAATATTCAGGGTACCTCCTTCATGTTGACCTAGAATTTGGCAAGAAACAAGGTATTACAATTAAACGGAACCCTTAGTGCGCGTGTAATCGGACTTTACACGCACTTAACGTTTTATTTATACTATAGTCAATACTTTTCGTGGAAAAATCATCTAGAATAATCTTCGTCACATACTATGCCGACTCGATAAAAATCGAAACTTCTAGTCTCGATACATTTCGAGTCGACAGATTCGCATCTGTATTTATTAAAGTAACTGTGTATATGTAATATGTTCATTCTGTCATTCAGTCTTCATTCACTCACCTGTCAACAATTACGGAACTTCATAGGCGTGCATGTGTCACGAAAGTAATATGTTCGTGAAATGAGCTCTGATTCAATTCACTTACCGCTTATCCACAACCCGTCCGTAAACAGCAAATCCCTCCACATCAGTCCATCTTCCTTCCTCTGCTTCAGAGTATCGCCATCCGGACAGATCAGCAACATATCTCTCTTTCTCGCTCCCTCGTACTCTTCAGATATATGTGCGTCGCTCTCAGAGTACCACCAATAGTGCCGGTGGCGGAGGCGGTCGTATTTTAGTAGGGAATCTTCGATGTAATGGATTCTGTAAGAGCTTTGATGTTAACTTTTGTATAGCGTACATACAGTTAGTTGAATAAAAATAAATAAATGATGCTTGACAATAATGACACAGACATTATCTAGACCCAAACTAAGGAGCGTGTGTTATGGGTACTAGATACCCATAACACACGCTCCTTATATAATAAATTAATACATTATATAGATAGTCGGTTTGTTCGACGATTTATTTTGTATATATTTACGCATACAACGCTTTGTTGTACAGCAAATGTCGCTTGGATGGTATACAGCAGAAGACGACCAAGCCTTCAGCGATTATGAGGTTCAAAAATAGCCAAGACAAGATCAACTGACAATCTTTGGTAGTGGAGGACAAAAAAAGTGGCGATATCTAGTGTCGGAGGCCAAGAAACTAGCGATATCTAGTTTCGAACACCAAGACAACTGGCAACCTCTAGTGGCCAAGGCCAAAATCCACTTTGTGTCACTGCGCCACGCTAGTAGTAGTAGTAATTTTATGCTCATATAAACAAAAAAGTAACAAATTTTTGTGCACTTACGCATACAACCATCCACAGAGCATAACCCTATACAGCTCCATCGGCGATATATCCATGAATCTCGTGAACCCAAAGCACCCATCTGCGCTCAAACTCTCATGAACATAATCCGGGGTAAGGACCGACAGTTTGTTGTACAGCAAATGTCGCTTGGATGGTATACAACGGAAGAGGATCAAGTCTTCAGCTATTATCTTGGGTATGTGGTAATCGTCAACGTGCCAGGAGAATGGAGAGCGGACATCGCGACGCTCGAATAGTTCGGGGTGGTTGCAGACCTGGGAAATATAGGTTTTTTTTTTTTATATGTAACTCGTTGCAATTCAAACCGCTTCGACAACCTGATTGATTGGGTTATTATTAATTTAAGATAAGGCAGCCAATTCCATTGCTGTTCTCTATAATATGTTTAACTGAGTATCTGTTTTATACGGTGATGAATACAAATATTATCTATCTTTATCTATCTATTAAAGCCGCCACACACAGACACTGTGGCCGGGCGGATTGTATCATACGAATTTATATGAGAGACTACACATACGACGCCCGGCGGTGTATGTGTAGTCTCTCATATAAATTCACGCATTACAACGCGCACGCCTTTGCCTCCGGCCCGGCCAAGGTTCAGTGTGTGGCGGCTTTAAATGCTTTTTCATCAAAGATACAAACTTCAGCTTTATTCACGAAAAAATACGGCATAAATAATGAAACAAAACTGTATACAGATCCGTCCCCTTACATTTGTTGGAGGAGTTAACGAGTTTTGAATGTTTTTCTGTTCAAAGATAAGATAACGTACCTTTCTAAACTGCATGACCAAGTTCATGAGATTCGATGTGAAGTTCTTATCCACGTTGGGTCCAGTTTCAGAGCCGATCGACACATTCAACAAATCTTCGATTTTGATCTTCTTTTTCAGCGCTATAAAACAATACAACGGAAACAGTAAATAAACATACAGGACATATTTCAAATGATCCATTCTAAGAAATCCAGATTGTAGAGAATTTCTGTCCGTCTTTCTGTATGACACCTTTTCATAGCTTAACGAATCTTGATGCAATTGGGCAAGGACATAGATTTTCTCTTGGAGAATGACTTATTCTACCTTTCATCCAGGAAAAAGAAGCGGGGAGGCGCGGGTAGAAGCTGATAAACAAATATGTCAAATCTACAACTCTACTCTTAAGAGACCGGTGTCCTCAGGAGCCCTCCTCCCCACTCACACACACCCACAAACACACCCTTTGATACCTATATCAGAATTCTCAGTATTTTCTTAGACACATTTAATTATTATTACGTAAGTACCTGTTTAAATACTTGTCTACTTAGTAAAAATATCACTACTACTCATTTTATTATGTCTTTAACTTTAACTTTATATACTACTTAACTTTTAAATGACTAATTTTGTATACTCCTATAATTTATTTATGTTGTGCCAAGGAGGCGGGCGATGAGGCAGCTCCACAGATTTAAACTTTTGCTGTCTCATCGTTCATTCGTAAATTGTCTATTATGTACCCTATTCTAAATAAATTATTTTGTATTTTGTATACTACAAAATTAGAATGAATAAAAGCAAAACTGTGTGCAATACGCAATAATAGATAAGTTAAAATTTTATTATCGTTTCAACAACAACACTAGCCCTTAATTATATTCCACTGCTGGATCTAGGTCTCCACAAATAATAAACGCCTAATTGGATCTTATTAGGAGGGGGTTATTCCATAATCCCCATGCTGAGAAAAAAGATACATGAGACCTAGTACTTCCGAAGATTTAGAGTCTGCATACCTAATAAACTTACCAATATAAAGCAGCTTTTGCCTAATAGTCAGCGGGCAGTGTACCATGATCTCGATCTTGTCTGACAGTTCGTTTTCTACGTCTTTCTTCACGCGGCGCAACATGAAGGGTTTGAGGATCATGTGCAGTCTTGAAAGATGTTCTAGAAAGAAAATTAAACATTATTCACATGATATTAGGATAAAACATTTTTTTTTTTGTTTATTGATTTTTTTTTGGCGGTACACGCAAATCACATTTTGTTGGTTCTTGTCGGAGGAAGTTTTGCGCGGAATTGTTACTAAATATTGTTTTATCCTAATATTATACAATGGATTTCCGCAAAGTAACGCCTGAATCTATTATTTATTGTTTACATGGAAAGTAACCAGAAGCAATGGTAAATAAGATTTAAATTGATAAAGCTAAAAGAATAGCTAGCTTTTGTAGCAAATACTATGCATATTCCAACAATGGAATTATGAAATAAGTATAGAATATTTCAAACTTCAATGAAATCTTTATATTCCGCTCGGATATCAATTATCTATTTATCGAATTGAATACTCGTAGAAAAGGTCTCATAACAATGCAATAAAAGTTGTGAAGTAACATTTATCTACTCTCAAATTTAAAAAAATCCACTCGGGTTTTGGTTGGTTTAGTTGAATATCAGTATGACTGAGATTGAGACTCTGTTGTTGCATTTGTTACTGCTTTAGTAGGATTTTTCGTCTCCGAAGCAATTGTCATGATTATAGCTGGTAAATACACATTCATTTTCATTGTTACTTTGTTTACATCTTGCGTTGGGGTTTCCAACTCATCGCTAGCCACGCTTGATTTGCGCGCCGCAGCGCTTGATGTTTTCGCCAAGGCGGTAATTCTGTTTCGACTTTCAGCGCGTTCCGATCTTTGCAGGACTGCAGCGGGCTGTTTTGTCACTGCAACTGTCACTTGGTCGCCGATGATGAGCACTTTTCACAAATTTTGTTGTCACAATACAAATCAAATTGTAATACATGATCGCCGAGTTCGGTGAGTCGATAGTATTGTCTCGAGGTCGAGACGATCCATTTTTGACTGAGATATCTAGAAGTTTCATGCCCGCACGGTAGAGGTGCTGTACCAAATCCCACTGTATATGGGTGGGAGAAACAGTTTTGGACACTAAAGTCATAAATAACGGGATATTTACCATGATTTGAGTTTTGAGCTTTGTTTTTTTTTTGTTTTTGTAACTTACTCTCGTCCATCATAGTCTTGTTCTCGGCGTGACTCTCGATGTCCTTGGAGAACCACTCGTTGAACTCCTCGTGAGAATCAAACAGCGTCGGCATTATGAAATGTAGGAGCGCCCAGAGCTCCGCCATGCTGTTTTGTATGGGGGTTCCTGGAACAATATACATTTTTTACTTAGGTAGAAATTCAGGGTCATAGGGGCAAAGCTAGAATTGACGCCCACCGTTTGTGATGTGGAATGTTAGTAAACAAACCACGACCCAAAAAAACTAAAACCAAGTGAGTTTTACTTGGCGTCGAGTTTCAGATATTGTAAGCAATATTTATTGAAGGAATGATCTCAAATCGACAAGTAATGTAATATGCGTATAAAAAGACGCGGCAACTTGAATTTTAGGTTAGGTAAGTATGGACGTTTTGTTTACAATCACCCACATCGAGTTTGGTTAATGGATTGTATAGTCTTACCAGAAAGCAGTAGTCGGTTCCTGCAGCTAAACCCAAGAAGCTGTTTCCAGCGCATGCTGTTGGAGCTTTTGATGGCTTGCGCCTCGTCTAGAATTACGTACTGCCACGATACACGGTTCAAATACTGCGAAAATAAATATATGTAATTCAATTTCAATTTAGAGTACTTATCACGGACTGTATATATATACTACTAGTTTATGCCCGCGGCTTCGCACGCGTTGTTTCTATAAACGTTTAAAGGTGATTTCTATACCATGGGAACTGATTTTTGTGATAAAAAGTAGCCTATGTTTGATTCCAGGATTGGAATAACCTGTATGCAAAATTTCAGTCTGATCCCTTCAGTAGTTTTGGCGTGAAGAGGTAACAAACATCCATCAATCCATCCATCAAAACATTCGAATTTATAATACTAGCTTCTGCCCGCTTTTTTTATATGGAAACATTTTAAGGTTATTTTTATCCCATGGGAACTGATTTATGGGATAAAAAGTCGCCTATGTTTGATTCCAGGGTTAGACTTACCTGTATGCAAAATTTTAGCCTGATCCGTTCAGTAGTTTTGGCGTGAAGAGGTAACAAACATCCATCCATCCAAACTTTCGCATTTATAATATTAGTGTGATGTGATATTATGCTATATAGCTTAGAGTTAGATGAAGAAATTATGTCAACAAATCCGAACAATAAAACAAAAATTCACGTGCAGCTTAGAGTCGAGATAAAGATATAATTGTTAACAATATTTATTGAGGAAATCGACAAATACTTTAAATAGTGTTTAAAAATTAACATCAAGACAGTTTATTTTAGGTTTAGTAGGTACTGCAGACTCCCAGCAGTGTACCAATACAGGTTGTTGAGTTGAGGAGGTGAGGTACTGCGGGATAGTTCATCTTTTTTGCAGATGATTAAAAAATAATATATCAAAACAGTATGGATTGCTCTGCCTAGCATCTATCCGCGAGTTTTCCCAGGGTAAAATGTGTGTTTCTCTATCCTTCTTAGTCTATTGCTTTTATAATAGTAGTTGAGAAACCGTACGTGGGTGGTCCAAGATCCCGAAGCCCTATCGACGGAGCAATATACGGCTTGAGCAACAAAACTGAGAAACATTTACAGGAACTCTTTGCCGCCGTTGTTGTCAACTTAACTTAACCGGAACAAATATTTAGTTCCGGTTAAGTTAAGTTGACCGTTTTCTTTAGTTTCCATTTAAGAAAATTTAGAAAATAATGAAAAAGAAATTTTAGTACATAATGTTAAGAGAGAATTACCTTGAGATCCGACACTATGATCTGGTATGAAGTTATGCACACGTGGAAAGCAGCCTGTTCCGTGTGAAGATCGCGCCTTTCCCAGAATTGGCGCAGGATTTTACGCTCCGATGGACTGCCCCAGTAAGGTACCTGTTAAAAAAATTATAAAGTCATTAATGTAATTATGAACAAACTATTTTAGGTTTAAGGCTTTATTTGGTATCTATCTAGCGTTAGCAAAGGATAATTTTTCATTAAAAAAGTGACGAGGGCTTCAATTTTATCAATCACTTTGTGCAACAATGTTCTTACATTTTAAGGTAAAAAAAAAAGTTTTTTGTTAAATTCCGGTCTTTGATTGGTCTTCGACGTGTGGCTCTTTAGCACGCACAAGCAAGACGTTTCACGTACTCCACTACGACTGCGTCCCTGACACAATGTACCAGAGTTTATCTTATTCTGATGTTCATAGAAGGCAACACATAACCATTCGACGACCTCCATGGCGCAGCGGGCGAAGGTCCGCCTGCGACGCAGGAGGTTGCGGGTTCGATTCCCGCCTCGGAACAAATTTGTGTACAATCTGCAGAAATTTGTTCCGTTGGTATGGGTGTTTTCTATGCATAATAAAAAATATCTATGTAGTGTATTATATTAAGTATATCAGTTATCTAGTACCCATAACACAAGCTTTGCTTAGCTTGGGGCTAGATAATGCTGTGTAAATTGTCCAGCATTATTTATTTTATTTTTATTTATTTTAGCTTTTATTTAAAGTTGTGATAAGATTCTATGTTATAGGACCTGTGGCTGAACGCTATGCACTGTGTCTGTGGCTACAGTCTGACTGTAGTACAGTCCACTCACCACTTTGAAGTGCGGCGCGAACCGCTCCACCTCCTGCTGCCAGTTGTGCAGCGTGGAGGCCGGCGACACGACGAGGAAGGGTCCCCACACGCCGAGCCGCTCCGCCACGTGGCAGAGGAACGCTATGCACTGGACGGTCTTGCCTAAGCCCATCTCGTCGGCTAGGATGCCGCTTATACCCTGAAATAACAGAAAATAGGTTTTTATAGTGCTTAAGTTCCGACTGCATTATAGCCCTGTGCTGTACAGCGATGCAATATATTTCGTAAGGTGATTCTACCGTTGGCGCAGTGATCAGACACCAATGGTCGGACGACATTGTCGAGGTAACAAAAAGACTGAAAGAAAGTCGGACGCGAGCGATTGTGTACGCTTAAATGGATGAGGCAGACAGAGCAATAAATCTGAGGCATATGTATCACGCCTATAATTTCACTGGCAAGCATACTCTTCAAACCAGTTATGCTGCTAGCCCGTAGAAAAGGCATGATGGTAGAAAAAGTTGTGGTAGGTATATACTTCCCTAATTCTCTTTCACGGAACCTGACTTCTCTTTTGTTTGTAACCGAATAAATCACTTAAATGATCCTCGAAAACTAACAGCACTCTTCTTTCCACGGGTGTCGTAAGAGGCGACAAAGAGATATAAACCGGGGGGCAGACAGCAGCGCCCCTGCAGAACCACCGAACTGCGATCGCTTGCGGCTTATCACGTCAACCCCCCCAACATTAACCTCTGGGGATGGCCTATGTCCAGCAGTGGATGTTTTTCGATAGAGATGTAACAATCCTTACCTGATCATACAAGTTAGCGAGCCAGTTCATGCCTTTCAGCTGGTACCCTTTGAGCGTGCCTTGGAATATGGACGGCTGGTCGTGCTCGCCAGCAGGATCTTCTATTACTTCCTCCTCGATTTCCACCTCACCTTCCACCTGGAATATTAGATACACTGTTAATTATGATACTTAGGGAGGTAATCCCTCTAACTGAGCGTGGATGTCGTAAGCTTCCATAATGATCGATACAAAACTGACCGTGCCTAAACACGGCGAATTAACCCATTCATTGTCATGTCTTTGCGGTGCGACGTAGCTTCACCTGGTGGAAGTGGACCATACAAATTGTGATGCCGTAATTTTAAAAGATACCTACAGGGTCATGTGGGGTATCAAATGAAAGGTATGAGTTTGTACATTTCAAAATAGTTTTTGAAATTTTTGTAGGTTGTTTTTGTAGGTAAATATTTTAAAAAGTATGAAAACTTTTTAAAATATTTTGAAAAAAGTCGAAAAAATACCCCCCTGCAGGGAAAGGAGCTAGCCAGACGAAGACAGATAAATAGAAATGATAGCACTAGATTATTAGGAACCGTTCACAATTAAGGTTAGCGTGCGTAATTTATTGAGTTGTGAGTCGCGTAAAATGAGTCGAGTCATACAAACTCTTTTACCACCAAACAAGAATATTTGTAGTACTTATTGCCAGAACTGCTCTTTACTAAGAGTTGTCATGCGATGTGTGGAAGCATTTTCAACAAGATACCTAGAAATTTCAAAGAATTACCTTGCAAAACTTTTACATTTATGTTAATAAAGTGGCTTATTGACAAAATTTATACTGTATCTGAATTCCTTTACTATCGAGATTGACATTATATAAATTCACTGACATTTTAAGATTAACAAATTTTTCAAATATATATGTTTTTTAATTTAATTTCCATGTATTTAGTAGCACAACCGGTGAATTATGTAAATTATAAACTTTATAATTCCATTTTTCGTGCAATAAAGTGATTATGATTTTTATGATTATGATTAGGTACTTTAGTATTAACAAAAACAAGCCTCAATATCTCCAACTCCGGCCAGCGAGTCGAATAGCTGACAGCGAGCTCGCTTCGCTCGGAAATCATCGCGCGCATTATGAGAAAGTTGAGATTTCATAGCCTCAATAAATCTTCACAATTAAGTGTTAGTTAGTTTTATCGTCTAATTAAGTTTATGTAGTTTACTATTGCTACTACAGTGTTTTCAATAACAAACCTCAATATCTCCAACTCCGGCCAGCGAGTCGAATAGCTGACAGCGAGCTCGCTCCGCTCGGAAAGCCTCTCGCGCATTTCGTGACGCTTGAGCTTTCATCGCCTCACTGAAAAAAAATGGTGTCCAATTCATCATCATCATCCGCATCCCGGCCTTGTACCACGTTAGGGATATACCGTTTACCTTCTTTGAACATTTTATCATATTTAGTTAGAATTAATTATATCAGACAATTCCATTTTATAGCAGCACCATGAATTTATAATTATTACTATTTGTTTACATGAATCTAACGACGTCCATTTACAGCGGATCTGTATATCAATTTACCTACCTATATTCCTAATTTCCTTGTTTATTTTCTGTCTTATCTGTTTTATGGGTTTGAATTTTTTCATAAGCACCACATATTGTAACCTATAAGTATATTTAAACTGACATTTCCAAGTGTGCCTTGTGCTCCTACGGCGAATAAATGAGTTTGAATATCATTTTGTAATGTCTGTTCATTTATTATTTGTAAGTTAAGTACTATTTCTGTTGTGTGCTGTATCAGTGTTGTGTTTGTCTACGTCGACCAGGCCGTTACCGGACTAGTTAGATAGAAATGTTCATTATTACAAAAATATTTTCTTTTTGCATTTTAAACTCTATTCTGTTATATTTCGAAAAGTTTTGTAGTTCCGGGATGTCCAGGGACTTTGGTCCTGAGCTGTCTCGAGTCCCGGGACTTGAAAAAGGTCGACACTTCCCAAATACCTAAGCTATAGCACTAACTAATGTGAAGCGAAAAAGATCCAGCATTTACACAAAGCGACGTTGCCGCTCCGTCTCTATCACACTCACCTATCATACATGTCGATAGACGCCAGCCTCGGGTCCATATCTTTTCTGTTCCATTAAATCCCTCACTCTGAGACTTACACACGTGGCAACGTTGCCACTTCATCCATTAGCGACGTTGCCGCTCCGTCTCTATCACACTCACCTATCATACATGTCGATAGGCGCCAGCCTCGGGTCCATATCTTTTCTGTTCCATTAAATCCCTCACTCTGAGACTTACACACGTGGCAACGTTGCCAGTTCATCCATTAGCGACGTTGCCGCTCCGTCTCTATGACACTCACCTATCATACATGTCGATAGAAGCCAGCCTCGGGTCCATATCTTCGTCCAACTGCCTCAGTATCTGTTCTGTTCCGTTGTCGCCTTCTCCATGAGACTTCCGTTGCATGAAATGCGCGTACAACTCCGTCTGTGTTATGAGGAAGTTGAGTTTGCGACGTTGCCGCTTCGCTTCCATTAGTTCTACGTCCATCTGTGGAGAGGTTGCTAGTTAGTTCATTATCATAGAATCAATTTGGTGTCTTTGTTAGGTAGCCGTCTGCTTAGCTACGATGATCAAGCTATCTTTTTTGTTGTGTTTGACATATAGTAGTGATCAAAGTTAAATACCTTGACTTCTGTTCTGTTAAAATTGATGTATCGGCTCTTTCAAAGTATATCGCTTAACTATGTATTGCATTTCTAATTAAAGATACTCCTGAGTCGCGATATAAGCAGTTTGAAAGTTTCGCTCAATAGCTGCCTGTTGTCTATGCTAGCTATCAGTGACGCCTTCGTTGCAGGCGAACCGCCTCGGTACAAATGTTTGTACGATCTGCAGATATTTGTTCAGGGTGTTCTGGGTGTTTTCTATGTAAAGTAAAAAATATCTATCTATGAAGTGTATTGTATTAAGTATATCAGTTATCTGTATCCATAACACAAGCTCTGCTTAGATTTGGGCTAGATAACGCTGTGTGAATTGTCTAGTATTATTTATTTTATTTATATATTTATTTATTTACTGTATTTATTTTCTGCTCACATATATAGCTTAGGTCTTAATAATAACTGAGGTCAAACATTCAAATTAACACTGCAAAAGAATTTACATAAAATGACAAAATTGAGTTAAAATTGGTTCTGATACCTTTATTCACAAAGAAAAATACAATAAAATTATATAAATAAATTAGAACTATTATTAATAATTGAAACAATTGAGCTAACTTCAGACTGTTGCAAACAATCTATAGGTAGCTCAACTGATCCTTAACCATTACAGCCGGAAGCGTTCCCAAGATTAAATTAATTAAAATAGAGAGGTCTCAATAATAATACCCAAGTATTAATATAAATAAATAAATAATGCTGGACAATCCACACAGCACCATCTAACCCCAAAGTAAGCTACTTAAAGCTTGAGTTATGGGTACTAGATAACTATATATATTTAATACAATATATACATAGATAGATATATTTTTTATTATACATCAAAAACACCTAGACCAACGGAACAAATTTCTGCAGATCGTACACAAATTTGTTCCGAGGCGGGAATCGAACCCGCAACCTCTTGCGTCGCAGGCGGACTCTCGCCCGCTGCGCCACTGAGGTCGTCAAATATATTGTGGGCCTTTATCTTGTCATGCCGTGCCTTGCATCGGTAAATTAAAAACAAAACCATTACCTTTCTCTGTTCCTCCGCTTCCTTCTCCATTCTTCTCCGGGCGTCCTTCTCCGCGCGGTCGTATCGCTTCCAGTAGGTTTGCATCTCTCGACTGAGACGTTTGCAGCGCCATACGGTTTCTTTCATATTTTTTTGCGACTGCAGAGAATGAGATCATTTTAGCTAATAAGAACATAATATGTTAAAATATAATATATAAAATATAGTAAAAAGTCTTTTAATATATTTAAGTTAGGTATAACATGTATTTATAGTCAATAGCATAGGATAGTGAGTGATTTGGTTCTTACACTGTAAACTTCTATCTTCTTTAATAAATAAATAAATAAATGAGGATAATTTATTTAGTTTAAATTTACTTATTCATTTTTCTAAATGGTGATGAATACGTACGAAAACTAGTAAGTATTTTTATTAAAATTATCGGTGTTAAAACTTGACGGGGGCGACTCAGGCGACGACGCTTGTATTGAAATCAATAAAAATTTATTTTTATAAACTTATAAAATTATGGAGGATTAAGGTTTCCATTTGATTATTGGTCGCCATGTGACTTCCCTACAAATAAATAAGTAAAAAAAGTGTCATAAAAATGATCGCCATTTTTGAAGACACTTGTGTTCTTACATCACAGAACATCTTATCTTAAGATTCAGACTACGAGACTTTTGAAACTATGCGTGAATATGTACTGCAAACGTCCAAAATGCGGCGTTATACGGTGGCCCCGTTATCGAAAAGATCTCACCTGACTAGCTACATTAAATAATAATAAATAAATAAATACACATTCCTCCAATGCTTGGCACAGGCAGTGGCTAACCGATTGCTCTACAGGATGGCCTCTTTGTTCGTGTTGGCCCGACCCCAATGCACCTTCCCTAGATCCTTCTAGAAGCACTCTCACCTGACTAGCGACATTCCTCCAATGCTTGGCACAGGCAGTGGCTAACCGCTTGCTCTACAGGATGGCCTCTTTGTTCGTGTTGGCCCGACCCCAATGCACCTTCCCTAGATCCTTCTAGAAGCACTCTCACCTGACTAGCGACATTCCTCCAATGCTTGGCACAGGCAGTTGCTAACCGCTTGCTCTGCAGGATGGCCTCTTTGTTCGTGTTGGAACGACCCCAATGCACCTTCCCTAGATCCTTCTAGAAGCACTCTCACCTGACTAGCGACATTCCTCCAATGCTTGGCACAGGCAGTTGCTAACCGCTTGCTCTGCAGGATGGCCTCTTTGTGCGTGTTGGCCCGACCCCAATGCACCTTCCCTAGATCCTTCTAGAAGCACTCTCACCTGACTAGCGACATTCCTCCAATGCTTGGCACAGGCAGTGGCTAACCGCTTGCTCTGCAGGATGGCCTCTTTGTGCGTGTTGGCCCGAGCCCGCTGCACCTTCCCCAGATCCTTCTTGACAACTAACTGCCAGTGACGTCTGCGCATAGCTGTCAGGGCTTCGGGGGTGTTCTTTTCTGAGAGTTTCTTGCGACCTCTGAAGATAAAAATAAGGATCGAATTAGTATCAGTAGGTCTTTATCGTCTCAGTCGAAAGA
This sequence comes from Eupithecia subumbrata, assembly GCA_949316285.1. NCBI lineage: Eukaryota > Metazoa > Arthropoda > Insecta > Lepidoptera > Geometridae > Eupithecia > Eupithecia subumbrata. The sequence goes on from OX438632.1 coordinate 5,018,380, forward strand.
CGTCAAATTTCTTTATTTCCATAAGATGAAGTACCTATTCTATAGGTACCTACTATAAGGTAGGCTAACATTACAAGTAGTATTACGAATATAAATAAAAAAACGTTTAGGAAAGAAAGCATCTGGCCACCGCTGGATTTAAGGCCTACTCCATACATTTCCAAAAAAAGTGACAAAAAAAACCATATTGTACATGATTAAACAAACAAAAACATCGAACACCATCGGCGACGTCTGTCATAATCATGACATGCCATCTACGTCCTGTAAATGCGCCGTACATCCCGTGCATTTGGAACGCAAACCGAACTCAACTAGGGGCTGGCGAGGTGAGGAGGCTCGATTAGGTGGGGGGCGAAGAGTGTCCATTCTATACGTTAGTATTATTATTATATATTATCTGCTACTGGTCTCATCTACCATTACTCCAACCAGTTATGTGAATGTTTTTGGGGGTAAAGGTGGATTTCCCCCAAATAGGTACGAAGGTCCTCTGAACCGGACCCGACCCATCTGGTCCACTGAGCCCGGTGGTCTTTCGACCAACAGTTGATGTCGGATAGATGTATATAGTCAGTTGTTACTGAATCAAGCGTTTGCGCGATCTAGGAATTCCTTTTTTTTTGCTTTATTCCGATTGTTTATAACGACATCTAGCGGATGTTTATAGAACCGCTTAGGTAGGTTTTTACTAGCTTCAGTGTTTCGGTGTTAGCGACTCTATTGACAAGTTAGCCTTGTAGTTCGGCCGTTGTCGCCTAGAGGTCGCCTACAATGTTTTATCTCACCTTACACCAGGAACTTTCTCCGGCTTATCAGCTGGCATGGCGTTAAACATGAAGCTATCATCCTCTTCCATCTTAATCGTTCGAAGTTGCTCCTCCCAATCCATGAAGCCATCTTGTATTGTCTGTAAAACAATGCATTTAGAATATTATTCGAAGAACATTTAAAATATTAAGCAAGGACATTTTGATGGGCATTTTGATAGTAAAGTAGTTTTGCTTTCCAAATATAATAACGGCCTAGAAAAGGCGGAGGCGTGAATCGCGGGGAGTGGAACAAGATATAAACTTCTAGTTTTCTGGCTAAATTAAAAAGTAGTAAAACGCCTGTAGAAAATGAATCACTTACAAAAATATAGGCGAACTAAAATTTAAAAAACTTTCAGATAATTCTTCCCAAAATCATTTCTAAATAACGTTTTTAGTGTACTTGTTTCACACTGAAAATATAGTCTAAATTGTACTGTCTGAGGGGGGGCCGACGCCTGCGCCCTCTAGAGGCTAGTGGTTGTTCACGGAACGGAGATACAGTTCATAATCCAAAAGCACAGTATAATAATAATAATAATAATAATAATGCTGGGCAATTCACACAGCATTATCTAGCCCCAAGCTAAGCAGAGCTTGTGTTATGGGTACTAGATAACTGATATACTTAATACAATACACTACATAGATAGATATTTTATTATACATAGAAAACACCCAGTATCAACGATAACACTGTATCATAATTATATCATATATCTATCCTACTAATATTCTATTCTACTAATATTATAAGGCCGAAAGTTTGTGAAATATGAATTTTTGTTTACTAGGATCTCCAAAACTACCTACTGGACAGATCAACATCAAAGGCGTACATTTAGAGAAAACCTAACTTAGATAATAGGTTACTTAAATATTGAAAATACGCGTGCGAAGCCGCGGGCAGAAGCTAGTATATATTATAATATATCTATTTGACATGTATTTAAAACAAAGCAGTGTTAATAACAGCATTTATAACTCAAGAACTGCTGAACCTTTAATGATCTTTGATTTGTTGGATTTCTGTCCGTCCCGAATAGCAGAATAACTAATTATACGAAAAAATCACGAAAAATTTTTTTGAAGATTCATTTCCATAAACAATTTTCGTATGCTAAGCCATCTCTGATTATAAAGCGGAACGAAGTTTGCCGGCTCAGCTGGTAATAAATAAATCCCTTACCGTATCAACACTAGTGCTGGGTCCATCCTTGATCCGTCCCCTCCTAGGTTTATAAGGACCTCTCGTCTTCCTCTCCCCCCTGGCCCCTCTGTCGGCCCGCGCCCCCCTCTCAGAGGGGGGCCGACCCCTGCGCCCTCTGGTGGACGGAGGGGGTCTGATGCGCTCTGGGTGGACGTACCGGTCTACTGTTGATAGAAGACCGGCACTGTAGTACATGTAGTTTGGTTTCTAAAAATAAATTGTTTAGTGGTAGGATGATACAAGTTTAACAGGGGATTGATTTCATACTCTTTTAAAATTATTTGTAGGCTCAGCAATTTTTGTCTAGGATAAAATAGACAAACATGACATCGAATCGTCAACGAATACGAAAAATATTTGAAATTCATTCTTTCACATACATCATCACAAAATTTTAACAAAAAAAAACACAGGTATTAATCAACCAATTTTAAAATTTTCTTAAATTTTAATAATTTACGCAAGGTTTGCAGTTCGCCTTATTCTAGCCTAGACAAAAATGTGCCATGCTAGGGGGCAGAAGCACTCATACCGCGTATACGCGGTAAAAATCCACCATTTTGACAGAATTTTTACTTTGATTAAGATTTGAGTTTGTTAAAATCTTTCATCATCATCATCATCATCAGCCCATATTAGTCCACTGTTGGACATAGGCCTCCCCTAATGAGCGCCATAGCGCCCTGTCTTCAGCTTGCCGCATCCAGCATCTGCCTGCAGTCTTTCGCAGATCGTCATCCCACCTGGCCGGAGGGCGTCCTACACTACGTTTACCGAGTCGTGGTCTCCACTCAAGAACACGTTTACCCCAGCGGTTGTCGGTTCTTCGCGAGATATGGCCGGCCCACTGCCACTTCAGCTTGCTTATTCTTTGAGCTATGTCGATAACTTTGGTTCTCTGTCGGATGTATTCGTTACGAATTTTATCCTTCAGAGAGACTCCGAGCATAGCTCTTTCCATAGCTCGCTGAGCGACTTTGAACTGGTGGACCAGCCCTACCGTGAGTGTCCACGTCTCAGCTCCGTAGGTCATGACGGGTAGGACGCACTGATTGAAAACTTTAGTTTTCAAGCATTGTGGTATGGATGACGAGAAGACTCGACGTAGTTTCCCAAACGCTGCCCAGCCCAGCTGGATCCTCCTCCTAGCCTCCTTCTCAAAATTATTTTTACCCAACTGCAGAATTTGCCCAAGGTAAGTATACTCGGAAACAATTTCGAGAAGGTGGCTATGTACGACGACCGGTCCCGGATCAATGAGGCCATTGATCATGACTTTGGTTTTATCCAAATTCATGCCAAGACCGATGCGTCGCGAGGCTGAGGCTAGGCTGTCCAGCATTTGGTTCAGCTCCTCCAGCGACTCCGCCATTAAGACTATGTCATCAGCGAATCGCAGGTGTGAGATGTGGTCGCCGTTTATGTTGATGCCCTTACCTTTCCAGTCCAGCGTCTTAAACATATCTTCCAACGCGCTCGTGAACCGTTTCGGGGATATAACATCCCCCTGTCTAACTCCTCTGCGCAGTTGGATGGGTTTAGACTGCTGGCCCTGTACTTGGACACTCATGGTGGCGGCCTCGTAGAGGCATCTCAGCACCTCGATATAACGATAGTCTACTTGGCATCGCTGTAAGGATTCCAGAACAGCCCAGGTTTCGACAGAGTCAAAGGCCTTTTCATAGTCCACAAAGGCCAGACACAGAGGCTGATTATACTCTTCGGACTTCTGTATAATCTGCCTCACTGTGTGAATGTGGTCTATGGTGCCAAATCCTCCGCGGAACCCGGCCTGTTCCGGTGGCTGGAACTCGTCGAGTCTCCTGGCGAGACGATTTGTGACCACTCGTGAGAACAGTTTATAGACGTGGCTCAGGAGTGTGATGAATCTGTAGTTTTTAAGAAGGGTTTTATCTCCCTTCTTAAAAAAGAGCACCACCAAACTCCCGCTCCACGCCTTTGGAGTTCTCCCACTGTGAAGGACGGTGTTGAAGAGGTTCTGTAGCTCCTGTATAACAGGGGCACCACCGGCTTTCAAAAGCTCTGATGTTATTCCGTCCTCACCGGGGGCTTTTCCATTCTTAAGCTGCCTCAGAGCTAACACAATCTCGTCTTGACTGATGTCTGGCAGTTCGTCGGTATAGTGGCGTGTCAGAGTGGCTCTAGAATCATGGTCGTCTCGTCGGGAATGGGGGGCATGTGCAGCGTATAAACGGCCATAGAAATCCTCTACCTCGGCGGAGATCTCCGGCTTCGACAATACGGTCCTCCCGTCGTGCGTCTTCAGCTTCGTCAGGTGGCTCCTGCCAAGCTGCTGAGTGAATACTTTGGACCCTCGGTTTCGCTCTATAGCCTCTTCGATGAGGCGTGTGTTGGAGCTCCGAAGGTCGCGTCGTACCATCTTCGCAATTCGCTTGTTCAGGTCTGACCTTTCTGACGAAGTCGCTTGGGTGGTTTCCCGTCTTTTTGTCATCAGCCCGAGAGTCTCATCCGAGAGTTTGGTTTTCTTGCCTGTGCGCTGTTTTTTGCAGAACTTGATGCCCTCATCCCTCAGCGTTTCGACCAGATTGTGTAGGGTCTCGTCAGCGTCATCAGTGGGATCCAAGGCAACAAATCTATTCCCGAGAAGCTGCTGGAACTTCTCGGTGCCCGCCATGATTTGGATTGGGTTAGGTCGGAGCGTGGACTTCATCAGACGGTTTCTTTCAAGCTTCAAGTTGATATTCAGAGAGCCTCGGAGCAGTCGGTGATCAGATCCGGTATTGAACCTGTTGATCACTGAGACATCTCTGAATATGTGCTTGCTATCCGTCATGATGAAGTCGATCTCATTTTTAGTCACAGTGTCGGGGCTTTGCCATGTCCACTTCCTTTGAGGCTGTTTCTTGAAGAAGGAGTTCATTAAGAACAGCCCCTCTTTCTCAAGGAAGTTGACCAGCATTTGCCCCCTGTGATTGCTAATTCCATAACCATGCGGGCCTATTCGGGATTCGTTGCCAGTCTGGGTTCCCACCTTGCCGTTAAAGTCCCCCATAACAACGTTGAAGTGTGCCTTAGTGGTGTTGTGTAAGGCTTTGGATATGTCTTCGTACATATCCTCCACTTCATCATCCGAGTGTGCCGAGGTCGGTGCGTAAACCTGAATAACCTTCATGGTGTACCGCTTGGACAACCGAAGGATCAGGTACGCTACCCTGGTCGACACACTGGAGATTTCTTGGACGTTGTTAGAGAGGGCCTTGTTGACGAGGAAACCTACGCCACCCTGGGATGTTTTATCACCCTCGCGAAAGTAGAGAAGATGGCCCGAGTCTAGGGTTATGGTGTCCTCCCCCTCTCTACGGACTTCACATAACCCCAGAACATGCCATTTAATGTTCTCTAACTCCACTTCCAACTGCGCTAGATGGTGGTCAAGCCTCAGAGTGCGTCCGTTGAACGTTGCCAGGGTCGGTTTGCGTAATGTATGGTAGCCTGAGGTAGCCCGGTGATTCCTAGCACCCCCTGCCCCGCCGTTACCATGGCCGCTACCATGGCCAGGAATAGCGAGGCGGCCGGGAACTGGGGGCCATTTTTTGGCTTTATTCATCATTGGGGGGTAATGCCCATAATCCCCACGCTGGGCATGCGGGTTGGGGATCGCAGTTCGGTGAAGTTGTTCTGCAGGGGGCGCTGCTGCCCGCCCCCCGGTGCGTGTGTCCCTTAGTCGCCTCTTACGACACCCACGGGAGGAATTGGGGTGGTGCAATTCTATGCCGGCACCACACGGCCTTTAAAATCTTTAAAACGTACGAAACTTAGCGTTTTATGCTACCCTTATTTTGTACATTTTTACCACCAAGTAAACATAATATAAGAACAAACGCAACAACAAAAGAAACATAAAATTTGGTTATATAGTAAACCTTACCATTTTCTTAGACTGGAACCGCTTTACATACTTAAGCTCGTGCCTCCGGTCCTTGAGAATCGCTCTAATACGTCGTTCCTTCCCCTCCGGTGTCGACTCGTCTTCAGAAGACTCCGAGGAGTTGAGAAGAACGTCTCTTAGCCATTCGCGTTCTTTGCCAATGTTGGTGAAGTTGAAGGCACGCGCGCGGTCTTTTCTGCGCTCTGGAAAGATGTAGTATACTAAATACGCATTATTCTCAACTAGTTGCTGCCAGCGGCATCGCACGCGCTTTACGTCCCCGGGATACCAATAAATAAATAAATAATGCTGGACAATTCACACAGCATTATCTAGCCCCAAGCTAAGCAGAGCTTGTGTTATGGGTACTAGATAACTGTTAAACATAATACAATACATAGATACATATTTTTATTATACATAGAAAAACATCCAGAACACCCTGAACAAATATCTGCAGATCGTACAAACATTTGTCCCGAGGCGGGAATCGAACCCGCAACCTCCTGCGTCGCAGGCGGACCTTCGCCCGCTGCGCCACAGAGGTCGTCAATAACTCCCTGTCAAATTTAAGTGAAATACGTTCAGCCGTTTAGGCTTGAAAAGGTAACAGACAGACAGACTTATTTTTGAATTTGTAATATGTATTAGTATGGATAATACTAGCTCCTGCCGCTGAGGGAAGGGGACGCTGTATAAATTGGCGGATACAGGGGGCATGGGGGCCATTCCTTTTCACTCTTAAATTTCCCAAAAGTCGCTAAAAAATCTGAAAAATTTTCGAAGCTCCTGCTCGCCGTTTTTCTATCGTCTTTTCTATCGCAAATTTCCCAATCGTCGCTAAGACCTTAAAATTTTCGAGGCTCGCTCTATTCGCCGTTTTTATATCATCTTTTCTTTCTATTCTCTTACAAATTTTCCCATAATGGCTCAAAAAAAAAATCGTTCTGCTCGCCTATTTCATATGTTTTGTCTTTTATTTTAGTAATTTCCCAATGTTCGCAAAAAAAATCTTTAAAATTTACGAAACTCGCTCCGCTCTCCATTTTTTTCATTATAATATAAGTATGTATTATTTTTTTTAGGCAACGTACTTATTTAAGGGCTCTTATCAACTACATATTTTGATGTCCAAAAGGGTTGTGTCGCTAAAAAATTTTGAGAACCACCTTAGAGAATGAATTTCTTTTCGCCGTAACTCGCCGCTGCCCCGTCACGTGACAGTAGAGAGGCATGATAACGTAACTCTCCGCTAAAGCTTCACTACTCCGAAGCTTTTCTTCACCTAGCCAAACCCTCACTAATAAAAACTTATCTGCCAAAACAACCTCATCTCCTTCCATACTTACGAAGTAAAATTTACTTAATATGTGACTCTACCAAGGTTTTAAGCGAAATCAACACGGCACGACTCAAAAGCTAAAATCCACCAAACAAAAACCACAGTCCTACCTACCTACACGTAGTTAAAATCCACCAAACAAAAACCACAGTCCTACCTACCTACACGTAGTGGTTACAAGCGGGTGACCCCGTGACCTATCCCAATATCGTTAGTAAACACAAATTGACGAACACTACTCAGAAGTAAAGATTACCTAACTCTGTGAAACTTCTAAACCCAGTAGTATTTATTAGTGAACTAAACCCTCACTAATAAATACTAACAAATAAAACCTCTTGCTCTTCCCATACCCTATTCTCAAGGTTTTAACGCGTTCACTGCCAAGCAGTGCGACCCGGAGCACAGTGAATCGATCGTATAGAACAGGCCGGAAATAGGAATTTTAATTTGCAAAGCCGTAATTTTATAAAATTGAATACGCCTTCGATAGGTTTATTAAATCTTAGCAATAAATATTCTATTGCACTTTAGGCCTAGGGTTCAAGAGTCAATGGTATAAAACCAAAGCATACAACTGATTTCACTGTACGGGAAGCAACATACGAACAAAAATAGCGGGCGTGTTTCGTCCTGTTTCATTCTGTGCCTCTGGGGTCTAATATAGAATACTATAGGCATATAATATAGGCATTGTGCTTATGGAGAGAGAAGTGCGTCGATGGCAGTCCGCATGTGTTAAGCGAAAGCTACACCACACGCAGTGACGGATTTACCAGCAGGCTGAGTAGGCTTGAGCCTAGGGCGCCAGATTTTTGGGGCGGCGATTTGGGGAACGTTTTTTTTTGATACTTCATAGAAATCAAAAATATTTTTGCATGACGGTTTTCTGATGTTTTACAGACAGAAGTCTGCAACACATTTTGCAGATGACTTTTCCCTGTTACTTTAAAAATTAAATGATAAAGCTCTTTTGTGCATAGTCAAAATTAATGAACAAGATTACTAACAACGATATAATCGATGATTTTGCCAACAAAAAATCGCGCATAATGGTATCGTAAAGAACTTTTATACTTGACTGAGTTGATTATTTTTAACTCTTTGTAAGCGTACCTAATCAAAATTATTTAGCAACGTTTACCGAATGTACATCATTGTGTAAGTAGCACACATTACCCCGCCTGTACATTTTTGATTGAGCGTTGATTAGCTCAGAAATATACCTAAAAACTATTTCTCGTGCAATTTCAACGAAACTGTTTGATTGTAAAAATATTCTAGGACATGACAATTGTAGACGCAAGGCCGATATAAACTTTACAGCGAATACCTTTAAAATGCGTAAATCCGCCACTGACGACACAACTCAAAAGCTCAACTCCACCAAACACGCAGTTAACCCTATCTACATGTAACAGGGTGACCTCATTCCGCGACCTATCCCAATACCGCTTGATGTAGCTGTGCTACCAAGGCTGTTTCCTTGAACTTCGTGACCCGGTTAATGAGGACCAAGACCTTTCGACAAATTTCCGCCCGCAAGGGTGAGAGGGATCGAAAAAACATCAGGAAATCTCTCGAAACTGCATCGAATTATGAATTTGAGTTGCATGATATTTCAGTTCAATGGTATTATGAGTTGTAGGTAATTTAAGGTCCTATCGACGCGTGCATTTTATTCATTTAAGGTGCCTACAAGTTCATAGAAATACATAGAAACCAGTAGTGTCGCGGCGACACTTCGCCTGCTGCTACTACGTGAATGAAGTCGGCTACGAACTTGTATCTTTATCGAATTTTTGAAACCGAATCCTATTGATTTCAGATATTATCCATTTTATTACAAATACCCCATTACGAGTATGGGTAAAATGAAATGGGATCGACAATAAACTATAATATTTTTCTACACATACAAAAATGTAATCAGATTTATCGCATTGAAATACATTTAGCGAGTATTCTGGAGTCAAGACTAGCTAGGCAACAACGGGCGTTCATCAAGGCCGATGGAAAAACAAATCGCGATTAAAGATTATCTAACGGAACGCAAGCACTACCTAAAGTCCAAGAATAGACGCAACAGGCAAGTTTAAATCTAGGCCAATTTAAAATTGCCGATAACAGCTTATAACCTCATCAGCACACACAATGTCCACTGCTGAACATGACTCCCTAAACCCCCTTGGCTTTACCATAATCAACACGATTGGCAGGCGGATTAGTGATCGCAGTAGAGGAGTTAAAATACACAGAAGGAAAGCTGCTGTCCTTCCTTTTCTGGTGAGTTTCTTGAGACGGCTCTTACGACATCCACGAGCTGAGCTGGAGGGATGGGTCCTTACGCCGCGCCCGTCACGACCAACAACAGGGCCGCAATCACGGTGTGGTAAATGTAATTATAGTTACCTATTGGCATTACGGCTCAAGCGTAAGCAGTTGAAACGTTAGGGTGCGCGTTCACAGGCCCGCATCAGACAATGCACTTACAAGTGCGTCTACTGACAGGCAATCCGAATGACGTCTTACGCACTTAACGGAAAAGTTGCCTTCAAGAATCCTCGCCGGCATTGCCGTGCGGTTCGGATCTTGTATGGCAAACCATTAATGGGGCTGTGGTCAGTACGGATTGTCCGATGACGGCCTGTGAACGCGCACCCTATCGTTTCAACTGCTAACGTTTGAGCCGTAAAGCCAATACCCAATACAAGTACACTTTCTACATCGTGATCGCGGCCCAGGTTCAGATTTTAAACAAACTATATATTGTGAACAGGATGGTTACCTATCGCATATAGTTTAACCACAGGTTTAACGCAGCCATAGTTATTGCACGATTGTAAGCTATCGCTTAAAGGTCGATAAATAGGTAATTGAAAATACCAGATATTCAAAAATATCAAATATTTACTTACCATTCACCACACCCCACACGATATCAAATTCGTCACTAACAATATTTCAAAATTCTTTTTGGGGTCCGAATTTCTTTACTTTTAGTTCCCTTACTGGTCTCAGCGAGACAGGCCTAGGTCACAGGTAAATTTTTCCTAATGCTTATTTTGTTGTTTTTTTGACTCCGAATTTTTTTCTCAATTTAATCAGCGTTTAATTTCGTTGAAGACGTAGAGCAATTAAAATCGGGATGAATTTCATACACGACACTTTTAGAGAAGAAATATAAAATTTTCCGGATGTAGACCTTATAGAAATATGGAATTACATAAAATAACCTTGAAATTATGAGTTGAATCATGTTTTAAAAGGAGAATGAGTTTACTAAAGTCAATTTGCAGAGCGGTTTAGACTCTTAACCTCTAAGCCATAAGAGCTAAATTAATTAATGTAAAGATAGAAAGTTACAGGGGTGTTGCACCGGACACCAGTGAAATCAGACTGACTGACGAAGGATTTATGGGCCCCGGGGAATATTGATTCGAGGTATGCAATGGCGTCACACCCCGGCCCACGCCTGGGGGTGGTAACTCTTCCCTCCGTCGGGCTTGCATCCCGAGTTCGTTGGAAATAGTATTGCAATTAATAAGGGCATTTATTAGGGACGGTATACATACACAACATCTCGATAGATGTGATAGTATGGAAAACAGCTTAGTTAGGGAGCAAACTTGAAGAAAAGACATAACAATATGTGACTTCTTTGGAAGGCTTAAAGTCGTGAGGCAGTCCAGTTGTCTAAGTATATACTGTTCAGTAAATTTTGGAAAGCATTTGAAGCATTTCTTACTGATGAAAAAAAAGTGCTACCACTCTTGTGAATTGTCCAGCATTATTTATTTATTTATTTATTCTTTATCACTCTACGATAAAAATCAAATAAATATAGCTTAGGCTTATGTTAATGAATCAATTTATTTTTGTTGTGACACATTACAGGCACGTATAAAATGCCTCGGCATTAAGCCCACCCTTTACACATTTTTTTTTTATATTTTTATTATATAGGAAGAAAGTATACCTAACCCAAATAAATATAGGTACGGACTTCAAAAAAGTATTATTACAGAATAGAAGTTTTCAGAAGTCATTTTTGTTTTAAATGCAAATAAAATAGAAACTGAGATGATTCACGTTATCTTTAAAGTTTTTTAAATTTACGCTACTGGAATACATTAATGTACATGAATATGACTACAGTGACTTTTTAACTTAACATGTATTTATCGCGATTTTTTATATCACTAGCTGCGGCCCACGGCTTCGCCCACGTGGAAATGTACGTTTCCAACTTTCATAATGTTTTCTATCGTAAGAACCTTCTCCTGACAATAACAAACAGAACAAAAAAAGATTTAGCGAAATTGGTCCATCCGATCACGCGGGATGCCGTGACCAAGAGATAGGGAGAAATTTTTATACATATTAGAATCTTACGTTATAACTTCGAACGTGAACAATGCCGCGGGCTAGACTAGTCCTTTCACAAGCTTGCAATCGTAGGTAGGTCCAATTTCGTTATTTCCGACAGCAAAATAAAAACTAACGAGAAATTCTTGCTTGGAACGATAAAGGGGGAGAGAGTTTCAAAGCTCAACAGTTTGCCACCCACCCCGGCTCCCCCCCCCCCCCCCTCCACTTTTGCGAATCTTGTTTGTTTGCTATTACAGCCGGGAGTAAATATATCGCACTCAACGCCCTGCAGGGGTACAGGGGTATTTTAAATCATTCGATCCGTTTCAGAATCGAATCCGGCGCGGATTCGAATTCGATTTGAAAATCAGAAGCGAATCTATTGACTAATGTAATAATGAATGGCCATGTCAATGAGGAGGACCTCCTTATTTCGATCATCAACCTGAGGCGAAATCAAATTAGTGTTTTATAGATACGTCGGAATCGAATCGTCCGAATCGAATCCGAAGGATTCGATACGAATCGAATGAATTAAAATAGCCCTGCTGATCCGTCCTCGTCTTCTCAAGCATGTTCATGAGTGTATCTTTAACACTATTTTCGCCGCTCATTGCATTAGCTGCATTTTGAGTAGATACGAATAAAAACATAAGAAAATTTACGTACTGTTTTTAATTTACCGACTTCGAAAAATGGGTTGGGGTAAAAATGTCACTGGACCATTATTTGTGCTAGTTGTAAGTTCCATACTTTGAGGGTAAAAATGTCACCGATGAATAAAATTTTAATTAAGTATAGAAACTTCATTCATACATTATTATATATGATCGTCGATTTCTCCGTCAATTATGGATCGATTTTGATACTAATATCGCTATTGTATAAAAATTATGCCAAGGTCGTCCCATAATTTGATTGCCGAGATATTAGTACTATTTGTAAATTTAAAGTTTTTCATAACAATGAAATTATGTTTTCAGCAGCGATCGGCAATGGAGACGGTATAAAGTGCGTTCAATAATAATTTACATTATTATTTAATTTCATTTAAAGTCATGTAGGTATAAGGCAATCGGTCACTTCACAGAAAAATCATCCTTTTGGTGCCAAGTCAGATCTTGCGGCGATCGTACCTATCAGATAGGTTTAACAAAAAATAATACTTAATACCTTGATACATACGAGTATCTAGTGTCAGTGAACTAAAACTTATAATAAAAAAGTTATAAAAGTAGGCAGAACGACATATGCTACGCAAAAGCGAAGATTATTAAATTGAAGTACCATTTAAAGAATTCATATTGGCTTTACATTTATACCGAAGCGACCCACCCCACACCTAGGCTACCTACCACCATACCTACAGGCTACATATAGGAACGCAACGGTCACCTAGCAACGCTGGCCACCACAGCCCACTAGGGAGGCTACCAGTGTTAACATTTACACTGACTGGATGCTTCCATCAAATATGCAAACGTGATATTTTGAAATAATGGACATGACATGCCAGAAATCTATTGTCAAGAGTTTCAACGTCTCAAAATGAATTTATATTTTTATTAATACGAACGTTATCGGCGACGTGCCATATTCTTAATTTTTTTTTGAAGTTAAATAAGATAGAAAAAGCGATTTTTGTTAACCTCAACCTCAACAGCCTGTATTGGTCCACTCCAGGCCTACCCCTGATAAGCGCCTTATTGGATTTTATCACATGGGTGGTAATGCCCATAATCCCCACGCTTGGCATGCGGGTTGGGGATCGCAGTTCGGTGGTAGAATTGTTCTGCAGGGGGCGCTGCTGCCCGCCCCCGCGTGGATATCCCTTAGTCGCCTCTTACGAAACAAGAACGTCAAGTGCGAGTGTAATTCGCAGGCCGAGGATTTCGAGCGTTTTTCGATAATACATACATCTAGGTATGTATATTACTCAAAACAAGACATTGTCTTAGTTGTTATTGTAACTATTCTAAAAATAGCTTGAAAGATTGTAACCTATATACATATGTATTTCCATTAATATACCTACCTAATAATACCTCTTATTAAACCAGGTGAGAACTCTAGTGTCTAGTTAAACCTAACATAGGCTTTTTAAGGCACCACTAACCGAAATGTAATGTTGTTTTTTACCCGAATAAATAATTATATTCTATGTATTCTATTCTAAAATAAGGGCCACCCGAGTATTTTTGTTTTGAGATCATTTTTTGCTGACCTACGAGAATTATTTTTATGAATGCCACTATGTTCTCATGTGTCGAGTTAACCATAACAGTGAAGCACTAGAATTTTCGAAAAAGTAATCTCTAAGGTGGTTAAATGGGTGGTTTAGTTTCTATGGAAAATATTATTCCTTGGTACGATTCACTCAAAACACGGTATTAATAATTTAAAATGTAAATAATGAATTACGTAGGTATTTCTTATTTTAACAAAACGACCCCTATGTGCAATAAGTAACTGAAATTTACACGCGGGCGAAGCCTTGGGCGCAGCTAATAATATTAATATACATTATAATATAAACTAGCTGCATTCTTACTACCCGTTGTCCTATCAACCGTTTTCCCGTAGAAATGAAGCATTTTCCCACGGTAAAAAGTAGCCTATGTTCATCAGGAATAATGTGGGCTTATAATATTAAAAGAATTTTTCAGATCGGTCGGTAGTAGTTTCAGAGCCTATTCAATACAAACAAACAATCAAATCTTACCTCTAAAGTACTATAGATTTGAAATATGGATGTTTGTTCCTTCTTCATGCCAAAAATACTCAACGGATCGTTTCCAAAAATAAATTTTAAGCGTTTCCAATAGCGCGTGCGAAGCCGCGGGTAGAAGCTAGTTCTAGAAATTTCCGCAAATACGTAGGTTAAGCATCTTTTTTTCGACAACTTGCATTATTGGACTTTATGAAATTATTAATTTCGGAGAATTCCCTGAGTCCTCAACTAAAAAAGCAGGTATAGGTACATTGCGCGTGTATACACGGAAGCTCAATTTGGGCACTCTCTCATACATTTTTGACTGCTTTCTATTTTCATTGCAGGGAAAATAACAATTGATTTAAATCAAGTGATATAAATATGTCAACCCTGCCTAGTACCGCGAGGTACCTTACATAAGCGAAATGCTATAAGAGGAAGTGGAATATATTAAGTAATGAAATGATATTACAAAACAAGACAAAGAAAGCCACCATCTCATTCTGGCAGTGCCGGCGAATGCTAGGTACAACATGGGGTCCCAGCCCGAAGATTACCCTATGGCTCTACACTACAACACTGTAATCAGGCCCTCGCTGACTTAAGGTGCCCTAGTTTGGTGGCCGAAAACAAACCAAAGCACTACTATAAGAGGAAGTGGAATATATTAAGTAATGAAATGATATTACAAAACAAGACAAAGAAAGCCACCATCTCATTCTGGCAGTGCCGGCGAATGCTAGGAACAACATGGGGTCCCAGCCCGAAGATTACCCTATGGCTCTACACTACAACACTGTAATCAGGCCCTCGCTGACTTAAGGTGCCCTAGTTTGGTGGCCGAAAACAAACCAAAGCACTACCATAAACAAACTGCAGAAGTTCCAGAGACTAGCCTGCGTAGCGACTACAGGGTGTATGAGAACTGCCCCCACTGCAGCACTCGAAGCCCTGATAGGCCTAACGCCACTGCACCTACACGTGCAACAAGAGGCAGCCGCAAACGAGTATCCATGCTACTCTCGATTTATGACAGGGTACCCAAAAAACACATACACTCTAAAAGCTTCACCATACAAATGCACGAGGAGCCAAGTGAAAACATATATGAAGTAAGAATATACACAGATGGCTCTAAAATTAAAACAGGTTCCGGGGCGGGAACGTTCTCGGAAGAACTCAACATACACAAAACAACAGCACTGGTTGCCCACAACTCCATCTTCCAGGCGGAATGTGTAGGAATGATCCAAGCTGCGACTGCAGTGCTACGAAGAAAGATAACTGACCAAAATATCAGGATCCTCTCGGACAGCGCGGCAGTACTACCGACCCTGAACAGGAGAGAACACAACTCGGGACTCACCTTACAATGCCACCACCTGCTAGAACAAGTGAGTCCAATAGAGTCACTCTACAGTGGATAAAAGGACACAGCGGATCGAGAGGAAACGACGAAGCTGATGCACTGGCAAGGAGAGGTTCGGAGCGGCAACCGGCAGGGCCCGAACAAATAATCCCCCTACCGTTCAGTCAAGTCCGCTCATGGATCCGTCAACGTACAACTATAAATAAATAAATAAATAATGCTGGACAATTCACACAGCATTATCTAGCACCAAGCTAAGCAGAGCTTGTGTTATGGGTACTAGATAACTGATATACTTAATACAATACACTACAAAGATACATATTTTTTTTTATTATACATAGTAAACACCCAGACCAACGGAACAAATTTCTGCAGATCGTACACTAATTTGTTCCGAGACGGGAATCAAACCCGCAACCTCCTGCGTCGCAGGTGGACCTTTGCCCGCTGCGCCACGGAGGTCGTCAGCTATACAACACCAACTATACAACACCAAGACTACTGGGCAAATATTCCAGATTGTAGACAGTCGAAGGAGGCCTTCCCGGTTCTTAAACCGAGATACTCCTCCCGAAAACACAAAAAAAAACGAAAAAACTCAATCTGAAGAGTGACAATCTTCGGAAAATCGTCGGCATTGTCACAGGACACTGCATGCTTAACAAACACCTTTTTAATCTGGGTATCACGGACAGCCCCCTATGGAGAGGGTGCATGAACGCAGAGGAGACGGCCGCGCATGTGCTTGTAGAGTGCGATAGCGTTGCTTCCCAACGACAATACCTTGGAACACCAAGGACGCCTAGGGAGGCATGCACCGGCGTCAGCGAACTGCTGGCTTTCCTGAAGGACATCGGGTGGTTAGTCTAGCAGCCCAGGACCCGACACGCAAAAAGGGCCCACCTGTGGCCTAGTTGCGGAAACGAGTCCAGAAACAAGTAACAAGTAAGTTATGATATTTCGGTGGTTAAAAGTTAAAATATTTTTCCCGAAATTTCCCGGGAAATGATTTTCGATTTCCCGGTTCTAAAATCGGCCAAAAATTTCGGGAATTTCCGGGAATTTCGAGAACGGGAATTCCCGGGACTAATCCCTAATGCACATACGATGTAAACACCATATCATGACGCGCCCCAGCATCAGCACGGGTGGCATCACTGAAGTTTATTTGTTCCGAGGCGGGACCTCCAGTGTCGCAGGCGGATCTTCGCCCGCTTCTCCACCTCAGATCATCAATTACTTCGATTTTGAATATTCCCATTCTCATAGATTGTATTAAATTAAAATATCTTTTTACGATTCTGATACAGATAACTAATTTCACATTACATACATAAAAACTCCTAATGAAACGATTTCTGAAATTACCACATTCTTAAAATTTAAATCCTGTTCACGTTACCTTGAAGTTGAACTAATAAACCGGCGGCGTGCGAGTCGACTCGCACACGAAGGGTTCCATACCATACTTGATATAATTTCGCAAGAGAAACCATCAGAATAGTTTTTTCATGGATCTCAAAAATATCAAAAATCCAAGTACCAACAGCGCCGAAAGTTGCTGATTGATGTTGAACTTGGTATGGATGGACATTGCCCCCCTTTATTATTACATTTATTTTATTTTTATTATTTGTTGTTTTAGTGTATGCAGGAGATAGATATCAAAATGAAATTGACTATATATTATCATCATCATCAACAACAGTAACTAATGTAGAAGCTATAAATAAAATAAAATTTAACTCTGACCATCGACCTATCCGCGCTACCATTAAATTTAATTTAAAAATCCAACGCCAGCACATAATTAAGAACAAAATGAAACGGCTTACTAAAGAAACTTTAATCGTTTGCAAAGAGGAGTTTATTATCGAGCTGAAAAATAGTTTTTCTCAATTACTTATAGATAAAGAAGATGTAGATGTACAAAAAGAGTATGACCGAATACAAAAATCCATTGTAAAAGCAAGTAGTAAGGTAAAACAAACAAAAAGTAAATTAAAAAAGTTATCAAAGGACACAATTGAATTGATTGATCAAAGACAAACACTTAATTTTAGAGATCCCAATTATAAAGTTTTAAATAAAAAGGTAAAAAGGAACATAAGAAGAGATTTAAGAAAATATAACACTGGATTGTTTCAAATAGCTCTTGAGAACAATAGCTCACTTAAAATTGCTATACAAAGTACATCTATGGGAAAATCTTGGATGACGAGCCTTAAGGACACTAATGGAAAAAAACACCAAAATAGAGAACAAGTCTTGGAAATCTGCACTGATTTCTACAAGAACCTCTACTCCGACCCTAACTCCAATTCTTCATCCTCAGATTCTTTTGATGTTTCCTATAACTTAGCAGACAATATCCCACCAATTACTCCTCTAGAAGTGCATAAAGTTCTCAGCCAATTAAAATATAATAAATCTCCTGGACACGATGGTATAACCTCAGAGGCTTTGAGGATAGGAGAAAGTGAACTTTTACCCCCTATCACTAACTTGTTTAATTCCATACTTAAAACAGGAAATTTTCCAGAAAATTTTTGCCACTCTAACATAATACTACTTCACAAAAAAGGAGATAAAACAGACATCAATAACTATCGCCCAATTAGTCTCGTATCCCACATTTACAAAGCTTTCATAAAAGTCATTCAAAACAGAATCGCTGAACAGTTAGACCTAGAGCAACCACCAGAGCAGGCCGGCTTCCGTCGTGGTTTGTCTACGACTGACCACCTCCACACAATAAATATTTTAATAGAAAAACACCAAGAAAATAACATTCCTTTGTATCTTGCTTTCGTAGATTATACGAAGGCTTTTGATAGCATTTTACACCCATATATTTTCAGCGCCCTCAGCAATCAACACATTGAATCCACATATATAAATTTAATCC
Source organism: Eupithecia subumbrata (assembly GCA_949316285.1). Lineage (NCBI taxonomy): Eukaryota > Metazoa > Arthropoda > Insecta > Lepidoptera > Geometridae > Eupithecia > Eupithecia subumbrata. The sequence continues at coordinate 5,037,018 of OX438632.1, forward strand.
GTAATATATATCAGCAAAGTACAGCATCAATCAGTTTAGAAAAATTAGGTCCATCCTTCAAAATTGCAAGAGGTGTCAAACAAGGAGACCCACTGTCTCCGAAATTATTTACCAGTACCCTAGAGGAGGCGTTCAGGAAGCTAGCGGTCGGATGGAAGGAAAGAGGAATCGAAATTGGTGGAACCAGGTTAACTAACCTGCGTTTTGCTGATGACATTGTTCTCTTCTCCTCCTCAGCTTCAGAGTTACAGTCAATGCTTGAAGACCTAAGCGGGGCGAGCCTTGAAATTGGACTGAAGATGAATCGGTCGAAGACCATGCTCATGACCAACAGCGTTAAGACCAGAGTTAGAGTAGACGGAGAAGAATTGCTCTACGTGGAAGAATACATCTACCTTGGCCAAATAGTTTCATTTGATTCCAGACAAGATAAGGAGATCGCTCGGCGAACCGAAAATGCCTGGAAAAGCTATTGGGCTAAGGGAGACCTAATGAAAGGTCCTGATTTTCCACTGTCCCTAAAGCGAAAGCTAATGGACACATGCATTCTTCCCGTCTTAACCTATGGTGCGCAAACTTGGTCATTGACGCAACTTCAAAAGTCCAAAATCAAGGTTTGCCAGCGAGCGATGGAGCGCAGCATTTTGGGTGTCCGACTAACGGACAGAGTCCGCAACACCGAACTGCGCTCTCAGACGCAAATCGCTGCCGTAGCTGTCAAAGCCGCAAAGCTAAAGTGGGATTGGGCTGGTCACGTCTGCCGCATGCCAGGAGAGCTATGGACAAAGGTAGCCACCGATTGGCAACCTGAACAGGCGAGAAGGCGACGCGGTAGACCTAGACGGAGATGGCGGGACGAATTAGACAAATTTCGGACCGACTGGACGGAGCTGGCCAGTGATCGTGATGTCTGGAGAGAGTGGGGGGAGGCCTTTGCCCAGCAGTGGGATGAACTTGGCTGATAATAATAATAGTGTATGCAATAGCAATGCACACTCTGTAAAAATTTCAATGGTCTACCGTTTATGATGCTAGATATACAGCCATAACAAACATATAACAAATAAAAATCATGTTTTTTGGTATAGCAGCAAGAGAAATACGCACTGTGAAAATTTCATCAGTCTACCTTTTACAGTTAATGAGATACAGACTAACAGAAGGAAGGACAGACAGACAGACAGTGGAAGCTTGCGAGTATGTAACCCAAAAAAGTAAACTTTAAATAAAACCTATGAAAGACAAGTTAGAAGACCTAGAACCTAGAAGTTTTACGAAATGGAAAGACTAATGTGCATTCTATTGCTGCATACGCCTCTCCCTGTAGGCCTAGTACGGGGATAGTTGTCTAGGGTAGAATAGAGAAGAATGACATTGCATTGTCATTCATTGCGAAAATTATTGAAGTTGAAGGAATGAGTTTCACATATATAATTACACATTTGATGACAAGCGATGTGACATAATTTTTCTCTATTCTACCCTAGACAGCAATCCCCGTGCTAGAACCACCCTTTCAAGCGTCTCGATAATGAGCCAGCTATTTAGTAATTGAATTTATTTCTTTAAATAATGCTGGTCACTTTTCCACACATACTTAGCTCCATTGCTTTGGAGCCGAGCTTGAGATTTGGGAACCAATTTATTTTTCACTTATTTTCATCTGTGAATTACCCAGAAACCTGATGTTTTTGGACATTATGATAGAGAACATTTTTTTTTAAAACATGTATAATTTTTTACTATGTATAATTTTCGTGTAACAACAGTGTGTTAACTGATATTAGGGCCAAAATTTTTGTTACCTATGATCTCCAAAACAACTGAACATGTCATGGTGAATTTTGGCGTAAATTTAGAACATAGCTTAAAATTAGATAATAGGCTACTTATTATACCGAAAATACGCGTGTGAATCCGCAGGCAGAAGCTAGTGAGTAATAAATTATACTATCTATACTCAGTTTCAAAATCCAAGATATTTTATGTCAACAAAAAAGTTATTTAGTAATAAAACTTCACATAAATTGAAAACAAGGTACTTAATCATTAAAAACTTCCAAAACACTTATGCAGTAAAGATTTTTTTTTCTAATGTGTTACGGACTTTTGTTATAATGTTTTTGTTTTTAAAGTGTGTAAGCCTCACACTCTGGCAAATTTCTAAGAAATTATTAATTAATATAACAAAAAGTTAATAAGTTAAGTTGTTAGTTAATCCGCAATTGGCTCTGTTGTTGTAAAATGTTTTCTACAAATATTTCCTTGTTTTGAAACTAAGTTGTTTACAAAAAATATCTAGGATTCTAGAACCAACTATACTATATTCAGGTCATCTTACCTTCCTTCGTAGTTAAAACACCATTGACAAGACGGTCTCCCTTAGATCTCTTGCCTTTGGGCATGTCATCATCAGACTCAGAGTCATCATCACTCTCACTGGATGACTTCATGACCCTCTCCATTTCAGCCAGGAAAGGTCTCATATCCGTGGCTTGCTCTATCTGCTGCAGATACAGAGATTTAGCGACTTCATCTGGGTTTAGAGGTGCTCGATCTGCTAAGCTTTCAGACATTTTGACGGTAACTGCAATGAAAAGAGATTCCTGAGTCAAGTAAGACTTTTATCAGTTAAGAGAAACCCTATTATACTTCTGTTATGAAGTAAAGATGTTAGGTTAAAGAAAAAAAATACCTAAAACTCGGGAAACTGTCACAAGCCTGAAAACTACTTCAATTTTTTGTTTGTTTACGCAAAAACGTAAACAAGATTACAAATTTTATGTACTACACCTCACCACTAAAATAGCATACTTATTCACAAAATGGAGCGTGAGATTAATTCGCTGACAGCCTACACACTCGGGTCACGCCGAAAAGATGGAAATAGTCATTAGTTTCTGAAAAGAACTCTAACGCAAGAACCGCCATGTTGTGATTGTCAAAATCAAACGACGTAGTTCTCGTCTGTCAACTGACTGTCAAAATTTCATGAAGCCTTGCTCCGATTGGTTTAAATATTTTTTGTTCCGTTTCGTAAACGAAAGCGGACTTTAAATATTTGTTGTTTCGTTTCGAAAACGGACCGCCTCCGGCTTCAGTGTGTGACGGCTTTAAAGCCTCCACACACCGAAGGCTTCGGTGTGTGAGCAAGATTTGTTGTATATATTTATTGTATGCAAGATTTGCGAGTTGTATCATATGAATTTATATGAGAGACTACACACACACACCGCAGGCGGTGGCTAAGCGGTGCACGGCCGCGCCGTGGCGGGCCGGCTCAGCGACGCAAACAGTCGGCGTGCGCGAAGCGGCGCGGAGCCGTGGTGGCGGCGGGGCGGCGGCGCGGTGGCGGCGAGGCGGAGGCGTGGCGTTTTAGCATTGTATTTCAGCTAGTCTATGGACAGTCTTCACACAGAGCGCACGCCACGCGTCGCGGTGCGGAGGCGTGCTACTAGCGGAGTTACGAGTTGTATTTATTTACAAAAAATTTAGCTTGTGACCCAAATAAAGCGCTAAATAAAATGGATTAAACAGAAAATTTTATAGCACTAGTTCAACCACCAAGGGCGGATCCAGCTGTTAGATTAGGGGGGGGTCATACAGTCAAGATGGGCTCCATCATCATCATCATCCACAGCCGGATTTTACCCACTGCTGGGTATAGGCCTCCCGAAGTTTGTGCCATCCACCACGATCCTGTGCTAACCGCCTCCATTGACGCCCTCCGACGCGTACTATGTCGTCGACCCACCTTGCTACCGGGCGTCCAACGTTTCTTTTGCCCATTATTGGCCACCAATCAGTTGTTGTTTTGCTCCACCTATCATCACCTCGCCTTGCAATGTGTCCAGCCCAACTCACCGAGATCCGACACAGGACAAAAGTTCAGGATGTTGGTACTCGAGTCATGGAGCTAAAATGGAGTTGGGCTCCAATTTGATTAAAATAATTACCTAATATAATTAAAAAGAAAACGTGAAAGGATTTTGGGGGCGGGGGATGAAGTTGAAGTAGAAGAGAAGAAGAAGCCCATATGAAGTTTACGGACGAAAAATAAACTTTGCTACTTAATTAAAATTCGTCATTTCCTTTTGACTTTACTGGACTCATAAACATGTCAAATATTTCAAATGATTATAGTGTTAAAGTGGGAAATAAAGTACCTAGTCACTTTTATTTTTATTCATAATTATTCTTATTAAATTACAAAATCTAGTTTTCTCTTTTGTTTTCTTGCAAAACGAGTAATTACTTCTTCCACCTCAATAGGTATTGCTTTGTGCACATGGAGAGGAGAAGCGCTAGCCCAGCTAGGCGGTCTTCTGCCATGGAGGCTCTTAGCCATGTTTTTAGCCTCTAACTGGTAGTGTTGCAAGAATAAATAAATATTTTCTTACATTAGGATACATTTCCTTATCACAATTTTCTATCAAATCCGGAATCGACTGTGGAATATTGTAATTACGCTGCCATTTTACCTTCCACAGCCGATATTCGTTTATAACGACAGAAGTTGGAGTATTTATTGTCTAATAACAATTTGTATTTGTTAGCGAGTTCTTTAACAGTTTCAATGTCTTCATCTTCACTAGCGCAAATATAATCAACTTTTGGAATGAACACGCCTAGTTTAAATAAATTAAGTACTTCTGGAGACAGACGGTCCTCCAGGTCATTTATTACCGAGTCTAAAAGGGGGATGTATACAGCCCTGCGGAAATACTCTTCAGCAGATTGAGCAGGTTGGTTATTGGCTCTGTGTGTTTGTTTTGAGACTATTCTGGGGCATTTAATCTCATCATCTAGTTGCTCAGCAACATCTTTTGCCTCTTCAAAAAGCTGTCTGAAGACTGTGTCTGCCTTTTCTCTTTTTTGTTGTAAGACACTCATTGTCTCGTTTATAGCGTCTGTGGCCCTTTTTAAATCAAGCTTGTTTGCAAAACTCTACAGAGACTCTAGATACTCTAGATACAGTCATATAAATCTATGGATACAGTAGTACCTGAAAAATATAATAAATTTTACGTGTAAATAATCTACCTACAGTACCTACGAGTTATTACGTGATACGAGCCTTAGCGTGATACAAACTATGATTTAAAAATTGGCTTTATTTAATTATATACACAAAAGTTACTCATCAATATTTTTCAGGTCTTGCGTTCATGCATTAGTAAGAACTCAATAACATAGTAAAAGTATATTTATACCCACCTAAAACATCACTCAAACAGATAGATGTTATGATAAAGTCCGAACTGCGCAATGTCTGAAGTAAGCAATGCGCGTCACTGGCAGTTTTGTGATCTCTCCAAGTAGAAATATTTTCCAGAGCACTACAAATTTTAACTAAGTTTTCTCCTTGGAATTGTAGATGCCCATCATGCCTCTCGACCCAACGCGTCTCACAGATACCTTGCACTGTAGCTCCAAGTTCATTTTCAAATATTTGATGCCTCTTAGCGGATGCATTGGCAAATGCTACAACTTTTCTCATCGTGCCCGACGTGTGGCTATGACTTGTGTTGGTTGAAATAAAAAAATATCGGGTTTTTGGGCCTACCTAGGTAGTTACATTGTTTTCGTAATACGGACCCTGCACCTTGTTCTAACTATACCCAGTTTGCCTTTACCACCATACACAGTAAGTACCTAGCTAGACTCAGCCAAAGGGGGGGGTCATGACCCCCATGACCCCCCCCCTGGATCCGCGCTTGTCAACCACATCGTTGTTTGTACGACTGCCATGTAAAATATTATAAAAATGACATCCTTACAATAAAAAGGACAATGTTTACGACATTTCGACGCCGTGACCTACACACACAAGGCTCCAAAACGTCTCCGCGACGGACGCCGCCGCCACGGCTCTGGCACGTCTGCAATGTGCAGACATCCGCACCGCGAACGCCACGCCTGGTCCGGCTACCGTCCGCCACCGCTCCGCCTCCGGCTTCAGTGTGTGACGGCTTTCAATGTTCTTGACATAAACAACAAGATCCGTCAAGTGCGAGTGTAACTCGCGCGCCGAGGGTTTCGAACGTCCGTCAAAAGATATGTACCAAAAGTACCGGTTAGAGACGCAATTTAACGAATACCTAAAAATAGTAGGTACCAACCTACATTTCAGATGAATCTCTCTGCATGCTTCAGTTCATAAATCATAAATCATTTATTCACCAAATATATACATACTTAGGGATTACTGGTGAGACCCAAACTAAGCACTGGGCTTGTGACTTGGGTGTCAGGAGAGCACTAGTTCAGACTAAACTGTAGTTTTATGGACATAAGTAGGTACATTTTTGTGTGTAAAAGTTATTAAAAAAGTTAAATGGGTGGTTCGGTTAAAGGTGGGTAGGTAATGTAATGATATATTTTTCGACTTTTTTCAAAATACTTATTTCAAAAAGTATGAAACCTACAGAAATTAAAAAAAACTGATTTGAAATGTCCGAACCGATACCTTTCATTTGATACCCCACTTGCCACTAGCCTCCCTGTTTAAAATTATTACTTATTGACCAATTTTCAAAAAGTGTTCTTTTTACAGACTTCTCTATATTTTTCCTGTAAAATATAGATCTATATCTACAAACGCTTCATACATTTTAAATGGATCGCTCTGCAAACTTCGGAGATAGGGGGGGGAAATGGGTATTTTTTCGATTTTTTTCCAAATATTTCAAAAAGTATGAAACTTACAGAAATTTAAAAAACTGTTTTGAAATGTCCAAACCAGTACCTTTCATTTGATATCCCATTCGGTGGGGTAGCCCCCCCTTTTGAAAATTATTCCCCCCCTTTTTGACCATTTTTCAAAAAGTGTTATTTTTACAGACTTCTCTATATTTTTCGTGCAAAATATAAATCTATGTCTACAAACGCTCGATACATTTTAAACTGATCGCTCTGCAATCTTCGGAGATAGGGGGGGGAATGGGTATTTTTTTACTTTTTTTTAAATATTTCAAAAAGTATGAAACCTAGAGAAATTTGAAACACTGTTTTCAAATGTCCAGACCGATACCTTTCATTTAATATCCCATTCGGTGGTGTAGCCCCCCCCCCTTTTGAAAATTATTCCCCCCCTTTTTGACCATTTTTCAAAAAGTGTTAATTTACAAACTTCTCTATATTTTTCCTATAAATTATAGATCTATAAATGATCCATACATTTAACATGGATCGTTCTGCAATCTTCGGAGATAGGGGACGGGGATGGATGGGTATTTTTTCGACTTTTTTCAAAATATTTTAAAAAGTATGAAACCTACAAAAATTTCAAAAACTATTTTGAAATGTACAAAATTATACCTTTCATTTGATACTCCATACGACTCTGTAAGTATCTTTTAAAATTTCGGCATCACGCCATGATGTCTCTATCCGCGCGCGCGTTCAAATTCAGACTGGACACAGAGAGTGAGGGAGCCGATATTCAGTGCAGTGTAATATAATAATCAACGGCTATGCAAGGGGCCACGCTCTCCCTAACTACCGGGCCCTGAATATCGGTGTAGTGGAATACCCCCTTTAGCATGTGATTTTACTTTTACAGGGTAACTCCTTGCGAACGAATGAATGAAATATGTTCGTGCGCGATCCGCACAGATGAATGAATAACTACATTCGATGGGTTTTCCGTTTCCTTTCCCTCTTTGTTGTCGATGGCGTCTGTCTGGCGTCTTATTCAACGCTAACGTAACGACAAGACAAGACAACTTAGCAAGGGTATGTAATTTTAATTTATAAATATTTTATTTTGGTCTCGCGTTAGAATAATTTGAATTTAGGATCTCGCCGATCCTATAATTAATGATATAAAGATTTTATAAGATAATGAAAAGATCACAAACACCGAGTTGCGATTAGTTTTTCTTGAAGGTTTGTTGCCTTGACTTTATTGATAGTTGATAGGTTAGTTAATGTCGTTTTGTTTTCAAAAATTCAAAGTAGCGTCGTCGTTTTGTTCGTAAACTAAACAGTAGTATTGTCAGTATTGTATTTTCCTGTGGTATTCTCTTTGGGCGGGCGAGCGGGAGTATTGCGTGGCTTTTTGTTTTGTAATTTGTTGTGCGTGCTTTCCATCCATTGCATAGTAGATTCCATACCTACATTTTATTGAATTCGAAGGTAAGTTGAGAAGCGGCCAAACAAGGGAGCGAAAATCGCTGTTTTTTGTTTCATCTATTTTAAAAGTAAAGTAAATATTCTCGTTGATTGCAAGTGTCTCAGATCTAGTTCAAGCTCGGGCTTAGTGCATTTGGAAAGAAAGTTCATGAAAGTTGTGCGTGTTATTATAAGGACACTACTTCACCGTCAAAAACACCACGATTTACAGTATTGTCTGATTTAGTATAAAAAGTGACCTACTTATTTAACGCCAGATAACGCTCGAGGGAACACTCGTGTTTATTTTAAATTCAGTCAGAAGTCATTTATGCCATGGAAGTTCATGGGAGTATATTACCATCATCTTAGCGTAGCGTTACATTCTCTTTGAATACCATGGGATTGATCTTTTGTTTGTGGTTTTTTAAAAACCTAAATGCTTTATGGGTCAACAAAAGGCCTATTAAAATTCATACAGTGAAAACCTATAATGTTTTAGTTGTGCTGACGAGTTCCCATTTGGATATTGGACGCAAAAGGCTAACATTATCTTGGCAGACTTGGTTGATCAGAATATTCAAGATTCTCAAGAATGGCAATGGCAGCTACTGAAATTGATAGAAATGGCGATGTTGCCGGGCTCGAATATAAGTCTTCTAATGTTTCTATGGATGGATCAGAGGAAGATCACTCACAGGTAATATAATGAAATTAATGTGTATCAAATCCTGCTCTCGCGACCAAACTTCTATTTATTTGTCTAACCAGCTGGTAACTCTAGCTAGACTATAGGCCTCTTCTTTATCTCACCACCCCTGGCAGTCTCATGCAGAGCTGGATCCAACTACTCTTTGGGTATGACAGGCTCTTAGACAACCACATTAGCAACGGGTGAAGGCCCGTCTGAGACACCGTTAGTCTTGTCCTGTGGAGGTACAAATGTTTGTTGGATCTGCAATGATTTGTTCAGGGTCTGGCTGTTTTTTTATACAGCTCAAGTGGCAGACAAGCAAGCGGTGCACCAAATGGGAAGCAGTTTTTAACTGTATAAAAATCTATTCATTAAACCAGTTATCTAGCAGCCATAAAACAAACTCTGCTTAGTTTAGGGCTATATAAATTATGCTGCATGGGTTGTCTGGCATTATTTGTCTATTCAGTAACTGGCTCAGAATGAGATTATTAATGTACCTTTCTTTTGGAAATATGTATTGACATTCAAGGTTTTCGCATACCTAGTTAAAGTGTGAGAATTGAATTAATTCAGTTACTGTTTGTCACTATAGACTATTTTTTTATTTCTCTTACAGGCCCTAAACTCATTTGACAATGAGACCCCTGCACTAACCATGGAGAAAAGCACTTGGGCGTCCTCCACACCCAACCAATATGATGATAATACAGGTATAAAACTATTTATTGTAAACTAACCTCTGCATGTGGCTTTGCTCTCTCTCTCTCTCACCTGTATAAAACTTAGCCTGTTGTAGTGACCTAGGTACTGTTTTATACAAGTACCATGAGACTAATACATTGGCACTATCCCTGAGGGCGTGGATAGTGTGAATTGTATTAATTTTAAACAAGCTACCATAGCTTGCACCTGATTCTTCATCACTAAGGCACTTCTGCAGTGACAGATGTCCATCGTTCCAATAGTGTATAGGTGTATTCCAGTGGGCAGTGTCCTGTTAGTGTTCCCACCTAGAGATGCAAATCTATTCTGTGCTGGTTTGGTAGACGTTTTGTTAGCCTTGGTGTTTTGAATGGAAGCGCCGCCGCTCTGGCATGTCAGGACTGTTGCAGGCGTGTCCATCGTTAGTTATGCATCCTTCTGGTTCAGTTTCTGGAGTAGTGGCAATGGCGGAAGTAGACAAGGCGATGGTTGTTTCCGATCCGTGCCACTGAGCCGGGGCGGGTCGCTAGTAAATAAATAAATAATGCTAGACAATTCAGACAGCATTATCTAGCCCCAAGCTAAGCAGAGCTTGTGTTATGGGTACTAGGTAACTGATATACTTAATACAATACACTACATAGATAGATATTTTTTATTATACATAGAAAACACCCAAACCAACTTTATGCAGAACAAATTCAAAATTTGGAACAAATTTCTGCAGATCGTACATAAATTTGTTCCGAGGCGGGAATCGAACCCGCAACCTCCTGCGTCGCAGGCGGACCTTCGCCCGCTGCGCCACGGAGGTTGTCAAATGTATTATTTATTATATTAAATTTAAAGATAATTAGCTGCGGTAATTGAGGGATGTAGTATCAAAAACCACTATAATAACTTTCTCAAAATTTTCACAGATTAGAAATAACTGTTAAATCTTGACCAATGAATCGTAATTCATGGTTTTTGGTCTTGCCGATTAGTCCTGGGCCTGGCGCCACTAATCTTAGCTTTACCAACAGAAATCATAGAAAAAATACTGAATTATAAGCAAATTAAAATTCGTTTTAGAGGATTTTGAAACTAATCTTGCATAATGGCGGGTTTTGCAACCAACCAAAACCAACAATAAGATGGAATAATAAGCGTCTGTTCGAAGCGACGCGTGATCCGAGGGCTGGTGAATCTGGCGCCACGCATCAGCGTTTTATACAGCGGAGCAATGCAGCAAGCGTCTTGAGGACGCTTCCGACTGGTATTGATATGGATCAGTTGAGCTACCCGTACCTAGATTGTTTGCAACAATCTGCTGTTAGCACAATTGTTTCAATTGTAAATACTAGTCCTAATTTGTTTCTATAATTTGATTGTCCCACCCATGCGGGTCGCACCGTTGAGGCTGGGCAGTGAATGCGATATTATATACTAAAGTAACATATTTTGTTACTTTAGTAGGTGCGCCGCCGCCGCCGCTGCCTCGACACGGGGGAGTAGACTGCTATCTGCGTCTTGGGCCACTATAGTGTTAGTTTAATATAATAAAGGTTTTCTTTTCTGTACATGGATATTTCTTCTTTCATAGGTGAAAGCGACAACGATCTCGAAGAACTGGTAGAAATAGATGAAAACTCAGTCAGCGTTATCGAGGAAATCTGCCCTGTGGACGGACCCTGCGTCCAGTGCGAGATCGAGCAACCCTGCTCCTTCCGGTTCACGGACAACGGAGCGACGTTATACGTATGCAACGAACCCTGCATCAAAGCGTATCAAGAAGAATATCCCGGAAAATACACAGTCACGCGCAAAAAGTATCTCATCGAAGAAATAACGCCGAAAACCTTACTGTGCTCCGAATGCGAGGAGATAAAAACATGCTACTTTTACTACACCTTCTATGGCGAGGATATGTTCTATTGTTCGATAAATTGCCTCGAAGGTATGATGGCTGATGAGCAAAACAAATACTCGTTCAAACGCGTCCGAGTCACCATTGTCCAGATCAGATCAAAAGAAGGACAGTGTCTCATCTGTGAGCAAGTCAAACCTTGCGAGTTCTCACTAGTTAGGTATGGAGAACCCCGATTCTTGTGTGGACGAACTTGTATAAAAATCCTGAGTAGAAGAGAGCGCGGTCGGTACTACATCAAGAAGCTAAGAGTAACCAAACCCGCCATAAGCAATGCGATAGACAAAAACCTGGATGAAGGATCCAAAATCCAAGAAAAGTCAGCGGCTATGTTTCAGCGCGAACAATCCTTCCACAGAAGATGTAGTCAGTGCACGCTGATACTTATGATAGATGAGAATGTCCTCACATGGGAAGCCATGGACTTCTGTGATGAAATATGTCTAGAAAGGTTCCAGAATGGAATCGGCTCTCGATGCGCTAAATGCAATAACCTGGTCCAGCACACAAGCTTAGGCAAGTACTGCGTGCGTTTTGGCTATGATATTCGGCAGTTTTGTGACTCGAGCTGTTTGGAACAGTTCAAAAAAGGATTGAAGATATGTTGCTATTGTCAGAGAGATATTTCGGCAAGTACGCAAGTCTTCCGAGCCCGTGTGGGCGATAAAGAGCAGTTAAAATATTTCTGCACGCAGTCTTGTGTGGAAAAATTTGATGAGATGAGCAAAAACCCAGTGCCTCAACCAGTGTGGGCGAAGTGCGCCGTGTGCTCTCTAGAGAAGGCTACGACGATTGAGATTGAAGTCACGGAAACGACGTCGCAGCGAATATGTTCAGATCCCTGCTTTGCTGCTTATAAGTTCGTCAGTAATATTCTCCCAGGTAGTTATCTATTTTGTTCAAAATACAACATAACCTTCTTCTGTTTCATCATAGAAGTTAAATAAATAAGTATTGCGACTTAACTATTATGACTGGGTCCACTGACTGAGTACATAATATTGTCTGCGATAGTTTCACTTAATTCTGTATCAACAATCTTAGGAGCGTGTCTACCTTCCGCGACAGGTATCTATTCGCCCGTAGCGGCTTTTAAATGTCTGATAAATAATAAACTCCACAGATCAATGCAATTGGTGCAAGAAATACTTCGAGCGCAAATCAACGAAAAGCTTCACAACCTACGATGATTCAAACCCTAATTGCTTCTGCTCTCAATCCTGTATGACCATCCACATCAACCTTACAAAGTTAATAGTATCATGCAACCAGTGTAAATCACAGAAATACAACGTTGATATGATACGGAGGGTGGACAATGGTCAGGCTGTCATGATGTGCTCGCTCAACTGTATGAGGCTCTTCCAAGAGTCGGTGAATGCTCTGTCTTCAAGCAAGTAAGTTATTTATGTTTTTAACTTCTAACACTATCACTTAACATACTTAGGTAATAACTCAGGCACAGATATTATAATACTATACTAGTACAGATGCCTCATCTCATAGTAAAAAATGGGACACGCTTCGGGCGAGATTTGAGCGGGCCAACCAGTTATTGTTATAAGTTCACTAGATGGCGCAAGTCTTGGCCCGCAAGAACGAATGAAAAAGTACCACCTTTCACTACTAGATGTCGACTCATGCGATATTTTAATGACGCCATCTAGTAGTGAGAACATTTACTTGTAATTTTCTAAGAAGCGTCAAACCTAGGGTTTATTTAATTTTAGAACAGACTTGATGAAAGTTTTTCGTCGTATGTATTATTGTGTTACCGTACCGACTTTAGTGATAGCACAGATATTATAATACTATACTAGTATATGTGTATGTAGTATATGTAGTATGGTGATAGGTAGGTACTTATTTTATAATCCTACAGCAAGTTCCACTTAGCTTTATAGGGTAGGTACCCACATAAGGTGGGCATCATAGAATGGATCCCAGATGTGATGACCTAGGTAGGTATTATGTGCTGATGACTTAAGAAGGCTACGAACCTCTCCCAAATCTCAGCGGCCGGCCCATGCGGATTTGTTGTTGTTTTATGTCGAATGAAATGGGGCGCGTTAGGACGTTATGTTATGATTATGAGTGAGAAAGCGCGTCTAACCATCGAAATGCAAAGCTGTGGCTGTGTGTGTAGGGAGTGAAGCCTGTGCGTGTGCTCGGTGTCGCCACAGAATAGGAACTATTTAGTACGTAGTCGGTCGATGCAATAATTTACAATAGGTAGGTAAGGTAATACAGAATAGGTAAGTAGTAGGTATGCCTGTAGGCCTAGCACGGGGATTGTTGTCTAGGGTAGAATAGACAATAATGCATCGATAATCGCATCGTCATACATTGCGTAAATTATTGAAGTTGAAGGAATGAATTATTATTTTTTAAATTATTATTATTATTATACACTCATTTATTCTTTAATCTCGTTTATAAAATACATTTTTGACTATAGAAAATAAAATGTTATAAAACTATTCTACAGTAAACAAGATCCGTCAAGTGCGAGTGTAACTCGCGCGCCGAGGGTTTTGAACGTTTGTCAACAAATATGTACCAAAAGTACCGGTTAGAGACTTCGCAATTTAACGAATACCTAAGAATAGTAGGTACCAACCTACATTTCAGATGGATCTCTCTGCATGCTTTGGTTAAATGGGTGGTTCGGTTAAGGTGGGTAATGGTAAATTTTTCGACGTTTTTCAAAATATTTTAAAAAGTATGAAACCTACAGAAATTTGAAAAACTGTTTTGAAACGTACAAACCGATACCTTTTATTTGATACCCCACACGGTGAGGTAGCTCCCCCTTTTGACCATTATTCCCCCCCATTTTGACCATTTTTCAAAAAGTGTTCTTTTTTCAAACTTCTCTATATTTTTCCTGTAAAATATAGATCCATGTCTATAAACGCTCCATACATTTAATATGGATCGCTCTGCAATCTTCGGAGAAAGGGGGGGGGGGGGGGGGGGAATGGGTATTTTTTCGACTTTTTTCGAAATATTTTAAAAAGTATGAAACCTACAAAAATTTCAAAAAATATTTTGAAATGTACAAAACGATACCTTTCATTTGATACCCCATATGACTCTGTAGGTATCTTCTAAAATTTCGGCATCACAATTTGTATGGAAAATATTCATTTTCATTTTTCATTTATTTTTCTCTAAATCTGTACAGGCGCACGAAATGTATTATTATTTTAAATTTTAAGTTGATAGCTGCAGTAGTTTTTGAGTTATTAAGGAGGGAAAAAAGGACAGACAAAGCGAGACCATAATGGTTTTGAAACCGATCTTCGATCATCAAAACCCTAAAAATATATCAAAACGGTAAATATATCTAATTAATATATCTTCGGTGGCCGCGAAGCTAGGCTCAAGCGGCCGGTGACTAGGGCTGCAAAGAGAGGAACTTCCTGACGATGCTTATTATTATTATTAGAATTATTATTTTTAGAATTATTATTTATTATTTTTCCTTTTCGCTGACATCCATAATCGTTTTTAGGGTTTCGAAGATCAAAGATCGGTTTCGAAACCCTTATAGTCTCGCTTTGTCTGTCCTTTTTTCCCTCCTTAATAACTCTGCAACTACTGCAGTTATCGACTTGAAATTTAAAATAATAATACATTTAGTGCGCCTTTACAGATTTAAAGAAAAATAAATGATAATAAATGAAACATTAGAATGAATATTTTCCATACAAATTGTGATGCCGAAATTTTAAAAGATACCACAGGGTCATGTGGGGTATCAAATGAAAGGTATCGGTTTGTACATTTCAAAATAGTTTTTGAAATTTTTGTAGGTTTCATACTTTTTGAAATAATTTGAAAAAAGTTGAACAATTTTCCATTACCCACTTTAACCAAAGCATGCAGAAAGATCTATCTGAAATGTACTATTCTTAGGTATCCGTTAAATTGCGAAGTCTCTAACCGGTACTTTTGGTATCTACATATTTGTTGACAAACGTTCGAAACCCTCGGCGCGCGAGTTACACTCGTACTTGACGATCTTGTTTTTTTTGAAGATCTCAAAGTACTACCTAAAACATAAGTAGGTAGGTAGGTAGGTAAGTAGGTACCTACCAATACACAGACCAAGTCGTAAGTTTTCCGAATAATATAATAGGTAATATAGGTAGGTATGTAGGTACCTATCTCGTTAGATTACCTACGCAGACGGCAAAGCGTGTAGCACAATTAAACAACCAACAGAGAATAGCCGACGCCCGACCGACTACGTACGAGTATCTACGACACGGCTCGTCGCATCGTCGTCGTGTCGGCCATTCATTTCATCCCCCCTGCGTCTCATCGCCCCCCGCGTGTGAGCAAGTGGTTGCAGAAATTAGAAGGAATTTCACCATTTTGGATATTTTTTCGTACTTTCCGATTCATTTTGATAAACGACTGATTTCAGAAATATTTTTGATTACTTCTAATGTTGAATCTATTTAAGATGTTTGTTAACTGACTGACAATAAGTTTGCGTTTTGTTCATTCAGAATAAGAAAACCGATACGCCATCTATCAAGGAGTAGCACTTACTATTTACTATCCTACAAAAGTCGTGAGATTTGATAAGTTCATAAAAATGCCGCCAGAAGAACATCGATAGTGTGTCGATAGTAATGAAATTTTCAAATTTATGAAAGTTTTGATTTAAAATCATACAATTTATTTATATTGTATTCAAGGGTTTTTACCTAAAAGAGTTCAGACATTTTATAAAGAAATTCTTTATTGTTTTGTCAGTTTACACAAACCTCGATAACTAAGTGTAATACACCTAACGCCATCCATTGTAATTTTTTTGAACTAAAAAACTTTTCTATGGAATGAGACCCCATGACTCAGGTGTCCAGACCGTCCGTCAGAGAAGTAAATAATATAATAATAATAATAATATAATAATGCTGGACAATTCACACTGAATCAAATGAAATAGTTAATAGAGATTATTATGATAAGTGAAGATGATTAGAGAAGTAGTGTTGGAGATCAAAGAAGCTTCAAATAATTTACTAATGTGTTAGGTCATCGTCACAATTCACGTAGGTTAAAATAGGAAACCGTTGTAATAGAAACAAACAGCAATTCTTTAAATTTTAAGTATAACAACGAATGTATATCTAATTCTAACAATAACTAAGTATTGTTTGTCTGAAAGGACAAACTGTTGAACAATCAATCAATGAGTAGTTCCTATGGTCATAGAACATAGTTGGTCAACTATGTACAGTTTATATAAATAAATAAATAATGCTGGACAATTCACACAGCATTATCTAGCCCCAAGCTAAGCAGAGCTTGTGTTATGGGTACTAGATAACTGATATACTTAATACAATACATTACATAGATAGATATTTTTATTATACATAGATAACACCCAGACCAACGGAACAAATTTCTGCATCGTACACAAATTTGTTCCGAGGCGTGGATCGAACCCGCAACCTCCTGCATCGCAGGCGGACCTTCGCCCGCTGCGCCACGGAGGTCGTCATATAAATGATTGTTCTCATAATTGATCTCGTTTTTCAGTGGTGTTCCTCCGCCAACGTTGGCGCCTCCCGTGCCATCAATCGAACAAGGCGGAGCTGATATGACAGCGTAAGTAGATCGTTAAAGTCATCGTCATCATCATCAGCCTATATTTATATTAGTCCACTGCTGGGCATAGGCCTCCCCTAATGAGCGCCAAAGCGCCTTGTCTTCAGCTTGCCGCATCCAGCATCTGCCTGTCAGTCTTTCGCAGATCGTCATCCCACGTGGCCGGAGGGCGTCCTACACAACTTTTGCCGAGTCGCGGTATCCACTCAAGAACAAGTTTACCCCAGCGATTGTTGGTTCTTCGCGAGATATGGCCGGCCTACTGCCACTTCAGCTTGCCAATTCTTTGAGCTATGTCGATAACTTTGGTTCTCTGTCGGATATATTCGTTACGAATCCTATCCTGCAGAGAGAATCCGAGCATAGCTCTTTCCATAGCTCGCTGAGCGACTTTGAACTGGTGGACCAGCCCTACCGTGAGTGTCCACGTCTCAGCTCCGTAGGTCATGGCGAGTAGAACCCATAATGTAGTCGCCGTTTATGTTAATGCCCTTCCTTTTTCCATTTTTATGATGTTGGACTAGAGTCCAACATCTTAAAAATGTCTTCTAACGCGCTCGTGAACAGTTTCGGGGATATAACATCCCCCTGTCTCACTCCTCTGCACAGTTGGATGGGTTTAGACTGCTGGCCCTGTACTTGGACATTCATGGTGGCGGCCTCGTAGAGACATCTTAGCACCTCGATATAACTATAGTCTACTTGGCATCGCTGTATGGATTCCAGAACAGCCCAGGTTTCGACAGAGCCAAAGGCCTTTTCATAGTCCACAAAGGCCAGACCAGAGGCTGATCTTCGGACTTCTGTATAATCTGCCTCACTGTGTGAATGTGGTCGTTGGTGCCATATCCTCCGCGGAACCCGGCCTGTTCTGGTGGCTGGAACGATTCACGACCACTCGTGAGAACAGCTTATAGACGTGACTCAGGGGTGTGATGGGTCTGTAGTTACTAAGGAGGGTTTTATCTCCCTTCTTAAAAAAGAGCACCACCAAACTCCCGCTCCACGCCTTTGGAGTTCTCCCACTGTGAAGGACGGCGTTGAAGAGGTTCTGTAGCTCATGTATAAAAGGGGCACCTTCGGCTTTCAAAAGCTCTAAAGTTATTCCGTCCTCACCGGGGGGCTTTTCCATTCTTAAGCTCCCTCAGAGCTAACACAATCTCGTCTTGACTGATGTCTGGCAGTTCGTCGGTATAGTGGCGTGTCAGGGTGGCTCTAGAATCATGGTCGTCTCGTCGGGAATGGGGGGCATGTGCAGCGTATAAACGGCCATAGAAATCCTCTACTCCCGTCGTCGTGCGTTTTGTGCTTCGTCAGGTAGCTCCTGCCAAGTTCCTGAGTGAATACTTTGGACCCTCGGTTTCGCTCTATCGCCTCCTCCTGCATCCTGAGTAAAGGGATTTGACGGACGGACAGACATACAGACAGACGGACAACAAAGTGATCCTATAAAGATTTCTTTTTTCCTTTTGAGGAAACGGAAACCAATAATAAAAATTATATAATTTTGCAGGTTGGCGGCCGAACAACTAATAACACTCACCAAAAGTCGCAAGCGACGCGAAACCACGCCATCGTCAAATCGAAAGGTCCACAGCAAAGAATCGCCGAAAAAAATCCGTTTTGCGATCCCCGATCCGCCTCTCTCTGGTCGAAAGCAGGAAGCTCCAAGGTAAAGTTCAGACTGTTTTTTGGTTGTTCTGGCCATGTCTCGAAGCTCGACCGCCAATCTGCGTCACTTAGTCTACTTCCGCAAAGTAAAAATCTAACAAAATCTCGAATTGTCTGCTGCTTGCTCCGCTCGCCGGTAACGTTTACCAGCGCTCGTGTGTAGTCCAGGGCGAACCCCTACTCCCTCTGGAAATGAATTCCTGGTCACCTTCCTGGCCTTGTCTGCGGCCCTCCAAGCTGAATATTATTAATTGGCCCGTGATCGCATCAGGTTTGGAGAGCCCTTATTTATTATGTAGCGTTTCTCGTAATGCATCATCATTAAATTTAATTCCACAAAGACAAAGAGTCTCGCATAACAGATAGCGCGCCACTTGCAGTTTGCGGTAAGCATTTTGGCACTGTAAAAATCTAAAGATTACGAGCCCATATTTGGATGCCTATTTTTGTGCTGTGCGGCAGCGGTATATGCTATGTCCTGCTATGGCCGCCTCTGTGTGGGTTTTTGTATGAAAAGTTAACGCTTTCACTGCCCAGCCTCGGTGGGGCGCGCCGCCGCGACACGGGGTGAATAAGTACATGTGTGTTTTGGGCCATGAAAGTGTTAAAGGAGTTAAAGGAACATCGAAAGGTAAGTTTCGAATTTATTTACACTCTTGATAATTATTAACGCGGCTTTTCTTTCAATAAAAAATATGCATTTTAACCTCACACTTGCGCGTCTTATAACCGGCGCCGGTTGATATGTTGGAACCACATTTCTTCACCTAAAAAATGTATCGGACATGGAAATGTACGGAGACATTACCAAATAAATTACACGAGGAATCTAAGAACGATATAAAACCTGCGATCGTCTCGCAGTGAGTGTGAAAAGTAACCATGCGCCGTTTCGCATTCGAGGCTATGTTCACAGAGTTAATAAAAATTTGCGTGACCTCTAGAATGCTGAGTTGCGCTTGGGAATCAATTAGCACCCGTGACGTAATGGCATTGCTAATGGCATTATCCTTTTGGATAATAATCTACTAGTAATAACGATAATTAATAGTAATATCTGGTCGAAGCGACGCACGACCCGTGAGCTGGTCAGTATCTGGCACAGCGCATCAGCATTGCCATACAGCGGGGCAATGCAGCCAGCGTCGTGGGGACGCTTCCGACTAGTATTGATATGGATCAGTTGAGCTACCTGTTGATTGTTTGCAACAGTCTGCAGTTAGCTCAATTGTTTCAATTGTAAATACTAATTATATTATAATTTTCTTTGTGAATAAAAAAAAATCTACTAGTGTATTTAACATGTTGATATGTAGTTTTACTATAAAAACTATCGTAGTTTGACGAATTCATTACGGATGTAAGCGGGTTAACTACGAACCTTATTTGTGTTGGAAGAACACCAACGTTTCATCCCTTAACGAGGGACATCTTCAGGGTGAGTGCGGTTCTAGACGCGCGCGTTCCGCATCCCTCCGAGCACTGCGCGCGAGCGCGCGTTGAGCCCGCACCGTAAGCGCCGGGGGTGGGGGTGGTGGGGGGTGCTCTGCTTGTAGATGCTGTAGGGCGTGAGAGTCATCTCCTCGTAAGGATCCTACTGTGTCGGGTGTTGGTATTCTCTGGGTACATATGGAACTAACAGTATCTACACCCGGCTCCATACTGCTATTCGACTTCTCATGAAGACACATGGCTTCCAGGCGGGTGGTAGGTTCCAACCTCTGTCTCTGTTGAAATTGGGCCATCGTTCTATCTCTATGGCCTCGCGTATCTTGCGAGGAACAAAGAATTTTTCCCTAGACAAGACACGGGCTTTGTCGAAACGTACGTAATGCGATGGTCCTTCCTCAATACAGTGTTCTACCACCGCCGAGCTATTGGTGTCAACATTCTTTACGGCGCGTATGTGTTCCGAGAGCCTGGTGGATATGTTCCTCTTTGTCTCACCGATGTAACATTTACCACAGTCACATGGGATCATGTATACGCCGGGGACGTCCAGTGGTACTCTATCCTTCGCAGAGCGCAGTAATTGCCGCAGTTGCGTTTGAGCTCGAAAGATCGTCTTAATGCTGTATTTCCGCTGTAGCAACTGACCGATCTTATCCGTGAGTCCCTTCACAAAGGGTAGGTATGCGACCGCTCTCTCGACGGAATGGGGCCGCTTTCTTTGGAACATGTTGGCACTACGGCAGCTCTGTCTCCAGCCGTAACCATTTCGCTCTAGTACATCTTTGACGTGCTGTACTCACCTTCTATGTATTGTGGGTCACATAGCCTTAAAGCTCTATTTATAAGAGTGCGTGGCACTGAAGCTAGGTGTGACGGATGATGGTGCGAGTCAGCCTTTAGGTACATATCTGTGTGTGTAGTTAACCCGCTTACATCCGTAATTAATGTTGATAGTTGATCCAAATTCTTGATTTCTTTTAACTTATTTTGTGGGATGTTTTAAAACCAAGTTTGTTTTTAGGATATCCGAGGGAATGATCCACGATTTACCGGTGGTTTGGAGTTTTAGTGATTTACCTTTAGACCCCTAAATACCCAAAAAAGAAACGTGTTCTCTCGCCGAAAATTTCGTGGTAAAATATTTTTTTCTTGTTTAAGAGCGTTTACGCCTAGCGCGCGATGTCGAGTTTAGGTAATTCAAACCCACACAGAAGCGAGTGTGACAGTGTGAGTAGCGTTGGCGCGTTCTCTTATGCTATGGTCAAACTTACCCACTTTGATCCATTCGAGTGAAATTGTTATAGCAATTATTTAATTTAAATTTGAACTTAAACAGATGACTAAGTTACGAGTAGGTACAGATAAATCACTTGGTACGGATAAAGTTGAGTTTATTTTACATAATTTTTAAATATTTTATTAAATAAAATTAAAACGTGTTCACAGCGGCATCGGTCTAGATTTTCGTGGGTCTACATTTTCGACGAGCAGTCACTCATTACATTATAATAATTGATTATGTATAAAGGGTGTCCCATGCAGCCTGTACCAGCGAAGGTCTGTGGTCCGAGGACACCAATACCTATCAATTGGGCCCCCATGTTTGTGCTGCGATTTTTTGTAGTTTTCGAGATATGATTTTTTTCTTTTATTGTCAGATTTTTTTTTAATTTTGGACGGTTTTCGCCATATTTTTTAATGTGAAGTGATTCTATGAGATTTTTTTGTTAGTATCATAGCTAGTATGTATGTTGTGTTGGTCTGTAAAACAGTACACACCAAAATTCTAACTACAAGTAGTTCAGATTTTATACACGAAATTAAAATTTCTGTTTGAGATAAATTTTTACTTGATTTCAACTTGAAAGAAAAAAGACAACCCAGACTGAATAACTTCTTGGTAATTTTAAAAACGTTGTGGGTTCCGTAGCTCTCAAAATAATACAAAAAAAAAATTGTTACTATGGCGTACTCCCAATAGGATTATGCAGAAATGCATGATTATTACTGCTATGCACGAGGAAATGCCGAGCTTCCAATCACTCGTATTCAAGTCGAATACATCTTTCTACCAAAGGTCATTGACCCCTGATGTGCGACACGTTGATCTGTGCACAACATCTTTTTGCTAATATTCATAATTATTCACCATATTAATCGTTAAATGTGAAAAAGTCATTTCAAATGCATGAAATAAGATTCACTATTTTCGAGTGTATCAACTATAAACTCCGTTTTCGCGTAAAATGCCCCATAAAGTACCAACTTTTTGTATTAGTTTGAAAGTTTTAGAACCCATTAAATTTTTAAAATTACCAAATGTTATTCAGTCAGGGTTATGTAATTTTTTTTCAAGTTCACTTGCACAGCAAAGAATATAACTAAAACTAAATAAACTATCCAAAATAAAATAAAAAACAGAAAAAAAAACTCATATCTCGAAAACTATAAAAAATCGCAGTACATACATGGGACTCCCATGTATGTTCTGCGATTTTTCGTAGTTATTCTAATCGATAGGTATTGGTGTCCCCAGACCACAGACCTTCGCTGGTACAGGTTGCATGTATATTGTGATGGCGTATTATGAGAATGGAGAAAAAAAATTAAAAAAAAAAACAATCAACTAATAAAAATAAATTACAACTAGTGTTTACAATTTAAACAACTGAGCTAACTGCAGACTGTTGCAAACAATCTACAGGTAGCTCAACTGATCCATATCAATACCGCCGTAGTGGCCACGCTGCGAGTACCAGAGGTGGACGACGACCCCATCCCACTGATGAGTTAGTGTTGTTGTTATAAATTAAATAAATATAAATAAATTATGCTGGACAATCCACACAGCAGCTAAGCAAGGCTTGTGTTATAGGTACTAGATGACTGATATACATAATAATACATTACATAGATAAATATTTCTGTTATTTGACATAGAAACGACCAGAACACCCGGAACAAATATTTGTAGATCGTACAAACATCTGTTCCATGGCGGGAATCGAACCCGCAACCTCCCGCGCCGCAGGCTGACCTTCGCCCGCCGCGCCACCGAGGTCGTCAATCATTTATTTGCTATGTTTCATTTACATCTACATAGATTTGCATATTGTACTAGTTTACAAGCTTAACTAAAAATGTCATAATGTTTTTGTTTTTAGAATGGAAATGGTTATGGTCCAAGACCTACCAATAGGCGTACCATTGGAGCGTCCACTGCATCCTAAAAAAAGACGCACTTGGTGCCCGTAAGTTTTTATTCTTAATTCTGATTCATACATAATGTTTTAGCAGCAAATACATACATAATGTGTTATTTAAATCGTATAACGAATTTCGATTTTACAAGGCCGTCGCAATCTTCGACGTCCGCTACGGCGAGTGAGCTTGAGGTTGCTGAAGATCCTACGGTTCTGTCGCCGGCAATGCCCCCAGTATCAGTCGGTTCACCAGCCATCCCTCCATCGCCAGCAATGTAAGTTACTATTTATTGTGCTAATTTTATAATCTTAGTGAATGGAAAATAACTAACAGTTTTTTTCAGGTTTGTAGAATGTGGTGGTGGTGGTGATGGAAGCCCCATAATATATACACACGCGGGGACCCCAGTTGGATCACCAGCCGTCCCCCCATCGCCAGCAATGTAAGTTACTTACTATTTAATGTGCTAAGTTTATAATCTTAGTGAATGGAAAATGACTAACAGTTTTTTTTTTCAGGTTTGTAGAATGTGGTGGTGGTGGTGATGGGACCCCCACATATACACACGCGGGGACCTCAGCCGGATCACCAGCCGTCCCCTCATCGCCAGCAACGTAAGTTATTTACTATTTAATGTGCTAAGTTTTTATCTTAGTGAATGGATAATTAACCACAGCTTTTTCCAGGTTTGAAGATATTGGTGGCAGCCCAGCTGGGCCCTCAAGGCCGTCATCGTTGCATCATCGACCACTTAATGAAGACCAAATTATATTCCAAATAAATTGTGGTACGTATCTTGATGTATGTTAACTTCTAGTAAAGATTAGGTATATACACAATATCGAAGTGCCGAAGAGAAACTGTCTACCGACGTATTGGTAATTCAATTATTTGTTTTATCAGGAAGCGAACCGGAATCGAGTGACGATGATGTCGACGATGACGAATTTTTTAATGGGGCCATGAGGATCCCAAGGGCTGTGCAGGCGACTTTTGAGACCCCAGAGGACCCGGAGGTCCCGGAGATCGTGGAGGCCCCGGAAATCATGGAGGTCCCGGAAAACATGGATACAGACAACATTGAACAGGATCTGTACCAACCAAGGGGCATTTTTGACTTTGAGTGGAAGTCGTTTCCTGTTTCCTCAGTTCCACCTGAATTGAGGAGGGAAACGTTTTCCAATATTAATGTGGGCCCAACTTCCAACTTTAGTGACCCATATGACAGTTTTATTGCTATATGGGATCGCGAAATCATGGAACATATCGTCTTGGAAACGAACCTGTACGCTCAGAATTTGGTGAGCCAATTGATATCTAACAACAACCTCCATCCGTCGAGTCGCATCTGCGACTGGCGCGATACATGCGTAGACGAACTGTACCTATATTTCGCCATCATGCTGGCGATGGGGGTTGTTGTTAAATATAAGATTGACGAGTACTGGAACGTCTCCAACGACATTTTCATCACACCTGGTTTTAGAGCACTCATGTCTCTCCGGCGTTTTCAATTGTTGAGTAAGTGCTTGCACTTCAATAACACCCAGAACATGGGTGCTCTAGAACCTGCGCAAGCAAAACTATTTAAAATAGAACCTGTGTTAACACATCTCAACGGCAAATTTCAGTCGTTATACAACTTGGACCAAAATATCGCCCTCGACGAATCACTTCTACAATGGAAGGGTTGGTTAAATATTAACCAACTCATTCCCAACAAAAAGGCGAAGATAGGGATTAAAAGCTATGAAATTTGTGAGTCAAAAACAGGGTATTTATGGCGGTTTGAGATGCACGCTCATCAAAGACAAGCTCGGCAGCAGTCAGGCCCTGGAAGAGATCCCATGAGCGCTTCCACACCATCTATAGTTTTGAGACTTACCCAGGGTCTCGAACAGAAAGGTCACACGCTGTGGATGGATAATTATTATAATTCCCCAGCTCTGGCTAGGACTTTAAAATCAATAGGATTTGATTGCGTCGGCACTTTGCGGACCAACCGTCAGTTTGTGCCAGAGGCACTGACGAATTTAACGAAAAAAAACATGCGTCCAGGTCAGGTTACCGGTTTTACCTCTGGCGATGTTGATTTGATGGTTTGGCGAGACCAAAACCGAGTGGCCACCATATCGACCTACCACGGTAACGCGGTCAGCATCGTCAACGGTACTCCCAAGCCGATCCTGATCTCGGACTACAACGTCATGATGGGAGGGGTCGACAAAAAGGACCAAATGTTGTCGACGTACCCCATCGAGAGAAAACGGACAAAGATTTGGTATAAAAAGTTGTTCCGCAGACTACTTAATGCTTCAATTTTGAACGCATATGTACTGACTAAACATAACAATTCATCTTTAAAGCATCGCACTTTCAGAATGTCCCTTATTAGATCCTTGGTCGACAAACATTCAGCCACGCCCGCCGCCGTTCTTCCACCTCCGCGACCCCGGTTCTTCGATGCACAACGCCACTTCTTGGCGGAGTACCCGTTCCTGCCTGGTAATTCCGGCCGGCTACGGCGCCGTTGTGTCGCTTGCAAAAAACGGGTAGCAACCTACTGCGTAGGTTGCGAAAAGGCTGTATGTTTGTCGACCTGCTTCGTTTCCTTACACAGTTAAAAGGTACCAAATCCCTGTACCAAATCTTTGTCCGTGTGTGTCGACTAATCGATATTATGCTATATTGTAAGCTATTCGGGTTTACTCGCGGCAGGTCAACGACTGATGCCGGTGTAGAGTTGGTATCGCATATCTCTGATGCTTAGGTGTTTTTTGCGACTTGTCAAAAGCATTCAATTGCGTACATTACGGTACATTAATCAGGAAACT
The DNA here is from genome assembly GCA_949316285.1 of Eupithecia subumbrata. Taxonomy (NCBI): domain Eukaryota; kingdom Metazoa; phylum Arthropoda; class Insecta; order Lepidoptera; family Geometridae; genus Eupithecia; species Eupithecia subumbrata. The sequence continues at coordinate 5,063,233 of OX438632.1, forward strand.
ACATCATTATGGAATAATCTATATCTTATCTCCACAGCGTGTGTATTCAAATTTCATCAAAATCCGTTCAGTTGTTTCTCTCACATTCATGCAGCGTGTATCTACAAATTTCATCAAAATCCGTTATGCCTTTACTTTCGCACAGTGTTGTCACATCTACTTAATTTTTTGGTAGATCTACCTATTTTACTCCTGTTCTACCACACTCTGCCTCAAATCTACCTATTTTTCACAATATTGCAAAAAAGTTTAGTGTTGATGCTATGATTTATTCTTTTTCATAAGATTAAGAAATTGTGTGCTGTTTGCAGTCATTTTTATACGCATTTTTAATCATTAAAAATGTACTTAAACCTGATTGGTAGAAATCGGTAGAACTACCTATTTTTCATTCCTAATTCTACCAATTTCTACTAATTTTTGAACCTTGTTCTACCATTTTGTCAAAATTGTATGTGACAACACTGCTTTCGCGTTTATACCTGATTCACAAATTTCATCTACTGTTGTGTTGTTTACTTCCATATAGACGTGCGCGCCGCGCCGGCGCCGCCACGCCGCGCCGCGGTTGGCCCGCGCCGCCGCCGCCGTCTCTATCAGTCGGCGCGCCGACCAGCGACCACACCAGAGAATCTGTTCAAAATTCGCCAAGAAATATGTCCTTTCCATACTTAATAATGTCGTCTCCTTCAAGATTCTGTGGTTGCGGTTACCAAAAATCTCCAGCACTCTTGATTCACTGCGTCAGATTCAAAAACTAAGTTAGAAGTGCCACTAATTGGAGAGCTTTGATAAAATAGATTGTCTGTCTGGTCGCTGGTCGGCGCGCCGCCTAATAGACATGGGACGGCGCGCCGGCGGCGCGACGTGGCGGTGGATAGTTTCCGACCGCGATAAAAAGTTCTCGCTGTTATTTTATTACTAATGTTCTAAGTATATACTTTGAGTACCTACTTATTTATTGTATTCAATCTAACCCGAAAGCAACAAGTATTTTTAGTGACCCGGTTCTTTTCAATCTGTTATTAATGTTATTATCAAAGTTTGCCTTACACAAGCAGATTTTTTCGTAGCTTGCTCCGCTCGCCGATAACAAAGTCGGTTGCGTCATCATGTTAGCTATCGTCCAGAGCTAGTCTCGCGTATTATTTATTCTGTTCGTAATTTAAGCCAGAGTCCCTTTTTAGGTCACCCACCACTGCAACAAATTACACGAAAATCTAACAAAATATCTACTCGCCGATATTTTGTGGTATTTTCTTCTTATTTTATGATAGGGTCAGGCCTTTAAGGAGTCTACAAACTAGAGTCTCCATCTAGAGACGAGTTGATAAAATACTGTTGGCCAATTTCAATATTCATAAACTAAAATGTCCAATTGATACATAAAATGCACGAACCGGCCGGGCTGTGTCGCCGGCTTTGGTGCATTTTACGAAAATCATATATTTTTCGCTGCTCGCTCCGCTCGTCGTTAAAGTTAAGAGCTGTAAACCTTGTTGGCGATCCCCTTCCCTTTTCTTTCTTTAGTTTACTACCTATTTACACAGCAATTAATGAATTTATCCTTATGAACTGGTTTACAGTAATGTTTTATTTATGGCCCAGTCAAAATAAGGATCATAATTTTAGAATGCTAACATAGGTACTAGTAATAGTAGTTCAATGCATACTAACTACACCAATACTAACTGAAAATTTTGATATCTAATTATGCAGAACGCCATAAAAGCCATTTATATACAGTATTTTAAAACTTAGAAGAGATAGAAAAAACAAAGCCACGCCGGCGCGGCGCCGCCACGCCGACCGTGGAACACGGCGCGCCGCCGCCGGCAAATGTTAGGTCGGCGCGCACGTCTACTTCCATAGTATTATGTCTTATGGTTTTTTGCTTTGGAGACAGGCAGTTGAAATCCACACTATCTTTGTCCTTCAAAAAAGGGCGGAACGCGCAATTTATAAATTGAAGCCACGCGACTCTTTGAAATGAAATAAATATTCTGACTAATATCACATGGATCTATGAAAATGTAATGTTAGGATTTTCAATGTTATGAAAAAAAACTTCATCTAAATTTACAAGTAATTTTTTTCTATACCTTTATAATTATATTGAATTAGACATACAGAGGGATTTAAAAAAAATTGAGAACAAAACCGTCATTATGATTGAAATTATATAATTTGAAAATAGTCCTATCCATACTATGTAGCCCTCCAACGCTGCTTTTGTATGGTGAAATTACTGTTTTTTGCCGTTGATTTGTGACCTTTTTTTGTATGCAGACAGGGTCTGTTTTTATGTAGATTCATAAGTAAACTTCATGTTTTTATAGAAAGACTAAAAATATTTTCAAATAAAGGAACAGAGCTTGCTCTGTAGTACAATACTTGCGAAGACCTTGTTCTCAAGTGGCTTTTGTTAAAATCTATAAACATTGAACTAAATACTTCTCATAGTTGAATCTTTGTACGTGATAAGTATTTGAACCGAACTTTTAAACAAAAGCAAAACAAAAGACACTTGACCTAAACACTTCTCAGAATTCAATAATAAACATGCCCTATTTTTTGTACGACGCTCGGGATGTGTTTTACGCGGCAGGTTTTTAGAAGCTTGTTGAGTGAAAAAAATGTATGAAGAGGTGTGATGTTTTGGTTGAATAATGTATATTAGTGTATTGTTATGTAAATAAAGTACTAATTTTCTTAAAAATCGTTTGAATTATTTTTATTTTCAGACTTATACTTGTGAAACGGCCAAAAATTATCTTTCTCTACTTTTAAGCTTAGACTGACAATACAAATGGCAACAAAATTGCATAAAATGTTTTACAATCTGATAGCTGCATTCAAGACCATTCCAAAGATATAAGGTTCTTAAGTAGTTTCATACAAAATCATGTAGAAATATTGATTTTTGTAGCGCGCGGCAACTGCGCGCTAAAAACGCCAGCGGGTGCTTGCCAGTTGCGTCAAAAATTGCAAAATGGCGTCGCCAGCCAAGGGGTTATAGCAGTTTTTAAAATATTTACAGAAAAATAATAACAACAAAATAATAAAAACTTTAAATGTAAAATTTTAAAGAAGATGCTCTCCTTTATGGGTAAGCTGTTATTATATTAAATTAAATAAGGTATATCGGTGAAAAAATCATTTAAAATTCGTAATATTTCATATTTTTGGAAATTTAATTTCTCATAGTTAAGATACCAAAACCAAACATCTTTTTAACTAACTATTTTCTCAAGGATCTTATTGATTGGTTATTATTTTTTGTTAATTAGATAATATAAAAGTATTTTTATAATATTTTGAGCTCCGAAACTGATGCTGAAAGGGAAATTAAGAAAACCTCTAACAAGTTATCTTGATAGAACTCGTACATACTACATTAATCGAAATATTTTCCTAACTAACTATTTAGACAGCAAAATTTCCTAAAATTATTAGTAATTAACATGTTCTATATGACAAGCGGTTCAGGATATTAACGGGTTTGAAAAGAACTGTTTTTGAGCCAAACTGCGCATGGAAGGCGTAAACGCTCTTAATTTAAGTAGAGAGAGGGGGGGGAGGCCTTTGCCCAGCAGTGGTATGAAGTCGGCTAGTAATAATAATAATATAAGTATCATCAGCCTATATTAGTCCACTGCTGGATATAGGCGTCCCTAATGGGCGCTATAGCGTTCTGTCTTTCTTATCACAAGTAGGTATGCAAATGCGAATTTTAGAAGTCTATGATTAAAATACTTTTTTCTGCCCGTGGCTTCGCTCGTTTTTTACCAGGAAAAGTAGTCCCTAAGTATGTTAATCCAGGTCTAGAACTAAATCTATGCAAAATTTCAACCTGATACGTTTAGTAGTTTTGTTGTGAAGAGGTAACTAACATTCAAACATCAACATCAACTTTAGCATTTCTAATTAGTGTGATATTTTTCACAGTGGCTCACTACAAGACAACCCCTGGTATCAATCAGGTGCTGGTCCGAAACGCACTGGTCTTGGAGAGGGGGGTCAGGGGTCAAAGACGCCCTCGCCAAAAAGAGAGACGCCCTCGCCAAAAAGAGAGACGCCCTCGCCAAAAAGAGATGCATCACTTCGTGCGTCGCCATTAGGAGCCCTTTCCCCAGCTAAGTATGTACTTTTGACTTTGATTGAGAGCTCCCCTCGGACAGGAGAATAAATACACATATACATATAACTCGCATGCGCATGCGCGGAAAATGCGATGGAAAACGAGCTTGATCAGGCCTTATAAGAGTGCGTCCAGATTAAGTAACAAAACCTGTTATACAAAATAGTTAGGTATTTAACACAGTAAGGATGATTATTGCTTTATAACAAACTTATAAAACATGTTATTTAATCTGGACGCAAATCAGTTTCAGTATCAAATAATTTAAACTTTGTCTACATACAAAGTACCAACTTAAAAGACCTGTCGCTCGAAAAGGACGCGTAATGGCGCGTCTTGTCAGCGCTCCAACCCGCGCGTCGCTGCCATCCCGGTGTGAAGTTTAATCCTAACTCATAAAGTAATATAATAACATAACTCTCAAGCACACCAGACTAAATGCAATTATTTATATAAAATTTGGCTTAGCCCATTTTACAGCTGATCTATTTATTAATTTACCCATTTTATACAGGATGGAATTTTGTAATACCACCTGGAGGGAAAGTACTCTTAATACTGTAGATAGAACATTTTACTCAAAGAAAACATTTATTTATTTCTGGAAAGAAAGAAAACTGCATTCAAAGATTTTCGAAAATTCGCACCCGGGAATCGAACCGACTAAAATCTGTGGAAATTATACCCTATACTTTTATTGCATCGATCGCTAGGGTCAATTATAAGGATGAAATCTCTAAACATGATAAATTAAATGAAAGGAAATCCATGAAATCTTAAATTATTTTAATTATTTGGAAAAATGGTAAAGTGAGTAATCAATAGTTTTTATTGCTTAGATTGTGTATTTGATAAAGATTTTTGACCTAAAAAGTTTCAACAAAATATTGTTCGGCATTTTGCGGCGTCAGATCGGCGCCATGCCCATACATTTTCGCTAGTTACTATTATTAAAAACAGAAATGATAGCAAACTGTTGTGATCTGATAGGTTGTTATGAATTTTGATAACAAAATTCATAACAACCTATCAGACACATGTATGGCTTGGTAACAATAATGTTACCAAGCCATACATGTAACAAATACCATGGATATTTTACGTAATCTTGAAATAAAAAACCACGCGGCCCGTGGATGGACGGGAGCCGTCCACTCAACGGACAAGGAATTGGCGTTCAAGGTCATTCGACTACCATTTTTGGAACTTTTGCTCGGATGATAGATGATTATGGATAAGACTTTCAATTCAATTTTAATATTTTTGAGATTTTTATGCTTGCATTTTTTTCTTTGTGTCAGGGGCGCCCGCACCCGAAGAGGACGCGGAGGCGTGCGCGTCCGCGGTGGACGCGGGGGGCTAGGAGGGCCAGGAGGACCGGCACCGGAGGTGGTGGAGGCTGTGGCTGGGACGAGCAGCGGCTACGGCCACGATCGCCCCGGACCTCGCACAATTGACAAGTTAGCATGTTTGCTTTTAACGCTTTCATTTTATTTTTGAAGAATTTCGAAAAGGGTGGAGGTTCTATGTATGTGTGTTTTTTTAATGAAAGTTCGTCGATGTTTTAAAATTTTAGACTCACGGTGAGCTACCTCCATGAGTGGCCGGAAGGGCAGGGTCTGGAAACGGCCCTGCACCCAAAAAGGATGCGGGTTTGGCGACCGTAAGTAGTTCTATTTATGTATCTTAATTTGTAACACTAACTCCTTGAAAGTTTTAACTTTTTTTAAATGTTTTATTAGATCCATGGAAGCAGGGCTGCCACATTCACCATCGGTGGCCCCGGAGGTCCCACCCTCATCATCACATTCCTTAGTCATGGTGCCTTCACCAGCAGTAAAAGTGTAAGTAAAAGTAATTTTTATTTTACATTTATTGCCTAAACTAAAATAAAACAAACAAAAGTTTTCTTACAGCAAACCTATGGAATTATAGAAAAAGTAGAATAGAATAGAAGTAGGATATAAAAGATATGGATACTACAATACTGGTTTTGTTCTAGGTTTGAAGAATGTGATAGTGAGGTGCCTCCCAGCCCAGAACCCACCTCGCCAAGCGCGGCACCCGCCTCTCTGCTGGGCTGGCCAGCACAGGTGCCGTCTCCGCTGCAGCATCTCCCACCACCTCGTCGTCCCTGTCCGCTTCGCATGGATGACATAAGTGCCCTTAATAATTATGGTAAGTACTTGCTGCTTATAGCTTGGTTTAGGGCTATGGCCAAACTACTGGTTTAGGTTGCGGGTTCGATTCCCACCTCGGGACAAATGTTTGTATGATCTGCAGATATTTGTTCTGGTTGTTTTCTTGGTATAAAAAATCAGGTGTCTAGTACCCATAACACAGGCTCTGCTTAGCTTGGCTTGGGGCTAGATAATGCTGTGTGAATTGTATCAATATTTTTATTATTTGTTTCAGGAAGCGAGGAGGAATCGGACGGTGACGACGACGAGATGGCTAACCTTCCAAGGGCGTTATTGGGCTTCTTGGACACGCCCTTGGACGCGTATGAGGTTGACGATGCTGCAGCAGCGCCTGAATTTCAGGCTGAAGTGCCTGAAGATCCTCAGATCGCAAATGTACCTCCAATGGCGACGGACCAGCCTTGGAGCTGGTTAGATTTTGATTGGAAAGAGTTTCCGCAGCCTCTGATCTCACCTGATCTGAGGCGGGAAAAGTTTTCCCAAATTAATGTGGGTCCGACAACTCCGCGTGACGACCCATACGAAATTTTCGTTGACGTATGGGATCGCCAAATTATGGAGTACATCGCTTCGGAGACGAACAAATATGCCCAGCAGGTGGCGGAACACATGTTCCAGACCAATACCCTCCAACCGACCAGCCGCATCGCCAAGTGGTATGACACCAATGCCGATGAATTGTATGTATTCTTCGGCATTTTCCTGGGGATGGGGGTGGTCGTAAAATCACGGATAGAGGAGTATTGGTCCTCCACCCCGGACTTATTTTACACACCCAGTTTTAGTGCACTAATGTCACATGATAGATTTATTTTACTCAGTAAATGTTTACATTTTAATGATAACACCAACATGTGTGCACAAGAACAGGGTAGCTCCGAAGCAAAACTTTTAAAAATTGCCCCAATAGTGTCGCATTTGAACGAAAAATTTCAGAAGCTTTACACGCCTGCGCAAAACATTGCATTAGACGAGAGTCTTTTAATGTGGAAAGGCTGGCTCGATATAAGCCAGCTTATCCCCAACAAAGCCGCTAAGAGAGGCATCAAAACGTACGAAATCTGTGAATCTCAAACCGGCTACCTATGGCGGTTTGAGATTCACGCACAAAAAAGGACACCACACAACGAAGATCCCCTGGCAGCCTCGACACCATCCACTGTGTTGCGGCTAATACAAGGTTTAGAAAACAAAGGATACACACTGTGGATGGATAACTTCTACAATTCGCCACCCCTCGCTCGACGGCTGAAATGCCTAGGTTTTGACTGTGTAGGAACCCTGCGGACTGATCGTAAGTTCGTTCCGCAGGCCCTACACAGTCTGACTAAGCAAAATATGCGCCCAGGCCAGGTGTCTGGTCTTACCTCGGGAGACGTGGATGTCATGGTATGGCGAGATAATAACCGCGTTGCGATGATCTCGACATACCATGGCAACCACCAGCAAACCATTCGAGGCTCCACCAAACCCACCCTAATATTGGACTACAATATTATGATGGGTGGGGTGGATAAGAAAGACCAGCTCCTCGCGATGTACCCCGTCGAGCGGAAACGAACAAAGGTCTGGTACAAGAAACTATTCAGAAGGCTACTTAATGTATCTGTCCTCAATAGTTATGTTATATATCGTTCTTCTGTGGCATCTCCCATCTCTCACCGCTCCTTCCGCATGTCCTTGATTACATCCCTCATTTCCAAACACTGTCCTCCCGGTTCTCTCCAAACTCCTCCTCCTCCTCCGAGGAGGAGGAGGAGTACTCCTCCTTCTCCTCAGCCGGCGCCGACACAATACTTCGTAGACATCACACACCGCATCGCTGAATACGGCCTCCTTCCGGGCAACAGACGTGGGAAAGAGCACAAGCGTCGCGATTGTGCGGTGTGCAAGAAGAAGGGAAAAACGTATTGTGTCGGATGCCAAAAGGCTGTCTGTATTGCCTGTTTTCCCAACCTCCATATTGCATAATATGTATCTATATATTTAAATACATATATCTCCGAGAATCCATAATTTTTGTATGTATCTTTTCATTTTTTGTACTACACCTTTGTCCGTTATTATTATTATTATTATTATTTAGTATTGCCTGTTTTCCCACCCTCCATATTGCATAATATGTATCTATATATTTAAATACATATATCTCCGAGAATCCATGATTTTTGTATGTATCTTTTCATTTTTTGTACCACACCTTTGTTCGTTTCGAAGTTATTCATCCCATACAGACAGACAGACATACATACAGACAGACGATGCCTCTCTTTTTTTTTATCAATACCTTTATTATATATTTTTTTGGCAACCCATTTTTTTTTACAACGCATTTTTTTGACTTAGTTTTTGTTAATATGTAAATTTTCTTTGACATTATAAATATCACTTTATTTCCGTGTGAAATCAAAATTTTGAGAATTTGACCTTTTCTAATAGTACGAGAGCCCACGATCAAAATTTTTGTCTCATAGCAATACAGCCAAAACCGCATCAAATCGATAGATACGATTATCCTGAACTCGAAAATACCATTAACAGACATTTTCCGCGTAGCGTTTGATCTGACCGAATTTTCAAAATTGTCAAAGAATTTTACCGAACTGCATCATAGCAATATGTCTGATTTGCAGACTGTAGTTGAATGATAGTTCTGAGATACCGGAAACATATTTTTCAGACGTTAGTGGCGCAAACCCGTAAAATCACTTAAAAAAATTAAAAATGAGACAAAAAAAATGTCACATAGCAATACGTCTGAAAATCTTTTTTATTAGTAAATTTTGGTTATTTTATGCGAACAAAACAATTTTCAGACGGAAAAGTGATCGCATTAAATTTTGAGACCGTTTTGAAAATGTTAACAAATTTTACCGATCGGTATCATAGCAATATGTCTGAAAATTGTTGGACATGATAAAATAAGTTGTCCACAGGTGCAAAAAATTTGTATCAGACAAATTAAGTGTAGCACCATCTCTATCAGACAACTTTTCGATACTCAGATATCATTTAAAAATCGTATTGAGGCATCTTGAATTCTCTGTTACAAACCAATGAATACGTTGCGACCCTGAATTTATTAGATGATAATTAACAAAGAATTTACCCGAAACCGTAACGTTGAAGTTGAAGGACTGAAATAAATCGCACAAAAGGAAACTGGGATGAAGTTGAAAAAAAAAAACGGTTTATTCAAAGTTACAAAATACTGATTGATTTGATAGTTTTGGTTTTCAACTTCAACTTCTTATATAATGGCACCGCTTGCTTTTCGCTACGACTCTGCCAGTGTCAGTAAGGAGTGTCGTAAAATTCAAAAATAAATTTAAAGCACACTTGAGTAACTTTTACAAAAGAAATAAGTAATGACATCTGTCATCTGTCAAAGTACATATAATAGACAAGGGAGATTCTTGAATATCTATGAAGGCTGTAAATTTAAAAAAACATTTAACAGAGGCGTCGGCCAGGCGACTCCGAAACGTTATTTTCGTTTTTGGGAGTATATGCTACACTTAAAGTGTCTGAAAACAGGTTTTTGGTAATCATGGCAGCAATACGAAAAGTTTAAAAAAAAAATATCCGTATTGCTATGATACAGGTCGGCTAAATTTGTTGACATTTTCAAAAATGCGCTCAGGCTATGTGCTACGCGCAAAATGTCTGAAAACAAACTTTTTCGTAATACAATTATAAAATCTATGTACATTTTCACTATCAGACGTATTGCTATAATACCGACTGCCTTTTTTTTTGACACAGCAGAAATGGCCGCCCACGCAGTTGCTACACTTTCGACCGTTACTACACACCTAATCGGGTTCAGAATCATACAATCTAACGATTTAATAGGGTTTTTGCCGTATTGCTATGAGACATGGTTTTGGTCGTGGGCTCTAGTACTATAAGTGATAGTTTTTGACTTTCGAAACCGCTAATCGTACACTTGATTTTTTTTCAAAATATTCTCGTCTATTGCAATTTTTTTTTTTTATTTTGTAATTTATTTTCATTTTTTTTTTAAACATTCTCGTCTACTGCAATGTTTTATATTAATTTTGTAATTTACTTTCATTCTAGCTTCAAGTTCTAATGCGACACTATTGGTCTTATCCAAACTGTCATTTCATGCAAATTCGTGTCATGTAGGTATTCAATTCATTTCATGTAAATCTATTTCTAAGTTCATTTATGTTAAACTTAGAAAATGTAAATCCGTTATTGGCTGTAGGTTAAACTATAAGTTAGTTATAAGTATTCTCTAAGGGCTGTGGATTTTGTAAAGTAATAAAAATAAAATGCTACTTTTTCCTTGTCTGTTGAGAGGACGGCAGCTGTCCGAATTTAGAGTGAAATTGTTCCTTTTGGTTCTTGATTTTAGAAATGTTTTACAAAGGAAACATATCTTTTTTTTTAGGGGCTGTGGATTTTGTAAAGTAATAATTTAAAATTTTTATCTTATCGATTTGCAAATATCATCTGATTGTAGAATATTAAGTTGTATTTAAAATAAATGCAACAGAATTTATCCTGTGATACAAACTTTGAGAGTATCTTTTTTGAGCTTATTTTCAAGTGTTTTGTTTATTGTTCGATTTCTTGAACTAAACACTTCTAACAGCTGAAACTATGTCTGTGACAAGAATGTGAACCAAACTATTGTATAAATCAATAACGTAAGCTACTTGATCTACAGTACTCTCTGAATCGAAATGTACACAGACCCTATTTTTTGCCCCGCGCTCGTACCGCTCGGAATATCTCCTGTTTTTGTAAGTCTTAGTTTGTGATAAAATTGTATGGGAAGGTTTGTTCTTTCTATTGATTGTGTATAAGTATATAATAATGTAAATAAAATGAACACTTTTTGTCCGAATAATTGGTTTTTTATTTCATTAGATCGATTTTAGTACAACAAAACTAGAATAAATTCACTTACACCATTGAACTACTATTACTAGCGTATGGAACGGACACCCGCGAACAACAACTTTGCGCCATGCGCTCATTTAGTCGTTCGCCTACGCCCATCGCGACACCGCATGCGAATAAAACCAAATTAAAATGCCGTCTTTCAAGTTAAAAACGTATAAAAATGAATCAACTGCGAAGAAAAAAGATAGTGGATTGACTATCATCGGTAAGTAAACCGAATATCAACTAAAACCAACCAAAATTAATTTTTGTACATTATTTTCTATTGTACCTGACATTTTGTTTGAAAATCATAGATTATGAAAAGTGATTCGTACAGATGGGATGTGTAGGTACCTACTAAAGGTTGGTGACAAAGGTTTAACTGATTATTATTAGGGTTTTGAAGATCGAAGATCGGTTTCAAAACCCTTATGGTCTCGCTTTGTCTGTCCCTTAGAAGAAGTAGGCTTAGAATGATAGTTGACACAAACGAGGTAAGTCTAAAAAATTTCGACTAAACGTCGCAATTTTCATTTTGAGCCGTTAGTACAATACTTTAAATGACGCGGAAAGCAGCTCTCACATAAAAATATAAAAATGATGTGTTGTGCGGTGAAAGGGTATTTATACACCAGTAGCAAGAAAAATAATACTGCAAATATCTCATTTCACTGGTCAACACACATATTACATTTGTAATTTTGCCTAAAACAGTCATCAAAACTCATAAATAAATTTAAAAATTTTGTCCACCATTTTCGTGAAAATGTTGCTATACTCTGGGGAAAAAATACCCCGGTTCTGTTACATAGTATAGGTATATAAAAATAGTACCGTAAAAATAGTAATAGTACCCGTGCCTCGGAAAGCACGTTGAGCGTTGGTCCTGCGCCTGACCTCTCCCCGGTCGTGTCGATCTGTCATCCCATCGGATTTTGAGAGTGAGGGAACAGAGACTGCACCTACGTTTGCACACACACTTGTGCACTATAATATGTCCTGCGTATCTGGCTAGTCTCCGATGAGATTGGCCGCCGTGGTCGAAATTCGGCTAGGAGGACATTATTAAAATGTTTGAGGAGAGGGTGAACTTCACTCAAGGACTTAGCAATCAAATTAAGCTACTACGGAATATCACAGTTTTAGAATTACTGTCACTGGACGAAATTCTGAATATATTCATATTGTAAACTCAACTTACTATTTTACAAAGAAAATTGTACATTATTACTATTAACGCTGAAGAAGTCGTAGGAAATCCTGGTTTTATTTCGGTGTAGGTGCTTGTCTAACTTGGGCATTATTATTCGTGGAAAAAATGCTGGTCGTAGGTGGTGTGAATTTTAAAGGAAAACTGCACAGCTACAATATATTCGTTGAGTACCTAATAGTCCTAATCAACTTAAAATATGTAACTTGGTGGGTAAAAAGAAAAATTTGAACAAATTTTGTTGAAAATAACTTTATTAAGGTTGTTCGATATGTAAAACACGTAAATAAGTTTGTTTAGATAGGACATGAACCGTGCAATTACTTACACTGCACGTGGTCGAACGCGCACTTGACCGTCTATTTAAATTATTGTTCCGAACACGATCGGAACCCATCTTACTTTGCGGACTTGGAGTAAAACCTTTTTGTCGTTAGACCTAGGAAGAATGATAGTAACCAAAGCTACCAGCTGATATTTCGTAAAATTAAAAAAAGAAATAAGATACTTAATATCGAAAATAAAATTTAAGGTGATAAAAATACAATGGCTTATTTGTTAATTGGAACTTTCCTTTAGTTACCCAATTTTTTAGGGAAAATGCTATTCACTTGCAACATTCAATCATACGAATGTGTGAGTGAAAGCACTGTATTTACGTGCTGTCAAAACACACATAGATCGGTTTTTGGTTACACAAATTGTCAAATTGTTGAATGACACTATCCCTCTGCTGAGACATCAGCGAGTTTTTACTCTATGGTCTGTCCTTTTTTCCCTCCTTAATAACTCAAAAACTACTGCAGCTACCAACTTGAAATTTAAAATAATAATACATTTCGTGCGCCTGTACAGATTTAGAGAAAAATAAATGAAAAATGAAAATGAATATTTTCCATACAAATGGTGATGCCGAAATTTTAAAAGATACCTACAGAGTCATATGGGGTATCAAATGAAAGGTATCATTTTTTACATTTCAAAATATTTTTTGAAATTTTTGTACGTTTCATACTTTTTAAAATATTTCGAAAAAAGTCGAAAATATACCCATTCCCCCCCCTATCTCCGAAGATTGCAGAGCGATCCATGTAAAATGTATGGAGTGATTATAGACATGGATCTATATTTTACAGGAAAAATATAGAGAAGTTTGAAAAAAGAACACTTTTTGAAAAATGGTCAAAAAGGGGGGGAATCATTTTCAAAAGGGGGGGCTACCTCACCGAGTGGGGTATCAAATAAAAGGTATCGGTTTGGACATTTCAAAACGGTTTTTTAAATTTCTGTAGGTTTCATAGTTTTTGAAATATTTTGAAAAAAGTCGAAAAAAAAACCATTCCCCCCCCCCCCCCCCACTATCTCCGAAGTTTGCCGAGCGATCCATTTAAAATGTATGAAGCGTTTGTAGATATGGATCTATATTTTACAGGAAAAATATAGAGAAGTCTGTAAAAAGAACACTTTTTGAAAAATGGTCAAAAAGGAATAATTTTCAAAAGGGGGGCGCTACCCCGCCGAATGGGGTATCAAATGAAAGGTATCGGTTTGGACATTTCAAACCAGTTATTCAAATTTCTGTAGCTTTCATACTTTTTTTTTTTTTGTATTAAGTATGTCAGTTATCTAGTACCCATAACACAAGCTCTGCTTAGTTTGGGGCTAGATAATGCTGTGTGAATTGTCAAGCATTATTTATTTATTTATTTATTTATTTATTTTTGAAATATTTTGAAAAACGTCGAAAATTTACCATTACCCACCTTAACCGAACCACCAATATAACCGAAGCATGCAGAGAGATCCATCTGAAATGTAGGTTGGTACCTATTATTCAAAGGTATTCGTTAAATTGCGAAGTCTGTAACCAGTACTTTTGGTACATATTTGTTGACAAACGTTCAAAATCCTCGGCGCGCGAGTTACACTCGCACTTGACGGATCTTGTTTTTAACTCATATAGACGACCTCCGTGCCGCAGCGGGCGAAGGTCCGCCTGCGACGCAGGAGGTTGCGGGTTCGATTCCCGTCTCGGAACAAATTTGTGTACGATCTGCAGAATTTTTTTCCGTTGGTCTGAGTGTTTTCTATGTAGGTATAATAAAAAATATCTATCTATGTACTGTATTGTAAAGTATATCAGTTATCTAGTACCCATAACACAAGCTAGGAATGGGTCGTCGACTTCTTTTCAGTCGACGAAACGAGACCGTTTACCGTCCACGATGAACTAGTTCATAAAACAGTCTACTGTTCGACCAGTTTATGCCGTTCGGCGTTCAGTTCAGGACATGATCGATCGTTGAACGTTGATGCACAGATTGGTAAACGACGACGAGAATCAAAACGATCATAAACGCTTGCCAATCGACGACGCGACGTATGAACTAGGTATTTTGACGACCGATGTGGTGCATGCAGCCGGCAAAGGTCCGCCTGCGACGCAGGTTGCGGGTTCGATTCCCGCCTTAGGACAAATGTTTGTACGATATGCAAATATTTGTTCCGGGTGTTCTGGGTATTTTTATATAACTAGTAGTTCTACGAACAGTAGACCTCGCGATCACTACTTTTTTTCAACAATGAATTTACCTAGGTACCTACCTACCTACCTACCTAGGTACCATGTCTTTCGGCGTTAACTCGCTTGCAAATCGCCATGCCAGTAGCCAGTGTGAAATAGCACGGAGCAATAGTGTTATGTTATCGTATCACTTATCAGAATACCTCAGCACCAGTTTATTATAGGTAGGCCTACCTTTAATAGTGGTGCTAAACTTGTCATAAGTAGGTAGGTATTAAAATGTAAGTATCGGTGCCTCTTTGATGCTTGGGAGAAGTCGCAAGATGCTTTAGGCGTTTTTTGCGACTTGTCAAAAGCATTCGATTGCGTACACCATTAAACATTAATCAGGAAACTACATCACTATGGAATAAGAGACACCTCTTTGGATCTTCTTACATCTTACTTGAGTGATAGGATACAAAGAGTTGACATTAATGGGAAACGGTCTTCGGGGTCTGTAGTTATAATGGGTGTACCGCAGGGTTCTATCCTCGGTCCTTTCCTATTTTTAGTTTATATTAACGACCTGCCTCACCTAGTCAAGAATAATCATGAGATTGTATTGTTTGCTGAAGATACTTCATTAATTTTTAAAATGAAACGACGAAACATAAAATTTGACGATGTGAATAATGCAATCTCAAAAGTAGTACACTGGTTTAATGTCAATAATCTTTTGCTTAATGAAACTAAAACGAAATGTATAAAATTTGCTCTACCTAATGTAAAACACGTTAAGATTGATGTAAGCGTAAAAGGAGAAACGTTAGAAATTGTAAACAGTACAGTATTCTTAGGAATAACCTTAGATAGTAAACTTCAATGGGGCCCACACATAGATAAGCTATCGAAGAGACTTAGTTCTGCAGCGTATGTAGTCAAAAAAATCCGTCATCTTACAGACGTTGATACTTCTAGACTAGTCTATTTCAGCTACTTCCATAGTGTTATGTCTTATGGCATACTGCTGTGGGGGAACGCTGCAGATATTAACACCGTATTTGTGCTGCAGAAGAGAGCTGTTCGTGCAATCTATAATATGGGTCCCAGAGAATCCCTGCGTGATAAATTCAAAGAAATAAACATAATGACAGTACCATGTCAATATATTTATGAAAACTTGTTGTACACTCATAGAAATATCAATCTATTCCCTAAAAATAGCGACATACATAGTATAAATACTAGAAATAAGGATAAACTCGCTTTGCCCACAACTAGGCTACACAAGATAAATGTATCTTTTAAAGGGCAATGTATACGCTTCTACAACAAAACTCCAAGTGAGTTGCAAAAATTATCAATAAATAAATTCAAACAAATTGTCAAACATATCCTTTGTAAAAAGGCTTACCTACTACAAAATATCAGATTATATCTAGAGGATAAAAAAGCTTGGGACGAGTTTTGCTCCAGCTCGAAAAATAACAACTAACAGGCTAAAGGTTTCTTCGTCGCTTCTTTACTTTAGTCTACACACCGAAGCGACAGAAATCAAAAATATCACTTTAGATTCAAGATTCAAGATTCAAGATTCAAGATATTTTATTGCGGAACATGCTGTACAAAGGTCTTAAAATAAATTATGGTATCAAGCATGCACCCTGCTAGGGCACTGCAACATAATGCTAGGTTCTATCTACTCTTATAACTAAGCTTACACTAATAATATAATATTTGAAAATTTTAAAACACTTAAAATACCTACCTACGTGGACCTACGTAGATAACTACATACATAATATATTTTAGAAAAGGTAGGTAACATTAATAGGTTAAAAACTAGGACTAGGTCTCTCTTTCTAAAAACTCTTGCAAGGAATAAAAACTGTGTTGTATTAAATATTGTTTTAATTGAAATTTGAATAGCTTTATGTTATTTTCACTTTGAATAGAAGTAGGTAATTTGTTAAATATTTTTATAGACATTGAATGGGGGCCGGAGTGGAACATTTGGAGTTTGGAAAAAGGTATGTCAAGCCTATTGTGTGGTCTTAAATTTACAGGTCTGGTATATATTTTAAAAAGGGATGAGTTTTTTTTTACAAATAAACTGGCTTCTAAGATATATATCCCGGGGAGAGTTAATATGTTGCAGTTTATAAAATATGGTCTGCAGCTAACCATTTCATCGAGGTTATAGATTACGCGTATACACCTCTTCTGCAAAATAAATAATTTATTGACATCGGTACTGTTGCCCCAAAGCGTTACTCCATATTGTAGCCAGGAGTGGGCATAGGCGTAATAAGCAGTGGTTGCTGTGTTTACATCTGTGGATTTCTTGAGTTCATACAAAGCGTATGTGAACTGAGATAGTTTAGATGTTATTTTTTTTATATGATCTTTCCAGTTCAAGTTACAGTCAATGTTTAAACCAAGGAGGGGATATGAGTTCACATTTTCAAGTAGATTGTTTTGGAATGAAACATTTATATTTAAAGGGCGCTTTTGGTATGGTCTGAACTGAATTATTTTTGTTTTTTTATAGTTTAGTTTAAGATTATGATCGTCTAGCCAGTTTTCTATTGCAGTTAAGTTATTATGTATGAGGTTATTAAGTGGCGCACTTGATTTACAAGGGATAACCACAGAAACATCGTCTGCAAATAGAGAGCAGGGACTTTCTATTATTTTAGGTAAATCATTGATATAGATGAGAAATAAAACACAACCAAGCACGCTTCCTTGAGGGATAGATTTAGTAACTTCCATTGTTTCGGAAAGAATTTTAGTAATGTTCCCTGAATTATGATCATAGTGTTCGATTTCGACATATTGTTTCCTTTTTGTTAATGTAATGTGATTTGATAGAAGACTATTCTATGGATCTGTAGGGTACCTCCATAGACTATAGACAGTATACTAGGTAGGAACTTCTTTGTAGTATGTCTAGCTCTTCTATGGTTACTCTATGCGTTTTGAATTGAAGATGATAATCTAACTGACATGTAACTGAAACCAAGTTTTTCTATATATCAAAATAAAATACGTTGTGTTTCCAAGATTCTAGTTTATTTCATCCATCCCAGCCATGCACCTTAGGATCTCAACATGGTAGCAGAGCGTGGTTGCATTGGTTGATCTTAGGATGAAGTGATGAAAATGTAAAAGAAGAAAGTCGTACAAAGAAGAGAAGGTGGTGCAAAACAAGTGAAGTTTTTTTCAGAAAAGAAAATGACTGAAGATAAAAACATCCACGATAAAAAGAAATGCGAAGAAAATTTTCTACAAATATTTGACGGCCTGAACTATGAAAAATGGAAATTTCGGCTAAATTTGTTCTTGGAAATGAAAGGATTAAAGGTAATAGAAGACGAGAAAGATAAGCAAGTAGACATTAGAATCAGAAATATTATAGTAAATAGCGTGAACAATACCCAACTCGACATTATTATGCATCAAACAAGCGCATATCAAATGATTAGGAAATTAGATGAGACCTACATTGCGAAAGGGTGCGCCAACAAGCTATTGATAAAAAGACGACTACTGGAACTAAAGTTACATGAAGACGAAGACGTGCAAGAATATCTTCAAAGATTCGAGAGGATCATAAATGAATTAAGGAACACCGGCGACAATATTTCAGAAGAGGAGAGATTAAATTATCTGTTGCTGTCACTCCCAAAAAAATACGAATACGTGGTGAATATTGTAGACGCGATGCCGAAGGAATCTCAAACAGTTGAATATGTCAAATCCAAATTGTTACTGGACGTGAAAAAGGGAGAAAACCAAGAGATAATGGTTTTTACCACAGGAGAGGACAAATGCTATGAATGCAATAGAACTGGGCACTTTAGGCGAGATTGTCCGAATAGAAAGGCCAGCTTCATTCCAAGAGGAAGAGGAAGAAGTGGACGCGGTCGTGGCCGCAGAGGCAGGGGCCGCAGCCACAGCGGTGGTAGAGGTGCCAATCAGTCCTTCAATGTCTTCAACGTAGAAGTTGCTGTAGCTGACTCAAAAAATAATATGAAAGTAAGTTGGCTGCTTGACAGTGGTTGCAGCGACCACATTGTAAACGATGAAAAATACTTTGATAAAATATACGAATTAGATAAAAAAATAAATATTAAAGTAGGTGACGGTTTTGGCCTAGAGGCAACTAAAAAAGGTAGTATCGTTATGGTTTGCGGTAAAGAAAAGATTACTGTAAATAATGTTTACTATGTAGCATCGATGAAAAGAAATTTGCTAAGCGTGTCGTCTATCGTAAATAATAACAATGGTATAATATTTAAAAGAGACTTGGCAACCATATATGGAAAAACAGGTAAGGTATTAGTTAAAGCCTATAGGAAAAACAAATTGTATGAGTTGAACGCAACAATTATCAAAAATAAGGCATACACAGGTGATAGCTATATAAATGTGTCTTTAAAAGAAGAATGGCATAAGAAATTAGGCCATCCGAATTTTAGGAAACTTAGGGAGATATGTACATACAAAACCCTCAACGGAATGCCCGAAAAGCTGAATGACGATTTTATAGACTGTGAGATATGCGTAAAAAATAAAATGGCAAACTTACCCTATGCCAACACGAGAAGGAGGGCAAATGATGTGTTAGAAATTGTTCATACTGATGTTATGGGTCCACTACAACCAGCAGGGTACAATGGTCAAAAATATATTGTGACATTCATTGATGATTACAGTAGATTAGCTTTTGTTAGCGCAATAAACAACAAAAGTGACGTTTTCGATCGATTTACTCAATATGTACAATTTACAGAAACTCAGACTGGAAAGAAAATTAAGGAAATAAGGTGCGACAACGGAAAAGAGTACTTGAATACTAACTTCTTCAACTTTTGTAAAAGTAAAGGTATAAATTTGAACCCTGGACCTCCTTACACCCACCAATTAAACGGCGTAGCTGAACGTTATAATAGAACGCTGATGGATAGAGCCAGATGTCTACTAGCAGATGGCAATCTAAGCAAAAAGTATTGGCCAGAATGTATACTAACAGCTGCATATTTAGGCAACAGATTACTAACGAACACACACGAAAAGAAAAGTCCATACGAAAATTTTCTCGGTAGGAAGCCGAATGTTGAACATTTAAAAATATTCGGATCAGAGTGCTTCGTTCGAATCCCTGATGAAAGGCGCTCATCAAAGTATCCTAAAGCAGTAAAAGGGAAATTAGTAGGATATACAGACACAGGATATAGGATACTGGTTGGTGAAAAAGTAGTGATTTCGCGTAATGTTAGGTTTATCAATGTCGAAGAAGTGATCAGACGAAGGCAAGTTGATGATGAAGATAGTGTAGACGTCGAATTGGACAGTGTGAATAGAAGAGCGGACGATGTGACGAGAAGAACTGACGATGTAAATATCAGAACGGACGATGTGACGAGAAGAACTGAAGATGTTACTAGAAGATCTGATGATGATAATACAGGAAATGAAAACCTAAGAAGAGAAGTAATGCATGAAAACGACGAATTTTATGATACTATGGAAGAAGAAACTGATGTCAGACCAGCTATTCCAGAGGAGGTGAACACACAAAGACCAAAAAGAGAGAAAAGATTACCGAGTAAATATAAAGACCATGTAGTATATGTAAATATCAGCGACGCAAATGCACCCGAGACATATGAAGAGGCGATGGAAAGTGAACAAGTAAGTAAATGGAAAGAAGCCGTAAGTGCTGAATTAAACAGCCTTACAATCAATAATACATGGGATATAGTCGATGAACCTGATGATAAGAAAATTATAGATGTGAAATGGATCTTTCGAGTTAAAACGAATGGTAAATTTAAAGCAAGAGTCGTTGCACGTGGATTTCAGCAAATTTACGATGAAAATGAAGAGATTTATTCACCAGTGGCCAGAATGACCACAATGAAGGCATTAATGTCAACGGCATGTGTTAGGAGTTGGTACATAGAGAGCATGGACGTTGAAACGGCTTTTTTAAATGGTGTTATCAAATCTGAAGTTTATATTTATCCCCCAAAGGGATATAAAGTGGAAGACGGCAAGGTCTGCAGGCTTAATAAAGCTTTGTATGGATTAAGAGAAAGTCCAAGAGATTGGTACGAGTGCTACCATTATTTTATGCAGAGCATCAATTTTACAAGATCAGATTATGACTACTGCCTCTACACAGGATGTATTAAAAATACTAAGGTATATTTGTGCTTATATGTTGATGATATTTTGTTATGTGGAAAGAATATAGATGCTATTATGGAAGTCAAACAAATGCTAAGTAAGAGATTTCGAATGAAAGACTTGGGAAAGGTTAAGCATTATTTGGGTATTGATATCGAATACGACCCCACTCAAAAGAAAATGTCACTGAGTCAAGAAACATATATCGAAACTCTGGCTGAAAAATACGTTGTAAAAGAATCTAAAAATTATGAAACACCAATGGAACAGAATTTGTCGCTCGAGTCTGGTGAACCCAATGAAAATACTAGATATAGAAGTTTGATAGGAGCTCTTTTGTACATAGCAAGTGGAACGCGACCAGACGTATCATACAGTGTAAATTTTTTAAGCCGTTTTCAAAATTGTTACTGCGAGACTTATTATAAATATGCGTTACGTATTTTAAAATATTTGTACTGTACACGAAATATAAAACTGAATTACAATGCAGAGTTTGATGAATGTGTAGACGCGTTTGTGGATGCCGACTGGGCAGCCGATAAAAATGATAGGAAATCAACCACAGGTATTGTAATAAGAGTGTATAACAATCCAATAATGTGGAAAACACACAAACAGAAAATTGTATCAAGGGCTTCGACGCACGCAGAATATTATGCGTTAGCAGATTGCGTAGAAGAGGTTTTGCCGGTAATAGGAATATTAGGGGATTTAGATGTGATAGTCCCAAAACCAGTAAAGATATTTGAAGACAACACCGGAGCTATTGCTTTGGCAAAAGATGGAAAATTCTGTAAAAACTCTAAGCATATTGACATCAGCTATCATTTTGTGTATGACTACGAAAAGCAGGGTATTGTAAATATAGTTAAGGTTCATACTGACGATCAGATAGCTGATATATTGACCAAAGCCTTAGGAAAATTAAGGTTTAAGAAACTTAGGGAACTTGTTAATTTAAGATAGTTTTTTTTTATGACAGTGTTCATGTAGTTGTTTGTTGTTGTTTTATTGTTTCATGTTTAGCAAAGTCATGTTAAAAGATATTTAAGTTTGTGAATCTTTATAACTTATTGATATTATTAGAGATAGATTTCACAGATTGTCTTGTATAAAATCAAGGAGGTGTGTTAATGTAATGTGATTTGATAGAAGACTATTCTATGGATCTGTAGGGTACCTCCATAGACTATAGACAGTATACTAGGTAGGAACTTCTTTGTAGTATGTCTAGCTCTTCTATGGTTACTCTATGCGTTTTGAATTGAAGATGATAATCTAACTGACATGTAACTGAAACCAAGTTTTTCTATATATCAAAATAAAATACGTTGTGTTTCCAAGATTCTAGTTTATTTCATCCATCCCAGCCATGCACCTTAGGATCTCAACACTTTTAATAAGGTATGAGACAAACCAGTCAAAAGCCGGACCCCTGACACCGATACCTTGCAGCTTGTTAAGCATAACGTCATATAGAACTCTGTCATATGCTTTGCTCATATCTAACAATAATCCGATTTATTTATTTCCGTGTCAGTGTTTAGTTTTATGATTTGACCTTTTCTAAGTGTACATTTATTGTATTTATGGAAATAAAGAGTTTTTGATTTGATTTGATTTGATTTGACTTGCTTTTTGACGCGTCAAAAGAAAAATCCCATAGGTCAGTAGGTAGGTACCTAGGGAACCTACACTACCTACCTACCTTCGGGATAGGTACCTAGGTAGGTAGAGATAAAGCATTCTAAAAATGCACGCCAAGTAAGTAGGTACCTACCTACCTATGACGTTTTATGAAGTGGGCCTGCATTTTTAGAATGGTTTGTCTCTACCTGGATAGGTAGGTATGCCCGAAAATCAGAAATAAATAACCCTCCTAGGTACCTAACCTACGCTTGTGTGCATAGTGCAACTTACCTACGAAATTGTGTGCCGTCTGTCTGTCCGATCAGTAACAGTAGTTACCTACCTACTGTAGGTATCTTTTGCAACCGTCTTATTAAACTAAAGCTGTTTCATACCTAGGTAGGTAGGTATATTGTCGTCTGAACAAATATCTAAAGCTTTATAAATTTGTAATAGATCGATTGGTGACCTCTGTGGCGTGATGGGCGAAGCAAGGTCCGCCTGGGACGCAGGAGGTGGGTTCGATTCCCGCCTTGGGCAGATGTGATAATTAAAGTGTGGGATCTAGTTAGTGCAAGTAACTACTGCATTCAAATTCAGTTTTGTATGCACAATAGCTGTCTGACTGAAGTGTCCCTTCTGCGGTACTTGTGGGCGGGGTCGAGCGCGCCCCGCGCAGGCGGCATCAAGTTGCGACACATTTTTTGTTTGGTTTAGATAATTCTAACTACTTACAACTCACTGACTTACACTGATTTCAATAATTTATTATGATTATATCGTAAGGTAATACAGGACTTAAACATTTTTCATGTAGTAGCTTATTTCAAAACGATTCCAACGATCTATGTTACATAAGATAGCTCCCTACAAAACTTGAGTTATTGTCATTTTAATCAGTTCTGTAGGTATCTTGTAAAATTTCGGCATCACAATTTGTATGGAAAATATTCATTTTCATTTTTCATTTATTTTTCTCTAAACCTGTACAGGCGCACGAAATGTATTATTATTTTAAATTTCAAGTTGATAGCTGCAGTAGGTACCTAGTTTTTGAGTTATTATGGAGGGAAAAAAGGACAGATAAAGCGAGACCATAAGGGTTTTGAAACCGATCTTCGATCTTCAAAACCCTAAAAATGTATGGAGAGGTGTGATATTTCGATTGAATAATGTATATTGGTGTATAATTTAATTATGTAAATAAAGTAATAATGTTCTTAAAAATCGTTTTTTTTTTATTTCAGATTTATAACTACTTGTGAAGCGGGGAAAAATTAGCTTTCTCTACTTTTAAGCTTAGCTGACAGTAAAAATGGCAACCAAATTGCATAATATGTATTAGAATCTGTTAGCTGCATTCAAGACCATTCCAATGATATAAGGTTCATAAATGGCCAATTTTGGGCATTTAACTTTGACAGGTTCCTAATTTTGATTAGAAGCTCAATTTTTGTAGTGCAAGACAAAAATCGTACCTACCTAAGTCATGAAATTCATTCAGCGTCTATTTAAATATCCTTACGCAAGTGGCCCTTAGATTTAGTCATGAGTGACAACATCTTTGTAGATTTTAAAGACAATGTTAAAAAACTAAAAAAATTCGCGCATTTGCAATATGTAGGGTAGGTATGTATTAAAAAAAATTAAAACAAAAGTTTTTAAAACATGTAAGACATGTAATGCCAATTTAATATGTCAAGAAAATAGTCCATAACTTTGAGATAGCGCATTAAAAATAAAAAAATGTTTAACATACCTACCCTGCTACTGAATTAATTATATGTTTTTCTAACATACAAGATGTTGTCATTAATTTGCTTAGGTTAGGAATAACATAAGAAACAAAGACATAAAAAATTATACTAAAACTATATTATGTAGCGGTAGTAATTAACTACAACTTCATCACATGCGCCCATCATAAAAAAGAGATTATATTTATATTGGAAGATGTTTTATGTAGGTAAGTACCTAATTTATTCTTATTTATAGAACACGCGCAAATGCTATCGCAGTCACACGAAAGAGAGAACAACTTATGCCTAAAACCTAAGAAGAAATGAGATAACGAATGGCTTGCTATCAATTTCTCGCGTACCGGTTTTTCATTGTGTAGCAACTCTAGTTGCTAAACAAAGTTCTTACACATCGACGGAGTTCGACACGAGAATCATCGAAATTGTTGTAAAATTTTGATTTCTAGGTTTAAATGTGAATAAAGTGTTCCTGTGGACATTCCCGCACCTAAAAACAATAAAAACTACAGGCAACAATTTTGCCAATCAATGAAAAACCGGCACGCGAGAAAGTGATAGCAAGCCATTCGTTCTATCTCATTTCTTCTTAGGTTTTAGGCATAAGTTGTTCTCTCTTTAGTGTGACTGCGATAGCAATTGCGCGTGTTCTATAGCATACTCTTTCTACGCCCTACGCTATTCCCGATTCCCGCGTATTACAAAGTGACTATTTTAAATGGTACTTATTTTTACCCGGGTATAAAAAAAGTACTCTGTGTTTACCCGTTTAGAAGTAGGTAGCTCTATTTGATTGATTTATTCTCGCGATAAGAGAAATTTAAATTTAGGATCTCGTTGAACCTTTATAAAATCATCAATTTTTTTGGAAAATAGTGAAAAGACACCGAGGGGCGAATAGTTTTTCTTAAAAGTTCATTAATTTGACTAATTGACTATTGGTTGTTTTGTTTTCAAACATTCATTCATGAAACTTTCATTTTCAATTCAAAGACGCGGGCGGGTGGGTGGCGTGTGTTTTGTTTTATTTACGATTTGTTGTGCTCTCAGTCCTTTCCGTAATATTCTCAAATTTCATTTCAGTGAATTCGTAACTCGAGAAGTTGAGTAGCCGACAAGCAAGGGAGCAGAAATCTCGTGGTTTGTTTTGATTTGGTAAGTTAATGATAAAAGTTGTGCATGCGATTCATGTTATTTGTAGGGATTGTGCTTAACAGTCAAAAACATCACGAATAACCAAAGATCCTCATCCTCACATGACTACCTACCTGATTGAAATTTAGGGCACGGCTGCGCAAACTAACATAAAAGTTTTCTACAACTAAGTACCTATAGCAGGGGCAACACTTGGGGGAACACTACCTACAATATTGTCCTGTGGTTTAGAACATGGTTTTTTTTAATTTTGATTTATCTTTTGTTTGTAGTTCAATAGATACCTAAATGCCATAAGGGTCAACATGAGCCTCAATAAAATTAGTTCAGTTAATATTATTACATATTTCAGTTCTGCTGTGCCATCAAGATTTATCAGATCCCATTTGGACTCAAAAGGACATTATTTTGACAGACTTTGTTTATCAGAATATTCAAGATACTCAAGAATGGCCATGGCAGCGACTGAAATTGATAGAAATGGTGATGTTGCCGAGCTTAAATTTAAGTCTTCTCCCAACGTTTCAATGGATGGATCACAGGAAGATCACTCACAGGTATTATTATGCTCCTGCAACTAAACTTTGATTTAACTAACCAGCTGGTAACCGCCTGACTATTACGCCTCTTATCTCACCAACCTCCGCAGTCTCATACAGAGTCAGAGCCAACTAAACTTAGGGTATGATTGATAACCTCAGTAGCGCAGCAGGTGAAGGTCCACTTGCAACATAGGCGGCTGCATGTTGTGTCTCGTGGAGGTATAAATGTTAATTGGATCTGCAGAGATTTTTTCTGGGTGTTTGTATAAAACACAAAGGTGGCAGACAAGCAAAGGGTTTCTAGCTATTTATGAATATC
Source organism: Eupithecia subumbrata (assembly GCA_949316285.1). Lineage (NCBI taxonomy): Eukaryota > Metazoa > Arthropoda > Insecta > Lepidoptera > Geometridae > Eupithecia > Eupithecia subumbrata. Next base: position 5,089,814 of record OX438632.1, read on the forward strand.
TATCTAGTAATTATGTCGGTTTTCTAACACCCATAATAAGCTAGCTAAGCCAGCTCTGCTTAGTTTGGTGCTAAATGATGCTGCATGGATGTCCAGCATTATTTATTTATTGATTGAATGACTCCAGATAAGATACTTAATGTTACAGATTCAGTTAAAAACTGTTTCTACCGTTTAAAAGTCTATATATATAAAAGAAAGTCATGTTAGTTACACTATTTATAACTCAAGAACGGCTGAACCGATTTGGCTGAAAATTGGTGGGGAGGCAGCTTAGAACCAGGAGACGGACATAGGCTATGTTTTATCCCGGAATTACCACGGGAACGGGAACTACGCAGGCGAAGCCGCGGGCAGCAGCTAGTTCTTTATAAAATTAGACCTTATTTGAGCGAAGAACTCTGAATCCAGCTGTAGAATCTTTAGTTTTGTCGAAATTTAACTATGCTGATACAGTTTTTGGTCCACGTCTTTTGAAGCGTACGCAGAATCTCATCCAAAGAGTACAAAATGCTTGCGCCCGATTTTGTTTTACAATACCACCCCGTGGGCATGTTACTCCATTCTTGAGCCAACACTATATCCTCAGAATGAAGTCACGCAGAAAACTCCACTTAGCCACTCTACTATTTGGAGTGATTAAGTTCGGCGTGCCCTCTTATCTCTATAACAAACTGATTTGGTTTAAGAAAGAAGGAACAAGAAGACGGTGTTGTCCGACTCTAGCAACGCCTCAAAGCTCGTCCGCAGCTTTTAGGGGTAGTTTTCGTTATGCAGCAACAAAATGCTGGAATAATATCCCTCCTCCCATTAGAGACGTGAAAAACATTAATACGTTCAAATTAAAATTAAAAAGGTTCCTTCTAAAAGCTCAGAAAGAGGATGAGAATCTAAAGGATAATGATAGGTCTGTCATATAAACTAAGGTAACACAGACCCGATCGGACGACGGTGGCAGCCCGAACAATAGTTTGGCACTATTGTTTGTTTGTTTTTTATTTATTTATAAAATAAAAAAAATCAAAATCAAAAACTATTTATTTCCATAAATACAATAAATGTACACTTAGAAAAGGACACTGTAAATATATCGGTCGGGTATGAAATAATAACGCTGAATTGTTAGTGGTAAAAAGCCTTTATTTAAGAACCATCAATTTCACCTCACTGAGAACCCGAAACGCTTCGTGAGCGCGATCTAGAGCTGGGTCAAAATTAGCAGCGACATCTAGTTGTTGAACAGGACGAAAAAGTTTACAATTTTACCCAACATACCGCCCACCAAGGACATAAACTAAATGTTCTTAACTTAATAAATTATGACCCGCCCACCATGACATGAGATAGGGTATACCTACACGCAATGTGTAATATCAAATGGGTAACTTCATTTCCAACAAAAAACTTAACTTCTTCTGACTAACTGAATGAATAACAATTTTATTTAACGAACTTCTTCTATGTGGACTGTATAAACAACTTAACCTAACAACTTAAACTTAACAACATTCAATCAGATACTGGTAATATACATAGTTTAGAAATTGGACGTTTGATCAACGATCCATTACATTTGAGCGTAACGACGCGACAAATTTTGTCCAAACCAGGATGCTTTTCAACAACCTTTCCCAAGAGCCAGCGAGCTGGAGGCATATTGTCCTCCTTCACCAGAACAATGTCGTTGACCTTAGGTTCAGGAGTGCGTTCGTTCCATTTGTACCGGTGTAGTAGATGCACCAAGTACTCCTGAGACCACCTCCGCCAAGACTCTTGCAGCATGCGCTGCGTACTTTGCCACCGTTGCAAAGAACCTAAACTGCGATCCTCGTAATTACGATCGGGGACTGTTATCAACGATGCGTGTCTTTTACATATGGCACATTTGCGGACAAACATCTTCACCCAAGTTTTAGCCGAAACAATCCAAAACTTCCTTCGCAAATAGTACAACATCAAAGTCGGACCTCCATGCAGTGTTGCCTTGTGCGCTTCCGCAATCACCAAATCAGTAAAATGATTCTTATGATGAGGCAAAATGATCGGATGCTTGAGGTCTTCCTGTACGTCTGCGTTTTCAATGCGACCACTGCTGCGTAGAATTCCGTCTTCATAGATTGTTGGACAAAGAGACTTGAGGCTACTCTTATTTTTAACCCTTCCAGTCTTTCTTACTTCGTCTATATCTTCACCAAACTCTTGCCGTTGGACACATCTTATACAAACCTTTGTAGAGTCATCTATTTCTTTCTTAGTTAGATAAGCTTCCACTCTCTGGTCATTTTCTTCTCTAGATTTCTTCTTCCACTTCAAAACTCTTCTGCAATAGGCAATAACTCGCACTAATTTGGTGAATGAAGAAAATCTAACCCAGAAACAATCTTGCTCTGGGTGTTCATGTCCTACCAAAGCCTTAATGGACCTTTGCTCTTCTTTAGTCGCAATAGACTTTGGTCTTGAGTAGTCGATTGTCTCATTTTTCAACCACGAAGGACCTTGCGCCCACAGCTCACTACAGGCCAGCTCTTGCGGAGTCACTCCTCTGGACGCCATATCAGCTGGGTTATGCTGTGTTTGAACGTGAGCCCAATGTGTGGTGTCGAGTTGAGAGAGGATTGATGAGACTCGGTTTCCAACGAATGTAGACCAGCGGCTTGGGTGGCTGCTGAGCCAAGCTAAAACCACTGTTGAATCAGTCCAGGCATGAATATGAGTTTCTGGAACCTTCATGACCTTGGCAACTTCTATGAGCAACTCTGACAGTAATACCGCTCCCATCAGTTCCAACCTGGGAACAGATTGCTGTTTTACTGGAGAGACTCTTGTTCGAGACGTGATAAGACTGATCTTGATGTTTCCCTGAAAGTCCACAACCCTTAGGTACACCACCGCAGCGTAAGCAGCCAACGATGCATCACAATATCCTTGTAACTCTACCATTTGATCGTCAGCTCTCGTATTTACCCATCGCGGTATTGTGAACTTACTCGTCTCTAGAAGGTTCTCCCTGTATGTCTGCCATTCCGTCAGCACATCTGGTGTGAGCTCATCATCCCAATCCAGTCCGGAAAGCCAGAGCTTCTGGATGAATATTTTCGATATTACCACACAAGGTGCTGCCCAACCCAACGGATCGAACAGGCGAGCGATATCGGAGATCACCCGTCTCTTTGTGACTGGAGTCTGCTGAGGGGGAAGTATTACTAAATACTTAAACTCATCGCTATCACGATCCCAGCTTATTCCTAACATCTTCACAATTTCATTTTCCCTTATGTCCTTACCTCCTTGTAAATTAACCTCACTCTTCTCCGCTTTCCTTTCTCTGCTTGAAATTTGCGTGTCTAACTAATCACAGCTACTCACCCATTTCTGTAATTGGAAACCTGCCCTGCTTAGTATCTCGTTCATGCTTCGCTGTAACGCTAATCCATCACTAACTGACTGACAACCTGTCATCAAATCATCAACGTAAAAATCTCTTTTTATTTTTTCAGCAACTTCAGGATTCTTCGCGCCATCGTCGACTGCAACCTGCTGCAAGGACTTCACTGCAAGGTAAGGAGCTGAAGCTGTTCCAAAGGTAACTCTCAATAATCTATACTCATCTATTTCAGATTCGGGGTCATCGCGCCACACTACTCTCTAAATCAATCTGTTTTGGATTCACCTTTACTTGCCGGTACATCTTGACGATGTCTGCACACAAACTGATGGGATGTGTTCTCCAGCACATGATGATGTGACGGAGTGGCGGCTGTAAAGTGGGACCTACCATGAGATCGTCATTCAATGATACTCCATTAGTGCCTTTCATAGACGCGTCGAACACTATTCGAACCTTGGTTGTGGTTTTGTCGTTGCGTATCACAGCATGATGTGGCAGGTAAATTGCTGTTGGGTCTCTCATCATGCTTGCTGGGACACGCTCCATGTGACCAAGGTTTAAATAGTCGTGAAACACTTCAGAGTATTTTCTTTTGATGTCAGGATCTCGCTCAAACTTCCGCTCAAGGTGATGAAATCTTTTGATTGCAAGATCTCTGGAATTACCGTATCGGCACTGTGGATCGTCAGAATTGAATGGGAGATTGACTACATACCGACCACAGTCATTCTTGACTGTGGTGAGAGAGTAAATTTCTTCACAACGCTGCTCGTCTGAACTCAGTATCTTCTTTTCCGGAACGACCGACTCAATTTCCCAAAATCGTCTCAAGAGCGCGTTCTCATCAACCTGGGAATTATTGACAATTGAATTGTGGTAACAATGTGTCGACGAGCTCTGATCATAGTCTAAGCGATGTGTAGGACCCGAAATAATCCACCCCAAGGCTGTACATTGAGCTGTAGGCATTCCCTTGGAACCCTTGATCAGACCTTCTCGAATTAGCAGACCATAAACGTCTGCTCCAAGCAAAATATCTATTTTGCTCGGCGTATGAAACTGGGGGTCGGCTAGAACAATGTCTGCCAACTCAGGCCATTCCACATGTGTAACACTGACCCTTTCTGATGGCAAAAGGTTGGTTATAGCACGGAGAACATGTGCACGTACTTGAACTGAGAATTCGGGATCACAACGCGACTGAACCTTCATGTTGACGATGTACCTTGATGCCAAAGTACCTGCATTGCCACCTAATCCTGAAATACTGCTCCTACTTTGAATCTTCTTAAGCCCGAGTAACTGCGCTGCAGCTTCTGTAACAAAGGATGCCTCGGAACCCTGATCAAGGAGAGCCCGAAGAGTGTGAGCATCTCCGTCTCGAGATTCAACGTTTACTAAAGCCGTAGCTAATAGAATCTTTGTGTTGGTTGTCCTTTTGGAAAAGTGTGCTGAAACATTCGACGTGGACGCAGGAGAATCTAACGATGCCTTAACTCCGGACACCGTGTCCTTAACTTCTTGCTCTAAAGCGGGTTTGCTTAATTCTGTAGAACCAGGCTCAGGTTGTGGATGAAGTAAGGAGTGATGCTTTCTCCTGCACACGCGACATCTAACTGGTGACCGACAAGTCTGGGCGGAGTGGTTACCGAAACAATTGAAACAAAGCCTGCTGGTTTGGACATAATTGTGACGCTTAGTAAAATCCTGTGCAGCAAATTGTTTACAGTGTGCCATTTTATGGTCACCCTTACAGTACGTGCAACTGACTGAGGAATTTTGTGCAGTGGAACCCGAGGCAGCATGTAGAGTATTTTTCTTTTGAGTTGTAGACTTTCCCTTTACATCTATAAATTCAAGAGACCTAAACCGCGTTTCTAGAAACTCCCTAAGTTGTCTCAAAGTTGGTAGCTCGTCAGATGATCCAATAATCAATTCCCATTGCTTGCGCGTGTCGGCATCCAACTTTGAAACAGCTAGGTATATTACAATGGTGTCCCATGAACTAACGTCTATGCCCAAATTCCTCAGTCCGTTCAACGTATCATTGGTCACATCGAGTAAGTTTTTAATGGCGTTGCTCGACTCTGTTCCTAAATTGGGTGAGCTTACAAAACGCTTCAACAAACAATTAGCAAGATATTTTTTATTATTAAACCTACTATTGAGAGTACACCACGCCTCCTCATAATTCGCGGCTGTGATAGGAACATGCCTCAATAATTGTTCAGCTTCTCCTGCTAAATAACCTTTGAGATAGTGCATTTTTTGCACATTCTCTAAAGACGCATTATTATGCACTAAAGATACATAAAGGTCCTTGAATGTAGTCCACTCGGAATAAGCTCCGCTAAATGTAGGGATTGATATTTTAGGTAGTTGTATTTGCTCAAACCTTGAAGGAGACTCCGAAGTGGTACTACCTTGCTTGCTATTGGACTGTTTGCGATTGGACTCTAATTTCTCTCTAATATCAGTTTTGCATTCTATATAGATTTCCTCTGCCAGATCATACATACAAGTTTTAATATAAGGGCTGTCCGCTAGAGCCTCTAGATCGCTTTCCGTTAGCAATTTCCTGTGATTTTCTGAGAAAATCCGCCATTTTTCTTCCAAACTCTCAAGTCTAGTAAGTAGGTATGAGTCCTTATTAAGTCTCTCTTTTGGGGATTTTTTAAAATTCTCATACGCCTTTTCTATCATTGATTTGTAACCTAACTGTGCCTTTAATAGAGCGGAAAAAGACATTGTAAAATAATTTTAATTACAATACAAAAGCGAACAAAAAAATACAAGTCTTTGAGATTTTATAAATTCTAACGAAAATTGGGCATAGGTTCCCCGTCGGATCTCTTTTTGCAAAACTATTCTAAGTCCTAACTAACTACAGTAAAATTATTCTAAGTCTAATCAAAGTAAAATTTTAAAGTCCAAAGCTGCTTGATATAAGGTTGACTTTTCTATAAATCTTCAGTGCACTAGTTTGTATAAATTCAAAAGTACTCACTATTTCACTCCGATTACCACTTGACACTGAATCCGCTCCCAGAGACCGATGTATCCTCTACGTCACTGCTGTGACGTCAGTAGCGCAGGCCAACACGTCACTCCTTGTGACGTCACCAATGCGCTTGCTTGTAGAATTGCGTCCAGTGTTACGTCAGCCGCGTGACGTCAGCTCAATGTCGTCACGAACTGAACACCTTCACCACGGCGCCACCAGATGGCGCTGCTGGAGTGGGTTTCTACCACCTTTCTCCCTTCCTTGGTTCGATGATGATGGGGTGCGCAATACTAGCCACCCGCACAGGACACCAGAGATGTCACTGTGATCGAACCCGGAACACCCGCGAGTAATAACCGACTACTCTTGCTGGGCGTGATAGTGCAACTTAATGCAAAAAAAATAACAATTCACAGCGAAACTTCAATATCCGGCTCCGTAGGACCATGTAAATATTAGGTCCTTACATATGAAATTGGCGTTTTGTATGGGAGGAACAAAAAGTCGAATATTTTTTAATATAATATATTTAATTAATCAAAGTATGAACCATTATTTTCTATGCACTTTTGCCATCTTATAGGTAGTTCATTGATCCCTTTACTAAAAAAACCAGTCGGACGGGAATCAATAAAATCTTTGAAGGCGATTTGGACTGCCCCATCGGTGTTGAATTTTTTCCCTTGCAAGAAGTTATCCAAATTTCGAAAAAAATGGTAATCTGTTGGAGCAAGGTCCGGGGAGTACGGAGGATGTCTTAGACTTTCCAATTGAAGCTCTTCTAATTTAGTAGCCGTCTGTTGCGCAGTGTGTGGTCTAGCGTTGTCGTGAAGCAGCAGTGGCGTGGAGCGATTGACCAGCCTAGGTTGTTTAGCCGCTAGCTTTTCCATCATGGTTTGCAATTGCTGACAATAGACATCAGCCGTAATAGTCTGGCCAGATTTGAGAAAACTGTAATGAACAATACCGGCACTAGTCCACCAAACGCTTACAAGTAACTTTTTTGGGGTTAATTTTCGCTTGGGGCAGGATTTGGCTGGCTGGCCAGGATCCAACCATTGCGCTGAGCGCTTCCGATTATCGTAAAGAACCCATTTTTCATCACAGGTAATGATTCGGTTTAAAATACCTTCATTATTGTGCCGGTTTAGTAATGTAACGCAGCAGTCGACGCGCGTTTGCCGGTTTGCTTCAGTCAATTCGTGAGGTACCCACCTTTCAAGCTTTTTAATCTTCCCAATTTGCTTCAAGTGAATTAAAACAGTTTTATCACTAACACCGCAGCCTGCAGCTAACTCGGACGTGGTTTGCGATGGATCCGCTTCCACAATAGCCTTCAACTCTTCATTATCAACTTGAGTCTCAGGCCGTCCACGGGGCTTGTTCTGCAAGTCGAAATTTCCAGAACGAAAACGTTGGAACCAAAAACGAACTGTGTTTTCTTTTGCAACACGACCGCCATACACATCATTCACCCTTCGAGTTGTTTCCGCAGCACTAGTGCCACGGCGGAACTCGTACTCGTAAATAATGCGATATTTTAAGTTTTCCATTTTGTAAAATGAGTGACGCAAACAGAAAAAAACAGAAGAAAAAAAACAAATGAATGACGATCATCGAAGCACAAATACACGAGTCTATAGCTGTACAAATTTGAATTTGGAATTCCTTACCAAAGAGGAGAAATTTGTGATTAAAGTGGCCAGTACGAAAAACGCCAATTTCATATGTAAGGACCTAATATATCGGTCGGGTATGAAATAATAACGCTGAATTGTTAGTGGTAAAAAGCCTTTATTTAAGAACCATCAATTTCACCTCACTGAGAACCCGAAACGCTTCGTTAGCGCGATCTAGAGCTGGGTCAAAATTAGCAGCGACATCTAGTTGTTGAACAGGACGAAAAAGTTTACAATTTTACCCAACAGACACTTCATATACTTTTTATAGCTAAATGATTTAAGATGTGACACTTTTATTTATTGATTGCTTGCCTTTAATGTTAAAATATGTAATTTTGCTTTTGTATTGTTTTCTTCTTTTTCTTTCATTTTCCTGTTTCCATTTATTTTATTGTATATTTTGTCGTCTTAAACGCACCACTCCAGACGCGCTGGTGGACACACCAGTGTTCATCCAGCATAACGCTGAGTGGAGGCCATATTTGCCTCAAACCCTGCTGCGCACAGATTACATTTATTTATATAGTTTTATTTTTTTGTTCTGTGTAGTAGTTTTTAAGGTAAATAAAAATATTTTCTTTCTTTCTTTCTTTTTCTTTTAATGCACTTATCTATTGGCAATATTGAAATTCGAAAGGTTTTCATTTCACTCAGTGGTAGCATTAAAACTAAATTAATTAAGTAACTGTATATCCCGATAGACTAATATGTAGTATTCCTCTTACAGGCTCTAGACTCATTTGACAATGATACCCCTGCACTGACCATGGAGACAAGCACTTGTGCATCCTCCACAGCAAGCCAGCATGATGACAATGAAGGTATAAAACTATTTTTATAAACTGACTTTTGCATGTGGCTTGGCTGTCTTGGTATCTGTACAAAAGTTAACTGAGTATGGTCACGGTTTTTATACAAGTACCATGAGACTGTAAGGGTTCGTTCCCACTATGTTATAAAGATTATTCTTTGAATGACTATCGTCTCTAATCTATTGTCACATCAAAAAAAAAAAAAAATATGGACAGTTAATCGTGGTGTCCTATATGTGAACACCTCTATTTAAATATACAAGCCACAATGCTTTTAACTGCACGACTAACTGTTGTTACTACAAAGTGGGAATGCACCCTAATACCAGTTACTAATTCGTCGTTTATGGCACTAAGGCACCCCTGGTAGAGATGGCTGTCCATCGTTCTGGTACTGTATAGGTGTTTGTTCAGCGAGCAGTGTCCTGTTAGTGTTCCTACTAAGAGACGCAGGTCAATTCTGTTCTGGTTAAGTAGGCTTTTTATTGTTTAGTGTTTGGATGGAAGCTCCGCTTTGGCTTGTCGGCATTGTTGCACTCATTTCCATCATTCCTTATGCATCTTTCTGACCCATTGTTCATGGGTGGAAAATGATCAGTAAATTCGGTAGAAATCAGTTTTTTGGCTAAGGTCAGTAAAAGTAAATTAACTTGAAAAAGGGCAGTAAAGTCAGTATTTTGAGGACCGGCTACATTCCCACAAAAGTGGTTTGGTTTCTTTAGATGAAAAGAATGCCCTTTTGGAATGGGAGTCCCTTATAAATCTTTCTTTTTTTTGGATATTAATATCACTTTAGAACAAAAGCACATGGGTCACATGCCCCAGCACAATGTTTTATGGGACCTAAAAAAATTCCCTATGCTATTAACAGCATCAACGAATGCATTTTAAATGCAAGATTAGAACACCCACATATCGATTTCAAATATTTTTTTTATAAAAAAAAATAATGTAATTTAGGTGACCTTGATCTAGAAAAATCAAAGTAAATTCTGTAAAAGTAAATTCTGTAAACTGTTCAAGATATTTTTTTAGATAGAAATATAATCTGAGAAACTTTTTTCTCTTCTTCTTCATGCGCATTTTTTCCAGTTTTTATTTTCGGCAAATCACCTCTGGATTAATTATTATTTTTCTCCCTAAAAACTCAAAAGTGCGACTTGTCACAGCACAGAAAGATTGCTCTTAACAAGGCCTATCAGAAGAGGAAGAAAAGAAAGTTAAAGAGGCAGAAAAGTTACAAAAATATGTCGACAAAAAGAATAAAAAAAAGAAATTAATGACTTCTTTCTTACTAAAAATTAATAGATTTTTTGATTTTTAACAAATTATTAACAATCTAAACAAACTGTACAGGGGTGGAAAATGGCAACTAACATTCGTATTTTGATATCAAATTGACCGACCAAGCGTCAGTATTCTAGAGATGACGTCATTAAATAGAGATTTTCTTATTCCTAATAAGTTATTTATAATCGCCAACAAAAATAATCCTTGACCTGAAACACATTGGTTGTTCATTTCTCTCAACTGCCTGGGTTATTGCTGTACTTCCACTTGAAAATATGGAGCTGAGTTTTCCTGGCGCTATAATAATTTTGAGTTGGGTCCATTGACTGCCCATTGAGCCCCTGTTCCTGTGCATTGGTATTGGAGCCATCTGTATAGACTCTGTGCGAGTTGATTGAAGGACATTGTCTAAAAATTATCAAATATCGTAAGTGTTTCCTTGAGACATTACAAGACTTGGAAGTCAGAGTTGTTCAGTCTTTGTAAACCTCTTGCAAAGTAAAGTTGTGGTGAAGTTATAATAATAATCTGTGTCTTTCTAGCCCTACACAAAGAAGTACATAAAGCACAGTTCATTTAGGTACCTAAGTAGGGATTAGTCCCGGGAATTCCCGTTCACGAAATTCGCGAATTTTTTTGACGATTTAAGAACCGGGAAATCCAAAATCATTTCCCGGAAAATTTTGGAAATTTCGGGAAAAATAATTTAAATTTTATAACACCGAAATAACATTACTCAATATATTCCTCATTATAGCATTTCGCATATTGATATACGCGAAAGCGGTACCTACGCGATATTAGCCAGGGTTGACATGATTTATGTCACTTGATTTAAATCAATTGTCATTTTCCCTGCAATTAAAACAGAAAGCAGTCAAAAATATATGAGAGTGCTCAAATTAATCTTCCGTGTATATGCAATGTACCAATACCAATACCTGCTTTTTTGGTTGAGAATTCAGGGAATTGTCCTAAATTGATAATTCTAAACGTTCAAATAATGCAAACTGTCGATAAAAATATGCTTAAACCTACGTTTGCGGCAAGTAATATCTGTTTTCTAATTTGTATAAAGAACTAGTTTCTCTCGCGGCTTCGCACGCGCTATTGGAAACGAATAAAATTTATTTTTGGAAACGTGTTAATTTCAGCCCGATCCGTTGCGTAGTTTTGGCGTGAAGTAGCTAAACACATCCAAACTTTCAAATATATAATAAAATATTATTAGCTTCGCCTCGCGGCTTCGCCCGCGTGTACATTTCAGTTAATTATTGCACACACCCTAGGGGTCGTTTTGTAAAAATAAGAAATACTTAATTCATTATTTACTTTATAGTTCATTTATACCGAGTTTTGAGTGAATCGAACCAAGGAATAATATTTTCCATGGAAACTTAACCACCTTAGAGTTTTTTTTTTAATTAGTTTAACCTGTGTTATTCCATGATGATGATTCTATGTGATAAAAGCTAATAAGGCGCTTATCAGGGGAGGCATGCGTCCAGTAGTGGAACAATACAGGCTGTTGAGGTTGAGGTATGTGTTATTCCAGAACCTAAGCTATCTACACACCAAATTTCAAGTAAGTCGGTTAACTAGTTACGGAGATACGTGGTAACATTAAAATAATAATAATCTATATATATAAAAGAAAGTCGTGTTAGTTACACTATTTATAACTCAAGAACGGCTGTACCGATATGGCTGAAAATTGGTGGGTAGGTAGCTTGGAGCCAGGAGACGGACATAGGACTGTTTAGCCCGTTCGACAGCGTTCCCGTGTGACTTGAGTCAGTCACTATAAAACGTGGTATAACAAAAAATAATCGGACTTGGGATAACCAAACGCAATTGACAGTTATTGGACGTATGGATGCCGGGGGGCCGATTCTGTAGTATATTTAGTATCAGCATTTGCACCCGTGCGAAGCCGGGGCGGGTCGCTTGTATTACATAAACATTCACACAAGCTCTTGCATATTAGTAGGAAGTGTGATAAACGGACTAAGACACCGAAATGGAAAAAAAAAACTTAAATCGAACACGTAAGACAATAATGATGAAAATGTTATTGGTTTATTTTCTTTCTGCTAATACTTCGTGTGATTAAACCTTTGAACCTTTCCTACCAACCTATAAAAACCTTAAAACTGGATAGACCAAAGCGATTATCATAGAAATACAAAGAAAATGATTTAAATCAAATTAATCGCATTTTCTTTTTCAATCATGATTTTTATCAACCCTGATATTATGTAGAAGTGTTAGTTACCTATAGCTTTATTAATTTTGATCTGTAATAGATAATACATTTTTAACAAGCCTAAAGGCTTTTATTGCTATAGAGTCGTGACTGAAGCCAGCTTCACACACACGATTGATGCCATGTTGCTCAGCAACGTACTTTGCAATACTCTATGAAGCCGGACTTGAGCTTGGCAAAGAGAAAGTTCCCAATATTTTTTTTGTTTTTATTTTTAAATATTACTAAACTTGCAATAAAGCCCAGTGAATTTTTTTAAAATTATCTTCATAAATGACGAAGTTATGGATACTTTTCCCGTCCGCTTGAAACTTCTCGGCGCGCGGCCGGTCCACAACCTCATGACGTCACAAGTCTCGCCAGTCGCTCGAGTCGAGTAGTCGTCGATGCGCGGTCACCTCAGACGGTTATTACTTTTGGTACAATTATGACGGAATGGGTATTATCGTTGTTGAATCATTATGGAAACCGTGCAACCTGATGCTAAAGTACATTATAAATATTGTATCGTGCCCAAGTGTACAAATAAAACCATAACTGCATCCGATAAACATTATTTTACTGTGCAATTAGGAATGCACAGTAAAATAATAATTGGCATTGTCTTTGCACCTGCACATACCCAATGGCGTCGTCACCGTAGCTTTCTCGTGCAGATCTACAAAAAAGTTTCGTTTCAAATAATTTACATAGGTAAATTATATTCAGTAAAATCGATACCGTAAAACGGGTTCACATTGATTAATTTTGAAATTAAAAAGTATGCTACATCTTTAATTTCAATTGTAAAAATGTAGAAAAAATAGTAGAATGCTGGAAATACTAAATAATTTAATATAATAAGTAGAAAAAAAAATCTCTAATAACTTTTGCCAAAAGAATAAAAAACCTCGTAATCAAAGTTATACCTATTGAAATTGGGGTTACTTTGATACCACCCGTTTTCTTAACGAATATAGATGGACACCACGACCAGGAAGAAAAAAAAATTAATTGAGACTTTTGGTTTTCGAAATACGATTTTTAAATATTTTTGGGCTACTTTGATCTAAGGGGGTGAAATTGATTAGTCAGATAGTGAAATAAAAGCATAGGTAACTACAGATAAAAGTGCTTTTATTTATTATTATTATTATTGATTTATAAAGATAAGATAAGATAAGAAAATCTTTATTTATAGCATTTACAAAACGTACAATAAGCTAGTTTCTTAAATTACCCTACACTAATGCTACTACTAAACTACTAGCTATGTAATAAGAAAACTTAATGCTATAAAATTAATTATAGACGAGCAGCTGAGAGCTGATATGTCTATATCACAGTGTTTTTAAAGTTTTTCACTGCACAAGTTTGTCTCTTGTAGTGGTCAGATTGTGCGTTTGTAACCAGTGGTCGAGTCTATTTTTGAAGCTGTTCACAAAGGGAGCTGTTACAACCTCTTCAGGAAGCCGATTCCAATTGTGCACCACTTGGTTACTCAGGAAGTGATGAGCATTATTAGTGTTTGATGGTGAACGGGTTACTTTGAGACTACTAAGGCCTCTAGCTGCTTTGAATGGCACCTGGGGGTTATACATGGCTTCGCGCGGGCCATGGTATGGGACCGCCACTTCCAATCCATTTGTTTGAGTAATTTTCGTCCAGCCAGTCGCGTACACTTCTGCGGTAGTGTGCAGGGCAACCGTCGTGTTGGTACCTCATGTCCGTTCTTAGGGCAAACAGTAAGTCTTCGAGAAGAAGTGGCAATTCATTTCTCAGGAAATCTTCGTAAAATTCGCCATCAAGTGTTCAGGCAAGAAATACGGTCCAATCAGGTAATTGTCGATGATGCCCAACCACACGTTCAGGGTGAATCGGCGTTGCGAGCCTTGGAACCTTTTCTTTTTGGATTACCGTCTAGCTTCGGTGCCCAGAAGTGTGCGTTGTGATAATTTGTTATGCCATCCTTGTCAAATTTCGATTCATCAGTCCACAAAATCATTTTCAGGAATCGCGAGTCTTCGTAGTCGGCGTTCAACATAACCGGCAAAAATCTAATCTTCGTAAAGGATCTCCTTCTTCTACTGCTTGTACTAAATAAATAAATAAAATAAATAAATAAGCGGCGGTGTCACTGAGTCCCTTGATATCGAATTTTTAAAAAGATCGTACACAGGTGCCCCAACAATTTCACCTTTTTGGATAGCTAAAAACGTAGATCTTTTTAAAATAATCTGCACAAAATAATGTGGGTAGATATTTTCGAGAAAAAGTCGATGAAAAAATACATTGTCAATTTTTTATTTAAATTCAGATTTACATAAGGGCCTACCGCTCTAGCGTTAAGGGTCCGGCGACGGATAAATTTCCTATACAAACGTAATACCAAAATGATTTGTAATTTGAGCATATTTTCACCGTAGTCTGCTATTATTTGTATTAAAATAGTATAGTTAAAGTAGTACAGGTTATATCTGGTATCTAGGTTCCTGTCACATTTTTTTTCGGAATAAACTTTCTGAAATGAAATTAAAACGAATCGCATTTTTACATTAAAGAATTAATGTTTTCTTAGTATTTGTGCAGATAAGTATTTTGAAAAAAGCTTGTGGCCTGCCATGCCTAATACAAATAATAGCAAATCATGGTGATAATATGTATTCTCAAATTACAATTAATTTTGGTACTAGGTACGTTTGTATGGGAAATTCATCCGTCGCCGGACCCTTAACCATTATTTCTTAGACTTTCAAAGGCTATTCTGATTTAGTGAGTTATTTTTTACATAAAAAACACTGAAATATCTAAAGATAAGTTTTTTTAAAAAATAACATCAATCTTCTACTTCAAGGTGACACTTTCACTAAAAATATTAAAAACTAGCTGTACCCGCGACTTCGTTCGCGATTGCCTTACCGGCCGACTAATTAAGTTCACATTTAACCATAGTCTCTCATATTATGAAACGCCGCCGTGCAAAAAATCGTGTAGGTTCTACGGGGGATAGCATGTTGTCATCTTCAATCCCATAGATGAAAGAAATTATGATGAATGCAGATGGAGAGACGCGCGTCAAGTTTGAAACTATTCATTTATCTCGCACGCACTATCTGGAGTGTTAATAATCTAAGGATTCTACGTGATGATTCTGCGACGATTCCATTGTCATACTGACGCAATTGTATTGCAGAATTGGGCTCCTGATCCATTTGACTGGACCACCGTAATATTTTTTTCGTTAGTAGGTAGGTACAGTTGGCTGTGTACCACAGTAAAAAATATTTTTCTGTGGTCCAGTTAGTTTAATTGGACCACTTACTCCAACCAAACATCGGTAGTACAGATAACCGGACCAGCTAAACCACCATATGTCATGTAAGGTAGGAACCTAACTTATTTTTCCATACCACCTTAGTAGGTAGGAACCTAACTAATGGGTGCGTCTTGGAAAAATTAAATAGGAACTTACCTACCCTTTATCTACAATTTTTTTTCTTCAATCTACAGATTATTTCATCAGTCTACTTATTTTCTACTCGACTTTCTACTGATTTAGTCAAATTCGATTTTGCAACACTGTTTCTAACAAAAAGAATGCATGATATCGGACGACGCGTAGACCCGTCGGGTTGCGCGGTTTAAGAATTCTACTTTTTCCTCTCTCCTAGGGGAACCTTACTGAATTCCAGGATAAAATGTATCCCATGTCCTTCCTTGAACTCAAATCGTACAAATTCAGTCCAACTCATTCAGTAGTATCGGCGTGATGCGCGGTGAAGGAATTTTACTTGCATCCCTTCTCCCAGGGGAACCTTACTAAATTCTGGGATAAAATGTATATTTCCTCGTAGTATGAACTCAAATTACGCCGAGTTCCATTCGAATTCATTCAGTTGTTCCGTCGCGATGCGCGGTTAAAAAAATTTTACTTTCATCCTCTCTCCCAGGGGAACATTACTGAATTCCGGGATGAAATGTATCCCATGTCCTTCCTTGTAGTATGAAATCAAATCGTGCTGGGTTTCATTCCCACTCATTCAGCACTTTCGGCGTCATGCGCGGTGAAGAAATTTCACTTTCATCCCCTCTCCCAGGGGAACCTGACTGAAATCCGGGATAAAAAGTATCCTATGTCCTTCCTCGTAGTATGACCTAAAATCGTGCCGAGTTTCATTTCGATACCTTCAGTAGTTTCGACGTGATGCGCGTTTAAGAAACAGACAGACAGACAGACAGACAGACAGACAGACATGAATGAAAAAAATTACAGTTTTGGCTTCAGTATCGATAGTAGAGTGTCCTCCAAAAAAAATTTTCAAAATATCTTCAATGTACAGAATTGGACCTGTTACAGTTTTATTATAAGTATAGATTAAAATATCTCGAAGAGGCTTAACTTTAGACCAGGGTACCCAATAGTGTAATTGGTTTCTACTGAACCCTACTATCACGTCCTGAAAGGATCGGGTCTACGTACAAGGTAGCCCTGTATATTTTGTGTATGTCAGGCAGGTTGTAGGTGTGCGATAGAATTTTGAAAGTTTCAATTAGATCACCACGGAAGCGTCCTCCAGGGGTAGTGAGGCGTAGGGCGGCTAGTCTCTCAGGGTAAGACATTTTGCGAGGGCTTATGGGAATTTTAGTGACTTTCCTTTGTACACTTTCCAGTAGGTTTATGTCCTTTTGTAAGTAAGGGCTCCAAATTTGAAAGCCATATTCTAAAAGAGGTCTAATTTAGGTTTTATAGATTTTTAGGAATATCTCCACCGTCATTGTCTGGTAAGCTCTTCTTATAACATAGATAAAGGAATTAGCTTTCTTCACAATTCCTGTGATGTGTTCTTCCCATTTGAAGTTGGTATTAATCATAATGCCCAGGTCTTTTTGTTGGTTAACTGAAGGGTTATAGGGATAGGGGTGTCCATAGTGTAGTTGGGGTTTGTTTGCCCAAGATGTAGAACACTACATTTGGATACATTTGCTATTATTTGTATCATTTGTGAACTCTTAAGATTATTTTAAGAAACTAGATCTTACTTAACACATTTAATTAATATTTCTTTCATAGGTGAAAGCGACAACGATCTCGAAGAACTGGTAGAAATAGATGAAAACTCAGTCAGCGTTATCGAGGAAATCTGCCCTGTGGACGGACCCTGCGTCCAGTGCGAGATCGAGCAACCCTGCTCCTTCCGGTTCACGGACAACGGAGCGACGTTATACGTATGCAACGAACCCTGCATCAAAGCGTATCAAGAAGAATATCCCGGAAAATACACAGTCACGCGCAAAAAGTATCTCATCGAAGAAATAACGCCGAAAACCTTACTGTGCTCCGAATGCGAGGAGATAAAAACATGCTACTTTTACTACAACTTCTATGGCGAGGATATGTTCTATTGTTCGATAAATTGCCTCGAAGGTATGATGGCTGATGAGAAAGACAAATACTCGTTCAACTGCGTCCGAGTCACCATTGACCAGATTAGATCAAAAGAAGGGCAGTGTCTCATCTGTGAGCAAGTCAAACTTTGCGAGTTCTCACTAGTTAGGTATGGAGAACCCCGATTCTTGTGTGGACGAACTTGTATAAAAATCCTGAGTAGAAGAGAGCGCGGTCGGTACTACATCAAGAAGCTAAAATTAACCAAACCCGCCATAAGCAATGCGATAGACAAGAACTTGGATGAAGGATACAGAATCCAAGAAAAAACTAGGGCCATGTTCCAGCGCGAACAATCCTTCCACAGAAGATGTAGTCAGTGCACGCTGATACTCATGATAGATGAGAATGTCCTCACATGGGAAGCCATGGACTTCTGTGATGAAATATGTCTAGAAAGGTTCCAGAATGGAATCGGCTCTCGATGCGCTAAATGCAATAATCTGGTCCAGCACACAAGTTTAGGCAAGTACTGCGTGCGTTTCGGCTATGATATTCGGCAGTTTTGTGACTCGAGCTGTTTGGAACAGTTCAAAAAAGGATTGAAGATATGTTGCTATTGTCAGAGAGATATTTCGGCAAGTACGCAAGTCTTCCGAGCCCGTGTGGGCGATAAAGGGCAGTTTAAAGATTTCTGTACGCAGTCTTGTGTGGAAAAATTGGATGAGATGAGCAAAAACCCAGTGCCTCAACCAGTGTGGGCGAAGTGCGCCGTGTGCTCTCTAGAGAAGGCTACGACGATTGAGATTGAAGTCACGGAAACGACGTCGCAGCGAATATGTTCAGATCCCTGCTTTGCTGCTTATAAGTTCGTCAGTAATAATCTCCCAGGTAGTTATCTATTTTGTTCAAAATACAACATAACCTTCTTCTGGTAACATAGCGCCTCAAAGCTAAGGTAGATTTATCATCACAGAAGTTAAATAAATAAGTATTGCGACTTAACTATTATGACTGGGTCCACTGACTGAGTACATAATATCGTCTGTGATAGTTTCACTTAATTCTGTAACAACAATCTTAGGAGCGTGTCTACCTTCCGCGACAGGTATCTATTCGCCCGTAGCGGCTTTTAAATGTCTGATAAATAATAAACTCCACAGATCAATGCAATTGGTGCAAGAAATACTTCGAGCGCAAATCAACGAAAAGCTTCACAACCTACTATGATTCAAACCCTAATTGCTTCTGCTCTCAATCCTGTATGACCATCCACATCAACCTTACAAAGTATATAGTATCATGCAACCAGTGTAAATCACAGAAATACAACTTTGATATGATACGGAGGGTGGACAATGGTCAGGCAGTCATGATGTGCTCGCTCAACTGTATGAGTCTCTACCAAAAGTCGGCGAATGCGTTGTCTACAAGAGCGTAAGTTATTTATGTTTTAACCGATACTGAGTATAGACTTCGACTTGACTTCTTGGTTATTGGCAATATGTGTCTGGTTTGCCAATTTGCCAGTGTTCAGTTCATGGAAATTTCAGAGTCCGATAATTTAACCACGCATCCATTCCATTGAGTAATAATAATGTATATTTTGAAAAACAGCTCGAACACTTGTCTAGCTTGACATACCTAGGGGTAATAAATAAAAGAATAGATACCTACAATTTAAAAGAAACATATTTAATTGAGTAAGAAATGTTCGTAGGAGAGCCGGGTCAAACTTGACGATAATTAGATAAAGTAATTCGGTTACCGCACTCCTCCAGGGCAATCCTGTCCGCCTTAGCGCCAGTGTGTATCCTTCCCGGTCCGGGAATCAGCGACAGGAATAGGCGAGTGTGCATAGTATACTGTCGTGTCGGGGCAAGTGCAATTTTCTGGCGCAGTGTTATTCTCGGAGGCTACTCGAGTGATTTCATCTTTCCCCGTGTCCCGTAAATTTAATTACAGAGTAGATCGAGTGTTTAGTTGGAAGATTTGTTTAGTATTATTAAATTGATAATTTTGTAATTACTTGTAAATGTGGCTATTTCTAGTATTTTAGAATTTATTTCAACCTTCCGTCTTTACCCATGAATATTTAACGGGCTAAGACGAACATATTAGTTTTAATCTTAACCCTTTTTCAAATTTCATACTAAAAGCCTCATTCTCAAATTGTACCATGTGATGTACCTACCTAGCTATGATATGTAATGTTTGCAATAAAATAGAGTATTACAAAAAAATATTCTATATAAGATTAATTAATTTAGATTTATTTCATCAATTATTATTATTTTTATATTTATTTTAATCTTACTATAAAAACTTTCGTAGTTTGACGAATTCATTCAAGTAACCTACCTACCATGAAGGTAGGTAGGTTACTTTTTTTTGTTATAAAACATATTACCATATTATCGAAGTTAACTTTTTATGTTTACCAGTTTTTTGTAACTATTAAGACTCCTGTTTTAGTATTTTTTTTAAGTTGAATCTTGCTCAATAAGTTGATCGTTAAGTATAGTTGTGGACCGATTTTCTTACTAGGATGTTTGTTTCTACGTCGGTCGCCAGTGCGAACGAGACATGCTAGAAAATATTGTGTCGTGGTCTAGGTTTATAACATAAAAATTCGGTTAAGTAATGTTTTTTTTAACTCATTAAAATAAATAAATAAATTAGAACTAGTTTTGACAATTGAAATAATTGAGCTAACTGCAGACTCACGCAGTCTTAAAAAGAAATTTTTACCTCTGTATACAAAGAAACTTCTGGAAATATTGTAAGCACAGCATAGCTATGCAAAATTCTTGTTTGATATCTACACTTGCGAGCTTTAAACTGGAATCGCTTCAAGGGTTGTTCAAGACTAATTTTTACAATTTCATTGCAGTGAACTATGAGTTAAGTTATGTTTTCCCTTACGCAGGATTTATTGGCGACGATAAATTTTGATTTAATGGACGATAATGTCCGCTGCCACACCGCAGCAGTGACTAGACAGTACCGACAGACGTCTTCCATGTCGGCATTCCCACACTAGACTGGCCAGCCCTTATTCCTGACTTGAACCCAATCTGGCATTTGTGGGACGAGCTAAAACAGCGGATACGAGGGAAAAATCCAGCTCATCCAGCACCGGCGCCGATAGAAGCTGATAGATGCAACTTCGACCTATTGCAATAATTCCCAAAATTTAGGTAGCTAATTTAATTAATTTTAAATCTTCTTGATATCACTTGAAAGGTAACAAAATTACCTTTCAAATGGTATACCACAATCTATAGTTCATTGTACATAAATTGTAAAAAAATTGTTTTGATCAACTCGTGATGAAAGCGATTCCATTTTAAAGCTCGCAAGTGTAGTTCTGTAATATAAATCATGGAAATGTAAAGAACAACAGCGACAAACGAGAATGCTGTGTAGTCATGTCTTCTCAAGTTTCTTTTCCATTTTTCTTTTGTTATTGGATCGTTTGGAAATCTAGAAGTGCAAAATAAGAATTATTTGTGAGCTTCTATCTACATTGCGATCATTAGACTTTGATCTCACGAGATTGTTCTCGCGACACCCTAGTCTATTGTATCCAACTCCAACTCTGTCAGTCCATGTACCAATCATCCTGTATATTTCTCAACTACTACAATTTAAGTTTAATTCTAATATGTTTTTCCAACCAATATTAAACATTTATCGACAATAAACTATCAACAACAACAGTACTTCACTAGGTGGCAGGCATCAAAGTGGTAGGGTGAATGGGGGCAAGATCGAACAGTTTTTTGATGAGATGATCAGTGTTGTGTTTGAAACTTTGAATCCATGTAGAACACTTATTAACTTTAACTAAAAATTAATTAGTGGTTATTAAAGGGAAAATAGTAGATTTTTATATTGTATCGATAAAAGCCACATAAATCTAACCCGAAAGTAGAAAATATAAAATAAAATATGTTTATCACGAAATTAAAACAGTGGGAAGATGATAATAATATACATGGTGACGGGGAAAGATCGAAAAAATCTAAAATCGTTAAAAAGTTATCTTAGACAACGTTGATGGTCCCTAGTCTATAGAATGAGAATATATTATTTAAAACTCTATCAACAAACAGGATTTAAAAATAAAGTAAAAGAGTACCTACAGCTTCAGTCGATTAGAGTCACAAAACGGTCTCTGTCTCTCAGCATGAGCTAGTCGTAAACACGTTACAACCAACGCTGGACTTCCATATTTATATATATATATATATTTATAGCGTTTAGTACCTTTAAAATTTGGAACTGACTGTAGTGCCAAAATACCTGTTTATAACAAAGATAAAACAGATTTTTACTTTTTTGTATTTCTAACCGGGGGAAGATTGAAGTAGAGGTTCTAAAAATTTGCAACCTTAATTGCTTAAGTTTGGACTAAAAATAAAACATACCTATCTATCAAAGAAAACATTTTTTTTTACATGAAACCTAATATTCTATTCTAAGGGAACTTTGTTCTTTTATGGCTAATTTAGGATTTTAATGTTATTAAGGGTCCGGCGACGGATACATTTCCCATACAAACGTAGTACCAAAATGATTTGTAATTTGAGCATATTTTCACCATGGTCTGCTATTATTTGTATTAAAATAGTATTTATCTAGGTTCCTGCCACAATTTTTTTTCAAAATTCCTTTCTGAAATGAAATTAAACCGAATCGCATTTTTACATTAAAGAATGAATGTTTTGATAATATTTGTGTGGATAAGTATTTTGAAAAAAACTTGTGGTAGGAACCTAAATAAATACTATTCTAATACAAATAATAGCAGACCATGGTGAAAATATGCTCAAATTACAAATCATTTTGGTACTACGTTTGTATGGGAAATTCATCCGTCGCCGGACCCTTAATATCTCGCAACAGTCTGCAGTTAGCTCAATAATTTCAATTTTAAAATAAGTTCTATTTTATTTCTATTATTTGATTGTTATTTTATTTGTGAATAAAGAATTACGTTGTTATAAGCCTAGACCACGACACAATATTTTCTAGGATGTCTCGTTCGCACTAGCGACCGACGTAGAAACAGACATCCTAGAAAGAAAATCGGTCAGCGACTACACTTAAAGATAACTTATTGAACAAGATTCAACTTAAAAAAATACTAAAACAGGAGTCCTAATTAAGTTAACTTTTAATGTTTACCAGTTTTTTGTAACTACAAAAAACTGGTAAACATTAAAAGTTAACTTCGATAAAGTGTTATGTATAATCAAAAATGTAACCTACCTGCCTTTAATGTTATCTATACTTATAATAAAACTGTAACAGGTCCAATCCTGTAGTACATTGAAGATATTTTAAAATTTTTTTTTGGAGGGCACTCTATTATCGATACTGAAGCCAAAACTGCAATTTTTTTCATTCATGTCTGTCTGTCTGTCTGTCTGTCTGTCTGTCTGTCTGTTTCTTAAACGCGCATCACGCCGAAACTACTGAAGGTATTGAAATAAAACTCGGCACGATTTTAGGTCATACTGCGAGGAAGGACATAGGATACTTTTTATCCCGGAATTCAGTCAGGTTCCCCTGGGAGAGGGGATGAAAGTAGAATTTCTTCACCGCGCATGACGCCGAAACTGCTGAATGAGTTGGAATGAAACCTAGCACGATTTGATTTCATACTACAAGGAAGGACATGGGATACATTTCATCCCGGAATTTAGCGAGGTTCCCCTGGGAAAGAGGATGAAAGTAAAATTCTTTAACCGCGCATCACGACGGAACAACTGAATGAATTCGAATGGAACTCAGCATAATTTGAGTTCATACTACGAGGAAAGATAAATTTTATCCCAGAGTTAGTAAGGTTCCCCTGGGAGAAAGGATGAAAGTAAAATTTCTTCACCGCACATGACGCCGAAAGTACTGAATGAGTTGGAATGAAACCTAGCACGATTTGATTTCATACTACAAGGAAGGACATGGGATACATTCCTGGAATTCAGTTAGGTTCCCCTGGGAGAGAGGAGTGGGGATAAAAGTCAAAATGTGTTCTTAGTGGGAATTCATTAACGCGTCGTCCGATTTCTTGCATTATTTTTGTTAGAAACAGTGTTGCAAGATCGAATTGGACTAAATCAGTAGAAAGTCGAGTAGAAAATCAGTAGATTGATGAAATAATCTGTAGCTTGAAGAAAAAATTTAGTAGATAAAGGGTAGGTAAGTTCCTATCTATTTATTTTACCAAGACGCAGCCATTAGTTAGGTTCCTACCTTACATGATATTTGGTGGTTTAGCTGGTCCAGTTAACTGTAGGTACTACCGAAGTTTGGTTGGAGTAAGTGGTCCAATTAAATTAACTGGACCACAGAAAAAAAAAATACTGGGGTACACACACATCCAACTGTACCTACCTACCTACTAACGAAAAAAAAAATTACGGTGGTCCAGTCAAATGGATCATGAGCCCAATTCTGCAATACAATTGCTTCAGTATGACAATGGAATCGTCGCAGAATCATCACGTAGAATCCTTAGATTAATAAAACTCCTGATAGTGCGTGCGAGATAAATTAATAGTTTCAAACTTGACGCGCGTCTCTCCATCTGCATTCATCATAATTTATTTCATCTAAGGTGGAATACCTACCAAAACGTGTCATTCTGTGTCGATACCCCTGTCATAGTGAAGCAATTAGTATTGCAGAATAGGGTTCCAGCTGAACGGAACCATGAGTAAGAAGTGAAACGAGTATGACACTTCTTAACACTGACGCTGGCCGAGTCGTAGCTAAAAGTCGTGTGGAATGGGATTGAAGATGACAACATGCTATCCCCCGTAGACCCTACACGATTTTTTGCACGGCGGCGTTTCATAATATGAGACACTGTGGTTAAATGTGAACGTAATTAGTCAGCATGTAAGGCAATCGCGAACGAAGTCGCGGGTACAGCTAGTGCTCTAATATATGTGTAAGTTAGTCTCTATTTAAATAAATTAACAAATATAAAAAATAATAATAATTCATGAAGTCAAATCAAAAAGGGTAAACAAAAGGGTACCTATCAAATGAAAGGTATCAGTTTGGACATTTCAAAACAGTTTTTCAAATTTCTGTAGGTTTCATACTTATTGAAATTTTTTGAAAAAAGTCGAAAATTTTTCCATTACACACTTTAACCGAAGCGTGCAGAGAGATCTATCTGAAATTTAGGTTGGTACCTACTATTCTTAGGTATTCGTTAAATTGCGAAGTCTCTAACCGGTACTTTTGGTACATATTTGTTGACAAACGTTCGAAACCCTCGGCGCGCGAGTTACACTCGCAGTGACTCGCACTTGACGGATCTTGTTTTTTTTAATTTGTTCGTTCATATTAACATCTATTTCATTATCCACATTTTCTCGCGTTATGTTTTGCATTAGGTTTTTTAGTACTGTAATGCATAATAATATGTTTTTATTTGCTTCGCTTAGTGTAAGACGAGGTGTGCGCACACGAGGTCCTCGGCCTGGAAGAGGACGCGGTCGTGGTGGCGGTCGTGGTGCCGCTCGTGGTGGTCGTGGTGGCAGGGTAGGTTCGCCAGGTGCCTCAGGACCTGCACCTGGCGAACAAAACCTTTGGATGCCTGTACTGGTGCTGGATACCGGAGGACGCGGTACAGAAAGAGGTCGGGGAGTCGCGAGAGGAAATAAGCGACCTTGCGCTCTCGAGAAGTACATACTTTTGATAAAATATACGTTTTTTTACACTTACTAAATATTATGATTATTTATTCAATTATCTATTTTTAGCATCAGCATAAGGAGGGTTGAGGAGCTGCCGCAAGGAGAGCCCTTAGAGCGGGCTCTCACTCAGAAGAGAAGACGGTGTTGGAGGCCGGAGGTGCAGGGTGGCCCAGAATCGTCACCTGGCCAATCCTCAGCACCAATATCCGTCTCGTAAATATTTTTTTTTAATGACAAGTTTATTTCCATTGATTGCATTTGAAATGTATTTAATTGCATCTATTTTTTTAGAAACAATGTTGAAGTGCCGGCTACAGAAGCTCGTAGTAGCCCAATATCCGTGCCGTAAGTATACAGGGTGTAACAAAAATAAGTAACCAAACTTTCAGGTGGGGTGTAGAATCGAACACTGAATTCAGGAAAAATATTGAAAAAAAATCCCGCCCTTTAGTTTTTGAAAAATTAAATAAATAGGTACGAAATTTTCACAACATTAGGCAATAGACTATAATACATGTGTCTATTTGGAATTAAAAAAAAATGGCCTAAGTACCTGTATTCATTTCTTTTATAAGCCCATAACACCTAAACGGTGCCCTAATGAGCGGCCACCGCGGTCATCGACCCGCGACATCATTGCAGCGCGGAAGCGAACAGGCTGCACGGCGTGCTTAGATATGGAGCCTACGTACAACAAATACATTCCAATTTTCCTCTAGGAATTAAAAAATAAATAAATTATTTTAAGTCTTTACACACGTTCTATCGCGAAAATGCATAGTTAGTAGGTACATTCATTAAGCATGCACCTTCCCACTAAAAGATATTCACTACTAGCTTTTATTTTTTCATATCGTTGACTACCTAAGTACCTACCTTCACATTGACCTTTAAAAACACGGTGAGTAACTTACAATGAACCCCATAAAAGGTTGTTACAATTTGCATTTCCGAAGCACCATATTGAGACAAGAAAAGGCACAAACTTTTAGCGCGCGAGAGCGAGATAGGTATACAAACTTAGTTCATCCGAATGTTCACCCAATGCTAGGCTTATTGTTAGTTTTGTCAAACTTTCATACCACAGAAATGTTATCATAGGGTCAATGGCCGTTTAGTTGCATCATTGCAAGCGCAAGGTGAAGGTCGCGGCGGCGCTTATCGGTTTTTTGTGCGTAAAAATGGCTCGTATGCGTTATTCAGATATTGAATACCACGAGATGAAAATTGAAATGGGAAAATTGGAATGCATTGGCTAGCTTCCTACATAACTACAACACGTGCAGCCCGCCGCCGCGCGCGCTGCTGCGATATCGCGTGTCCGGTCGTGGGTGCCCCCCGTAAAAAGATGTTTATCTGCTAAAAAGGTGTACACAAGGTACGTAAACCTTTTAATCATATTTTAATGTCAAATAAACACGTGCATCAGTCGTTTGCGTAATGTAGTGAAAATTCCGTATTTATTTTATTTTTCGAAAACTAAAGGGCGGGATTTTTTTTTAATATTTTTCCTGAATTCAGTGTTCGATTCTACACCCCACCTGAAAATTTGGTTACTTATTTTTGTTACACCCTGTATATTTTTGAATAACAAGGTTTCATCTAAATTAAAACTGTTGCATTTAAACTGATGAGCAAATGATTATTATTATTAAACTGATGCTGTTGTTTTAGATGCATGGACACCACTCGTCCGAGTCTTCCTCGTCGTTCGCTTCGTGAAGCAGACTTTTTTGCCATGCGTGCTGGTATGTAGATGTTTTTGTTGTTTGTTTATGTTTGAACTCTTATCGTTGAAGATAACTTCAATAAATATAAATACATATATAAATATAAATTTATGTTTTCTGTTAGCCATACCACTTTAGGAATTACAAATTTTGTTTGTTTAAACAGGAAGCGACGAAGAGTCGAGTGACAGTGACGACGACGAGGTGGTCATGGCTGTCCCTGTACCTAGGGTAGCACAGCTATTAATGGAGACGCCCGAGGATGCAGTTCACCTCGACAAGCCTACACCTGCCGCACCATTAGACATTAATGACGAACTTGCTGTCAATTTTCCCAGGTCGATGTATGATTTTGAATGGAGATTGTTTCCAGATACACCAATTCATCCTGAGTTGCGTAGAGAAACATTCTCAACCAATAATTGTGGTCCCACTGTTCCGTCGGTTGACCCATATGATATTTTTATTGCCATATGGGATCTTCCATTCATGGAATACATCGCCTCGGAAGTAAACACCTATGCACAGCAATACGCCGAAAGCATGATGATCGACGGTAGCCTCCAACCTGGTAGCCGCATTTGTGAGTGGAAGGACACTTGCGTGGGCGAACTGTACACCTACTTCGCCGTAATACTTGCAATGGGGGTTACCGTACGAAGTCGGATTGAGGAGTATTGGGACTGCATGAGTGACATTTTTTCAACTCCCGGATTCCGCAGCCACATGACGCTGAGGAGGTTTCAGTTATTGAACAAGTGCCTGCACTTCGCCAACAGCTGCGATCTGGTGGGGCGGAATCTGGATGTTTCCGAGGCGAAGCTGTTTAAAATCCAACCAGTACTCGACCATCTCAATCTTAAATTTTCCAGTTTGTACAAATTGAAGCAAAACATAGCCCTAGATGAGTCGCTTTTGCAGTGGAAGGGCTGGTTAAGCATTAACCAGTTCATACCAAACAAGGCGGCTCATGTAGGGATAAAATCCTACGAAATTTGTGAATCGCAGACGGGCTATTTATGGCGATTTGAAATTCATGCCCACCAGAGGAGCACTGCACTACCTGCAACAGAAGACCCCATGACATCCTACACGCCTGCACTGGTTTTGAGGCTGGTCCAAGGGCTAGAACATAAGGGGCACACCATCTGGATGGACAATTTTTATAACAGCCCGGCCCTCGCTCGAAAGTTAAAAACCCTAG
This sequence comes from Eupithecia subumbrata, assembly GCA_949316285.1. NCBI lineage: Eukaryota > Metazoa > Arthropoda > Insecta > Lepidoptera > Geometridae > Eupithecia > Eupithecia subumbrata. The sequence goes on from OX438632.1 coordinate 5,118,276, forward strand.
GGTTTGACTGCGTCGGAACGTTAAGAACCAATCGGGAATATGTACCGGTTGAGTTGATGAATCTGACCAAAAGTAATATGCGTCCTGGGGAATTGGCGGGGTACACCTCAGGGGACGTGGATCTCATGGTATGGAGAGATCAGAACCGTGTGGCGACGATCTCGACATACCACGGGAACAGCTCGTCAACCGGGGCAGATGGGACCTCGAAACCAATCCTCATCCGGGACTACAATCTCTGCATGGGGGGTGTAGACAAGAAGGACCAGATGTTGGCCACATACCCCATCGAGCGTAAGAGGACCCGGGTCTGGTATAAGAAATTGTTTAGACGACTTTTGAACGTTTCTGTTCTGAACTCCTACATAATCCACAGACAGACACAGACAGACAGACCTTTGACCCACCGCCAGTTTCGAATTAAACTAATCCGAACACTTTTAGACCGACACTCTTCCCCGAGCCATCCACAACCAACTTCACTTTGCACAAGCAAATTCTTTGAGGTGAAGACCCACTACCCTGGTGAAAACGCGTACGCACCCAATCAAAACGGCCGTAAACGCCGGATGTGTGTAGTCTGCCACAAACGCACAACCACTCACTGTGTTGGTTGCGGCAACAAACCCGTATGCGCCTTCAGCTGTTTTCGATTAATTCATCTTTAGATAAAACAACAGACAGACAGACGACACACTGACAGACAGACAGACGGACGACACACTGACAGACAGACAAACCTTTGTGACCAGCACTGCCGTTACCCGTCATCCGCCCATGACCCTTCTGCGATTCACAAAATTCACTTGCTTGTAATTTTTTCCTACTTCCTTTTTTGCTTGTAAGTTTTTGTACCTATCACCCCGCCTTAACTAGTTTTTTGTGGATTGGATTTGCGATTTTCCAGTTCATAAATTTGGGTGTTCAAATTCAGAACAGGAAATTCCACCAAACCTTGGTTGACCTTTGTAGTGAATGTTTTAAGTACTGGTGGGTTTCGGTCCTTACTTTTTGTTACAGCCTGTAGGTATTCCTCGGTCCGGTAGGTCTTATTTTATTACTTGCGCACTTACAACCTATTTATCCTATTCTGTTAGGATTTAAAGCAAACTTTAAACTTTTTTGTGTATTTGGTTAAGTTTAATCATTCCAGTTCCAGTAAAGTTAGTAATTTTCTAGTAAATAAATATATAAGTAGGTAGGTACTTAAATTAGGTACGAATGTGGGGATAGGTAAACATTTAATTTAACTAGGCCTAGAAATGAAACAACGTTTAGTTAGGTACCTATCAATTTTTTTTTGTTATTAGGTATAGACACTTATTAGGATACGAGTAGAAATAATTTTAAACACTAGAATATAGAAAAATAATATCAATCGTTTGATGTTAAAAGTTATTAAATAACATTTTTATTAGGGAATTATAAGGGACTCGCAACGGGAGCAAATGTGGAGGGTCTCTCGAGACGTGCATATTTGCGCCTTGAGATCCACGGCCAAATCTTCCGCCGCACCCGCCCTCACCGATGTCACAGTAGATATATCCGATGTCCTCGGAACATGGGAGGGAAGGCGCAAGTGTGTCGACGCATGTAGCGAGCGTCCCACACAATGGGCCTTCTCAACTCCCATTGCATTAGTGTCATACCGTCGGGCCTCTTACCATCGTCACGCAACAGACCATTCGGTTTGAGAATAGCTGGTACGTCAGCGATGACAAAGGCCAGTCGGATGATTTCGCCGGCTGGCATAGCGAGAAATCCGACCGGCGGCCTTAGTACACGATAATCCGTGATGACCAAGCTGTTCAACAGCATTACCGCACTGGCATTGGCCTTGATGAGGCGCGTGCGAGATATTGTAAATTATTTAATAATAATAAATATATAAAATAACAAGTATATGTAGTGGTAAACAATAATTTCAAAGATATTCAATAGGTATTAAAATGTAACAGGCCTGACTTTCTACTTGTTTTCCCCATTCAAATTCTAGTACAAATCAGATTCATTTAATGATTAAACTATTTCATATTGCATTATATTGGATGTACTAAGTATCTTAATTGTTAATTTATATTTAAGAACATTTGTCATGGATATTTTATCATATTAGAAGATATTTCAATGTATTTAGTTGTTAAATGTTATTACGAAACGCCCTAGCCGATTATTGGTGGGATCACTCGAAATGTAACGGCGGAATTGTTCGTTCGTTGGAACTGATGATATTACCTATATTATAGATAGATAGACGGTGAGCTGGCTCTGCACTCTTTGATGACACTGTAAGCTGGAAGCATCTCTTATTATGGTAAGATGTTTTACATTGTAGATCTTTTTTTCTATATGTTTGTTGTAATTTGTTTTAGCACTGAAATTATTGAAGGTCAAGACTAAATTATAAGGTTATCTATAGCAGGGTGCATGCTTGATACCATAAATTATTTTAAGACCTTTGTACAGCATGTTCCGCAATAAAATATCTTGAATCTTGACATTATTCCTGATGAACAGAGGCTATTTTAACCGCGGGAAAATGCTTCATTCCTACGGGAAAACGGGTGATAGGACAACGGGTAGTAAGAATGCAGCTAGTACCTAATATAATAATAATATAGTTAGTGGTATAAAATAATAACATAGCATCAGAATTGATGTACCTAAGTATAAACAGACGCATTTTTCCGGGGACTCGGATCGCCTATATGAGACTATGAGACTGCTATGAGACATGTTTTTGTAAGCCTTGTTTTGTGAAAAAAAAATCATGAGAAGTCGTAATTTTTTGATTGATTATGAAATAATGATGTTAATAAAAAAAAACTTTCAAATAATAATGGTTTTTTAATTATTTCTATCGACTTTTGTATAATAAACTGAAAACAATTCGCTCACTGCAATGCGAAGTAAAACTGGACTAAACCATTTTTAATGTGTAAGTTATTTAATAACGATTCCAGCGATATACCTAAAGGCCGCATCTTGTAATCTTACCGCTAAATTGTGTTGGCGCCGGTCTTGGGGGTAGGTAAAGCGAGCGGAGCGAAGTGTCAGATGCCAATCAAATGGCAATGAGCGCCATAGCGCGAATCGCATAGGACTATCGTTTCTTTGCTCACCAGTTGGCTAGAAAAACATAGCTATTAAGTACCTACCTCAGCAAACAAGCATGCTTTTGGCAAAAAAAAACTAAGTTAATAAATAGTAGGTAGGTAGGTATAAACAAACCAACCTCTGAATTAGCTGCTCTTTGGGGCTGCTTATTTTTGCGCCTCTTTCTTTCAAAGCGTTCACGTTCATCGCCAAGTAATTCATATTTGCGATAATTTTTCGAAGGAGATCACCTTTCAACATGTAAAGAAATATAAATTTAAGTCACGAAGCCCGCCAAAACCAGTGAAAAGTGAATGTTAATGGACCTCACGCGAAACAAGCGCCTCTATCCTCTTCAGACCTGGGGTACACATATGTGCACCTCAGTAAATCGTTTTTTTTTACTACTAGCGTCATCTCTTAGTAGCTTTTGGTACTAACTAGATGACGAGTAAACGTATTAGTTCCTAATAAAACCGCAGCCAGAGCGGGAACATCGCGACAAGTGGATGAAAACTGTATTTGAATTCAAAAGTGCACCGTTTTTTTTCACTTCGCCGGCGCGGAAACTTCGTAAAACAGGTAAATATGAAAAAACATGATAACTGATTGATTTTTTTGTGTGATTTAGTAGGTAAAATGTTGTTTTCTAATATTTTTACGAAAGTTTTAGAAAAATATAGTTTTTTCAGTGAAAAATCATGGTTCTTTTCCAGAGTACACATTTGTGTACCTCGGGTTGTTACTATTGGATTTTTACTAGTATGAAAAAATAGAAACAATTTCTTTTGCTTGGTAGATCATGGATGACGCAGCTATCGCGGCGGTACTTGATGACAGCGACCTGGACATCTCAGGAGGTGAGGATGAGCCAGAGTATTTTCCGCCCGATGCCGATGGACCCTCATCTTCAGAGTCGGAAGAGGAGCAAGTCAGCAATGATGAAATTCCTTCTGAGGAGCCGGCTCGTCAATTCTGGCTGACCAAAGAAATGGTTCCTCGTGGGCCTGACATCAACGAAGACGTACTCCTCAGCCAAGGTACTTCAAAGGCCAACTGCCTCTACTCATTTTTCGAATATCTTGATATCGACCATCAAAACCGAATCCACTAGGGCTAAAGAATTTCGTTTTGGCTGCGAGGGATGGTCTGGTGCTGGACTTTGCTATTTATGTGGGTTCAAACACAATACCCCAGGAAGATATGGCACATCTCGGACTAGGAGCTGGAATTGTAAAACTGCTCTGCCGAACGATCGACGAAAACTGCGTGTTGTACACAGATAGGTTCTTTACGAGCCTAAAGCTTGCCAATTATTTGAATGAAAACAAACTGAATGTTTTCTTGACTGGTACTGTCATGAGCAACCGGTTTGGAGATGTATCTAAGAAACTGAAGACAGACAAACAGCTGAAACGTGGTGAATTTGATGAGAAAGTACGAAACGACGAAAAAGTATGCGTGTTGAAATGGAAGGACACGAAAGCCGTCACAATGCTTTCAACTTGCACCGGAAGTGCTCCAATGACTACATGTAAGCGCTGGTGCAAAATTCAAAAGAGAAAGATAGATGTACCACAACCTACTGTGGTGAAAAATTACAACACCTGCATGGGAGGCATCGATCTTTGCGATAGGCTCATAGCCTACTACCGGAGCGACATGCGTACTACTAAGTGGACTGTTAGAGCCTTCAGCCACTTTGCGGACCTAGCCATAGTCAACAGCTGGATTATGTACGGCCGTTGCTGCAACCAGGAGGACGTCGCACCTAAAGACAAGCTCGGGCTATTGCAGTACAGGCTGAATGTAGCAACAGCTATGGTCAAATTTGCTGGTGGGAGGGTTGACCCTGATTTCACATCCAGACCCAGCACAAGTAGGGCAGATGTTGAACAAGTTTCTTCGTCCACTAGATATGAGCAGGGTGAACCCAAAAAGAAACACCGAGCAGTGGTGGCCCTTCCGAACCCTGAGGTTCGGCTGGATGGCGTTGGTCATCTCCCTCGCTTCCTGGAAGACAAGTTCGCATCAAAATGCCGTCACCCACACTGTTCCTCACGATGCCGCACCATGTGCACAAAGTGCCAGGTATACCTGTGTGTCACAAAAAATAATTGCTTTGAGGTCTTCCACACCAAAAAGTAGGGTGAAAATTTCTCAAATTTTAGGGATTTTTCTATTGTATAGACCTGAGGTACACATATGTGTACCCATGTTTTTTCCAAAAATATAAAACCATTTTTTTTGAAACTGATCAAAATGTTTTATTTGAACCCTAATTACCCCTATTTTAGCATAAAATAACTTTAATTGCATTTGCATAAGGCTCAGGTTTGAAGAGGCTATAGTGGCAAATTCACACGCGATGGGGCGTGTTAGGCGACATCTAAAACAACGATTGCCGTAAGACCCAAAATAAATAAAAAGGAGTTTATTCATCAAAACTTTATCCAAATTATAAATAATCTTTAAAAATAAATTACCTACTTATGCTACGGCTCCACCTGCGTCCTAACGCGTTAAGTATCGCGCTAATTTGGGCGTCACGCAGTTATGGCCAAGGTGTTAGCGTGTTCTTTTATTAACGGCATTACCTATACGCTAAGTGATAGCTCAGGTGTCTGTTTTTTCCACACATCAAAGAGGTTTAGCGCGTCATTTAGCGCACTAGGCGATGTTGGCTACAATAACCAATAGTTTATATATAATATCATTGACAATAACGCCGTCTCATTCCGCGGGCCGCATGCGTTGGGAAATGATGTGTCGTGCGTGTTGTTTTGCGGACTGCATTATGTTGGCAATCGAATGATCAAATGAATAGGCTTTGGAGTTCCTGGAATTACTCCAAATGGAACCATCCTTATGGAATCCGAAACTTCAATCACACAAGAATCGCTCTGCAGTTAGAGATAGGTAGGTACATGACGGCGTATCATCCAGTCTTTATCATTTCCTGTGACGTACGAAAAATTCAAAAAGAAAAAAGATTTCATCGTTCATAAAACAAAATCCTGAGCTACTCTACACTACACCCATCTAAACAAATAGCATAACAAAAAATATACCAAACAAGTACAAAAAACCATTGTTGTGCAGTGAACGCGTTATTTCACAAGGAATTACCTCTTGATGGTGTTGCTACGCAGATGTAGCCAAGGTGCATTTTAGCGCCCTAATTAACGCGTTAATAGCAATGATATTATATCCAATCTCATTGGTTAATAGACATTAACACTAACGTCAACGCTAACGCAGGTGGAGCCGTAGCATTAGACACTGGATACCTAGATACCTCTAGATAGGTAGGTACAATAAAATGTTTTGACTTCGTAAAATTTTCTGTCGAACCGCGTAGTATAAAGAGAGATGCCATAAAACTAAGAAGGACTATGGAAGGACTAAGGTACCTAGTACCTACCCTACACTTACATTCGTGTCTCAGAATTTAAAATGTAAATTCATTGATCAAAAGGAATGCCGTTGTTTAATGCATTTATACATAACTTACGTTACTTTGGCACTAGCGGGGCAGGGTGGCGCTGGCGGCGGCGCGCGTCGTCTTCGCCGAGGTATAATGAATTATTGTTCTTGCCAAAATCTGATGGAATCGTGTTATCGCCTAACTCAGAATTTAGAGTAAGTACCTATAATCCTGCCACGGATTAATTTAAAAGTGAAAGATGCACTACCTAATCTTTGAATAATATTATGGAGGCTGAAGATAAGCAATGTGAGGTAGTTTATGGCCTTTCAAACAAGGTCCCGGCTAGGACAAGACGATATGTTAAGGCAGTAAGTAGGTTAGGTATCTGTGGGGCACGGTGCTCGACACGCGCCGCGCGCGGTTCTGAAGACTACGAAAACAAGACAAAATCAAAAATTTAAAAACCCGCCGACGTTTATTGGCTGCACACATTTTCATGAAATATGGCTAAGAACACTCGGGATAAAATTATCTATGACACAAAAAAACTAAACGAAAATCGGTTCATCCGTTTGGGAACTATATACGAAACCACAGACAGACACGTTAAACTTATACAGTGTGGTTTTTTGAGAAGGGCGGTGATGGCCAAGTCCGAAACCACAAGAGTTAGAGAAAAGTCGTAAAAGTCAGAATTAAAAAAAAAGGATTTGATATAACATAGGTAGGTACTTACCTATTTGAAAGTAGAATTCCATTCATGTTTTTTCGAATAATGATGATTGATCAGTATTGAGTTGCTAAAGAAAGATCTTTCTGAAAATGGATTTATCAATTAGTGAATGATTTGATTTCATGGAGGCCTATTTTGAAATAGAAGAAGCATAGTTCGCGCACTTAGTTGGTATCAAAATAGATATCCACAGGTCTCTCCGTTGAAAAAAGTGCTTCAAACTATGGTGAGTAATTTTAAAGCGACTGCAAGTTACAAAAACCATGGTATCAAATGCAGTAATGTCTTTAGAGAGACGTATAAACTTATGCATTGGAGTCAATGGAGTCATTTTGAGTAACTAATTGCCTAGTTAGGTAAAATTGAGATAAGTACCTATTAGAAGCAGGTAATTTGAAAAATTTTGCTTTTCCTTTAATTTTTTAGTAAAACATTTCTTTGCAAAGTTTGATCCTTATCAGCAATGAAATACATTGGTTCAATAATACAGGGTGTCTTTTTTTGAAAAATATTTCGTGTCCATTTCCGTCAGATGTAAAAATAAAACTAAATATGCAGTTATTGTTTTCTAATAAATCGAGGGCATGACTCCTTTCACGACTTTTCTCTAACTCTCGTGGTTTCGGACTTTGTCATCACCGCCCTTCTCAAAAATCCACCCTGTATAACACCCCTCTCTTGTTGTGTCGGGGTTAAAAATGAGCCAGTTATCGTCCACACCACCCGATTTAATTGGATACATACAATTGAGTGAATAATGCAATCTCAAAAGTACCTAGTACACTGGTTTAATGTCAATAATCTTTTGCTTAATGAAACTAAAACGAAATGTATAAAATTTGCTCTAGGCACCTAATGTAAAACACGTTAAGATTGATGTAAACGTAAAAGGAGAAACGTTAGAAATTGTAAACAGTACAGTATTCTTAGGAATAACCTTAGATAGTAAACTTCAATGGGGCCCACACATAGATAAGCTATCGAAGAGACTTAGTTCTGCAGCGTATGCAGTCAAAAAAATCCGTCATCTTACAGACGTTGATACTTCTAGACTAGTCTATTTCAGCTACTTCCATAGTGTTATGTCTTATGGCATACTGCTGTGGGGGAACGCTGCAGATATTAACACCGTATTTGTGCTGCAGAAGAGAGCTGTTCGTGCAATCTATAATATGGGTCCCAGAGAATCCCTGCGTGATAAATTCAAAGAAATAAACATAATGACAGTACCATGTCAATATATTTATGAAAACTTGTTGTACACTCATAGAAATAAAAATCTGTTCCCTAAAAATTGTGATAAACATAACTTTAATACCAGAAATAAACATAAACTCGCTGTGCCCACAACTAGGCTACACAAAATTAATGTATCTTTTAAAGGGCAATGTATACGCTTCTACAACAAAACTCCAAGTGAGTTGCAAAAATTATCAATAAATAAATTCAAACAAATTGTCAAACATATCCTTTGTAAAAAGGCTTACCTACTACAAAATATCAGATTATCTAGAGGATAAAAAAGCTTGGGACGAGTTTTGCTCCAGCTCGAAAAATAACAACTAACAGGCTAAAGGTTTCTTCTTCGCTTCTTTACTTTAGTCTACATACCGAAGCGACAGAAATCAAAAATATCGCTTTATTTCCGTGTCAGTGTTAAGTTTTATGATTTGACCTTTTCTAAGTGTACATTTATTGTATTTATGGAAATAAAGAGTTTTTGATTTGATTTGATTTGAGTCAGCGGCGGCGGCGGCGCCGCGGCGCGGTCCCGTCCCGACCAACCAATGACTTCAAAGAAGATTGGAAGGGGATCACAAATTTCTTTGAGTGACTTTTTCATAGGTAAATACACAAACACAATTCGATTGTCAATCTACAAAATAGGTACATATGTCTGTTATATGTTATATCCCAAGGAAGTCATTTTTCTTGTTCAACAACCGTTTAATTGTGTCTATGATGCGTTTGAATTGATGCTCCTTATACACAAGTCATAGACACAATAAACGCCTATTTTCGCCAACATAACAAGACTAATTTTCATCCTAATTTTTTCTGATAACAGGAAATGTTTAAGTCAGTTTTAGTACTTGTTACCTAATTGATTGATTTATTCTCGCGTTATGAGAAATCGTTGAACGTTTATAAAATAATCATTTTTTTTATAAAATAATGTAAAGATCATACACCGAGGGGCGAATAGTTTTTCTTAAAAGTTAATTGATTTGACTAATTGACTATTGGTTTGGTTGTTTTGATGAAACCCCGTATTACAAAGTTACTCTATGGTTGAAATTGAAACTTTCATACTTTCATTTTCAAAGACGCTGGCGGGTGGGTGGCGTGTGTTTTACTTACGATTTGTTGCGCGTGCTCTCAGTCCTTTCCATAATATTCTCAAATTTCATTTCAGTGAATTCGTAACTCGAGAAGTTGAGAAGCGGACAATCAAGGGAGCGGAAATCTCGTGATTTGTTTTTGGTAAGTTATTGATAAAAGTTGTGCATGCGATTCATGTAATTTGTAGGGATTGTGCTTCACAGTCAAAAACATCACGAATAACCAAAGATCCTCATCCTGACCTGACTACCTACCTGGTTGAAATTTGGGGCACGGCTGCGCAAACTAACATAAAAACTACAAACCACTTAAAATAAACTACAAAAACTTCTATGTAGGATGGATGTACCGGTCTAGAACCAGCTAAGGACAAATTTTCACTTTAATATTTTGTTATTTAGGTTAGGTGCGAGATTTGCTCATAGTTTAATATTCATATTAAGCTTTGTTTTATTAAAATTAATATTAGAAAATAAGAACGCAGAATTCCTCTTGTTTTTTATTTTTATTACATATTTAAGTCCAAAAACTGGAATGTACCCTATTTTGACCAGCCAGCCCCAGTAGTTGACAAGTTTTGTACCAAAAGTTGACCATTTTCCAAGAGTAGTCTTAGATGCGTACCCTTGAGCGTTAGATCATTAAAAACAGTATAAATTAATGGAATAATTACCTCGTTATATACAGAACAAAAACTAAAAAGAAAACGGCTTATATATTATAATAATCAACTTTATTCTTAAGACTCATTGAGATCAATCATATTAGCATTTTAAGTCTTATTAAATTAGGAACAATTGAATTAATACTAAACAGGTAAGTATCCTACATTTTCTTATTATCACATAAACAATCACAAATAATTATTTTATAAGAACTAGACATAGTTTTTGGTTTAGCAATCATTATCTAATAACGAAGGCACATCTACAGAACTTACAGAACGACAAATAATTAAATCAAAAGTTAAAACTAATTCTTACAGATGCAATTAGATCCAAGGAAGATATTTGGTCATCTCTGGTACTTTGTATGAACCTCTAGTATTTATTGATACTGGAGCATTTATTTTCTCGATGATACTTGCATTAGTATACCAAATCATGTCTTCTTTATCTGGCCATTTAAAAGTGTTTGGAGCTGATAGCACCATCGTACTAACTTCTTTGTTATCTTTGTCAATGTTTTTGACAATGCTGGAAAATACTCTCCCTCGTATTTTACTATAACATATGATCCTACTTCTATTTTATCTTCTGACCTAGCCTTCTTGTAGTAATTGGCCAAAGATAAATCATCGTCTTCTGAATCAGATTCTATTATATTTTGCACTCTCCGCATTCGTTTAGCTTTAGGTTTCTGAATTTTATTTAACTCTTGTAGCTTCTTTTTTTCTTCTCGCGCCAATCTTCTATTTTCTTTTTCTTCTTGTTCCGTATTTTTTTCTTTCCAATATTGCATCCACTCCACTGATGTTACTGCATCAGGTAATCGCTTTTTAAACTTTTTCTTACAGCCTTTTTTAAGTGGCGATTCTGAAGGCCAAACTAAAGATGATGCATATTTAATCTAAAACGAACAAAAAACTTATTTGAAAAAAGCTGGTCAATCACAGGAACAATTTATATTCTTTACGAAGTCCCAATGGCAAACCACTGGTCAACGAATGGAACCAACGCGATTCAAACCTTAAATACTCAAGCTGTGTCAATTAACATACCAAAGCTGTGAAAAGACAAAAAATAACCAAGAAAAAAAAATATATCCATCGGCCCCAGCCGTTGACCAATTGGTCAATTATAGGAACATCGAGCAAAATCATGTCCTGTAGTTAACCAGTTCAAAAAACTAGAGAAATATAGTAGTTAGACCGAAAATTACTTTGAAATCGTAAATATAAACTTAAAATCATTACAAAAATCAATAGTTAGAATAAAGTTAATCAAAAAACAATCCAAAAACAAATAAAATTGTCTCACCTGTCAAATCCCGCGCACTATTAAAATGGCACCCGAATGAGCAGTGTCAGTGACAAGCGGAAGTAAATCGAAATTGTTAGCTACACTGTTTGTCTCATTCCAACGGCAAGGTGATTGGTTGATTTGTTTTAGATGATTTAACAATTTAGCCAACATAAAGAATACCGATAATGGCGGGAAATCTTAAAATTTAAACTCAATGCCGCAAGTGGTCAACCACCGGTGTCTGGTCAACAACAGGCACGACCATCCTAACTACATATAAAAAAAAAAAAAATCGGATAGGTACATATTAATTTTAATTATTCAGAATCTAATTGTAACTGTATTGTTTTCTACAACTAAGTACATAGCAGGGGGAACACTACCAACCTACACCTACAGTATTGTCCTGTGGTTTGGAACATGGCTTTTTTTAAATTTTGATTTATCTTTTGTTTGTAGTTCAATATATACCTAAATGCCATAAGGGTCAACATGAGCCTCAATAAAATTCGTTCAGTTAATATTATTACATATTTCAGTTCTGCTGTGCCATCAAGATTTATCAGAACCCATTTGGACTCAAAAGGACATTATTTTGACAGACTTTGTTTATCAGAATATTCAAGATACTCAAGAATGGCCATGGCAGCGACTGAAATTGATAGAAATGGTGATGTTGCCGAGCTTAAATTTAATTCTTCTCCCAACGTTTCAATGGATGGATCACAGGAAGATCACTCACAGGTATTATTATGCTCCTGCAACTAAACTTTGATTTATCAAACCAGCTGGTAACCCCCTGACTATTATGCCTCTTATCTCACCAACCTCCGCAGTCTCGTACAGAGTCAGAGCCAACTAAACTTAGGGTATGATTGATAACCTCAGTAGTGCAGCAGGTGAAGGTCCACCTGCAACACAGGCTGCTGCATGTTGTGTCGAGTGGAGGTATAAATGTTTATTGGATCTGCAGAGATTTGTTCTGGGTGTTTTTTTTTATAACACAAAGGTGGCAGACAAGCAAACGGTTTCTAGCCATTTATGAATATCCATCTAGTAATTATGTCGGTTTTCTAACACCCATAATAAGCTAGCTAAGCCAGCTCTGCTTCCTTTGGTGCTAAATGATGCTGCATGGATGTCCAGCATTATTTATTGATTGAATTACTCCAGATAAGATAATTCACTTATCTATTAGCAATATTGAAATTCGAAAGGTTTTCTTTTCTAGTTGTTGCATTAATACTAAATTAATTAAGTTACTGTGTATCCCGATAGATTAATATGTAGTATTCCTCATACAGGCCCTAGACTCATTTGACAATGATACCCCTGCACTGACCATGGAGACAAGCACTTGTGCATCCTCCACAGCAAGCCAGCATGATGACAACGAAGGTATAAAACTATTTATTACAAACTGACCTCTACATGTGGCTTGGCTGTCTTGGTATCTGTACAAAACTTAACCGAGTATGGTCACAGTTTTATACAAGTACCATGAGACTGTATACATATAGTACCATGAATGTAAGGGTTTGTTCCCACTATGTCCTAAAGATTGATCTTTGGGAGACTATCGTCTCTAGCTGTTCCCACTTGACTATCTATAGTCACAACAAAAAAAAAAGACTTGGACCACAGTTAATCGTGGCGTCCTATGTGTACTCCTCTATTTAAATATACAAGCCACAATGCTTTTAACTGCATGACTAACTGTCATTACTACAAAGTGGGAACGCACCCTAATACCAGTTACACTACCCCTGAGTGCATGGATGGTGTGAATTGTACTTATTTTAAACTAGCTAGTACTTAGTACTTATTTTAAATACGTAGTATGTAGTACTTATTTTAAAATAGCTCGAAGCTAATTCGTCGTCACTAAGGCACCCCTGCAGAGAGGGCAGTCCATCGTTCCGACAGTGTATAGGTGTTTTTCAGCGGGCAGTGTCCTGCTAGTTTTCCTACTAAGAGACGCAGTTCCATTCTGTTCTGGTTTAGTAGGCGTTTTGTTAGCTTTAGTGAATTGGATGGAAGCGCCGCTTTAGTTTTTGGTACTGTACTGTTGTAGGCCTGTCCAATGTCCATCGTTCGTTATGTTTCGTCCTGATCCATCGTTCCAAGTCCATGTCTGGAGTAGTGAGAATGGTGGGGCGTAGAAAAAGCTCTTTCTGATCCCTTACGCGCCACTAATGAATTCATCAGCGGCGTCAATAAATTATTTTTGGTCGCCATCCTTCTCTTAAAACACATAGGTGGTTTGTTTCCCTCAACTGCCTGGGTTATTACTTGAAACTATGGAGCTGAGTTTTCCTGGCGCTGTTGAGGTCCATTGACTGAAGCCCCTGTTCCTGTGCCCACGTTGGTATTGGAGCCACCTGTATAGATTGTGATTGTGAGTGGATTGAAGGACATTGCCTAAAAATGGTGAAATATCGTGCTTTATTAATTAAGTGCTTTATTTCCTTTAGAGTTTACAGGACCGGTCTTTGTAAAGCTCTTGCAAAGTAAAGTTGTGGTGAATTATAATAATGTCAGTTCCAAGAACTGTGTCTTTCTAGTATAAATTATTTTAAATGCTGCCTACACAAAGAAGTACACAAAACACAGTTTATTTAGGTACAGAGAAAAGTGATTTTATTTAAAAATAAAAATAAAAATATTTTAAGTTTATTTTAAAAAACTGTACATTGTAACACATTTAATTAATATTTTTTTCGCAGGTGAAGGCGACAACGATCTCGAAGAACTGGTAGAAATAGATGAAAACTCAGTCAGCGTTATCGAGGAAATCTGCCCTGTGGACGGACCCTGCGTCCAGTGCGAGATCGAGCAACCCTGCTCCTTCCGGTTCACGGACAACGGAGCGACGTTATACGTATGCAACGAACCCTGCATCAAAGCGTATCAAGAAGAATATCCCGGAAAATATACAGTCACGCGCAAAAAGTATCTCATCGAAGAAATAACGCCGAAAACCTTACTGTGCTCCGAATGCGAGGAGATAAAAACATGCTACTTTTACTACAACTTCTATGGCGAGGATATGTTCTATTGTTCGATAAATTGCCTCGAAGTTATGATGGCTGATGAGAAAGACAAATATGCGTTCAAACGCGTCCGAGTCACCATTGACCAGATCAGACCAAAAGAAGGACAGTGTCTCATCTGTGAGCAAGTCAAACCTTGCGAGTTCTCATTAGTTAGGTATGGAGAACCCCGATTCTTGTGTGGACGAACTTGTATAAAAATCCTGAGTGGAAGAGAGCGCGGTCGGTACTACATCAAGAAGCTAAGAGTAACCAAACCCGCCATAAGCAATGCGATAGACAAAAACTTGGATGAAGGATACAAAATCCAAGAAAAGTCAGCGGCTATGTTTCAGCGCGAACAATCCTTCCACAGAAGATGTAGTCAGTGCACGCTGATACTTATGATAGATGAGAATGTCCTCACATGGGAAGCCATGGACTTCTGTGATGAAATATGTCTAGAAAGGTTCCAGAATGGAATCGGCTCTCGATGCGCTAAATGCAATAACCTGGTCCAGCACACAAGTTTAGGCAAGTACTGCGTGCGTTTCGGCTATGATATTCGGCAGTTTTGTGACTCGAGCTGTTTGGAACAGTTCAAAAAGGGATTGAAGATATGTTGCTATTGTCAGAGAGATATTTCGGCAAGTACGCAAGTCTTCCGAGCCCGTGTGGGCGATAAAGGGCAGTTTAAAGATTTCTGCACTCAGTCTTGTGTGGAAAAATTTGATGAGATGAGCAAAAACCCAGTGCCTCAACCAGTGTGGGCGAAGTGCGCCGTGTGCTCTCTAGAGAAGGCTACGACGATTGAGATTGAAGTCACGGAAACGACGTCGCAGCGAATATGTTCAGATCCCTGCTTTGCTGCTTATAAGTTCGTCAGTAATATTCTCCCAGGTAGTTATCTATTTTGTTCAAAATACAACATAACCTTCTTCTGGTAACATAGCGCCTCAAAGCTAAGGTAGATTTATCATCACAGAAGTTAAATAAATAAGTATTGCGACTTAACTATTATGACTGGGTCCACTGACTGAGTACATAATATCGTCTGTGATAGTTTCACTTAATTCTGTATCAAAAATCTTAGGAGCGTGTCTACCTTCCGCGACAGGTATCTATTCGCCCGTAGCGGCTTTTAAATGTCTGATAAATAATAAACTCCACAGATCAATGCAATTGGTGCAAGAAATACTTCGAGCACAAATCAACGAAAAGCTTCACAACCTACGATGATTCAAACCTTAATTGCTTCTGCTCTCAATCCTGTATGACCATCCACATCAACCATACAAAGTTTACAGTATCATGCAACTGGTGTAAATCACAGAAATACAACATTGATATGATACGGAGGGTGGACAACGGTCAGGCTGTCTTTGTGTGCTCGCTCAACTGTATGAGTCTCTTCCAAGAGTCGGTGAATGCTCTGTCTTCAAGCAAGTAAGTTATTTATGTTTTTAACTTCTAACACTATCACTTAACATACTTAGGTAATAATAACTCAGGTGTCCAGACCGTCCGTCAGAGAAGTAAATAAAATAGTTTATTAGAGATTATTATGATTAGTGAAGTAGTGTTGGAGATCAAAGAAGCTTCAAATAATTTACTAATGTGTTAGGTCATCGTCACAATTCACATAGGTTAAAATAGGAAACCATTGTAATAGAAACAAACAGCAATTCTTTAAATTTTAAGTATAACCACGAATGTATATCTAATTCTAACAATAACTAAGTATTGTTTGTCTGAAAGGACAAACTGTTGAACAATCAATCAATGAGTAGTTCCTATGATCATAGAACATAGTTGGTCAACTATGTACAGTTTATATAAATGATTGTTCTCATAATTGATCTCGTTTTTCAGTGGTGTTCCTCCGCCAACGTTGGCGCCTCCCGTGCCATCAATCGAACAAGGCAGAGCTGATATGACAGTGTAAGTAGATCGTTAAAGTCATCATCATCATCATCATCAGTCTATATTAGTCCACTGCTGGGCATAGGCCTCCCCTAATGAGGGCCAAAGCGCCTTGTCTTCAGCTTGCAGCATCTGCCTGTGAGTCTTACGCAGATCGTCATCCCACCTGGCCGGAGGGCGTCCTACACAACTTTTGCCGAGTCGCGGTATCCACTCAAGAACACGTTTACCCCAGCGATTGTTGGTTCTTCGCGAGATATGGCCGGCCCACTGCCACTTCAGCTTGCTAATTCTTTGAGCTATGTCGATAACTTTGGTTCTCTGTCGGATATATTCGTTACGAATCCTATCCTTCAGAGAGACTCCGAGCATAGCTCTTTCCATAGCTCGCTGAGCGACTTTGAACTGGTGAACCAGCCCTACCGTGAGTGTCCACGTCTCAGCTCCGTAGGTCATGACGAGTAGAACGCATAATGTAGTCGTCGTTTATGTTAATGCCCTTCCTTTCTAGTCCAACATCTTAAACATGTCTTCCAACGCGCTCGTGAACAGTTTTGGGGATATAACATCCCCCTCTCTCACTCCTCTGCGCAGTTGGATGGGTTTAGACTGCTGGCCCTGTACTTGGACATTCATGGTGGCGGCCTCGTAGAGACATCTTAGCACCTCGATATTACGATAACAATAGAATAAAAAAAATACATTGCTGGATCACACAGCATCGTCTAGCCATAAGCTTAGCAGAGCTATGATGAGTTAGGTTCTCATCATAATTCTGCTTAGCTTTGCCTCGTTAACCACTGTTATACTAAATACCGTGCTTCAGAAAGCACGTTAAGCTGTTGGTCCTGCGCCTGACTTCTCACATTTTAGCACCTCGATATAACGATAGAGTCTACTTGGCATCGCTGTATGGATTCCAGAACAGCCCAGTTTTCGACAGAGCCAAAGGCCTTTTCATAGTCCACAAAGGCCAGACCAGAGGCTGATTATACTCTTCGGACTTCTGTATAATCTGCCTCACTGTGTGAATGTGGTCGTTGGTGCCATATCCTCCGCGGAACCCGGCCTGTTCTGGTGGCTGGAACGATTCACGACCACTCGTGAGAACAGCTTATAGACGTGACTCAGGGTTGTGATGGGTCTGTAGTTATTATTAAGGAGGGTTTTATCTCCCTTCTTAAAAAAGAGCACCACCAAACTCCCGCTCCACGCCTTTGGAGTTCTCCCGCTGTGAAGGACGGCGTTGAAGAGGTTCTGTAGCTCATGTATAACAGGGGCACCTTCGGCTTTCAAAAGCTCTAAAGTTAATCCGTCCTCACCGGGGGCTTTTCCATTTTTAAGCTGCCTCAGAGCTAACACGATTTCGTCTTGACTGACTTGATGTCTGGCAGTTCGTCGGTATAGTGGCGTGTCAGGGTGGCTCTAGAATCATGGTCGTCTCGTCGGGAATGGGGGGCATGTGCAGCGTATAAACATAGAAATCCTCTACTCCCGTCGTCGTGCGTTTTGTGCTTCGTCAGGTGGCTCCTGCCAAGTTCCTGAGTGAATACTTTGGACCCTCGGTTTCGCTCTATCGCCTCCTCCTGCATCCTGAGAAAAGGGATTTGACAGACGGACAGACATACAGACAGACGGACAACAAAGTGATCCTATAAAGATTTATTTTTTCCTTTTGAGGAAACGGAAACCTAAAAATTATATAATTTTGCAGGTTGGCGGCCGAACAACTGATAACGCTCACCAAAAGTCGCAAGCGACGCGAAACCACGCCATCGTCAAATCGAAAGGTCCACAGCAACGAATCGCCGAAAAAAGTCCGTTTTGCGATCCCCGCTCCGCCTCTCTCTGGTCGAAAGCAGGAAGCTCGAAGCTCAAGGTAAAATTCAGACTGTTTATTGGTTGTTCTGGCCATGTCTCGAAGCTCGACCGCCGATCTGCGTCACTTAGTCTACTTCCGCAAAGTAAAAATCTAACAAAACCTCGTATTTTCTGCGGCTTGCTCCGCTCGCCGGTAACGTTTATCAGCGCTCGTGTGTAGTCCAGGGCGAACCCCTACTCCCTCTGGAAATGAATTCCTGGTCACCTTCCCGGCCTTGTCTGCGGCCCTCCAAGCTGAATATTATTCATTGGCCCGTGATCGCATCAGGTTTGGAGAGCCCTTATTTATAATGTAGCGTTTGTCGTAATAGACATACTTTAGTCCGGATAATGTTTCTTTTATTGATGACACCTAGTAATAAACCTGTACCGAAAATATTACTCCCTTATAAACATCAACAGAAGTGGTTTCCAAGATGGCGGACGCTTACAAACAAGAGGTTAAGCACACCTGACTAATTGTAATTATTTTTATGAAATTTGGCTTAGCCCTTTTTACAGCTGTATTTAATAATATAAGCTTTGACGGCGAATAAAGAAGAAAGAGTAAACTTGAACTCTAGGGAAGAAGTACCTACATATAAATTTTACTAAGTAGCAGCGGATTAAAAAATATTTTTCAATTATTTCAACTATTTTTCAGCCCTGTTGGAAAGAGCAACGCACCGGCTCTACGAAAATTGACACTGCACGCCCCGTCCCCCGCGCCCTCTTCTACTCACGTTGACATCGCGGATATTGTGAACGGTATGATAACATTGATAACATAATTTAATTGTTTTAAAATACATTTAAAAAATATACTCGTCGACTTGAGAACCTCCGTTTTTCGTCGGTTAAAAACTAAAAACCGACTTCGAATTCCTTAGTATTTATAATGCTCAGAATATACAAAATCAACCTTTAGACAACAACGAAAGAATAATTAAAATCTATTAAGAAGTTATGATGAGTAAGTATCTAGAATTATCATGTGTTGATGTTTTAGATACTTGTTACGGCGCACATATAAATTTCTTGAGAATCAAACTTGTATGGATAGAAGATTCCGTACCTTTGTTCTGCCGTGCAGGCCCTAAAACGCAGTATGAGAAAAAAAGTGGTTTCGAGAAAAACGCAAAAAACATTTTGACGCTGCATTTTTTATATTTCGAAATTTGTATTATAGATTTTTTATTGCCACAAGGACTTAGTGACACGAAATCTAAAATTTTCAATTTATAAAAATATATTTACTCTACTAAATTCAAAATAAAAAGGATTTTTTCAAAATCATAGCAGTTACTGCACGGAAAATTGTACACATATACAGATTAAAATGAAGTAAAAATACCTGATACTGCAAAACTTAGTGATTTATTCGCTTCTTTGCAGACTAATTTGCAGCATAGGTCTTTCTTTACTGCATTTTAATATGTCTCTTGAACTAATTGTACATGTAGTATGTCACAATTTTCAACAAATACAACTAACAAATTTTCTAACTTACGAAAATGCCAGGTAGTAATTTATAAAACAAGCATATTTTTGTACGTACAAGAATAACATTTATTTTTCAATGATATCAGCTAACTCTAACTTAACTTAACTTTAAAGTGTTCTGAACACAGGACGTTTTGGCATGACCTTATAAGTAATACTTATAATTATAACAAATAGAAACATGAGATCTTACAAATGGCACATCTATTACCCAACTAAAAATAAATCACAAGAATTGTACCTATCAAAAATCACATTCAAGCACTTTGTGTCACTCGTACAGTACATGTGACAAGGCTTCTTGGCTTTTGGCTATTTATTTGGTCGAATTACGTTAGTCAAAGGCGGGAGGAATCAAATTTATTTTCTATTATTTTTATACTAAAAACCTGTGTCATTTATGTTTTTTGTTATAATGGTTTTGTTTTGTTTTCTCTATTGTTGTTTTGTGTTTTAGTAGTTATCTTATATTCGTAAAACTGTAAATCTCTTTCCCATGGCACAACCGGCAGGTGGACTTAGTTTATGTAAAAAAATTTATTTTATTTTAAAATTTAATTAATATTTTTTATAAATAAGGAATTGCTTATTATACATATTATTAATATTATCTACTGATGAATAGCAGTGACAGTGAAGATGAATTCTTCAACACTTTGCACCTCTGATGACAGCTATAGCAGTATTCCTACTCTTTCCGAGTCCCTAGAGTCCCATTTTTCTGACTGTCCAAAGAATTTCAACGTTGTGCACATCAACGCGCAGAGTATTCCTGCTCATCACCCGGATATGCTGGCGTCGTTTGACCTCAAAACCATTGACGCAGTTTTAGTATCTGAATAATTCTTGAAACCTGTCCTTCCATCCACTTCATACTCACTACCCGGTTTCGTTCTTATAAGGAACGACCGCGTCCATTGTGGTGGCGGAGGTGTGTATATCTCCGTGCACATATCCCATACTCTGTAGTTAGCACGTCCCCTTTACCGCCTCCGTCGGGTGCAGGTGAACATCTTTTTGTTGAGATTAGCCTCCTCCACACCAAAGTCCTTCTAGGAGTCTATTACTGTCCTTCTCTTTGCGTCAACTTCTTCTCATCGTTTGATAAACTTCTCGAGGATTTTGCCCCTTTATACAATCACACCATAATCATGGGTGAATTTAACACGTGCCTGCTCAAACATGACTTTCGTATTCGTAGTTTAGAATCCCTTGTTTCCTTCAATAATCTTAACGTTCTTCCTCTAAGTGCTACATAATTTAAAAAATATAATAAAAATATAAAATGAAAATATGTTGTGGTTTTATACACTTAGTAGGTACTTATAGTAAAACACATTTATTATAAAAAATTCTAATGTAAAAAGGGAAAGGTATCTCTTACCTACATAAAAATAATTTATACTAATCATAGACTTTGTTACTATTCTTTACAAATTAGTGGAGAGCTTGCAATCATTAGATTAGATTAAACTATTTTATTTACGAACCTTGTGAATCCTGAAGCAAACCACGCCTCGACGACGAACCTTTGCCGTTGTCGCCTCCACGCACCGACCGACGCGAACGTCTTTCTTCCGCAGTGTTTGACATTGACACGCGACTGACTGAGCGAGAGAGCGACAAATCCTAACTAGAATACAGTCAAGTATGATGTCGGCTGCAGTGAAACTTAGTAATTACCTTCAAGTTACTAATTATAATGCAGTAAGAGAGACTAATGCTGCTATTTAATTAGCATTTAGTTATTTTCAGCTGTAGAACAACATCGACCAATACTGCAGTAAATAATGAACATACTGCAATTTAAATGGTAATATTTACGTTCAAAAGTGATATTACGAAGAGTAAAAGAAAGATGTTTTGATTTTGCTGCACTTTAGTTGGTTTTCACTACATGAACCTTCTTGACTAACACTAACATACAAATAAATAAAAACCACAATACAAATAAATAAGTACATAATACAAAAAATAAGTAAAATACAAATAAATAAAAAAATACAAATACAAATAACTAAAATATCACATTCAGCTCTTTGCTGCGTTTTAATCTGTAGTTCATGCAAAATAAATTAGAAATCCATTATGCAGTATTAAAATTTTTGGTACAAATACTATTTACTGCGTTTTAGTACAAATGCAAATATTTTTTTTATGTGTAGTTTACAGATTTTTTGTGGTAATAAAGATTTTTACTGCGTTTAACTTGGTAAATTGATGGGTCGTTATTGACGTAACTGCTATTACTGTATTTAAGTTAGTATTTAAATACATTTAGGCATCCGATCTTGAGATACTGCATTCAAAAATTTGATTTTTCTGTGGTGGTAATTATCGAATCAAAAAATCGGTTAAATCATTGTGTTCCTTAAAGCGTGCCCGTTAAAACTTAATATTTAACTAAAAAACGTCAAAAAACCTGTTACTGCGTTTTAAGGCCTGCACGGCAGTGTTGTCCGTCTGTCAACCCTCTTTTATCAGGAACGCATATAGGTATCGAGTTGAAATTGACATCCAATACTCAAGGCCGTTACCTCTTGGAGCCGTGATATAAATCAAACTTTAAGACAACGCAATCAAAAGTTACAGCCGTTTATACCTGAAAATTTCGATGCGTCATAGAAAATTTTGTTACCCTACATACTGGAGGTGGTAAAACTCTCTACAAAATTTAAAAAGTATAGGTATAGAATCAAATTTGTAGAGAATTTTATCAGCTTTCATTATGTAATTTAACAAAATTTCCTAAACCGCATGGTTACGAGAAAATACTAAAAAAAGGGACTACAAAGTCCCCTTTTTAGTCCACTCTTGAAACAAGTCCAAACAATGTTCCGACCTTCGAAAACCCTTTGAACGCCGCAATCACCCACATACATGACCAGCACCTGCAAAAAAAAAAAAATGCTGGACAATCCACACAGCACCATCTAGCCCCAAAGTAAGCTACTCAAAGCTTGTGTTATGGGTACTAGATTATTGATATTTATTATATACATAGATAGATATTTTTTATTATACATAGAAAACACCCAGACCAACGGAACAAAGTTCTGCAGATCGTACACAAATTTGTTCCAAGGCGGGAATCGAACCCGCAACCTCTTGCGTCGCAGGCGGACTCTCGCTCGCTGCGCCACTTAGGTCGTCAAGTAGGTATTTTTGTTCACTTTGTGCCTTGGCGTAGAGGACACGGGAATGCGTTTGTGGCGCTCAAAAGGTTTAGGCTGTGTCCCCAGTAGGCAAACTTTTAGCTCACTTTACGCAGTTTGCAGCGTTAAGTAATAATAATAATAATAATGCTGGACAATTCACACAGCATTATCTAGCCCCAAGCTAAGCAGAGCTTGTGTAATGGGTACTAGATAACTGATATACTTAATACAATACACTACAAACACCCAGACCAACGGAACAAATTTCTGCAAATCGTACACAAATTTGTTCCGAGGCGGGAATCGAACCCGCAACCTCTTGTGTCGCTGGCGGACCTTCGCCCGCTGCGCCACGGAGGTCGTAAACGTGCGCCGACTGTCTCAGATTAGTGGCCGCCAACAGTTTGCCTACTGGGGACACAGCATTAATGTTCTGCTTTTGACCTTTCCATACACAATCCTTCGTTGACTGGACTAATGATGCAAATTGATTTAAATTCATCAAAACGCCAATTTAAAAACCCATCTGACTTGATACATCCGTACCTACACACCTAAACTCGCGCTAGACTCGCATAGACGTATGTAAATATCTAAATGAAGAAAACGTTTATTCTGTGTTCCTAATACTTTGTTGTGTATTCAGGAAGCGATGGCGAGGATTCTGATGGCGAGAACACCGAGGAGAGCGGTCCATCCGTATCAGCTCCGAGAACCGCAAGACTACATCTTCAAGATATGGATGAAGAGGTAATTTTTAGTTTTATCTAACACTAGCTGCATTCTTCCTACCCGTTGTCCTATTACCCGTTTTCCCGTAGGAATGCAGCATTTTCCCGTTGTAAAAAGTAGCCTATGTTCATCAGGAATAATGTGGGCTTCTAATGGTAATAGAATTTTTCAAATCGGTCCAGTAGTTTCGGAGCCTATTCAATACAAACAAACAAACAAATCAAATCTTTCCTCTGTATAATATTAGTAGAGAATACCTGCGCCTTGCGGTTTCAAATCAAAATCTTTATTAAAACTGACAATTAAGGTCCATAGAAAACTAAAATGAAGAAAAGGCTACGCCCATGTGGAAATTTCAGATTTTTACTGCTCAACTCCTGGGGTTAGTTTTGTAAAAAAAAGTTTATTTATATCGAGTTTTGAGTAAATCGAACCAACGAATAAGATTTTTCCGTAGAAACTTTACCATCCTTTTTAACACACTCGAAATTTTTTTTTTTTTTTAGTTAGATTAATCTATTATCATGTCTTTATTAAGAAGAAAATTACAATCAAATAATAGTTATTCTAGAACCTAAACTATCTACACACCATATTTCATCTAAATTGGTTAAGGAGTTACGGATATACGTGGTAACAATCATTCACACGAACTTTCGCATTTAAATATTACTTAGTCGGAAATAGGATTTTGAAAGCGTACCTATCACTAAAACACGGAGGTATCGGTAGAAACGTTGTAATCTGGTTTATACCATAATTTTGTTTGTATTGTACATAACAATATTCGTGTGTCTTATAGCCAAATGAATGTTTTCCCAACTATGTAGGTTTCTAACTATATTATTTATTTAATTAAAAGGCAATGCCAACAATACACTTAATAAAACATTATCAATGAACACAATTATAAAGTTTCGTATAGAATGTGTCCTAACAGGCAAACACAACATTTACTAAGCACAATACAATATTTTACTAATAGATTAAATATTAGATTTTTTTGGAGGAAGTCGCCGTGAACTCTGTTCCCGTCTATGAGTGGCCGCCTCGCTCCTCGACGTCGTCGCACATGCCACTCGACAAGTGTCACTTCGACTGGCGACCGTTGCCTTTGTCCCCCGTGCCACTTACCGCACGCCGCGAAACTTTCGCTCATCCAGACACTGACTGTGGTCCGCAAACTCCATACCAGACTCCGTATGAGGCATTCACCTCCATATGGAGTCTGGAAATCATGGCGCTGATTGTGCGGGAGATGAATAGGTACGCGCAGGAAGTGGCCGCTGCCATGCTGGCCGCAGGCAGCATGGGGTCTGAAAGTCGCATTCGTTTATGGAAGGGTACTACGACGGACGAGCTCCACTTGTATTTCGCTGTAATCCTGGCTTTTGTGATAACAGTGAAATCACGCATGGAGTACTGGAGCAAGGACCGGGCCTTCTTCAGTACTCCTCTCTTCTCGTCCGTCATGTCTTTTGACCGGTTCCGCGTCCTTAATAGATGTCTGCACTTTGTGAACAATTCCGCAATACACGAATGCCACATGACGAGGCCTCAGGCCAGACTTCATAAAATTCAGCCTTTAATTGACCACCTCATCAGCAAATTCAGCGAGCTCTACAAACTGTCGCAGAACATCGCGCTAGACGAGTCTCTGACGCAATATAAGGGTTGGATGGACATCACCCAGTTTACTTACAATAAAGCCGCCACAGTAGGAGTAAAGACTTACGCAATATGCGAGTCTAACTCGGGCTACTTCTGGCGGCTTGAAGTCCACGCCGGCCATGATACTGCGGCAGAGGAGGAATCGCCCGTGTTGGGCATCATTCCATCCTTGGTCCTCAGGCTCCTAAAGGGTCTCGAGGGCCAAGGTTATACTGTCTGGATGGATAATTGCTACAACTCCCCAGCTCTGGCTAGGGAACTAAAATCTCGGGGGTTCGATATCGTTGGCACTCTCCGCAAAAACAGGCACGACGAAGCAAAATCTGGTCCAGGGGCAGATCGTCAGTTGCACTTCCGGGGACGTAGACGTGGTATGGCGGGACAAGAACCGCGTGGCTCTTGTTTCGACGTACCACGGGTTAGCCACCTGGGAGTGCAACGGCGTGAGAAAGCCCACAATGGTCGGAGTTCGGAGACTACAACATCTGTATGGGGGCTCTTGTCCGAAAAGATCAGATGTTGGTGATGTACCCGATGGAGACACGGACGCGCATGTGGTACAAAAAGCTTTTTAGGCGACTTTTGAACTCGAGCGTACACAACGCGCATATAATGCAATGTAATATTAACGTCTCCTTTAGGGATGAATTATATTAGACCGGGCCGTGCCCGGGGCGTGACGTGTACGTGGCCCGAACGGGGCACGGATTTGAAACGTTACATACATTTTGTATGAAGCAGTTTATATTAAACAGTGCATGATCCGTGTCCCGTCAGGGCCCGTCTACTAACGTTAATATAAACTGCTTCAACGTTAACGTTTCAAATCTTCTTCAAATTCATCCCATAAGACTAGAGGCAGACAGAATTGATAAACGCGTTTCGTTAATGTTTCCTTTAGTAATTCTAGTTCAGTAGTACAAGAGCGTGTCCGCGTTTTGTTAATGTTTTCTTTATTTCTCGAGTTCATGGTATAATAATATACCTACATCGCCAGGTATGGCGTACTCTATGTAATGGTTCATACTCTCATCCTATATTTATATACGAGTTCAATATTTGAGTATCAGAATTATTTGAGTTCATATTACTTTGAGTTTGTATTACTACATAATAATTCTTTTTCAGATGCAAGATGAATTTGTGGACATACAAAACAGTTCTCGGTCGCCTTTGTTGGCTCAATCGCCGCTTCCGGAACTTGGTCGTAGGTAAGTATTCAATAAAAAAAATTATACAGTACCCAAGTCAAATTCCTTTCGGCCGTCTACAGAACCGGAGTTTCAGAACTGGTTCCATATGAGGCTTTTAAATTACTTGCATGGAACTGGTTCCGATCGTGGCTATTAATTTACTTGTATGGAACTGGTTCCGATCGAGGCTTTGCTACCGCTGACACTTTTTAAAAATAAACTGAATAAATTTTTGACATCAAAATGTTATTATCATAATAAATGATTTTCTACTAGATAAGGACATAAAAATTTATTGATTAGTAATAAGTACTACGTACCAAGTTTGTAATTTTATTTTTCTCACTGTTCTATGTAATTTGATTGACAAATTTAATTATTCGATTTTTAATTTATTAAGAAACTACTGACCTATATTTGCAAGGTATAACATGTTGTGCTTTTATATTAATTTACATCTTTATGACTCATGTTCGCAAATAAATGACTTTGACCCTGAGAGATGTTAAATAAATAAATAAATAATAAATAAATAATGCTGGACAATTCACACAGCATTATCCAGCCCCAAGATAAGCAGAGCTTGTGTTGTGGGTACTAGATAACTGATATACTTTATACAATACACTACATAGATAGATATTTTTTTATACATAGAAAACACCCAGACCAACCATGTTGTAATTTTATTTCTTTTTTTTTTCAGAACGAATAGGTGTTCTCCTATTCTGATAGAGGTTCCGGGATCCTTCGATGGCGGTAAGGAGATAGGTGATCGATCGATCGTGATAGACATGTTTATGTCCGACGTCCAAATTTACGCGCCTACACAACCACCATCTGAACGTGCTGTTCGTGGTTGCCGGATACGTCGTCGCGGAGGCCGACCTCGTGGTCGGGGCCGCATAGGCTCACGTAGACCAAGTAGCCGTGACACTGCTTTGAGGGCAGCGTCGACGAGGGAGCACACCTGGACTACGGGAGACCCAATTTTACAAGTCTGCCTCAACGACGACGATGTTCCGGAGCCTCTCAGAAACATGGTACGCCAAGCACGAGACACCATGGCCGCTCGTCAAGCACGAGACACCATGGCCGCTCGTCAAGCACGAGACACCATGGCCGCTCTTCAAGCACGAGACACCATGGCCGCTCGTCAAGCTAGGCGCCAAGAACGCCAGCAGCGTCTTGACCAGGACGACGAAGATGTTTGGTATGACGCTGACGATAGTAGGGAAGCGGTTTTGTTGGACGACAGCAACGATTTTAAGTGGATGCCTATGGATACCTTCGTACCCCGTCGGGAAACATTCACTCCGGAACGCACCGGATCCGTAGAGACACATAACACAATTTATGACGCATTTAGGTCATACTGGGATGATGGTATCCTAGGTGAAATTGTGACAGAGACCAACCGATACGCTGCACGAATCACTGCCCCAGCGTTTCGCCGACAGTGGTTTGATACTAACGTTCACGAGATTCTGGTACTGTTCGCGTTCTGGATGATGCTTGGAATCATTAAAATGCCGACAATCAAATCGTGTTTCAGCACTCACCCGCTACTTTCGACCGAAGTGTTTCGCAAGATGTTTTCTCAACAGCGCTACGCAAATTTGGCTCGGGCTCTGCATTTTGCTAATGATGATGCTAGACCGCAAAATGCATCTCGGCTGTATTGTTTTGGGAGGGTCCTTGATCACATGAACGAAAAATTTTCCAACCATTATATACCTGGACCAAACATCTCCATCGATGAAAGCCTAACCCTCTGGAAAGGTGTATTGCTCTTCAGGCAATACATCCGTACAAAAGCCGCAAGATTCGGGATCAAAACGTTCGAACTGTGCGATAGTGTAACCGGGTACTTATGGTCTTTTGTAGTTTATACTGGAAAAGATCATAATGCTCAACCTGCACAGCATTCTGGACTGCTAAAAAGCACTTCTGTGGTCCTAGAGCTCGTTCAACCACTTCTTCACAAAGGATACCGAATTTTTATGGATAACTGGTACAACTCACCGACACTGGCTCGCTTTCTAAAAGCAAATGGAACAGATTGCGTAGGGACCTTACGGTCTAGCAGATGTGGCGTCCCAGCGCTTATACAGCAAGCGAATTTACAGAGAGGACAGCTCATAGCACGCCACTCAGGCGACTTGTGCGTAATGGCGTGGCAAGACAAAAGGAAAGTTATTACCATATCAACGTGTCATGATGCAACAGTCGAACCAATTTCAAACGGCATAGTTACCCAGTGGAAACCCAGAGTGATCCTAGATTATAATAAATACATGGGAGGTGTCGATCGTAAGGATCAGATGTTGGAGCCGTACCTCTTAGAGAGAAAGAGGGGCAAGAAATGGTACATCAAACTTTTTAAGCGTATACTAAACGCGTCCATTTTGAACTCGAGGATACTGCTTGAATCATCAAGCGGAAGACAGGAAGACCATTTGGCCTGCCGTCTCTGCTTGGTACACGTCATAATGGAGAAGCATTTACACCTCATCCCCGTAAATCATACGCCCCAAAGGTCAGGCACACTAGCTCGCCTTGATACAAGGCACGTGCACTGGCCTGTTCGGATAGAACAGTCGAATGCGCCAAGTGACCAAGGTCGCCGCACGCGAATGCGGTGCGTGCTTTGCTTGCAGAGGGGCCTCAAAAACAAAAGAACCACCTATAAATGCGAACACTGCAATGTACCTCTCTGCATCGACACGTGCTTCAAACCTTATCACACCGTATAAATCATTGAGGAGTTTTCTGTAACTCTGTGTATTTTTTTGTGTAGTGTAGGTAAGCTGTACTTTTCTGTAACTTGTAACTGTGTGCTTTTTGTATAGTAGAATTTACTACTACAAATGACCTTGTAATTTTAGCAATAGTTGTAGAAGTATTCTAACTGTATTTTTTTGTAACCTGTAACTGTGTGGTTTTTGTATAGTAGGATTTATCTACTACAAATGCCCTTGTAATTTTAGCTTGTACAAACAAATAGTATTATGTAACTGTGTTTTTTGTGCAGTGTAAGCTGTTTTTTTTTATAACCTGTAACTGGGTGCTTTTTGCGTAGTAGAATTTATCTACTACAAATGACCTTGTAATTTTAGCAGTAGGTAGTTGTACAACTGAATAGTACTGTAAGTGCGTTCAAATTTACTAACAATTTATCAATCACGATTTTATCGATAACTTCACGTAACTCTGCACTGCATGTCGACTAGCGGCACTTTCAAGTGGTTATGGTTACCTCAGAGTCCGTGTCATCTTTAGATCGGGTTTTTGTAAAAAAAATATTTAACGAGGGTTTGTATTAAGTTTTTATAGTAGTATTCTGTTGGATTAGGACATCCAATTTGTTGTGTCCGTACATTCACGTTTGTTGTTATGCCATGCGCATAATTAGTGCAAAATAAAATAATCATAAGGTTTTGCCGATTTATGTACCTATTTGGTATGTTATTTTCATCTAGCCAAACAAAAATAGATCGCAGAAACAGACAACAAAAACCGATATGCGCATCGTGCGTGAGGGACAACGCGATGTAAAACCGCACGCGTGTGAGCTGGATGAGGCTCAAATCTCGCGAAATCTTTTTCTAGTATTTTTATCTATGAATTGATGTGTGCGTTACTGGGGCCCAGTAACGCACAGGAATTGAATACCTACTACCTAAATCATTAGCAGATCATCGTAAGTACTTAAGTATAGGCTATATAGACATATAGTTGCTGTATATAGGTTATATTATGTAGTTGAACAGAATGGAGTAGACGATTACTATTACAACAAATATTACAGCATTACACTGGTGATCCGTTCATCACTATGCGAGTTGGTATATCTATTTGGTCTCCTTTGTGGGTCTCTAGGGCTTTTTTGTTGAGATGGAAATAAAAGGCATTATTTATAGAATCAGTGTTCTTTATACACAGCATTATCCTATACGTAATATTACATCCAACGCGCCGATATACTTAAAAATATAATACGAATCTGACTCTCACTATAGAAATCTGCTCCAATAAAAAAAACTAGGTATTATATTTGTGAGAATAGCGTGGAATCACTTCCAAGTTCGAATACAGGTCTCTCATTCCGAAAGATAAGAAACTAAGAAACCATCGCATTAGAACTTTGAACCGATAATAGTACTTAATTATTTCTCTTTTTAAATTTAACCCTACTTACAGAGAAAGATCTCTTGTACTATAAAAATGGAATTTCGCTTAATTGTCTACATTAATATATATTTTAAGTTTATTACATTGTGTAATACAATATTAGGTAATTATTTATCGTAAAAACTCACAAAGTTTTTTTGATCTTATTCAAAATCAAAGATGCTTCCATGGATACATTTCGTGTAATATAGTTTTAAGACAAACCGGAATTGAAAATCTATATTACTCGAAAGGTAATATACATTGCTATGTACTCTGAATTACCAAGTACTGGCACTAAGAAAAACAAATAACATTCGACGAAATAGTAAAAATATTTCGTCATGATTTCCATGTCACGCGTATTTACAAATAACTAAAATTATAAACCCCCAACATAAAAATTTGATGAAATCAATCTATTGCGATAGAAATAAAGCATTTCAGTTATGAACAATTCATATAAAATTCAAAGTACTTTCAATCTCTGTACACTCAACACAGTCCCGCACAGAATGCTGTGAAACTTCAACGTTATAAAATTAATCTAATAAATCTATTTTATAATTCTTATAATGAACAAGTGCGCTGCGCTGACAGATATACAAAGTAAAAAAATATACAATGTCATAAGAGTTCTATATTCGCAAACGGATCACGAAGCTGACAAGTTAGCGAGACATTCCTTGCTTTAGAAATTGTGATCAGCTTTTTGTAGACAAAACGGTAAGTTTCCGTAAATAGTATCCTTTTATTACAAGATTCACAACATGAGTCACTGGGGATGCACTGTTCCTATTCCGTGGGCAGTCGCACCAACACACTACACTGAGCTGACTCACATGCAGATGTAGGAACAAATCTGAAATAGAAAATACTTTGTTAAATAAAAGTCAAAGTGCAACTAGCGGGTGTACTACTGCTGAGGTCCGTATATAAAAAAATCGATTAGAGCGCTCAAAGTGGTCCGTTATTCTGTTAGCGCGTCTACAATTCATAGCGAAACGACTTAGATGACGTCAAAAACGGCGCCATCTTTACGCTCACAACATGTAGTATGGGCATACTACCGAGCATGGTCGCTGTGAACGATCTTTCAAATTGTCAATGATGAAAAAATTTACATAAGAAATTTTCAACATCACCATAATCTTGAGATTATGTTTACGTGAGCGATGTGAGCGCGTCTAAAGCCGTTCCGTAGAACATAAGTCGATATCTGTCGTTCTCGCGCTCAAAGACTTCAGAACGACTTTGAGCGCTGTTAGTGCTGATAGTCTTGTGAACGGTCAACGGACCGCAGCATATGTGTCGTGACGTAATAGTAATAATTTATTTATTTATTAAAAAGTACACCTATCCTTACAGGCACACCTAATGCGGTACATAATTATCTTAATAGGTAGTCACAGTCATGTCATACAATATTTGGTTTTGGGCATTTTTAAAGTAATTAATTACAATAACATAAAACCATACAAATAAATTAAAAATAATAATAATAACAATAATAGTATTTTAAATTAAATTCGGAATTAATTATTCAAACACACTCAAAATAAAATAAGAAAATAACAATTAATTCAATCATAAGTAGTGCTTTAGCTTTTTAAACGACTTCAAAAAAAGAGGTTCTATGTTCGCTTGTATGTATATTTTTTTTTTCCGATTTTGATAATTCTTTCTATAAAGAATGATCCCGAGATAGGACCGTAAACATTTTATTCGCTAGGAATTAGTATTTGTCGCGCAAAACTTAAAAAAACAGTGCAGTACAGAATTTGGAGTAAAGGCTTGCGTTTGATGGGGACACATCTCGCCGAAAAGAAAAGTATCTCGTAGAAAGCTGGAGTTTGGCCGGAGTATACTTATAGCAGTGGACTAGTATAGGCTAATGAGGCTGATGATACTTATAGCCAAAATACATTAGTGTTTCTGGGCCGGAAATAATTAGCTTCAACGCAAAAAAGTTCATTTGAGCTTGTAATTCTCCATTAGTGTTAAATGGCCAACAGCTGTTCCTCTGCGTTAAATAGAGGGCATCTCTTTCTATGCAAACTGAGCGAAATTTCATTCCCAGTTAGTGCACCTACGCGCCAAAGGCAAAGATTTAAATCATTTATTTACTTTTTATTTAATTAAAACGGTTATCAAAACCAATAACATAATATCATTAGATACGCCCTGACACCAAAACTGCGGCATTGTCTTTGAATGCGTGTGTTAGTTAAATGCCGAAGCTCGCACACTGCTAGTAGTTGAAAATAATGTTTTTGACAATATATCTAACTGTTATTATTACCATTTATTGTGCAACCATTGCACGAACTTATGTGAATAAACACACCACAAAAACATACAATACACTGATTCGAAATGAGCGTGCAACAACACGGCGCGGTCTCACTACGGAAAGGTATCTAACGATTTAAATCTTTGGCTAAAGGTGTATTCTGGTCCTTAGAAAAAATAAACTGTACCTTAGCTGGTGAGCAGCGCTATGTTGATTTCCTTGACCATCTTGACGCGGTGCAGCATTTTAGCCAGCGCCACCCTGCTGAGAGGCTGCGTCGAGTACCACACGGGAGAGTCAGGCACGCACGAGCGCTCCGGTTGGAGGTAGAACACGTCGTTTCGGGTGCGGACTGACTCCGGACTGGGGAAATACACGAATAATTACACTAGAAATGTCGCTGTCCTTTTTATTTGGATTGCAAATATTATTTCGATCGCAAATAATTTTAGTGATGTTAAATTAGTTAAGTTTTGTACGTCAGAATCGACACCATTAAAATCGTCATCAGCTACTGCTGAAAACTACATAAATAGCTGGGTATAACTGCTATTAGTACCTATTCTAATAGCTCGTATACCCAGCTATTTATTTACTAGAATAACTAGTATTTGATGATTGTACATTTTCCTATATATTGGTACAGATGCATGTCACGATCACTCAAACTCGAGCACACGCAAGACATTGACGATCCTCAAAGTTTACCTTTTCACACGGAATGATCTGGCCCCAAAGCAAGCAAAGCTTGTTTAAATAGGTACAAGATGACCCTGACACCTGATGATGATGATGATGATGATGATACATAATAGTACGTATTAGAAACATGCGTAGTACTCACCATTTAGAAATATAAAATTCGTATAGTTTGACTGGACATCGAAGAGGGTTCTCTTCGTTTTCTTGTTGCTCGTAAACTTTCTTTTTTCTTGAGTTTGCTTCTGCAAAAATATAAAAATATGATGCCACCTTTCATACAAAAAAATCTACGGCGATTTCGTTGTTGGTAGGTAATAAAGCAAAAAACAATGTTTCTTCATTGGCCTAAAAATGCCGAAGAAACTCTGTCCCCTTTCACGCCCAAACAGATCCTATACAAATTTGGCATACAGATAAATGGTCCGGAAAAAAAACAGACTACTTTTTCATTATGAATGTAAGCGCGTTAACTACGAACCTAGTTTGTGTTAGAAGAACACCAACGTTTCATACCTTATCGAGGGATTTCATCAGGGTGAGTGAGGTTCGCGTCGCGCCTGTACTGCGTCCTTGCGCGCACCTACTCCCTCGTTAAGGGATGAAACGTTGGTGTTCTTCCAACACAAACTAGGTTCGTAGTTAACCCGCTTACATTCATAATGAATTCGTCAAACTACGAAAGTTTTTGTAGTAAAAAGGCAAATTTTTGTTGTGGAAAATCGCGTGTTATTCTAAAACCCCTTATCTCGTCCTTATACGATGAATTAAGCTGAATAGGGCCCCTAGTTATGAGTACAGTACAATTACCTAACGCAGACTGAGGCGGGTAGAACCTCAGAAGAACATTCCTGGAGCCGGGGATCTTGGCTTGTCCCGGTTGGTTGGGGTGCCGCTTCCAATGCTTCATTATGTGCGAGAAGGATAGCTGCATGTGCTCTTCTACCGTCTGGAATTATATAAATTTTTGTCTGAGCTAATTTTATGATAAAACTTACCGTTTTGCTGAAAATCGCGAGAAACCTATTTTTGTGACCTTTGACCCAAGTAAATTTTTTTCCAGGTGTCGGATTGATGAGGACTTTTCACATTTCATTTATAATGGTGTTTTGAATAATCCTACCAGTTTTCAGCTGGGTGCGAATTTTTGTAACCTTGAATGTCTAAATTGACCGGACTATAAGGTGATCAAATAAGCCACATGACCAAATAATCCTTTGGCATTGCCTCGAATTCTATAAAATTCAACATAAGTTCCTCTTTTGTGAAAACACGATAGAAAAAAAAAAACAAAAAAGTGCACTGATTCGCACATAATTTGATCAAGATATCAGGAACCCTGCGGTCTATTGAAATTACTTGTTTTTTGATTCGTACGTTTTTAATAAGTTTGGTTCCTAAAACAATTTCTGTATTATTTGCGTAGTTTTCTTGTAAATTAACAACTTGGTTTTTGCGGTTGTTGCCTTTCCAAAAACGTGTACTCTATCCCGCTCCTATGAACGCGAAATCCTTTAACAAAATGGTTCGCATAGTTCGCATGGTGCCCTTTTACGTTGAGAGAAGTATATAACTAAGCGGGTCAATTTCTAATGTCTTTAGGTAAGAAAATACTCACCACTAAATTAAAATGCTTAGTATTAAAAAACATAAGTGTGGAGAGCAGTACGTGCGGCGAGTGCGCACCGAGCTGTTTACTCTCCCATAGATGTTCCTCTTCCACTCGCGTTACTATGTACTCTGTAACAGAAAGATTTAATTTTAATTTTAATTTAATTTTTATTTATATATTCAGTTTTTGATTATATTTTCATACAATTTAGGTCTTCCATCAATTAACCATCTGTACTTCAACTATTTTCAATACTGAAGATTTTAAACAAGCTACAACACAAATACCTTAATCCTTTTGAGTTTGATAGTTAAGAAATATTGTAGAGTTTGGCAGGACTATAATCGTTATGCTGCTGTATGATTTAGCCTTGGGCTAGGACTTGCAATAGTGCACAGATTATTATTTGTTTATTTTGACCCCCGAGGCCATCTCGGGAGCCTGTTGGATTTGGGTGCTAATTAGTAGCACCCGAACTTGGAGAGATCTTCGGGCGCGAGGCCTGGGGAAAGGCCTCTGTCGCTCGAAGAGGAGAGGGGTTGTCGCCGTATCAGTGTCCCGGCACGGCGGCGCCATGAGGAGGGATAGATGTGACGACGTATGAGTGGGCCATGTAGCCATAAGGTTTTGTGAGTATGAACGGTGACGGATGGCATGAGACTCGCGGGATACAACCTGCGACACTCGTGCACAGGTGTGGGACACGCGGGGGAGTGATGTGCGCGCTTGCTGTAGTTGAGTGTGCGCGGCACTGTGCCCGCGTGACAAGAATAAATGGTTTGAGTGAGAGTGTGAGTGTATGAGTGTGTAAATGCGAGACCCACACCTGGTTGTAGTATGGGGCGATAATGCCCATCTGGGCACAGAGGTTGACATTCGCGGTTCCAGCGTCTGTCCTATCTGTGTCCTAATCGGGGGGAGGAAAGGTGACGGAAGAATGGGGTGCGCGAGTGTGTGGATCGGTGGGCCGCGGAGGTATTAAATGTTCCCGTGGTTCGGCAAAAAATGGCGAGAGAGGGACACCGGAGAGGTTTTAGTGGGTATTATGTTCTTTTCAGAACGTCGAGTCCCACATAATTCTGGTCCCCCCCAGACCAGTTTATTCGTAAACGAAATTCCTCGCCGAATAAAAAAAAAAAAAAAAAAAAAGGACTTGCAATAGTAATAAATAAGACGAATAGGCTGAAGTCCTAAACATCACACTAATATTATAAATGCGAAAGTTTGGATGGATGGATAGATGCATGTTTGTTACCTCTTTACGCCAAAACTACCGCATTCAGTAGTTCAAGTAGTTAAAATTTCAGCCATTGATCGGGCTGAAATTTCGCATACAGGTAATTCTAATCCTCGAACCGAACATAGGCTACTTTTTATCCCATAAATCAGTTCCAGTGGGATAGAATTACCATCAAACTTTTCCATAGAAACAACGCGTGCGAAGCCGCGGGCAGAAACTAGTTTTTAATAATTCCGTCAGTTAGATTATCAGAAGATATTGGAAGCGTATTTTTTCTTTGGTCGATCAAACAAAAAATAATGAAAATATAGCCAGTTAAAGATCCCCGTGACGACACTTTTCCTTGCGACACTTTTGAGCAAGGCGTGACGTCACTCCCAAACTTTGACGCGCTTTATTTTTGTCAATTTTTGTTTGATTGACAAAAGAAAAAACATGTGTCCAATATCTTCTGATAATCTAACTGGCAGTAAGAAAATATATTTTTATTTTACCCAGGACACTACCCTATTGGTATTCGTTTTATTTTCCTTCACTCATCATGATGTGATGAGTGAAGGAATAATAAAACGAATAGTGAATGTATAATATTTTGGAGTGTTATCATAATTGCCACGCTTGACGGAAAGGTTTGCGATTGCAGTTCGGTGGCGGCTCTGATACAGGAAACTGCTGGAAGCTAGCCGTGCAAGACCGGTCATTGTGGTCATAGGTAGGCCACAGCTGGAAATAAGCCTCTCTGAACGAGAGGAAGTCGTTCGGCTGACAGGGTGATAACATGATTTAATGTATAGAAATTGACAGATAAATAAAGAACTTACGTGAATCGTTATATAAAACAGAGAACTTCCTCGCAACTTCGTCCAAACAGTCCGTGAACTTCTCGTAATATGGATCCGTGAAGATGTTGTCTATCCTACCATTCTCGAAGAGATATTGCTGTATACCTGAAATATAAAATATTGACTCAGGCATGTTCAGAGAGCTCCATCGATAAACTAAGGTTATTTCACAGAGCAGTCCGTTTTACAGACCCGTTTTATCGTTTTCATTCGGCGATGGCGGATGTAGTTGTAGGAGCGAGTTCACACACATTTCTGGATCTGGAATACTGTACTGTGTGTGAATTCGCTCATACAAGTATGCGTATGCGATAAAACGGGCCTGTTAAACGGACTGCCGTGTGAACGTGCGCTAACTCGGGTAAGTTTGAAGTCAATTCCCCCTTATAAATTAATTAGCCGCCCATATGCCCGTGGGACAGTGGCGTCAATTCAGATATCGCCAAAACTAAAATAGTTTGACAGGACTAATTATGTTGCCATCCCTTTCATAACGATCACAATAAAAAGGATTGCATAATTTTTAGTGTCTTCAAATTAGTTTATTTAGTTTTAGCGACTTCTGAGTTGACACCAAATAATTAAAAGTAAGTGCAGCCAGTTTCTCGAACACTGATTAGTTGAACAATGATTTGACATCAATGATGTGTTTGTTTACATTTACTTAGCTGTAATTTCCTTTGAAAAGAAAACAATGTTGTGAACTCACCTAAAACCAAATAATATATCGTGTCCGGCGCGTATTCGCTCCCGTTCGGTTTCCGGACCTCCTTCACGAACAAACACAGTGAATAGTTCAGCTCGTCCGCCGTTAGTTGTAAGATTTCTGACTTGAACGGTTTCCGCCGCACCGAGCTCTTCTCTATCTCCGCGTTCTTCGTCATCACCCATTGTTTCCATGCGTTCACGCCGAATGTGTACTGGAAAAAGAAATATTAATAAATAATAATAATAATGTTGGACAATTCACACAGCATTATCTCGCCCCAAGCTAAGCAGAGCTTGTGTTATGGGTACTAGATAACTGATATACATAATATAATACACTACATAGATAGATATTTTTTATTAAACATAGAAAAACATCCAGAACACCCTGAACAATATCTGCAGATCGTACAAACATTTGTCCCGAGGCGGGAATCGAACCCGCAACCTCCTGCGTCGCAGGCGGACCTTCGCCCGCTGCGCCACTGAGGTCGTCAAATAATGCTACACAATTCACACATCTGGCCCAGAAATAAAGAAATAAAAACGTATATGATAAAACGGGTCTGTAAAACGGACTGCTGTGTGAACATACCCTTAGTTTATCGATGGAACTCTCCTTACATGCCTGAGTCAATATTATATTTTCCCTAAGCTAAGCAGAGTTTATGTTATGATGTGTGCGCGCAAACACAGATGCACTCTCACAATCCGATGGGACGGTAGACTGACACGACCAAGGAGAGATTGGGCGTGTAATGGTACTAGATAACTTATATAATTAATACATTTTACTACATACATAGATAGATAAGATCTGTTCGCTATTGCACTTGTCTAGACATGAATTTCAAATATTTTACGCATTCGAAGTTGATTTGATGTTACTTTTGTCTATTCGACCCTAGACAAATCACTACTTCGCTGTCGTTAATTTGGGATCTCTACTGGATTGTTTCGTTGAGAAAAAAAAGCTTGGGTTCTGGTTTCGAACTAGGTTTTTTTGTCGCTTCTGTGCTTTATTCCTATCCAAAAATCCCATCCCAAGATCAAGTCAATAATCAAGAATGCACATTATTTCCATGTCTATTTTAATTTTAAGACACCTTTTCTAACTACACATCTATTGTATCTACGTGTAGTGACACAGTTTAGCTTAAAGTACGCGGCGCAAACGCGTTTTGGCATTTTTACTGGCTAAGCCGATCGCCAGCAGTCACTCGCACTCCTCAAACCTCTGCCTAGAACAGACATATCCTAATTTAAGGATTATAGATTCGAAGAATAAAGAATTTTTCACATTGACTTTTTGAATTTCAAGGGTCTTATATCCTTGAAAGAAACTTCAAGGGATATTAGGTCGTACCTTGAGACACATATTAGCGTCAGGTTTCTCGGCAGGTTCTCGCGGCGGCTCGGGCTGCGGCGGCGGCGGGTCGGCGCGCCGTCGCTTAGTCCGCGAGCTCGCTCGGGTGGCCACGGGCTGCTGCGGCGGCGCGGCGCGCTTGCGGGGCGCCGCGGCGGACGTCGCCCGGAGCGCCGCCACGGCGCGTTGTTGTTCTAGCACCATCATGTGGTGGTGGTGCATGCCTTCGCCTTCTAGGCCTGCGCGAATTCAATTAATTATATTAAAAAAAAGTTTGTTTATTTAGACACCTCACCTCAACAGCCTATTTTGTTTCACTGCTGGACGCAGGCCTCCCCCTGATAAGCGCCTTATTGGCTTTTATCTCATTGGGTAATGCCACCCAGCTGGTGGTGTTGACATTGTTAGGAAAAATGAAGACTTATCCCCACTTTGCAATGAAATAATGTATCTGACCCGACACATAACAATTACTAAAGATTTATGGAAAAACTAAACTATAAACTAATTTATCAGTGAGATAGGTGAAGTGAAACAATTAGCTACTTTTAACAAAAATCACCAAATTGTTGGAAATCTTATTATCACTTACCAGGCATCCCAGGATGCGAGCTCGGTGTTATAGTATTCGCCGTCATAGCGGACTCCAAATCTACTGGCTGGTCTTCGTACTCCGTGGCCATCTTCAGCGCCATCTGCAGCATGTCTTCTCCGAATGCGTTGTTGCCGTCGATGCCGGGGACCGGACTGAAGCCTTCGTCCGCTGCTGGGGAAAGGGTAAAGAGATTTATTGGCTTGGATCTTAGATATTGAAAGTGTAAAATGGAGATGGCAGCGTGTAGTAAAAAAAACGTATTTTTTGGAAGTTCTGTGTTCTACCAGCTAAGTAGTTTTGCGATCATTGTGAGCCATTTGCTATGATTAGATTACCCATGATAAAACAAACTTGAAATCAACTGTCGTTTGAGTCTATTGACATGTATGTATAGTTGCCGCTAAACATCTTGGCCGGTGACGGGCAGCGAGAATGAGAAATTTGCGTAGGTACCCTCACGCATATAATTTATATGCCGCCGACTACTTAGCATGCGAAAAAGATAGTTACAGATTCGTATAGCTGTCTTGCCATTTCATTATTTGAAATAAAGCCGCAGTAAATAATCAACGCGACTGTCCAGAAGGTAAATGCCCACCAATTTGGCCTAAGAACTGCGTTCTGCATCTTCGTCAAGTGATTCGCCAGAGGACAAGAAGAGATTTATGACGATTATAATGTCGACAACGACGCCGGATCTTTCAATCGGGCTGATTGAAAGATCCGGCGGCATAATTTATTTTTACAGTGCCCAATCTTTGTTTTTTATCTAGTTTTTCAAGTACCGGGGCGGCGGATACCTTTAAGGCGAAGTGGGATCGTGGTTGCGTAGGTATTTGACGAGCGATCGCCGCGCGGGGTCCACCCTTCCCCGCGCGGGGTCCGCCCTTCCCCGCGCACTCCCAACTAGCTACTACGAACTAAATAGGCAGGTAGGCATCTCTATGGTATCTATAATGTATATTCGATAGCACGAGGATTTATTCTATTGATTGTATTTATTTATAGATACCTATGCCTGCTTACCTATACCTACCTAATACAAATATTTTGTAGTTATATATACCGTTTTTTTATTGAGGATGTAGGTAGGTTAGGTAGGTAAGATGTGTGAGTAACGTAGATGGGTAGGTACGTAAAGTTATAAACGGATTTGAAGAAAGGAATAGTTTCTCCGTTCGCTGGTATTACCTAAGTAGGTATTTTTATAATTGGTTTATTTTATACATTTATGTAGGTAGGTATTACCTTTATAGAAAACCCAACATCCATTTGGATCAGTTCTCTGCTAGGTATATTCAAAGGTGGCTTGGAAGAAAACGCTTTTAGTGCTAAGTCCGTATAGAGAATTTGAAAAGTAAGGTACCTAACCTACCTACACTTTTTGTTAGTCGGATACACGGTCGGACATATTATACCTAATGTAAACGTTGGTTTTTGTCATCCCTAGGTAGGTATACCTATTAGGTACCTATCAGGCCCTAATATGGCCCGGTGCCATAGATGGCCCACTTTCAGAAAAAACTTTTTCCGTGATTTTTGTTTCATGGATTGTTGTTTTTATAAAAAAAAAAAATTCTATGCGTAGGTAAATATAAAGAGCTAGGTAGGTTAGGTAGGTAAGATGTGTGAGTAACGTAGATGGGTAGGTACGTAAAGTTATAAACGGATTTGAAGAAAGGAATAGTTTCTCCGTTCGCTGGTATTACCTAAGTAGGTATTTTTATAATTGGTTTATTTTATACATTTATGTAGGTAGGTATTACCTTTATAGAAAACCCAATATCCATTTGGATCAGTTCTCTGCTAGGTATATTCAAAGGTGGCTTGGAAGAAAACGCTTTTAGTGCTAAGTCCGTATAGAGAATTTGAAAAGTAAGGTACCTACCTACACTTTTTGTTAGTTGGATACACGGTCGGACATATTATACCTAATGTAAACGTTGGTTTTTGTCATCCCTAGGTAGGTATACCTATTAGGTACCTACCCGGCCCTAATATGGCCCGGTGCCATAGATGGCCCACTTTCAGAAAAAACTTTTTCCGTGATTTTTGTTTCATGGATTGTTGTTTTTATAAAAAAAAAAAATTCTA
The DNA here is from genome assembly GCA_949316285.1 of Eupithecia subumbrata. Lineage (NCBI taxonomy): Eukaryota > Metazoa > Arthropoda > Insecta > Lepidoptera > Geometridae > Eupithecia > Eupithecia subumbrata. Next base: position 5,160,536 of record OX438632.1, read on the forward strand.
TGCGTAGGTAAATATAAAGAGCTAGGTAGGTTAGGTAGGTAAGATGTGTGAGTAACGTAGATGGGTAGGTACGTAAAGTTATAAACGGATTTGAAGAAAGGAATAGTTTCTCCGTTCGCTGGTTTTACCTAAGTAGGTATTTTTCGCCTGCGACGCAGGAGGTTGCGGGTTCGAATCCCGCCTCGGAACAAATTTGTGTACGATCTGCAGAAATTTGTTCCGTTGGTCTGGGTGTTTTTTATGTATAATAAAAAAATATCTATCTATGTAGTGTATTGTATTAAATATATCAGTTATCTAGCACCCATAACACAAGCTCTGCTTAGCTTGGGGCTAGATTATGCTGTGTGAATTGTCCAGTATTTTTTATTTATTTATTTATTTTATAATTGGTTTATTTTATATATTTATGTAGGTAGGTATTACCTTTATAGAAAACCCAATATCCATTTGGATCAGTTCTCTGCTATATTCAAAGGTGGCTTGGAAGAAAACGCTTTTAGTGATAAGTCGGTATAGAGAATTTGAAAAGTAAGGTACCTACCTACACTTTTTGGTAGTCGGATACACGGTCGGACATATTATACCTAATGTAAACGTTGGTTTTTGTCATCCCTAGGTAGGTATACCTATTAGGTACCTACCCGGCCCTAATATGGCTGGTGCCATAGATGGCCCACTTTCAGAAAAAACTTTTTCCGTGGTTTTTGTTTCATGGATTGTTGTTTTTATAAAAAAAAAAATCTATGCGTAGGTTAATATAAAGAGCTAGGTAGGTTAGGTAGGTAAGATGTGTGAGTAACGTAGATGGGTAGGTACGTAAAGTTATAAACGGATTTGAAGAAAGGAATAGTTTCTCCGTTCGCTGGTTTTACCTAAGTAGGTATTTTTATAATTGGTTTATTTTATATATTTATGTAGTTAGGATTACCTTTATAGAAAACCCAATATCCATTTGGATCAGTTCTCTGCTATATTCAAAGGTGGCTTGGAAGAAAACGCTTTTAGTGATAAGTCCGTATCGAGAATTTGAAAAGTAAGGTACCTACCTACACTTTTTGTTAGTCGGATACACGGTTGGACATATTATACCTAATGTAAACGTTGGTTTTTGTCATCCCTAGGTAGGTATACCTATTAGGTACCTATCCGGCCCTAATATGGCCCGGTGCCATAGATGGCCCACTTTCAGAAAAAACTTTTTCCGTGATTTCTGTTTCATGGATTGTTGTTTTTATAAAAAAAAATATTCTATGCGTAGGTAAATATAAAGAGCTGGCCAAGATTTGATTAAATTGAAGAAAACAGATAGGTATTTTAAATGTGATTATATTTATTATTACCTTCGTACTATACATAAGTACGTACATTCTAATTCTAATTCTAAGCGGGGGAACCTCTCAATGGCATTAAAATCATCAATTCAATTAAAATGTGAAACCAGTCCAGAGCGCTTTTCCGTTTCTAAAACCAAGCAGCTAAAATCACACTGAAAAAGTGAGTCGTGATTTAGCTGTTGCAATTGGTTAAAAAAATATGTCAACAATTCTGCGACCGATGATTTCTTTGATCGTGTTTGTCACATACTCTTCTTCCACTATGTAAGGCAGGTCTTCTGAGTCGCTGAAACAATTGAGATAAACGATGTTATATTGATGACTAAATACGGTTTTGCGACAGAAACAATACCTACTTTTAGCTATTATGAAATACTTAAAATGTTGCATTTCCTGGATAGGAATATGCGGATTCATAGAATGATAAACTGAAACTTGGATAGGTACTCTTTTATTATAGTAGTAAAGTGCTATGATTTTACTTACTCAGATTCACAAGGCTGAGGTGTCTGACACTAATTGAAGGTTTTCTAGTGCATCTTTAGACATTTCTTGCACTTGTGGTGATGTTTTTTCAGTAATTCCTTCAGTATGTAGTAGGTTTTCTGAGGTACTGAAACAATCAAGAGAAGAAGCACATGTAATATTGAAAGCAAATACGCATGTAGGTAGTGATAAAGTGTGCGTGCAATGTCCGGGTACCAGACTAACTGAAGAAGTAAGGTACCTAAGATGTTGCGTTCACACATTTCCGCGAAATTTTAATTATTTTGAATCAGTGGAAACTAGGGCTTGCATACGAATATTCGAATACTGAAATTGCAATATTCGAATATTCGACTAAAATGAATATCACTAATCTCAGACAGAACTCCGACGTGCATAAAAAGCCAAGTTCGCGAGACATGTCCATACAAGACAATAAAAGCTTACGTCGTTCGGGTTAACAAAATGACAAAGTTATAGGGTTCCCGAGTTCGGAAACACTCAGGACTGCCGCGTGCGACTGCGAAGTGTATTCGCTCACCTAGATTTAGAAGACTGTTTTTACTAATAATTCATGGGTAATGTGCGTGTAAATTCCCAATGTCTCGTAATAACCTTTTGCTAAGTTGATATTTTAAATTTGTTTCTGCAAAAAACACATAATATGTGTTATTATCACATGTGTGTTAAAATCACATCTTTTTTTATTCTCATATTATGAGAATAAAAAAAGATGTGATTTTAATAAACATATAGGTTTTTCTATAAATTCGAATCATATTCAAATTATTCGAATAGTACCAAAATAATAGTATAAACAGTAAAAAAAAATAATAGAAAGTATTCGAATATCAAAACTTTCGAATATTTGCAAGCCCTAGTGGAAACACGTTTTTTGAAAGTGGGCCATCTTAGGCAGCGGGCCATCTTAGACAGCGGGCCTTCTTAGGGACAGTCGATATCTTACTCGGAACAGACTAACAGACATTTATATTTAGGTAGGTACCTATCTAATAGGGGTAGGTTATAGCAGTAATATGGATTACATTACAGTAGGTAGGTATCACCTAATTATTATAGCTACCTACCTAAAGTTACCTGTAATATTATTATAGGAGAGTATAGGTAGATAACTATCGAGAGAAAAAGGTTGGTTCAAAGTTTCAAACGATTACGTAGGTAAATATTTAGATCGATGGGTAGCACAATAGGTAGATATACCTAGGCATCTATTGGTGGTAAAATAATCAATAAAAACCTTACCTGTTCAAGTTCATCACTTTTCGATCTTCAATTCAATTCTTCAATCGCGAATATTTTTTTGTTTTGTTATATTTATTCACCATTTTTGCTTGTAATGAATTTCTCGTTCAATATGCGTTTACGTACGCGGCAGCGGAGAGGGCGCGAAAAAGTTGTACACGGGTGCTCTCGACGAGGCGCTGCGGCCGACTGATGGAAGGCGACAGCCGCGCAATGGCCGGCCCGCGCGCAGTTTCACTGTTCTTTATTTAGAAATGTATTTTTTGCTACAAAATAATATTATTTCGCAAAAAACTAAAACCATAATCGTCTAAAGTATTTATTAGGGAATACGTAGACGAAATTTCATTGAAGTATGTTAAATAACCAGCAAATGAAACTGATTTTTCCGTAGCAGTATCACTGTAAAAATGACGAATTAGAGGAAACTTTGCGATTTTTTTCTATCGAGTCAAGTTTAGTCAATCATGTTTCGGCTCCCATAACTTACTAACTAGAATCCTAAACTTTTGATTGTCATCAAAAACCAATAAGAAAATTGATGTTTTATTGCCTTAAAATTGATTTTCCGTGCAGTCAAAACGTGGGTTTTGGGACTCACTTCACCTTAACAATGGTGACTAACTTGCAAATGGGTGACTTGTCCACATCCAAACTAAAAATTAACTCACCATTGTCATCATCAGTATCCGAATCACTCTGATCCTTCTTCTTATCACCGGCCACCATTTCAGCCATCATCAACAACTCGGCTTCAAACGGATCCGTTGGCATCTTATCATGAATCTTATTGATTTCCTTCATTATACCCTTCGCAGAATTCCTCGTAGTGGGAATGAAGACCGGTGTAGGAATGGGTATGGGTATCGGTATGGGTACAGGGAAGGGTAAGGACCACATGGCACACGGGACGGGGACATAAATAGGTACAGGCACCGGAATAAGGACTCTCCTTTCTAAGCTAGGGTCAGTCTGGCATTCTTTTGTACAAGGATGTGGTCGACAGGAGACTCCTTTAGAAACCATCATGGGTTTAGACATGGTGCCTTTGTTGGCGACTTCATGTGGAGGTAACGTTTTGACGATGACGTGGTTGTAGATTTTGGGGGGTGGAGGCGGTGGAGGAGTGGGGGGTTTAGGAGGAGGCGGGGGGGTTTTGGGTGCAGCGGGGGGCTCAGGTTCTGGAGGGGGGGCCGGTTGCTGCGCTAACTGCGAGGTGAGTTGCGTTAGCTGCGTGTGCGTGAGACGTTTTGATTTGCCGCGCGTGGTGGTGGTAGGCATGAGAGGGGGCGGCGCGGCGAGGGACTGTATGTTCGAGATGACGGGCATGCTTGATGTTAGTCCGGCTCCGCGCTGGTTGGTTTTCTGTGCGGGAACTGAAATGAAAACTTATTGTATAAATATTGTATAAATGAAACAGTTTTACTAGAAATAAAAATAGACGACGAAACAGTTATAAATATTTAAATAGAGCGAAAGGCTACATACATGCCCATTTGCAGTCATTTACGAAAAATATGTGTTTACTTGTAAATAGTGTTATTTACTGTACTGCATTATCGATCATGCTGAAATAGTATGTGCGTAAATCGGAATCTTATTTATTTATATCACATTAATATTACGGTTCAGACTGAAATTTTGCATACAGGTAGTTCAAAGCTTCGAATAGAACACAGGCTTTTTATCCCATAAATCAGTTCCCATCGGATATAAATAACCTTTAAACGGTCCCATAGAAACAACGCGTACGAAGCCGCGGGCATAAACTAGTATTTAAAAAAAAAGTGTACACTACACACCGTTGGTTTTCGCATTAGCGGCGGTGTATGTCCTCCTTGGAACTCCAGTTGGTACAGCTTTCTGCTGGTCAATGGCCTCACCAGGCATAAGAGGGGGGTGTTTTGAATATTGGCCCTGAAAATAACAACATTTTCATAGGTAATTGATCTACTAGTTCGTTTTGCATATCGACAGATAATCCTAAAAATACTGGACAATTCACACAGCATTATCTATTCCCAAAGTAAGCAGGACTGGTGTAACGGGTACTAGATATCAGTTATCTATACTTATTTATTACAATAGATAGATATCTTTACTAAGCATAGAAAATACCCAGATATACACAGTAAAAATATTTGTAAATCATGCAAACATTTGCCCGCGGCGGGAATCGAACCCGTAACCTCCAGTGTCGCAGGCGGACGTTCGCACACTAAGTCACAGTCACTGAGGTCTTCAAATATACTTTAAATTATATCAAAAATGGACTGCTCACAGTTTACTTTCTTTACAAAGGAACAATGTTTTCAGAAAAATCATCTATTCTATCTATTCAGCCTGTGAACACTTAATGCTAGGTTATAACAGCCTTTTTCTATTAAATAACTCCCATAATAACTTCTCCTGCATTACTATCTTGTGATAACAAAATAATAACTTACCTGGAACGCCATAACACACTGGTAAGTGCAGAAGTTCCTAACGGTAGCATCAGACATCGTCAAGTGGTATTGCGCTAACGAAGTCCTCTTACACATATCACATTTCGTTCTGGAAATAGTTATATTAGGCTTATAAGTTACTTATACGGCGCGGTTCGGATAGTATTTTTTTTTGTGAAATCATACCATGTTGCCTGGTGCAATTAAACTGCAGAATCAGTTACTGTTGTATCTAAAAACAGCGCAGCTGAGATTTCTTTCAGAGGGTAATGAGTTAATGACCCTCATGAATTTTAATTCAAAATGATAACTGCCAACTACGGTATTGATAACTGATAATAGCAATATGAATTTTTAGACAACTCACTTCCTTGAAGACACAGCATTCACAGACACTTGATAGAGATTCAGACAGTTGAGCGAGCACATCATAACAGCCTGACCGTTTGTCTGCATCCGCCTTATCATATCAAAGTTATATTTCTTCACTTTACACCAGTTGCAGGGAACTATATGCCGCGTATTGCTGATGTACACGTTCATGCAGGATTTGGAGCAGAAGCAATGGGGATTTGAATCGTCGTAGATTGTAAAGCTTTTTGTTTGTTTGCGCTCGAAGTATTTCTTGCACCATTTGCATTGATCTGCAATTAATTATAAGTGTCAGGCATTCAAGTCAAGTGACGGCGAAGATCTCGCGACGAGTCAATAGCAAATATTATAGCCGCGAGGAGACGATCATAGATGTTATAGAATTAAGTAGCAAGTAGAAACTCTAGCCGGCGATATCCACGCTCTTGGAGGTGACATCCCATTGACAAAAATTAGCATAATTATCAATTATAAAAATTACCTGGGAAAATATTATTCACGAACTTGAAAGCAGCAAAGCAGGGATCCGAACACAGTCGCTGCGACGCAGTTTCCGTGACTTCCATCTCAATCGTCGTAGCCTTCTCTAGAGAGCACACGGCGCACTTCGCCCACACCGGTTGAGGCACTGGGTTTTTACTTATCTGATCAAATTTCTCCATGCAAGACTGCGCGCAGAAATCTTTAAACTGCCCTTTGTCGCCCACGGGGGCTAGGAAACCTTGCGCCCCAGCCGAAATATCCCTCTGACAATAGCAACATATCTTCAATCCTTTCTTGAACTCTTCCAAACAGCTCGAGTTACAAAACTGCCGAATATCATAGCCAAAACGCACGCAGTACTTCCCTAAGCTTGTGTGCTGGACAAGGTTCTTGCAGTTAGCGCATCTAGAGCCGATTTTATTCTGGAACCTTCCTAGACATATTTCATCACAGAAGTCCATAGTTTCCCATGTAAGAACCTTCTCATCTATAGTAAGTATTAGCGTGCACTGACTACATCTTCTGTGGAAGGATCGCTCGCGCTCCTCTCTAGCTGCTTGGACCATGGCCGGAGTTTTCGCTTGGATTTTGTATCCTTCATCCAAGTATTTGTCTGTTGCATTGCTTATGACTTTCAATTTCAGCATGGGGGTTTTAGGCGGAGGCGGGGCGGCTTGTTTTCTCACCCTTAGCTTCTTGATGTAGTACCGACCGCCTTCTCTGCCGTTTAGGATTTTGATACATGTTTGCTCACACAAGTAGAGGTGTTCTCCATACCTGACTAACGAGAACTCGCAAGGTTTGACTTTCTCACAGATGAGACACTTTCCTTCTTTTGGTCTGATCTGGTCAATTGTGACCCGGACGCGTTTGAACGCGTATTTGTCTTTCTCATCAGCCATCATACCTTCGAGGCAATTGAGCGAACAATAATACGTATCCTCGCCGTCGAAGTTGTAGTAAAAGTAGCATGTTTTTTTCTCCTCACACTCGGAGCACAGTAAGGTTTTCGGCGTTATTTCTTCGATGAGATACTTTTTGCGCGTGACTGTGTATTTTCCGGGATACTCTGCTTGATACGCTTTGATGCAGGGTTCGTTGCATACGTATAACGTCTCTCCGTTGTCCGTGAACCGGAAGGAGCAGGGTTGCTCGATCTCGCACTGGACGCAGGGTCCGTCCACAGGGCAGATCTCCTGGATAACGCTGGGAACTGAGTTTTCATCTATTTCTACCGGTTCTTCGTGATCGTTTTCGCTTTCACCTGAGAAAGAAATGACAATTCAGACACGCAAGCACTTAAAGGACGGTTTATTGATATACTTAAGGTGAAAAAACCTGTATGAACTTGGAATTTGTGAAGCAATACGCGACATTTCTTACCAGCGCCATTTTCTTGCGAGGTACCGTCAACCGCAGCGTGAGAATGGCTGTGCAAGACCTCGTTAGTGTCGTCTCTACTCTGATCAAGGTCCATCGTTTCATTCTCTTGCTTTGGGACTGTTGTTGCTGCAGCTGAAAAAATATCGAATTGTAATCGGCCGTAAAGTTCGCGGGGTTTTTGTCATCATTTTAACTAATTTTTCAAAAATTTATGGAATAAAAGCCTAAACATTTCATTTGAAAACAGAGGCCAATAGGGAGGAATTTCTAGAACCGTAAAAAGCATATACTATGTTGGGAACGATTTGCTGTGACGCGTAATCAAAACTTTTTGCGGTTTTTAATATTTTCCGCGTTTAAAAAAACTTCGATTTAATTGTACATTTAGAGCATTTGGTAATTATGAGAGATTTATTACTAAAAATCATTATTTACCAAATGCCTCATAATCAAAGTCTTTATCAGTTTGAGAGCTACTATGTCACAGAAATACACTGCTACTATACACAAATTACACACCACACCTCTGCCCATTTGCATTTCAAGACACATTGGATGTGCGACTCCTTAAATGCTTCCCCCAAACGTGGTAGGCAGGTATTTTACCATATCACCATGCTTGGCAAGCGGATTGATGATTGCAATGGATGTGTTAAAAATACACAGAAGGAACTGCTGCTCTTCCTCTGGTAAGTCCCATCAGCTCTTACGAAATCCTTAGGCTAAGGGCGATACTTACGCCCAACGGCGCCTCTGCATGATTCGGACATAAAGGGAAGACATGCTATACTAACTCGCTTCCCCTCAGCAAAATACATATAAACGTTTTACCCAGTGCTGTGAGCTATAGTTTAGTTCATTTTTTTTTTTGTGAATATTAGCGTAATCCTGCCTCAGTTCAGGTATAGAAAATACCACAACCTCACCTAAGCAGCCTACATTGGTCCCCTGATAAGCGCCTTATTGGGTTTTATCTCATGGGGGATAGTGCCCACAATCCCCCAGCGGATCGCAGTTCGGTGGTAGAATTGTTCTGCGGGAGGCGCTACTGGTATCCCTTAGTCGCCTTTTAGTCGTAAAAAGCGACTAAGGGATACCAGTAGCGCGTATTCCTGCGGATGTCGACCCGCGGGAGGAGTTGGGGTGGTGTAAATTCTAAGCCGGCACCATACAGCGATTTGCTATACGTGAGCGTAATCCTGCCTCTATGTGCTATAAGTGTTTACCTCACCTCCCACATTAAAAAATCGGAGGGGGGTGTTCGGGGCAATTATTTTATTGTGGTTCCCTCCTTTATGTTAGAAGGCTTGTTGACAAAGTTTGTGGTTTTTAGAAGCAAATCTTGGCTACCAAAAGAGGGAGTTTATTTTACCTTCTTCTGCCTGTTTCCTCTTCTCTGCCAGAGCTTTCGCAGCCTCTGCTTTGTCCGCCTCAGAGATCTCTCGCTCCGTGTCGGGCAGTAGACAGACCTCTTCGTCTGCGCCTGGCTCGTCCAGTGTTTCCGCCACGCTGCTTTCTTCTGCTGGGGTGTCTTCTGTCAATGAATGATTTGCGAATATTTGTATTGAAAAGATTTATTTTGCAGTTAAAAATATGTATTGCCATTTTTTGCAGTTGAAAAGAAGCTTTTGATGGCGACTTCACGGGGGGTATTTCCGGATAGCACATATTGTTTAAAGGATTCTACACACCGAATCCGTGGACACAGCACGCGGCGGGTTTTGCTTGAGCGGTTTTATTTTGGAAGATCGTGGATAATGCCTACAGCCTACCTATATGCATACAGTCGTTTTGATAGGGCAATCGTGCGGGGGCCAAGGGACGGGTCGGAGTGGGGGGGGGGGACGTTCCCGAGTTACTAAGGCGGTGATGTATGCACCTCGGGAGCGTCCCTCCGCCATCCCGTCCCTTGCCGCACGATTGCCTGTCAAAACCACGTCAAAATGCCTTCGTCGACTGTATAGGTAGGCTATTACTAAAATATTCTTTTTAATTGGATTTATTTTGCTATTTCTTTGGCACGTAAGATCTTGTTAAATCAAAATTTTACCTGTAGTCATCTAGCAAAAATTTTACCTATACTCATGTATCATCTAGCAAATAGCACCTACACTCAGTTTTAGAATCTTAGATATTTTTGTAGGTGTACTGGGAAATATTCCATGCCAATACAATACACGCCTATCTCAAAACAGGTAATTTACCGAAATATGGTGTTTCATTGGATTTTTTTATTTTATTTAAGTACTTATCTTTTTTTTTTTCTTTTATTTATCGTCTAAAGTCGAGCGTTCATTGCATCGGAATTGGAGTGTACGTGGCGTCATCGGTATATACAATATCCCGCTAGGGTGCGTCTAATGCTTTTGGATTTTATATCGGCAATATAGGTATTTTCAAAGCAATCTAGTTGGCCGATGACGTCATCGACAGAAATACCAATCATATCGAGATCGGCATATCTGCCGATACTATATCGGACGCTGTGGCACAGAAATCAATCATCATCATCATCAGCCTATATTATTCCACAGCTGGACATAGGCCTCCCCTAATGAGCGCCATAGCGCCCTGTCTTCAGCTTGCCGCATCCAGCATCTGCCTGCAGTATTTCGCAGATCGTCATTCCACCTGGCCGAAGGGCGTCCTACACTGCGTTTACCGAGTCGCGGTCTCCACTCAAGAACACTTTTACCCCGAGAAACAAATCCTTTCATCCTTCCAATGAAGTTTGTTACTATTTAGTCATTTGTTCTATATACATACCTGTAATATCATCATCATTTGTCACATCATTGTCATTATCGTCATCATCCAGGTTGGCTGTGGAGGCCTGGGTGCTTGTCTCTGCGGTTGGTGCAGGTGCGTCACTGTTGTCCTTTAGTAATGCGTCAAATGGATCTAGGGCCTGTTAAAAAAGGAAATATTAACGGCTTCTAACACATATTTCCTGGATAAAAAGGGGTCTACATGTTATTCTGGTTTTGGAACTTACTCCATCCCAAAATTAAGTTATTAATCAAGTAGTTTTGGCCTGATGAGGATACTAAATAAATAAATAATAAATAGTAATGCTGGACAATTCACACAGCATTATCTAGCACCAAGCTAAGCGGAGCTTGTGTTATGAGTACTAGATAACTGATATACTTAATACAATACACTACATAGATAGTTTTTTTTTTATTATAAGTACATAGAAAACACCCAGACCAACGGAACAAATTTCTGCAGATCGTACACAAATTTGTTCCGAGACGGGAATCGAACCCGCAACCTCCTGCGTCGCAGGCGGACCTTCGCCCGCTGCGCCACGGAGGTCGTTTATACTAACATTCACCCAAATGCTTAGTCTTATATTTTAACATTTATCAAGTGATTGCTGAGACTGTCTAAATCAGAACTATACACTAGCCAAACTCAATGTAGAATGTTTGTATACAAACTACGACACAAATAACTAAAATTCGCTTGCCGTCCAGTTTCAGGTATAATTTTAAGCAATATTTATTGAATTTGTTAAGTATGGACGGTTTAAAACTTTTAAATCCATCATGGTCATAAATCAGTCATAAATAATGGGATATTTACCATGATTTGACCATGATTTTATTTCTCAAATCATGGTTAATATCCCGTTATTTATGACTTTATGGACGGTTTGTTTGCAAACATTCTTCATCAAGATTAGACTAGTGTATCATATTCCAAGAGATTTGGAATTAGGAGGACAAGCTCTTTTGAGTTTCAGTTGCCTTTGAGTACTTTAGGAACAGCTAATGTGAGAACAAAGTGTCAATAACTTATGTTTAAGCCACAAAAAAATTAAGCAAAGATACCATAAAAAGTTTTGTGGTAGACTTGCAGTCAACAGGTCATTTTGACTGTTTTTAAAACATTATGTTAAGGGGCAGGTTTGGATATCAAACTAAGCCAAGATCTCAGTACCATAAAATTAAACATTATTTGTTTGAATCCTCTAATGTAAGTCTAATGTAAAAAACAAGATAAAGAAATAAAATTATGATAAATATAGTCATGAAAGTGCAGTTTTGCAAATCATTTGGTTGCGATCTCAGGAGCCCTGCGGTCCCATTGAAATGCCTTATGTTTAATAAGAATTATTTGGTTCCACTAAGCCAGTTTCTTAATTAGTTGTTTAGTTTTATTGCAATAAACAATCATTTGAAATTTTGTGCTTATACCTTTCCGAAAAGTTATGCTCTGTCCTGTTCCTATGAATATGAAATCCTATTTCTATCCTATTCGCACAAATGGCACCAGGGTACCCTTAATAGGTACATTTTGCTAATAATTCCAGTATAATACCTGTGAGTGATCTTCCTGTGATTCATCCATTGAAACATTAGGCGCCGATTCGAAATTGGGCTTGGCAATATCATCATCCTTTTCCACTTCCTTCATAACATCGTCATCTTTTTCAGCTCCTGCCTTGTCACTTTCTTGAGTATCTTGACTTGATGATTCCTGACTATTCTGGTCAATTAAATCCGGTTTTGACTTTTTATTTGACTTTAGTAAATCCGCACCTGAAATAGATAATTAAATATTTTGACCGATTCATAATGTTCATTTTATTTCTGGAAAATTACACAAGCAGCAACTTCAAGGAGCTGGGCTGGTTAGGGCCTGGTTAGGCAGGAGGACAATGCAGTACACTCCTGTGCGGGATGTCAGTGCAGATCTCAGTTCTGGGGGAACTGAATTAGAAAGAAACTCAGAATTAGAATTAGACTAGTGGAGTGAGAGATGGCGCACTGGAATTACCCTAAACTTAAGTACATAAACCATGTTCCTTTGTGCCTGTGAAAGAACTCAATGATGTTTAATTGATAAAGCAAGCCAAACATTACACTCCATAAGGTTACTAAAGAGAATTATGTATTACTTAAGGCTAGAAAACTCTGATAAGGTGTTGTAAATCAATGAAAATTTAATATCACAGCCATGTAGTCTACATAAAGGATGTTAAACCCATGGGCACTACCTTAGATTGGCCCGTGACTCTACTCAAGCCCTTGCAGCGCAACATTTTATTAGCAACAGAGTGGTTCACAATTGGAACCAGAAAACATTATATCAGCCACATCAATAAACTCCTTCAAGAATAAACTTGACAACTAGTTAAAAAAAAAAGTAAAGTAATGACTAATGACTTAATTCAACACTGTGTGATACAGACAAGTCATAGATAAGCAGCCACAGGCTTCTCATCTTTAATAAATAAATCTATAGCCATCTGCATATACTTTGGCGATGCCTGAACCAACCCTTTCTCAGTAGGGCAAGGATTGATACTAAAACCCTACTCTGAGAGTTCAATGTAATCTACACATCACTAGCAGCATTCAAAACATCAGTGTGTATGGGACTACTTACTGTTTTTCTCTGCTTGACTATCAACATCCATTGTACTATTACTTTTATCACCGCTGGCACTATCTTCAACACTCATATCATAGTCCAGGTGATTATGGAGTTCGCCATCAACTTTGTAACTGGAGGCCTCGGCCTTACCGGTGCCCCCCTCGTCTGCCCTCGGGCTCTCAGACGACACACCATCCTTTTCGTCCATTATCCGATTGGAAAATCCTCGACAGTTTAATCTAGACGGCACATCTGAAATAACATTTACTACATGAATTAGAAATCTGTTGTTGATACCGCTAGGGTAGCGGTATACCCGGCGATAACTTTGAGGTTATATCCCAGCAGTCTACGAGTTATTCGTTCGTTGTTATCGACGGTGAAGTAGAAATAATTATTCTCAGATCAAGCTTCATACCGATTGGATGTTAGGGACGCGTAAATTACTTTTAAATGATGCTTTTAAACTCATACAAAATTTTATTGCCTGTGACGCCAAAGAAAATGCAAGCAAGCCTCACATCCCGCGCTAATTTTCATTCGACTCTTTTATAAGATTGGTAAGAGTTTTATAGGTTTCTGCAGATATTAAATGAGGATAGAAAGATAAGCGATGGAGTAGATATCATAATTGTGTTTGAAAAGGATAGTTTTGGACAAATATTTAATCTTGGATGGTTTCTTTGTAGGCTGTACCTACCTAATTATCGCCATAAAACTTTTTTCGAAACTACAACAGGAATTTCTTGCATAACATACTAATCAATTCGGTGACACTGGCACTAGCTTATAATAGAAACACAACGGTACCTAACTTAGCTAAATAATTCCGCTTTCAAGGTACGAATTACTTCGAAGCACAACAAACGACCACCATTTTGGAATCAACTTCACCAAATAGCTGCTTTTATTTCTATATATTCTGAAAAATCTTTGACAGCGTTGGGATATCTTACATGCAACTTAAAAAATTATTTAGATATATTTAGTTTTTTGTCTATTTATCAACATCATTAATATGATCCATTTATTTCAAATAAATTTAGATAAGTTGTAAAACATACAGGAAGTGGCAAAGCAATTTGACTTAATCGGTTGGCTAAAACTAGTGAAGCCATAGACACGCACATTATTGTCTGTGGAGACGCTACGACGCGAATACCTCAAAAAGTGTATACATCGGCGGCGTGGATATCATCATAGCCGTATTTATGCAAAACGCTACCACTGACAAAAACACTGTTTTGTTATATCAAATCAAATCAAATCAAAAACTCTTTATTTCCATAAATACAATAAATGTACACTTAGAAAAGATCAAATCATAAAACTCATGACTATGACAAACAAGGTTTTTCGTATAAACATGAATACCACGAAAAACGTATAGCGATGTAATATTATTGAAGTAAACGTTTTATTGTAAACCATGTTGTAATAAATATATTAACTTAAAGGAAATCAAAAATAAATAAAATATTAATATAAATATGGGTTTTTTTTCAAATCAATAGTACCATAACTCACATGGCATTCACAAAATGTAACGTTACTTATACCTATGTGAAAATGTTACTGGGTGTCACATTCGACCGAAAATTAACCTTTCACTCTCACATAACTGCGCTCGCAAAAGAGTCTTTCAGGCGTCTGGGGTTTGTGCTCAGGAACGCCCGGGACTTCCGTAATGAGCATGTTATATGCCTAATCTTTGGCGCGCTCGTCCGCAGTAAGATTGAAGCCAGCGCTAGTGTCTTGAACCCGCATGAGGCCAAGTATGCCTTAATGCTTGAAAAAGTGCAAAAGGCATTCCTGCGGTTCCTGTACAAGCGCCGATACGGCTACTATCCCTTCTTGTACCCTTCTAAGTTCCTGATGGGCTGTCCGGGGTACAACTCATTGGAGACGCGGCGCGCTTTTGATCAGCTATCCAAAGGTATTCCGTGGGAAAATAGACGCTCCCGAACTGAGTGATGTGTTGTGTCTTTATATCATCAAAAATTGTGTTCACCTCTCCACTGGTCCATCTCATCCAAGTACCAAACATGGAGCTTGGATTAGAGACGTTGAATTATTGGTTGGAAGACAAGGCTAATTATGGCTAGACTAAGATTGTCGTTCTGCTGACATCCAACTGAGCTGTGGACGAAATGACTTTGTTCCCGTAGCTTAATTTTAACGGCGAACCGTAACATTGACCAGAAAACAGGGTAGGTATTTCTGGATTTTTTTCTTTAATTTCTAAGCTAGGCCACTTTCTACGGAAATGAAGGCGTTTTTGACGTCTACCTTCAGAATTACCTCTCCATAATTTTGGTATTAAATGTAATGTAGGTATTAAATTAAGGCGCTACCGCGACCCAAATCAGTGCCACCACCTATTTTATCTAATCACTAAGGAAGAATTTTCAAAAATGGATTTGTATCATAGATGTCGCGGACTGAAAGAAGCCGAAAACCACTGTCTACCTATCTCAAAAGATTATTATTATACCTATTGTTAAATCAGTTTTTAGTAATTTACTCCGAAATTATAAGCTAAGGAAAAAAAATAACAATAGACTCGGTTTTGTGAGACCTAACGAATGAAAAATTTCTTTTTTTGAAACGTTAAGCACGGTTTAAATACCTAATATAATTTTTTTCACTTGCAACTAACTCATTGTCTCGAAAACTGTGTTAATGGCACGCATGTGTTCATGATGATATGACGCAAAACAATGCCACATACCTACGTACGTACCATATTTCGTATTCGAGACTGTTTTAATATCTGTAGATTACTTCTTATTCAAAAAATAAATGTCCACCCGTGCGAAGCCGGGACGGGCCGCTAAATAAAAAGTTTGAGAGACACCGTAGCGGATATGACATACACTTGGGAAAACCCGATTGACCGTTGTTTCTCGGAGTATGACACTTTGTATTATTTTATTTATTTATTTATGTAAGGATTCCCAACAGAAAAATCACATCATTTATAGTAAAGATTAACAAATATGTACGTACATATATATTATTTATATTTTCATATTTTACCATTATATCTGTACTGTACCTAAATAGATACACCCTACACCATGTTGTAACGAGCTAGACAAGGAACAACGACTACTTTCAAGCCCTCTCACTCGGCTCGTTTTTCTACTCTGAGATATCACAAAGACAAATGAGCCTTAATCCTATAAGTTTACAGGATACTTTTGAATAGAGGTGGTCGTTTTTACTAACATCGTTGTTGACCAACGATGTCAGTGTACGATGTTCCCATCGGATGGCGAATAGGTGAACAACGGATGCCTGCGACAACGAGATGCCGAACCGAGAAATGCCGATCGCCACCGACAACAAACGAACGTCACACCGACATCGGAAGAGCGGGGAGGTTAGTGGCGCGGCATCGGATGGCTAACAACGAAGTCAGCCGAGTAATGCCGATTGCCAAACCTAAGCAACGAACATCCATCCATACCTCACCTCACCGCCCGCATGCCTGCGTGTGTGTGAGCGAGAGGAGAGGATGCTAGAACATAGAACTGAACGTTTTATTATAACTAACTAGATATGGCATGAACCATGTACCAATGTTATTTATTATTAAAAAAAATACGATATCAATTTTTTTTACCAAATGTCTCGTTTTAATATAAGTATTATGGTTTTTAGATTTACCCTACTACTAGGAACCAAGTTAGATATTGAATTATTTTTATTTGTTCAAATTCCGTAATTTAGGACCTACCCATCTAAAACGCTCATGTCACTTCCAGTAAGTTTCATATGCTCGTTATTCTTGTCGTTTGTTTGGATTTTTTCATTACCTACGCAAATTACGATGATGTGCGCACCGCAACGCGACCGACATCGTTGGCGGCAACATCGACACCCTAGTATCAGTGTTGTGCAGTTAGCAACCCGGCCGACATCGTTGGCGGCAACATCGACACCCTAGTGTCAGTGTTGTGTTAGCAACCCGGCCGACATCGTTGGCGGCAACATCGTTTTTCACAACGGATGCCATTCTGACAAAAACGATGCGCATCGTTGTGGAAATTCAACGACAACGCCCATATCTACTTTTGAATGAATGATATATGTTCGTGCAAGATCCAGTTTCCTCTAAAGATTTATGCGCACGCCCGGCACGGTCTCCACAGAGAAGTTTTTTTTCTGAACGCAGCTGTATGAGAATTGACAGCTGGTGGTACTCTCTTATTGGTTAGAAACGGCGCTTATCTAAGCGCATTGAATCGAATTTATGAATGAAAGAAAAGCTTTCTTTCCATTGGCCAATATTTGACGTGCGTGAGCACCGGACCGTTCTGTAACGCTATATGACGACGTGACGTCACAGATATCGTAATTTAAAATTTGTTTTCCTGTTTTACACCCCAATTTTTGTTCAATTTTTGTTTTTATTGAAATATTGAATGGTGAAAACAAAGTATATCCGAATAAAAAAGACCACAAATTTGTTTTTATGGTAGATTTATCTTATCGCGCACAGTCAAAATTGTAAAAAAGTAAATTTTATGCATCAAAACCAAAACCGATCAAAACTCAGTCAATCACACGGTCAACCAAACTTTGAACCAACAAACCAATAGATAGCCATCCATGTAGTTAAACACCATCTTTCCAATTTTGTAAAATTGTAATTCTCTAAAAAATTACGATCAATTTTGGCCACATGAAGGCGTACTTTTTTTAAAATCTGAAAATAAAAACTTGTTTTTTTCAATTTTGGCGGGAGCCTTTGGCACTGTGTCGTCCGCCTTGCCGTCATCGAACGGTTGCCGAAGTGGCGATGCTATCGGCCTGTCGTGGGCCTGTCACCTGTCGCCCGTTGCGCTCATACTCAGCGCTCATAGCAGATATCGTCGTTATTCCTTCATTTTCAGTATTATTAAAATTAACAGTGCTATAGGAACCTATTAACAAGGGCGGTGCGCAATTGATGTGGACTTACGACGATGCGTCGCGATTAGGTTCGGATATGGATAGGCGTGCGTACCAGTACAGTGCAAGTTACGGTTCTGGATTAGAGGGATTCAACCCGGTGGGATCGGTGTTGGAGTGGACGCAGGGCCCGCAGGGCCCGGCCCGCGTCCAGCGCCGTCGCTGCCGCAGCGAGGGGCTCGAGCGCTCGCCGTATGACAATGCTAGGGAGCTCCGATCGGCAGACGGTACAAGGGAGCTTCGCTCGTCAGACGTCAACAGAGACCGGACAGGCTCGGTTCGGCAGCAGCCCAACAAGAGCCACTACACCATAAACAGGAGCCCTAAACAGTTCCGCCACGAGTGCATGCTGCCCGCTGAAAACGGCGACTACATCATGTCTAGCGAAAGGTACTTGTGAATGCAATCTTATCTTTCCAACACTTATGGGTCTTCCCTCCTTCCAAGCTTACCTAGCCATTTTGCTAACATGCCTATTATTATAATGAACCATACAGGTATGTCCAGTAAAAATTGATTTAATTTTGGTTTTTTCCAGATACCAGTCAAAATTGTTCAGAAAAAGCCCCACCCGACCTCTTCTAGTAACAACATTATCCAACACTAAAGTAGAAGACAGTAGATTGCCAAAAGTGGAAGAATTACTTGAAAAAGTTGACCATGAAATGATTGAAGTTGCAGTCAAAAAACCATTGAAATCAATACTCAATAACAGCATGTTGATGTCACCTAATCCGCCAGCTCTGAAGTCACAGCCTCCAGGCATATTGAAAAAACCTAAGAGTAAAATATACCAGGACCCCAAAGTCATTCTGACGGGTCAACGCAGACAAAGAGCAGCCAGCGAGTCTGATTACTATTGTAACTACCGAATTGGATCTCCTATTGACAAGTAAGTTAAACATAAAGAACCTATTTTGTATTTATGCCTTTTACAAATCCTATGATAAATTTCCATCAGAACTATCAGAACTAGTACTTAGCTGGCAACATTAAAACTGAGCAAAACATTGCCATTTTAATCTGATAAAAACAGATAAATTTATTCCTCAATCAATGTTTACTAATATGTTTTAGGTTATGGCTACAATCACATGCCTAAAGATTATTCACATGTTTCTGAATACTACCATATCAAAGAAAACAGATGTAGTTAAATCTGGTTGGTTATGGTTAAGTATTGAAATTATCTGAAGTGAAATAGACAATAGTAAAACAAATTATTTTGGAATGTGAACAAAATAATATTTATAATCGACTGTTATGTATGAAATGAAATATGAATGAGGTAGTGTGTGAAATTAAAAAATTGTGATATGGTAATTTCTTCTTTTGTGGGTATGTCAAATTAAGAGCTCTCTGTTAAGACTTAACAGATTTATATTTGTTATTTTGTCTTAGAATAAAGCAAGGCATATTCAAACTCTTTGTACAGCCCAAATGCTATCCAACAAAACTAAAATATACACAATGTGGAGAAATATCATGTTTACATGTCTAAATTATCACAGCAAATGTGTGGAGAAACTCATTCAAAAAACTTTTTTTGAATTAAAAGTATTCCACTCAACACCAATCTATTAAAAAAAATTTCATGAATTATTCATGTGTCAATTTGAAGAACTTCTGTGTTATTATATAAATTATCTGAATACTTATTTATGTGGTATACAAGAGTTTCATATTTTGTACTAAAAATAATAATTGTAATTTTTTTTACAGCCGCCTCATATACCAATCAGCAAATACAAAGCGAGCCAAAGACAACTCTGGTACTGGCTACTCCTACGGCACGGCCATAGCTAGTCTGCCTAACCATTGTAAGAGCCCTATTCATCGGGATTACATCAAATCACGGTGTGCTTGCAAGGACCATGTGCTGATCACCGATGATACCATGCATGTGCTGCGCACCACCGCTATCAACTCTGTCTGTGAGACGACGGTTGATTTGTTGGTAAGTTTCAGTTTTAATAATGGCGCAACATGTTTAGCAGAATTTTATAATGTGAAAACATAAACAGACAAATAGACATACATAATAGACTACACACCGAACCCGCCGACGCAACCCTGGGGCTTTGTGCAACATATTGACTTTGATATTGGCAATATGTCTAGTTTGCCACTTTTCTGCCAGTATTCAGCTCATGGAAATTTCAGAGTGAGATTTTTACCTAGTACAAACTAAAACTCTAAAGAAAAAAATAAAAATAACAAACAATGTAAGGCTTTACTTCGGAATTGAATAAAGCAGAATTATTATTACATATTTACATCAATAAATTTACAAAGAAGAAATATAATTTG
This sequence comes from Eupithecia subumbrata, assembly GCA_949316285.1. Lineage (NCBI taxonomy): Eukaryota > Metazoa > Arthropoda > Insecta > Lepidoptera > Geometridae > Eupithecia > Eupithecia subumbrata. The sequence goes on from OX438632.1 coordinate 5,180,964, forward strand.
AGGGGAAAACGGACCGAAAGGAGACTCTTTAAACTCAACACTGCGTGTCATAAGCATTTCAGCTAACAGCTGCTTGTCTTTTACAAATGAATAAATATAGATGATTACTCAATGCTACTCATATTGCAAAATGTTGCTCAACCAATAGTAAGGTTTTATGGATGCACCATAAAAGCCACCTCGCTAATGTCATTAGAGTTAAGTGGCATTAGACTAGCATAGGAGGAGCACCACCTGCACCGTAGGGAGGGGTATGAGAATTGGAGACCAATGCTTGTTTCGAGCTTAATTGTCCCCCTTATTGATTAATGAACGAACATGCGAGCAACCCTATGGCCGTCTATTGGTTTGTAATGTCAATTTCTATCGGATGCAACTTGTATCAGCAAGAAATACGCATAGTTGATAATGATAGTTCATCTCGTAAATCACGCCTACAGTTACGTTTACGTCATACCAGCCTCCATTCTATGTTTACACCAAGTTTACACGTCATAATTTATTACTAATGTGACGTCAGTGCAGATATAGACAGCAGTTAGAAGTGCTAAAAAATTGACGCATTAAGAATGCGAGGTGTTTTTCCACGCATAATGTTTTAAGCTTTTTTATGTAATTGAATATTGAGAGTGGAACCCAGTCGTATAACAATTGCGAGCCCGTTTCGAACAAGAATTAAGCACAAACTCGTTAACTTTCCTTGTAACTTTTCTTTGCTTAATCTGAAAGAACCGGAAATAAGTTCGTCCTTCCAAATTACATTACAACTTAAAATAGCTACAAAGTTGGAATGCAAAATTGCGGTAATAATGACAAGCTTGCGTGATTCATAAAACATTGGGTTAGTACAAAATTACTGATGCCATGAGGAACTGACTTCCGAAAATAGATTTTAAATTAGCGAAACAATTTTGGATAACGAAATTGCGCAATGCGATAGTTTTATCTGCAATGAATCAGATCTACTACGCCTTGGATACATTCATGAGATCTATATTAGAATACCTGAGACAAAGTTTTCTCGTAGGTGTGCTGTAAATTTAGGTTAGTGTGAAAATAGTTTATTTGCTCCACTTTCACCTTGACTAAATTTGAAAAACATTTTATACGATTCGAAAAAAATATTATTAGTTTTCTCATTTAAAAAGATTGGGCAGCGTGTTAAAATCGAGCAGTACAGTAAAATATTCATTTTCATTATATCGAGATCTTAAAAGAGAATGAAACAATTTTTGTTCTTTAGAACTTAGCGACTAAATTATTCTAAACATAACTTAAAATTATAACATTTATAACTTAAAGCAAGCTAAAATTTAATCTGATCTGAGATTGTGCCGGGACTCGCAACACGTGCTAAATTCTGAGGCTCGACTTTTTAAGGCGATAAACAATCGAAATATTATCGTGTATATTTTTATACCTACATGATTAAATTGCGATTGTACGATACATTATTGTCTTAATCGAGGCTCGGGCCGCATGTCTAGAACCGTCGCTGGAACGTCTTGGCCGGCCAGAACCTACAGAGTTACTTCTAAAGAATCTTCCTTCATACATATTCGAGTACTCATAGCAACCTAAATTTTTCAACACGTGCTCTTCTCGTTTCGGCACAGAATCGCTTTTCACGGCCGCTACAGAAGTCGTCTGTTTACATAATTGCGAATCTACGGTAGTTTTTTAAAGTTTACAAGCTGAAGATGTTTTTAAAGTTTGATATTCGTTGTTTCAAAATGTGATATGATGCAAGATGTGAGCATGTGTTTACTTCTTTAGCCGGTTTTGACGTGATTAAATTCTTTCTTATCATTATCTAGATTGATTAGCTATTACAAGGTGATTTTTCTAGTCTTTGATAATAGTTTCAGTGTTGTGCCTCAAGTAAATAGAAAGATTTTTAGATTTGCGTTTTGAAATTCGGTGATGCTAACGAAATGCGTCTTCTCAAGAAGTTTATCAGAAAATTTTGTAAGTCGGTGAGTAGCCTTATCTGTTTGCAGTCGATTAATTATAAAAATATCAGAACAGAAATAAACATCATGGCGTACATCATGAACATTGTTTTCAATAGCGCCGGCGCAGCTCGTATCTGGCTTTATTAAGAGTACCTACATGTACAAACGAGGTAAAAGCTCTTTAAGTATCAAGGACGTTCGAAGCTGTCAATCATCAAAAGTCCTGCTTCTGTAGGTACTTCAGGGAGTTGGACTGGTAAGGCAGGGGATGATGCACAATCCTTTTAATATTATAAAGCCACTTTCGGCTTTATAATATAATTGTGAAATGTGAATTTTTGTTACATAAGATCTCCAAAACTACTGAACAGGTGATGATAAAATTTGGCGTACATTTAGAACATAGCATAACTTAGATAATAGGGTACTTTTATACCGAAAATACGCGTGCGATGCCGCGGGCAGAAGCTAGTACACTCATGTGCGATGTCGGTGCAAAATGTCAGTGTAAATCTCAGTTATTCCACTTAGGCCCGTATTATGAAAGCTTACTCGTTCAGAACAATTTTTTTTAGTGCACTCTAACATAGGCCATATTTGAGTGACTTTTATGCCATAGAAAAGCGTAACTCAAGCATAGATGGATGACTGAGTAAGCTTTCATAATACGGTCCATAGAATTAGATTATGACAGATGTTCTATGATGAATATGAGTTTACGTTTAAGCTAAAATTATTCACCAAAATTCTTACCAATTAACTAATCAAAATGAATGTTGAGAACTTATTATTACTGGTTACATCTAACAGAAACTCGTCATTATTTCGCCAGCTTTATTTACTTCATCATTGCTGTAACAGGGACGTAACGTAACGTATCAGACTTTTTGCCCTATACAGGGTGCCACGGAAAGGGTGTACTAAGCCGAAAGGGGGACCCCGAGTGGATCAACTTGTGAATAATAAATGATTTTTTTGAATTTCTTTTTTTTTTATTTGCAAGTATTAAAGTTTTTTCTTCCTATTCGGGTTCTTTTACTTGCACTCTTGCGTTTTTTAACAATACAAAATATCCAACAAATGTTTTCTGCTAGTTTTTTCAGCAAAACCAATGTTGTGTCATGAAATAATGCAAACAAAAAAAATAAGTAAATCCTTTGAAGTTTTAATTCAAAATTACAATGAAAGAATACACGTAAAAAAAAAAAATTAAGAAAAAACGTCTCTAATTTTTCTCAAATAAGTAAAAAAATGTGCGAAAATAAAAAAATCTTAGAACAAACGTTGACTCCTTCGATGTCCAGAACCACTATAAATAATACACGTCTTGGGCAATAAAAGTCAGACTTTCATTGCCCAAGACTCATTTTCATAGCTGACAAAAATGACGCGATAAAGAAGCAATCCTATTGGTCGGCTGGAAAATTAGCAATGTAGCACATCTGGTGGAATGGTAGCCTAAAAATGTCACGTCTAGCCTAATCCAAAGCTGGATTACGCTGAGTGTTGTAAGTCGGTAACATGACAACATAGATAGATGAAGGGCTTCACTTAGACCTTGGCGTATAGGTACTTTCCGAGGCTTTACCTAATTCGGTGGAAATCGCATAGTCATCATTCCGTTGCAAATAAAAAGTGATAGTTCATCGACAGTAGAATCATATTGAAATTGATAGCGACCTTAAACCGGTGTCTCTGACGACTTACTAGTTTATGCCCGCCGCTTCGCACGCGTTTTTTCTATGGAAACGTTTAAAGGTGATTTCTATCACGTGGGAACCAATTCATGGGATAAAAAGTAGCCTATGTGTGATTTCAGGATTAAAATTACCTGTATGCAAAATGTCAGCCCGATCCGTTCAGTAATTTTGGCGTGAAGAGGTAACAAACATCCATCCATCCATCCATCCAAATCGCATTTATAATATTAGTGTGATGTGACTAGGTTCTGCCCGCGGCTTCACACGCACTTTTCCAGGAGAAAAAATACCGGAATACCGTTTACCTCCCTGCCAAATTTCGTTCGATCCTTAGCAACATCATCAGATCTTCAGCCATTTAGGTGTGAAAAAGTTAAAAGACGGATAAACATACTACAAATAGACACACAGATAGACAGCGTTATTTTCTTATTTATAAAATTAGTAGGGATTGTTAAAAATAGCTGTAAACTAAAATTCTTTCACTGAAGCTCCGATGCGTTCCCTAGTCGTCCCTGACACATCTAAAACACCCAACCGTTTATTTGATTGTCGCATCGTTACACAGGTTTTGGCATAGTTCCATAGATCCAAATGAAAATGTCAATACTGCAAAATCTGGCTATCACAGTCCGGTGCGTGGACGATCTGATTGAGATCGGTCCCTCTTATTTGAATAATAAACGTGGTTTCTGTGAAAATTGTGAAAAAAACTTTAACTGTAAAGTGTATTATTTAGGAGTCTTGTCTACTAAAGTGAAGCGTACGCGTCGCTACGCTAAAATAAAATGTTTTTCCATCTTCTCTAATGAAATTCTATAATACTTCACTATATCCGAACTCTAGGAAAAGTTCGGATATAGTGTGATTTTTTGCGGAGCTTTTTGCTAAAGTAGTTACGCGTTGTCTCACCGAACCGTGTTTGAAAGGACAGTGGCGATTAAAAAAAAACAGTAAAAATTAAAATGTAAGTAACTAATGGCGTCACGTGAGCATCATGACAATATAATTCGAGTTTCGTAGCAAGTAGCAACCTCTCATAAGTTGGTTAGTATGTTTGTTAGTTTCCCCAGTATCGATTAATTAAACCAATATTCATCGGAAACTAATTGTATTAAATAAACGCATGCTTTGTCTAGTTCCGATGCCAAATAGCATTGTGACAGCGAATTTGTTGATGGAGATAGAGATTCAATACAAGCCAAGATTTAGTTCGGTTCGTTTCAGCTAGCTTGCATGACAGTATTTGTGACTTTCATTTTCGTAAAAGTATTTTCACTATAACATCACATCACATATGCCTCAGCACATCGACAGACGCAGTTCTTAACTGCCGGGTTAAACCAATATAAAGAGTAGACACATTTCGGGGGTAAAACAACAAATAGAACCTCGAATTATATTGTCATGATGGTCACGTGACGCCATTTTGCCTCTTGCTACATAATCCACTTTAGCTGAAACTGTCCTTTAAAGAAATTTGACCCAAGCACCGTCCTTGACATGCTCTCCGCGTGCCGCTTTCAAGGCGTAGAAAACAATGCGAGCTTATTTTAAACTGTCGTAGCGACGGCGCTGTGTTGTACCTAGCTTTAAAATTGCAGCAAATTACTCTGTAGGTAAAGTTAGTTCGCTCCATTGCAGTAAAATACCTTACAGCAAAAGTTTGTTCGTTAATTTCTAAATTGTTCTTGGTTGGGAATGCTTTAAAATCTGTATTTAACGAGGTTAAACGGAATTAAGCCACAAATTGTGCTAACATTAATAACTATGAATAACATTGTAAAAACCGCGTTAACTTTGAACAGGCTAGAAAATAATGTGAAGGAAGCGAAGTATATAATGCACTGTAATAGTCGAGCTAAGAATAAATAGTAAAATTAACTTAAAACGTGGGTATTTTGGCCATAAAGATCACAAACTCCTTACACATAATAACCTGCCTCAACATAATACATAGATGCATGTTATGCATATATTATATTGTTGAGTGGGTTATGCCACATATAATGTGGCATTATAATATAACTTACTATTATAATATAACACAACACTGGGTTCATACACTAAAACCACAGTATTCATAACTAAAACACTAGAGATTTATATAAGACGCAAATGATATCAAACAAATTGCAACTCGATACTTTTATTTAACACTAGCTGCTGCCCGCGCCTTCGCACGGCCTTATTGCGCAGCCTATGTACGGACATAGATTACTTTACCTCCCTGCCAAATTTCATTGAAATCCGTTCAGCCGTTTAGGTGTGAAAAGGTAACAGTGACTTAAATTTATTATATTAGTATGGTTTGGAAAAAATCTCAAACTAACTCTATCATTAGGTACCTTATAATAAATTCATCGCATATCATAATTCATAAATTGTATGGCCTATTTATAGATAAGATATTTCGGCAATATGACTAACCGTTTCCATAACATTGTTTTCCTCTCATACCTTATTTTTTCAACACGTGCTATTAGCTCGTACTTTTTTAAATTTACGAACCAGATATCCAAATGTTATTTCGGCTTTTCAAGGATACTGATATGGTAAAGAAATATAAAATTACGCCATAGAAATAGTTAACATACGAAAAAGAGATCAATCTTAACCTATAAATAATTTACTTCTGAAATTCTTTACGAGGCTAGCTTGACCCTAAGAAGAGTTTTCTTACATCAAACCATAAACTAAAAAATACATAAATAATGCTTTTAGTCTGAGAAAACTTACCTAAGTAATTTACAATGGCGAGTGCAAGATACATAGTTATGTTAACCTAGATAAGTAAAATTTGCCAAGTCCATACTAACGTAAACGTATCGCAGACCACTTAACGCATTCACTGCCCTGTCTCCACGTGGACACGGCTGACATGTGCGTCTAAGGCCATGAAAGTGTTAGAGTAGCTCTAACCTTAATCCTCTATATATTGTCAAGAGCTTACCTTTAGGGGCGAACCTAGCGGGTTTGGTTATTAAACTAGGCCTAGATAGAACATTTTTATTTTGGTTTCTTGGAGGTGGAAACACGATTAAGAAAAAAAAAATACAATTAAGAAAATCATGAAAGTGTACCGTTTCGCACATAATTTGGTCGAAATCTCAGGAACCCTGGGGTGGTGTATTAAAATGACTTAAGTTTTGACTCGTAGGCTATTAATAATCTGGAGGGTGATTACGGTGTGGTAAGGCACGGCATTACGGCTCAAACGTTAGCAGTTGAAACGTTAGGGTGCGCGTTCATAGGCTGGCATCGGACAATCCGCTGACAAGTGCGTCCACTGATCGGCAATCCGAATGACGACATTCGCAAGAAATGGAAAAGTTGCCTTCAAGTATCCTCGCCGGCATTACCGACAGTCCGCTCCGTGCTGTACGGATTTTTCATGTCCATTGCTGGGGCAAATGCGGATTGTCCGATGTCGGCCTGTGAACGCGCACCCTAACGTTTCAACTGCTAACGTTTTAGCCGTAATGCCGTGACTTACCACACCGTAATTGGGCAATTCCTGAATAAACAAAAACTCGGTTTTTGCACATTCACCACCGTTCCAAAAACGCTCCTATGAAAGCGAAATCCAATGCCCATCCTTTTTGACAAAATGGCGCGCATTGCGCCCTCTTAAGCTCAACTCCCTCGCGTAATGAGTATTTGACCTATATTTAAAGCGCGGCCTGATTCACATCGAGTTTATTTTTAATCTTCCCGGTGGAATGTCCGTACGGCTCACGTTGACATACCTCAGCCGTCATAATACGATTAGTGGTATTTTCAGCTGAATCGGGTTTTAAGCTTACCCCGTACTGCTAAATCTCACCGCGTGGTTTTTTCCGCGGTATTCTGCAACACAGGAAATTGTATGAAGCTGCACGCACATTATATCCACTGTGCGGGGTACGCTTTAGCAGATGTGATTTGATCAGTTGTTAACTAACCGAGGTATTTTAAGTATCTTGTCCTTCAGTAAAAAATGCATGAATGCAGCCTTATAGTATAGCTTATGCTTTGAACTTTTTAATACAAAAACTAAATACATGCCAAGAAATATAACCTCCTGAAAATCAAACTTTTGTGTCTCGACGGGAATTAACTAATCATCTGCAATGCAACGTTATTTTTTATGGATCTAAGATCGTGTCTGTCATATACACTACCTGGTCCTGACTGAAAACCAGCGTTTTTTCACAAATTAACTACCCTAGGTTTTTGTGTTAGAACAACAACCTGAGTCAGGACCTATTAGACCTACACACACACATGCTTAGGTACTTGTGTTAAATAAACGTATTGTGTTAGTATTAATGTTCACTTGTGTTTTCTGTACTCTGTGTCTAAGTAGTCTTTTTATTTTATTTTATTAGTAGTGTAGATTAGTAAATAATTGTCTATCTTTCTTTATGTTAGTTACTCCATATCTCAGCCCACTGTTATCTGATATTGATGATTATTTCGCTTCTGTATAGAACGGAAAAACGAAAATTGAGCCCGTGGTGGTCGTCTATGTATTGTGTGAAACTTTAGTGATCTGAACACAGGTGCATAATAAATAAGTTACGGATGTAAGCGGGTTAACTACGAACCTTAGTTGTTTTGGACAAATTAGGTAGTTAACCCGCTTACATCCGTAATGAATTCATCAAACTACGATAGGTTTTTAGTAAAACAGGTGCATAAGCTATTGTGGTCATATAGTAGCTTATTTTATTTATTTTTATTTAGGTCTATTTGTCCCGTTAAACTTAAAACGGTACAAATATTCCAGAATTTGAAGTAGGTTTTTATGTAATCTTCAAATTATTGTACTTTTAACCGACGAAAAGCGGAGGAGGTTCTTATGTCGACGCGTATATTCTTTTTATGTATGACCACGCATAACTTTTTACCGATTTCGATAATATTTTTTTTATTGGAAAGGGTATACTCCGAAGGAGGTCCCATTTAAATTTGAAAAAAAAAAACAAACGGCTAGGAAAACAGGGGATGATTGATTGTTCACTCACTGATTGTAATGTTTGACCACGCATAACTTTTTACAGAGTAGTCCGATTTCGATAATTCTTATTTTTTGGATAGGGGGTATACCTCGATGTGTCATCAAACTAAATTAGACTCGGAATTTTAACTAGATGTCACCACTAGAAGAATTTGAAGTCGCGGTTCGTTATCGTTTTTTAAAACACGTCAAATTATTAATAAAAAGTATTTTTCTCCGCAGCCTCGTCAAGACACCCCCACCACCGCCAGCTCAGCCGTAAGCCCCGCGTTACCGGTCAGCTCTGTAACCGCGGTGTCCCCCAAGAAGGTCAAGTGCACCAAGAAGCGAGGCAAAGCCAAGGTCAAGGTCAGCAAGACGAAGAGCTCCGGCAAGGTCGAGTGCAGCGTCCTGGAAGAGGGCGAAGAGTAAGTAATCATTATTTTTGTCCAGACATATTTGTATTTATTTGTCTTACCAATCTTCAAAACCATGGTAAAAGAGCACTATTTGTCCTGTTGTCACTGAACGCATACCTGAGTCCCTATGTATATAAGGAGTTTATGTAAATATAATGTAGGTATTATAATGTTATGTACCTCTATGTAGTATATTTTAAGCGTAATATATATCAAAAGTTTTTATTTATATAACTTTTATGAGCACACAGATCCCCTAGTACTATCCAATGATCCTATCCATCCACGGTTGACTGGTAGAGATTGCTCTTGAGCGATAAGACCGCCACTTGTCACTTAATTTTTAAGCTGTTTTGTTGTATTGTTTCTATCGATAAGTGTGCAATAGAGAATTTTCTATCTATCCGTATTATTATAATACTTCAAAATTAAAACTATAAATTCGAAAGTAACTCTGACTGTCTGTCTGTCTGTTAACTACACCTGAAGGGCTGAACGTATCTCAATGCAATTTGACAGGGAAGTAAATGGTATCCTGGGGACGAATCAAATCAAATTAAATCAAAAACTCTTTATTTCCATAAATACAATAAATGTACACTTAGAAAAGGTCAAATTATAAAAATAAACACTGATACGGAAATAAAGTGTTTTTTTTCTGTCGCTTCGTAATGTAGACTTAAGTAAAGAAGCGACGAAGAAACCTTTAGCCTGTTAGTTGTTATTTGTCGAGTTGCAGCAAAACCCGTCCCAAGCTTTTTTATCTTCTAGATAATCTGATATTTTAAAGTAAGCCATTTTGAACACAGCAAGGTTTTGACAATTTGTTTGAATTTATTTACTGATAATTTTTGCAACTCACTAGGAGTTTTGTTGTAGAAGCGTATACATTGCCCTTTACATTAATTTTGTCATTTTGTGTAGCCTAGTTGTGGGCACAGCGAGTTTATGTTTATTACACAGAGTTTATGTTTATTAAAACACAAATGAAAAAAAAATGAAATAAACACATGAAAAATCAAAAAGAGTACAGCAGGGGTCATGTCTACTTTTATAACATAAAAAAACTAAACTAACTTTTTGTACGTATGGCCATTTTAGCACTTACTCGTACATAAAGTTTTATTTTCTGCCTTATTTCTTTTTCCCGTTTATCATGGCAAACAAACTATGTATTCGATTCCCTGCGAAACAGGCTTAACCTAGTGCTATGATAAAAGTTAACCATTAGTTAATAATCGTTAACTATTAACCATTAATTCAAAGCCATAAAATATTGATTGAATAAACTATTACATGGTTGCAAAAAATAAAAAACCTCCGGCTATTTTCCTACTATGCCACAGACGTCATCCATATACTGAACTAAAGAACCAATTATACTCAGAAAACTGGTTAAAACCACATAGAAACTAAATTACAGTATCTCTATGCAAATATTTAATTGTGTCGACATGCGTAGCGATTATTTTAACGTGAAAAATGGCAAGTTTAACATACGATAATTATATTAAAATACGATCGTTCACCCGGCTGTTTTCATGGTCAGTGTGTTTCTATGCTTATACTGATTAGGAAATATCGACTGACATGGCATAGATATTGTGTTTACCAATTTTAAGTCATTTTAATTGAACATTGAGGATTTTCCCGAACATGGTTTATGACCCCCGTGGTCCCGTAATTCAAGATATCAATACCTATTGACCTATAGACCTATTATATTAGTTTATTTTGTTTCTAGGTTAGTAGATAATATAAAACTCAGGTAATTTGTTTTGTAAATATGTATTATATAAGTTCGGTTATTTACTGTATATGCGTTATCAATCCTTATTTTCTTATAAGTATATTTTTTTCCGTCCCAAGGTTGCCTGGGAGAAATAACTCAGCGATATGTCCATGCCAGCGATGGGCTGTTTCGTTCATGGACACAGTGTCAATGAATTACCAATAAGCCTGTAGAATAATCATAAAGCAGATTGTATTATCTATACTTATAATAAAACTGTAACAGGTCCAATTCTGTACATTGAAGATATTTTGAAAATTTTTTTTGGAGGGCATTCTATTATCGATACTGAAGCCAAAACTGTAATTTTTTTCATTCATGTCTGTCTGTCTGTCTGTCTGTCTGTCTGTCTGTCTGTCTGTCTGTTTCTTAAACGCGCATCACGCCGAAACTACTGAAGGTATTGAAATGAAATTCGGCATGATTTTAGGTCATATTACGAGGAAGGACATAGGATACTTTTTATCCCGGAATTCAGTCAGGTTCCCCTGGGAGAGGGGATGAAAGTAAAATTTCTTCACCGCGCATCACGCCGAAACTACTGAAGGTATTGAAATCAAATTCGGCATGATTTTAGGTCATATTACGAGGAAGGACATAGGATACTTTTTATCCCGGAATTCAGTCAGGTTCCCCTGGGAGAAGGGATGAAAGTAAAATTTCTTCACCGCGCATCACGCCGAAAGTGCTGCATGAGTTGGAATGAAACCTAGCACGATTTGAGTTCAAACTACAAGGAAGGACATGGGATACATTTTATCCGGTTCCCCTGGGAGAGGGGATGAAAGTAAGATTCCTTCACCGCGCATCACGCCGAAACTGCGGAATGAGTTGGAATGAAACCTGGCACGATTTGAGTTCATACTACAAGGAAGGACATGGGATACATTATATCCTGGAATTCAGTAAGGTTCCCCTGGGAGAGAGGAAAAAGTATAATTATTTAACCCCGCATCACGACGGAACTACTGAATGAATTCGAATGGAAGTCGGCACGATTTGAGTTCATACTACGGGGAAAGATACATTTTATACCGGAATTCAGTAAGGTTCCCGTGGAGGGGGATAATAGTCAAATTCCTGGGTCGCGCATCACGCCAAAAGTATAGAATGAAATCAAATGATGCATTTTATCTGGGATATCAGTAGGCACGGTTCTCTTGGGAGAGGGGATAAAAGTCAAAATGTGTTCTTAGTTGTAATTCATTAACGCGTCGCCGATTTCATGCATTCTTTTTATTAGAAACAGTGTTGCAAGATCGAATTTGACTAAATCAGTAGAAAGTCGAGTAGAAAATCAGTTCATTGAAACAAAAAAATCAGTAGATAAAGGGTAGGTAAGTTCCTATCCATTTATTATTCCAAGACGCACCCATTAGTTAGGGTTCTACCTTAGTAGGTAGGAACCTAACTAATGAGTGCGTCAATGTTCAGGCAAAGTAAAATGTACAAATGGTCCATGCAATATTCATGAACATGATATTTGGTGGTTTAGCTGGTCCAGTTAACTGTACCACCGAAGTTTGGTTGGAGTAAGTGGTCCAATTAAAGTAACTGGACCACAGAAAAATATTTTGACTGTGGTACACAATCAACTGTACCTACCTAATAACGAAAAAAAATTACGGTGGTCCAGTCAAATGGATCAGGAGCCCAATTCTGTAATACAATGGCTTCACTATGACAATGGAATCGTCGCAGAATCATTACGTAGAATCTTTAGATTAATAAAACTCCAGATAGTGCGTGCGAGATAAATTAATAGTTTCAAACTTGACGCGCGTCTCTACATCTGCATTCATCATAATTTCTTTCATCTAAGGTAGAATACCAAAACGTGTCATTCCGTGACGTCTGTGACGTCCCTGTCATAGTGAAGCGATTAATTTAGCAGAAAAGGGCCCCAGCTGAACGGAACCATGAGTAAGAAGTGAAACGAGTATGACACTTCTTAACACTAACGCTGGCCGAGTCGTAGCTGAAAGTATTGTCGATAAAGAATGGGATTGAAGATGACATTTGCTATCCGCCGTAGACCCCACACGATTTATACACTATTTAACTAGGTACCTAAATAAAGATTCTTATATTAAAAGTGTAACAGGTCCAATTCTGCGCATCGAAGTTTTTTTGCACGGCGGCGTATCATAATATGAGAGAAACTGTGGTTAAATGTGAACTTAATTAGTCGGCAGGTATGGCAATCGCGAACGAAGTCGCGGGTACAGCTAGTATTAAAAATAAAATGTTATTTCATGACATAATAGCAAGTGTAACAGACATTATGAGTCCATAGGTTCCTGAACTAGTTTAAAAACTGTGTTTCAGGAGCCAGTGGCTCTCCGACTAATATTAATAGATAATTATGTCAAAGCAACATAACTTATAACTAATCTTAATTGTAGGTACAGCGAAAACAAATTTAAATATTAGTTCTGTTATTTACAGTCTTGTCACTATAGGTAGACCACACAACTGGCGGATCCTTGTCACAACCTTGTCACAATAAGAAAACAAACGCCAAACACAGTATCAAATGCCACTTTTGTCGTTTGTTACTGTGACATGGTTGTACAGCGATCCGCCAGTTTTGTAGTCTACCTATTTCAACTCTTATTTGCTTAAAAGTAACGATTCTACTATTTACAACAGTTTATTTTTTTGTTTTAAAACAAAAGCTCCTTTTCCAGTGCCAACAGCAGATCGCCATCTCCCGACCCTTGGCAGATGGAGATGGACCTCATTATACCGGTAGCCACATCGCTCACCAACGAGCTCAAGAAGAGGGAAAGTGAACTGGCTCCAAAACCAATCCCTAAGCTAACTAACGGCGCCGCTGTCGTACCCAAGAAACTACCCTCAAAAGGTATTAACACTCCTCAACCTCAACAGTCTGTATTAGTCCACTGCTGGACGCAGGCCTCCCCCTGATAAGCGCCTTATTGACTTTTATCATATGGGGTTAGTGCCCATAATCCCTACGAAAAAACTCTCAGCGCCCATGTGGCATCTCTCTTAGGCTCTTATCAGGAGGAGGCCTGCGTATTAGATTGTAGTATAGATACACTACTCTAGCCGTGTATAGTTATACTATAACTACATTACTCTATTTCGTAGATGACGTTGAGGTTCTCCATAACTTACAACAGCTACGCAACAATTCATTACAAATACGCCGGTTGATGTTTTCAGACAAGCTCAACACAACTAAGGATTTCTTGACCGCTTTGCATACTACGCATCCCTTCCAAGCCACGCCTATGCGAAAAGGTTACTGAACTCCTATTAACCTTTTACTACTTATTGAATTTTTGTAAAATATTTAAAAGATCTTAAATATTTTCTTGTATACACGGTGCTTTGAAAAATGTTTACTAAAACGAAAGAGGGTGATTCTGGACCCCGATTCCACCGGGTTCTACGATTTATTTGATTTTTGAACATTATTTATTTTTTAGAATATTTTTTTTTGATATTAGTGTATGTAAAACTGTTTTGAAATTTCAAAAGATTTACATAATATTTTTGTGATAATTTCAAAACACTGGCTTTGCTGAAAAACAAGCAAAAAACATTTTGTGATTTTTTTGTAATGTAAATAATGCAAGAGCGCTTGAAAAGAACACGAACAGGAAGAAAAAAAACAACCATTTTTGCAAAAAAATACAAAAAATATTTGAGATTTAAAAAATCGTTATTCACAAGTTGATCCCCTCGAGGTGCACAATCACCCCCTTTCCGCTTAGTACACCCTTTCCATGGCACCCTGTATAAATTAATTTGTCTTAATTTGAATATCTTCAAATGATCTAATATAGGCAAATAGGATGACTGCCATATAAAGCCATAAAGCCTATAGTTATACCCCAGCTCGCATTGTGTATTCATGCCTTTATCAAAAGCATGAATGTAAACGTTAAAATCGTAACAATTTGGACTAGAATTGGCTGTTCGTTTGATGTTGCACGCTCACAGATTTTTTGTAAACTATTTCATTACGATTGTAGTTTTCATATCCCATCTGTTTTGATATTTTTTAGACACAATTGCATTATTTCACATTCAGTTTTTTATTGTCGTTGTAAAATTGGCCGTAAATGGGGTCGATTCAGATGTCGCCAAAACGAAACTATACTAATTTGATAGCTCTCTCAACTGTGTTGAGTGACAGCAGACTCCCGCTCCGGGCCGTTCTTGGTGCAAAGGATTGCCATCGCTATTCAGCGAGGTAATGCTGCAAGTATTATGGGCACCTTTGCACCGGGAATGGTCAGGGGCGGGTTATTTAAATAATGACTAATTTTAAAGTTGTATATTCAATACATATGTAGAACTTTTTTTTGACTAAATTTTATGAATGTCATAAAAATTAATAAAATTTAGTCAAATAAATTTTATTAATGTCATAAAGTTCTACAGTAACAATCATCCTTTCATATCGATCGAAATAAAGGCATAAATTTTTAGGGCTGTCAATTTAAGTTTTGGCGACTTTTTAATTGGCACCGCATGTGTAAGGTATTTTGTCTTGTTTAGAATGTAGTTTGAATATTTTGTATATGTAACCGACGAAAGGTGTCTATATTTTTTGTATGTTTTTGTTTTGAATCTGTTATACTTATTAATATTTGTAATAGTAAGTGTTTGAGATGGTGATTTTTGACAGTCATCGTCGAAAAGGCTTCTTTAAGTACGCACTTATTCTTCCTGTCTTTTGTAATCTACGGTATATTTTCGTTGGTAGTCAAATAAATAAATAATAATAATTTAAGACGCAAACGCCACTGTCCTCAACGACAACTAGAAGTTTACTTTGAAAGGAAATTGAAATTACAGTTCCATCGAAGCGAAGATTTTTCGAATTCTACCGTTTTATGCTATCCCGTTTGTAAAAGTTACGTAGACAAAAATTGGGACTGAAAATGACCGCCTCTTTGATGCTGTCGCACTAAGATCTTATTGGTGTCAATTTAGATGTCGCCAAAACTAAACTAAACTAATTTGACAGGACTAAATGCTGCCGTCCCTCTCATAACGATTAAATTAAAAAGGATGACATCATTTTTAGTGCGGTCAAATTAGTTCAGTTTAGTTTTTGAGACATCTGAATTGACACCATTGGATCAAAGATGATCTAAGTCTAGCACCATGAGGCTGTCATTTTCAATCGCTATCTTTACGTGATTTATACCAACAGCTTGCTTGATCCTTCTGTTTTATGGCTTTGATATGCCAATGGAAATTAATACCATTCTACTTTGTTTCCAGACTCCCCCCTCTGCATCCCCGAGTCGGTAACCAGCTGCCTCCGCCCCTCTCTCTTCCCCCGCGTCCCCCCCTACCTAAAGTTCGCGTCGCACGATGAAAGCTCGCCGCTGAAGATGCCGACGCCCATTCAGAAGCACCTCAAGTGGAAGCTCACCACCATCACGCCGATAGTCGTTCAGAAGACGCTCACCAACTCGGGCTTCCGGCTGGTCAAGAGCGAGTGTGATACTGCCGAGTGTCCGCAAGAAGGTTTGTATATCACGTTACCCTATAATATTAGAAATGCGAAAAATTGGATGTTCAGATAAGATATCAAATAATATCAAAAAAAAATTTGACTTCCACGGGACTTGAACCCGCATCCTTCCGAGTCAAGTGCAATCAAGTCCCGTGGAAGTAAAAATTTTTTGCGATATTATTTGATTTCTTAGAACTTAGCCAGAGTGTGAGGCTAACGCACTATAAAAACAAAAAACTTTGAATGTTTAGATGTATGGATGGATAGATGAATGGATGTTTGTTACCTCTTCACGCCAAAACTATTTTAGTTTTAGTGTTTATAGTTTTACCGCAAAACAAGAAACAAACCCTGATTATTACAAAACAAGCCCGGCATCCTAACCCGGGCTTTGGTGTGTTTTGTGATTTCTGCCTGAAGCCTGCAGAGCTGTAATCAATTCAGCATTAATTGATCCAAGAATACCAAGGAACTAGTTATTCTTTTTATTAAAGTTTTCATGCATGTAGATGCCCGTCAAAAATATTTTGGATTCTAGACTTTGGATTCTTCTTTTACACAGTAATTTTTGGGGAAAGTTGCCTACATATTTGTTATTGACCTTCTCTGTAATCAAACTAATCAAAAGTAAAAAATCTGTCGGATTATCTAGACAGACACAATATCTTGCTCATGCCATGCAAAGCTAGTTTAGCCTGGCAACGAATTTATAATATCTACTAATGTTGGCACGTGTAAAAACATGTGGTTGATAGGCAGAAAATGCCTCGGGATTAAGCCGGCCGTTATACATTAGGTTTTCTGGCCTATCTGGGCGTGGAAAAAATACATGCAGATTCTAAATGCAAGGCAATAAAGTTAATTTCAGCTTGTATTTTTCCGTCAGAGTCTCTCTGCTTGAAATAGAGGGCATCTCTTTTTACACTGTAAACTGAGCGAGACTATAGACCCAGAAAGATACCAGACGGATTTGTAGTGTAAAACCACTATGTATCCAATAAAGTTTTAATAAAAAAATAACACTTCATTTCTTCCTTTCAGAAACCGTAGAATGGATAGGCATATGGGGCAAACACATGAAATCCCTCCTATTCCGAGCCATAAAAGACGGACAGAAGATGAACCACTTCCCAGGCACCTTCCAAATCGGCCGCAAGGACCGACTGTGGCGCAACCTGCAAAAGCTTTCCGGGAAGTATGGGGAGGATGAGTTCGGCATCATGCCCAAGACTTACGTGTTGCCGCATGATATGAAACTGTTGAAGCATGATTGGCAGAAACATGCTGCTAATAATGAGAAATGGATCATAAAGCCTGTGAGTATTATTTTACATCCTACTGATGATGAAGCTGTGTGGTGCCGGCTTAGAATTTGCACCACCCCAACTCTTCCCGCTGGTGTCGTAAGAGGCGACTAAGGGATATCCACCGGTTGCGGGCAGCAACGCCCCTTGAACAATTCTACCACCGAACTGCGATCCCCAACCCGCATGCTCAGCATGGGGATTATGGGCATTACACCCATGAGATAAAAGCCAACAAGGCGCTTATCAGGGGGAGGCCTGCGTCCAGCAGTGGACCAATGCAGGCTGTTGCGGTTGAGGTTGATGATGATGATGATGTCCTTCTAGCCGAATTCTGACCACGGTGGCCAGTCTCATCGGAGACTAGCCAGATGCGCAGGACATATTATAGTGCACAAGTGTGTGCGCAAACACAGGTGCACTCTATAATCCCTCGCTCTCATAATCCGATGGGACGACAGACCGACACGACACGACCGGGGAGAGGTCAAGTTACATCCTACTGATACTTTATAGAATGTTTGGGCGGAGACAACACCAAAACTACTGAATAAATCTAAAATCTTGGGCTAAAAATTTGCACTGGTTGTATGCCTAGAATAACATAATAGGTTATGTTTTATACCGAAAAAATACGTGCGAAGTCGCGAGCAGAAGCTAGTGCTTTATAACCCTAAATGCGAAAGTTTGAATGGATGTTTGTTACTTAGCTATCTCCGCACCAGAACTATTGAAACCATTGTCTATAATTCTATATTATACCTGGAATAAGATATGCTACGTTTTATCCAAAAACACTAAGTCGCGTTCAAAAACTTTAGTTTTGTCGATAATTTTGATAACATGTTCTTGGTAGGAGTGGTCGTTGAATGAACGAACTGTTTTTGTAGACTGTTTGTTTGCCGTCGACTGCTAGACCGGTTTACAGTCCACTCATGAACCAGTTTACTCGTGAACGACATTTGCATCGCCCAGTCCAAAGTCGAGCGTTGACGAAACTGTTTGTTTCTCGCTCTCTAGCCACCCGTCTATCAAGCATTCTGCTCTCTTCACACTTGCTTGTTTCGCTAATATGACTATCTCTCTTTCGCCATGCGCCAGGCCAGACTGTATATCGGCGGCGGCGTAAGTGGTGTTTTGTAAAAATAAACTATTGCAATGCAATATGCATGTCAATGTATTATTCTATTAGTAGGCATTACCTACTAAACAATTACCTACCTATCTTCATATGGTAGTTAAGTTGCACTATGCACACAAGCGTAGGTTAGGTACCTAGGAGGGTTATTTATTTCTGATTTTCGGGCATACCTATCCAGGTAGAGACAAACCATTCTAAAAATGCAGGCCCTCTTCATAAAACGTCATAGGTACCTATGACGTTTTATGAAGAGGGCCTGCATTTTAGTAAGTACCTACTTACTTGGCGTGCATTTTTAGATTGCTTTATCTCTACCTACCTAGGTAGGTACCTATCCCGAAGGTAGGTAGGTAGTGTAGGTTCCCTAGGTACCTACCTACTGACCTATGGGATTTTTCTTTTGACGCGTCAAAAAGCAAGAGGCACCGATACTTACATTTTAATACCTACCTACTTATGACAAGTTTAGCACCACTATTACAGGTAGGCCTACCTATAATAAACTAGTGCTTAGGTAGGTATTCTGATAAGTGATACGATAACATAACACTCTGTGCTCAGTGCTATTTCACACTGGCTACTGGCATGGCGATTTGCAAGCGAGTTAACGCCGAAAGACATGGTACCTAGGTAGGTAGGTAGGTACCTAGGTAAATTCATTGTTGAAAAAAAAGTAGTGATCGCGAGGTCTACTGTTCGTAGAACTACTAGTTATATAAAAATACCCAGAACACCCGGAACAAATATTTGCATATCGTACAAACATTTGTCCTAAGGCTGGAATCGAACCCGCAACCTGCGTCGCAGGTGGACCTTTGCCGGCTGCACCACATCGGTCGTCAAAATAGTTCATACGTCGCGTCGTCGATTGGCAAGCGTTTATGATCGTTTTGATTCTCGTCGTCGTTTACCAATCTGTGCATCAACGTTCAACGATCGAACATGTCCTGAACTGAACGGCATAAACTGGTCGAACAGTAGACTGTTTTATGGACTAGTTCATCGTGGACGGTAAACGGTCTCGTTTCGTCGACTGAAAAGAAGTCGACGACCCATTCCTAGTTCTTGGCCCTTTACCGCAACTTTTCCTAATATACATTCTGCGCTTTTGTGCGTTTTTTGAGTTTTTGTGTTATGCCCATGTAACTCAACTTTTCTCCTAAGACCTATTTGGATTAGTTGCGGAACCAAGAACATGCTATCAAAACCCTAGCCTGTTTGAATGTTGCTTCCCGTACATTGAAATCAGTTTTATTTTTTATTCATATACGAGGGGAGGTCCAAAAGTCCGCGGAACGGGGGGGAAGGGACGCAGGTAGCTACCTTTTTTTGGTATGTCGCTAATTGGATACTCATTAAAGGTGTACATGTTAATTTTTAGCCCTTTGACATCATTCGTTTACGAGATATCGCCCTGCAAACAAGTCAATCCGGAAAAAAACTGCAACAATGAACCAAATTGAGTTTCGTGCGCTTTTTGGAGCGCTTTTTGGAGCTGTGTAGCGAAGAATCTACCCCTATTTTGGAGCGGATTGTTACCGGTGATGAAACTTGGGTTCATCACTTTGAACCTGAGTCCAAACAGGAGTCGATGCAGTGGCATAAAAAGGGCACACCACCCCCTAAGAAGTTTAAGGTTTCGGAGTCGGCCGGAAAGATTATGGCTACGATTTTTTGGGATTGTGAAGGAATCCTGTTGATCGACTACAAAGAAAAAGGTGTCAACATTACCGGAGAATATTACGCAAGAATACTAGAGCAATTAAAGGAAGCCATCAAAAACAAAAGGCGGGGAAAACTGTCAAGCGGTGTGTTGCTTTTGCAAGACAACGCACCAGTTCACAAGAGTAAAGTTGCGATGGCTGCTCTAGACCGGTGCGGCTTTGAATCACTCGTCCACCCACCTTACAGCCCGGACCTGGCCCCCAGCGATTATTATTTATTTCCAAATTTGAAAAAAGACTTAAGGGGAAAAAATTTCAAGACGATGAAGAAGTTAAGGCGGCGATTTTGGCTCATTTTGAGGGCAAAGAGAAAACATATTTTTTTGATGGTATACATAAGCTAATTTCTAGATCTGAAAAATGTATTAAGCTCAAAGGTAATTATATTGAAAAGGAAAAATAGTTTCATTGTTTTAATTTCATTACAACTCCTCCATTCCGCGGACTTTTGGACCTCCCCTCGTATTTCTGATCATAAAAATCCATACATATTATATTACACAGAAACTTAAAACTATACGTATACATAGTTCTATGCCATTTACTGTAAGCCCAAAGTGCAAAAAAAAAATATTGCTTGGATTCAATAAAGCTAATGGCATATTCAAATTTAAGAAATTCCGACTTCGCTACTACTAACTATAATTTTATATATTCGGCTTGTTCTATACGATCGATTCACTGTGTGGCGTAAGAATTGACCCCTCTGCTTATCAAGCGTGGTGATTATGGCAAAACCCCCATTGTAGAAACCTTGTAGACCCCCTTTGGAGGTACGCTCAGGGTTCATTGGCTGATGAGTTTTAGATACTGTACGATATAGGGGCAGGGGAGCTCATAGATACTAGTGAAACGACCGCTGGTTTGTAACACACTGCTTTATTGCACTGAGGTGGCACGGGCTGGTGCAGGCACGCACACATGCATAGATGGTAACTACTACATACGTAACAGATACCTATTACGAACAATACTTTATCTCATAATAGTACTAAAACTAAAAAATATTTTCTAGCCGGCATCAGCGCGAGGCACAGGCATCAAAGTGGTCTCCAGATGGACGCAGATCCCCAAGAAGCGTCCCGTGGTGGTCCAACGATACGTGGCCAAGCCGTATCTGATCAATGGGAACAAATTCGACATGAGACTGTACGTGCTGGTCACGTCTGTACATCCTCTGCGGGTCTATCTGTACAAGGACGGGCTGGCGAGGTTTGCTTCAGGTAAGTGAAAAGCTCTTGTATGATATTAAGAACCTTACAAAAATCGTGTGGAGCCAGCTTGACCGTGTGGTTCCGGTTTAGAATTTGCACCACCCCAACTCTTCCCGTGGCACAGTGTTTTATGAGAGCCAATTTTGTGTCATCCCTTTTTTAATGCAGATTCCTATAGTTTGAATCAATTTAAATGCGAAAGTAAAACTCCCGCGTGTCTATTAATCATAGTTACTGAGAAATTAATTTTTGAAAATGATTATTTTTTTAGCAGATAAATACTTTAAAAAATCAAAACTTCTGAAATCTACAAATAATAATGAAATCGATAATGATGGTAGATAAAACCATCGACGGCGCACATTTTAGTGCAATAAAAAAATATCTTAGTTCAGCCGTTACGAATTCATTTGATTTTTTTTTAATTTGTTTTTATATCTTTTACTCGATAATCCACCGTATTAGGACGAGATATTTCACCAAACGGTTGCTTAAGGTGTCTTACATGTGCCCCAATAATATCACGACCTAATTCCAATTGAAAAACAACGAGTCAGACTCGCGCACACGGGTTCCGTTTAATTGTAAGACCTTGCTTGCCAAATTTGATGATTCTAGGTAGACGGGAAGTACCCTACAGGTTTTGTGTGCATGTTATTTCCTTGGAAATTTCATAGTATTCATACGCAGCTGTAACTTTTGATTGCGTTGACCTAAAAGTTTTATTTATATTGAGGCTTCAAGAAGTTACGGACTTGAGTATTTGATGTAAATTTCAACTCTATACCTCCTCGCGTTCCTGAGGAAAGGGGGTTGACAGACGGACAGACAGACAGACGGACAACAAAGTGATCCTATAAGGGTTCCTCTTTTTCTTTTGAAGTACGGAACCCAAAAAAAGTACTGAACGGGTCAAACTATTTTATCTTGAATCCCTTTTACATTTTACCAGCTCGCTTCCCTCAATTCTAATTATATCTTTCTCTTCCAGTAAAGTACAACGACGAGCTGGCATCACTGAATGATCGGTACATGCACCTCACAAACTACTCCATCAACAGACTGTCCAAGAACTATACGCCGAACGAGGACTTTGCCTCTTGCGAGGGACACAAGTGGTATGTATCATTTGTATGTATCAGTACTAGTATAAACCAGCTGTGGGATTATGCAAAAACCACCCATCCTTTAATGACATTTGAAAGACCTTTGAATGGCCTTAGTAATTTGCAATTGTGTGGCGAAGGCCATTGAAATGGCTTTCAAATCTCAATTATAAGATGGGTGGTTTTTGCGTAATCGCATAGCAGCGCAAGACGGTGGTTCAAAGAGATCGGCATAAAAGTATGGAGGCCTTTACTCTTCAGCGGATAAAAACGACAACCGCTGGGGTAAACGCGTGTTCTTGAGTGGAAACCGCGACTCGGCAAACCTAGTTTAGAACGCCCTCCGGCCAGGTAGAATGACGATCTGCGCAAGACCGCAGGCAGATGCTGGATGCGGCAAGCTGAAGACAGGGCGCTATGGCGCTTATTAGGGGAGGCCTATGTCCAGCGGTGGACTAATATAGGCTGATGATGATGAATCAATAAAAAACCATAAATGCGGCAGTTTGTATGTTTAGAAGTCTGTTACCACTTTACGCCAAAACTACTGAACGGATTGGGTTGAAATCTTTCACACATATAGTTCTAGGAATAACATCAAGCTACTTTTTACCCCGAAAAAACACGTGCGAAGCTGCGCGCGGAATCAAGTAGTTTATGAAGCCTTATTCATTCACCATGTTACTTACAGGACATTACAAACCCTATTCCAATACCTCCGCACTGAGAAATGCGTGGACACCGAAGCCCTATGGGACTCCATGAAGGACCTAGTCATAAAGACGCTAATAGCGGGGGAAGCGAGCATAAGCTCGCTCACCAAGGCGAACATAACGTCGCGGTACAACTGCTACGAGTTGTTCGGAATCGATGTGTTGCTTGACGAGAATTTGAAGCCGTGGCTTTTAGAGGTAAGGATTTGAAGATAAATTTAAGGGACACGCATTTTGACGACCTCAGTGGCGCAGCGGGCGAAGGTCCGCCTGCGACGCAGGTTGCGGGTTCGATTCTGGCCTCGGGACAAATGTTTGTACGATCTGCAGAAATTTGTTCAGGGTGTTCTGGATGTTTTCTATGTATAATAAAAAAAACATCTATCTATGTAGTGTATTTTATTAAGTATATCAGTTATCTAGTACCCATAACACAAGCTCTGCTTTGCTTGGGGCTAGATAATGCTGTGTGAATTTGTCCAGCATTGTTTATTTATTTAAACGGATGGCTTCGAAGCCATCTTCCGCAAAATAATTCCATCCCTGTATAGAAAGCACTGGGATTGTTGTCTGGTAGAATAGAGAATTTTGTCATTTTGTCATCGAATGCGTAAGTTATTTGAAATAATTTTTTTCAACTTCATTAATTTGGGTCGGGGTAGCGCCTTAATGTATGCAATGTAGATAGATAGGTAGATAGAAAATTCTTTATTGCACACTATTTATGTGTGACGATACAATGTCATTATTGTCTATTCTAACCTAGAGAAATATCCCCGTGCTTAGCCTACTGATCCGTAGAGTGTATACTGAAAAGTCAAAGGGCAAACGTTTTTTTTCAAAGTGATTAAAAAGTTTTATTTATTATTTATTTAAGATCAGCTCGTATACATCCACTGCTCAACATAGGCCTCCCCCAAAGGATGTCACGATTAGCGGTCCTGAGCCTTGGTCTTCTATAATGCACTTATGGATGGATGCCTCCAATATTATATATCATTCAAATGATCATAATGTCCATGGGAAGTTCCTTTAGCCAGCTGTGGAATGAAAAAATAACTATTATTCTACCTAAATGGAATTCACCTCGTGGTGTAGTTGGTTAGCACATTCCCGTACTGAGGGAAGGTTGCGGGTTTTATATATATATAGTATTTGATTTCTTAGATATTACCCAGAGTGTAAGGGCTTACACACTATAATAACAAAAACCTGGAAATTTATTAAATCCTGGAATATTCTGTATCATGAAACCTGAAAATGAAATACACTTAATCACACAATCACTTAAAATGGATAAAAATCATGGTCATTTGAACGACATGAAAATGTGTTGAAGAGAAAAGCCTACTACAAGGTTTCCTACAATCCTACAATCCTAAGCTGTGCTCCAAGAATAAAATGTTCGTTTTTGTGTTATGATTAATGAACATTTTATTTGATTTAATTCCTTTCTCTCATCCAGGTGAACATATCCCCCAGTCTACACAGCGCGTCGCCTCTCGACCGGCATGTCAAGGGGCCCTTAGTTTCCACAGTACTCAACATCGCGCAGTTCCAAGTACCCATCAAGACCAATCTAGAGATGTTGTCTAAGGATAAACCGCATAAATTGGTAAGATAACTGCGGGACTTCTGGCAATAGGGGTAAATAAATAGTAGATTGTATCATAAGGGAGCAAAATCATATTTTTACGCCGAGGGCGCTTTTTCGAATCCAGAGCGAAGAGAGGGATTCTAGAGTAGAATCCCGAGCGTAGAAAGGGATTCTTTAGTAGAATCCCGAACGTAGCGAGGGTGTGTGATCCTATAAGGGTTCCTTTTTTCCTTTTTAGGTACGGAAACCTAAAAAAACAAATTTGAATGTAAACTTCTTTCCAGGCCGGACTGCCCTACGATAGCAGACTGTACACTGTTTACTTATCGAAAGAAGAAAGGGATAAGCACATAATATACACCAACATGGAAGATAGAGATATGGTGAGTAAAACAAAATCCATAATTCATTTAGAATTTTAGACCTGGAACAAACTTCTGCAAACTTCTCACTACATGTCTTGTAGGTAGAATTCATTCCACTTTTATTAAAAGTTCCAAAACTTGCTTACTGAGACCCTAGGTACGTGGGGTACCGAGGCTCTCCGGGTTTTTAAAAAAAATATCTGAGCGTCTGGTCGAAGGGACGCGTGACCCGAGAGCTGGTCAGTATCTGGCGCAGCGCATCAGCATTGCCATACAGCGGGGCAATGCAGCCAGCGTCTTGGGGACACGACGACTGGTATTGATATGGATCAATACCAGTAGATTGTTTGCAACAGTCTACAGTTAGCTCAATTGTTTCAATTGTAAATACTAGTTCTTATTTATTTGTATTATTTGATTGTAATTTTCTTTCTGATTAAAGTAAGTAAAGCTTACTGTGTGAGACGCATTAGCAAAGCTATCCCCACAAAGTCAGGAATCTGTCAAACCCACGGGAGTCACAAATTTTGAAAAAAAAACAAAAAAATATATTATTAATTTTTATTTTTATTATTTTAATTATTAATTTTTATCAAAAATTCACGAACTGAAAAACAATTGCGCTTATTTTAATTGTATTTGCTATACTCCTGAATATGTTACAATTTTATATTAAATTTATCCAAACCCAAGTTTCACGCAAATCGGAACACGCATTGAAAAGTTCGCAAACAAACAACGATGACAAATGCCACAACGCGCCGCCGTCGCGCTTCCGAGGCCTGCCAAGAAAACTTAGTAATTAGAATTTTGTTACGTATCCAAGAGTCCTGTAAAGTCTAAAGGAAATAAAGCTCTTTGATAATCAATATTCATTTATTTCATATGTTTTAGAACTACACGTCACTTTTTATGCATAGGTTAGTGCCTACGTATGTACTACCATAATAACAATTTCAATTAAAAAATATAAATAAGAGCAAAACATTATCATAATTAGGAAAAGTAAGTACAGTTTCGACAATAAAAATAAACAATCTTAAGTTTAACCTAATATAAGTTAGATAAAAATAACTAAGTAATCTAAGTACTTATACATCAATGGGTAATGATATTTTAACTGTGTGATAATAGAATGTATTTTTTGTTTAGTACCTCCGCGACATCCTATCAACGCTAACTCCGGACGACGTGAGGCACCTACTCCAAGCTGAAGACGAACTAACGCAAGCAGGCGACATGGAACGGGTGTTCCCCGACGCAGCGACGCACAAGTACCTGGGCTACTTGGCCGGCCCTCGGTACTATAACCGGCTGTTTGACGCCTGGGAGACGCGATACGCCAGGAGTCGAGACTCTGGTGAGTAGACCTCCTCTCGCAAGTATACCTAGGTAACGACAAGGCATTTAGGCACTTATATGAGACCTACATATTATGTATTTCCAGATTATCTAGCATTGGACTAGCTCATTCTGATAGTGACGATAACCCTCCGCACCGAAATGTTCACAACAAAACAAGCCAATATATTGGCCAGGGACTCATTATTGACAACACAGCCAAACAACAAATTGCTCATCCACCAAAATCGACTGAACAAGCCGTAATCAGAATCACCTATACACACTGTAGACAAGATCATTAATAGGGATCGCGAGCGTTGTCACTAATTTGTACGGAGTGACGGAAACTCAACCAGATCTCCGTACAAAAAGTCTTGTAAATACGCAAATTAACTTCATGAGTTTATCGTGCTTGTTACGAAATGAATTAAATTTCCTCAAAAAAACAATACATCACAGCTAAGAGCCGGGGAATTTCGCGCACCAAGGGTTTCGTATTATGAGGATCCGTAACGTTTTTAGTTGAGAATGCATATTTATAGAGCTAAGAAATCCATAACAAACAGTGCAAATTTTTGTTCTAAGACAATAATTGGCGAAGTTATGACCAAATTACTAGCGAAGTTCACTGAGTGACCGCCGCGGGTGCGTGCGACGTCAATCGCTCGGTCGCCGCCGCCGCCGCATATCAGTTTTTAGTGATTTACTCCGAAACTATAAGTAAGGAAAAAAATTACGAAATGAGATGGACTCAGTTTTGAGAGACCCATCGAATGATTTTTTTTTTCATTCGATCGGTCTCTCAAAACTGAGTCTATCTCGTCCTGTAATTTTTTTTTCTAAATTTATAGTTTTGGAGTAAATCACTAAAAATTGATATCTGCCTACGGTTAAGACGCTACCCAAACAGCGACACCGTAGAAAGTACACTTTTTCGTCGCACCGTTAGCCGTTCTCCGACATATTACAAGCCCAAAAAAAAAACAGTGTATAGTCAAATGTATGGAAAAAAGACTTATACAAAAATATTTTATAAAATGATCTAGGATCTTGAAAAAAAAAATCACAAGAAAGAACAAGAAAAAAATTTTTCGTCTCGAAATGCTCAATATTTTGAGTGACAACCATTAATTATTTTAATACTATATGAAAGGAAATTTTATCAACAAAAGAAATATGTAAAAAGTTTTAAATAAATAAAACCATTAACATAATAAAACCCAAAAAACACATTTTTGTAAGGCGTTTAGCGAAGTAATTGCAAAAATTATAATATTTTGCCAATAGAATTTCAACCTTATTACTCAAACATCCCTTTCAATATATGCTCAAAATAGCTTCCACTAGCTTCATTCGGAGGCTGGATGCCTCCTCGGACGGACGTGAGGTTATGTAACTTTTTTCGCGATGACAGCTGGGTTCGACGGACGAATTACGATTTTCGACAACTTTTGTTTTGCGGGTTAAATGGTTCATTCGTCATTGAAATAAAGTCTATATTTGATTGAAGCTAAGCCAAAAGAAATTTGCAGGAATTTTATTCATTGACAGACCTACCAATTAAGTAGAACAGGTTTTATCTCTGGTAGCTAGATAGGTAGGTACTACTCAACATGTTTACAGCACGGAAAGTATTGGTCGAGTTAAAATATGTTAAATAGGTAGGGCGATTTTGATGACCTTATATATAAATAAACAATGCTGAAAAATTAAAATAGGAGCCTACGTCCAGCAGTGGACTTATATAGGCTGATGATGATGAATTCACACATCATCACCAAGGCCGAAGCTAAGCAGAGCTTTGTTATGGGTACTTACTAGATAACTGATTTACTTAGGACCAACCATTTGCATTTTTTTTCTCGTAGTTCTACCAGTAGAACTACAGGCAAATTTAAATTACTCGTAGTTCTATCGGTTTGTTCTCTTAGAGAAGAGAGATTCTCAAAAGGACAGATACTCAAAAATAATAATTTACTTTAAATTTTTAATAACTCATAGAAAAACCTCAACGGAGCGGTTTGTCATAACTTTTTTGTTATTGGCAATATGTGTACATTGACATCAATATAATATATTTTTTTTAGCGTAACAAAGAAGTCAAGTAAAGGAGATGTTTAAAGACGCTAAAAACGTAATAAACATGCAAAACAATTGTATTTCCAATGACAGTTGTCAAAATTATTGTTAATCACTCATGTTAATCATAATCACTCATGAGTTCTTGGAAGGCAGCAACATAATAAAGAATACTTTATATCGGTATGAATATCAATTTGGATAGCAAGGCATGGTCTGTTGTGGTTTATGATTATTTTGTAGAATTACAATCTAAACTAAAACTATCTTCATGATTGTTGCGTTTTATTTCCGGAAAATAAAATTAATTATGTAAGCGAGTAGTACTGAGATTGTGCACAAAATTATATCCGTGAAATTCATCATTCAGCATTCCAACATTCACGTATTTTATTTTACGAATATTTTTATAAATATATATTTATATATTTTTATAGTATCGATTTATAGATTATCTTTTAAAGGGAAATGTATACGATTCTACAACAAAACTACAAAAGTGTTAAAAGTTATCAAAAAATAATTTCAAACAATTTGTAAAACATATCCTTTGTTAAAAAGGCTTACTACAAAATATCAGACTATCTCTAGAGGATAAAAAACTTAGGTATTGCTAATAGTATTGCTCCAGCTCGAAAACTAACACCCTAACAAGGTAAAGGTTTCTTGTTCGCTTCTTTACTTTACCTTAAAAAGATTGAAGTGAACAATAAATTAAAGTAATCACTTTATTTCCCAGTTTTACTCTTGAACCTTATTTGAATTTATTGACGTGTCCAAGACTCCTGTAAGGGGTAAAGGAAATAAAGCACTGTTATATTTCATTTTATTTCTGATTATTTGATTGACGACCTCTGTGGCGCGGCGGGGAAAGGTCCACCTGCGACACAGGAGTTTACAGTTAGTTTGATTCCCGCCTCAGGACAAATGTTTGTACCATCTGCAGATATTTATTCCAGGTGTTCTGGATGTCTTATGTATATAAAAAATATCTATCTGTGTAGTGTATTTAATAAGTATATCAAAATAAGTATACCATAACACAAGCTCTAATTACTTTGGGGTTAGATGATGTTGTGTGGCTTGTTCAGCATTATTTATATTTTAATTTTTTTTTGAGAAAGCCCTCCAAAACCAAATCGAAATATCTTCAACGATTGACACTTTTGTAATCCATTTAGACCTCAGTTGTTTTGACTAAATTAGTATATTTTTTTAATGTATAAAGTATTATCATAATGGTCGGTGATATTGTCGGCACTTTAACATGCATGAAGATGATATTATTTTTTTAAGTGTTTCTGATTTCTATGAATAACTATCGATGAATGTAATTTTTATTATAATTGAGAAGCTTCAAGCGACATAGGTTTTATTAAGGTATTTTACATGCAACGATAGTAAAGCCGCGGGCAAATGTTAGTTAACATTACATTATTACCTTGTGATTGTGCTATCAACCAAAATAAAACAAAAGTTTGCCTCTTCTACAACAGATAAATTTTGCATAAGTCTATGTTAAAAATAAGCGCCTCTGCCGACCACATTTGGTAATATTGACATGCAATCTGACAGTCTTAGTTTTCTATGCACAGCGCCTTAAAGGGCGGCGACTGAGCGAGTGACGTCACACGTACCCGCGTAATTTTATTTTAACGGCGTAATGTTTATTACTTAAGTAATATCTTCGTACGTAATGGTCCGATTTGGATAATTTAAAAAGATATATCATTGTTATGTCATAAAGAAAAAAGTTCTATTGAAATTGCTATAACTTTACTGATACTCATTGTAATACCTTGTTTCCTGCCAAATATCATGATTCTAGCTAGGGCAAGGGGAAGTATAGTACCTTATAGGTTTTGGTTCATCGCGAGAATCAAAAATATTTTTTGTGAATAAACTACAGATTTACGGTTTTCCGATATTTTCCTTTAATTGTGCTATAAATAAATAAATAATGCTGGACAATTCACACAGCATTATCTAGCCCCAAGCTAAGCAGAGCTTGGGACCATTATAATATAATGTACATGCTTCTTGCCAAATTTCATGATTCTAGGTCTACGGGAATACCCTATAGGTTTTGTGTGCATGTGAATTCCTTGGATATAACAACATATTCGGACATAAACGGCTGTAACTTTTATTGACTTAAAAGTTTTATTTATATCGGGGCTCCAAAAGGTTACGGACTTGAGTGTTGGATGTTTCAACTCGATACCTCCACGCGTTCCAGAAAGAGGGCTGTCAGACGGACAACAAAATGGTCCCATAAGCTTCTTTTTTGTATTGAGATACGGAACCCCTAAAAATAAAAAAGCGTATCATCTCAGATATTCTCAAATGACGATAAATAAGAGAGCAAGAGACAAACACTGATTTGACTGATGTAAAACCAATGGATATCATTTCCTATTACAGTTTCGTTCCCAATTTACATCTTTATTATTCTGATATTTATGTCTCTGATCAGTCAGTTTCCAACTTTTTTTAAGGCGCATGCCCGATCCAAATCAGCGCCACCACCTATTTTATCTTTATTATTATGTTTAACGAATGAATTTTCAAAAATTCATATTGCTGTTTATGATACCTATCATAAGCTTATTTTAATGCCCCTGTAAAAGTTTTATTTTGTATAGTGTAGGCAGAGATGCGAAGTTACTCTTTTTGGCCACGATGCGCAAAATGAGCAACTTCGCTTCTCTGCCTACACCATAAGTCTAAGTCGGTTTTTAGTCAATTTCTGATTTCAATAACTTTATTTCTTTAGGCTTTCAAAATAAGCACTAAGACAAGTCAAATTGTATAAATTGTAATTTACCTACTATTCAGTTTTTTCAAAACTGTCAAATTATTTATATATCAACCACCGTGTTCCAGGCATCGAGCTACTCCGAAGTCTCTGCGACATCGGCTACCACCTGGAAGTGCCTCCGGTCCCGCTAAAGGTAACTGTCTCTGCGTCGCCGCAGCCCTATGCCCCTGCGGTGTCTGCCATCCACCACCCTACGATATCTGACATATACCACGCGTTGCTCGCGACGCTCGCTTTCATACTCGCACTGCTTCGGTTGTGGTGATCCTTACGAGTTGGTGTTCACAAGCGAAAGATAGGAAATCATTTACTGCACACTTAAATCGAAACGTATAAGGTATAACAAGCCATTAAAACGTTATATCTAGAGATGGAAAAATAAAACAAAAATCTTAACTGAATCAACAACTCGTCATACATTTTAAACGAGCATTTTGTACATATATTTTTAAAATAGCCGAAATACACACGACTTTCATGTCACACAACGCGTTTTTGACAATAACAATAATTTCAAAATAAATGTTTCGAAGATAAATTTCGCGTCACATTTTAGTAACTTGTGAACATCTCCGTGTGGGAAACGCGCGTAGTATTTGCAATCTTTACTTGTTAACAAAGCAACGTCCCGATTTGGGTAAGAAACGTTGGCGGTTTACTTTGCAGCGTCGCGATATCAGAACCAATGCCTTACTGAATATTGGTCTGAACACATGCTTAGAATCAGTTATGCACATAAAAATAGAAAATATGTGACTTATTCTACCGCTAACTCATATAAACTTTAATAAAGTGTAGCGTTCGTGGAAATTTCATACCCCTCAAAAAAATGAAACACAGTCCCATTGAAAAATGTAGGAACGTATACCCAAGTCTAGGTTAAATCTTCGAGTATGGTTCTAGACCGAAATGAATTCCAGAATTCATTATTTTTGCCCGGCAGATGGAGCTGTCCAACCAGTCGATGTCCATGTACGTCTGCTCGCTATTTTGTGAATGAGGTAAACAAAAATCCATATATTAACGAATATAATCGATTTAATATCGATCGATAATCGACATTCAATTTGTAGGCATAAATGGGCATAAAAATACATCAAGTAAAGGTTGCAAATACGTTTTAAACTTAACTGTATTTATATAGACTTTTATTTATGGTCTCATATTCATGTATTTATTTATATCTATATCTTTTATACATATTTTTATTTATATCAAACGAAATACTGCCATTTAGCTATAAGTCTAACACTGCTGTCCGTTTAGGACAGGAATATCGTCTAATCGTTAAAAATAAGTTTAATTTATAAATATAAGTACACGGGATACAAATAAAAATTAGGTTTCTACATGAGAAATTAGGATAGAATGAAACGATGTTGTAAATTTCAGGGCAGAACCGGAATTAGTGTGGTGAGGACCTTTTTCCGTTTTTCCAGCATGATTTTTAGCAATTTCAAGCATATTTTCAAATTTAATCATTCTCATTGAATGATATCTTCATTCTTCAATAAACTTTCATAAGTCAAACCTATCTTTTTTTAAATCTTGACTATTTTTGGAAATTCTATCATAATTTTTCAGAATAGGACTTTTAATTCAGTCATTTCTCTGCTTAAGATTATTTACTAAGTACTAGGTTAGAAGATATCAATTCACATTGACACGTGCTTTACTATCTTATTATTCAAGCATGCACTCATGTCGACGTCCAAAGGCCAAAACAGATTGTGAATTTGCTGTGGTTGTTGTATTTTTATTTGTCCAGACAGTTACATTTTACCATTGCCTAACCGTTAACTACCGTTAATAAGTACCTTGAGATAACATCGCCTTAGGGCTTAATGAAAAAACCTGTAATGATGTTATTCTCTCAATAAATTAAGAAATAAATAAAAAAATCTGAGTTATGTTATTAATTCTGTAATATCAGGTTGCGTACAAAAAATTGTCTGCGTACAGTACAGAACACACATTTTTGTTGTCACCAAAGACCGCTCTAGTAAACTATAGTACTCAGTACACACGCTGTTTGGATACCTTTTTAGACATCCTATTAATTCTAGTTTCGACTGTTTGTGTTCTTTCTTACTTTCTTAATCTTGAAGGCACAACTACTTTTCTGAACACAGAATTATTACTTACTACAAAAATTATTAATCTTATGTCGCATCTATTTCTTTAATTTACTATATTACCATAAACTGTACAGGGTGGGTTATTTGGACGTCCAAGTAAGGGGAGGTACCTCAACCGGTGTATCTACAGGAAAACGGTCTTGGGAGACTAATCCATACTCAATTTTTTGATAAATTATCATCCCTCTTCAAAATTTTCGAAGGTACGGGAAAAGTTTTCTGTTTTTTTTAGTACCTACCTCAGTTGGCCCGATAGAAGTTTTTGATCAATAAAGAAACAAGATCAATTGGCATCAAAAAGTTTCTGTGTAAAATGCCAATTTTCTTGCTAATAGTAACTTTTAATAAATCGCTAAACTGGGATAAACAATTCACAAAAAAAAATTATTGTCTCCTATGACCGTTTTCCAGTACACCGGTTAAGGTACCTCCCGTCCAAAAAATCCTGTATTACCAAAGTTGTCACTCATAAGCATTCACAATCTGTTTCCATCCACTGAAAATCACACAAAATCAACTATTAAACTATCCAATTGAATCCATCAGGGCAAAGTGACTAGGGCGCTAAGGAGAGCGTATTTGGGTTGTAAGACTGCAGCCCACAGTAAGTTTGTAGTGAGGAAAGGAAACAGGAGAATAGCGCTACAGTACCGGAGACGATAGACCGTAACATTGTGACGATGCTATAGACTATAGAACGATAGAGATTCCAATGTAACTATTGTTTATGGTACTTAGAAGGCGAGGAACTAACAGCGAAATCTAACTAAATCAATCGCATTTTGCCAACTAAGTAGGTTGCCAATGTTTGTAATAATGCCGTTCTGTTTTTGAATACATAATTTCATGCCATATTTTATGCATGAATACATAATTTCATGCCTCAGAAAACACGTTGGTCCTGTGCCTGACCTCTCCCAGGCCGTGTCGGTTTGACGCCCATCCGATCATGAGAATGAGCAAGTAGAGAGTGCACCTGTGTCTTGCGCATATACTATAATATGTCCTGCGCGCATGGCTAGTCTCGGTTGAGACTGGCTGCGTCTTGGCCGCAAATTCCGCTTGGAGCTATGAAAAGTGTCAGGCTGTTACGGCCTGGGTGTTAATTATACTAATGTTATTGCACATAGAGCTCAACTAAAGCTAAATTCTCGCCGTAACATATTGCTGTCTCTGTTCAATAATAGAGTTCTGAACCCTTATCAAAGTTTATTGATGGATTTACAGGTTTGGGCTTGCAAAATTAAAGGCGTTCTTATGATTAAAGTGCGCCATTTTTCCTCTATTGACTTGTGGAGTGGCTCTCTGTGCGCGCGCACGTCTGCTCGCCTCGAGGCTAGATTCACACTGGCGCCGTGTGCCTGACTTCAGCTTCTATCGTCACAGTTTTTTTTCTTTTCATTCGAAAAATAAGGCATTAAAATAAGGGTTTGCTTTAAGCGTTGGTTCCGCTTCGATTAAGTGCACACATATTAGTATAAACGGGTTCCTGTCAGACGTTTCAGACTGTTAGGTGTTCAATCGCAGCGAGAGACAGAGTTAGATAGATTTCGCCGTTAATTCTGAGTATTTTTTCTAAGTAGCGTAAAGCTATAGTTATTATTGTGAGATACTTGTTGAAGCTAGACGGTTATATGTGTTGTGCAAGTTTTAGCGCTAGTCTGTGTCACGGAGTACTAACAAATATTAATAAATGTCTTGTCGGTGTAAATATTTTGATTCTAGGATGGTGTACGTGTTAAAAACTAATTTTTATATAGATTTTTATAAAATTACGAATAGAAATTGTCAGTTCAAGCATGATTCCAATGAAAATTATAGATTAAAAAAAAAACCACTGCCGTTTTTGTAAAACATTGTTGATAACTAAAAACTTGAAGTAGCGTCCGTAATATCTAGCGTTTTTACAATGTTATGTATTAGGCTTACTATGTACTATTAAAAGCTAGATTTACTAATAAAGTATTGAATTATGTTATATAGGTGCTACGTACAAGGTTTATGACAGGTATTTAGTATTGTTTACGTGTATTTTTATAGCTAAGTAAACATTAGACAGTCGATCTTTATTGTAGAAAGTTACTAAACCTACGATATTTAGGAATACTAGTATAGCTAAAATCCCTGTACATAAATGTTTTATACGACTAGGTTTTATGTAAATCGTTTTTCTAGTCTATATTATTTATTTGTGTTGTTTATATTTTAGTATTTTTATATATTCTATACATATACATACATCATTAACTATTGCATGACAACTCAGTTATAATTCACTCATAAACTCTAGTGTAATTAAAACTAACAATTAAACACAGAATGCTTTTGCTATCATTCTTAGTATAACACTAACACGATTATTAAACTGCTAAATGCTTTTCTAAACTATCCAACAAACGATCGCAGTATTGATGTTGGAAAGTGGTGAAAAACTGCACGGCTAGAATGAATCTAGACAAAAAAATTCTCTTGCTTTTTCATGTGAAGACTTAATTTTGTTTACGGAGTTCATGCTAGGCCAGGCAGTAATATCCATCAATTATCATCTATCAATTTATCATCCATTTCGATGCTAACATTTTTTAGCTCCAGAATTTGCATGCACGTGTCCAATATATCAAAAGGCACCGAATCATACGCTATTGTGCTGTGCACTAAAATTTAATAAAAAAAAAACACTTATTGATAAGTAAACCGTACTGTAGAAAAAAGTATATAGTTCATATATTTGATTCGATAAAGCTGGGTAAATTTTAATGGGGCACTAACATCATTTCGTAGACTGTCTGGGTCAATAATTTAACTTGTAATGAATAGTAGTTGGCTCGTAGTTATACCTAACTCTGATTTCAAACAGCTTTTAGTGTCGTCCTAATCATTAAAAAACATCATCATAACTGGTCTAGTTAAATTATTGCAAAGAATAGAAAATAATATATACTTATATAAATTCATACAAATTTAAAAATAACAATTTATCATCATCCTAGTTGCTCATCGCTTTTGCAAAATAATCAATAGTTTAAGAAATAGTAAAGTGCTATGTAATGTATTTTGGAAATATACTAGTTCAAGTTCATTTGAAGTATTTTCTTGGTACCATCATCAAAACATAATTTAAGAACAAATGCGTTGCCGAATCCACGTATTCACTGTCTAAAATACTGAATTTGAAATTTAACTTTAGTTAATCTTGAATCTAGGCATTTTCTAGGTATCAATGAAAAAATACTAAGTAATCAAACAGTAGCTTATAACTGAAAAACAATTAGATTTATTAAATCTAATAAGCTAAAACAAGACATTTGAATCAGTTATCCTTCCAAAGCAAAGTTCTTCCATGCACAAAAACAAACTTTTTGTCCTAGAATGTATATCAAAATAATCGAATTACTTCATAATGTTGTCCTACCTAGATCATAAAAAGGAATAGAAAATAATCCCACTGATCTCTTTCTCTATTCTAGAAGAGTTCTCTTAGCGTTTGTCAAATACATGATGGATATTTCACACATCAATAACTAGCTGCAATAGGCCAGTCAATGAGTGCTCAAAAGAGAGGGGGATAAAAAGGTTGAAAGCGGAAAGTTTGACTTTGTTTCGACTAGTTCCATGCAGCCAAGCATACTAAAAGAAGACAAAAAAAGTCCCGTTTTTTTTTACAAGCTTTTATTTAACTTTTAACTTACAATGTATGTAACTATGTTTGTACGGGTGGAATCTTGCAACTCAATTTTGAAGCAGATATCTCTAACCGATTGAGCTGAAATTTTGTATTCACGTTTAGTTTTGATGAATGATGCATTAAAAGTTTGTTTTTAAAAAAGTTTTTTTTAAATATTAAAACTCATTAGTTTTTTGCTTATATCTCGAAAACAATGCGTCATCGGAAATATTGTTATACCAAAGTTGTAGAGAATTTTTCCTGCTTTCATTGGGAAGCAGGAAAAATTCTCTACAACTTTGGTTCCACACGCTTTTTACCTATTAGGAATACCTATTCCTAACTACACCTGTAGTTGTAGTAGGAATCGTTGTCTAGATATGAATTCCAAAAACGGTCGATTTTCATAAATGTGTTAATAACTATCGCAACCAGCGTTTCCTCCGTCGGTATCAAACGTCAATTTCCACCCTTCCATCAACTGAGGGAAGAGCGAAGGAACACTATTCCCGTACTTATAACTCATACTGCTATAATGTCTCATAATTACTATTCGAAACGAAGTTCCGAAGTCGAACTGTCTGCTTTCGACCTTTTCATCTACCCCCTTTGACTGGACTACAATAGAGATTCTGTAACTACTGAAATGAAATTATGCAAACATAGAGTATGTAGACAATAGACAGTGAACACATGGAATAGCACAGCGCAATAGCGTGTGAGTAACGTGCCCCCCTCCCGGTTTTGGCGGCAAGCCAAGGCGCTCACGCCGGCGCTCCTTGCAGAATGACATTGACGCGCCGTCGCCGCCCGTCTCCGCGCCCCTGTCGGCCCAGTCGCTGGCCTCGCTCGAGGATCCCTCGACTGAAGGCGATCCCGGCAAGGCCTAGCGCGCCGCCCGCTGCATCTGCGACACCGTCCACGTCTTCTACCGGTGAATTGGCGGAGCAGCGATGCTGAGGAAATTTATTAAATTAATAGTGGGCTGGTGAATTGCGAATGTCTTTAAAATTTATCGGGGACCTAGCAGAGGGGCAGCGGCTTCTTTCTGTGTATTTATTACGCTACGATCATCAATTCGCATGCCAAGCGTGGTGATTCTGACAATATCTACCTTATTTAAGGAAGGCATGTTTAAATCCGGACTCTTGTGCCGACAGGGTTAAGTTTCTTATTCTGAGGAATTTATTGGCAAAGTGAAATTTGTTATCCTTTTGGGAGTGTGCTAAATTTATCTATGATTTTTTTTCTTTTTGATGGTGCTTAGTTAATGAAATTTGCGCCATTTGAAAAGACAAATTCTGATGAAATTTAATATCACTCTATCTATCTGTGAATGTGCTAAATTTGACTGATTCCTCGAAGCTGTAAATGCCCCTG
Organism: Eupithecia subumbrata; assembly: GCA_949316285.1. Lineage (NCBI taxonomy): Eukaryota > Metazoa > Arthropoda > Insecta > Lepidoptera > Geometridae > Eupithecia > Eupithecia subumbrata. Next base: position 5,219,907 of record OX438632.1, read on the forward strand.
TTCCATTGGGAAGTTTTTTTAACCGTCCTCCGTTGTGACTGACAATGGGTGTCGGGTAATTACAGATTTACGTTATACGACATAATTGAGGAAGTATCAATGATTTTTAAGGTTTTAGACATTCGCGTTTCACCAGACTCAGTGTGAAGCCGTGTGTGAACAGTGATTTATGTTAAAATCAACATGTGTCAGTGCTTCGAGTTGTATTGGACTGTTAAATTCGTGCAGTGAAGAGCTTATTTTGTAAGATACTACGAATGTGCCTGTACATAAGATAAAGTGACGAGTTATCCCATTTTACCCTGAATAGGCATATTCGTAAATCGTAATGTAAACTTGATTGCTCGATTCAGTATTGAAGAGGCTAGAAGTTTCTTAGGTCTTGAAGTAATCGAGCATTTAATTTTCTTGGCTCAATTTTGAATCACATTCCTGAAAATGTTTCGAATAACTATGATATTACAAAAAAATAGCAAATTATTTTGTAAGCATCATCATGTGATCTTTGTGTCAACCCGAGTTAAATTGTTTAAGGATATGTTTTACAAATTTTATGTAAGCAAGATTAAATATAAATCCACCTAAAAATAGTTATCAATTCTATTCGATTTTAAATTTCGTTCTTTCAATAAATATTGTAATGTGCAGTTTTATTTTTTATGTATATTGTTACATTAGTACGTGTTAATAATAAATATATATTTATTATTGACACGTAATGCTATATTTTGTAAATGTTGTCCACGAATCTCTATCTTCTATTATAAATTGTTATTATTATAAGTATCTGTAATGTTTTTTATCAATACTCATTGTTACGGTCGATGTCGATACCATTTTTATGTACTACAACTACATTTTGTTAATCTACTTTTTATTGAACCATCGAATTACAGTAACACGAAACGCTTTGTTTCCGATCAAATAATTATTTTCTAGGAATTAAATTATACCTAGATATTTAATAATAGGCATTAATCTAGATTCTGTTCTTTGACTTTTTGATCTCTCTTTTATTCTTGTCACACTTGTCATTTTATCAATTTTACCAGTGAACGGAAAAAACAACGACGTTTATTCCGTTCACTGATTTTTAAGATGTTTACTAATGTGTTTTACGAATATTATTCAGGTAAGTAGGCCAAACTTACATATAAAAAAACTTCCATGTGAATTCCAAATTTAACAGCATTAGATTTATCGATCCGAACTCAATAAAATTTTATTTTATTGAAAGTATTGGTTAAGTTTGGTTATTTATAATTATTTAAATATATTGGTGAAAACGTTTACATTGTTATACGTTTAAATAAATAATTTGACTTTTGGTCTCAAAAGGAAATGTAAACAATAGTTCTGCAAAGTTCTCTATTTCGTTAAAACATTTTCTAGTATTCAGATATTCTTCTGACTAGTTCATCTATTTTATGCTACTTTTACCTATGTGACAGAAGCTGTTAATGTAACATGTAACTTTATTAAATGTATTGAAGATTCTAAAACCAATTTAAAAGAGCTGTCAGATGACCATTTAAGGTTTTTTTCCTAATTGCAAAAGTTTCTGATGCGTTTACGTATCCAATTGATGTGTGCGTTTAGGCATTTTGAATTTATAAAATGGTCAGACTGTAGCTTATATGATTAGCGTACATTATGTCTTCTAGAAATCGTATAGGTAAAGGTAATTGCTAAATTACCATGTGTTCATTGTATATCTAGTGTTGCTAGTTAGGGCTGGGCTACACGTTAAGTAAGAATATCAACAAATCCTTGAGTGCTGACCAAGCTCTCCTATTGGGTAAAGTTGGTATATTTAGCAGTACTAAGGTGTGTTCCGGCCCTTAGTTGTAAAAACTCGTGTCTTCGACTCGTGTTCAAGAATAAATCTCGATGTAAATAGTCTTTAAAATATTTCTTCGGTAAGTAGTAGGTATGTGCTGATCATAAGAGTTGATATCCTTTTTTTGGTAAAATTATTGATTTATCTAGAATCTACTTGATGATTAAATAAAAATTGTAAATTATTTTCAGTGTAACAAAATAAATGGTTCACACGTATTACTTTTTGTATTTATTTTTCCCTCGTTTTACGGTAATGTCTAAATTGTTAAAATTTACTTCAATATCTACGTTACGTACGTTTTTCATTTATAACTTTATAAACAATACAATGCAGCAAAACAGATTTTGAGGCAGGGACAGTATAATTTTAATAAAATGGTGGTGTCGTAGGATGAGAAGACATGATTACGATGGTTGTGTTCTTACCTCAAAAAGTTGGAGATGCCGGGGATCGAACCCGGGGCCTTTCACATGCAAAGCGAACGCTCTACCACTGAGCTACATCCCCATGTTTAGATCGTCCGAAATTATTTAACTTTAGCCAACTGACTTTGCACATGCCTTAATTGATTCGACATAAATTAGGCACAGGTATTTTTGTATTGTATGTAAATTAAATAAGTCTATTTTTAACTAGGTAGAAATACCTAGTGTACCTAAGATAGGTAAGTAAGGTACTTCTTAGTTTCATGTTAATATTGTTATCTTTAGATACTTTATCTAAATACTCTGGAAATTCAAGAACCAATTGCATTCCGGCATCTGTAATGTTAGTTTATTGAATTGCAAAACAAATGTTATCAGAACAAAATCGACCAAGCTATAGCATTAGTTCTTGAGTGTTCAGATGTACTTAATAGATTCTTAAAATAAATATATCTGGACAATCCACACAGCATCATCTCGCCCCAAAGTAAGCAGAACTTGTTTAGATATTATGTACGGTAGGGATGACGCTCATCAAAAACATTAATAGTGGCAAGCATGTTGAATAGGTAGGTAGGTACTTATGTTATAGGATCATGTTGAAGTTGAAACCGCAAAAGTTCTTACGAATTCTTACCAGCGTCAAGCCTCGAGTTCGTAAAGAGTTTAGGAATACCTAGGCCTATCAAAGCGTTATTTTACAGGTCTCACCACATTTAGAGAAATGAATAAATAAATAAATAAATAAATAATGCTGGACAATTCACACAGCATTATCTAGCCCCAAGCTAAGCAGAGCTTGTGTTATGGGTACTAGATAACTGATATACTTAATACAATATACTACATAGATAGATATTTTTATTATACATAGAAAACACCCAGACCAAAAAAAAATAACTACACATAATAAGTTACTATGACATTATGTGCTTATTACCTATTCACTATTGGTACTATTTTGTACCTTCAGAATTTATTCAGTACTTAATAATTAAAATAATCTAAACCTTAAAACCAAAAATTAAAATAACAATCCTTTCAAAATAACCTAAATAAAAATTAGACACTGTTTTAGTTTTGGTTACATCAGAATTGACACCAAAGTGATAACGTGTAACTGCGTAGGTAACTAAATAAAATGAATTGACTACTCTTAGGCAGGTTTTGTTTTTGCTTTTGAATTAGCGTCGCTTCAAGGCGTTGGCAATAAAGATAGGCTTTGTTGACTTGCAAGGGCGTAATAAACCATGCATGGGCTTTTTGGAATTCATCATAAAACTGGTCTGGGCAGGGTTTGGTTTCCCGCGTGTACTAAGGGATCTTCAATGTAGTAAACCAAAGATTTGAGTAGGTAAGGTAACGCAATGTATTTACAGATAACACTTCAGTGACCTTGACGCACAAAGCCCGTGTTGTGCGTGTTCTAGAGCGGTGCGGTACGGCACGGCCGGCGCGGCGGCGCGGTGCGCTGCTTCTGTTGCGGGTAGCACGCAGAACTGAGGCTGTGCAGCGAACGGGTTAAAAGGTAAGCAGCCGTTTTAAATTAATAAAAACTTATGTAGCTACCTACTGGAATTTTTTGAAGCAACATTGGAAGAGCTCACTTAATCTCTAATGATAGATATATAGATAAAAAAATTATTTGGTACCACAGACAGACACACATACAATTAACAAAAATATACAAATTTTAAACACAAGTACAATAGTTTGTTTAATTTTTCAAACGAGCACTTTAAAAAAGAAAGAAAAAAAGTAAAGTAAGTACTTAGGATCAACATAAATAAAGTGAGGCAAGTTTGTGTGTGCTGCAGCACGGCAAATAGGCCATGGCTCAGTGTAATTTTTAATTTTTCTAATGCCTAAAAATATTAACATTATAGGTGTTTGCAATCCTACCTAACCTACTACCACCAAAATAAGGCCACTTTCAGATTTCATTGAATTTTTAAGAACAAACAACGTTTAGGAAGGAAAAGATTCGACTTCCTCACGAACGAATCTCATTTATCCCTCGAGAATATAAATAAGGTAGGGGACTCGCCCCCTATTGGGTCTATCTGAAATCTTTAGCCATGTTGATCTAGGCACGTGCCATTTTCGTCTATCTGGGGCTTTAGCATGAGTAAAATACCTATACCTATGTATAGGTAGAGATGAACCATTCTAAGAATGAACGTCGATTGTATGACGTTTAGTGGAGAAGGGTGAGCATTTTTAGAATGGTTTTTCTCTACCTATTTAGTACTAGGACCGGGATTTTTACAACTAGCTTCCACACGTGGTTTCACACGCGTTTTCCTGATAACTTACCTATCTGGAAGGCTAAGACGTTTTCCAAGACTTAAATTAGGTGGCTATGTACTTTTCGTATTAATTATATAATCTTCTAAGTATTGCAATATTTCAGTGGATGGATCGGATTCAGTTCAGTAGTAAACGCTCTTTCAACTCTCACGGAAGAAACGTACCATCCAAGAGGAATCCTCCATAATAAAAAAATGGTGCATTTCAAAAGTACATAAACGAAACTACATAAAATTACAGTAAATCGCAAATTCTTAATAGTAACAATACAAATTGTTCATGATAGGTGCACAGAAGCAAATATTGCCGTACCAAGAAATGAATATTTCATTTACAACAAAAAGATGATCTTCAATGTCGATATAGCCGTAAAGAGACTGCGTTTTTGTCCTTTCGTTTTAATTTACAACCGCCGGTAGGGGCGCTCATGTGAATAACATCCGGGGAGTATGTTAATCACTTATTTACAACTCGCTCAGTTGTTTTAACTGCAAACTCGATTCTAGACTGGAACTGAGAGAACATTTAGTACCTAATTCACCCGGAGCCATGATAGAAACCAAGTTATTCTTATAAATTACTAGCGACCCGCCCCGGCTTCGCACGGGTCAATGCTGATACTAAATATACTACAGAATTGGCCCCCCGGCCGGTACCGCCGCAACCGCTATGTCCCTGTGTTTTAAATCTGTAATATCTTCTAAAATATTCATTTATATTACATTCTGTAAAGGGCCATGTTGATCTATAATAAATGCACAATGTATTTATGGTACTTAATTGGATAAAGATTAATGCTGTATTGCTTAAAAAAGCTTTGTAACCACCAGCTTTGTGCCACTATTTATTTGACATCACATTAGAAACCTCTAAAATAACAGTGTTCCTCTACTATATTATGCATGTATTATACATATAAACCTTCCTCTTGAATTACTCTATCTAATAATAACCGCATCAAAATCCATTGCGTAGTTTTAAAGATCTAAGCATACATAGGGACAGACAGACGGGAAGCGACTTTGTTTTATGTAGTGATAGAGCCTAACTCTGGTCGGTGCAATGATGCAATTTCCTTCACTTTTCTCTGTATTCTTCTTCCCCGTCTTCCTTCTAGGTACTTTTCCTTCTATGTTAGATAGGTAGGTAGGTACTCATACTTATGAAGCTGTCATGTCGTATAAGATGTCCAATCGTTCTCCCTCTTCTGTTTTGAATGGTGATTATCAGAAACCTTTTTAAAACAATGGCTTTAATATAATACTAGTATAGTATAGCTATGGCGCTCATTAGGGGAGGCCTATGTCCAGCAGTGGACTAATTTAGGTTGATGATGATGATGATGATGATAGTATAGTGGCTATAATATAATACTAGTATAATAATATAATACTAGTATAGTATTATAATATCTGTGCCAATGGTAAGTATTTATTAGATAGACAGACAAAACTGCTAAGAATTTTTGGAAATTGACTAGCTATTAAAATGTAAGGCAAATAGGAGAAGTAGTAGGTACCTACTGTAGGTAGATAACTGCAATGAAAATTGTAATTTTCTTGAACGTTAAAAACACGTTCACGGCGCGGCGACGGTGCAAAAATAAAACAGTTCAGTTCATATTCAGATATTTAGTATAATTTGTTAGATAGATACTAAAAATAAATACCTGCCTACTTATAAACTTCTTACTTAGGGTAATACAAACAACAGGCCTTATAATGTTATAATTTTGACTAGGCACTTAGTTAAATTAATAAACCACAAAACTTTGATAAAATAACATTCAAAAAATAATGTTTCCTTAGAACTAAAAGTCGGTTTCTGGGTATGGCCATAGAAAAATGCACAATTAGCGACTGATTCAGGATTAATGACATAACTGACATAACAAACTGGTAAATTTTGTTCTAAATTAACTGAACAAAGAGGTACCTACCTGACTATTAATAACTACCCAGGAGATGCACCAAAAAGGTTTGATCATTAATTAGTTAGATCTTAATTCGACCTTACCGGCGGTTAGTTAACCTAGATATACCGGGCGGTTAGTTAACCTAGATATACCGGCGGTTAGTTAACCTAGTTATACCTAAGTATTTCTGAATTAAAACCTAGGTCAAAGAACTTCCACTATCAATAACGTAATTCGACCCGGTAATGGTTTTCGCTTGATTACTTGCTAGAAACGCGATCAAAGCCGCGACATCATCCCCTTCCACTGGTCTCTTCAACGGCGAAATACTCTTCACACTATCCGCAAAATGGTCCAGCTGATCTTCCGACAACCCAATATCTTTAAGAAGATTAGTTTTCACGAAGCCAGGGTTCACGGAATTTACCCTAACGCCATCTGTTGCTAGTTCTAAAGCAACGCAGTTCGTGAATTGATCCAAAGCCGCTTTTGACATGCTGTAAGCCAAATATCTGGAGCTTGCTTTTGTGCTAGCGATACACGATGTATTTACAATGCAACCTTTTGTTTGAATTAAGAAAGGGACAGCTAACATCGTCAGTTGGTAGATAGATCTCATGTTTGTTGTCATGACCTTGTCATAAGTTTCCATGGTCGAGTTTTTGATTCCTCCCATCTCGATACAGCCAGCGTTGTTTACCAGAACGTCAATCCTCCCGAAATTTTTGATTGTTTCGTCGATGATGCGTTGAAGGTCTTCGTCGGCTGTCACATCAGCAGCTATAGTGAGGTTCTGTATACCATTGGATAGTTTTCCGCAGTACAACGCGATACTCTTCAAGTTTTTCTCGTTTCTCGCCACTAATACCAACTTTGCTGAGAGTTTTGCGAAATAAATGGCGGTGGCAGCACCTATACCAGAGCTGGCACCGGTTATGATCACCACTTTTTCTTGAAAATCCATTTTGTAACGAAAGTTGATGGGATATGTTTGATTTTGCGTTAACACTAACAAATCATCTGTTTAGTAAGTTAACTGCGCGTTTGCCCTAACCAAACAAGGTTAGTACTGGATAATGTTACCCTCTGATAAAATGGTTTTCTCCTAAGGATGTCAAAAATGGTTAGTAGGTAAATATTTTTTTGTGAAATGTAGACTTTACGAAACAATAATAGGATACTGAAAAATAAGTCTAATAAACGCGTTGAAACGCAACGCTCGCATACTCGAAGACCTACCGCGCGCGTACTCATTACATACATACAGTACAGACGGTCTATGACGACGTAGCCTGTTTACGATGTTATGTAGTAAAGTACGTACTTTACTACATAACAGGCCGTAGACCGTCTACGTACGTAGACGGTCTACGGCCTAGCCATAATGTAGAGAGTCTATGGTGTAGTCATTGTGTAGTGTAGTGTAGACGGTCTACCGCGTAGTCATTTTGTAGGTAGGGGGTCTAGGGCATTTTCATTATGTAGACCGTCTACGTCGTAGTCATTATGTAGAGGGTCTACGGTGTAGTCATTATGTAGAGGGTCTACGGCGTAGTCATTATGTAGAGGGTCTACGGCGTAGTCATTATGTAGAGGGTCTACGGCGTAGTCATTATGTAGAGGGTCTACGGCGTAGTCATTATGTAGAGGGTCTATGGAGTCATTATGTAGATGGTCTACGGCGTAGTCATTATGTAGAGTGTCTACGGCGTAGTCATTATTATGTAGGGGGTCTACGGCGCAGTCATTATGTAGACCAAATGTCTCCAACCCGCGGCCCGCGGGCCGCATGCGGCCCGCCGGGTCTTTTCTTGCGGCCCTCGGAGGCCATAGCAAATTATAATATTTTATTTACAGTAATAACTTCTTATTCACGGTTGGTTACCTTTTTCGCATTTTCTCTATTAGCGGGTAAAAAAAATTGTGACTCGTTTCCTGTATTCGCGGCTAAATATTACGCTATTCGCGGATCCAGTCGATACGCAAACATGCCCAAAAAATTATATCATTGTTTGGGAGCACTTATGTGTGCGAGCAACTGTTTTCTCGCATGAAAAATGTCAAGTCTAAAACAAGGACAAGAATTACAGACGCACATCTGGAAGGTAGTCTAAGGGTTGCAACTTCAAAAATAAAGCCTGACATCGATACACTCGTCAAAAATAAACAGTGTCAAACATCGCATTAATTGAAGTTCCTGTACGTATTTTGTAAGGTTTTTAATAAATAAATAATTTTTTATAATAAATAAACCCATTAAGAATATTGAAAATTTTAAACTTGCTTGTTTTATATTCCTTTTTTAGGGTAGATAGTAAAATTAAATAGAGCATTGCAGGTTGCGGCCCTTCGGGCGATGAAAAATGGATTATTGGCCCTTGCACAAAAAAAGGTTGAAGATGCATGATGTAGACGGTCTACGACGTAGTCATGTCCAAGTCCGAAAACATGCAAAGGGTTTTAACCGGATTTTTAAATTTAATTTTTACCGAGACGGAACCGAAAACTGCAGCTATACACTTGATTTAAAAAAAATACATATTTTTCTTAATTAAAAAAAGCTATTTATAATACCTAATAAAACCGTATAAATCTACCAGAATAGAAACAGTCTGAAGAGTTGGCTACACCAAGTTCAATAACATAACCTTGAGTCGGCGGTCGTCCGGTCTCCCCAGGCCCCTCCCGCGCGCTGGTTTCACGTGACTGTTTGTAACAGAACAATACTGTTTAACTGTTTATCCAGCAGAGATTAGCTATTTTAATGCTTGTTGTGACCAGCTTGGTTACTACTAACCTTGTTAGGGCTAGAAGTACGAAATATTGAATGAAAAGTTCAGCGATTTGCTCCGTTGATACCAGTGTCGTTAAATATTCTCCTCTCTACCAATATTTCTTTTGTATCTCTTTAGATTTTTGCTTCCATTTTGAATCTTGTAGATATTTGATTGTAAACACAAAAAATATATCTACCTACGTAGGTTTTCAATTTTCAATTCAATTCATTTATTAGGTAATACCATGGGTTCACAAGAAACATTTAGTCAGGTCAATTACTTAGAATAATAACATTTCAAAAACACATAAAATTCAATCATAAAATAATAACAATAATTTAAAGGGGTAGCTGCAAAAGCATTGCCAAAAATGTAAAGAGTAAAATTAAATTAAATTTAATCATAATAAAATAAGGGAATGTCAGATTAAATGTCAATCATCAAATAAGAAAATATTTTTGTCAGCAATCAGCTTCATCTAGTCTATATTAACTCATATTAATTAATCTTTTTTTAACAAATGAATTAAATTTTAGATCCGACATTGATTTAACGTTATTTGGTAACATATTGTACAGTTTTATCGAATTACAAACAAAACTTTTGGAGATTTTAGTTAGGTACTCTTGTTTTCGGGACTAGGTACTAAGTTTTTTTTTCTAGAAGGTTTCTAGAACCCAGTCTATGAAAAATGTTTTTGATCGCGTTTTATCGTGATAAAAGGATACTTATGTATCCTTTTATCACAATCATCCAGCCCTAAAAAAAATTTAATGTCTGCAAGTGATTTGCAAGTAACTTTTACCCGACTACCGTACCTAATGAAAAAGAGAAGTAATCAATGGGAGTAATGAAACTAAAATGGCATTCGATTCATTCAATTTCCTTACTAACAAAGTTTTATTTATGTTCATAGATTTAGTATGTACCTACCTAGTAGGATTTTAAAGTACCACTGTGATAGGTATTTCGCATAGAAATTCCTTCAAAGGAATTGGTGTCGGTACCTACCTACTTCCTCTAAGTAGGTATCACGTTCATCAAGTTCTTATCACATATATCACATTATATCACACCAAAAAAATCTTTACACTAATATCATAAATGCGAAAGTTTGGATGTATGGATGTTTGGGTGGATGTTTGTTAACTCTTCATGTCAAAACTACTGAACGGATCGGGCTGAAATTTAGTACAGTACGTAGTTCTAGGCCTGGATTAAAACAGAGACTACTTTCAATCCCATAAATCAGTTCCCATGGGATATAAATAACCTTAAAACGTTTCCAGAGAATACGCGTGCGAAGTCGCGGGCAGAAACTAGTTTATCGTAAAGCTCTAGACAACTAGAATAGTACAGTAATCAACCGTTATAAAGGGGTTTACTATCTATGACGACCCTTGTTGCGCGGTGGGCGAAGGTCTGCCTGCGACGCAGGAGCTTGGGGGTTCGATTCCCGCCTCAGGACAAGTATTTCTTCCGGGTGTTCTGGATGTTTCTATGTAAAATAAATAAAAATAAAAATATATAATAAATTAATTCTATTTAAAATATCTATCTAGGTATGTTATGTATTGTATTAAGTTTATTGGTTATCTAGTACCCATAACACAAGCTCTGCTTCTTAGCTTGGGGCTAGATAACGCTGTGTGAATTGTCGAAAAAAAAGAGTAAAAAAAGTAAAAAAAAAGAGTATATAGAGTACCCATTAACTTGGGTATATACATATATATACAAAGTTTTTGTTTTTATAGTGCGTAAGCCTCACACTCTGGCAAATTTCTAAGAAATTAAATATCATCGCAATTTTTTTTTATATATATGCAGTTTGCCTGACTTACACTTTGCAAGGACTGGCGCATGGCGTCTGCTCTCTACTCGCGGACTCCGTCCTTAATTAATAAATTTATTAGAACTCTACTATTAAGTTATTTATGACGCATATTGCTGTCAATAAATCATGCGATAGGCATCCGTTTCTGGGGCAACCCATTCGTCTTAAGCCCACATTTACATATAAAACACACCAATATATCAATTTCAATGCAATTTGTGGATAGCGTTCATAAATAACTATTTCCTTGACATATGGCGACCCTTCGATTTGGCCAAAGACGGCAACACCGCGGTATATGTTCTGTTTCCCGCCAGCGTTTGACAGATGCGTTCCGAATTCGAAAACCGGGATTTTCGAGCCGCTCAAATCAACTGTGAAATTCAATTGTGGGCCTATAAATTTTCCCTGTTTGAAAAATGTGCGAGTTTTCTTTTTATTGTCGCGGTACGGTCACGTAGTGCCCCATAAATATGTTCTAACAGGACATGAAAATTTAAGTTGAGTTGCGGTTGTATTGTATTGTAAGTAGGTAGGTTCTATTTGTATTTATTTATTTATTAAAAAGGGCATCCAACACGAGTTCACACAACGGAAGTTCGTAACAATTAATATGGTTCTTAAATTTAAATCTATGTGACTCTATGATATAGGACGCCTCAGCGTCTAATGTAATGTTTTTTATACCACTGTAATATTTATTTTAAACTAGCTTCTGCCCGCGACTTCGCAAGCATTTTTTCGGAATAAAAAGCAGCCATATAATCTATATATATAAAAGAAAGTCGTGTTAGTTACACTATTTATAACTCAAGAACGGCTGAACCGATTTGGCTGAAAATTGGTGGGGAGGCAGCTTAGAACCAGGAGACGGACATAGGCTATGTTTTATCCCGGAATTACCACGGGAACGGGAACTACGCAGGCGAAGCCGCGGGCAGCAGCTAGTATAATATAATAATAATAATATATATACATATATGTTATTCTAGGCCTAGATGTGTGCAAAATTTCACCTCGATCCATTCAATAGGTTTGGCGTTGTCTTTGGCCAAACACTCTACAACGGCACAACGCGGCACAAACGCCGCCTTTATACCTAATATTAGTAGGAAAAGATAAGTCACATAACTGCATTTTTAAACAAAACACCAATTAATTTTGAAAAAACTTAAGTAACTTACCTACTTGAAAAAAAAAATTCATTTTGGAAGGAGCGGAATTATACTAATTTTCGCATTAGCTTAAAATTTTAAAAGAAACAAAAGACTTCTTAGAAGACTTAATTTGAATTTCGAAAAAACCCGATGCACCCAAGAAGGTATATTATTACACACGCAAGGGTGTTATTTTTGAATCCAGAACGATTTGTTTGTATCACACGACACGACATCGATTCAGACCATGAAAGATTCACGTTGAGTGCAAGGCACGGCGCCATTAGCGCGATCTATGGCGCCCTCACCTGATCTATCGACTAATATCGCGATTGCCGGCGTTTTGTGGTTACTCGACTATATTTCTCGATTTGTAACGTAATCTTAGGTTAGCTTCACACAGGATTTCGTGAAGAATTTAAAAAATAAAAACCTAGGAGGAGGAGGGCCTACGGTCAACTACATAAATTGGGATTTATAGAAATAATCCTTTAAGTTGTTGGTCGTCCCCATGCAGTCTAAAGTGGCGAGGCATTGAAATCATCTATATCTTTTTGCAATGGAATTTTATTATTGATTAATAATAATAATAATAATAATAATAATGCTGGACAATTCACACATCATTATCTAGCCCCAAGCTAAGCAGAGCTTGTGTTATGGGTACTAGATAACTGATAAACTTAATACAATACACTACATAGATAGATATTTTTTTGATTATGCATATAATATCATAATACTTATATAAAGTTATACTATAATAATACTACATACCTAATTAATTATTATACTACATCTACATTTACGTCTTCAAGAGCTATTCGCCATTTTTGTTACAGTGTTGTCTTAGTCCTGTTAAATCTTGACATGTATGTACACACTACATAATACTATTTTTTTTTTTCAGAAGTTCGGTGCTATTTTCTGTTATCGCATTCCACTCTTAAATTTTAGAGTTTTTTTTACCTTGTACCTTACTAAACACAAAAGTAGTTGATTATGAAGACGAATACTAATTAAAATGTAAATAAATATAAAACGGAAGTAAGCACAAGAAATTAAAAGACTGCGAATTTTTCTCAATTTCCCGCGATCCAATAAAGAAATGCAAATGAAGTGCGCCGGAGAAATATAGCGGGATTAGGGATGCCACCACGCGGGGCACCTTGTCGATTGTTAGCTTTTTTAAATGGCTGAAAGTGGGTGGAGGCGGCTATTAGTTATTTAATCTCTTCTTTTTTATGAACTTAAATTATGGTTGCGTTATAAAACTATGATCATAATAGCTACAGAGAATTTTAGCAAATACGGTTTGATCTCTTGGTCTTGGTCTATGACATAAAATGAGTTTTAAAATGAGACGTGAAGAAGGTAGAAAAAAGACACACTGTTAAGTATCCAATCGCATCACACTAATATTATAAATGCGAAAGTTTGGATGGATGAATGGATAGATGGATGGATGGATGGATGGATGGATGGATGTTTGTTACCTCTTTATGCCAAAACTACTGAACGGATCGGGCTAAAATTTTGCAAAATTCTAATCCTGGAATCAAACATAGGCTACTTTTTATCCCATAAATAAGTTCCCATGGGATAAGAATCACCTGTTCGATACATCGATCACTAACTTATTAAACGTTTCCATAGAAACAACGCGTGCGAAGCCGCGGGCATAAACTAGTAGTTTATAATTGCAAAATTAAGTTTATCAACCTGTAGCAAAACCTGCAATTTTGCATGTCTAGTAAGATCTATGAATACCAAATTTTTGAAAGTTTAATTTTCTACATTAATTTCATCGTTTCCAAAACTGACCTGAGCCCAACGGCCCAACTCTACCCATCTATCCCCACTAGATCCCCAGTGGTATGTCGAGTCGATTGTAAAAAAGTTTTTATTGCTAATTCCGTACGTTTCGTCTCTGCACTTATTTCGCACTTTTACCGCAGCACTCATTTATCCCGTGGTTTTACTGCTACATTGTCAATCTACCCGCGGGTTTATAGACTATCAATGGACGCATTTTGATTGGGGATTAGAAATTAGAGTTGTTTTTATTTGGTTGACTTTTTAATGAGTTTTTTTACAACTTTACGCTGGAAAAATACCTTCGTGTACGTAAGAAAAATGTATTGTATCACCGGTGTGACAAAAATAGAGGAACAACAATTTCACTCCTCAAAATTATTTCGGGAGATTAACACTACGATTTTTGATAAAAAAATAATTAATTATACTTGTTCATGTCACATACACACTATAGAAGTATGTAATTTTGAACTATGGAAACAAATCCCCTTTCGATTTATTTTCAAAAAGTTGGAGATGCCGGGGATCGAACCCGGGGCCTTTCACATGCAAAGCGAACGCTCTACCACTGAGCTACATCCCCATGTTACTAAGGCGCGGTAATATTAGACTGTACTCTATAAAAACCTTGAGAAAATATCTTATCGACGTAACATAGCGTGAATTTCAATAAAGCAAATTGATGAAGACAGTCAGTCTCTGTAACAGTTTCGATATTAATATTATCCTCATAAAGACCTCTAAATTAGATTAAACAAGCTCATAGGAATACAGATGGAATAAGTATTAGGAAATTAAATGAATTTAAAATAATTATTGCTTCGACTTCAATCTTACCACGTCAGGCTTGTAACATGTAGTAAAAATTTAAGTCAGAATTGCGATCGAGATCGATTTGAGAATAACCCAGATTCATGCGTACGCAATGAATTTCATAACTTGAAATATGGAATCTAATAGATCAGAATTAAGTTCATTCTAGTATTCCAATGAGTTTATTGACCCCACTGTTCTAAAGTACTAAATCATGTCCACGTCGGGGGTAGCTGTGAACCCCTCAGGTCTGGGGGTCGCATTCCAAGGACCCCATAAAAATATCTGCGCGTAGACTTAACCCTATTATAAGCGTTAATATAGGTTTGCAATTGGCATGATGGCGTTACCAAGAATCATGGAAAATGCATTTTACTAAGTTTTATGAGAATATTGAAATTTTGACTAAAACAAACTAGAAAATACATCAATCCGCATGACGGTTATAAAACGGGAATCTTAGCGAAATGATGTCACGCTTTTCAAAACGAAAATCGTTTTTGCTAGTCTATACTACTATTATAAAGAAGAAATATTTGATTGTTTGTTTTGAATAGGCACCGAAACTACTGGACCGATTTCAAAAATTCTTTTACCATTAGAAGCCCACATTATTCCTAATGAACGTAGGCTACTTTTTACCACGGGAAAATGCTTCATTCCTACGGGAAAATACGGGGTAATAGGACAACGGGTACTAAGAATGCAGCTAATCTGTAATAAAATAGTGCCTATAATAAAGAGTTTCCGTAAGAAAAAAAAATCACTAGTTTTCTCATAAACATAATATTGTTACGGATTGTACCTATTTGTGTAATAAGTACCTAAATATTCCACAAAACAGAGTTTAATCTTTTTAAATCCAACTCAACTCAAAACAACAAGCTCAAACATCATCAAAGAGATCCCAACGCCTCGCAAGCTCACATTTACGTTCAACGTAGATGGAACGTAGATATAACGTAGAAGTTCCGTCATCCGTAAAGTTTTTCATTACTAATCACCCTCGCTGCCGGCTTGCTTTCATGCCGGTCACGTAGATTGTACGTGAGAAACGAAGGTATTACGTTAGGGATGTGAACGTAGAGTTACGGATCGTACGGAAAGTGAACTATGTTTATGGTAAATCTTTTAAATCCATCGTGGTTAAAAGTCATTTACAACGGTATATTTGTCTGTAACTGTGCCGAAATATTAAAAATTTCAAAACTCCCGTTGTAGACTTTGTTTATGGTACTAATAGCTCGACTCTGGCAGTAGCTGTAGCATCTTGTGTCAAAGATACATATTTCAATGAACTCTGACGCATCGGGGAAAGGAATTTGGTTCTAGATGACGCTATCTGAATTGTCTAGCATTATTTATTTATTTATTTGTAAGACACAGCTAGAGGAATAATGCAAGGGGAAATTTAAAAAAATACAATTTAAAGTAAGTGAAATAAATTTTAAGAAAAGTCCGCTCTCGGCAGCCTCACATAACCTTATGAAAGATATTCTTATGATAGTCCTTGTACCTATCAGACATGGATGTTATATGATTTTTGCTTAGAAATCCTTCGTTATTTTCTTTGAACAAATCTGCAGTTCTTTCAGCTCTGCTTGGTTTGTGTTTGGGGCTAGATGTGTGAATTGTCTATCATTAAGTATTTATTTAAATGTCTTTCACACTGATAGGTACGGAAAGCACATGTCAGGAAAGGCTGGCAAGAATTATCACTTTCATTGCTCACAACGCACCACCGCCACGCGAGGCTGGGCAGTGAATGCGTTAAAGTAAAAAGCCCAGCAGTAACTGTGATTTTGTATTTTGCTCAACTTTGCAGCATGATCTCTTAAGATTGGCTGAAGTATAGGTCCAATAGTTTGCATCCGCAATATAACCTTGTTATCTCGTGCGATAAATGTTACGGATACGGAAACGGGACAACACTACATGATCATATCTATCTTTCTATAACAACGTGTGTATCCTGTACTGCGGAAATAATCTTGTGATGGAAAAAACGTTTTCAACTTCTGCTTATTGTATTTTCAGGGGATATTGTATCCTTGTGAGTTTTTTTGAGGGCAATTTATTTTTAAGCTTAGCGCATATCTCTCAGCACAGAACCAAACACGCTGAGAATAGAAGGTAGTCAATTCTGACTGCTTTTGCAGCTACCCCTTTAAATTATTGTTATTATTTTATGATTGAATTTAATGTGTTTTTGAAATGCTATTATTCTAAGTAATTGACCTGACTAAGTGTTTCTTGTGAACCCATGGTATTAATAAATGAATTGAATTGAATTGAATTGAATTGAATTGAATTGACGTTTCTTTCGACTGCGCGCCAACAGCTGGATTACTGATCTAGGTTTCAGCGTGTTCCCTTGAATATAGTGCTTCTGAGCAAAGAGGTCAGACCAATGTCTCACGTTTGAAGTTGAAGACGCGCCGATTCCCAACGTCATGCGTTGGACGCTTGAGTATTCCCAGAGTGTCACGTAAGACGTTTCCTATTCCCTGTGTCTCGTGAAAAGTTTCATTTTAGTCAGGCAGAGAGCATCGAGCTCAAAACAGAAGTTGATTTTGATAGTGTTGCCAGGAGTAAATATCCAGGATTTTATAGAAAGTGAAATAAAATATATGTAATCGAATAACATTAAAATAGGCTTTCCTGCCATATTATAGTTTACAACAGTCGGCCATCCATTATATTATTGACAGTTCTTATGTATACAGTTTGAACACCAAAAAGTTAAGAAAACGATTGATACCTGTGTAGGTATATATATCTATCCTCTTGAAAACGCCTGTTTAAAAATAAATACAAAGAACCCGGAACTCTATGCAAGAAATATACACTAGCCAAACTAGATGTAGAATTTTTATACACGAACCACGATACAAAAAAAAAGTCTTTTGCTTGGTGTCGAGTTTCAGATAATGTAAGCAATATTTATTGCAGGAAGGATCTCAAATCATGCGACAACAAAGTGAATTTTAGGTTAAGTTTTAAGTTAAGTTTGTTTAAAAATTCTACATTGAGTTTGGCTAGTGTATAGATACATTTATAAAGACATTTATCTACATTTATCTAGTCTACGCCAATACACCAACTTTAATCCTCTCTGTTTATCACACCAAGAATTTCCATATCCTATCAATCCTGCAGACTGAAAACTCTGCGTGCCCGTAGAGGCGCCTAGGCATGCCGGTCACGCGCGAGGACGTGCGTGAACCCCCCTTTACCTACCCCGGAGCACCCTGTACTTGATCAATACAAAGTACTGTGAGAACAGGCTTAATATCTTGACGTCTTGGCGGTGGTAGGGTTTGTTTTGCTCGAGTCTTATTGAAGAATGAAGATGGCTATTCTCGTTTCTACTTATCAAGATGGATCCAGCATTGTTTCTAAAATATTTAGCTACCTACTAGCATCTACCCGCGGCATCGCATGAATAAATTTCACCGAAACCGACTTTTATGCATAGCACTAGCTCTCATGCGAGGACTTACCTACGTATACCAAGATGACGATGGTGTTTTCTGACACTTCTGCCTAAGTAGGTAATATCAGGGACCAATATCACCGCCAACACCTTTATACGTGCCCGGGGTGTGTTCTATGGAGCGATCAGACGTGACCGGTCCGGGACGTGGTCTCTATTTCTGAAGGGTGGATTTCGTTCAGAATAGAAATTGTTGGTTTATCATATCCTCAAGGTTCTGCCTTGGTTGTCACGTTTTCTGTAACGTCTTATATCAAAAATCAAAATGCTTTATTTCCTTTAGACCTTACAGGACCATTGGATACGTTACAAAAATTCAAATTACATAAGTAAAACTAGGAAATAAAGTGATCACGTTGATTTTTTTCTTCACTTCAATCTTTTTAAGGTAAAGATTTTATAATTAAGAAGCGAACAAGAAACCTTTACCTTGTTACGATTTTAGTTTTCGTGTGTTTTTATTCTTTAGATAATCTAATATTTTGTAGTAAGCTTTTTGCCAAGACATGTTTGACAATTTGTTTGAATTTAATTAATTATAATTATTGTAACTAAAGGAAATAAATCACTTATATCGAGTAGGCTAGGTTTGTGTGCATATTTTGCTTATAATCTCTTAGAATCTAAGCAATTATTTTGTACCTACTAAAAAATTAAAATTAAATTTGTTTTTAATTATAAATATTTAATAACCTACCTACTTGTCTGCGTTTGATTTTTGAAATTTAAGCTCAATCAAAGTGCTTTATTTCAACAAATCCGTAATTAAGAAATACATTACGTTTAGAAACGTCAATTGCGTTTAATATTTCAAAATAAATAATGTTATGTATCAGGATGTGTTCAATCGATCGATTCGTCGACGTGACCGGTCGACGTGGTCTCTATTCGTAAAGGAAATTCCTTCCGAATAGAAGTGGGTGGTCTATCATCGTCATCAAGGTTTTCTGCTCTGGATGTCACGTTCTCTTTCGCGTGCTCAGGTATCTGCAGCCATTGACTCGTGGCGACCTCTGCAGCCTAGTGGGCAAGGAACTGCCTAAGGCGCAGCTTGTGAATTTCAGTCCCACTGAATGTTCAGAACCCAAAAAAGTGCTTGATTCATTTAGAGGGCTCGATGTCCCCCAAAGAAATCAAGCACTTTTTTGATACATTAATCGATTTGTTTTGGACATTTATTATAGTAATGTCATCTATTTAATTAAAATGTAATAATAGGGTAAAAACATATGATGGTAATGAAAATAAGAAATTTTTTTCTGGTTGGAGTGTGTTCAATCGATAGATCTGTCGACGTGACCGCTCCGGGACGTCATCTCTATTTCTGAAGGGTTTGTTTGTTTGTTTCGAATAGAAATGGTTGGTTTACTCTTCAACGTTTTCCACCCTGCAGGGGTATTTTAATTCAGTCGATTCGTTTCCGAATCGAATCCATCAACTCTAGGCGAAAACAAAATAGCATTTTAAAGATCCGTTGGATTCAATTCGGAAACGAATCGAATGAATTAAAATACCCCTGCTGGTCACGTTCCGTTTAAATAAAATACGTTTATTCTGATATAACACAATAAAAAAACACGTCGCTTAGAAATTATACAAACCACTAACAGAATTCAAAAAATAAGAACAACGAAAAAACTATCATGCTTTTTTTTTAAATAAATAGTGGAAATGTGTTTTAGGGTATCTACAGCCATCCTGTGGCAACCTCTGTGGCGTAGTGCGCAAGGGTTGGTGGTTCCAAACCCGCTGTGAGACAAAGATAAAACTTCAATACTTCTGAGCCATGTAATTGGAAATTTATGAGGTGTCCAAGAGTCCTTTAAAGTCTAAAGGAAATAGGTTGACTAAGTTTTTGAGCTCGAACAAAGTGCTTTAATTCTATAAGAAAAATGAAAAATGTAGGGAACATTTCGAAACGTCAAGTGTTTAAATTACAAAATTATGTTTGTATCAGATCAGGGTGTGTTCAATCGATCGATCCGTCGACGTGACCGGTCCGGGACGTGATCTCTATTCCTGAAGGGGGGTGTTTGTTTCGAATAGAAATGGTTGGTTTACTCTTCAAGGTTCTCTGCCCGAATGAGGGGTCTGGATGTCACGTCATCATCAGTCAGCATCTACAGC
The DNA here is from genome assembly GCA_949316285.1 of Eupithecia subumbrata. Lineage (NCBI taxonomy): Eukaryota > Metazoa > Arthropoda > Insecta > Lepidoptera > Geometridae > Eupithecia > Eupithecia subumbrata. Next base: position 5,240,422 of record OX438632.1, read on the forward strand.
TATCGACCTCTGTGTGTAAGGTCCGCCGAGTGAGGTTGCGGATTCGATTCCCACACCGGGACAAATATTTAATAAGGTAATATTTTTATTTAGTTTTTTTAGTGTTTTAAAAGAAATGATATTTTAAAAAATACGACTTTTTTTGCAGGTCTTAGTAGAATTCTGGGAATAAATTAAGATTTTGACAATGACGAATTTAAGAATTAGCCATCCGATCTGTCATTTATCGTAATAGATCTTGATAAATGATAACTACTATGTAAAATATAATAATACTAGCTTCTGCCCGCGGCTCTGCACGTTTTTATAGTAGCCTATTACCGTCAACGGGATATTGTTTACCTCCCTGCCAATTTTCATTATGATCCGTTCAGCCGTTTAGGCGTGAAAATCGTAACAGACAGACAGAGTTACTTTCACTTTTATCACACTTAAATGCGAAAGTTTAACTAGATGGATGGAAGTTTGTTACCTCTTCACGCCAAAACTACTGAACGGATCGGCCTGAAATTTTGCATACAGGTAATTCTAATCCTAGATTTAAACAAAGGCTTTTTATTCCATAAATCAGTCCCATAGGATAAAAATTACCTTTAATCGTTTCCATGGAAACAACGTGTGCGAAGCCGCGGGCATAAACTAGTAATATTATAATGGAGAAAAATATGTCACTACATACATTATCTGAAACACAGGACCTGCTCACAGCAAAAACCCCTGAAACACTCCACCATGCACTATCCAGGGGGTGGTAATGACATAAAAAATAACCCCCCTACCACCTCTACCTGTGAACGCAGGCTGCATACCAATGCGGTCGAATCGTCGGTAATTCTTCGAATAGGTGTCGCGAGCGAGGGCTTCTGATGGAAAACAACGTTTTTAAAAGCTTTTTAATGCCATAGGGTTTTATGGAAAATATTGAGAAATGAAGATAAAATTTTAGCAAAACAAAAAAGATATTTTTTGGGAACCAATATTCTTTTACTTTTTTTAAATTGAATATAAGGATTAAACTAATTTATAATCATTTTATGCATTATAATAATTAACTAAACTAAATTGAGGAAAGAAATAAATCATTATCTAGCCCCAAGCTAAGTGTTATGGGTACTAGATAACTGATATACTTAATACAATACACTACATAGATATATATTTTTTATTATACATAGAAAACACCCAGGCCAACGGAAAAAAAGACGGGTTGCACTCCGGGAGTGCCGGCAGAAGTGAAAACTTGATTATTAACGTTGAGCATGTTTGATATTTTGGAATGGTTAGGGAATAATTTTGCACCAATTGCTTTATCAGTATAAAAGTACTATCATTTATGTGGTAGAATACAATATTCATTTATTGCGCTATCGTACACAAACATGACAATTTATATTACATTAAAAACTGTAGGGGCTCGTCGAAGGTGTAAGACTTCAACTAGGGCTGGTCAGGAATGATATCCAAGTAAAAACACTTCAGAACACTTCAAATCGGTATATTCAACCGTATACACTCAACTACGTTCTTAATACAAAAAGTCACTGCACTGCACTTAATAATTCACTTTCGTTATTTTCCTTAAGACTTGTTCACTGTTTGATTGCTTAGAACTGAATGAATAATCTGCCAGAAGGCTCGGTTTTTATACCTATTTCTATCCTTTCTAGATAATTCTACGCGTTTCCGGAAGCTATACCTATCTCTTTCTTTATTCTAGAACATTTTTTTTGTCCTTGTCTTTCTTTTCGATTCGTTCGAGAAATTAATTATCTATAGATATATAAGTAGGTAGGTATAAGCGAGCCGGACGCTAGCAACTATTACGTAAGCTAGGGCCTATTGTTGTTGTCGGAAACTAGTACTATTATCTGTTCTGTTTACCTAAAAATAATGTTCGATTTTGAACTCTATCTCAAAACAAAACTTCAAGAAATTTCCTAGCTTTAATGAAGATATTGTCCTGCACAATTTTGAGCTTTATTCCTTCGGCATAATGTCGTCGTTGCTAACACTCCATCCGTCTTACGCTTTTTCGATCAGGTCACGTGTCCTGACGCGAGTTTAAGATTTTATACCCATTACAGAAAAAGTGCTCAACGCCGCTAAAGAAGTTTTCACTTCAAAAATTCTGCAGACCGTACACAAATTGGTTCCGAGGCGGGAATCTAACCCGCAACCTCCTGCGTCGCAGGCGGACCTTCGCCCGCTGCGCCACGGAGGTCGTCTTAGAAAAATTTATTCTATCAATAAAAATTTAAGGATTCCAGAAAATTTCATTGAATTGAATAATTTTAGTAACCACTGTCACAGATTATATAATATAACGATTAAATAAAAATAAGTACCATAAAGAAAATGAGCCGTTATTAATATTATATTTAATAATCCTACTTCCTACTAATCCTACTAATATTTGTTTTTTATTATATATATTTTTGGTTGTGAAATCTGAATTTTGGTCACCTAGGATCTCCAAAACTACTGAACAGATCAAGATGAAATTTGGCGAACGTTTAGACCAAAGCCTAACTTAGATAATAGGATACTTATTATACCAAAAATACGCGTGCGAAGCCACGGGCAAAAGCTAGTATTATATAATTTTATAATAATTATTTTTCAAACAATCTTCCTAAAGAAACAAACAGAAACACAAGGCACAATACAAATTGTTTTCTCTGAGGGGACAGTGTCCAGTTTTTTGGGTTATTATTAAAAAGATGTTGGAATAAAGTGAGTTAAGATTGAGGTTCGGTGACATGTGGACATCGGGTGTGGCCACGAAACTAGCGTGTCGCTTATGAACCGCGCGAAAAGCGTGGTGATATGAGACTTAAGTTGTGCGTCCGATCGGAATCGGAGTGAACGCACCGTAAGGTAAAAAAGCTTTATAAATAATAAATATTATTATAAATAATAAATATTATTTATAAAGCTTTTTTACCTTACTAAATGAATTTTATTAAAATAATGAATTGTCCAGCATTATTTATTTATTAAATAAATAATGCTGGACAATTCACACCAGTACTACTTAGTACTTATTCTATGTATTTTTAAATGTACAATCAATCATATTATCCACAAATTATACAGAAGTATTACTTACTACATAGTTGGTTGTTGTTTAATGGTAGATTAATTGGTTATAATATTTTAGGTTTTTTATATTTTAGAGTGATAATTAATAGCAGTTAATTTTTATATATTATTTTGAGAGAAAAAAGGAAAGGGTTGTAAATTTAACTAAGTGTTATTAATTTGTAACAAATTAAGAATATTTTTCTTAAAACTAAGTTCAGACAGTAGAAACAGGTCAATATCAATGTATGAGTTTGAAGATGACGTCATCTACAAAAGTACCAGTCTCTGGTACTACTACTACTTAACGTAATATCGCGTATTCCGAGGCCCACAGTAATGGCTACCTCAGGAGGGAAGTAATGCTATAATGGAGAAGTCGCCCGACGTATGCCATTCCATTTGGCATCGTAAATCACGCTCTAATCCGCACTATGATAAATAACTTTTTATTGGGGGCTTTATTAGTAACCGTGCGTGGCATTTAATGTAGTAGTAGGTACATCGTTTTTGAGATGAAAAACTATTTGGAAGCGTTCAAACTGTAATTTTGTTCAACTTTTTATAAAATCTTATAAATTTATTTTATTTATTTATTTAAGTGATGCTAATTAAAAATTTCCACAAAAAGCAGTCGCTTTATCGCATTTCAGTCGAAATTAATACTAAACAAAGTTAAGGGATGACTACTGATGGTTAAAATTATTAATCACTATTATTATTTACGCTATAATTTTATGTAATTTGATTTTATTGTGAATTTTTATATGTTGTGTTGTGTCTATGGATTGTATTACCGAATCTGAAATAAATGAGTTAATAATAATAATAAAATATTGTATAAAAGTTTATTCACAGATAGGTGAGAAATTCCTATTAATTTTGGTTTATTATATAACTTAAGAAAATAATCAAGAAGATGTACCAAAAAAAGTACCACTCACTATTCTTTTTAGTTTATTGGGAGGGTTAGTGAAAATATCCATATCAATCTCTCTGGAAAGAACGAAAAAATAAAGCCGGCTGGACAAACCACACAGCATCATCTAGCTAGCTATTTTAGAAAATAGTGGATATAAATAACTTTTAAACATTTCCATAGGAACAACGCGTGCGAAGCCGTGGGCAAAAAATAGTTTATGTTAATTAAAAAAAACAACAAAAAACACCATAAAAATCTATATGTATGTATGTCATCGAACTGTGTATGTCCTATCTAATCAGTGGTTTTCCCGTGAAAAGTAACAAACTTCCATCCAAACTTCTGTAATTATTATAAACTAGCAGCGCCTCGCGGTTTCACCCGCGTAATTCCCGTTCCCGTGGGAATTCCGGGATAAAATATAGGCTATGTGCTATTCTAGACTATAATCTATCTCTGTGCCAAATTTCATCCAGATCCGTTCAGTAGTTTTTGCGTAGCAGGGCCTCGCGATTTCACCCACGTAGTTCCTGTTCCCGTAAGAATTCCGGGATAAATATACCCTATGTTCTATTCCAGACTATAATCTATCTCTGTGCCAAATTTCATCCAGATCCGTTCAGTAGTTTTTGCGTGAAAGAGTAACAAACATCCAACCATCCATCCATACTTTCGCGTTTATAATATTAGTAGGATAGGATTAGTGTGAAGTGCGATGCTAAAATTTCTTATTAATTCGTCCCGTGTGCATTTTTCGTGTCCTGTTTTATTTCATTCTCATGAGGAGGTCTGAAATGCTGACCAAACACAGTAACAACAGCAAAACCCAGCCAAAATCAATGCTATTTCAAAAGTGCAATTAAAAAACAACCTTCCAAATATCCCAACCTCATTTCAAAACTGTCTGGAATCTTTGAAATCAGAGTTTCTTCATCGATACTATAAATACGTACAAATACAATAAAACCATCAACAATTGGCATCTTAGTCAGCGGTTTAATAAGTTTCTGCTTACTTGTCCATCATCACGAAGTTTTTGCGACTTTGCTCTACCTCTCCACTCAAAACTCTACCTTCAAAATCCAAACTTACAGCTCAATTTTCAATACTACCATTGTCACGAGAATCACATCCATTTAGCTGATTTATACTCTTATGTCTGAAGTTATAAAGTTGGGTTTTGAGTGGCGGAAAGGATCAAAGGGCCCAGTCGAGTGGCAGGACGGCTTCTTACGTGTAGTTCCGACTCACTTATTTTGTCCTTACTAAGACAATGTATGCGATGAATCGAAGAGTTCTTTTTTAGGAATTGTCACTTTCTGTGGGATACGGGTTAGAATGATCGGTATTAATCGGTAAAGTCTAATTATTCGCTGTGGCATTTGAATGGCTTTTTTAAGTATATTTTGAGATTTATTATTTATTATTTATTTATTGTTTACTCAAACTTGACTTACAGAATACATATATTCCAAAACGTCAAACATTATTATAAAATCTAGCGTTGGTACGTAAAATTATATAAAATAATACATATGGAAATGTCACAATTAAAATAAAATATATAGGTATTAACTAAAGGTCAAAATAATAGCAATAATCAAAATAATAGAAATAATAGCAAGGTCAAAAAGTACAATTAAAAAATGAGAGCATCAAATGGTGTAATTTGGCGATGCTGTCAAAGAATACGTCGGCGTCAGTTGAGGAGATGAACTCGTTTAGGAGGGTAAGAGATGTTTTGATGACTTGGAAAAATGTTTGTACCTGCAGATTCCGGATGTTCTGGGTGTTTTCTATGTATAGAAAAAATAGTAGTAGGACACATAATAACTATATTATGACTACATAGGTATAATAAAATAATATCGATCTATGTAATCCATGTAATAAATACATTACATTAACAGGCGAATTTCGACCACGGCAGCTAGTCTCATCATATTATAGTGAACAAGTGTGTGCGCAAACACAGGTGCACTCTCTATACTCAATCTCATAATCCGATGGGACGACAAATCGAAACGACCGGGGAGAGGTCAGGCGCAGGACCAACGGCTTAACGTGCTTAATGAGGCACGGTATTTAGTATAACAGTGGTTAACGAGGCAAAGCTAAGCAGAGTCATGCATCATAATGAGAACCTAACTCATCATAGTTCTGCTTAGCTTATGGCTAGACGATGCTGTGTGATCCAGCAATGTATTTTTTTTTATTCTATCTTTATCGTAATATCGGTGGTGAGATGTTTCTACGAGGCCGCCACCATGAATGTACAAGTACAGGGCCAGCAGTCTAAACCCATCCAACTGCGCGGAGGAGTGAGACAGGGGGATGTTATATAAAATAAATAAATAAATAAATAAATAATGCTGGACAATTCACACAGCATTATCTAGCCCCAAGCTAAGCAGAGCTTGTGTTATGGGTACTAGATAACTGATATACTTAATACATTATACTACATAGATAGATATTTTTATTATACATAGAAAACACCCAGACCAACGGAACAAATTTCTGCAGATCGTACACAAATTTGTTCCGAGGCGGGAATCGAACCCGCAACCTCCTGCGTCGCAGGCGGACCTTCGCCCGCTGCGCCACGAAGGTCGTCAAATATATCCCCGAAACTGTTCACGAGCGCGTTGGAAGATATGTTTAGGACGCTGGACTGGAAAGGTAAGGGCATTAACATAAACGGCGACTACATCTCACACCTGCGATTCGCTGATGCCATAGTTTTAATGGCGGAGTCGCTAGAGGAGTTGAACCAGATGCTGGACGGCCTAGCTTCAGCCTCCCGATGTATCGGTCGTGGCATGAATTTGGATAAAACCAAAGTCATGATCAATGGCCACATTGATTTAAGACCGGTATTCGTACATGGCCTTCTCGAAACTGTTTCCGAGGACACTTACCTTGGATAGATTCTGCATTTGAGAAGAACAATTTCGAGAAGGAAGCCAAGAGGAGGATCCAGCTAGGCTGTAAACTACATCGAGTCTTCTCGTCATCCATACCGCAATGCTTGAAAATGTAAGTTTTCAATCAGTGCCTCCTACCCGTCATGACCTACGGAGCAGAGACGTCGATACTCACGGTACGGCTGGTCCACCAGTTGTAAGTCGCTAAGCGAGCAATAGAAAGAGAAAATGGGGTAAACGTGTTCTTGAGTGGAGACCGTGACTCGGCAAACGTAGTGTAGGACGCCCTCCAGCCAGGTGGGATGACAACCTGCGAAATACTCCAGGCAGATCCTGGATGCGGTATTTTAAATTTTGGTAAACGGAAATTTGCAACTGTCTTAACGAAAGAAAATACGCGATTGGACTCTTTCTCGATATGACAGAGTTTCCCATAAATTACTTTTAGAAAGACTTTACGATGTTGGCATAAGGGGCGCTGCTCATGACTGGCTTCGTACCTACCTATGCAATAGAAAACAGTACACACAAATAGAATATTTCAACAAAGACATTGGCGAATTTCAAAATATAAAATCTGACATAATAACAATAAATTCATCTATTCCCCAAGGAAGCGTGCTCGGATGCCTTCTATTTTTAGTATATATTAACAATTTGCCTAAAGCTATAAATACTAAATGCGTCCTTTTTGCAGACGACGTTTCTCTGCTGTTCAAAAGTTGCCAAAATATTGATTTAAATTTCATAAAAAATACTTTAAATACTACCAAAGAATGGCTTAGGGCTAATAACTTGGAAATTAACCTAAAAAAGACAAAAATTATGCAATTCAGAACAAGACAAAGATCCCCCTTAGACCTAAGTAATTTGACTAAAATTTTGCACATAGAACAATGCAATGAATTTAAATTATTAGGCGTTACTTTAGATACCCACCTAAACTGGAAGAGTTATATTGACACGCTAAAGAATAAACTTTCAAGGTTTACCTACGCCCTTAGTATTTTAAAACGTAATACGGATTATCAAACCGCCCTGTCAGCATATTACGCAAATGCCTATTCTTGGTTTAATTACTCAATTGTTCTGTGGGGAAACAGTGTTGACTTCAACGATATCTTTATCAAACAAAAAAAACTGATTAGAATATTAGCTAATATAAAACAAAGACAAAGCTGTAGGCCGCACTTTAAAACTTTAAAAATATTAACCTTGCCCTGTATATATATAATGCAAATGACCTTATTCGTTATAAAATATCGACATTTCTTTAAATCTAAATCTGAGCATTTTACTAACTACAACAGACGAAATGAACACAAACTTATTCTACCTTCGACTACCCTTACACAATTTAGCAAAGGTCCTTACTCACGACTAGTAAATATCTATAATAAAATACCTAGCTCCATCAAAGATCTTAAAAAAGATTCGGATTTTCGTAATAAACTCAAAGAATACCTTATTTCTAAATGTTACTACTCCGTTGACGAGTTTTTAAATGATAAATCTAAACTATAATTATTTGACTGCCTGCAATTTACATACATACCTACCCATTTATTACTAAGTTTTGATCCTTGTAGCTGACAATGTCTATACTTTTTAACTTCAATGTATAGCATAGATTGTGTAATTATAACAATATTTAGACCAATTGCTGCGCCCTTACAGGGTACATGTACTTACTTTTAAGCTAATTACCATCTAAGCTAAAACTCTGTAATCGTATATGTATGCAATAAATAAATCTGAAATCTGAAATCTGAAATCGGTAAGTTGAAGAAGGGTGCTATGGCGCTCGTGAGGGAAGGCCTATGTCCAGCAGTGGACTAATATAGGCTGATGATGATGATGAGATTTTTTCTATCCAAATTCGTAATATATCTAATTAAATTTTACTATTAAAACAAAAATATGAGCGGGTTTGTATTGGAAGAACACCAACATCCCATAGCGAGAGATGTCTTTTTTAAAAGATTTATTTCTTAAAATTAAAATTATTCTTATTCTTTACTTATAATTATGATGTGTTGAAATAATGATAATGTTGGTTAGATCAACATCTATCTCAAAACGATTAAAATTACCTACCTACTAATTCCAAAACGTCTATGTACTCGACATTGAATAAGGAATATCCAAGATTATGTGCGATCTAGAAACACCAAACCGGAAAATCTTACATCTAAAAACACACAGCATTAGCAAAGCGTCCAGCCTGTGCCTGTAGTCGTTTATGGCAACACCATAAAACAAAGGTTGGTATTGGTTTATGTCATATCGGCACTTTCCGACGTTGCAAACGTGTTGCCAGACGATAAATTGTAGACAGATGATCTAGAACCGACTCACTTGCTGGCGACTGCATTAATGTGCTGTTTCTATCAGTGTAATTCTAGAATAAAATAGATAAAAAAATATTTATTGCCTTAATTTACAGAAAATAGACAAAATAAAATTAGATTTACAGTTCAAGAAAATTAATAAAATCAGGGGAAATAAATCGTGTAGTTTTGTAATTTGGTACAGTTATACCTTGCGGTAATCAGATAAACATACTAAAAGTCCTCAAAGGTGGGGGGTGTGCTGAGGTGTAAGGGGGGGTTAAAGGTACCTTTTTTCAGATTTTTGCTCGTATATCGAAAATCTGTACAAATAGCATTATGGAATATTATTATTATATTATATACTTCTGACAAAAGTTTGTACATAAAATTTCCTACAAATTTGGTCATATATATTTTTGCTCTACGAACAATACTTTAGGAGCTGGGGGACTTTTATTATGTACCAATTTACAAAACTACACGAATTATTTCCACTGATTGCCCATATTCGGCTTAATTTTATCGTACTATTATATTACTTAGGTAATTAAAACAAATAAATTAAGACAAAAGGAGTAAATTCAGCATTTTGCTGTAATGCAAGCAGCGCTGTTTTTCAATTTACTCCTCTCGGTCACCGAGATCCGTTGGTCTGGGTGTTTTCTATGTACAATAAAAAACAATATCTATCATATCGTATAGCTTGGGGCTAGATAATGCTGTGTGAATCGTCCAGCATTATTTATTTATTTATTTATTGCTACACTGAAGCCACATGTTTTACGTTTTTGTATCAACTAATCCCCCCTCGATCATGGTCAAGACAAAGAGGTAAAATGGTCTGAAGGCACTATCTAATGGTCTCAGATCATTATTCAGCCTCCCCAAGTCAAAATCCTTATTGAATGAAACCTTTACTCATTAAACTTCTTAGTTATATTGAGAAAGGAACTGACTAGTGCGTTCTGTTTTGAATGAAATTAGGCGCGCTTTAATCGTGTGTGTGGTTAAAAATTTTAAATATTCAAAAACAGAACAATCAAAATCACAATAATGACACACATGGCACAGAAAGAACTGAAGACTCGCTGTGACAAGACTTCCCTCTAACTCTTCCTGCATTTTATCCACTCAATCTAAAGATAAGAGAGCTTTTAAATCAATCCGCATGTTTTTCATACTCTATTCTTATTCATTTAAGCTTTAAATAAAAGGGAAAAAGCCATGAGAGTGGGGGGTTGACATAAACAGTTCCCTGCAAAAAGCTGAATTCCCAACTTTAACGTGTGCAAGTAAAAACCAAGAGGTTTATATTGACTTGCGATTTCATTTTATCGTTGTCGGATCTGATCAACCAAGACCAGTTAACAGATGACGGACTTTTTTAGGTATTTATCTATTTATACTAAGAGATAGATAAGCTCTTACACGTTAAATTTGTCCGAGCAGCGTAATGAAGAGTCAGTGACAAAATTCGCTCGTTGAATGTATGAACTTACCAGAAGGAGTTTTTGATGCTTAACACGTTGCCAGTGCATGACCCACCGGTGGTGCATTTTGAGGTTCTCACCGTGTGTGCATGTCTCACATATAGGGGACGAGCCCTAACAAGTCAAAGGCCTGTAAACATGTACACGCGTGAGCTAATCCACTTTTTTGGCATAAACGTTTAGCCAAAAACTTAATTACCAAGAAAACCGGAGGACTTTTCATTTAGGGTAAAAAAAACAAGTAAAAACATATTTATTGCAGCAAATGATACAAATAAGAACAGATGGACTTAATATAAAACACATGGTACATTGTATAGGTAATTTTATACATAATTTGCTGAGCGACTTTCAATTCAACTGTGATTTTCGTCGACTTCTTTACTAGGCAGGGCCTGTATCGAGGAAGCCAGATTACATCATTCGGAATTTACAGAGATTTTGCGCTCGGTTTACTTACACACAGTAGAGTTAACAGACAAATAGTTTATTAATAAAATTATTACAAACAATTAAAACATAATAAGAACTAGGTATTAGATATTTTAACTAAAATAAAACAATTAAAACAAAATAAACTAAAATAATATAATAACTATTAGGTTTTTAAACATTATAAGTCTAGTTAGGTCTAAGTAGGTTAGGAACGTATTTTTTAGACCATAAGAAGCTGTTGTGTCTCATCATAGGTTAAAGAGGAAAGCCATTTATTTAAATAAAATTTAGCTTCACTCACTAACTGATTTCCTTTTTATGGGTAGCCCCAGTATCCCACCATCAAAAGTGCGTTTGCACGTAGGGGGTCGACTTCATAATCATGGCAGCACAGGGAACGTGTTAAGTAAAAAGGTGCTCAGATTCTTCTTTTGTAAGGTTGTTCCTTTAAAGAGGGAGACCCAGGAAACAATGGAAAGATGTAGCGAAGGACATGAAAGAGTATCAAGGTCCGAAGACTACGACGAAGTTAGAGCGTGTGGTGGAAATCAATTAGGAAAGCTGACCCCACCACCATTATGGGATAACTAGCTGGAAAGAGAGAGAGTGAGAAAAGGTGTTTGAAAATCAAAATCTCTTTATTTCCATAAATAAAATAAATGTACCTACACTTAGAAAAGGTCAAATTATAAAATTAAACACTGACACGGAAATAAAGTAATATTTTTTATTTCTGTCTCTTCGGTATGTTCCTACTTCAAAGGGGACTTATAATTTGTCTAAATTTTTAGCTATAATTAGCAAGAACTCACTAAAACTAGTATTCGTATCAATTTTAATTTCGCAATTAATTTCATTTTCTAAGGACCTTATGTTTTGTTTCGGCCTGTTCAAAACAAGTATCAACTAAAATGCGCTTCATTGTAAAACACCAAATTCGATCTCCATTTAATTTCTCGTTTTCGCTCGAATAAACATTCAACAATGGATAACGTACTCCAGAGTGTTTTAGATTTTACTATATGTTTCGTACAAACTATAAAAAAGCAGTTGAAAGTCTTTTAATTTTCCACCATCTGCCATAAACAGAAAAATAACAATAGGTACATTTCTTCACAGAGCCGCACCAATAGCTGTGAGAGATGCGGTCCAATCGCTCCTGTGGTACCTACTACACACTTGTTACACGCTCCGTTGAAGCGAATGGTATAAAAGATCTGAACAATAACTAAATAAAATTATTTATTATATTGCTGGACAATTCACACAGCATCATCTAGCTCCAAACTAATCACAACTGAATAGCAATACTAATACCAAGCGTTGTCCTAATTGATTTCCACCACTTCGCTCTAACCTCGACGTCGTCATCTTCGGACCTTGATACTCTTTCATGTCCTTCACTACATCTTTCCATCGTTTCCTGGCTCTCCTTCTTTATAGGAACAACCTTACAAAAGAAGAATCTGAGTACCTTTTTACGTAAGTATCAAAAACTCCTGGTAAGTTGACAACGTTCAACGAGCGAATTTTGTCAATGACTGTAGGTTCATAACGCTCGGGCAAATTCAACATGTAAAAGCTTATGTGACACACTTGTATATTGTGATCAAAATTTCCTTGGACTATGGATATATTTACAATTTAAAGTGCCATAGCCGCCCTCAAAATAATTGTAGAGCCCCTCAAGTTACCTCAAGTTGTCGGTTGCTTCTTAGACGTTTTTCTCGTACTTATAAGGTTAAGTTAAGCCCGTGGTGGTATAACGGCGTAAAAATCAACCCCCTACTTAAATTTAGAGAAACAGGGCTTACATGTACACTACATGTAAGCACTTTAGAAATTAAACAGTTACATAATACTCTTGAACATACCTCGCTAAAAAAAAGGGGATAATCACCATGTTTAGTGGTCGTAGTATAGATGTTAATAATACACAGAAGGAAGCACGCGGATGTTGATATGATGTTCAGGAGTGTTATGTAACTGTTTAATTCAAAAAGTGTTAACATGTAGTTTACAATTAAGCCCTGTTTCTCTAAATTTAATTATTAAGTACGCACATTATTGAGTTGGTGTATTTTACGAAATAAACAAATTTTATTTTTCCTTAAGCCCTGTTTCTCTAAATTTACTAAGTAAGTCTACAATATTGACCATTATTGAGTAAGAAATCAAATAATATCGCAAAATTTTCGACTTCGACGGGACTTGAACCCGCAGCATTCCATCAGTACCGGAATATGCTAACCAACTACACCACGAGGTCAAGTGACGCTGGAGTCGAAAATCTTTGCGACTTCCTACGGACTCTAGCGCCGTTAGCTCCACTTACAGGGGAAACCTCTCGTCAAACGAACTAAAGTTACATTTAGTTCGTTTGACGAGAGGTGTCGTGTCGCGTTGCTTAATTCTAAAGTTTTTTGTTATTATAGTGCGTAACCCCACACTCAGGGTAATTTCTAAGAAATCAAATAATTAAAATTTATTATTGAGTAAGTATTATTACCTACATTATTGAGTAATTCTTGTTAATAAAATAAACATATCTTATTCTTCTTTTTCAGAAGAGGACGTAAAGTGCTGATGATCAAGGTTGTTGAGAAATGTTTACGAATTCAAAAGTATGTAAGGTAAATATAGTTCCATTTCGGCCATTTAACAGGTATCTTCGTGGCACTACAAACGATCCAAACAATTCGATTTTATCAAACAAAACATCCACGGCGATTGTCAAAGCCGAAAGATCGCGAGCAAAAAGCATAATGCAATTATTTCACTACAGTAATTTCGTGTCATTGTTCTTAAGAAATACCAATTATATACAATTACTTGTATAGGACATTGTGGCGTTTCATTCCTCGATCGATACAGAATCGATTCTGGATCATTCGGATCGGTCGATAATCGGTTTGTTGACAAAAAGGGGGACAATGAAGAATTATGTCGGTTGAGTTGAATACCGCGGATGGCGATAGCGTTATGGTGAAGGTGCGATGGAGAATTTTGTGTTTAGGAGCATGCATTATTCAAGAGAACAAGAAATTTGGCATGGATGTTGAGACCTCGGTGAGCAGCATTAAGATTAAGATTAAGCACCATTCAGATGAATTCGTGTATCACTCATAAAATTTTCGCTGCTCATTCGCTGAGTTTTGATTCCGAATTAAAAACAAAATAAACTGAACGAACTAACGGCGAAAATGGTAGCTAGTGATACGTTCACTAGAGGATACGATGCCGATCAATTTGCGATCCCAAAAATTTTAGGATAAAAATTTTCAAATCCCGGGATTTTCCGGATTGAAAAAAATTCTTTATTGTTAAAAATACTAAAAAATGGAGTGCGTTAATGTAAAAACAAATTAAAAACTTAAAATTATAACAACTTTTTATCAGAAACATAATCCAAACATTTGATTTTTAAATTTTATAGCATTAATTTATATAAAATTAAAATTAATTTGTGTGATTTTAGTTGATTTTTACTATGTTTTTGAAAGTAAATAAAAGCTGATTTTCAAATAATTTGATTTTATTTACCTGTCTACGATCACGACACTATCCTGGGATCCCGGGATCGCGTTTCGCCAATCACGAAATCCCGGGATTGAAATTAAGACCAGGATCGAGTCCTCTTTACGCTCACACAATACATCTGAATTGACAAGCAGCTGAGAAAGACATCCTCACCTTTCCTCACCAGGCTCCACTGCTGGATGCAGGCCTCCCCCTGATAAGCCACATCGGCTTTTATCAATGGAGGGTAATGTTCATAATTCCCACGCTGGGCATACGGGATAGGGATCGCAGTTCGGTGGTAGAATGTTTCTGCAGGAGGCGCTGCTGCCCGCCCCCCGGCGGATTTCCCTTAGTCGCCTCTTACGACACCCGCGGGAAGAGCTGGGATGGTGCAATTTGTAGCGAAAGACATGGACTCGTAATTAATAAAACGTTTTTTATAAAATCTCGCGGCGGCGTATTAACCCTTCGAACTCAGTCCGTACATATCGATAAAGCCAACTAAAGGAACCTAATAAAGGAAAGGCAAGGGCCTCTTTCTGTGTATTTTTAATACATCCACTGCCACACCGATCCGGCTTTCACACGTGGTCATTATGACAACCCCCTCCCCCCCCGGGGTAGGCATGCTATGTATATAATTAATATTAATTGTTACGATGTATATAATTTAACGTACCTACTCTAGATTTTATAATAATGTTTGACGTTTTGTATGTCAAGTTTGAGTAAATAAATAAGTAAATGTTTGGCAGTGACCGTATTGGTGCTGATAAGGTAAGTGAAATATTTTTTTTCGACTAGCATAATCATAATCATTATTAGGCAAGGTAAATAGAGGTATGCATAACATATATACATAACATATATACATAAGTAACTAAATAAATACGCTCTTGTATTGTTTTTACTGACCGTACGTTAGTTAAATCGCATGGACCCATTGGGAGTTCATGTATGAGTATTTAAAATTATTGTTATATTTTTCATGGACTCGCTGGGAAATAAAAAACAATAGAATCTTGGACCTCTGGGAATAAGCCATTTTAGTGACAATTTAATAAATTGTATTATTAAATAGATAAATAAATAATGCTGGACAATCTACACAGCATCATCTATCCCCAAGCTAAGCAGAGCATGTGTTATGGGTACTAGATAACTGATATACTTACTTAATACAATACATTACATAGATAGATATTTTTAACTACACAGAAAATACCCTGAACACCCGAAAATATATTATTTGCAGATTGTATAAACATTTGTCCCAGTGCGGGAATCGAACTCGCAACCTCTTGCGTCGCAGGCGGACCGTCGCCCACGGCCACATCGGTCGTCAAATGGCACACACTATTGTGTGTGCCATTTGACGACCATTGCACCATTGGATTATTTGACAGGTGTCAAATATTTCACGATGATAATTTGTCGGGGGAAAAGACAAGTGTCTCGATAGATTGGTGGATAACTTACAATGTTAAGGGGCTACAAGAATTCCATGCATACATTGACATACATTGCCGTCCTTAAGGTTTCTCTTAAGCGCATGTAATATATGTGATGAAAAATATCACATTGTGTAAACAAAGAACTGATCTTTGAAAGTTTATCCCTCATTTTACAATAATTGGTGTAGTTTTAAAATAAATCACTAGAGAAAAACACTTTAAAAAGCACGGCATTTTAGGCCTCACAGAAAATATAATGACTCAAAATGAAATCAAAATATTAAAACAACTACTTCAATATTTTATCTTTCCATTGAATATTCGTAATTTTTATAGGATGTAATACAATAATAATAAATCCCAAAAAACACATTTTTGTAAGGCGTTTTGCAAAGTAATTGCAAAAATGATAATATTTTGCCAAAAGAATTTAAACCTTATTACTCAAACATCCCTTTCAATAGATGCTCAAAATAGCTTCCACTACCTTCATTCGAAGGCTGGATGCCTTCTCGGACGGACGTGAGGTTATGTAACTTTTTTCGCGATGACAGCTGTTCTCGACGTACGAATTACGATGTTCGACAACTTTTGTTTTGCGGGTTAAATGGTTCATTTGTCATTGACATAAAGTCTATATTTGATTGAAGCGAAGCTAAAAGAAATTTGCAGGAATTTTATTCATTGACAGACCTACCAATTGAGTAGAATAGGTTTGTAGTGGTTTTATCTCTGGTAGCTAGATAGGTAGGTACTACTCAACATGTTTACAGCACGGAAAGTATTGGTCGAGTTAAAATATGTTAAGAAGGTAGGGCGATTTTGATGACCTTAATATATAAACAATGCTGAAAAATTAAAATAGGAGCCCACGTCCAGCAGTGGACTTGATGAATTCACACATCATCACCAAGGCCGAAGCTAAGCAGAGCTTTGTAATGGGTACTTACTAGATAACTGATTTACTTAGGACCAACCATGTGCATATTTTTTGCCCGTAGTTCTACCAGTAGAACCACAGGCAAAATTACTCGTAGTTCTATTATATTTTTATTTTTTATTTTTTTTATTTTTATGATCATTTTGTAGAATTACAATCTAAACTAAAACTATCTTCATGATTGTTGCTTTTTATTTCCGGAAAGTAAAATCAATTATGTAAGCGAGTAGTACTGAGATTGTGTACAAAATAATCTCCGTGGAATTCATCATTCATCATTCAAAAATTCACGTATTTTTATGAATATTTTATTGCTAAAAATAAAAAAAATTGACATTAGGTGAGATACTCATCGAAGGATGTCAAAAATGAAAAAAACATTGAAATAGTCGTAACAGGTCCTTACGACTTTATTCCCTGTGTTTTCCTGACTGTGTGAGAAGTAAATCTAAATTTTCGATGATAGCTGTCAAAATCGAAACGACTTCTTCAAACCCCACCAAGTCTCTAAAATTGTCACCTAATTGGTCACTAAAAACTGAAGATTGACCCCGCCCCCCAAAAAAAAATTCATGCAAAATTCATAGTTTCGCCGTGATGCGCGGCTAAGATACAGGCAAAAATTGTTTACTTCAGTATCGATTTATAGATTATATTTTAAAGGGCAATGTATACGATTCTACAACAAAACTCCAAGAGAGTTAAAAATTATCAAAAAATAAATTCAAACAAATTGTCAAACATATCCTTTGCTATAAGGCTTAGGTACTACAAAATATCAGATTATCTCTAGAGGATAAAAAAGCTTGGGTATTGCTAATAGTATTGCTCCAGCTCGAAAACTATCACCCTAACAAGGTAAAGGTTTCTTGTTCGCTTCTTTACTTTACCTTAAAAAGATTGAAGTGAACAAAAAATTAAAGTAATCAGTTTATTTCCTAGTTTTACTCATGAACCATATTTGAATTTTGTGACGAGTAAAAGACTCCTGTAAGGTTTAAAGGGAATAACTGTTATATTTCATTTTATATCTGATTATTTGATTGGCGCGGCGCGGAAAGGTGCACCTGCGACACAGGAGGTTACAGTTAGTTTCATTCCCGCCTCAGGGAAAATGTTTGTACCATCTGCTTATATTTGTTCCAGGTGTTCTGAATGTCTTATGCATATTAAAAAATATCTATCTGTGTAGTGTATTTAATGAGTATATCAAAATAAGTATACCATAACACAAGCTCTACTTACTTTGGGGTTAGATGATGTTGTGTGGCTTGTTCAGCATTATTTATATTTAATAAAAAATTTAGAAAGCCCTGCAAAACCAAATCGAAATATCTTCAACGATTGACACTTTTGTAATCCATTTAGTCCTCAGTTGTTTTGACCAAATTAGTATATTTTTTTATTGTATAAAGTATTATCATAATGGTCGGTGATATTGTCGGTACTTTAATACGCATGGATATGATATTATTATTTTAGGTTTTTCTGATTTCTATGAATAACTATCAAGGAATGTAATTTTTATTATAATTGATATACTACAATAAGCGACATAGGTTTTATTAAGGTACTTTACATGCAACAATAGCAAAGCCGCGGGCAAATGTTAGTTAACATTACATTATTACCTTGTGATTGTGCTATCAACCAAAAAAAACAGAAGTTTGCCTCTTCTACAATAAATAAATTTTGCATGAGTCTATGTAAAAAATAAGCGCCTCTACCGACGACATTTGGTATAATTGACATGCAATTTGACAGACTAGTTTTCCACGGCTAAGCCTTAAAATTAAAACGTAATACCTATGTCAAAGTGTCCGCATGTCAGGTGAAGTCCATACATGGGTTGACAAATTACCCCGACATGCTTGTCAAATGTAGCAATTTGTATAATTTTGTAATCTATGGTGACCGTTTACTTTTTAGCGGCAGTGCCTATTTTGTCTGTAGCGTGTTGTGAACATTGTTTTTATCAGTGAGTGTTAGTAGGTACCTACACTGTTATACAAGCCAAAGTTGACTTGAACTTTTATTTTAGTAACTTCTGCCAATGGCTTCGCACGTATTCAACAAAATTTGTGTAAACTTTTTGTAGAAATTTGAGAAGAATATTTTTAGAATTTTAGTAGAAAATTTGAAGTAGTCACAAAATCCATTCATATTTTTGAATTAATTTATGAGATTTTTACTATCTTTACGTCAGCTCTTTCCATTTTTCGTCATCAAGAATGAGCCCTTTACAGAAGTAGTTTCACGCAATATTCGATACTTTTTCTCACACGCGGGGATTCGAATCTAAACCTTATATAACTAATTAATATACCTAACTGCTGGCAAGCACTGCTAAGATTGCTCTATGTTCCTTTCACCATAGAAGTCGTCAAAAAGGCCGGACTCCACCAAAGCGGAGACGAGACGAGCGGAGTAGAAATCTGTTTTAAAAAACCAATAGAACGTGTTTATTCACACATCTCGACTCCGACTAGCTCAGCTTTAGTGGATACCACCGACCCGAGATGTATTTGTATTAATTCAAAAAATAACTAATAAGTCTATTATGCAAATTATTTACACACAAACGTCAACGATAAAAACCAATAAAATAATAACAAATAAAATATTCAAAGCTTCCAAATGTCATACATAACCTTAATAAAAAATTAAGCTCCTACGAACTTGCTCTTTGGATATCTTTGATGTTTATGTGTATGCGAAGAAAACAAAGAAAGATCGAAGCAATAATAATTTAATAATAATAATAATAATTAATAATTTTCTTTTTCAATGTTATCGCTTCTGCCCATCTTAAAAAAAGGGATGAAAATAAAGAGTTTTTGATTTGATTTGAATATCGTCTCTTCTCTCCGCTTCAGACATTACCACACATATCCGCTTTGGTGGAGTCTGGGCCTAATTGCTTCTTTTTGTACCAATTTAATTTATTTTCATTTAATATCGGCAAGAGTACCAAGACAAAGCTTTGAGCTTAGACATAAAAAGCTATAACAACCTATCGTCGTAGTTACCGGGCATTCCGACAGAGGGCGACATAGTACAGATAATTACAAATAATTACTGCGACTAATTATAAATAACGTAATTAATGTACTAATTACAATAATGTGTGGTCGAACGCCATCAGATAGGTTTTATTGATGGTCAATTAAAATTGACTGAAGGCTTGATGAGCGGGAGAAAGGTTGCAAATATCTCCGGGCTTTGGCCTTTGCATCTATTTTAGGATTGGATTATTTAGGTTCCCTGAAGGTTCAGTGAATGGATTATTTATTGAATCTTCAGGGTTTAGGGATCTTACAGCATCAGCTTCGGGGAGCTTTATCATGGACCACGAAACACTGTATCCAAAGACAGCACTGTGACCAAGCTCGATGTAATAGGTTATTATTATTTTAACTAACTTAAATCACTGTTTCTTAGTTTTCCCTGGCTCTGTACACTTAATCTATGACCGTGAAACATATTATTGTAAACAGGCCTCCCGCGACACAGGTTTGCCTCGTGCGGGGACCACCAGCAACTGTATGATCGAAATAAGTTTTCTGGCAAATAAAATATTTTATATATAAATAAATAAATAATGCTGGACAATTCACACAGCATTATCTAGCCCCAAGCTAAGCAGAGCTTGTGTTATGGGTACTAGATAACTGATATACTTAATACAATACACTACATAGATAGATATTTTTTTATTATACATAGAAAACACCCAGACCAACGGAACACAATTCTGCAGATCGTTAACAAATTTGTTCCAAGGCGGTAATCGAACCCGCAACCTCCTGCGTCGCAGGCGGACCTTCGCCCGCTGCGCCACAGTGGTCGTCTTTGACATTTACAATTAATTACATGTGTCGCTAGGAACATCATTTTTGGACTTTATATTTTTGATTGAATAAGTGTACCAACTGCTTTCTAACTAAATAGATATCCTAAAAATAAGATTGTTTTGAAAAAACTAAATACCGACTTTGCATCCCATAATTTTACACTGTTTTTAATTTTATGGCACCACCTCGGGATAATCTTCTATACAACCGCAAAAGAATCATCCAAATCGATCCATAAATGACGGATAAATCGACGGACATACATAAAAAAAGATACATGCAGGCGAATATAGAACCGCCTCATTTTTCGAAGTCGATTAATGCTCTGTATATCATCATCAAAAGCCTTGTTTTATTCGAATCGATGGATTTTGAGAGAGCTCCATCCAGTCTTCCAGCCAGGATTCTTAGCCCATCAGTGTCACAAGTGTCACACAAGTGTCAGCACAAGTGTCAGCTCGGCCAGGCGGCGGCTCAGCGCAGAGATTTTTGATGCCAATGATGATGATAAATGTTAAGTTTAAATTTTTAGTAGTGTAGGTGACCTGAACTATGTATTTAGTTTTAAAGATGATGCATGTAGACTAGTCACATCATGTTCTTAGTCTTTTTCATTGCACTATGCCCCCACCTATCCGTGAAAACCTTAAATAAGCTCACCGGTATTTATTAATTTGTAATTCTGTTAATTTTTAAGCCTTTGGTTTTCCCATAAATAAATAAATAAATCAGATCCCCATGATGGGCAAAAGGCTCCTTTCTTTTCTTCCATTGAGTTCGGCCTACGGCATTTACTTACATTGAGTAAGAAAGATACTTAAGAATCTTTCTTAATCAATGTAGCTTTATTAACAAATATAAATACAATTCAAGAATGCAAACAAATTAGAATAAATATTTGCAATTGAAACAGTTGAACTAACTGCAGATTGCGAACAATCTACAGGTAGCTCAAATGATCCATATCAATACCAGTCGGAAGCGTCCCTAAGACGCTGGCTGCATTGCCCCGCTGTATGACAACGCTGATGCGCTGCGCCAGATACCCACCAGCTTTCGGGTCACGCGTCGCTTTGACCAGACGCTCAAAGAAAATTTTGAAAACTCGAACTCATTATTCTCAGCTTGAAATCTGTTTATGAGCATAGTTATGAATACGGGAGCTATAACGTAGCACAATGCAATGCACAGCGCCATCGCGCGGCGCGCGGCGAAAAAATCACGTCGTCCACAAGTATTGATACGACATTGACGGACTTCGAGCCTGCAGCAGGGTTGTCAGACTAGATTGGTTAGAATACTATATTGAAAAAAGCTGTCGCAAACGGACAGACAAACTGTAAAACTGCTTTGACAATGGTTTTATCATCATCACTTTTGTCAGTTGACATGACAGACACTTCTGGAAGAAGTCTTTTTTCAGTCTCCACAGATAGAAAAATAAAATACCTTACTTAAAATTACAAAAGGTCAATTAAAATCGTAACCGTTTAGCAGGTTTGTACCTATATTATATGTGTGTCTATCTGTTATATTATTAACAAATATTTTTTTATCTGTCTATGAATGTATCTAGAAGCGATTTCTTCACGGCAACCTTTACTTAATAAATATGAAAAATGTAAATGAATTACCTATTTGCATGAACATAAGTGATACATGGTACGGTGGTAAAAGTGATATATGCTACGGTGGTAAAAGCAAATAAAGACCTGTATTCCATAAAATCGGCGTGCTAATTTCAACTTGATTTAATATGCGATATGTACATGCGCTTAAAACCAAAATAACAAAATATACACACATACCTAGACTTCTGATGAGTGTTAAGGTTTAATTATGTTTTCTGGCCTATCTATCGTAAGCCTGAAAAAAATACATTTTATATTCTAATTGCAACACAATAAAGTTGATTTCAGCTTTTACTCCGACAGTGCGCTATTAGTCTAACTGCGGCCTTTCTGCGTTGAAATGGAGTGCATCTCCAGATAGACCCAGATAGGAAGATGACGCACTGCAAGTGTAAAACCACTATTAATGCGCCACCTATTTTATGTTATTATTATAATTAAACGAAGGAATTTTCAAAAATCTTTTGGGTAGTTTGTGATACCTATCACAAGCTTTTTTGAAATGTCTCTCTAAAAGTTTTATTTTGTATAGTGTAGGCAGAGATGCGTTGTTGCTCTTTTTGGCTACCAAACTCTGTTATCGCATCTCTGCCTAAACAAAACAAAAAAACTGTTACAGAGGCATTAAAAAAGCTAATGAAAGGTATCATAAACAGGCCAATTTTTTTGAAAATTCTTTTGTTTAACCTAAAATTATAATGATAATAAAAGATAACTTATAAATAAGATAAAATAGGTCGCACACTAGTTTGCCTTAAGACGACAAGTTGGCAGCCCTATCGTAATATACATGGTAGAGACGCCGCCATGACATGTTTACGGGCCAATTATTTGTATGGATTCCGTCGCAATAATGATTTCTTGCGAGCGTCCGTCCGTTTGTCCGTTTATCCGCGCACGGCTCGCTTCATATTCCTTTTTATTGTGAATTTTGATTTTCGCAGGATCGTAGATTTATTTGTGGGGTCGAGTTATTTGGATATGAAATTATGTATTACTTTGACTGCATTGAACAATTATTGAAACATGAAATATATATTTAAAATCTAGTTTGGTTCTGTATTTGGATGATCGTAAATAATTGTTTGGCCAGGTGGGATGACGATCTGCGAAAGACTGCAGATGCTGGATGCGGCAAGCTGAAGACGGGGCGCTATGGCGCTCATTAGGGGCGGCCTATGTCCAGCTGTGGACTGATATAGGCTGATGATGATGATTTGAGTATGCAAATGTCTTTTGAAATCATACTTATTTGTAAATAGATTTAGCCAAATATTTAAGGCATTTTATGTTTTTCAGGAAAAAATATAACGAAGAAGCTAATTTTTAGTTTTTTTTTTCTTTATGTCGCACATGCAATTATGACGCCGTGAGGAAAACAAAGCCTGCTTAAAACTTAATTTACTTTAGTGAACATTTGTTTACACAGCATTCTAACTAACAATAGTTCCTCAATTTGTATCTATTCATTCTTAGTCTACATTAAACACCTTAGATTAGACTATTCAATTTAAATTTAATACAGCTGTTATGAAACCGTGGAATAGTGAAACATTGTTATCACTTTTGTCGTTCACAGTATCCGGGGATGTAGCTCAGTGGTAGAGCGTTCGCTTTGCATGTGAAAGGCCCCGGGTTCGATCCCCGGCATCTCCAACTTTTTGCATTCAACTGAATAAGATATGCTAGTAGGTATAATTCTTTTTCTTTCATAGAGTTTTGTTTTCAATGATCAGCTGATCGACCACAGATCTATTATATCATCCTATTTTATATAATTACTAGGTTTTGCTCACGGCTTCGCACGCGTATTTTCGGTATAATATCTAAGCTTATTATCTAAATAGGCTTTGTTCTAAACGTACGCCAAATTTCCTCTTGATCTGTTCAGTAGTTTTGTAGATCTTCATCAGAAAATTCAGATTTCACAAATTTTCTTCGGCTTTATAATATTAGTAGGATGATATGTAAAAAAAAACAAATAATCTCGAAATCATAATCGTAATCATTATAAACTTAAGCGGGTCAACTTCGAACCTCGTGTTGGAAGAACACCAACGTATTGGTCCAATGAAATAAATTACTTTGACTGCTGAAATCACACCATGTGTTTTTTTTCCGCACACCACACCCGATCTGAAACAGCCGTTACCTGTTTTTTTGAACGAAACTCCTGTGCGGCGTACACAACAGCTGTGTGAAGCAGTTAATATGAATGGCTTTTTTAAGAAAAATTATCACAGGTTGACACCATGTTAATAGGTAGTTATTTTAAAGAGGAACTTCTGAAAACTGTCCGTTACGCCGCGCTTTCCGTTGGCGCCCCGTTGGCACCCCGGTCACGTCCCGTGTATTGATCGCACCCTGCAGGGCAGGTTTGACTCCGTATTCATCTGACAGTACATTGGCTTGTTCATATCTTATAAGAGTTTACAAAATCAAAATTCGTCAAAATGCATATTTTGACGAACACAAGCTCTGCTTAGCTTGGGGCTAGATGATGCTGTGTGGATTGTCCAGCATTAGGTATTATTATACAATAAATATATATATTTATTTATTTATAGGCCTGTTTTTATTGTGAAAGATAATGGTGTAGCTAACTATATGAGTAAAGCAAAACAAAAATCTTACTTATCCATGTCCAAGGAATAGTCACGGTCGGAATATATTAGAAAATCAAATTATTTGTGGTATATACGTAATGTTGAAAAAAAAAAGACGGGTTGCACTCCGGGAGTGCCGGCAGAAGTGAAAACTTGATTATTAACGTTGAGCATGTTTGATATTTTGGAATGGTTAGGGAATAATTTTGCACCAATTGCTTTATCAGTATAAAAGTACTATCATTTATGTGGTAGAATACAATATTCATTTATTGCGCTATCGTACACAAACATGACAATTTATATTACATAAAAAATTTAACACTTTAAAACTATTACAATTATTTTACAATATTAAATAATATTACAATTATTTACAGCCGGTTGCGCGCAAACCATTACCCGCTACAAAAATCTGATTATTTTTAAAGTCCAAAAATAAATTCCGTTTCCCAGCAATTATTTTTGCGCAGTGTTAGGTACTTAGTTTCATGTACAGAATGCTTGGTTGACGGCTTCGTGAAGGGTCTGTTTACACCCGTTAAGCAGTACGATAGACTCGATCGAAACCTAACCTTAATTATAAAATTATATTAATGAATAAATGAAAATTTTTGTCCTTGTCTTTCTTTTCGATTCGTTCGAGAAATTAATTATCTATAGATACATAAGTAGGTAGGTATAAGCGAGCCGGACGCTAGCAACTATTACGTAAGCTAGGGACTATTGTTGTTGTCGGAAACTAGTACTATTATCTATTCTGTTTACCTAAAAATAATGTTCGATTTTGAACTCTATCTCAAAACAAAACTTCAAGAAATTTCCTAGCTATAATGAAGATATTGTCCTGCACAATTTTGAGCTTTATTCCTTCGGCATAATGTCGTCGTTGCTAACACTCCATCCGTCTTACGCTTTTTCGATCAGGTCACGTGTCCTGACGCGAGTTTAAGATTTTATACCCATTACAGAAAAAGTGCTCAACGCCGCTAAAGAAGTTTTCACTTCAAAAATATTCGTATCGTTGTGTACAGGATTATTGTTTATTCACTGACTCTGCGTGAACTGTAGGTTCTGCTTATCACGAACTCGTGCATGAAGATACCCAGGTCTTTATTATTAAAATTGGCAGTGATGATGGGCAGAACCTGCTGTTCCCGCTGTCGGAAAGGAAACACAATAACGTCAGTGTCAAAGTATAGAACTGTCACTGTAGGGTTTTTGACAGGCAGCCGTCAATGCCTCGTCATTCGACAATGACGTTAGTTTAGACGGTACAAAATGTAACCTGTCTCTTCTGCATATACTCAAAATCAAAATCTAAAACTCTTTATTTCCATAAATACAATAAATGTACACTTAGAAAAGGTCAAATTATAAAACTAAACACTGACGCGGAAAAGAAATGATATTTTTGATTTCTGTCGCTTCGGTATGTAAAGAAGCGACGAAGAAACCTTTAACCTGTTACTTGCCTTTTTGCACAGCACTACGACTCGTATTTGCAGAAATCGTGTAGACTGCTCAATCTATCTCATCCACTGTTGTATCCCGTAATTAACCAATAAAGTCCATTCGCCAGTATCAAGACACCTATGTTGTATTACACGTAGTGTCAGTGGATTACCAATAACCCTGTATACAAGTGGAAGACAGTACCTAGCTGGTGTACATTTAAAGATGTTGAAGCGCGTCGGACCCGATCAATACAGGCACGTGACCAGCCAACAGAGGAGTTACTGCAGTACTATCTATTGTATAGGCTATGGCAAGTACTGTCTGCGTTATAAAATCTCTTTTTAGATGAAAGAAGCATGATCAGAGCATAGGTAGGTAATGAAATGGTCAACAGGCGTGATTCCCTTTTGTTTTTCGAATAGTAAAGGCCTGGATTTGTAAAGTCAGAGTAGGCCAGGTAGTCCTGCAGCAGTAGGCGTAAGGGAAAATACGCGCCTGCCAAGCCGATATTTAAAAAGTTCAAGACAGAACTCAGCTGAAACAAAAATGAAAGATGAAATAGAATTAGAAGTTTAGATCCGACATCGATTCACCAAATGGGAAAATTAGGAAATGGGATTTGAATCCCATTTCCGTAATACCACTTAGCCCTTCATTTTATTTTGTACTGCGTCGTTGGTCTAGCGGTCAGCTTGTTCAACCGCGGATTATGAGATCCTGGGTTCAAATTACGGGTCGGGCCCATAGTTGTTATTGGCATTTATCTAGCAAAAAAAATTCACAGCAGCAGTCCGGAGTCAGGGAGTTGCCGGTGTTCCACCCCGTGCCTCGGAAAGCACGTAAAGCAGTTGGTCCTGCGCTGGACCTCTCCCCGGTCGTGTCGGTCTGCCGTCCCATCGAATTATGAAAATGATGGAATTGAGAGAGCACCTGTGTGCACACACTTGTGCACTATAATTATGTCCTGCTTATCTGGCTAGTCTCCGATAAGACTGGCCGCCGTGGTCGAAATTTGGCTAGGAGGACATTGTTTATTTTGTATTTACCTTTCCATTAAACGGGTATTTTTTGTATAATGTGCCTATTATTTCTCCAACAGCAAACCGAAAGAATGCTGCTGTGGTAGTAATAAGAATGGTGGATAAGTAAGCATTAAAAATTCAATTGAAATTGCCTATCAGGTATGCATAAAGAAGAATCTAAATGTATAATCTATTTAAGAGAGAGAAGGGGGAATGAAACCTAGGAAATTTTACCTAAAACTTAACCTTACCTTAATAATGATAATTATTTATCATTATAATTCTATCAAGGTAAGATTTCCTAGGTTTCATTTTCGAGAACCCCTGTTAAGGTTAAGGCCTCCTCCAAAGTTTGCCATTTATTCCTCTCTTTAGCCAGTTGTATCTAGTGCGGTCCTGCAATGTTTTTGATATCGTCCTCCCATCGGGCATGAATAGAATAGAATGAAATAGAATAGAATAGAATAGAAATTTATTTAGCACACAAAACACTGAGGGGAAGTTAAAACAAAACAAAAAGTTACACTAAACACCACAACAGAGACTGCATAAAACATACAAACAAACATCATAAAAAGTGTTATAAACATAAATAAAAATAAAAAAACCTCTACGTGTAGTCTGTTGAAAAAAATTGGTCTTTCCCTAGTGCGTGGCTAAACAGGTCCAGCCTCAGTTCCATAACTTAGTCTATTAAATACCTATATTATTTATCGCAGCATATTCCATGTCACACGTCGCCGACACTACGTGGTAGTAAATAGATTTATTTTATGTGTGTAGACTAATGTATATATTTTAGAGGTATATGGGTCGTAGTTTTTAAGTATTTTACATCCTGTACTAGACATAATATGCATGACATAAATGATTTATTATTATTATTCCTACACTCAAATATTCTTAAATCTCGTTAAAAAATACATTTTTTAATATAGAAAATTTTATAAAACTATTCTACACTAAAAAATATATCGAAACGGTGAATCACCGTAGCTAGGCTCAATCGGCCGGTGACTAGGTCTGCAGAGAGAGGAATTTCCTGAGGATGCGTCGAGTCCAGGAATACCGCCTTTTGAATCTGGCCCTTGATCCAACTTCCTAGCGAGAGTCTCATGAGATGTTGATCGAGACTCTTCGCTATTACGCCGTTAAACGAAACGACTAACGGGACGATAGTCGCTGAATCAACATCCCACATGCTGACAACCTCGTTAGCCAAGTCAAGATATTATTATATTTTAGTGCTGTCAAATTAGTTTAGTTTTGTTTTGGAGAAATCTAATAAATCTATACTAATATTATAAAGAGGAAAGATTTGATTGTTTGTTTGTATTGAATAAGCTCCGAAACTACTGGACCGATTTGAAAAATTATTTTACCATTAGAAGCCCACATTATTCCTGATGAACATAGGCTACTTTTTACCGCGGGAAAATGCTTCATTCCTACGGGAAAACGGGTAATAGGACCACGGGTAGTAAGAATGCAGCTATTAATAAATAATTTATTTAAATAATTCTCAAGACAAATGCTTACATAAGAAAAATTATAACTTAAAATCTATGTGCCTGACCTAGGTAACACCTGTATCTCAGACAAAATAGCTTACATCCAATACAAAGGTATAAATAAAATAAATAAATAAATATTATATAATGTTGCACAATTCACACATCATTATCTAGCCCTAAGCTAAGCAAGCTATTATGGGTACTAGATAACATTTATAATTACTTAAATGAAGTAAAAGAAAGTGACAGTGCCGATTTTCAAATAACTTAAGTTAACGCTAGATTAATCGACACCAGTACCTACTTACAGGACAACGAAGACAAGAAAACCTACTCGAAAAGACGACTTCTTACGCAAAGCAAGGTGCTAAGCCATTTTACACCAATTTTCGCGTATTTTCAGCCCTTACTTTCCCAAAGGAACCCTAAAACGATGTTTCCTGCTGTTTCATCGATTGGCGCGTTCATGACCAGAATATATAATACTTCGCTGAATAACTTCAACCTTATGCTTGTAGCTATAGGGGTGGTTTTAAATGGCTGAAAGGCCAGTCAAGGACATTTGGAGAAATATCTTTTCAAGTTGTTTTGGTTTTTGGGAGTTATTTTTGACCTCGTTTTTAATGACTTATAAATACAATTTAGATATAAATACAAGTTTTTCATAAAAAACATAATAGACTTTCAAATTAATTTAATGAAAGGGAAGCAAAATCCTCATAGGTAAAATTATCCGATCTTTAATAATAATAATAATGCTGAATAATACACACAGCATCATCTAGCCCCAAGCTAAGAAGAGCTTGTGTTATGGGTACTAGATGACTGATAAATTTAATACCATAATTTTTCTTCTCTGAGACTTTTTATTTGTATTGATTTTGAAAAAAAAACATTCCATCTTTTCGGTGCTTAAAATCTCTGTATAATTTCGAATTTACCTACATATATACAAAATTATTATATAAAATCACACTAATATTATAAATGCAAAAGTTTGGATGTTGAGATGTATGGATAGATGTTATGTTATGTCTTCTTCACGCCAAAACTGCTGAACGGATCGGGCTGAAATTTTGCATAGGTACAGTTAATTTAATCCTGGAATCAGTCATAGACTACGTTTTATCACATAAATCAGTTCCCATGAAAAAAAAAACGGTTTACATAGAAATAACGCCTGCGAAGCCGCGGATAGAAACTAGAAATATATAAATAATAAAACAAGTAGGAGATTTTTTTCACAAAAATCATTTAACAATAATTTTATTAAAAATACTAGCGGCCACATTTTGATAGGCAACATATTAGATATCAAAATATGCGTAAAAATTTGGTTCTTAGCTCATACTCGATGGGTGCACAAATTCTGCAGCCGGATCTCGTACTATAATGAAGTAGGCATGAAAAAAAAACGCAAACATTGATACAAAAATCGTAGCAATTAATTACCGTAGCGCTACGGAGCTACGGCGTAGCACCGTAGCAGTTTCGTAGCAATTCTGAACTAGTATCAAATTGAGTAAGCTATGTTGTTTTTGTCACGAGCTTTACATTGTTAAGTGAGCTTTACTAGTTGATGTTAAAGTTGAAATTGCTGATTTATTGAAATTGTTTGTTTCATTTCCGCTTTTGTCCAAAGAGGTGACAGTTTCAGTTTGAAAATAGAACGCTATTCTTATTAGAGAAAATTTTAATGAGTATATTATTGGTTTCTGTTGGCGACTTCCCGCGCGTTTTTTCTGTGGAAACCTTTAAGGCCTAGATCTCTACCAAATTTTAGCCCAATCCGTTCAGTAGTATCAGCAAAAAACATACATCCATACAAACAAACTTTCGATTTTATATAATATTAGTGTGATTTTGAAAAGTCATGTTGAATGTCTATTTCATATCGATTATCTTAGTTAGAAATGAATGTAGTAATTATAACACTCGTAGAACCGACGACGGCTGGGGTAAACATCTTCTTGAGTGGAGACCGCGACTCGGCAAACGTAGTGTAGGACGCCCTCCGGCCACGTGGGATAACGATCTGCGAAAGACTGCAGGCAGATGCTGGATGCGGCAAGCTGACGACAGGGCGCTATGGCGCTCATTAGGGGAGGCCGATGTCCAGCTGTGGACTAATATAGGCTGATGATGATAACACGCGTAGGTCCGGCATTACAAAAATTAATCCCGCGTCGCGAATCGAACCCACGACCCCAGCTCCAGTGTCCCACCCATTAACTACACCAAGAAAGTCGTCTGTTAGTATAACCTACCTACAATATTAAATTGGCCTATCTATCCATACTTTAATCTAAAGTCTCACCACGCCTACCTAGCGATGCAAAACGCCTTCCCCGCGGCTCGGCCAATCAGAGCGCGCCATTCAAATCCTCAGCGTAGAATTATAGCTGTTTCTGTCACACTTATGAATAGTGAGAGGTTTATTTGAATATGGAATGTTGTTTGAAAATGGAACGGACTGTTTTGAAGTAATTAGAATGGAGATTGTTTATGAATTTGATTTTGATTATATTTTTGAGGCTTTTGTTTTGGGTAAATATAATTTACTTGGGACATGTCTTATTTTATGTAAATAAAGGTATTGTACATAATTACGTTATTTTTAAAATCAGTAATGTTGGTACCTACCTAGGTATATTTTTGTTTTTGGTTTTCATCTGGATCTGTTGTCTATGGTCAAAATATTTAACATGTTTTGGGCCAACTTGCCATAGCAAATCTTAACCCTAAAATCCCCTTAACCATGAAAAATGTCACTAAATCATCCTTTCATCATATTTGCATGCAATATTACTAAAGGGGACGTTTTCAACTTCTTAAGGCACTAAATCATGCTCAAAGCCTTTAAGATAGCTATTATACTAAAACACCCAGTTAAACCAGACCTCTAACTTTGTACAAAATACTTGAAATTAGGGTTCTAACAAGGCTGGCCGTAGTACTTAAGTATCCATTTTAATCTGACCTCTGGTTTAAAAGCAATTGTTTTAGTAAAGAGTTTAAGTTAGGCTGGTTTCGTAACCCTACTTTTAGCGTGAGTTTTTTGTTAAATGCATAGTTGTATGCATGGTCAGGAAGGCATTTTATTTGTTCTTATGGAATTAGGAAAGTGGTAGAAGAAAAAACGGGTAGTACATACTTATTTTGTCAAAACACTTCAAAAGAAGAGTCCTAGCAATAGGTTAGGTTTTTTATGAAAAAAAAGAACTGAACTCAGTTTACCAAGGTACCATGAGAAAATGTGGGT
This sequence comes from Eupithecia subumbrata, assembly GCA_949316285.1. NCBI lineage: Eukaryota > Metazoa > Arthropoda > Insecta > Lepidoptera > Geometridae > Eupithecia > Eupithecia subumbrata. Next base: position 5,272,873 of record OX438632.1, read on the forward strand.
TATAGATGGTGAAAAATAAAAGAAAAAGTACCAAAAAAGTACGAAAAATTAAAAGTACCATCATTAAATTTTAGTATATTTGTGTTATACTTGAATTTGAGTTGTCTCAATAGAAAAAAAGTTCTATAATGATAACTCTGCAAAAACTCCGTTAGAAATTAGTCACACCTGTGTCACAACAATTATTTTAACCGTAACCAACATACTTTGACTTCTCTCCACACACCAACTTATTCTTAACCCCACAGTTATGAGAGGCCAAGTTAGACTGGATGTCATATGACGTTGACAGTGACTTGACAGTTAGAAATGTCAAAGGTCAGTGCAATTTGGCCGTGAGAATATTTGATATTACTTACGGTTTTTGGTAATTTATTTGGTTAACGAGCTCGAAAAGGTTGAATGTAAATGCTCTACTTTTTTATTACTTTTATTATAATGTGGTAGGTTCAGAGAAGTCAAAAACCTAGGTACTCAGGGAACTGACCTGAATTATATTTTTAGATGACTGGTGGGCAGTAAAAACATTCAGCTGGAAAGATTTGGCAAATGACGGCAAAAAGAATTAAGAAGCTAAAAATCTACTTAAATTTCCTTATTTTTCACTGATTTTAATTTTTTGCGGCTCAAATACTCGGCCGTTGAGACCATCCTATATTTATATAATATAGTCCACAATTGTCAAAAAATCCGTAATTCTTCAAATACGTTTTGCTTCTATTTGATGTTACGCGAAATTTTCGTACAAGGTAATTATTAATTTAGAACATAATTTCAAAAATGTTGATTATTTATTTACATCCCCTCAACTTAGGGTTTCAAACTATGAGTCCATAACCACGTGTCGACCTACGAATCCGCAAGATGTCCGTAATTAGGGCACGCCTACGTGACGTTACTCTACGTCACGTAAGCTAAACCAAATTACACGTCTGCCAGAATACGTAGTACGGGGTATTGGCGTTTTGAAGGTTCACTTTGGGAATGATACTGGGAATTTTATTTGCAAAACTAGTTTATCCCCGCGGCTTCGCACGCGTTGTTTCTATGGAAACGTTTAAACGTGATTTCTATCTCATGGGAACTGATTTATGGGATAAAAAGTAGCCTATGTTTGATTACAGGATTGGAATTACCTGTTTGCAAAATTTCAGCACGATCCGTTCAGTAGTTTTGGCGTGAAGAGGTAGTAAACATCCATCCATTCATCCAAACTTTCGCATTTATAATATTAGTGTGATGGCCTTAAAATTTTTCTTAACAATGAATCTGTTGATGTACAATTGGATATGACAAAACGTATGTTTATTCTAACATTTCTTCGTAAATGTTTCGTAGATGTGCTATGAAAATAACGAGATCTTTAATTCGCATTTCAAAATAATTCTGTGCACAATTAATAATAATCTTGATGTGTTATACCTATGAACTAGTAAAAATATTCTGCTGTTGACTTTTTACGGAATTCTGCAAGACAACGCATAAATTTCAATAAAATTTCAAAATACGACTTGAGCCACATGCCTAACTAAATTTACTACTGTCGTATTAGACACCGTTACCCCATCTTTACTCCCGAACTTCAGTTTTTAATTAAATCCTACCAACCTACACAGAGTAACTCTAGTTAGGTTACTAGGTACCCAGAGAGTAGCCCTTTCCCGAATAACAACCCAAACCCTTCCCCCCAAAGCTCTATTCCCTATATTCCCCATCTCCTAGCCCCCAGTGAAACAGGTCTTCATGACGTAACAGAGCGCCGAGCGCCCCGCTTGTTTCGTATGCCTGTCGCCGCGGCGCACACACCCAGTCTCAATGACCGCTGGACCGACCGCTCCGACACACGTGTTAAACACCACATTCGAAATTCGGACGTCATAGTGACAGTGACATTTCGCGCGCGGGAATTTGTTTTTTTTTTGGGACTGAAGTTTTGTGATGTGAAGTGAGTTGGAATGGTTTTGAATTAGGAACTGATGAAATCGTTTGTATTGGTTGGTGGTAATTTATGTGCTAAAGTCAAAAATGTGGAGAGATTTTTCTTAGTGACTTAGAAGTAGGTAATATTAGTAATATTTTTTCTGGTTTTTTATTGCAAAGTTACCAAGATTCATTGAATTTAAGACATAGACGACCATAATAATAAAAATAAAAAGATACCGGTTGAAAATTTGCATTGCGATACATTTAAAATCTTCTGATATTTAGGGATGTTACTTGCAACAAGTTAACTGCTGTTAAAATATTTAAAAAACACTTAACCGATGACCATTTAACACCAAAAAGTGTCACACATTTAAGAAAAACAAACAAAAATCTTCACATCTGAAACAAGAAAACAAACACGAGAAACCCATAAACCAATTGTCAAAAACCGTCATGGTAAACTCTTGCGCATCCAACATACACGTGTTATTACTAAACAAACATAAACCTGTCATCCCAGAGGTTAAAATAACATTAGCGCAATAAATACTTTATGTTTAAGTCAATAATATCAGCTTTACTAATAGGTGCCGATTTTACAGAAAACAATAAGTAGGTAAGGTAGTAATACCATTGCGCAGCATTTAAGTATTTGACGATCTCTGTGTGCGTAGTATCCAATATCGGAATTTTTTAAGTGGTTTTAGTTGGACCTCTCAATTTCCTAGTAAGTTATTAAAGATTGCTAGTATATGAAATGTTTGGCTAGCATTCTTAAGGTACATAGACAAGTCTGGTATGGCAATTAAGTTGAGATACTTAAATGGATAGCTTTCAAAGTACAGAATTCATAAAATCTTACGGCTTGAAAGCTTTTCTTGTGTAAGAAAAATTTTAACCTTTGATAGACGAAGGTACCAAAACATATTTTAAACTAATTTTTAATTAGTAACTTTTTATTAATTTGAACCACCTAAAGGTTATACACATAAAAAATACACAATAGAATATAAACATTGGTTTAGAGCGCTTTGCTCAACTAATTACAGGCAACAAACAATAATAAAATCCAGGAGCTGACAAGGCAGTTAATAGTTGTAATTAACTGCCTTGTCAACTAAATATAACCAAACATAACATAAAATAGGATTTATTAGTTTAAAAATAGGTTTTGGTTAGTACCTTCGTCTGTCAAAGGTTAAAATGGTTCTTAATGTAGTTTATTCAATAAAATAAAAGAGTGGACACATAGGTACAGTTCATACCACTTATGTACATAGTTAATGTAGATTTGAGTTTACTTGCGTGGTGCCAACATTTTGAACACATTTCGTAGAATGTTATTCTAAGATTAGAGTTCACCAACAGATGGTTAAATTTTAAACAGTTGTTTTAACGTTTTTGATGCAAGTTTTCATACATTAAATGTCAACATTAACCGACGAAATAGCCTAATTGTCCGATTATAATCGGACAATTAGGCTATTTCGTTATTTCGTTATCAATAGATAATTATCTATTGATGAACACAGACCTACGAAGCAAAACTGATAGTGTTTTTAAAATGGAATTACACTAACTCTTTAAATAACACCACCAGTGTTTTGTTTACACAGTTTTCCTTCATAAAGAAGCTGATCTGTGTTTTAAATGGAACAAACTAATTTAAAATAATAGATCCAGGCGTTACTTTGCCGAAATCAATTGCAACAAACAAAATGCAGTCGCATTTGCATTTTGTTGAATCTTATCACAGAAGGTTTTGCGAGGAATTGTTACTAAATTTTTTTTAATTCTCCTCATCCTATTTTGGACTGAATCTAACTTTTGAAACCAAGAATAAAAACAGAATAATAATGGCAATGGTCTTAATTCTGATGTCGCCAAAACTTAACTAATTTGTCAACACTTAATGACATACATAATGGTGCCATTTTTTTATATCGTTATGAAAGGGACGGCATTTTAAGAGAGATATAATTTATTGCAAATAATCTACAGATATTTCAACTGATCCTTAACAATACCAGTCGGAGGCGTTCCCAAGACGCTGGCTGTATTGCCTCGCTGTATGGCAATGCTGATGCACAGTGCCAGATACTCACCAGCTCTCGGGTCACGGGTCGCTTCGATCAGACGCTCAGATTTTTTAAAACCCCGAAGTGCCTCGGTACCCCACGGATCTAGGGTCTCGACTCCAAGGGGAGCAAATGTGTAGACTCTGTCGAGACCTGCATATTTTCGCCTCTTGAGATCCTCGGCCAAATCTGCCGTCGCATCCGCCCTGACGGATGTCTTCCGAAGATGGGTTGTTTCAATTGTAAATACTAGTTCTAATTTATTTCTATTATTTGATTGTTACTTTCTTTGTGAATAAAAACTTTATTACACAAAAGTTTTACAAAATGCTAGATAGCATTCTCTTCCTGCTAACCTTTGTTTTAGTGCTGTCGAAATAGTTTAGTTTGGTGACATAAATTTTTAAAATGGACACCATTTTAATGCATATCGATTTCAAGGATCATTATACAAGCCGATAAGCTTCTGCTTAAAATTCTATAATTGCCATCAACAAACAGATAGCGCTAGTCCGGATCGCCCGTTACGGCAATATTTATCTTTAAACTATTAATTGGATTTACGTGTCCTATGCCTTCTGCATAAACTACAGCCTAGATATTTTAATTATTTGTTTATTATTTTGTTTGTGTTTGTTTCTCTTGGATATTTGACACTGATCTGGAATGTAATTTGGTCACCTTCGTTTTAGAGGCTAATTTATGAAAGTCTTTTTTATGCAAAAAGTAACATTGTTAGTAACAAAACTACCTTAAAATTGGAACCTTTAAGAGGGAAAGGAACCTATCTATTTTATGAACTATTTTCACTGCTAAAAAGACACCACATAAAAAGTCAGCAAAATTTTAAAATTCGAACTCTGCATTGTTTCAGACAGTGTTTTTAACCTATAAAAAATTTAAAAGTCCAACATTGCATGAGCCTAAATTGTTATGTCCCTTTCAGTGTTTACTTATAACTTTTCACTCGAAGAAAATTACCCAGTAAACTTGAAAATAGAATAACACAGAGGTGTTAATTCAGATGTCGCCAAAAGTAAACCAAACTAATTTGACATCACTAAAATTGTTACCTTTCATAACGATCGAAATAAAAATGATATCATTTTTAGGGCTGTTAAATTAGTAAAATTTAGTTTTGACGACATTTGAATTGACACTGATTCATCTCTAAGTCAAGTGAAGTCTAACCAGTGTGTTTAAAAATGGAATGACACAAAATTTTCAAGCCAAGATTTCAACCAGTGACATAAAAATTGATAGGATACCAACTTTTTAAACGAAGAAATACACCCAGTGTTTTAAAAATGGTATAACTCTAACGTTCAAACCTAGAATTCAACCAGTGTTTTGAAAAATGGAATAACTTTACATTCAAACCTAGAATTCAACCAGTGATTCTAAAAATGAAATGACTAATTTTATCCACCAAAATATCAACCAGTGTTTCTCAAAATGAAATGAACACCACAATGGGTGTCTTGTGAGTGGTATGGAGCACCCCGGTGGGTTCACGGCGTCGCCATGGGCCGCCATGGTCCACGGCATGCATGGCATGATGCAGCATGAGTACTCGCATGCCTCCATGCCAATGGACTTGCATGTGCCGCAGCCGTTTCCTTACTATCGGTGAGTTGGTTTATATTGTTACGTTTATCTGCTTTATGTTACGAGTGTTACGCTCCTAAGAGGCGACTAAGGGATTGGTATCCCCGGGACCGTACAAAGCCGAGGGCAGCAGCTAGTAGTATTTAAAAATGGAATGAATTTATGGAAGAAGTTTTCTATCGTGATAAACTTTTTACTTACTAACTTACTTACTTTTTGTACCTATTTGGTTAGGTTAGGTTAATTATAATTTTCACTTATTTTCTTTTTGTCTTGTAAATATTTTAATTTTTGTATCTTTGTCTTTGTTTATTGTTTTACGCGCGTATCACAGCTGCTGCTGCTACGCCCTCTAGGTGTCGCATTAAACCAGCGCACAGTAGCACCATCGTTACTGTGCATTATACTGAGTGACGACCTTTTTTGATGTCACGTTGGTATCTTTTATTTGTTTGTACCAACTTTACTTGTAATTTTTGTGACACAGAATAAATACTTTTTACTTTTCCTTTACTTACTGGGTTCTGTAGATCTACTTGCGTTACGGAACTAAAAAAAAACAACTTACGATTATGATAGTCTTGATCAATTAACTGCCGGACTCCGCAAACCAACCCATTCCTTTCATCTCAACACCGATTGGCCGTCACAATCGCTGCACGCTAATTAAACCTTAATTAACAATTATGACACCATCCAATCAGCATAGGCATATGGTAGCCGTAAGGTTCACTTTCCCTTGAATGTTTTATCAAGAAGTGGTATCATCAGATATGGTTTGTTATTAGGACTGGATGCCGTCGGGTGCGTTTTTGCGCTTGCGCATAATGTTGCCATAGCGCACCTTGTACATCTATTTAGTTGATAATAAGCCGGTTTTTTGATGTTATCTTCAGTTTTAAGGCAAAATAATGTTAATATTAGTTGCAGCTTACAGACTAAAGCATTGTAATGACAATATTGTAAGAAATTACGTCATGTTTATGAGGTTGATTGTCTTTTGTCTTTCTTTAGTAGCTTTTCAGTGAGACTCTACCTTATTTGAGAACCGAAATTCGAAATTCAAATTCAGTTTTTTTTACTCGATTGTCTCTCGATTAAGTTTATGATTGGCCAGTGCGAATCAAATTAACACAAAACTTTTGATTGTTTTCCGTAAAAGGAATTTACTTTTTTATTGAATCGCAAATGAATTCTGAATTCAAATGAATATTCTAACTTAATTAGGCTTTAGACGTTTTCGATTTCGTTTTCCAAAGTTGGCTTCATTGTAATTTTTTTGTTATTCGTCTTCCCTAACTTAGGAAGGTATGTAGGTCAGTTTACTGTGTCAAAAGGAAAACCACCCTAAAAATCGTGTGAATCACAATTCAAAAACATAAATATTAAGAGAACATCAATGACATCAATATTTATCCCAAAAGGACAAAAGAAAATCGGAAACGGACTATCGGCCATATAATTAGGGTCTCTCGAAATGATACGCAATGGTCACCATTCACCGCAAAATGATAATGTTGGCCGCCATATTGGATTGTAATTTTTTTAATTTTAGACCTCGCGTGGTAGATTATAGAGCGAAACGACATTAGCGGACGGATGACAGCAATGACAGGGATTCGTTTCGAATCGATATTTGTATCGATTTCTCGGTATGTGAAGATGTATGATTTTGAATTAGTTTTGGCCTATTTTGAATTTCAAATTGGCCAAATTTTTACTAAGATGATGATTTTGTCTTAAGCAGCTGTAAGTTCAAGAAGATACCAGCTGATTTTAGTTGGATGTGGTTCAGTTAGTAAGGTATCTAAGTAACTAAGAACTTTTAGTTAGTAGCATTTTTCTCTACTGTGTGGTGTATTAGGATAATAAAGCTGTTTTTAACCCTCGACGCAAAAAAGCGGGGCGTTCTAAGTTTAACGTGTCTATCTGTGTGTCTGTGTATCTGTCTGTGGTATCGTAGCTCCCAAACGGATGAACCGATTTACGTTTAGTTTTTTTTTGTGTCATAGATAATTTTATTGCGAGTTTTCTTAGCCATGTTTCATGAAAATCTGTCGGGGGGTTTTTAAATTTTCTTGTTAATATTATTATTTTATTTATGCTTCAGTTTGATCACTGTTTTGGTGAAATCAGTCGTTATTCAGGGGTAACCAGATTACGGCCCTTATTTTGTGAATATTCCTTCCACTCATACTAATCGGTTCTCTTCTAACTTTATCATTAGTACTGCGAAGATTTGGAACTCTCTGCCTGCTTCTGTTTTTCCTGCCAGCTACAACCTGGATCTCTTCAAGACTGGAGTCTTCTGTCGATCTTACCTTCTTGATACATCGTCGGCCACATCGTCACTTACCATCAGGTGAGGTTGTGGTCAAACCAAGGTCTATTAACGATTTAAAAAATATTTAAAACTGCTTTTTTTGTAAAACGAAGATTTGCCGAGTGAAGACTCCACCCCACAGCCACGATTTTGAAGAGCGTCTTGTGTCGCGCGATTTTGTTAGCGCGATTTCTAGACGCCGCGCCCCAAATGCGTAATCACAGCTGTGTGTAAGGTCGTATGCGTCTTAGAAACTTGTCAAAAAAAAACAAATATCGCAACAAATCGCGCGATAAAAGACGCGCTTCAAAATTGCGGCTGTGGGGTGGAGATTTCACCGCGCCAGCAAAGCCGTGGTAACTCTGTCTTTATTATAGCTACCACAAACAATTAAAAAGATCTCAATACTTTAAAACGTTCTCTGCCATTCCCTTCCCATGGATATTTTCTAGCTACTCTCCTATAAAAGGTCTTCAAAGCCGGTCATAATAAATCGATGGGTAAAAACACCAATTGCTCCTCTAAGCCCCCTCTACTCGTAAACCACGTCACAATTAGTCAAGTACATGTCTTTATTTATGGTAAAAAGGAATGAAACGTTAGTTCTGCTAAATGAGGCTGGATGGTGACAGGTTCTTCCTGATGATAGCTAATGGAGAAGCGATTCTTAGAAACATTTTGTCTGACTATACTGATATAAACAAGCGGGAGTAAAGTTTGTGTTATTTGTGGTTTTACGCCCCATTATTTTAACACGGTTATTTCTAAGAAATTAAATAATAGGTACCCCAGGAATTAAATAATAACCCAAAAAATAATTATCATTTGCTACCTGCTTGGCCTTCTGAAGTTTGTTCCATCTACCATCTTAATTAGGTAATTTCTACGTTTTTTTTTTCCTTTTTTCCGCATGAAAATCACCAATCAAAACCTTTGAAATACTAATGCACTTAGAAACATCCAGATCCATAACATATTTGCATTTCACACAAACATTTCTCCCGCAGCGAGAATCGAACCTTCTTCCACTTAGACTTGCCATTGCCCACTACGCTACAGAGGTCTTCAGAACTATCTAATTGAAAATTCCATTATTTCAATGCAATTTGACTTCATTTGAAGTAGAAGTTTATCCTTTCTCATCGGTCCCACGATTCACTGGCAATCCTTTCTGAGACAAGACACAGGCCACAGCTTAACTGGACTTTAGCTGAAACACTCAACACTTTATAGTTTAATTTAGTTTAGTATATCGCATTCGCTGCCCAGCCTTGGCGGTACGTCACTACGACCCGCAGAGGCGCGCCCCGCCGCGTCACGGGCATCGACAAGCACGTCTGCGTTTTGGGCCATGAATGTGTTAGATTAGTTTAGTATCGCACGCAGGGCTCCCCCTATTAAACGCATTATTGGCTTTTATCTCATGGAGGGGTAATGTCCATATTCCCCACGCTGGTCATGCGAATTGGGGATCGCAGTTAGGTGGTGAAGTTGTTCTGCAGGGGGCGCTGCTGCCCGCCCCCGGTTGATATCCCTCAGTCGCTCCTTACGACACCCGCGGGAGGAGTTGAGGTGGTGCAAATTCGAAGCCGGCACCACACGGTTATTTCTTAGAATAGTAAAATATTGGTGTCAATTCAGATATCGCCAAAACTAACAATTATAAGCTATACCAGCTGTTTCTTTCTAAGCTATGTGCCAACGAGACAAGACTTGGTGAAATTAATTTCTATGGAGCAATTACTTTAGAATGTGGAGACATTTTATTTTATCTTGCTATATCGGCACTGGTGTTGGTCCTTCTATGAAATAGTCAATCGATTTGGAATAGCTGCAATTATTTCAAGGCACCTAAATCATAACATCATCTTAGTTGGTGTTGACTTTATACTTTGCCTGCCTTTTTTTAATAATAAATAAATAAATAATGCTAGACAATTCACACAGCATTATCCAGCCCCAAGCTAAGCGGAGCTTGTGTTATGGGTACTAGATAACTGATATACTTAATACAATACACTACATACATAGATATTTTTTATTATACATAGAAAACAGAAAATTGTTCCGCTGGTCTAGGACCAACGGAACAAATTTCTGCAGATCGTACACAAATTTGTTCCGAGACGGGAATCAAACCCGCAACCTCCTGCGTCGCAGGCGGACCTTCGCCCGCTGCGCCACGGAGTTCGTTATTTGCGTTATGTACCTATATCACGCAAAATTTAAAAATAAGACAGGCAAAGTATAAAGTCAACATAATAATTTGGATCACATATAAATAAGTTAGGCTATGGCGCTCATTAAGGGAGGCCTATGTCCAGCAGTGGACTAATATAGGCTGATAATGATGATGATGATATAAGTTAGGTACCTACCTAACTTATATTATATGTGATTTAAATGATTAAAAATGTTAAATATAACAACTCACGTCTCGTCCACATCAAAAAACATGTTAACTTACTTTTCTATCATGTTTTGTTACTTAATCAGAACGCACCTGACTGCTAAAAAATACGCAAAATTACCAAAAACTTGAGTCTTGAACCATAATTTTGAATTAACAGTAAATAATGCAATGTATCTGGTCATTTCAAACAAATCTCTGAAATTATTATATTTGCAAACATCCAGAGCAGGAACAAATTAAAATAAATAATAAATAAATAAATAATGGTGGACAATTCACACAGCATTATCTAGCCCCAAGCTAAGCAGAGCTTGTGTTATGAGTACTAGATAACTGATATACTTAATACAATAAACTACATAGATAGATATTTTCATTATACATAGAAAACACCCAGACCAACGGAACAAATTTCTGCAGATCAATACAATACAATTTTCACGGACTTGTAAATACCAGGACATGATTTAGTCCCGCTGCGAGAATCGAACCGCAACCGCGAACGTTAGCCCACTGCGCTACAAAACCCATCAAAAGAAGCTATAAATCTCTCTAAAGGTTTTTGCCACAAAAGATCCTATTAAACCAACACGCCAGAAGCTTCCTTCAAAAGTTAAAAATAACCATCAACCTATCACTTCACCTAGATTTATCGAGGCGTCTAGAATCGGGCAGGGCAGATCGATCAGCGAGTTATATCACTATTGTATCGAGTTATATCAGTATTGAATCGTGCGCTGGCGCATCAAAGGCAATGGCGTCCGATAGAGAAGTGTCTTGTTATCTATGACGTTAGTGTTTTAAGCTTTTCGTCAGAATGCGCCAAAGATATAGAGTCAATTTCGATGTTCAAAAACCAAACTAATTTATCAGCACTAAAAATGTTGCTTCTTGCTTATTCATCGAAATGAGGGGTTTTTAATTTGCATTTTTATGAAGAAAAAAATTAGTACTAAATATCTTGATAGGTGGCAGGGCCGTCGATTGGCAATTTGAGTATTTCAATGTCAAATGAGAGGAAAACAAAAACAACAAAAAATGATGCTAAATTGGAAACACAAACTAGAAACTTGAAAAAGTTGGTTTTCCTTTCATTTGACATTGATATACTCTAATTGCCAATTGAAACACTGCCATATATCGAGGAATATGGAACTATTTTTTTTTAATGCAAATTTAAAACCCCTAATTCATAAGACGGCATCAGTTTATGCGCTGGATTCGACAATTTTAAAACGGTCAAATTGGCTCAAACTTGGGCGCAGCTAGTAATATATCTGTGCTCAAACTAGAGATTCCTCGAAATGCTTCTGAACTTATACTTCATTTACTTCCTCAGTCTTCTATTGCAACACCCTTAAGGGTACATAGTGTGGTCATAATTTAAATTTAAACTCGCCTTATCACTAAGACCTGATTGTATGAATGAAATAAATAAAAAACTGAAATACGGAATCGTTTGAATTTTTCACAAATAAATAAATAAATAATGCTGGACAATCCACACATCACCATCTAGCCCCAAAGTGAGCTACTCAAAGCTTGTGTTATGGGTACTAGATAACTGATATATTTAATACATTATATACAAAGATAGATATTTTTTCTTTTACCTAGAAAACACCCAGACCAACGGAACAAATTTCTGCAGATCGTACACAATTTTTTTCCGAGGCGGGAATCGAACCAGCAACCTCTTGCGTCGCAGGCGGACTCTCGCCCGCTGCGCTACTGAGATCGTCAAACAAAGATGTCATAATAGTTAGGTATGTAGGGTATTTCTAAAAAAAATCAATTTTAGACCTTGACTGTCCAACACCCTTCGGTTTGGCCTATTAAATCACTCTGAAGTCGTCTTGTCCTGCAATGCGTGAACAGCTTCAATGAGAGTTATCACTCTATTGTACTTGCATGTTGTTGACTGAGCTAGGACCGTATAAGGCTGAGTTGGATACAGCAATTAGATGGAAATGAACCTTTATTTGTATCATTCGTGATCGTAACTTAAGGTTTGTTTTACTGCAAAAATATTGCTAAGGCAACAAAATTATTAACAAACTAGCTGCATTCTTAATACCCGTTGTCCTATTACCCGTTTTCCCGTAGGAATGAAGCATTTTCGCGCGGTAAAAAGTGGCCTTTGTTCATCAGGAATAATGGCAGGAAAAATGGTAAAATAATTTTTCAAATCGGTCCAGTAGTTTCGGAGCCTATTCAATACAAACAATCAAATCTTTCCGTTTTATAACATTAGTATACCTAGATAGTTTCTACTATAGGCGTATAGACTACTATAAAACTATGGGAACGTACTAGGGCATTTACATCCTGTGGGAACTGGTTTATGGAATAACAACTAGCCTATGTTTGATCAAAGAGGTCAGATCAATGCAAAATTTCAGCCTAATTTGTTCAGTACTTTTGGCGTGAAGAAGTAACAAACATCCACCCATCCAAACTTTCGAATTTATAATATTAGTAGGATAACCATGATAGTTTTAAAAGTTTTGCTGTGTGAATTCTCCAGTATAAAAAAGTTAGGTGACCTCTGTTAGCGATAAGACCGCCCAGAATGGACAATGTACTGTTTCTGAATTTGTATATTCCTTTTCTGTTTTTCTGTTTATTTTGCTGTGTAAACATAAATCATAAATCATAAATAGTACTAAAAGGAATCTGCCTAGAAGTCAAATAATAAAATTTGACATAAATAATAAAACAATTACAAATCCTAATGACATAGCGAATGCTTTTAATGATTTTTTTATTGACAAAATTATACCTATTAAAAACTCAGGCCTACATAGTACCTCACTTATTACTAGTCAGAGAAACTCTATGTTTTTTAGACCATGTATTCCAGATGATATTCTTAGGATCATAGCTTCTTTAAATAATACAAATAGTGTTGGCTATGATGAGATTTCTACAAAAATATTGAAAATGTCAGCTGGATACATATCTAAACCTTTAAGTTACATTATGAACTTATGTATTAGTGCCGGTAAATTTCCTGATGCACTAAAGCTCTCCGTCATAAAGCCCCTCTATAAAAAACAAAATAAGGAGAGCATGGAAAACTATAGACCGATATCCCTTATACCTATTATGTCAAAAATTCTTGAAAGATACATTTATATGGCAACTAATAGTTACTTTGAAGCAAACAACATTTTTTGTACAGAACAGAAGGGTTTTAGAAAAAACAAATCATTAAATATGGCCTTATATGATTTTCTAGATAGAGTTACTTGCAACGTTGATAAAAGGCAACCAATATGCTCTATATTTTGTGACATGACGCAAGCATTCGATTATGTGCGTCATGACATACTTTTAAATAAACTAGATGCTTACGGAGTCAGAGGAAATGCATTGGAACTTGTTAAATCATATCTTGATAATAGGAAACAAGTGACTGAAATAAGTAGACTTAATTTCAAAACTAAACATGAAGAAGTCCACAGGTCAAAAGAACGTACTGTAATATATGGTGTACCACAAGGCAGTGTACTGGGACCTCTACTCTTCATTATATACATTAACGATCTGCCAAACTCAACAAACCAACCTATGTCGCTCTTTGCAGACGACAGTGCCGTAACTATTCAATGTATTAATAAAATGACATATGAAAATGATATCAATTCTGCCTTGACTTCAATAATTGCTTGGTTAAACAATAATAACTTAAAAATAAATCTATCTAAGACTAAAATGATAAACTTTAGACAACGCGATACAGCTGCTCTACATTCACTTGACATTAAATATGGTAATTGCATTATTAATGAAGTTGACATGACAAAATTTTTAGGACTTACTATTGACAAAAAACTTAACTGGAAATCTCATTTGGAAAATTTGTGTAAAAAAATTAATAGCTTAGCTTATGTCCTGTTTAAAATATCTAGAATTGTTAATTTAGATACCCTGTTAACAGCGTACCATGGATTAATTGCGTCTAACATTCGTTATGGTATACTTTTTTGGGGAAACTCTACTGATATTGAAAAAATTTTCAAATATCAAAAGCGATGCATAAGGGCCATGTTTAGCCTGAAAGTAACCGACTCGTTGTAAACCATTTTTCTTTCAGCATAATATTTTGACGATTCCTGCGCTGTATATATTTGAAACGGTGATGTTTGTCAAAAATAACCCAGATTTGTTTCAACAGCTCTCTGATGCCGTGGTTCGCAATAGGCGAGACAAACATAGAGTTGTTACTCGCAACTCCAAAACGACCTTAATGCGTAAAAGTATATTCTGCTCAGCACCATTCGCCTATAATAAACTGCCGGAGTCTATAAGAGAATTACCTTGTGCGTTGTTTCGGAGGAAGGTGAAAGAACTCTTGACAAATAAATGCTATTACTCCTTTCATGAATTTATGACGGATAAATTGTAGGTAGATAACGTTGACACTGTATTATTATTATTTCTTATATGTCTGTGAATTTTATGTATTATTTTCTTTAGAATTGTATAAGCATTTATTTTATATTTTAAATTTTAAGACATTGCACGCCCAATAGGGCAGAATACATTGTGACATGCTATTACATTATAATTACAACTTTTATAACATGTATTTCATGCAATAAATAAATTTGATTTGATTTGATTTGATTTAAATAATGAGTATCAAATTCGAATTCTTTATTTGTAAACATGGGTCACAAAGATGAAAGAATGGTTATTACCATTCCACCTACTGGTAAGTACCATACATGTTTTGCCTAAATCTAGGACATGCAAATATTCATAAAAGTCAGTAGGAGAGTTTAGTTACAGACAAGGAAATAAATTAGGTTAGAAATTTACGAATTGAGAATATTAAGTTACATATACAAATCTACGTATTTGTCTTGTACTGTAAGTATTTATCCTGTCGTTTTTTTTCTGCGATCCTCAACCCGCATACCCAGCGTGGGGATTATGGGCATCACCCTCCCTGAGATAAAAGCCTATAAAGCGCTTGTCAGGGGGTGGCCTGCGTCCAACAGTGGACCAATCTGTATCTGTATCTTAATATGACAAAACTAACGTACAGCCCTGAAGAAAATTTCGATAGCGTACTTTCGATTTCGTGATCTTTCGGTATTGCGTGCATTCAAGATTGTGTTCGTCCGGTCTACAGTTTTTCGGTGTTGTGTGCTTTCGGTATTCCGCTAAGCGGCCTCATGTGATTTCGGTTTTTCGATCTGCGGTTTCGTGTACTTTCGATACACCGTACTCCGGTATTTCGCCTGCCGGTATTCCGCAGTAAAGTCCATTATAGGTTGTTGAGGTTGAGGTAGGTACCTACCTATTTATCATCATCATCATCATCGTCAGCCTATATTAGTCCACTGCTGGACATAGGCCTCCCCTAATGAGCGCCATAGCGCCCTGTCTTCAGCTTACCGCATCCAACATCTGCCTGCAGTCTTTCGCAGATCGTCATCCCACCTGGCCGGAGGGCGTCCTACAATACGTTTGCCGAGTCGTGGTCTCCACTCAAGAACACGTTTACCCCAGCGGCTGTCGGTTCTTCGCGAGATATGGCCAGCCCACTGCCACTTCAGCTTGCTAATTCTTTGAGCTATGTCGATAACTTTGGTTCTCTGTCGGATGTATTCGTTACGAATTCTATCCTTCAGAGAGACTCCGAGCATAGCTCTTTCCATAGCTCGATGAGCGACTTTGAACTGGTGGACCAGCCCTATAGCACAGATATTATAATACTATACTAGTACCTATAGCGAGTGTTCACGTCTCAGCTTCGTAGGTTGTGACGGGTTCCGTACTGATTGAAAACTTTAGTTTTTAAACATTGCGGTATGGATGACGAGAAGACTCGACGTAGTTTCCCAAACGCTGCCCAGCCTAGCTGGATCCTCCTCCTACCTCTTTATGTCACTAACTAATGCTCGCAGATTCACCAACGGTTGTACCATCCTCAATGATAAGACCATCCAAACCACCAATTACCCCCATTAGCTAGGTTTGACAAGGAAATAATCACAAGTAGGAAATAGGGGTGCCAGACCGCAATGTCAACAACGCAAGTGGTATAACCGCGTAATGGTTAGCTAACGTTCTTCGAATGGTCTCCGCTGTGGGATTACGCTAAAATCTCCCATTTAATGGATCGCCGCCATCCAGTGAGACTGGGTATAAAAGATTTTGATTTCCATCACATCATACATAAACAAATACATACAATTTTTGGCTGGATATGGCCGACCGACTACGAAACTGTCAACGTCAAAATATCACAAATATCAAACTCAATTGTAATGTCTTTTCTTTTTATTATGCTACTATAAACCTCATAATTATGTTACTCACACTTGACCTTCAAATCAAATCAAAAACTCTTTATTTCCATAAATACAATAAATTTATTCCTACAAAAGGTCAAATTATAAAACTAAACACTGACACGGAAATAAAGTGATGATTTTTGATTTCTGTCGCTTCGGTATGTAGACTAAAGTAAAAAAGCGACGAAGGAACCTTTAGCCTGTTAGTTGTTATTTTTCAAGCTGGAGCAAAACTCGTACCAAGCTTTTTTATCCTCTAGATAATCTGATATTTTGTAGTAAGCCTTTTTACAAAGGATGTTTGACAATTTGTTTGAATTTATTTATTGAGAAGTTTTGCTCAAGTACGTTTCACTATAGCAATGTATGTACTGTTTGCAACTATGAATCAGAATTGCTAAAAGCAAGCAACAAAAAAAAAGGTCAAAGTGTGAGTAATATGACAATTGACATTGACTGTTATATCTTGCGTTGATGTTAAAATTTCCGTCGTCAATCGGCTCCATCCGCCAGAAAGTTGCATGTATTTTTAAGTAGGTACCATATAGAAACCGAAATCGTTTATGTCAAGTCTGGATGGCCCATTCAATGAGAATGGGAGGTTTTAGCGTAATCGTACAGCCGCTTAACTAACGTTCCTCGAACGGGCCCCGTTGGCGTTTAACAGGTTAATTTATGATGAACTAAAGCTACTGGCAACTTTGAGGTTTCGTTTTGTGGTCTACGGAGAGTATATTTACAATGTTTTTGTTATAACAGTGCGCAAGGAGCACACAGGGTATTTTCTAAGTTAATCAAATAAATCACACTAACATTATAAATGCGAAAGTTTGGATTTATCGATGTTTGTTACCTCTTCACGCCAAAACGACTGAACCGATCGGGCTGAAATTTTGAATAGATGTAAAAACATAGGCTTTTAAGATACATTATTATTTTGGCTAATTAAAACTGGTTAAAAAGTTATTATTATTTTGGCTAATTAAAACTGGTTAAAAAGTTATTGCTGAGGACTTAGAGGCTTCGAAGGTGGCGTCGCTTCGATTTGATTTTTTAGATATACTTAGTTAATTACTTTGCTTTGATTTGTTCAACATCATCCTTGTACCAAGAATGTACTCTAGCCGCACTCTCGGGAATTCTATAGGTACTTAAAGGTGATAAAGTCACCAGTCAGACATTTTATAGTACATTAAGAGTAATTTAATTTGTTTTAAGTACTTTGTTAACATGTTCAAACCATTTTTGGAAATAAATAAATAAATAAAATAAATAAGGCTGGACAATTCACACAGCATTATCTAGCCCCAAGCTAAGCAGAGTTTGTGTTATGGGTACCAGATAACTGATATACTAATACACTACATAGATAGATATTTTTTATTATACTTAGAAACATCCAGAACATGCGGAACATATATCTGCAGATCGTACAAACATTTGTCCTGAGGCGGGAATCGAACCCGCAACCTTCTGCGTCACAAGCGGACTTTCGCCCGCCGCGCCACAGAGGTCGTCATTTACCGATGGATCCAGGAGGGAAGGTACTTTGTCTCGAAGTGAACGTGTTTAACACTCAGTTAAATAAAGAGAAAATTACAATCAATTATAGAAATAAATTAGAACGAGTACCTATTTACAATTAAAACAATTAATCTAACTGCAGACAATTGCAAACAATCTACAGGTAGCTCAACTGATCCATCAATACCAGTCGTCGCGTCCCCAAGACGCTGGCTGCATTGCCCCGCTGTATGGTAATGCTGATGCGCTGCGCCAGATACTAACCAGCTCTCGGGTCATGCGTCGCTTCGACCAATTGCTTGCTTGAAAATTCGGGATCATTTCCCGGCTTCTTACAAAGAAATCAAACCAAATCAAAAAGTCATCGCATCATCAAACGTATGTCCACTGCTGAACGTCCCCCCCACCAGACAAGGGGGCGATTCACCATAATCACCACGCTTGGCCGCCAAGTAATTTTCTCAAATTCCAGACACCAAACTCTTTCGACAATTTCCAGAAAAAAAAAATCGTATTTGCATACCTTGTTTTAAATATAAATTATCAGCTCATAATTACTTCACGCCTTAAGTTGCTGGCATCTAGCCTTCTTTGGCCACATTATCGATACAAACCACTATCAGTAGGTACAGTTCTCACAGTTCAAAGCCGGTCGCGCACCTGTAAAGCGTCACTGCAGCATAGCACAAAAATGTGCATTCAAATATGGGCTTTTGCTCGTAACAATTAGATGAACTTTAAAATGACAGCATCAGATGTCAGATAGCTCGGGCAAAAAAAAAAGCTCGTGGGAATCCATTTTGTCACTGTATAATAAATGTATCTAAAGATAACGAATTTAAGCCCATATTTGAATGCACGTTTTTGTGCTGGCGGTACTGGAGTAATGAACGCAGAACTTTAGGTCTTCCGCATCCTACGTGAGCGAACTTGACGTGATCGCGAAGGGACCGGCCCATACATTACCAAATTAAAAAAAAGTAGGCGTTGCTGCTTCGCGATCGCGTCAATATCGCCCACGTAGTACGCAGTGTAACAGTTCTTACAGACTGGGCTCCTGGTGGTTCATCATCATGCTGATGTTACAGCCGCGGGTGGGCCACGGTCTGGTCCAGCAATTTTCTCCATTGGATTTTATTTTTGGCACTTATTGCATCAACCGCGGAAAAGTACAAAAAAAAAATTCGCTTCTTTGTCTGTTTGTTTCTGCTTCACTGAAACAGCTAGACCGACTTTGAGAAAATTTCACTAGCCAGTAGCTTAGGTTATAAGAAAAAATTGAGACTACATTTATTTTCGAAACGAATTCAGTTTCAAAAAAATTAAAACCCATGAAATTGTAAATTACAGCAAGTCTTTCAAAGCTGTGTGGTGCCGGCGTAGAATTTGCAGCACCCCAACTCTTCCCGCGGGTGTCGTAAGGGATATCAGGTTGTTGTTCTGCAGGGGGCAGCAACGCCCCCTGCAGAACAATTCTACCGCCGAATTGCGATCCCCAACCCGCATGCCCAGCGTGGGGGTTAGGGGCATTAACCCCCATGTGATAAAAACCAATAAGGCGCTTATCAGAAGGAGGCCTGCATCTAGCAGTGGACTACTACAGGCTGTTGAGGTTGAGGTTATTCAATAAAGTCAGATAAATAGTCAGTGTCTCTACTGTTTGTAGAGTAAGTATAATGTGCAGTAGGGGAGAAAAAAGCGAATAAAAGAAATGTGCCAAAAGGGATGCAAGGCAATTGAACAAATGAAAGGGCAGCTGGGGAAATATTTGGAGCAACAGTGCTATAGAGCTGCTTCTATCGATAAATTATAAGCAAACTTTTAAGGCCACAATACTATGCGTATGCATGGAGGGATTAAGTGTGTGAGCATCTTACCGAGAGATGAGGAAAGCAAAATTGGCAATTTGTTGCCAAAACAGTTTTATCAGTTTAATATTTGATACCTGATTTCATATGTCCGTGTGACGAAATCAAGTATTAAGTATCAAATTAAAGGTTATTTGTTTTACATGTGAAGGATAAAACTGTCTTGGCAACAAATTGCCAATTTTGCTTTCATCGTCTCTCGGTACACTTTGAAACTTCGACATTAATTATATAGAGGCAACAATGTTTATTTATGCATATTTCCATTTTCTTATTAATAAATAAATAGTCCTTATTTAAAACAAACACATTAGCACTTGTTAAATCAAGTCCTGACTCCTACCTAAGCTGGGGTAACCTATGTCGCAGGAGTCCCTTCCCCTGTAGAGTACAATACTTTAGCTGCGACAGTTACTTAAAATTTAACTAAGATGAACGAGAGACCAATCGAGAATCTGCTTTGAGTGCGATGAATAAATAAATAATGCTAGACAATCCACACACAAAAATTAAAAAAAACCTTAAGAAAATCGTCAAACTAAATCAAAAGCCTAGGTACCTACTCCATAGTTTTCCGTTTCCAAATAAGGCGTTGACTGCACTGTCAAATGGAGTGTAAGAATTAAAAGGTGCTCGCCCCGTCTTTATTAGCCCCTTCTAATTATTTCGCAACTAAATGTTACATTATCAACACGGGGTGCAGGGAAAAATATCTATAAATACCCTAAAAAAGCTCGAAATCAGTCTTTAAACAAAAATATAGACAATACGAGCTTAGAAAGCTGCTCTAGTCTATCAAAAATATATTTTATGCGGCATTTCAATATTTCATTTCAGTTTCATTTCGGTCCTTGACGGGAATCGATCCTGCGACAAAGCCAAAGGCCCAATTCCACAAAAAAAGTTTTGCTCAAGTGTAGGTATAGTTAATTTATAAGATAGCATAGGTGTAAGCTTGGTGGTGGGCCGGGTCGGTAGCAAAAATATGCGTCTTGCCTAGTATTTTTAAACCCCGACGCAAAAAGAGAGGGGTGTTATAAGTTTAACATGTCTGTTTGTGTATCTGTCTGTGGTATCGTAGCTCCCAAATAAACCGATTTTCGCTTAGTTTTTTTTTGTGTCAAAGATAATTGTATCCCGAGTTTTCTTAGCCATGTTTTATGAAAATCCGTCAGGGGGTTTTTAATTTTTTTTATTTTGTTCTTGCACTAACATTGTTTTGGCTGTCTGATCTAAAATTCACCCAAAGGAAAAGGTGGAGCGAGATGCAGAATTAAAAGTATAGTTTTATGATTCGTCAACTCACACCAGTTGGGACAAGAAACATGGTGCCATAACTCGCACCAAATTGAATCTTGAATCAGTCGATTTTTGTCGTAATTCAAAGTTCTTCTTCCCAAATTTCTTATAGTCGTTGCCAATTTTCTGAGGCCTGTAAGTACCTTCATATCTATTATGAAAACTCAGTCATCCATCTATGCTTGAGTAACGCTTGTCTATGACATAAACGTCACTCAAGTATCGTCTTTGACTGGACAAGCTCTCACAATACCTGCCTAAAAGCTTTATCTCCCAAGTCGAGGGCAAAACTCTAAATAATTCGAAATATCTTCAAAATCGATGTCTCCCATTCCCGAACATGCGACAAAAGTCACACTTTATTATCACCTATTTGTTTTATTGAATAAATAATTGTTTTATTATATAAATTGTTTTCTTGTTCGTGTCCTGATGATGGAGAGGGTATGGTTGTACAAATTGTTGAACAGTGGGGGGCTGGATGGCTTTATGGTGTTCTCATAGGTGAGATTATTTGTGCATTTGTGGCATTTTTGATAATATTATGAGACGATTTCGACCATATTTGATTGTTGTCATTTAACTGTTAACAGGTATTTTTCTGTTCAGGTAGGTACTACATACTTTGCTTAGAATTTCTATATGTCAGCAGGATTAGGTTCATTGTTCATTACACATGCCATGCATAGTACTTTAAGCTGAAAAGATTTCCTGCAGAATGTACATTTTTTATAATCTTGTAAAAGTGCAACTAGGCTTTTAAACCTAGGTAATTTAATAATAATGCAAAAAATACGTCGTCGAAAAAAAAAGACTAAATTTCTTAGAAATTACCTCGGTTTACGTAATCTGATAATAAAAACCTTTAATAGATAGTATCAAATAAAAATATAAAACAACTAGCTTCTGCCCGCGGTTTCGCACGCGTATTTTCGGACTATTATCTAAGTTAGGCTTTGCTCTGAACGTATACCAAATTTCCTCTTGATCTATTCAGTTGTTTTGGAGATCTGACGACCTCCGTGGCGTAGCGGGCGAAGGTCCGCCTGCGACGCAGGAGGTTGCGGGTTGAATTCCCGCCTCGGAACAAATTTATGTACGATCTGTAGAAATTTGTTCCGTTGGTCTGGGTGTTTACTATGTATAATAAAAAAAATCTATCTATGTAGTGCATTGTATTAAGTATATCAGTTATCTAGTACCCATAACACAAGCTCAGCTTAGCTTGGGGCTATATAATGCTGTGTGAATTGTCCAGCATTATTTATTATTTATTTTTATTTTATTTATCTTATGTAACAAAAATTCAGATTTCACAAACTTTCGGCTTTATAATTAGTAGGCAGTAGGATTAGTTTGTTAGGATTTAGGATAGGATAGAATAAGCTGCCTGAAGGAAGGTAGAATTCGCAAATTACAATGTGTAATCAAGTAAATAATTTAAGATTTTTTACTTTTGGTAATTGGAAAAACATAACTTAAGACTAACCTAACCTTCAACACGCAATTTAATATCAAACTGAATGGAGTTGAACGCGTTTATTTCTTACCACAAGCCTAAATAAAACAGGTTACCTACAGCAATCATTATAAAAAACAAACAATAAACAACTCAGGTCCCAATGGCGGCTATTCACAAATTATTCAAAATTACTTTAAAACAAAACGCTTCCTTTGATTAATCGGAGCCATCTTTCTTTTAGCTCCTTTAACCCTAGATCACTAACCATTCGTAAAAATGACGAGGCGTACCTGGAGCATTTAGTGCTTCGGTATGTTCCCGACCTTTGCCACCCCACCCGTTTCTAATACCTTCCTAAATTGTATTATTAGAGACCTGGAGTCACTTATTGCGGATGCACATATGTTGAATCGAGAGGTAACGAGTTATCGAAAATTCAGACTGTAACTTTGCACACAAATATGAAGCCAAATCATCGGTGAAATCATGAATACTTATGGTTTTCAGGTAAGCCATTCAAGGTGTTCCCAGAACTTTTAAAACTTGCAGTTAATATCCTTCAAAAAAAAAAATAAGACCTTGAACTTCTGTAAGGCAGCAAACAAGCGATTTGCAGGGAGCATATTGTTTATGGGTCTACTTACTATTCTTATAAGTTATTTTCGAAATAGACCCTTAAGTTTTACTCAGAGAAGGCTAAACGTTCTAATTATGGTTGTTTTGTCTCATTAATAAAAACTGAATAACAAAATATTGATGTTTTAAGTCGTCGTAAAATTTACGAATGGTTAGTGATAACGTTACTCGAAATTAAGGTTAGTGAGCTAGGGTTAACAACGTAAAATGTCCTTTACAGATTCAAAAACGTACCTTATCTCAGCCGACTAAGGTTACAAGTTAAAAATATATTTTTAGGTTATAAAAGTGTCAAATATGACTCAATAGCACAATATCGTATATCTCAATAATGTAATCAATGAGAAATTGCAGTAAATTGCACGGGAGTAAGAATTATTTCACTTTGAAGTTTTGATTTAGAGGTTACTTGTCTGATGTGTCAAACTGAAACCCTAAGGTAGGGTTGTCAAGCGAAGGTACAAACAAATTACATTTTTAAAGGCTTTACACACTGGCCTTTTTTTAAAACTGAAAAATAAGACAGAGGTCTGAGAAGGTATTTAAAACAAAACCTAAGTCAAAACTACTTAAGTGTATCAACGTATTACGCCCGTAACACACCTCCGCTGCGAAACCTTAACAGCGGAACCGCAGTAATTTCGCCATGTCTTGTCGGAACACTAGCGAAACTACCTGTTCTAACGCATAGTTTTGAGTATAATTCTATTTCTTTCCCTGCGCAGTTTCGTGGATCTGGTCTCTCAGGTCAGCCACACCTCCGCTGTAGTTCCGCAACTCAAGCTACACTTGATCGCTGCGGAACTTGTCAAGCAGGTCCGCTACTCGTATTCCGCAGCGGAGGTGTGCTACGGGCGTTACAGAATGGGACGCTTCCAAACGTTATTTGATTTATAGATTATTCGCAACAGTCTGCTGATAGTTCAATTCTATTGTGTACTTTACCTAGCAATGAAGAATTATAGTTACTCCTATTACACCTGCTTATTAGTTGTGACTGTCCTTATAAATACAGGGTCGATTTAAGTAAAAAAGGAATTTTACTTATATCTATGGTTATTTTAAGTTTCATAAAAACTATAAATTAATTTTGAAATCTAATTAAATAAGTTCCAAATCTTCATAGAGTTTTAGTAAGTTTTTAGTTAGTTCTTAATAATATACCGAGGAATCAAATAATAGCATAACATGTACCTACAGTACATTAGCTTAAAGATTTTCTTAAAATCTTAAATTATTCAAATTAATTTAACAATCTGGTAACCCTGCGCCCGCGCCAGTAAACGAGGGAAATACGTTACGTTCGGTTCCACGCTGCGAATGTCAAGTGAATATATAAACAACGCTTTGTTTATTTGTCTTGGTTGCACCGTTTTTGTGAGATATCTTAATTTCAATGTTAATCATTTTGTAGGTTTTCTTCTAGTGTGTTTCAATATTGTATGTAGCCTGCTTGTGCTGACCTAATATGATGAATTTTTTTTAAAGGAGATTCACTTTTTAATGGTGTCAATTCTGATTTCGCCAATACTAAACTAAACTAATTTGACAGCACTAAATATGATGCCATCCTTTTTATTACGATCGTTATGAAAGGGCTGGCAATATTTCTATTGCTCAGATTTGTTTAGTTTAGTATTGGCGACATTGGAATTGACACCAATCACATAAGAACCTACTTAATTAATTTTTGGAAACTTAAAAACTTTTAAAATCTCGCATAATTATGTAGTTTAGTTAAATTACGTAGGACGGAACGTTAAAAAAAGAAGCAGAGCGACCAATTAAACCTTAAAATAAAGAATAATGTAAACTTTCCAAAGAACGTTCGAAAAATAAATTAAAAACAAACTCAATTTAAATTAAGAAGCCATAATCTAATCTATAACACGAGGACGAAACCACTTACGCGCCGCGCGAAAGTCCTAATTACCATAGCAATCTGAACGCATAAAGTTAAGATTGTACTAATTAAACATAGTGATACCGGCTGATTATTCCGAGATATATTTTGAAATAAGAATCTGATAGTGCTTGATTAGGTCAGATGTTTTGTGTTCCCATTTTAAAACGGATTTGCCTATTTTTGTAGTGCTTTTTTCGTAATTTATTTGTTTGTTCCATCCATCGGTATTCATGGTATGATATTGAATGATATTAAAATACGCTACATTAGTATTACTTCCAGCGCTACGTTGGAACATTTAAATAGGCTACATACATATTTTTTTAAAATACATACATAAGGTACTATACCAATCTCATATCCCTGGTCCGTATGTATTTGGGTATTTTTTTACTAGAAATAAAACTAAACGCACATGAAAAATTTGTTCTAAGTTTTTCTAGCTCTATCAACAATTTTGATTTTCAACAATTTTGATTTTAAAATAGTTTGAAAATGGAATGCGTGATACCAACTCGAGAATTCCACTTTTGAAAAATGAAATAACACATTCCAATAGAGAATTTTCCCAAGCTAGGTAGATAAAATTGAAGTTCGAATATCTTCCGTTCGATACCGGCCGACAAATTCGCAATTTAAAAACGTAATCTGTCATCAAAATGAATGGAATCACCATCATCGTACAATTTCGCCACCCGCAGCCAATCAGACGATGCGATGAGATCCGATGTATGGGTGTGGCGCTAGTCACAGCGGGGCTATGAGCTTAGCAACAATTCTACCACCAAAATGCGATCTCTAACCTGCATGCCCAGCGTGGGGATTATGGGCAATACCCCCCATGAGATGAAGGCCAATAAGGCGATTATAAGGGGAACGCCTGCGTCCAGCTGTGGACCAATATAGGCTGTTGAGGTTGAGCTTTGAGCTTTGCGGTTTCAAACCTCTGGTTTATATTGGCTTATAAATAATAGGTACTAGTGTACAGTTTTGATTTATAAAGAAAAAACAAATACATTATAATCTTATTAACTGTTTTTTCATGAAAATTTTCACAAGAAGGCATTTGTTCAAAACATCTGACCTAAGTAATAATTAACGCGTGAAACTTTGGCAACTTACGGCAAGAACGCTAAAAACAACACCATAAAATAATCGACTTAGTTTTTTGATCTAAAGTTTGTTTCATTTTTTCACGTTTGCCGAGTCGTGGTCTCCACTCAAGAACACGTTTGCCTCAGCGGGTGTCGGAATTTTGCTAGATAAGGCCGGCCCACTGCCACTTCAGCTTGCTAATTCTTTGAGCTATGTCGATAACTTTGGTTCTCTGTCGGATGTATTCGTTACCTATACGTTACCCGAATCCTATCCTTCAGAGAGACTCCGAGCATGGCTCTTTCCATAGCTCGCTGAGCGACTTTGGACCAGCGTGTCCACACTGTCCACGTCTCAGCTCCGTATGTCATGACGGGTAGGACGCACTGATGATGAAAACTTTGGTTTTCAAGCATTGTGGTATGGATGGCGAGAAGAATCAGAAGGTAGGTAAGTTGCCTAGGACATTCGTATGTAAAATATGATTCAGGTTAACTCTCCTCCTTGCGCAGTCGGGTAATAACGTTTGCATACTAGCTAACATAGCTTATAGACGTCAAATACATCAAATCGTTTCGACCATTTCCATAGACCACCGAGGGTGTTCCTAGTGCAGGGTGTACAACTCTTCGCTAGCACTCTGACCCAACCCTAATCGACACACCGCCCTGTAATTCCAATACTTACGAGCATTACATCCAGGATCCACTATTATAATGTATTAAGGAATATTATTTTATAGCTATGAGCCCGGTACGGCCGTTACGGGACGCTAAAAATACCTCATGTGTAAGCACCTTTATGGCGCATCGGATCTCCATGGGTTATGCATCTTGATTTCAGAATAGAGATAGGTACCTATTCTGAAGGTTGTTGTGATTGGGTCTAGCTCTAGGTGCCTAGGATCCTGTCTACAAAATACAAAATTTTGGACCGAATGCGGAGCTGAAAAGTAGGACGAAATAAGATTTTTTGAAATAAAATAAATTACGGGCCGAGTAACACCAACTACAAACAAGATCCGTCAAGTGCGAGTGTAACTCGCGCGCCGAGGGTTTTGAACGTTTGTCAATAAATATGTACCAAAAGTACCGGTTAGAGACTTCGCAATTTAACGAATACCTAAGAATAGTAGGTACCAACCTACATTTCAGATAGATCTCTCTGCATGCTTCGGATTAATGGGTGGTTCGGTTAAGGTGGGTAATGGTAAATTTTTCGACTTTTTACGAAATATTTCAAAAAGTATGAAAGCTACAGAATTTTTAAAAACTGTTTTGAAATGTCCAAACCGATACCTTTCATTTGATACCCCACTCGACGGGGTAGCCCCCCTTTTGATAATTATTATTTTTTGACCATTTTTCAAAAAGTGTTCTTTTTACAGACTTCTCTATATTTTTCCTGTAAAATATAGATCCATATCTACAAACGCTCCATACATTTTAAACGGATCGCTCTGCAAACTTCGGAGATAGGGGGGGGGGGGAATGGGTATTTTTTCGACTTTTTTCAAAATATTTCAAAAAGTATGAAACCTACAGAAATTCAAAAAACTGTTTTGAAACCTACAAACCGATACCTTTCATTTGATACCCCACTCGGTGAGGTAGCCCCCCCTTTTGAAAATTATTCCCCCCCTTTTTGACCATTTTTCAAAAAGTGTTCTTTTTTCAAACTTCTCTATATTTTTCCTGTAAAATATAGATCCATGTCTATAAACGCTCCATACATTTTACATGGATCACTCTGCAATCCTCGGAGATAGGGGGGGGGGGAATGGGTATTTTTTCGACTTTTTTCGAAATATTTTAAAAAGTATGAAACCTACAAAAATTTCAAAAACTGTTCTGAAAAGTACAAAATGATACCTTTCATTTGATACCCCATATGACTCTTTAGGTATCTTTTAAAATTTCGGCATCACAATTTGTATGGAAAATATTCATTTTCATTTTTCATTTATTTTCATTTTTTTTTCTCGAAATCTGTACAGGCGCACGAAATGTATTATTATTTTAAATTTCAAGTTGATAGCTGCAGTAGTTTTTGAGTTATTAAGGAGGGAAAAAAGGACAGACAAAGCGAGACCATAAGTGTTTTGAAACCGATCTTCGATCTTCAAAACCCTAAAAAACCATCAAATTAAGTCGTCAACTAGTTTCGTCTCTCTACGAGACATCATCAGGACACCATACTCGTTAGTTTTGGATGGTCAACATCAAACAGCGTAATCGCGTAATAGCGTCAACATCAAAAACCAAAAAAAAACCTTTCCACGTTTGTAAGGAAAGATGATAATGTAAATAATAATAATATAAATGCTGGACAATTCACACAGCATTATCTAGCCCCAAGCTAAGCAGAGCTTGTGTTATGGGTACTAGATAACTGATATACTTAATACAATATAGTACATAGATAGGTATTTTTAATTTATAAATAGAATACATCCAGGACGCCCTGGACAAATGTCTGCAGATCGTACAATCATTTGTCGCGAGGCGGGAATGGAACCCGCAACCTCCTGCGTCGCAGGCAGACCTTCGCCCGCTGCGCCACATTGTCGTCAAGATGAGCGACTCGATTAGCCTTAAGGGATGAAACGTTGGTGTTCTGGCATACATTGTGGGACGAAAACAGATTTTTTGATTTGGGCCGAACTTCCTCGGGACGAATATGGCATAAATCAAAGAAGAACAGAAGCAAGAGGAGAAGATAACACATGAGTAAATATTTTATTGGTAAAATTGGTCATATTATACGTCACAAAAATTGAAGTTGAATCGACTTATTAATAAAGAAAATTACAGATAGTTCAACTGATCTATATCAATACCAGTCGGAAGCGTCTCAGCTCTGGGTCACGCGTCGTTTCGACCAGACGCTCAGATATTTTTTTAAAAACCCGAAGAGCCTCGGACTCCACGGAGGGTCGCGACTCGAAAAGAGCAAATATGTATTCTTATTATTACAATTATAATAAATCAACACGTCATTCATAATTTAAAAATTTGTCGTAAGTGTAGAACGTCTTCTCTATGAGTTAATTATGTAATTACGAGTAGTTTTCAAGAATCTTAAACTTTTTATTTCCGTAAATAAAAAAGCCTTTAAAAAAACAGCTTATAACGAAACATATTCTGAGGATTTTTTTTGTAAAAAGTACCTACTACATTTTGCGAAAAAATACTACCTGAATATTACGTTTTTAGATCCTAACCACACGCAAAATGTCCATAGGATTCAGTTATTCGACAATCAATACTCAACTCCATGAATCTATAGTGGGCATAATCTATAGGTGTGCAGGTAGTTACGATATCCGTATAAAACCCGATAATCCGTCCGAAACCGACACTCGAATTATTTTAATAACGACACGTACAATACGCGGTCACGACACAGTAATAACTTAGACAACGTGAATATAGCCATTTTCAGCTGTTTACTATGTTATGTCAGAAGTTAGCGCTGGGGTGGATTTAACTAAACTTTAAACGCGATCAATGCGTCTGAGCGCTGTAAGCATCGAAGTAAGTAAATTTCGGGAGATCGGCTTCTCGAAATGAGGATGCCCTTCTAGCCGAATTTTGGCCACGGCGCCGGTGGCCAGTTTCAAAGATGACTAGCCAGGTGCGCAGGACATAATAAATTGCAAGTGCTCGCAAACACAGGTGCATAATCCGATGGGACCGCAGACCGACACGACCGGGGAGAGGTTAGGCGCAGGACCAACAGCTCAACGAGCTTTCCGAGGCACGGCATGCTTCTCGAAAGTGGAACGCTCAAATCAGGTCCACCCATCTCAGTCATAGTCGGACCGGCGCCGCCGGCGTTCGTGTTTCGCGAGAGTATTGTTGTCTCGGTCGCACTTTTGGTCTAGGTACATTTCCATCTTTGTTGTTCATTAGGTAGCCATATTGCAAAAGATTGGAAATAGCGTGTCTTTGCGTTTAGTTGTAACACAAAACAGGCTATTTGTTGAGTTAGCGCTGGGAGAACGTACCGTACCATATCTACAGAATTTTACTTATATCTAGGGCTGTATATGAGGCTGCCTGTCCACTGACGCAAAGCGAGGCAGCGGGGCGGAGATTTTATATAATTAAGTGAACAGATAGATGCGTTCGGAAGATCCTGGATATGGGAACTTGGTCTTAACTAAACTTAGTTTTACGTTTCGTAAAATCAGGCTGTAAATTATGACATCACGGTCATAATGCTAAAGACCGATTTCACAGAAATTTCAAGATTTTTTTTTAAAGAAACTGAAATCCAATCAAATTTCGAAAAAATCTAATTGACATAAAATAATTCTGGAAATTCTTAGGAGCGAAGTTTCATACTATTTTATTACGACTTGTTCTAAATTTTGATTCAATTGGCTCCCTCTAAGATTTGATTCTTGTGGCTTTGCGTAAAGCTTGTTAGAGATATTTTTTTGAAAAAAGTCGAACCCCCCCCCCTGTCTCCGAAGTTTGCTGAGTGGATTGCTCTGAAATGTACTGAGCATTTGTAGATATAGGTATTGGTTTACAGGGAAAATGTAGAGAATTCTGTGAGTCACTTTTTGAAAAATTGACAAAAAGGAGGGGAATATTAAATGAAAGGTTTGTACGTTTCAAAACAGTTTTTTCAAATTTGTATAGGCTTCATACTCTTTGAAATATTTTCAAAATAGTCGAAAAAAATACCATTAGGTAACCCCTAATCACCGAGGTATACAGAGCGATCCATCTGAAATGTAGGTTGGTACCTACTATTTTTAGGTATTCATTAAATAGCGAAGTCTCTAACCGGTACCTTTGGTACATATTTGTATAATTGAGAAACGTTCGAAACCCTCGGCGCGCGAGTTATACTCGCACTTGACGGATCTTGTTTTTAATAATATCTTTACGAGACTGAAAATCTAACGTAACCTAAGCCTAAGTATTAGGTTATTTCAATCCTTTTTAAAAGTAGATCTTAAATTATTATTTATTGTCCAATTAGAAGGAAAAAAATGTGACCTTATTTTTTTAGGATTTAGAGAACCGCTAAACTTTATTTTAAAAGTCAACTATCGTAAACAGGCGAAAACGCTGTCTGCCATATTTATCCGTGCTGTGACGTTATACGTGTCGGTCTTGTGTCGGTCGAACTAACAATTGACATTAGCAAAAATTCATCACTGTAAAAATATAGACAGACTACATAGCGAGTTTTTTTTCGTATACGATCCCATCATGAAATTAGCTTCCTATCACGTCACAACATGGCCAACAGCGTTTGCAGCGTTCAAAAATAAAATTAAAAAATCTATTTTTAAATTGAAAATTATGTATTCACTTTTAATATCAGAAATCTATAAATATATAGGGGTCTTATGTCAAATACTTTTTTCTTTTAAGCATACGTTTGATGATTTTTACCATTTCTTATAATTTTTTGTTGTGTTTATTTTATACTTGTGTGTGTACTGCACATTTATTTTATTTTATTGTTTGTTTATGTTAATTATTTTCTAATATAAAGATTGTTTATTTATTATATGTACTAGACATAACGCTTTGGAGAAATTCTGTAATGTTGTAGTCTTGTTTTTTAAATCAATAATTTGTAATTTATACTACAGAAAATATTTTTTTATTGCGACAAATTTGATACGAGTCAAGAAGTCTATTATGCCTTAGCTCATGATTCATTTTTGATTTCCAAAAGTACAATCGTGCTCACAACACCGAAGCTCCACAGTCAAACTAATACCATCGCGCACAGTATACTTACAGGTGTGAAAGGTTATGTTTTGTGCGCTGCGCCCGCGCCGTCATTACGGATTATATCCTCGACTGGGATTTTACACAACTAAACTTATTATATGTTTGAGGTGTATGGATAAGACTCTAAATAAATTAAATAATATCCCTAAATTAGTGCAAGGGCTTACGTATTATAATAAAAAAAAACCTTAATGTAAAGAATAATATGTTTCTGTTATTAATTTACATAGCATCATCATCATCATCATAGTCAATATATTTTTAGATAAATAATTTAAATCGATAGAGACAATACAACAAAACAACTTAAAAAGCTTTAAGTTACAAGTGGCGGTCTTATCGCACCAGAGCGATAAAACCGATCTCTACCATACAATCATGGATGGATAGGATCATCAAAACAAAAACCGATCTCTAAATAATAATATTTTCTGTTATTAATTTACACATCATCATCAGGCTATATTTATATAAATAGAAAATGCTTTATTGCACACTTAAATCTATAGAAACAATACAACAAAACAACTTAAAAAGCTCTAAGTGACCTGTGGCGGTCTTATCGCTCAAGAGCAATCTCTACCAGACAATCATGGACGGATAGGATCATTGGATTGTCCTATCTGTGTGCTTATAAAGGTTGTATAAATAAAATACTTATGATAAATTAGCTCACTGCTGGACATAGGCCTCCCCTAATGAGTGCCATAGCAATTTACACATACCCTGTCCCTGGGCAAGCGTCCAAAATTTGGACTGTCACAATTTTTTTTTTTATGAAGTCTGTCTAAATTTTGGACGATTTTCGACGGGTTTTTTTCGACGTTATTAGGGTAAGGAGGATCAACGTATAAGCCTCGCCAATAGTCCATTGAGCTAGTACTCCTACAAGCCGACGTCAAGCGAATAGCCCAAACAAGTTTAAAAGAAATTAAAAAAGAAAATTAAAATACCCGATACCCCTTTTTGTGCGTAAAATATGACGAACTGTCAGTCTCGCTTCTCAAGCTGTCAGGCGGTGTGGGATTCGTCGGCGTCCCCCCGATGCGCTCGATTTCTTACTGTACTTCTTGAGGCTGGATCTGAGTTTCGTCGTCCCAATTTGTAAGCCCAAGTTCGCTGGTCTTTCACACACAACAAGACCGCTTTTTGTTGCTACTTAGCAACAAAAAGCGGTCTTGTTATGTGTGAAAATATAAAAAAGCATTGTATGAGCATGAGCTATTTTTAGAGATATTTTTTCCCTCGAAAACCACCGGACCATGTCCACACTACGCTATCCACCGAGGCGTATAATCCCCTACAGTTATTGTTTTTTCCGATAATAAGCAGTGTTCATTGATAGAAAATTATTGAACTGTGTTGTGCCGATAATGTTGTATGATCATTTTGATCACTCGAAGTGTTTTGGTTGTGAGAAATGGACACGTTGTGATTGGGTTTGAGAATACGTAATGATTCTGTGGGTTTCTAGAAAGGCGTAGAGATTTGTAGAAAAAGATACAGCTGAATTGAGAACATTCTCCCATGTTGAAGTTGGTTAAACATAGCGATAGCGTGGTGCCAAAGTCACAAAAACAAAATTATAAATTTAAAAATAAATATCTATGACACAAAATAAACTAAACGAAAATCGGTTAATCCGCTTGGGAGCTACGATACCACAGATACACAGATACACAGACAGACACGTTAAATTTATAACACCCCTCTCATTTTGCGTCGGGGGGGTTAAAAATAGGGTTCTAATGACCATTGCATTGTTTTAATGTAGGTATTTCAGATAGGACTAACTACCAATATTTATGGAAATGGTTTGAAAAAAAATTAAATTGTATTCGAATCCCTTAGATTTAAACTGTTTTATTGCGGGATAAATAATAATCCCTAGAGAATAAATCTTTTATGGAACCACCTAGGGACCATCCATTAAACAATATTAAACTGCAAAGAATCATGCAAATCGGTCCATAAACGACGACTTATAAACCGACGGATAATATTGCTAGGTATTTATACCTACATAAAAATCATAGTGGAGGTTTTATGTTGGAGGTTCTATATGTATGATATAGAACCTCCAACATAAAACCTCCACTTTTTTTCCAAGCCAAAGTTAATAAGTAAGAATGCGTTTTTAGACTGCCTATTTTTTGAATCTAATAAAGAATATACTCAGAGAATAGATTTTAATTAGGTAGGTACCTACTAGGTATCAAAACGCTTAGGCACTTTTTAGCAAAGCGCTTTTAGCAGGTTTGAGTTTCTTTCCCGAAACAGTGAGTCCATGAAGAGCAAGTTTTTCTGCGACTAACTTGCCTATTATTATTTTAATTATTTATTATAACCATCCTACCCTCTACCTCGCGAAGAACCGACAGCCGCTGGGGTTAACGTGTTGTTGAGTGGAGAACGCGACTCGGCAATCGTAGTGTGGGATGCCCTCCGGACAAATAGGATGACGACCTGCGAAAGATTACAGACAGATGCTGGATGCTGCAATCTGAAAACGCGTGATGGGCGCTATGGCTCTCATTAGGGGAGGCCGATGTCCAGCTGTGGACTAATAATGATGATGATCCTACCCAAAGGCTTTCGTTCTAATTTCAAAACAAATTAACTTCTCACATACGTATCAAAACCCGCCAAAACTTCACCAATACAAATATGGCGAGTTCTAAATTCAAACTTGCAATTCGCGGCGCGTCCGCGCGTTGCCGCCACGTGCGTCCATATTGCATAAAATTACTATAAAGCACAGCAATATTGTGCTCGTATGGGGACACCTTGTTAAATTAATAAAACAATACAATTTAATGTAATTATGGGGGTATTCGTTGGGATTAGATAACATATTTCGAGCCCAGTCCAATTTGTTGGTAGTAACATACATACCTACCCATGTAGAGCGAAATCACGGTTTAAGAATAGAAAACTCAATGAACAGATGGGCCCATCTGTTCTTTGAGTTTTCTATCCGTAAATTCTGGATGAAAAATGCCTACTTCTCGTTAGCTTCTGTCAAACCTTTCTCTACTAATTTTCGGTGGACAGTGAAAGCTAATTTTGAAACATTTTTATGTAAACCAGCTTCTTCGGGATAAAAAGTAGCATATGTTTTAATCCAGGCCTAGATTTGCCTCAGCGTAAAATTTCAGCCAAAGATTCGTTTAGTAGTTTTGGAGTGAAGAGGGGAAAGAAATACCCAGAAATCCAAACATCCAAACTTTCGCATTTATAATATTAGTGTGAAGCATGTGCACGAGACTCACCCTGTCCAAAATTTTTATTTTTATATTATTTTTATATTCTTACTTTTTTGTGGACAAAAAGAACTTTCTCCTTCTCCGATCTTTTAATTAACATCAACGCCATCTATCAAGCAAAACAAACACTTATTACCTCTCGTTATTGTATATTATTACAAATACAGGGAAAGGCAATTAGCTGGGATAAGATAAGATAAATACTAAACGTTACTTGACACCTATTGTGCGGAGGATATGAATATTCCGTGCTTAACTAAGCTCTATGCTCTTTGCGTTGTCTATGGTCAGAGATAAAGTTTTACTGCGTTTACTAATAAATAAATTAATCTAGTTTAACCCATTGTAGTGTTGTATGTAGTTATAATGTAGGTACGATCAACGATAAACAATGCTGAATGGTGACCTCCAACCTCCTTCGTTGACTGATTTGATTAGATCTTATTAATAAGATGGTTATTTTAAGTTAGATGCTCTAGGTAATTACCTACATAAAGTTTCATAGAGGATAATAAAAAAACAACCTTGATGTTTCATCAACATTCATTTAGATGTAAGGTTTAGCTTATTTTGGCAAGAAACACAACTTAAACTTCGGATAAGCCTGATTTATTGACAAGACACTTGGTTTTTTCCGAACCGGTATGGACGCTACTTTGTTTACATTGTATTTTCTAATTAGCGGGCATGACATTCTTTTACTGCTCTGACATTACAACTCAAATTCTTACTTATGTACCTACTAATAAGTTGGCGTCGATTTCTGGCTCACCCTTCTGTATGGAAGTATCTGTTCCGTGTCTCTTTATACTTTACGTCTTCTTTTTCACTTCATCCGACAATTAATCCGACAATGGACAAATGAAGCGACATTCTATTTAACACTATATTTCTGAATAATATAATTTAGTTTTTAATTTGACTTGTCTAAGTATAATCTAACATTGTAAGCCTAAAGAAATTAACGTTAGGTTTTTGATTTTGATCTCATTACCATTAGTAGCTCATCTGCACACTTACCTCATCATTAGCATAGACGGCATAATACAATTTGATAAAGGCAGCCCGACAGAGCTCTTCTTGTTTCATATTTCGAACTAGAATTATAATTTCGAACAAATTCCACTTCCGAATTTGAAAAAAGCTGCGGGCGCCATCGCCGCCGCCTCCGTTCCGTTCCTAATATCGGAAGTCGCGCGCGTCTCGCATACAAATGCGATGTTATCGCGTAATTTGTCGGAGTGCCTGAATCTGCGTGCTGAGGAACGTACTACAGTTCTTATTTTAAAATTTTAGAATGAAAGCTTTTGCTTTTAGCGCGGTTTGCGATGGTGATATGGAAAATGATTGGATTTTATAAGTCTGAAATTATTGGTTCTTTACTTGGAGAATAAGGGAGATAGACAAAACGATATTTTCTGTAAGATTTTTTTTTGATAGCGTGGACGTAGGTTTACTTATAACCGAAAATAGAGTTTCCAAGTAGGTAGGTTAAATTATGCATGGAGTTCTCTACCAAATTTAAACTCATGGTACAATAATAGTGGTAGAGAAAATGGACAAAGCAACGTCTGTTTGAATATTTATGTCACAGATGCTCTGAATATTCGCCATTTCTCCACACAAAGAACAAAGGATGCAACTTCTGCACTCTATACCCATCTCTACATTGTCTATGCTCTGTTATCTATGGCTTTCGAATACCTCTACCATTTCTCCTTTAATTACTCAGTCACGTACCTATTCGAGTTATTACAATGCATGTAAGTTACATACCCATTTATGTTAAACTAAGTTATAATTATCTACTTTAGCAGACTTCAGATATTTCCGATGTGTCACTGACATTCTAATACAAAAATACAATTACAAAACGTTTATTTCAGAAATGTGCAGTGTGACACAATTGAGTTAGATCACTGCCTCCTGTGGTAGCTACAATGTAGCTGTGTTACAGGCGAACAGTATCTTCCCTTATGTAACTACTAGACATAATTTAACAATATGTATCTTAATATTAACTTAATATTATCTATCTACCCTAGTTCGAAAAACGACGATAGCTCAATGTTCAATACCTCGAAGTCTCTACCTCGACGGGTCTTTGCTTCGACGGTACACTTCATCGATGGGTTGTTACCTCAATAGATTATCAAAACGAAAGTAAAATTACTACTACTAGTACTTACTAGTGCACTATACTGGATATACATCTTTAACATTTAAACTACAAATAGTAATCAACAATATTTATTCATTCTTTTACAATTACCTAAACCTAAATCATCAAAAAAAACCTTCTTTCTCCTCTAATTCATATACATACCAAACTTAACAAACTTTTCTCTTCTTCTTTTTAATCAAAACGCTTTTTAAATTTATAATATTTTTGTTATTTGTGCAACGGAAACGTATTATAATGCTGCAATGCATGGACCGCAGAAAGGCTGCTTTGATATCAATCTATTATACTTATAATATACTCATCTATATATGAAATAATACTTTTCAATACGAAAGTACAAAAAAAAAACAAACCTAGTAAACCTCTCACCTATCGACGGCTGCCATCTATCTAAGATGGCAGCCGTCGATAGATACGTCGTACGGTAAGTACTTCTTCGAACCAAATTCTGGTTTATCGGCAGACCGCGATTTTCGGCTTACCTCCGAGCCTAAAAATCACATTATCTCGGATTTTTTGCATGCAAAGCACTAAAATTAATTATTTATACCTAAACCTGATCAAACTGCCTATTTTACAGTATTATTCTTAATAAAGATAAGATATACTTTATTTTTAGCTGAAAACATTATTAGCTAATGAAAGGAAATAAATAATAAATAAAAATAATTAAAGAGGAAATGTAATTACTACTTGGGTTTAAATTTCTCATAAAGTATAGTAAATCCACGTAGATCGCGATTATTTAAGAGCTATGTTTATAACTGTATCTATATTTATCAAGAATCTAGTTCTAATAACCGTTAACTATAACTCGGTTAATGACAGTTAACCCCTGCACCGCCACGTATCAGAGTTGGGGCTGTTGAACGCACGCGGTGTCCTTGTTTGAGGACAGTTAAGCGAATGTGGTTTTGAATGTATTGTTCTAAACATGTTAGGTGTCCCTACTTATTTACTAACAAGGTTATGTTATTTTGACTTATATAAATTAGTGGATACGTTCCCAAATGGTGTTGCAACTAATAAGAATGGAATGAGAAAAACAACTGCAGTGTGAAGACTTTTTTATGTCCAGTCAGGCTTAGGTACTAAACATAAAAATAAACTTTTTGGTTATTCAAGCAAAAAAATCACTACTAAGTATCCTAGAATGTATATTAGACATGTATGCATATAAGCATGCTAAAAAGTCCGTTATCACATTCCATTTAGTTGGTATCAAAAAGTGCATTATGTAGGTATTATTTATGATGTTTATTGAGAACTAGCTGTACCCGCGACTTCGTTCGCGATTGCCTTACCTGCCTACTAATTAAGTTCACATTTAACCATAGTCTCTCATATTATGAAACGCCGCCGCAAAAAGTGCATTATGTAGGTATTATTTATGATGGTTATTGAGAATAACGTTAACGTTAGTTCAAAATCTCTATCAGTTCACTAACATAATAATAATAATATAATAATAATGCTGGACAATGCACACAACATTATCTAGCCCCAAGCTAAGCAGAGCTTATGTTATGGGTACTAAATAACTGATATACTTAATACAATACACTGCATAGATAGTTTTTTTTTATTATACATAGAAAACACCCAGACCAACGGAACAAATTTCTGCAGATCGTACACAAATTTGTTCCGAGGCGGGAATCGAACCCGCAACCTCCTGCGTCGCAGGCGGACCTTCACCCGCTGCGCCACGGAGGTCGTCATATAACATGAGTGTTCAAATAAAAGAAAATCATACTGAAAAAAAACAAAGGTATAAAACCTGCCTCATCCAACCTCATTCACCAATATTAGACCATTTGCCTGTTCCATATTCAAGTTGTAAAAAACTTCACAACCCACATCAGATTTTCATAAGTTTCCTATCGACAATAGGAACGCTTTACACCCTCTAGCGGAATTTTAATAAAACACCTCACTGTCGTAAATTCAAATGAAATATCGAACAATATGTCGGTAGAATAGAACGATCTTTACCAGTTTTTTTCTTTTTTTTCCTGCATTATTACTTGTTTTGAACGCTCCTATCTTTTCATAAAAAGAACGTCAGGTATTGTGTAAAAGGATGGAAATGAGAAATATGCGATGAAATGAGTCTTTGAGATACTTATATGCTTTATGTATCTCTTTATCAGACGGTGTTAGGTTTTTATCGATATTAGAGATATTGGATTATTTTCTTTTAATTTTTAAATACCTATACTCAAACGTATAAGTGCTTACTTACATGTATAATTTCATGTTAACGTTACTACACTTTTTGAATAATAAATAAAATAAAATAAAATAAAAATCATTTATTTCAGCACCACTGGTACCATATACACATTTTAAACCATTGGAAAATACACAATAAAATTCATTAAGTACCTACGTTAAAATTAGAAATTACAAATACACACAATAAAAATTACGGACAACAATTATAGCCGAGAAAGTAAATAAAAATGAATAAAAATTATAAAAATGATAAAAATGAATAAAATTATTAAAATGAATAATGATGAATAAAGAAAATGACGCTGTGTATGGTATATAATGTAATATAATGTTGCTGAGGACTTTTTATAATTTTTGTCTGAAAGGAAGGAACGTGGAAATGGAAAGCCTTTCAAAAAGCAATGTTTGTTTTACAAAGTCGTTTCAAATCGTAAAAATCGCAGGCATGAATTACGCCAGCAGATTGAATTTCGAACATTCAAAAACTCTTTTGAATCTGGAGCATGTTCAAACTTCGAAGGTGTTCTTAGCACGTGTTCAACAGCTATAAAACGTAATCGAAAACGGTTTAGGAAATGGCGATGTGCAATTGTCAACAGCCGTTCGCCATTTTGCATTTTATAACGTTTTGCGCTTTTCTCGTTATGGAAATGATGCTATCAATTTTTAGGGTGACACTTGATGACGTCAGTTCCGATTCATTCTTTAGTTAGGGGATTTACTTCTATGTTACGAGCACCTTTAATGTAATGTAAAATGTTGTACACTTAATGTAGTTTAATGTAAAATGTTGAAAAGGTAAAAAGTAAAAATACCCTTAATGTCTAATAACCTCTTGCTATCAGCGTTGGTATTAAAATTTTAATGCTAAAAATAAGAACGGAGATTAAATTTAAGATTTTCCCGAATTTAATCTTTGATAATGAGTGCCACAAGGATTATCTAAACCATTTTTCTGTGGCTAAAATAAAAGAAGAACAAACAATAAATTAAACTTTTTTTCATTTTCAGATATCGGGATGACGCCCTATGCTGGTCTGACAGGTGGGTAAATAATAATAAAGTTCAAACTAAGTATAAAAGATAATATAAAAGAGCTAGTGGTTATTATTTTTTATGTATTTATTTATAGATGCTTAAAATCAATTACAAAGCTACAAACAAAATGGCTTAGTCATTACAAAATGTCAGGTCAAATAAGTAGGTACCTAAGTATTTCATTTTGGTGCCAAAACTTGGCATGATGAAAACATTCTTTTAAATCCTAACTTAAATACGGTCGAAGTTAAGAAATAAAGAGTTTACACTTATATAAGTCAAATTCTTAAAAAATTATAACCAAAGAAAATAACAATCAAATAATAAAAACAAATTAGAACTAGGATTTACAATTGAAACAATTGAGCTGCAGACTGTTGCAACCCATCTACAGGTAGCTCAACTGATCCATATCAATACCGTCCCCAATTATTGGTTAGGTAAAAACAACGGGGCAATGCAGCCAGTGTCTATTATAGACACTGGCTGCATTGCCCCGCTGTTTTTACCATTCCTAAAAAAATATGAATGGTAATGGTAATGGTGGTAGCAAAACCCGATTTTGCTCACTGTTTTTGAGCTGCAAAGTCACCGTTATCAAGCGAGAGTGGTGAAAAGTTTAAATCCGCGCATTTTTAGGTCTCTTGCAAAAATTATGTAAAGGTTCATAATGTTGTATACCTCTGAGTTACAGAAATTAACATAGCCATGGAAATAAAGTGAAATTAACTTATTAAAAATTGAATTATTAAATTAAATGAAATTAATTTATTAGATTAAGTTGTTTTAATTTCTATCATTACTATTTTCTTTATTCTGTTTTATATCAATTAGTTTGTACATTATGTTAATTGGTAAATAAACACACTCGAACTTAAATATTTATACTTAAATATAAGTACAATATTTTTGTTTTTCTCATTTAAGTGAACTGTATATACTTTGTTCTTTGAGAAAATAAAGATTCTTTAAACCGAAATAATCATTTCTGTCATAGGGTAGCATTGATTAAAACGGACGTATTTGCAAATACGAAATAGGCAAACGTTATTTTAAACCAGGATTAGTATCAAGGATCATTGGGGTAAATATTTAGATTGTGGCGGCGGTCAAAGATTATAATATTATAGTGGACAGTGGCCGTGTTTGTTTAAGACCTTTACTTTGCATATTTTACTTAAATTATGACAAATATTCTTGTTGGTAGAACTCTTGTAGGTTAAGTTATTTCCGGCTTGGAAAACCATTGACTCATAGTTTCTTTTTACGTTTCTAAACTTATTTTATTAACTTCATTAGGCGCTACCGACCCAAATTTATCCTATTATTTTGTTAAACGAAGGAATGTTCAAAAATCGATTGGCCTGTTTTTGATACCTATCATAAGCTTAAAGTTATAGTTTTTATAGTGCGTAAGCCTCACTCTCTGGCAAATTTCTAAGAAATTATAACATTGCAAAAATTTACTACTTCGGCGGGACTTGAACCCGCATCCTTCCGTCGGTACCGGAATGTGCTAACCAACTACACCACGAGGTCAAGTGACGCTGGAGTCGAAAATCTTTGCGACTGTCTACGGACTGTAGCGCCGTTAGCTCCACCTACAGGGAAACATTAAAGTTTATCCATTCCTGTTTAAAGACTAAAGTTACAGTGATGGAAGGATGCGGGTTCAAGTCCCGCCGAAGTCGTAAATTTTTGCGATGTTATTTAATATCTTATCATTGGCTTACTTTTAAATCCCCTTTAAAAAATTAGTTTGGTTGGATATGTGTAGGCAGAGATGCGAAGTTGCTCTTTTTTGTCACCATGGTGGTCAAAAAGAGCGCAACATCGCATCTCTTGTTAAAGTATACAAAATAAAACTTTTACAGAGGCATTAAAAAAAGGTTATAATAGGCATCACAAACTGGCCCATTGATTTTTGAAAATTCCTTCGTTTAAAAGAATAATAGAATTAATAAATAAATAAAATAAATAATTAAAAAAATGCTGGACAATTCACACAGCATTATCTAGCCCCAAGCTAAGCAGACCTTGTGTTATGGGTACTAGATAACTGATATACTTAATACAATACACTACATAGATAGATTTTTTTTGTTACAATCAGATCGTACACAAATTTGTTCCGAGGCGGGAATCGAACCCGCAACCTCCTGCGTCGCAGACGGACCTTCGCCCACTGCGCCACGGAGGTCATCAAAAAAAGGTTGAACGCTGATTTGGGTCGGGGTAGCGCCTTAACGCTATCTGGCTTAAAAGTAGCCTTGAGGTACTTATAATGTTTTTCCAGGTAGAGTGCTATGCCAAATATTAACCCAATTCGTTCAGTAATTTTGGCGTGAAGAGGTAACATACATCCAAACATCCATCCAAACTTTCACATTTATAATATGTGTTATATGATATGATTCGTTTTATCGATGTACAAAAAGTGTTTTCTATTTAACGCAAGGCAAGTTTTTTCTTCTGTTGTTTTCTCAATCAAGTATTAACCCTAAATGGCTCGGTCCGGTCAAATCGGCCACAGGGGTAAGGGTCCAAAGTTATGTGCACATCGGTTAACCCTTCAATTACTGGCCACCGACCGGCCGGCTGCGGTCAGTGTGACCCAGCTTTGATTGTTGTTTAATTGTTTTTAATGTTTTATGACTTTTGTTAGGAATTTGAATGTTACAATGC
Source organism: Eupithecia subumbrata (assembly GCA_949316285.1). NCBI lineage: Eukaryota > Metazoa > Arthropoda > Insecta > Lepidoptera > Geometridae > Eupithecia > Eupithecia subumbrata. Next base: position 5,316,499 of record OX438632.1, read on the forward strand.
TGTGTTGGATTTTTATGGAGGAAAATAGTAGTAATAGTAGCAAAAATGGTCACTAGTTAAAATAACCTACAGGATTTTATTATGCCTACATAAATCGTGCCTAAAATTATGTCACTGAAATCTAGGTAAATCTTAACTTGTCTTATTTGGCTTTTCATTTCAAAAAAGTTTTTTTTTAAACTTTGTAAGTCTAATTGTGTAAGAAATTGGTATCTTCAATAAGTATTCACTTGCATTACATTCCAATATATATGTATTTATATGTAAAAAAGACAAAATTAATACTAAACAAGACTTAATCAAATTATAACAAATTATTACAATCTGACAAGAACCACCCTTGGCAATTCCAATCTAATACTTATATTCATATTTCATTAAATATTTTTTACCATTTTCCAGATAAACACACCTTTTATATAAAATAATAAAAAAGTACAGGATGCTTGCAAATCTTCGATTAAAGTCATCAGCCTAAACATATACTTTTATAGGCTCGCTAATGTGCTAGTTAGTAATTATTGTTTTTTTACTTATCTACTTATAAATTTATTATAAATTAACATACAAGATAATATGACGTTTATTGAACTAGGTTGGAACAACGCTTAAAGCGATTTACCTACAGGGTTTTGTGTCTGTAGACAAGTGTTCATTCGTATTTGCTAACAAGCGCAAATAAATAATGAAGCTTCAAATTCGCTGAAACTCGCGGAATGTTGAGTGATCTTTTGTCATTCTAATTTTGTGAAAAGATGTCTAAGAAAGTAGACCCGCTGAATTTTTATCAACTAGTGGAACAGAATGCGTTTTAATATTTTAAAAGGGTAGGTAAGTAAGAAAAAGTTATATAGATACCTACCTAAAAATGTCAATAATTAGAACCTACCGAAATTCAAATAATAGCATATCAATGTGATACGCCATTATAAAACGCATGTGTACAATAAACGATTATAATGATAGCTACAAAATGTTTAGCTGTTCATATCGCTAACTTTAGCCACTTGTCTAGAAGCAAGACACCTGTCATTCTGACAGCTAAAAATGTTTGCCGTAATGGTACACTTCTGTCATGATAGCGGTCATTCGGTGGTAATCAAAAAACCGTTAATGTTACCTCGTAAATACTGCTGGCCAGTAGTAGTGATGAGGTGCAGTTCCACCACAACCTATGTATCTATACTTAACATAATAATCCTGTTCTCATGTAAGTGACATTATTTAATTTGTCTTTTTGAGAATAAATGAATATTAAACTTTAAACCTTACTTCAGGGTTAAATACACACATGCAAAAATGAAGTATATTTTCGATAAAAAGTAGCTTGTTCCTTCCCCGGGACACATTCTATACCCTTGCCATTTCATCGAGATGCGTTCAGTCGTGAGACTATCGTCAAATCGAACTCATAAGATCAAAAAACACATGGGTATCATTTTTACTTACAATTATACAATTTATAATATACAGGGTGTTTTTCTGAGAAGGGCGGGCGGTGATGGCCAAGTCCGAGAGTGAGAGAAAAGTCGTGAAAGGAGACGTATGCCCTCGATTTATAAGAAAACAACAACTGCATATTTAGATTTTTTTACGCTGACTTGGCTATCACTGTCCTTCTCAGAAAAACATTCTGTATAATACTTTTTAATTTAACCGAAAAAGTAAATGTAAGACTGTAATCGGTATTTAGGGTATCGGTACTTATGTGTCTGGAAGCTCTCAAAGTTGGCTTGGGTTATGCAATGACCCCTAAGTTTACAACGATCAAAAAGTAAAACACATTTGAGTAATACCCAACCCTGCATTTATTAAAATCATCGGCAAAAATCGAACCGAAACTGCGATTTTGATTCACTTTTTTTTACGCGCAAGCGCAGGCAGTACTTAAGTTAAACGTCTCAAACGGTGCGCAATTTGCGAGGCCTGAGTAAGCTATAAATCAACTTGAATTATTTTTTCATTAAACTCTTGATGCTTGTATAGTTAGCGACATAAATAGCTTAACAGGATCTAACATCTTTGTTCATCTTCGGTCGTCGCGATTAGGCCGCCTTTTATACTATGTCTTTTAATTTTTAAGTTCGGTGTGTACAATAATGTACATACATAAAACCGAATTAATTAGAACTTTTTTGTAAATAGACCATGATAGATAATTTTCGTCGTCAAGTGTAAAGTCAGGCCCATAATATACAAATATACAATACATTTATTTGCGGAATGAACTTTTATCTATAACACATTACTGGTGCAAGCATCAAGAAATACTTTAGTTGAAATGAAATGAAATGAAATATTTTATTTACCTTACAAACTACTACACAATATGTTGAATTATATTAATAGTTATTGCTACGTAATTTAAATTTTGTGCGTAGCAGAGCTCAAGGCAAACATGGTTTTCGCTCAGCATTGTGCTGGGTACACACTGATGCATGCACCCGGCGCTGGTTTTCAGCGGAAACAGCGAGACAGCCCCAACACCATCCTTCAAACTATTGCTGGTACAGTCACCTCTCCCACGTGGCATGGTTTCGTGCGGAGAGTGATTAACTAAAATGTTTATAAATATGTAACTAGTATTAAGTCAAATAACTAACCCTAATTATAAGTGCTTGTGTATATTACTAACAAATTATGGATCTCTTCGTTGTCCGAAATAAAATATATTTTATTTTTTATTTATTTATTTTATTTGAACGCGTGCGTTAAAAAAATGCCGATGCACGCTTATTAATGAGTAGTTGAAAATAGTGTTTTTGCCAATAAACCTAACTGTTATTATTACCATTTATTGTGCAATCATATTGAACGAACTTTTGTGAAAAACCACACCACAAAACACACAATACACTGATTCCAAATGAGCGAGCTATCTCATTTCGCTTGGCAACAAAACGGCGCGGTCTCACTACGGAAAGGGTCTATCTAAAGATTTAAATCTTTGCTTAATGCAGCCGACTGTACTCTAACAGTGGAAATGCGACAGGTTCCACGTTTTTTGCTGTAGGTCGTTGGACTTCCTTGAAGTAATTCATGTAATTACCTAATGTACTTAGTTTTATTGATTGTAGTAGGTTTATAAGTAGTAGTTTATCAGTTCCTCATATTCTCAGGTTCTCGTAAAACTAGTTCTCTAACTCTAACTTTGGTTAGTTTACTAAACTAGGGTACATAGATTTGGATATTTTTCTTCAGCCGTTAAAATCATTATTATTGTGTAGCTAGATAAAGATATATTTATTTAGCTTTGCAAAGACAGCACAGGCACAGGCACTCGTCTAATTATCTACGAAAAAAATATGCTATATATTAAACTCGTATAATGCTGGACGATCTGGAGTTAAAACGAATTAACCTCTCACTCTAAAACGTCACGTCACAAAGTGTGACATTTCTATAAATATTTTAAACTAGCTGTACCCGCGACTTCGTTCGCGATTGCCTTACCTGCCGACTAATTAAGTTCACATTTAACCATAGTCTCTCATATTATGAAACGCCGCCGTGCAAAAAATCGTGTAGGGTCTACGGGGGATAGCATATTGTCATCTTCAATCCCATTCTTTATCCACACGACTATTAGCTACGACTCGGCCAGCGTCAGTGTTAAGAAGTGTCCTACTCGTTTGACTTACTCACAGCTGGGGCCCTATTCTGCTATACTAATAGCTTCACTATGACAGGGCTATCGTCACAGAATGACACGTTTTGGTATTCCACCTTGGATGAAAGAAATTATGATGAATGCAGATGGAGAGACGCGCGTCAAGTTTGAAACTACATATTAATTTATCTCGCGCGCACTTTAAGGAGTTTTATTAATCTAAGGATTCTACGTGATGATTCTGCGACGAATCCATTGTCATACTGAAGCAATTGTTTTGCAGAATTGGGCTCCTGATCCATTTGACTGGACCACCGTAATTTTTTTTCGTTAGTAGGTAGATACAGTTGGCTGTGTACCACAATAAAAAATATTTTTCTGCGGTCCAGTTAGTTTAAATGGACCACAATAATTAATTAATTTAATTGTACTACCGAAGTTTGGTTGGAGTAAGACTCCAACCAAACTTCGGTAGTACTGTTAACTGGACCAGCTAAACCACCATATATCATGTAAGGCAGGAAGCTAACTTATTTTTCCAAGACCCACCACCTTAGTAGGTAGGAACCTAACTAATGGGTGCGTCTTGGAAAAAAAAATAGATAGGAACTTACCTACCCTTTATCTACAATTTTTTTTCTTCAATCTACAGATTATTTCATCAATCTACTGATTTTCTACTCGATTTTCTACTGATTTAGTCATATTCGATCTTGCAACACTGTTTCTAACAAAAAAAATGCATGAAATCGGACGACGCGTAGACCCGTCGTGATGCGCGGTTAAAGAATTCTACTTTTTCCTCTCTCCCAGGGGAACCTTACTGAATTCCAGGATAAAATGTGTCCTTTCATGTCCTTTCTTGTAGTATGAACTCAAAACGTGCCAAGTTACATTCCAACTCATTACCTATGTAGTTTCGGCGTGATGAGCGGTGAAGGAATTTAACTTTCATCCCCTCTGCCAGGGCAGCCTTACTGAATTCCGGGATAAAATGTATCTTTCCTCATAGTACGAACTAAAATCACGCCGAGTTGCATTCGAATTCATTAAGTAGTTCCGTCGTGATGCGCGGTTAAAGAATTTTACTTTCATCCTCTCTCCCAGGGGAACCTTACTGAATTCCAGGATAAAATGTATCCCATGTCCTTCCTTGAACTCAAATCGTTCCAATTCAGTCCAACTCATTCAGTAGTTTCGGCGTGATGCGCAGTGAAGGAATTTTACTTTCATCCCTTCTCCCAGGGGAACCTTACTAAATTCTGGGATAAAATGTATCTTTCCTCGTAGTATGAACTCAAATTATGCCGATTTCTATTCGAATTCATTAAGTTGTTCCGTCGTGATGGGCGGTTAAAGAATTTTACTTCCATCCTCTCTCTCAGGGGAAAAAAACTGAATTCCGGGATGAAATTTATCCCATGTCTTTTCTTGTAGTATGAAATCAAATCGTGCTAGGTTTCATTCCAACTCATTTAGCACTTTCGGCGTCATGCGCGGTGAAGAAATTTTACTTTTATCCCCTCTCCCAGGGGAACCTGACTGAATTCCGGGATAAAAAGTATCCTATGTCCTTTCTCGTAGTATGACCTAAAATCGTACGGAGTTTTATTTCAATACCTTTAGTAGTTCCGTCGTGATGCGCAGTTAAAGAATTTTACTTTCATCCCCTCTCCCAGGGAAACCTGACTGAATTCCGGGATAAAAAGTATCCTATGTCCTTCCTCGTAGTATGACCTAAAATCGTGCCGAGTTTCATTTCAATACCTTCAGTAGTTTCGACGTGATGCGCGTTTAACAAACAGACAGACAGACAGACAGACAGACAGACAGACAGACAGACAGACAGACATGAATGAAAAAAATTGCAGTTTTGGCTTCAGTATCGATAATAGAGTGCCCTCCAAAAAAATTTTTCAAAATATCTTCAATGTACAGAATTGGACCTGTTACAGTTTTATTATAAGTATAGATAAGGATGTGATGGAAAATAATACTTTTTACAACATAAACTCTATGATAGAGAAAAATTGGTAAGTGTTTATACTTGTCATATACGTAAGACATTTTAGAATTTGTGCGCAAAGTATACATTATTGAAAATAGTACAATTTTCTGCAATAACAATGAATAACATTTGCAACTAGAAACAGACGCGTTATTTCTTCATCGATTTCAAACTGATAAGTTTTTACAATACCCTGCTTAAATGGCTTGTTACATCATACCTAAGAATTATCATGTTACAAGCAATTTTATTTTACTATATTACTTTATTTTATTTGAATCGTCCGTCATTCTTCATGTGACATTAATTATTTTTTGATCCATAATTTTGCAATTAATGTTACCATGTTAAGACAAAGCTTTTACATTATAACCTTTATAATCGATTCAGTATCAACATCTTTTAATCACCGAATTAAACATTGCGGTTTTGTAACACCACTGTAACAAAACCCTTTGTGTCTTGTTATTTTATGTGACAGATAGGTCAGATTATATTGGTTTTTAAAGAGACAGGTGGACGGCTTACGCTTCTCTGAACCTTCAATTCTTGTGTTTTAATTGCAAATAGAATCTGATGTTTGAATTTTTCGAATAGCAACACTGGATATTTTAATTTTTAATGGGGTATCAAATATCAAATGGCCATGTAACGTGTTAAATAAAAACTTAACGTGTTTTTGATGGTAATGGATGTTACTTGGAAATTCTTACAGACTTTATCAGTTCTTTATTGAACGATGTTTTTTTACTTCTTTATGTACCTAACTAACTACCTACTTCCTAACTTGCGAGGACTATTTTAGAAACAAGAGACTACTCAAAAAGTCGTCAAATATTCCAAAAATGTATCATAACGCTCAGATTCCAGTTTCATAACCTAAAATAATATATCTTGACATGTTTTCTGTACTCAAGATATTTATTTGGTAGTGGTGTATATTAGGTGCATCTAGAAATAAAGCCATTAGCAAATTAAAATTATCCAACCTTTTCATAATTATCGAATTAACTACCTACCTAATAATTTATAACAATTAACCCCTTGAACGCTTAGGTTAATTTGAACTGGTCATAAATGGCACATTCTAAAAGCTATATTTATACAAGTAGTCGTTAAATGGCTGTACAAACCTGTAATCATTATGCAAAAGATTAATAAACTTTTATGAAGTTTGTTTATGTTTTTTGAAGGCAAAAATTCGAAGAAAAATTACCTACACGTATCACTGAAGTATAAATCAAAACACATTATGCCAGTAATCATAATCCAGTCGTGTAATCAAATGTGAGACAGAGATAGCTATAGGATTGACCACACGTTTGATTGAAACAAAACATTCGCCATTTTGATTTACGGTATCTTTGCTACAGGTGACGCTATTCGTCTTATACGGAACATTTTTGACGCGTTTTTTTGCAAAAATGCGGGTACTTTTATGGGTAGAGTATGCAAATTGATTGAACATGCAGCATATGCGCAGGAGTCGTTTTTGTAGCTTGTGTTCGATGTAAATGTGGTTAATTATCAGGTAGATTGACACATTGACAAAGGAATACTTTTTTCGTGACTTTCAATAAAATGTATGTTTTAATTTTTATTTAACAAATTAATTCTTTTGTATTTTGTTATTTCTGTATTATTTCTGTAGAAACTTATGGAACCACTTTAGTAGGTATATGCCTATTATAGATAGGTACGTATACTTATTTATAAGCTGCATAAATAAAGCATCATAAAATAATAATTTCGCATTTTCAACAGATGTTTATGATTATTTCTACTCGTGAGTGCCAATTTTGTCTCGATAATAACAAGTATGATTCTATCTCTTTCTTCTGCACATAATAAGCATTGCGTCTCGTTCGCACATTCCATAAAGGTAATAATTTGAAGTAATATTGGTTTTAGAATAATTTATTCATTCATGAAAATGATTTTTTGCGTCGGAGATCTTACCTTTTTTAAAACTTTTTACGATGGCTTGATAATATCTCCTTTAAATTTTTAACCCTTTCGTAGTCATATCAAAATATTGATTCCATATCTGAAATATGTTATTGTGTACCACTTTGGTAAGGTCCTCTGATGATAAGATATGATTCACCCCAGAAGAAGTTCGTTCGATCCTGGTAGATCAATGCAGCGACAATGAAGTAGGGAGGGGACTTGGGGACACACAGGTGTTGCAATCTTGGTTTGCAGTCCCGGTTTCGCTTTGGTTTTGCATGGCAAATTATGCAGCGGTTTTTGTTTGTGGCATATACGACTGTACTAATTCGTTTTCTTTCACATAGAATGATTTGTATCAATCTTTGGATAGGTAAGGTTTTAAATGTCGATCTAAAGTTTTATTATACCAACATTTATGTAACCACTAGCTTCCACATACATATAACCCGTGGTTTTGCACGTGTTCTGTCTAGGTAGAAAAAAGTAATTAAATATTTTAGAAAGTACATAATGAATCTATGCGAAATTCCAGCTTGAATCATCAAGCAATTTTAACGTTATCTAGACCTATGCATATCAAACTCACTTCTCCAAAAACTTTCCTCTGCCAAGTCGAGTTGATGGCCGCCACTGGGAGGGAACCCTTGCCTAGAACTATTGAAATATTGTTACAAATGAATATATTTATTTGAATTGGTAAATCAAGATTTAATATTCTTTATGCAAGTACTATTTATAATTTTTTTCTATTTTTTGATTGTTATATGTAATTTTCTTTATTGAGAAACATGTAAAAGTGGTTAATGTAAAAATTGGTGACGTCCCCTCACTATTGACAAAAATCAGAGTCCAGTCGTCGGGCTTGCCGCGCACGCGCACAAAAACTATTACACTAAGTCCCTGGCCACCGTCCAGTATCAGCGCAAGAATTCCACGTGGCCAAAAACCGGGAATGCAACAATGGTCAACTATCAATACGTATCGCCATTTTATTTATATGTTAACCGTTTTGTCCAAGTGTCAAAGAAAGTTAATTGCATAAAATTACGATGATTCGCGTACTTAATGGTTGGTAGTAGGTATTTAGGTGTGGTTACTCGAACTACTAACCGTATTGCATTTTTATTAGTTTATTTTATTTTTATTTGCATCAAAGTCGCCATTTTACCTTTTAGAGGCTCATGTCATTGCAAAGGAAAGCAATAAAGTGAAGTAAGTAGGCCATTTAAATTGACTCCCAACCCAACACGTTGGTAGCCGGCAGGGATTAACACTTCCACGGCCCACGACGCATATCTTCTGCGCGGTGGTAGTGTAGCGCGGCGCGGCGGGTCGCACCACACGGCGGCTCGGCAGTGTAACACATTCACTGCCGAGGGGCATATTTTGACCAGATTACCCAGTGACATGTTTAAGACATTACCCAAAAACTGTCACTATATGTTCCATGTGGATTGTAGCTTGTACCTTAGTATGTCCTTACCTAAAATAGACATAGAACCACATAAAAATAGAACGAGAATGTCTTTGCCAATGATAATGATAAAGCTCCGATAAAAGCTAGTATTGCTTCCAAGTACACCGTTTACCGATACCGCGAAACCAATCAATACCGATCGGAATAAGCCATTTTTCCTTTTTTACCATTCCTTTTTTACCATCCAATAATAGGCCGCGGTAAACTTGTATCCATAGTTTTATGTTCTGTGGTTGATCAACTCTATTGGCTAAGAGTTAAGGTTGACTATGGTGTTGTGTTGTGGGGAATTTGTCCAGCGGTGGGCATAAAGCATCTTATCCGGTAATTATCGGTTTAATTCGCTATACGGTGACAATTTTCCTCCATTGTCTGTCCGACCGGTTTGATGGTAGAGTGCTACAAAATTATCTGTACTGTATCTACTTATGCAAAAAATAAGGCATACTCGGCATAGTACTTATTCAGTTGTAACCAGTTTTCGATAAAAGGAAAATGTTTCAAGACCGCGGGTAGTTAATCCATCTGGCTTGACATTATAAAATCTTTTCAAATATAATAATCTTGAATAAAATGGCTGTTCAACATTTACTATCTGTTGCAATTTGAAAAAATAACGGCCATGGATAAATATATAACCTAACCTTCTTGATCTATTTTTAGGCAATTTCTTCTTTACTTGTAAATAACAGTTTCTACATAGAATATCTTAAATAAAATCCTCATTAGAATTCATACCGTAACTTCATAATTCCTCCCTGATTCTAATAAAAAACCACTTCCAAAGGTGGGTGCGTACTGACCGGTGTTACGGGGGTAATGTAACGTGTTACAATGCGAGCGTTCGTACAGTCAATACAGGGAAAGAAGGCGCTCGCAATGAACAATGATACGGATTTTAGCACACGGTGTAACGTATCATGCTCGCTGCGAATAGTACTTACGCCCCGGCCAGTACCCGGCATAAAAAGACGCCACTGTAAATTGAACAGCTAAGTGTGTTGCACTTTACAAGTTTTTGTTGGGACAAGACTGTTCATGTAAAAATTGATGTTTTGGCGTTTTTGTTTGACAGGTAACTGTCAATTTATTGGTTTTTAAGGTCAGGTGGAGGGTTCACACCTGATCTAGGATGGACTGGACTGCCAACGTGTTAATGAACTGTATCTTGTAGTTAACATAGAGGTATCAATCACTTTGTATGAAAGAAAGACGCAACAATGAAATAACTCTTTCGTTTATTTAGACATGCACCTAAGGTGTGTGGGGTTCAAGTATAATAAATAAATAAATTAATAACGCTGGACAACCTACACAGCATAATCTAGCCCCAAGTTAAGCAGAGCTTGCGTTATGGGTACTAGATGACTGATACATAATATACTACATTACATACATAGGTATTTTGACTATACATAGAAACGACCAGAACACCCGGAACAAATATTTGTAGATCGTAACATTTGTCCCCAGGTGGGAATCGAACCCGCAACCTCCTGCGCCGCAGGCGGACCTTCATCCGCCGCGCCACATCGGCGCTAAAATATTCTATAGGTAGTCTATATTATAAAATATTTTTACGAATACATTTAAATAGACGATTTTTACAGAAGTCTTCAAACATTTAAGTTTTTTGTTGCCAGATTCTTGTAACTTATTTCGTAATTATATAAGTGGTACGCCTTCCTTAATAATAAATAAATACATACATAAAAAATTAAAAGTCAAAGTTAATCGTCAAAACTGCAACAACAAAAGCACCAACCTATACCAGTCCACAGCTGGACTTATGCCTCCCACAATTAGCACCTTTTTATATATTAGGAAATGCCATGATCCCCACGCTGGGCATGCGGGTTGGGATTGCAGAAGCTGCTGATCATACATCTATCTTTCAGAGAACACCCCCTTAATATAAACTTGAAACTTCGATGTATCCCTACCTCTATCTCTTAACCCTTCAATATTCTCTGTTATATCCACTCAATATAAATCCACCTGCAGTCAATCTTCGCTGCTCGATGCAAATAAGGCCCATTGTGGGCTAACAACGACGTGGCCCATTACTGGGATACTGACCATGACATTTTACTTCCTAATTTAGGCCGGTGATATCAAATCAAACAAAATTGTACACAAGGCGGCCTCACCGCTGACAGCGATCTCTTCCAAACAATTTTTCGATTTACATGACGATGTCTAACAACATTTTACAGACAGAAACAATTAAAAACTTACCCAGAAAATCCCAAAAAAACTAAGTGTTTTTTCGTATGAATAAATGACTGAATTATTTTTTACCTTACGAACTAGTACACGATAAATGCATGTGTTTTGTGACGGTTTGTCTGTCGTCGGGTCAGCTATTAAAATAATAAAGGTAACACACACATAGGTACGTAAACGTGTTCTTGAGTGGAGACCGCCACTCAGCAAACGTAGCGTAGGACGCCCTTCGGCCAGGTGGGATGACGATCTGCAAAAGACTGCAGGCAGATGCTGGATGCGGCAACCTGAAGACAGGGTGCTATGGCGCTCATAAGGGAGGCATGTCCAGCAGTGAACTAATATAGGCTGATGATGATGATTATGACCATAAACATAAGCAGGTACTCTCGTCTATGGAAATAAGCAGAGCTAGCTATACATCTGGCCAATAATGATCCGACATCGTCGTTAGCCCAACAATGGGCCATATTTGCATCGGGCATGCGAGATTGACTGGTGCAAAGGTACAGGTGGTTTCATAGAGTTGATACAACCTTTCTTTCTGGTTCTTGGTTTTGTTAGTTAGGTTCGGATTAACACAGTCTGTAAAGCTGTTACGTCCGTTTGTGGAATTGCATAGGTTTTTGTATACAGTCTGTTTGATAATAGAAAAAAACAATAAACAGACGCTTATTAAGATATATAGACAGATAGAAAACCCTTCATTATACCACACAAATACAGGAAATAATGCAGAGAAAATGCTTATAAAAAATGAAGATCTCGATTTCTTCCAGGCAACCTTGGGACGGACTGGACATGAAAAAACACAGAGTACTATGTACGTAGTTGCTCTATGACTCTTCTACCTTCCTTATTTACTCTGTTTATAATAGTACCACCTATAAGTCTTCAGTAGCTTCTTAGTAATATAAGATAGGTTAAATGTAATATAAGGTGGCTGAGAGCGATTTCTCCCAGGCAACCAATTGCCTGGGAGAAATCGCTCTCAGCGATAAGGCCGCCTTTTGTACTATGTTTATTTTTTATTTATTTATTTAGATATAAGATTTTTATGAATGTTATTTTTAAGAGTACAATAAAGTGTTCATTCATTCATTCATTCAATAAAACTCCAACTTTGTAAAAACATCTTGATATTAAATAAAGTTTTTATTTATTTTTATACCTAGTGCGTAAAGGAGTGTCTCACGTCACGGGTGTCATTGAATCCCCAGTGCAACTCAGGATTTAAGAATAACTCACGAGCGAAGCGAGGGAGTTCCTAAAATCCTGAGTGCGAGAAGGATTTAATCACGCCCAAGATGAAGATAGTTTTATGCACGAGGTGAATACTCTACTTTTTACACTTTCTGCGAGTATTTGGTAAAAGTTTGGTGACGTGTTCGCGGCATTAGTTTTTTTATCCCGCCTTATGAACTGAGGTTTACTTCGAATTTTTTATAAAATCTCTTTGTACAGATCTCCTTTTTAAAAATTTATCGATGTTTCATTTTTCAATCTCATTATTCCCACGAGAGTAATGTTCATTGAATTTGAATTTGGAACCTCAAAATATGTTTGGATATGTTGACCAAGGAGACTCGAGTTAAGAGATCTTTTTCGATTTGTTTGAAATTGGTAAAACTTTCATCTTTTTCAGCTGCATGTCATAGCATGAGCATAAAGTGTGAAAATGTCATAAAAAACCCTTTCTATTCTGACGACTTAGGTATGTGCACCTATAATATAGTAGGTAATAATAGTAGATACATAATTGTCACACTAGAATGATTGCTGTCACACTCCCAACAACTCTATCCGGATCCGAAACAATGCGTGCGCTTGCGCACCCTATACATTTAAATAGTTGGGTTTGTTAAAATATCGTCCGTCGTCGAGATAGACAATGTCGAGGACAGACGGACGGACATTTGCTTACTCTATTATTTAAACATGGGCCTAATTTATATCTTTAAGGATCCAAGACCGGGTATGTTGACTTTGTTAGCAGGTGGGTGTATTCTAAATAATGTTATATACTAGCTTCGGACAGCGGTTTTGCTCGCGTATTTTCGGTATAACGAGTAGCCTATTAGATAATCTTTACTTTAGTTTAGAACAAAGTCGCTACCGCTGTCTGTCTGTCAGTCGCTATGTATGCTTAGATCTTAAAAACTACGCAACGGATTTTGATGCGGTTTGTTTTAATAGATAGAGTGATTCAAAAGAAAGGTTTATGTGTATGATACATGAATAATATAGTAGAGAAACACTGATAATTTTAGAGGTTTCTAATGTGATGTCGTGAATAAACACATTTTATTGCGCTTATATTGCCAACGCTGGCTGAACCCTACGAGATAAATCAAACTAATTGACTACAGTATTGTACACCTCAAAAAGGTCTACAGAAAGTCCGAGATGGTATATGTCTATCTCTTAGGGATAACCCACTATAACCATTTTTTATCCTTTACTTTTTACGAGAAATAATGGCTTATTTACGAAGTGATTTTAAACAATACAGCATTAATCCTTATCCATTTATGTACCTAAAATACATTGTGCATTTAATATAGATCAATATGGCCCTTTTACAGCATGTAATTTAAATGAATATTTTCTAAGATATTACAGATTTAAAATGCAGGGACATAGTGGTTGCGGCGGCGCGCGGCGGTACCGGCCAGGGGGCCGATTCTGTAGTATATTTAGTATCAGCATGGCACCCGTGCAAAGCCGAGGCGGTTCGCTTGTAACTTAGATAAGTTAGGCTATGTTCTAAATGTACGCCAAATTTCATCTTGATCTGTTCAATAGTTTTGGAGAGGATCAGAGGTGATAAAATACAATTAAAATTTCGCAAACTTTCGGCTTTATTGTACTGTAATGTTCTCCTAGCCGAATTTCGACCACGGCGGCCAGTCTCATCGGAGACTAGCCAGATGCGCAGGATATATAATAGTGCACAAGTGTGTGCGCAAACACAGGTGCACTCTCTATTTCCTCACTTTCATAATCCGATGGGACAGCTGACCGACACGACCGGGGAAAGGTCAATCGCAGAACCAACGGCTTAACGTGTACTCCGGAGTACGGGGGTGTAACACCGCCAACTTCCTGACTCCGGGCTGCTAATGTGAATTTTTCTTGCTAGAAAACCCCTAACAACTATTGGCCCGACCCGAGATTTGAACCCAGGACCTCATAATCAGCGGTTTAACAAGCTGACCAACGAGGCAGTCAAGTCGGATTTTTATTAGTAGGTTAAGATAAAAATCGTAGAGATGTCTGCCAATCTTATTATGTAGTAAGTAATTATACAAGAACAATACCTATTAAAAATTTAAAAACCTTGACAGATTTTCATGAAACATGGCTGAGAACACTAGAGATTAAATTATCTATGACACAAAAATAAACTAAACTAAAATTTGTTCATCCGTTTGCGAGCTACGATACCACAGACAGATACACAGATACACAGACAGACAGACTTATAACACCCCTCTTTTTTGCGTCGGGGATTAAAAACAAAGTCTGATTGGTGTAAACAAAACAATGAAAACAATAATTGTTTACCAGTATCTTGCAACTAATCTTATTATTAGGTTAGTTGCAAGACACTGGTTAAGTTAGAGCTTAATATTCTACCTAATTAACTGCAGTGGGACAGAAAAGGTTTTCTTCCACGGCTGCGCGCGCGTTGATGTCTTTTGATTGGACACAGGGGCTTGCGTGTGCGCTTCATGCTACGATGCTAAGATCAATTTTAATTCTGTGCTTACAAACCTGGGGTAAGGGGATGATTTTGTTTATACTACAGTTTATACCGGTCCACTGAAGAACGCAGGCCTCTTCCAGATAAGAGCCTTGTCGGCTTTCATCAAATGGGGGGTAGTGCCCATAATCCCCTTGCTGGGCATGCGGGTTGTTGGTCACGGTTCGGTGGTAGAATTGTTTTGCAGAGGGCGGTGCTGCCTGCCCTTGGATGGATATCCCTTAGTCGCCTATTACGACACCCGCAGGAAGAGTTGCGGTGGTGCAAATTCTGCACAAACCGACCTGGTGTCAGAAGTCAGAATATTTTAACCCCCGACGCAAAAAGAGACGGGTGCTATAAGTTTAACTTGTCTGTCTGTGTCTGTGGTATCGTAGCTCCTAAACGGATGAACCGATTTTCGTTTAGTTTTTTTTGGTGTCATAGGTAATTTTATCCCGAGTGTTCTTAGCCATTTTTCATGAAAATCTGAAGGGGGTTTTTAAATTTTTAATTTTTTTTCTTGTCACGTCTAAAGCAGTAACCTAAGACTCGCCATGACTCGGCCAATATACATAACTTTTGTTTGTTCTGATGTTTTAGCTAAGTCTTTCACCTGTAACTAATGTAACTTCGGTGTGGATACACTATTTAAAATAGTATCATAATTACACAAAATCTGTATCGATACTTTAAATGTACTTTTTGCGTGGGGGGTTAATAACAGGGCGTGTTAAGTTAAGACAGGGCACTATGGCGCTCATTAGGGGAGGCCTATGTCCAGCAGTGGACTAATACATATATGCTGATGATAGTGAAGTGTCAACCACCAATATTCGTACGTATCTAACCCAGCGTCAGTGATCGAAGCCCCGTCTGCTTAGGCCGTCGACCGAGGTTTTCATTGTCACTCTGAGTCAGCCGGTACAAAGCACTGCCTTACACATGTAAATTACACGCTATACATGTTTACATTACACATGTGTACACCTTAGTTATGTCCGGGAAAGACTAAAGTTGGCCTGCAGGGGTATTGAATTCACCGATTCGTTTCCGAATCGAATCCGACGGATCTTTAAAACGCTTTTTTGTTTTCGCCTCGGGTTTATCGATCGAAAATTCGAAGCGAATCTGTTGACTAACGGCCATGTCAATGAGGAGGAGCTCTTTATTTCGATCATCAACCCGAGGCGAAAACAAAATAGCGTTTTATAGATCCGTCGGATT
This sequence comes from Eupithecia subumbrata, assembly GCA_949316285.1. NCBI lineage: Eukaryota > Metazoa > Arthropoda > Insecta > Lepidoptera > Geometridae > Eupithecia > Eupithecia subumbrata. Next base: position 5,332,745 of record OX438632.1, read on the forward strand.
CGATTCGGAAACGAATCGGTGAATTAAAATACCCCTGCTGTTCTAGGTTATTGAAAATCATTTGGGAGTTCACCAATTGGGAGTTTGAGAGGTCGGGTTGATAATTGAGAAATTTAGGTCAACACATTCATGGCCCAAGACGCATATGAAAGACGCAGATGTCGTGGAGGCTGGGCAGTGAATGCGTTAATCTAAGGTGTCTTTAGCCATTTTTTGTAGCTTCTACTTCTAAGAGAAAAAAACGCCGTAACAAAAGCCTAACAAGATGTTATGAACGAGCCAGCAGTCTTTTGTTTTTTGATTTGATTGTTTTGAAAAGATAATTCAGCTGTGACGCCGAATTTTGCAAAATGGCGTCAACAGTGCGGCCCAATATGGGCCGCCTTTTTTTCTTTTGCGGGGCAAATACTTCTGAAATAATAGGTTCCTTATTCGCTTGCATGTATGTTTTTTTTTAATTTATGTTCTTCAATTCTTCCGTCAATTAATCTAAACTATAGTTTTTATTTGACTGCCTGCGTAAAAAAATTACATACCTACCTACCCAGTTATTACTAAGTACAATTGTTTTGATTCTTGTAGCTGACTTTGTCAATATTTTCCGACTTCTATGTTCCTAGCAAGAAATAGATTGTTTAACTAGGTACCTACCTTTAAATAACAATATTTAGATCAATTGCTGCGCCCTTACAGAGTACATGTACCCACACCTTTAAGCTAGTTACCACCTAAGCTAAAACTCTGTAATAACGTATATGTTTGCAATAAATAAATCTAAATCTAAATCTTAAATTATGGATTGATTTGATTTGATGATTATTTCGCTATTGTAAGGAAAATCAAAAAATATCCTTCAACACTTAAAAAAGAATGTCAAGAAATTTTAACCGTGGAAATATTTATTGGTTTTTGTATTCATTTTAAGTCTCAATTGTATTCTTTAATATAACCGTTTGTTTCCTAAATAAAAAATAGAAGTTTTTATTAAGTTCATCAAATTATATTATCTGAAATGCCTCTCCTACTTCTTTTATATTTTATCAGCGAACAACCAAATAAGGTAGCGATTACTCTACATGTGACTCTATACTTCTAAAACCATCGAAAAAATTCGTCAACAGTTTATTTTGGCACAAATTAGAAAGCCGCCATAATAAAAACATTGCAAAGCTCATAAAGACATTACAAAAGCTATTAACAAGTCAACCCAAAGAGCAATTAACAGGTAACTTCTAACTTACAGTTCTAAGTTATTTGACTTAACTTTGGTTTAAGTTTTTAACGCGAGCTCTGTTGACTCGAGGATTAACTTGCCACTTAAGTTATTACCTTACCTTTGTGTTTGTGTTAATAATGTACATTTCTAATAGTTTTCTACTAAGTACAGGTAAGTAATTGTGAAGTACCTAGGTTTACCTGCCGAGATATTTTAGTAAAATTTAATCAGGTAGGACTGCATTCTTACTACCCGTTGTCCTATTACCCGTTTCCCCGTAGGAATGAATTTTCCCGCGGTAAAAAGTAGCCTATGTTCATCAGGAATAATGTGGGTTTCTAATGGTAAAATAATTTTTCAAATCGGTCCAGTAGTTTTGGAGCCTATTCAATACAAACAAAGAAACAAACAATCAAATCTTTCCAATTAAATAATAGAAATAAATTAGAACTAGTATTTACAATTGAGCTAACTCCAGACTGTTGCAAATAATCTACAGGTAGCTCAACTGATCCATATCAATACCAGTCGGAAGCGTCCCCAAGACGCTGGCTGCATTGCATTGTATGGCAATGCTGATGCGCTGTGCCAGATACTGACCAGCTCTCGGGTCACGCTTCGCTTCGACCAGACACTCAGATAATCTTTTCTCTTTATAATATTAGTATAGATATACGTTTAACAGGAAAAAATGGCAACCCTAAAAAAGTTTATCACAGTTATTAAAAAAGTAATTATTACAGCAAAGACAGGTTACATTAGTTGCATATTCTTAACTACATATTTGTATGTATAAAAAACAAAATAGGTATCCTAAGAAAATCACAATTATCACACAAGAAAAAATAAAGAGAAGACTAACTATGTCATTTGCAGACAGCTATTAATACCTAGTATAGTATTTGTCTGTTGATTTCTCCACTAGGCTTAGCCTATTAACACTAAAGTCATTTACAACGGGATATTAACCATGATTTGAGTTTTGAGCTTAGAAAAGACTAGGATTTTTACGACTTCTTAAGTCATAAGAAAAAGGTTTCTCTACGTGATATGTTCGGAATACGGTAATCCGAAGAAGCATGATTTGAGTTTTGAGCTTAGAAAAGACTAGGATTTTTACGACTTCTTAAGTCATAAGTAGGATAAGGTTGCTCAAGTCGTACCACGGCCTAAATCGTACCGCGGCAATATCTTGTCAGATACTTATAAAAAACACCATCTAATGTCGTCGACATGAACTATTTAGTCGAGCGAGCAAACGTAAACAAGCGGATCGCCATCCGGCTTCGTGAAGCAAAAATAATGAAATAGTAAGTTTTTTATACGGTTTTCATTAAAATTTTTGTCTCATTTGTAAGCTTTTTATGGCAGGAATGTGATTCTTAACTTTTTTCTTTGTTAACATGTATTTGAAATACTTATCTGGCAATCGTTTAGGCATACTCAAACACTAGAACTTTTTAGGTTTTGTCAGTGGTTTTAGTTTTGAACTTGGAAGACTCCGCTGCTTAAGTCGTACCTGTGCAAAATTCCTTACTCGTACTGGTACGACTTAGGTATCATGAAAATTGATAAATAATTATATTAACTTTTTATCAGGTACTAAATAAATATGGCGAAGCGAAAGTACAATAGTTGGTAGCAGGAGGATAAGGACGAAAATTACAACGCCACCCTCAGCACCTAGAGATTCAACACTGTCCATTATTCAAACTGGACCTTCCACAATATCACAAGATACCTACTTCAGACGATGACAGTATTTTAACAGTTGATAAAATTACCAATCTTCAACAAATACAATCTCAATTCAATATTTTATCTCCTGTGTCTTGCATAAAAACAGTAATTAAAAAAATTCTGAAAGATAGGTACTAAGCCAACAATGGAAAAAACTTCAAGTTCCGACAAAAGTGAAATAGAAACCAAGGAAAACATAAATAAAAGGAAGAAACCTGAACTAGATTTGAAAAAAATCAAAACAGAAAAATGAATAAATAAAACTATAAAAAGAATAACAGAACACATGGACTCAATAAAGTCCATTTTCTAAGTACGACTAAGGCTATAGGTGGTACGAATTAGGAGACTAGGCGCCTTAGTCGTACCGAAGGTATGTTTTTGAAAACCGTTAAAATACCTATTTTGATAAAATATTTTCAAGTTTCTATGATTGTTGATCAAAAGGCAAATAAATAAAGATGTAGTATGTGCAGAAGATTTTGTTTTATTCCCATTGCACTGAAAATTACAGTGTTATTTCCTTAGGGGGTACGACTTGAGCAACCTTACCCTACCATAGGAAAATGGTTTCTCTACGTGATATGTTCGGAATACGGTAATCCGAAGAAACATGATTTGAGTTTTGAGCTTAGAAAATATTAGGATTTTTACGTCTTCTTAAGTCATAAGTACCATAGGAAAAAGGTTTCTCTACGTGATATGTCCGGAATACGGTAATCCGAAGAAGAACCAATGTCAATGACATAGCTCTGAGAAATGGTAAGCTGAAGTGGCACATCACGGATCACGGAATGACCGGATCAGGTATTCCGTGATCAAGGCGCATGAAACTGTGCCGAAATATTGGAAAGCTCCAAACTCAAATCATGGTAAATATCCTGTGATTTCATAAGTAAGGACCTTCTCAACTATAAATTTCTTAGCCTGATTTTTGTAGAGTTAGACTATATATTCAATTCGGGCTAAGATATAGCCGTACCGTATCTGTGCCGGAAGTCCAAAAATAATAATCGATAATTTCCCCCTTTTATCCCTTAAACTTCCTTTACAAGTATAAAACGCGTTTGAATTCACGTTAAATCTTAACAGCTGCTTATAAAATTACACCAGTGGGTTAACCACTACTGAATTTACCCTGATAAGTGCAGTAAGCTTGCAGTACGTAGTTAAATCATGTTTTGTTGTGAAGTTGCTAAGATAAGAAAGTTTAATAAACCTACATGTAATAGGCTTACGCCAATTTTAAGTAACGTAAGACCGAATGTTACTATGGAAACGTACTAAACAACGCGTATAAAGCCGCGGTCAGAAACTCGTTTATAATATTTAACTTTGATTTTAACATAGAAATGCCTAACAAGTTTTGAGGTTTCTTGGAATTTTTTCCTTGAATAAACGTCAAATTTCCAATGAAAATGTATGTGCTCTTAGCTAAGGTTTGAAGACGTACATTTCTCAATTCTTCAATATTTTTTGATAGGTCCAAAGAAATGCCATGCAAAAACAGAACGTGTTTATTTCAACACAGGTTACTAAAACAGTAGAGCAGTCGCTCACCTATAAACCACTCAAATCATTCATCATTCATTCCCGTTCACTCTTCCGCGTTCTCCATTCAAACAGAAGTCAGGGGTGAGCAACTGTAATACCGCACCGCTTTACTATCGCCATGGGAAGGCCATAAACCTGGGGAGAGCTAATGAGGATTTACGGGAAGAATGAGCTAGGCAGGGAGCGCCAACTGAGCTAGCGATTTTAATAGGACACCTGCAATGTGCATTGCGGTTTACCGTTTTACTTTATTTTAAGAGGTAGTTATTTTATTTTATACTTATAGTTTGTTATGTTTAGGACCTACTACATGAATCGAAGCATAAATAAGTTAATAGCTTCATGCATGTGTGAATTGTTACGGAATTTCTGCGTTTATCTACGAGTCAATAGATGTTAGACCTACCTAAGGTTATTAGGTAGGTACTAAATAACATGAGTAAAAGTACTTGCGGTAATTATTTTTAGAATTTCTGTGGCTTGTTTTATAAAAAGTAGAAACATTGAAAATCTGTTTTACCTCCGAGAAATGTTACTATAGGTATTTCACGTCAAAAAACCCCAATATTTTAGTGAAAAACACAAAAGCCAAAGGTTGCCTGCCCCACACCTTACATTGCACTAAGTACAAGTACATCGTGATGATTCCGTGACACTCGACCCTACTTTGTTTTATTTTTTTTACCTCGCGGTTTATTGTTCAGGGGTGACGAATGTGGACTCGGAGAAGGTAAACAATGGAATAGCAGATTTACAACCGCTTGCGTTGTCAAAAAAAGTAATTTTCTTGTTAGTGTCAACCTTCCGAACTTGAATGTCGTGTTTTTTTCCTAATTTATGCCGGGTAAACATCATTCATTGTTAAATTTTGTTAAATTTTTTCATTGTTTAATTTTGTTAAATTTTTTGAAAAGAAAATATTACGGCCTGATTGTTTTATAACTCATAAGGAAATTCTCAAAGAGTTATTTTAGTTTTACTGATTATTACTCAAACAAACCGAATTTAAATAGAGCTCCTATTACTCAAATCCCAAATTTAATATAAGTACTTAATTTATTTTTACGTAACTTACTCTGATTTTCCCAATGCCGCTGCTATGGTAGAATAGCTCAACATGCATTGCCCATTTCTTTTTTTAAAACTCATCGGGCAAAACTCGATAGGATCGCGCCTCGGGCCGCACAGATATATGTTCAGATAGTGCAACAGCAAAAAATTATAATTTCATTCACTACCGATTTGCATACCTGCCCGGTTGGGCAGGTGATTAGTTGGGAGAAGGGACATTCGATGTTATAAAGGTTAGGAAAAATATGTTGTTTGACCTATTTGCCTAACATATACCTATTTTGTTCACTGAAAAATATTGGTTAGGGTTGTTTTACATTATTATCTCGTTGTTTTTTTAATTTTGTTGAACTATTTTGGCAGTTTTTTCAAGTAAGTAATCTTATTGTACTGTTAAGTTTGTGGAAGTTGAATTGATAATTTACTCTAAAAATATTGGACTTGACCCATCAATAAAAGTGGTGATTTATAACAAAATTATTTTTCTTATAGACTTATGCTTGTGAAAGTACATAGATAAAATTATTCATGTTTATCTCAATAAAACAAAATTTTGATCATATTTTATTTGCTTAGTAGGGTACGGACTTACCTAATTATAAAAAATCTTAATGCTATCATAAAAGTGCAGGTTTGAACACGTTAATAAATCTCATAAGAAATTCAGCGGTGCCCTAAAGAAAAAAACATTTACTACACACTATGCGTAAGTTACTTACAATAATTTGCGTATAAATAATTGAGCGAGCGACACGCGTGTCCCCGACCATTATATTTATTATTCACCCAATGTTGCCAGTGTTGTGTCATATTATGCCACATATTGGGAAAATATTCGTTGTCAGTGACGGGAATTCTTTCGATTGTAACTGGAAATTATTGGTTTTGTTATTGTGCTGTACCCTTTTGGTCTCTCAGGTTTGTTAGGGTTATATGGGTGAGAAATTTTGGGAAGACACATCGAAGTAAAGTTATGTTTTGTACGAGGTTGAAAATGGGTTGGTCACCTCTGTTATTTTTTTATGTAGGCAACAAATGAAAATAATAATAACTCTTTTCTTACTTAGGTACTCATGTATTTTGTGTCATTTGTGTCTTTGAAGATGTCTATGGTAATTTCAAACCATTACTAAACTTACCAGATACCGGTAAGTTCCGCACGGCACTCAAGTTCAGAAGTCAAAGTCGTTCCATGCATTCTGCCACAACTTAAATCTAATTAATGAATCATTACGATCCCTTATTGCTCTCCTATTTCAAAATACCCACACACATGTAAGTATAGTACCTACATGTTACATTGTGCTGGTGTGGGGTAAAATGCAAGGGGAAAAGAGCCTTGTGAATTTTCCGGGGTGCGTTTGACATCACTATCAAATAGCGCGCCGCGACGGACGCAGGCCTATGCGTTCCATTTTCGATTTTTTAAAAAGTTTTCCGTCTTTCGCGCGCGAATGTTTTTAGAACTTTGAAATCTTTTGCCGGTAAAGAGGAGTCTCGTAACTTTAAATGATAGAAGGAGCATAGACAAAAAGTTTTTTGTTCGGAAACTTTTTGCAATTTTATTGATTTTTTTAATAAATTTCAATGAGTTTGAATAAAAGTGAACGTGAGGAATCGCACAAAAAGTATTTCCAGTAACTTGTCCAAACTGTTAATTACTTTTCTCATTCAAAATTATGCAGTAGCTTTCTTTTACTGTTTTTAAGCTCATTTGGGCGATTGTGTGCAATTTAATCTTATTAAAAATGTAAAGTGATGAGTGAACGACTGAGAGGTTGTTCTCATCGATTGCCGTGTCCTTATTCGATTAGGTATTTCTCGTTTTTCGAAATTTATCCGAACTTTTCCCGGAATTCGAAACGATGTGGGAGTTCTCCTGTGTTTTTGTTCGGATATTCGACGTTTTTGATTAATGGAGACATGACTGCGTATTGAACGCGTCTGAGATTGTTCGATGTGTTTTGTGTTTTGTTGAAATTGGCAATTTTGTTATAGAAGGGGTACACAGATTTGTTTGAAGCAGAAGACCAATGGTAAACTTTGTTGTGCGGTTGTAGGTAGGTTTTAGGTAAAAAAAACTGTATTATACTGTCTTCTTAATAAGTAAATAAATGTCGGTCAGCAAGAGGCGGCGTCGTCGGCGCGCCCCTACTGTGAGTTGCATCGCTTAGGCTGGGCAGGGAATGCGTTGTGTGTGTGAAGTGCGAAATAAATAGATTTTCCTGAGTTATTCATAATTTTACATATTTTGGTACCTACAAAGTATTGATGAACTGAATTTCGATATTAGAGCCTGGCTACTGAGAGTTAACATTGAAACAGCGCTAGTTTTTCTAGCGTAGCAGAGTAGAGTCACGCACGCACTCTACATTTTAGCGTTTTCTTCAATTTCAGACGCGTAAAATGGTAAAACTTCTCACAAAACCAAATCATCGATAAATTATTTTTTTGAATTAATGTTGTCATTTATATATAGAACCATTTATAAAGTTTGCGAATATTTACCAAATAAACTTTTCCTCAATTAATCCCGTCAAAAGCCAAAGTCTAGAATTCGAAAAGTTTTCTAAGTTCGAATAAAGTTACCGCAGGGCCGAGAAAATGGCATTTAAACATATTGAACCCTATGCTCAGCAGTGGGTTGACAAGGCTGGCTAGTTCTGATGAGGTTGAAGATGAGAATGACCTGCTACCATTTATTATGTATGTAACTCTTTAAACTGTATTCAAATTATGTATTTAGGTGAGGTAACAAAAACCCCGGTAGCTTGACGAATGGCACAGCAGGCGTCGTTTGAACCCGCCGCCGATCGGAAACAATCGAATCGAAGGATCGAATCAAAGAATCGAATCGAAAGTAATCGATACGATTACCGGAATAGGCCGGTATGTTTGTGATTAGTTGAAATGAGATCTTGGAATGAGCTTTTTAACTTTTTGTTGTGGTTTATTTACCTACTATTTTCTATTTTACTGTATTGTGTCAAAGTTTAGATTTTTCCAGGGTTTCGGTAATGTTTAGTAGAGTTAATCACTTTCAAGAAAGGAACTAGGTTCTTATTGGGATTTTATTGTACCTATCACTTTGGGTTTATTAAATTTTAAGGTCAAGGTAAAACAATCCAGTCACTTATTATTGAGATACATGTCCTCAATTTTTATGATAACTACCAAGATGAGAAGTAAAATGTAGAGCTTCCGCACAAAAACTCGTCCAATTCCGTAACCCTGCGCAAACGCAGCAGGCGCTAACGACATCTGTTGGCCGCTAAGTGGAACTTTTGTTCAATTCGACTCGGCTGAGTTCGGGCACCGTCGGCTCTTGTCAACTAGCTCGTATTTAGTAACGGTGCGGTATATTTTAAATTTGGAATGTGCTTTTTGTCGGCTGGTTTGCATTGTCCGTGTGATTGTTGACAAAAATGAGTTTCTACCATTGATCTGCCGTCTCTGTCGTACCGGCGGAAACGTCAGCGAGGGCTCGATCTTTTTTTGGATGTTCCGCCGCGATCTCTACGCGGGTTCATTGGATTTTATCGGCATTTGCCAGATATTTCAGCACGCTAGAAATCTAGAAGACTTTTTATTTTACGAAGCTAGTTTTTATACAAGAGGCCTTTGACGAAGATTGTCTCTATGTTTGTACCATTCTATTTCTAAGGACTTAACCGACTCTAGAACTATATAGGTAATAAAAATAAGAATATCATGATTCATTGTTTTTTTTTTTCTAAAACGTAATAAGATAGGCTTCTACCAGTTATAGGTAACACCGACAGAAACACCTACGGGGCAAATTTTCTAACTCTTTGCTTATAATATTTTAAATTTGTTCCACTGAATAGGTGCATTTTATCATCCCTCCTCCAAAATGATTTCACATCTTTAAAATAAGTAACCGCAGATAAACCTATAAAAACAGTGCAAAACAGTGAAAATGTACGCAATGCCAATGGTTAGCTACTGCAGCCCTTACTTGTCGTCATTTGGAGCCCCATCAGCACCAGGGCTCTCTGACCCTTTCTGGACCTTGTAAGTACACCTATACCTTCATTATCTAATAAGTGGGAGTGTCGACGACACACGTTGAAGACTTATTTTATGTACATACATAATTATTTTAGTCTAAAATTTGTTTCCTTAACCTGTAGGTTTATATGAGTAAGTAAGTAAATCATTTATTTTTCAAATAAAACACACACATACAATTAGTTTACTATTACAAGTTGGTAAATTTAAACATAGGTTCCTACCATTATTATAAAAATTAAAAGTAAAAACAGAAAGTAGAGGCCCCTCATACCAGATCTAATCCCGCCGCTAGGTTCCTTTCATTTACATTAAAAAAACTAACTGTTTTCGTTCAAAATTACAATTTTTTGAAATGTTTGTTTGTACCTACTTACAAAGATATTAATAATTTTTATTTTTTGGGAGTAATAAACTTTGGTTTTTTGTGATCTTACCTAAGAACTATCGAGACTCCCTCCCACCCCCTTGTAAGAAAAAATAAGATTTAGTCGACCCCCCTCCCCCTAAATCGTCTTACGTAATAAATTAATGGTCCCTTAATGTACCATTTGCAGTTAGCATACGTTACGTCGTGGGCTAAACGTCGTTCGTTTCGTTCGTTTCGTTGTTCGTTGCGAGCGCCTTCTGTCCCCGTACTGACTGCACGAACGTTCGCTGTGTAACACGTTACATTACACGCCGAAACGCCAGTCAGAAACGACTTTAAAAGCACATTGTGAATAAGATTTTCCATTGTTTCAGGAAACCGTCTGTAGATGGCGTTGGGAACGCAGCTTCCGTCAATAGTCGGTAAGTCTATAAAAACTAAAAATCAATAATTATAAGTTCATTATTAAACTCAATTAAATTCTTGCAAGAAATAACCTAAGGTACACCGAAAAATTAATAGTCAATAAATGTAGGGGGCCATTAAACATTTCTATAGAATAGACTAAATGGAGTATGTAAGTATAACCTTGCAAAAATTTTGTCCAGACGCAAATAATTCCTAACCCAATTTCGCAGAGCTTTTCGACTTTGACACCGCCCAAAGCGTGTTAGCCATGTTATCCCAAACCAATCTGCATCCGAGATAGCTCCCGAATCGATTCCAATCGAGTTAAAAACACCAAAATCTGATAATCCCATCCCTAAAAATGGTAATTTTTTCTCGTCTGTTCTCACGGCCAAATATTAAAAAGAAAAAGACAACATCCAATCACAATTACGCGCGCAAACGTGTAATTTTGAATCGTATGTTCGATTCGATTTATAATAGGAATTGGGTTACAAAAAAACTATTGTCTATGGATTGATAACTTCGAATAAAAACATAAACAAATTCTCTAGCACTCTTAGAACAAAAGATAAACGCGGGTAGCATTTATATTCGACGTCCTCCGTGGCACAGCGGGCGAAGGTTTGCTGCGATGCAGGAGGTTGTGGGTTCGATTTTCGCCTCGGGACAAATAAATAAATAACGCTGCACAATTCACACCGCATTATCTAGCCCCAAGCTAAGCAGAGCTTGTGTTATGGGTACTAGATAACTGATACACTTAATAAAACACACTACATAGGTATATATATTTTTTATTATACATAGAAAACATCCAGAACACCCTGAACAAATATCTGCAGATCGTACAAACATTTGTCGCAGGCGGACCTTCGCCCGCTGCGTCACTGAGGTTATCAATGTTTGTACGATCTCCATTTATTTGTTCCCGGTGGTGTTTCTATGTAGAATAAAACTATCTATCTTTGTAGGTAGTATTGAGTATATTATCAGTTTATCAGTATCTAGCTAGACCTGCCGACAACAAAAGGTCTGCTTAGCTGGGGCTACATGAAGTTGTTTGAAGTGTCCAGCATTTATATTATTATCATTTATCAAATTCAAAACCAGAATGTCATTATATTACGGTTTTTTTTTTCAAATATTGCGTGAAAAATCAGAAAAATTGTAACAAACCTATTTAGTATGTGTGTGGCGTCCCCGGGCTTAAGACACAGTACAAAAGTAATGAAAAAGCACCTCTCCGGACTAAGCCTGCCCAAATTAGATCTCTCCACGTTTTGATCCAGTCTTTGTTTGAACTGGTGCGTATAACTAGACCTCACACATAAAACTACCTACGTCAGATTTTTCGTTAAAACGTAATAGAAAAATAAGAGTATTTCAAAATCAAAATCTCTTTATTTCCATAAATACAATAAATGTACACTTAGAAAAGATCAAATTATAAAACTAAACACTGACACGGATATTTAATTTCTGTCACTTCGGTACGTAGACTAAAGTAAAGAAGCGACGAAGAAACCTTTAGCCTGTTAGTTGTTATTTTTCGAGCTTTTTTATCCTCTAGATAATCTGATATATTATAGTAAGCCTTTTTGCACAGCAAGGTTTTGACAGTTGGTTTGAATCTGAACTCATAACTCTGAACCGATTTATATTTCTATGAGTGTACAACAAGTTTTCATAAATGTATAGACATGGTACTGTGATTATGTTTATTTCTTTGAATGAGGAGAAAAGGTTTTCATGAACACCATTCAAAACAGAAGAGGGAACATGATTGCACATCTCATGACAACATCATAACCACTTGAATAAATTTGGTAGGTATATATCTGATATCAAATTTTTAACGTACCTACGTAAAAAACCTTGGTTACACGTGAAACCATAAATATGAATTTCCCGCCCGCTTGGCTTAAATCGCTTTGTCCTACTTTTTCGGCTACAAATGGCCATAAGGACTGAGTGTCATTCCTTTCGCACTTGTTGTAGCGGTAGGCATGTCTGCTAAGTTAACAAAAAAATAAAAAAATCCAGAAATAAGTCTATTGACGTCACTGGATTTCGTAGACTTGCTAATTATTAAATATTTTTACTATGCCAAGCTTTTTTGTTTTTTTTTCTGCTTCATTACTTTAGTACTTACTCAAATAAAACACCCAAAACATAGTGTATCTCTATATTTTTAAATCATAAATCATTAACTATCTAAAAGTTCATTTTTTTCGAAGTTGTTGGTTCTGAACTGTTTTATTTCATAGTATGCATTCGAACTCATAAAAATGAAATGTCATTCAAAACAAAACGCCTACTCAGCCTTATCAAAAATCTCATACAGTTTTAGGCCTGGAATAAAATGTTTTTTTTTACCATGAATTACTTTCCAGGGGATAGAAATAACCTTTCCATAAAAACGTTTCCATAGAAACAGCGGAGCCGCAGGCAAAAACTAGTAGTAGGTACCTACATTAAACTAGTTATTATGTACCTCTGATAAGAGAAACTTTAAACATTAATTTTTCATAGGATTGTTATTCCACAAATCGACCATAAACAAAATCTACCCATAGATAAATCTCGAGCACAATAAACATAATTAGGGCTGCCTAGTACGGGACAATAATCGATACATCGCATCCAATATCGATTCCTTATTCGATGTTCTTGTTTTATTGTTTTAATCAATTCATATTTGCATACCGTTTGTTATAAAGAAAATGGCGGATGTAAGGGATGGAATGGAATTTTATCTGGGACATTAAGTTTAATGATTCAAGTATGTACTTATTTAAAATTATTAGTAAACATCTGTTTGGAGATTTTATTGAAAAATACGGCATTAGGTTTTTCTATTTTGCGATCATTTTCTCAATTTGGCGATTTTTTGCTCCGCCATTGACAGTCTTGAGCAAAGACGTTATAAGTACCTACCTTCTTCATCATCATCATCAGCCTATACTTGTCCACTGCTGGACATAAGCCTCTCCTTATGTGCGTCATAGCGCCCTGTCATCAGCTTGCTGCATCCAGTATCATAAGCAAACGTTTTCTTGAGTGGAGACCGCAACTCGGCAAACGTAGTGTATGCAAACTCCGACCAGGTGGAAAGACCTGCGAAAGACTGCTGGCAAATTCTACCTAGGTAATTATTTTACATTAAATTATCGCAAAAATTTACCTACCTACTGTTTATTTACTTTATTCGCAGAGAAAATAACAATCAAATAATAGAAACAAATTAGAACTAGTATTTACAATTGAGCTAACTGCAGACTGTTATCGTGTTGTGTTATCGTGAGGACTTGCAAATATTTTCTAGCCAGTAAATACATTTTCCAAAACTAGATAGGTGGGTGTACAATTTTCGCTAAACTTTAAGAAATCTCATTTGCCCGTACTATCAGTTCAGGTAATTTTTCACGGAAAATACCCATAAACCCGGGAAACTTGCACCCAGGTCACGTCCGCTGAAGAGCGAAGGAGACAGCGGATTGCAGACGTAGGACCAGGAAGGTGCGAGGGAGAGAGCTGCAAGATGGATAGTGTCTATGTTTATTATGTGCGGTAGTTTGGATTTTATAGATGGGCTTGGCTTAAAATGAGAATAATGCTTTAAAATATTAGTTTTATGATGCTGTTAGGTTACTTGCTATATCATTGAAAGGTCATCTAGAAAGCTAAATAGGTAGGTTTTAATATCACACTAATATTATAAATGCGAAAGTTCGAATATTTGTTACCTGTTCATGCCAAAACAACTGAACGGATCGGGCTGAAATTTTACGTACTAGACCTAGAATAACAATTTTATCCCATAAATCAGGTCCCATGGTATAAAAATAACCTTTGAATCTCAACAGCCTGTATTGGTCCAAAACTGGACGCAGGCCTTCCACTGATTTTCCATTGGCTTTTATCACATGAGGGTTAATGCCCATAATCCCCACGCTGGGCAGGCGGGTTGGGGATCGCAGCTCACTGTTAGAATTGTTCTGCAGGAAGCGCTGATGCCCGCCCCCGGTGGATATCCCTTAGTCGCCTCTTACGACACCCGCGGGAAGAGTTTGGGTGGTGCAAGTTCTAAGCCGGCACCACACCAGCTACACAGCCTTTGAACGTTTCCATAGAAATAAAGTGTGCGAAGCCGCGGGCTAAAGTTAATAATTAATTACTTTATGCCCGATATTTAAATATTGCAGAAATTATGAAATAACATAACTCGCGGCCTGCGTTAGCTCGCTAGCAGTTGGAAAAAACCAAATACATCTGAAAAAGCTGGCTAAATGAATTTATCAGGTTTTGTTTTTCCTGCGAAAATACTTAAAGAACTCCACAGCCTCTTAAAAACACCCTTGATTTCCCTTATTAGGGGGTGATAAATGGCCTCAACTAATTGGGCGTTTTGGACAATTTCTCGAAGAAACAAAGAATTTATGCAAAACACTTGCTCAGACAAATTAAAAGTTACGCGAAAAAGAAATTATGCACCCGATACGCATTCGTTTTAATTATTCGGGGGTAGAGTTGTGTGGATAAGACTTTTGGTTTTAGTACTAGTATAGTATTATAATATATGTGGTTTTAGATAATCCTAAAATCTTTGATGTTGTTAAGGATTTGGGTTTTTCTACCCAATAGGAAGATTATTTAACTCGGTCAATAGAATACTTTATCATGAAATTTTTTAACATCGATTAAGGTGAAAGTAAAAAAAAATCAAACATTGCTTGGAAAATTTCAGAATTAAAGTTTATTAAATTAAATGGTACCTACAAGGATACATATAGATAGGCACTTACTTTTGAGATGTAATCTATAAGAATATAAAAATTAATTAATTTCTTTATTCTTAGTCACGGCATCACGCGTAAACGGATAGACCAATTTCGGTAAATCCTTTGTTTTATTGTGTATGTTATTTTCAGGCACAGGTTTTTATGAAAGAAAAATGTAAGAAAGTTTGAAACATAAATGTACACGCGGGCGAAGACTCGGGGCGCAGCTATATAAGTATAAAATT
Organism: Eupithecia subumbrata; assembly: GCA_949316285.1. Taxonomy (NCBI): domain Eukaryota; kingdom Metazoa; phylum Arthropoda; class Insecta; order Lepidoptera; family Geometridae; genus Eupithecia; species Eupithecia subumbrata. Next base: position 5,348,165 of record OX438632.1, read on the forward strand.
CTGCAATACAAAAGTCTCCAAACATACCATTTTATAATAATTAAAATACCATTACTCTATGTTTCTAAATCTTATCCACGTTATCAAACTGAGTGGCGCATAGAAGCAGGTTCAAATTAAAAGAAGTCAGGGGTCAAACGGCGTTATAATCGACTCTATAAATCTACTACTGTTTTTAATTGTTACACAATTAAACTCTTGAGATCTCAGGAGTTTTACTATTTTTACAGCAGGCTCGTACGCTGAGCGTCTCTAAAATTATCTTTTTATTTTATTTTACTAATATTCAAGATATTATTAGCTAACTTAATGAGTAGGTATGTGACTAAATACTGAAGGCTAATTAAAAAATTATACAAAAACGACTGAAAGTAATACTAAACAAAGTTATAGGACGAAAACTGCTGGTTAAATTATTATTATTTAAAAGTTTGTTCACAGATAGGTAAGAAATTCCTACCAATTTTGGATTATTATATGTAACATAATAAAGGAGATGCACCAAAAAATCTACCACTCACTATTCTTTTTAGTTTAATGGGAGGATTAATGAAAATATCCATATCAACCTCTCTGGAAAGAACGTCATTTATCTAGTCTGTCACATTATCATTGTCTTATATATCTAGTACCCATAACACAAGCTCTGCTTAGCTTGGGGCTAGATAATGCTGTGTGAATTGTCCGTCATTTTTTTTTTGTGTCCTTACTACGTGAATTCGACAAGAAAAAGATTTATTTAACAAGAGATATGATCATATTATATCCATCGCTGATGGACTGGTTTCCAAAAAATAATAAACGGAAAAGAGGGAGACAGTTTAAAAGGTGGGAGGACGAGCTAAAAGACAAAGCAGGTAAAACTTGGATAAGGTTGGCGAGAGATAGAGTAAAGTGGAAGGGGTTGGAGGAGGCCTTTGCCAAAAGAGGGCAAACAGACGAGATTTCGATGTCGTAACAAAGCAATAGTAATATAATAAGTAAGAAAATATAAATATTTTTTGTGAATAAAAAGCTTGAAATGAAATGAAATGAAATGATCATAGATCAGTTAATCAGCGTACTAAAAACCGGAGGTTAGTTTTATAGGACACAAAACTGGCGTCCTTGGCGTCTCCGTGGCGCAGTGGGCGAAGGTCCGCCTGCGACGCAGGAGGTTGCGGGTTCGATTCCCACCTCGGTACAAATTTGTGTACGATCTGCAGAAATTTGTTCCTGTGGTCTGGGTGTTTTCTATGGATAATAAAAAATATCTATCTATGTAGTGTATTGTATTAAGTATATCAGTTATCTAGTACCCATAACACAAGCTCTGCTTAGCTTGGGGCTAGATAATGCTGTGTGAATTGTCCAGCATTATTTATTTATTATTTATTATTATTTTATTATCATATTAGCCAGCAAACGTCCACTGCTGGACGTAGGCCTCCCCCACCCGAAGCCACGAATAGCGGTCTTGAGCCCCCTACTCCCATCGGCTCCCTGCGACCGCTACAATGTCGTCGGTCCATCGAGCATCATACTTAATAATACAATTTGATAATATACTTTATTGACAAAGAAAATAAATGTGTACAATCAAATAATAGAAACAAATTAGAACTGGTATTTACAATTGAAACAATTGAGTTAACAGACTGTTGCAAACAATCTGCAGGTAGCTTAACTGATCCATATCAATACCAGTCGGAAGCGTCCCCAAGACGCTGGCTGCATTGCCCCGCTGTATGGCAATGCTGATGCGCTGTGCCAGATACTCACCAGCTCTCGGGTCACGCGTCGCCTCGACCAGACGCTAATAATACCTAACTTTGCTTGTGAGCAAGTAAATATTACTTTTTCTCACATGAAAACATCAATACTATGAGTAAAACAGTTGCATAATCCAACACTTGCTCAAAACAATCTAAAATGCCGTCACAAAAGTTGATAATCTCGACTTACCGCCTTCTGCCATTGTCCCCCCAACATGGCCGGCTGACAAATAAATAAAACCTGTGAAAAGATTGAAAAATGCCAGCCATTTCTTTGCTATTTGCATACGAATACCTATTGTCCATTCACTTTCGTTCTTTTGAAAGCTTTCTATGTACAGGGGGTGTGAAAATTGAGAATACTTAGTTTGAAAATATGTGAGGAATACACTTCACAAGGTAGGTAAAATATAGAAATTAGAGTTCATGATTTTTACAGGACAACACTGTAACAAAAGTTAGAGGCCTTTGACGTCACAACAAGATGGCCGACAGCATTTTCAGAGTTTTAATATCAGAAATCTATAAATATTGTTAAGTCAAATACTTACCACAGAAAATATTTATTTATAGCGCCAAACTTGATATGAGTGAAGTAGCCTATTATAGTCCAATTATAATTGTAATTTTTTTATTGTTTGACATTAACCGTAACTTGAGACGGCCCTGTATATTTCCCGCATGCGTTTTGTTTGATGCGTTGCGTCGCGTGACGAATACACGTCGTTTAGTTTTAAAGTGTTATGGTTGGGACACTTGTTACTGTTGGAATAAACTTGTTGAAGGTAGCATCAAGATGAAGAAGTAGGTATAAAGTATAGGTAAGAATTCCTTATTAGTAGGTAGGTATTTGGATCACCCGGTACAAATATCTGCAGATCGTACAAACATTGGCTGTGTGGTGCCGGCGTAGATTTTACACCATCCAAATTCTTCCCGCGGGTGTCGTAAGAGGCGACTAAGGGATATCAACCGGGGGCGGGCAGCAGCGCCCCCTGCAGAACAATTCTACCACCGAACTGCGGTCCCCAACCCGCATGCCCAGCGTGGTGATTATGGGCATTACCCCGTTGAGATAAAAACCAATAACGCGCTTATCAGGGGAAGGCCTGCGTCCAGCAGTGGACCAATTTAGGCTGTTGAGGTTGAGAAGGTTGAGATGAAAACATTTGTCCCGAGGTAGGAATCGAACCTGCAACTTCCTGCGTCGCAGGCGGACATTCACCCGCCGCGCCACAAAGGTCGTCTATATGTTAAAGTCGCAGTAATAATAAAAAGTGCGAAAGTTTGGATGGGCTGATGTTTGGATGTTAGTTTTTTTTTCTTTCATGCTAAAAATACTGAACGGATCGAGTTAAAATTTTGCATAGATGGAGTTCGAGACATATAATAAATTATAGGCTACTTTTTATGACTGAAAAACGCGTGCGAAGCCGCTGGCAGAAGCTAGTATTAGATAAAAATCTCACCCAATCCTATAAAAGGTTTTTTATAGTTAATCCCCGAAGCCGAATTAAATTTTGTTTATGCCTTATTCGTCCCGAGTTCGGCCCATTTAAAAAATCTGCTTTCGTTCCACATTGTATGCCGTATTCGGCCCATAAATATTTTAACTCAAAAAACCTTTTTTCGTCCTACTTTTCAGCTCCACTTTCGGCCCAAGTTTTTTGTATAGGCCGATTACAATTACTTTGGTACAGTTGAAGTGATAAGTCTTCACTTTTTAACTAAAAACTAAACTAAAGACATATTTGATCGACTCGGCGGCGGCGTGGACAAGCGAGGTTTCATACCATTTGATACAAGGGCGTGTAAAAAAAATCCCTGCAAATAAATTTCTAAGAGAACTAAAAAGGAAACTTACAACGTTTCATAATAATCATAATCTTACACGAAAATGCTTTTACATTTTCGCGCTCTAACTTGCACCCCCAAATCTTGCAACTATTCTTTGCCGAGCTAACTTTAACTTAATTTCAAGATCCTTAAGGTAAAGTTTCTGTTGTGGTTAAAGTTTTAGATAGTAAACTTGTAGCTTCGAAATTTGACCCGTAGTTCTTAGAGTATAAGGTTGCAAGTGCGAAGTTGCACGTTTTTGGGGCAAATGAAAATGATGCTTCGAATTTTGAACATTGTTTCCACAGAATACAGTTGTAAGTGCAATGCGGGAGTTTTTGGGGCATGAAATGTCCCTCCGGCTATTAGTCCTGGATTAGCGGAATAATCCAGGGATCGGATGACCAACGACATTTTATTAAAATGGGATTTGGTCACTTGTTACACAAAATTCAAGTTTCTATTGTTTGTGGTTTTGTGTTTGGTGTTTGAAACGTATTATTTATAAAATTTCTTGATCAAACTGATCTTATATTAGTTCTATTTGCGGTTAAATTTCTGATGCTCTAAGATTTTATTCACATAAATTATTAACAAAATCTTTTGTTTTAATTTCATCACACTAATATTATAAATGCAAAAGTTTTGATGTATGGATGGATGTTTGTAACCTCTTCACGCCAAAATTACTAAACGGATTGGGCTGAAATTTTGTAAACGTTTAATCATATATAGTTCCAGGCCTCGAATAATACATAGGCTACTTTTTATTCCATATAGCGTTCCCATGGGATATAAATAATCTTTAGACGTTTCTATAGAAACAATGCGTGCGAAGCCGCAGGCATAAACTAGTTAGTCATAATTTCCAGATAAAATAGCTTTCAAACAAACCTCTAGAGGAAAAAAAATCCTAAACACTAAAGCTAAAGTCACACCGAGCGTCTCAAATCAGCCTGTCATCGTCTCTTCCGATTTTAATCCCCTTATAAATATTCATAAATCCATTATAGTCGTCATATTGTGATACTTTGATTAAGTGTCGCCAGCTCTTCTGATAAATGGAGGTCGTTGGTTTAAAAGTCGGTGTCTTTTTGACAAGGTTTTTGTTGTCAAATGCCTTGTAAAACGCTACTGTCGCTTTTTAAAGGTAGGTTCATGATTGTAGCGACTATCAACTGCAGTACTTTGAAGTACTACCGTTGATATACGCTATAATCATTCCTCCTGGGCGTCATAATCGCATATGAGACAAGTCCCATACTAAAGAATAACAGGCAGTTCTCCTTTCATGATCATCAACATTATTTATCTATTAGTCAGGATATGGTATTTCGAAGCGAGTTTTATTTTTAAAACCTTTTTATTCTTTATGTTTAGAGTGTTAAAGAAAACCCTTTCAAAAATTAAACACCACTAGAATAATAAGAAAATAACATTTTACTCGAAAGTTGTTTCAAGTGAGCATCGTAAAAAGCATCATTATCATTGTTTACACTCTTGTATCCGTATTTTAATTGAAGTAGGGAGATAAATTGGCAATTATTCCACTTTATTTAAAGAAAAACTGATTATGCAGTTAATTAGCAAGTCTCGTTTAGGTAAATGACGTCAAACAGGGGTTATAAAATTGAAGAATGCCCCTCATAACGCCTTTAAAGGGGAAGCCTCGGAAATGTTTGATATTAATTAACTTGATTCGGTTAGGTTATTAATAATTCTGTCAGTTGTCATGTCGCCTGTCATCGGTAATCGTTGTCGTTTTGTCTCGGTGTGCGACTCCCTAATTTCTTGAGCGAATTAATTTTGTTTGCTATTCATTGCTTTTGTTTGTTTTAAGGATTGGATTAACATTTTTTGACAATTATTTTCGCGTTTTTTCTGGTTTTTAATGTTAAAAATATCATTTTTTTTTTCATTTAGATCTATCACCCGCATCCTACGTTAAAATATCTAAGAAAGGCTATTGAAATAAAAAGTCACTGAAGAAACAGCTAATAATATCCCTCATAATATTATTCATGTAAACAAATTGGAAAATGCTAATACAAACTAGGAATTTGTATTAAGACATCAAACTTCGATAATCAAAGTGAAACTCCCAGCTGTATTCGAGGCGGGAAATCTTGCGCGGACTGAGAGACTTGATTAAGTATAGACATGACATGATGCTTTGAATTTGATAATGTAACTTACTATTTTTTTCTCCCATTTCGAATACTCACCTCTTTTTATTGGATATAAAAAAATAAGAATCAAGATTAATATTTATTAAATCAATGCATTTGTACTTATCTACAAATATTAGCATAGCTACTTTCGTAATAATTTACATGCTTGCCAAATATCAGTATTTTAATTCATTAGAACACTTTTAATATCACTAAAGGCAGGCGTGACTAGACTAGGCGTGAATTGCGTGAATGAGGTGTATCGAGGGTGTTACGAAAAACCACTAACCTTTGAATCAGAGGCGCGTAGCAGTATTCAGCTCTTTCCAGAGTTCCTCGGGGCGTCACGGCTAAAACTATACCTTGGAGATCTGTACTTCACTGGGCGGGCAAGCTTAGCGTTAGCTTAGAGGGGCCGGTCGGAGCAGTAGAGCTAATATGTGGAGTCTCGTACAGCGTCGAAATTCACGTCAAACGCAAACAATTACACGCACCGCACAAATCCGTATCGTATTCTTATGATAATTACAACAACGACAATAAATTATAAATACACCGAAAATAATAACGTAAAAATGTGTACTTTCAACTCGACTTTCCAAGAAGGAATGACATTATTTATTTCAAATCGCGGGAAAACCTAACGGTCATAAATGTACGCGGCGTGAGAAATGTCAGAGTCACGAATGTCAGATACGTCAATGACAAGTCGCAGCGTTACCTATAAAAAGGTGATAGCCAATTCTGAACATTCCGACCACCAAAATGCGCAGTATTTTCCGCAACTTAATAAAAAAAAAGTATAATTAATCAATTTATAGAATTATGATACGAAACAATTTATCAACAAAAAAAAAAACAAATTTACAATTAACATAGCTAGATTTACCTAATCCTTTCAGCTAGAATTAGGTGGACTGGGCATCAGGTTCGATGTCCTCGTTCATGGGAAGGACACACAATTTGACCACAGGCCGTTTGCATTCTCCTGAAGCCGTCCTTAGAGTAACTACTCGGCAAACATTATCGGCTCCAAGATGGAGCTGCGTTACCCGACCGAGTTTCCACTTCATCGGACTGCATTGCTCGTTGGCAATGAGAACCAGAGTTCCAAGGACTATATTTTCTCGCGCATCCACCCATTTCTGTCTCTGCTGCAGCGTGTGCACATACTCGAGGTGCCATCTCTGCCAGAAGTCCTGGTGCATTCGTTGGATGAGCCTCCATCGACGAAGAGGACTTACGTGCTTTTCTAGGATTGGTTCCTCAGGCAGAAGAGTCAAAGGCTCAAGTGTAAGAAAATGACCTGGGGTCAACGCCGAAAAATCATTTGGGTCGGAGCTTAGTGGTGAAAGTGGCCGTGAGTTTAACAAGGCCTCTATTTGAATCAGCAGCGTGTTAAACTCCTCATAAGTCAGGCGTTGCAAACCAACGACACGAGCGAGGTGAGTCTTAACCGATTTAACTCCTGCCTCGACTAGCCCCGAAAAATGTGGGCTACCAGGAGGGTTAAACGTGAACTCCACCTTCTCGGCCTGCGTCGCCTGCGACATTAAGTCTTTTAACAGGTTACTTGCTCCGACAAAGTTCGTCCCTTGATCAGATACCAATCTAGAGCAACGACCTCTACGAGCTATAAATCGCTTCAAACATGCCAAATATGCCTCCGAAGTGAGTTCTGATGCGAGCTCCAAATGGATTGCTTTGGTGGCTGTGCAAACAAAAACACATACATACGCTTTGTATGTTCTGACGCCACGACCACGACCAAGGGCTATGTCAAACGGCCCTGCGTAGTCCACTGAAGCCGATGAAAACGGTTTCAGTTGACTTAGACGATAACACGGTAAATTTCCCATCCGGGGAGGTGCGGACAGTCGTGGTTTTGCACGGAAGCATTTGACGCAGGATGACACCACGGAACGAATTGCTCGCTTTGACGAGAGGATCCAAAAATCCTGTGCGAGAAGACTCTGTAATGTCTGCGGTCCTGGATGTAAAAATTTCCTATGGTACTCGTCGATTAGTAGATAGGTCAGACGGTGAGTTCGAGGAAGCAGCAGCGGATGCTTCTGGCTATAACTCAGATCGCTATGCATGAGCCGGCCGCCCACCCTGAGCAACCCATTGGCATCTACGAAAGGACATAATTTTCTTAAGACTTTGGGGAGCAAATTTGGGTTGCCTTTATTTAGCGCACGAAATTCTGAAGCAAACACGACTTCCTGTACGTGCTTTACTAAGAACTGCAACGCATGGTTAGTTTCGACAGCCGATAAGGCGCCAGTTGATTTCACCGATGCCTTTAAATTTTTAGAGAATCGGTAACAGTAGGCGACGATATTCACTATACGCGAAAGTGACGAGAACTTGTTTAAAAGTCCGTCGACAAAACCAATATTGTTTTCTGTCATAAAAGTCAATATTCTTCGCTCCTCGAGTGCGGACTCATTGTTTGCAGCGTACGAACTTTGCGGCCATTCTTCACGAGGGTTCAACAACCAGTTCGGACCCGACCACCATGACTGACACCGGATTAAATCTTCGGGTAGTAAACCTCGCGAACCGTGATCGGCTGGATTATCGGCTGTAGGAACATGTTGCCAGAATTCGGAGGGTATACCGTCTTGGATTTCCGTAACACGGTTGGCAACAAAAGTTTTCCAACGCGACGGACAGGAATTGATCCAGGTTAATGCAACGCTGGAATCTGACCAAGCGAAGAGGGCACCGAAACGATGAAGACCATCTAGGGCGAGGGTTAACGAAGACATAAGCTCAGTCAGCAAGACAGCTGCCATCAACTCCAAACGAGGGATCGAGCGTTTGCGGAGGGGGGCAACTTTCGACTTGGCACAACAAAGTCGGACCTCAGTTGTCCCGTCACTGCACGACGCGCGGCAGTAGACAACAGCGCAATAACCTCGCTCAGAAGCATCACAAAAGCCATGAAGTTGAAGAGATGCAAACGAAGGAACCATTCTCCGAGGCAGTGCCACAGCACTCAGCGACGACAGTTGGTTCTTGACCTTAAGCCATTCAGACGAAATGAATTGAGGAGCATCCTCATCCCAGTCAACACCAGACAGCCACAATAGCTGCATTATATATTTGGCAAGGAATACGACAGGAGACAAAAGGCCTAACGGATCGAAGATCCGAGCTATGTCTGACAAGATGGACCGCTTTGTACACCTCTTTTCGAGCGCAGCTGTTCTGAATGTGAGCTGGTCTGCGGTGGGAATCCATAACATTCCGAGGATTTTCAAGGACAAATCCTGAAGGTCTTCAAAGTTGCACATCTTTTCCGAGTACAACTCGGACGGCGGCAAGTCGCGGAGGAACTCTTTAGAGTTCGAAGTCCATTTTCTCAAGTGTAGACCTGCGGATGACAGAATTAGCGTAAGATCACGACGAATTTGAATCGCATTCTCCACCGAGTCTGCTCCCGAGACAACATCATCCACATAAGTGTCCCGCTGTAACACCGATGCTCCAAGGGGAAAACGGGGTGCAAACTCGGACGCCAGACGAGACATGCACCAAAGAGCCTGGTACGGCGCACACGAAACCCCATATGTGACCGTAAGTAGCCTGAAATCGCGAATAGGTAAGTCAGCAGATTCGCGCCATACTACTCGTTGGTAATCAGCATCATCAGGGGTTACCAGGAATTGACGATACATTTTTTTTATATCTCCCGTGAAGACCACTTCGTGCCATCGAAAACGTATCAAAATATCAAAGATGCTTTTTTGGAGTTTGGGACCTGGCAACAACACGTCATTCAACGACCTACCCTCAGCATCTTTGGCGCTAGCATCGAACACTGTTCTTAGTGGCGTGGTGACTGATTCTGGGCGCAGGATACCATGGTGAGGGATATAGTAGAAAGGACCGACATTGGTGGTAGGAGGCTCCACTTCCTCCATATGACCACTCTCCAGATAATCTTTCATAAAGTCGACGTACGCTGACTGGAACTGGGCGTTCACTTTAAATTTACGCTCTAAGTGAAGGAACCGTTTCACAGCAATATCGCGAGAGTTAGAGAAGACTGGTTTAAGTTGAGGATCAACAAAGGTCAGCGGGACAACCAATCTTCCCTCAGAATTTTGATAACTATTTGCTTCCATAAGCCTATCGCAAGCCACTTCAGTTTTCGAAAAGGCTACTGGTCTGGGCGGCTCGACACTTTCCAATTCCCAGAACCTTTTTATTGAGTTGTCTAGTGACAGGTTGGACACAAAAAAACAATTTTTACGATTATTGGCATTGTTGCCAAGGCGAGCGAATCCGGTGCCAATAGTGCACTCGCCCATCACTACCACCCGAAGATAGTGGGGATAGCGACGGGTTGACCTGATGCACCCTTAACCAAACCAGGTCTGAGTGCCGACGCCAAAATGTTGACACTTACAAGCATGTCAACAGGCCCTGGTTTATAAAAACTAGGGTCGGCAAGATCCAAACCATCTAAATGCTCCCATGATGAGGTATCAATAAAACCAGGTGGCATGTCGTGACAAATAGTCTGTAGCACAGCAGCTTCCACAACCAAATTGCTTGAGAAGTCCTGACTCTTGGGACTCAATTCACACATAACCGATCCAAGTGTTCTGGTAGAAGCTCTGCCAATTCCATCGACAGATTGGGCTTTTGGGCTCAGCTCTAGTCCCAGCCGGCGTGCGCACGACAAGGTCATAAAATTACAAGCGCTGGCGCTATCCAGCAAGATTCTAATTTCAACAAATTCATTATTATTATTTTTTGCTAAAATCACAGCGGTAGAAAATAATGAATCAGTACTGGATGAATATGCGGCCAGAGCCACCGGCGGTGCCAATTCTTGGGATGTAGTGGAGATAGGAGCAGCTTCATCAAAATGCAACAAAGTATGGTGCCGTTGGCTACATTTTGCGCATGTTACTTTAGAGCTGCATTTTTTGACGGAATGTGCAGGCTTTAGGCACAAAATACACAGTCTCCTTACCTTCACATCCCGGAACCTATTTGCTGGGTTCAGTTTCAGAAACTCCGGACAATTTTCTGGACCATGGCCTTCATTGGGGCAGAACTCACAAGTGGAGTCGGGGGATACAATTAATGATGTTCGATTTTTTGGTGCTGGCTTAGAGGTTGCGGGTGGCCCATGGCAGTTTTCTAGAGCCCGAGCACGTTTGTCCAAAAACTCCATGATGTCTTCGAACAGCGGAATGTCAATATCCGGGCTAAGTTGAAGCTCGAACGCTTCCCGAGTAGCCCCATCCAGCTTTGACCATACCAACTGAAACAGCATGAAATCCTGACTTGGAAGGGTGTACCTTGACAGTATGGCCTAATTCTCTGTGAATGTCCGATGAACCCGTTCCAACTCCGAGGCACTTTTATTCTTCACCAACTCACATTTTAATAACTTTTCATAGTAGGTGTTGGCAATGGTTCTCTTCCTATCATAGTATTTGTGCAGTGCATTGTATGCTGCCATATAGTTGCTGCCTGTCAGTGGATAATTCTTTATAAGATCAAAGGCAGCACCCTGTACACTTGACAGCAAATAATGTAGCTTCTCTACATCTGGCAACTCCCTACTGTGTATGAGCGAGTCGTATAGCTCCTTAAAAGACACCCAGTTCTCAAACCTTCCATCAAATGGCTTTAAAACTATCTTGGGCAATTTTGCCAACATACTGCCATTCTGGATAGTTGGTTTGTTTATCTGCTCACGTATTTTTGACAACCTTGACTTGAGACCTAATAATTTCTTATCAAAAGAAATGGTGTGCGAAAATTCATTGCTACGATCTGCCTTAGACGTACCTGACAATACGTAGATTTGCGCCGAGTGAAACTCTTTACTAATTATGTTGAGATCTTCTTCTGTTACCCCTTCGAGATCCGAGGACTCCAGAAGTTCGATCCGCATATAGGAATAATCTCGAGCGATCCTGTATTTATCTCCGCCTTCGGTTTCCATTATTATTGAGTTGAGATTTCAAAAAAGTATTCTTTATCAAATGTAAACAAAACAAATACAAAGCTACGGCTATTTTGCCGTTTCCACTTCTTTTTTAGTGGCTACAACTGACGCCTATTTGTCAACCGAGCTTAGCAATACAAATAGATAAAACGAAAAAGTACATTTATGACCGTTGGATTGTTTTAAATACGTACCCTCAATATTTTTAGCGAATCTAAATAATATTGTCGGAACGGTAACTAACGACAAATTTACCGATTCCAATACTATCTTATAAACAAAACAATGATGCAAAATGAAATGATAAAGCGAAAATGAAAGCTAGTTAAATCCGGTTCGACGGACCAAATGTTCGATTGCTAGATTTATGAAATGGTGGATAAATGGACTGTAGATTTTTTGATAATGAATGTTTGTGTGACTCCGAAATTGCGAGACACGAATGCAACGAAAGTGATTACAATCTTGGAGCGAGAATATGAGAGTAGGCGTGAATTGCGTGAATGAGGTGTATCGAGGGTGTTACGAAAAACCACTAACCTTTGAATCAGAGGCGCGTAGCAGTATTCAGCTCTTTCCAGAGTTCCTCGGGGCGTCACGGCTAAAACTATACCTTGGAGATCTGTACTTCACTGGGCGGGCAAGCTTAGCGTTAGCTTAGAGGGGCCGGTCGGAGCAGTAGAGCTAATATGTGGAGTCTCGTACAGCGTCGAAATTCACGTCAAACGCAAACAATTACACGCACCGCACAAATCCGTATCGTATTCTTATGATAATTACAACAACGACAATAAATTATAAATACACCGAAAATAATAACGTAAAAATGTGTACTTTCAACTCGACTTTCCAAGAAGGAATGACATTATTTATTTCAAATCGCGGGAAAACCTAACGGTCATAAATGTACGCGGCGTGAGAAATGTCAGAGTCACGAATGTCAGATACGTCAATGACAAGTCGCAGCGTTACCTATAAAAAGGTGATAGCCAATTCTGAACAACGACAAATAAACAAACAACCTATTCTAATCACGTCACATTTAATAACAAATAAAATTACAATCAAAGAATATAAATAAATTAGAACTAGTATTTACCGTAAAATTGTTTAACTGAGAATCATCTCGCTCAACCAAATAAAAAATAAAACAATGGTATTATCTGAATTGAAAGACTCTATCTCCCAAAAGCGTCAGTTCCTAAACTTCCTTACTCTTCGGAAATCTTCATCTACGGATTTACTTAACATATGTACTGAGGGCGGGGGTCGGGTATGAGGCCATAAATAATAATTCCGCACCAGACTCCAGATAAATCGACGTATGCTAATATGTTGCCAAATTATTTATCGGGGGGAGCCTTATCGAAATAGACTCTATCGGTAACGGATCGAAGCATTTTGGTTAAAGACTTAAGAATAAAGAGAGTTGTGACTGCGACTTCTGCCAAAAGTGAAATTAAAAAGTGAAAGTAAAGTCTTCATTTTAGATATATTATGCTGCGTCTTGGGAAAACATCCGACTGTTATTGATCAGTTGACCTGTAGATTGTTTGCAAGTCTGCAGTTGGCTCAATTATTTCGATTGTAAAATGACGTTTCCTATTTTGAAATAAATTAAACCAGAATAGTTCTAATTTGTTTGTATTCTTTGATTTTGCTTGTAGGTATTTGTTATTATTAGTGTCATGTATGTTGTCCTGAATTATTTAATCCTTCTGTGTAACTAACTTACTAAACAACATAACTTGAGAAGTAGGAGTGATAAGAATGAGAAAATTATGTTTAGTCAATGAAAATAAAATAAATTACGCTTCAAAAAAAAATTCAACTTACTCTTTAAAAATAATAAAGGAATTGAGAAGGAAACTAATTATTGCCACGAAATGTCAGTACAAAAGAAAATCACATAATTTTCAATAAAAATAGATTAAGCATGGCGTAAAACAATTCATATTTTAAAACTCAATAGCCCCTTAACCATTTTACCTCTGAATACAAAATCACAGTCGTAAAAACACTGAAGGCGCACATACGTCATTATGCGAGACAGCAAGAGTAATGTTGCGCGCCCCGCGGCCTGATAAAGCGCGTCTAAGCCAATACTTGTGCAAACTGAGCTTTATTGGACTTATTTGTAAACCATTTATTTCTTTGTTTCTTTGAATCCATCTAATTCGATCTAATGAAGGTTCTAACGTAGTCTAAAGGTTGTCAAAAGAATCTGAATTTTCCATAGTGTAGTGTATGTCCAGGTAAAACCATGGTCTACATACATCATCTCGTAGGTCGAGGTGTTGCAAATCAGCTGTCACTGTCACTTGTCAGACGGACATAGCCGAGAAGGCGGGAATCCGGGTTGACAGGCGATGCCGACTGCGGAGGAGGTCGAGCTGATCATCATGAACTGATGAATGCCTCGGCTGTGTCGAGCCGATGTATCCCTTGTCGTGTACACTATCGGTCTTTGGAACCCCTACACATAGTATTTTATGTCTTATGGCATACTGCTTAGGGGGAACGCTGCAGATAGTAACACCGTATTTGTGCTGCAGAAGAGAGCTGTTCGTGCTATCTATAATATGGATCCCAGAGAATCCCTACGTAATAAATCCAAAGAACTAACATAATGACAGTACCATGTCAATATATTTATGAAAACTTGTTGTACACTCATAGTAATATAAATCGGTTCCCTAAAAAAAGTGATAAACATAATTTTAATAACAGAAATAAACATAAACTCGCTGTGCCCACAACTAAGCTACACAAAATTAATGTATCTTTTAAAGGGACGCGGTTTTGCTCCAACTCGAAAAGTAACAACTAACAGGCTAAAGGTTTCTTCGTCGCTTCTTTTCTTTCTTTTCTTCTTTTTTTTTTAGTCTACATACCGAAGCGACAGAAATCAAAAATATCACTTTTTTTCCGTGTCAGTGTTTAGTTTTACAATTTGACCTTTTCTAAGTGTACATTTATTGTATTTATGGAAATAAAGAGTTTTTGATTTTGATTTTTGATTTTTGAATCAAGTCTATACCTACCTTACGGAAAATGCGCTTTACGAAAACGAATATACGCTTAAAGAAAAGTGCCTTCCACAAGCCAACATCCACCATCCCCATAACTTACTAACTGGAGTTAAACGGCCTGTTAACAATGCCCCATTACAGTTATGAGCAGTTTTAATCAAAGGTTATTTGCATAGAGACTTATTCCGACACATTTAGCCTGGGTTTAAGTTACGGGACATTTTAAACGGAGCAGATTGTTTCTTGGATCGCAGAGATTTTATGTTTTGTTTTTCAATTATTTTTGAATGGCTTTGTGTAATACTTAACGCATTCACTGCCCAGAAAGAGTCGGCGATGCAACCCGCAGGGGGCGCACCCCGCCGCTACACAAAGGGTGTAGAAAAAAAGAATTAGCGGTGTATTACGCGAGACCGTTTATGTGTCGCGTCGTAAGAATTGACCCCTCCAATTCAGTTCGAAATGTCGTAGGAGCCGACTATAGAAACCTGCTGCAAGAAAGACTGAGCAACTTCATTCTGTGCATCGGAATACTAGCAGAAAAGAACCAATGAGAAACGAAAATAAATGATAAATATAAATAAAAATAATATGTAGGTACCTAATTATATTTATAAGATTTTAAAAATTAGGTCTATCGCCACCAATTGTATTCTTTTCTTTCTTTGGAAATTAATATAGACACGAATCGTAAGGGCGCTAGAGTCCGAAGGTAATCTCAAAGTTTTTCGACTCCTACGTCACTTGACCTCGTGGTGTAGGTGGTTGGTTAGCACATTCCCGTACTAAGGAACCGGGAAGAAGGAAGCGGGTTCAAATCCCATCGAAGTCGAAACATTTTTGGAATATTATTTGATTTCTTACGAATCGTACAGTATCGTACACTGTGTACGATACTGTACGATTATTATTGATAAAATTTTTGATTTTGTTCTTGTGTTTGTGTACGGTACACAAACACAAGAACAAAATCAAAAAATTTAAAAACCCCCCGGCAGATTTTCATGAAACATGGCTAAGAACACTCGGAATAAAATTACCTACACAAAAATAAACTAAACGAAAATCGGTTGATTCGTTTGGGAGCTACGATACCACAGACAGATATACAGACAGACAGACACGTTAAACTTATAACACCCCTCTCTTTTTGCATCGGGAATTAAAAACAAAATCAGACATAGAATCGTGTTCTTCAATACAAATCTATTGCAAAATCAGACACATTACAAAGTTTCGCATAGTTTTAGGTTATGTTATGATGTAAAGGAAGGTCACGCTAGGTTCATGCGCTTTGTAGTCCGGCCTCTATGATTCATGGGGTCTTCTTAAGGCCATGCATTGTTTTAACTTGTTGTATGATTTAGGAACCTATCTATGTCAATAGAGAATGACTTTGTCTGAAATTTTATTTGATATTTATTTTCAAATTTTAGGAAATCTTGCAGCTAGAAAATATTTATTTAATTATTTACTTTAAGGAAGGCCTACAGCTTATGTAATAACAAAATAAGTAACAAGAATTAGCAACATAAAAGCTAATTAATGGCCTTCACGGCTAAATGACAGTGTGGATATAAAATACGCTATGCAATCATATTATAATTTGGAAAAACAAGTTAAGTTAGAAAATGGTCGTAATTCGCTAAGGAGACAAAATAAAAGTTTACCTATAAAAACAATGAAAACAATGTACCTACCTAATCAATAAAAAAGAAGAATAAACCCTCCCACTTCTAGACTTCTCTCAACACTAAGCAATAGCTAAGAGTCGTTTGTTTCCTCATGTTGACTGAGTGTGAAAAAAGCACTGCTCAGCTATGTTGAGAGATTCCTATAAGTAAGGGAAAACCTATGTACATAAATTGACAACAAATACATACCTACTATAAATCATCATTAAAAAATTTGAAATATACAAAATATGAAATATTGATACAAATACATGAAAATTACATGTAAATAACTGAGGGCTATTTATGAAGTTTCCACTGGTAGCAAAATGCGGCTAAATAAATCATGATAATTCTTGTATTTATTCCACATTGGACATGAAATTCCCCAAAATTAAGATGAAAAAGTGCTGGCACCAATCAATATCTGCCAAGGTTGGGCTGGGAGAAATGTCTTCCTGTGAAGACGCCTAAATCGCTACTATTTTAAATGCGAAAGTTTGTTTGAGTGGATTTTCTGTTCCTAACGCTTAGATTTACTGAATGGATAATCTTGAAATGTATTATGTAGTTAACTCTAAATCTGGAATAATCTAAACAACTCGAGAACCTTGACTGGATGGCGCTTATAAATAAACAAGATCCGTCAAGTGCGAGTGTAACTCGCGCGCCGAGGGTTTTGAACGTTTGTCAACAAATATGTACCAAAAGTAACAGTTCTTCAGAGACTTCGCAGTTTAACGAATACCTAAGAATAGTAGGTACCAACCTACATTTCAGATGGATCTCTCTGCATGCTTCGGTTAAATGGGTGGTTCGGTTAAAGGTGGGTGGTAATTTTTTCGACTTTTTTCGAAATAGTTCAAAAAGTATGAAAGTTACAGAAATTTAAAAAACTGGTTTGAAATGTCCAAATTGATACCTTTCATTTGATACCCCACTCGGTGGGGTAGCCCCCCTTTTGAAAATTATTCCTTTTTGACCATTTTTCAAAAAGTGTTCTTTTTACAGACTTTTCTATATTTTTCCTGTAAAATATAGATCCATATCTACAAACGCTTCATACATTTTAAATGGATCGCTCGGCAAACTTCGGAGATAGGGGGGGGGGAATGGGTATTTTTTCGACTTTTTTCAAAATATTTCAAAAAGTATGAAACCTACAGAAATTTGAAAAACTGTTTTGTTATGTCCAAACCGATACCTTTTATTTGATACCCCACTCGGTGAGGTAGCTTCCCCTTTTGAAAATTATTCCCCCCCTTTTTGACCATTTTTCAAAATGTGTTCTTTTTTCAAACTTCTCTATATTTTTCCTGTAAAATATAGTTCCATGTCTATAAACGCTCCATACATTTTACATGGATCGCTCTGCAATCTTCGGAGATAGAGGGGGGGGAATGGGTATTTTTTCGACTTTTTTCGAAATATTTTAAAAAGTATGACACCTACAAAAATTTCAAAAAATATTTTGAAATGTACAAAATGATACCTTTCATTTGATACCCCATATGACTCTGTAGGTATCTTTTAAAATTTCGGCATCACAATTTGTATGGAAAATATTCATTTTCATTTTTCATTTATTTTCATTTATTTTTCTCTTAATCTGTACAGGCGCACGAAATGTATTATTATTTTAAATTTCAAGTTGATAGCTGCAGTAGTTTTTGAGTTATTAACGCGGGAAAAAAGGACAGACAAAGCGAGACCATAAGGGTTTTGAAACCGATCTTCGATCATCAAAACCCTAAAAAGGAAAGAAAATAAGTTTATTTGAACCCTTAAAACGAAACATTACAATAGTTAAGGCGCTGCGCAAACGTAGACACTTTTTTTTTGCCGACAAGCCACACCAACCATCACAGGGAACCGTAGTGCTGTGTCCTATAGTAAATGTCTTCGTATGCGCAGGGAGTGGATGATTTCATACTGGTTCTATAAAAACCAAATATTCATCGGTAGTTTGTATCTGACACAAGACACAAAAGTGTCCACGTTTGCGCTCTGCCTAATAGGTGTATCGGTACTTTCTAATTAAAAAAATAGTGAGTTCATTCATTCATAATACAAGAAAGTGGTCCATCCACTCGAAGTAACCTCAAAGCCCAAAGAATCCCCAAAACACATTTAAAAAATCCCCAACGTGTAACCTCCTCGTTAGCAACTCCTTTACGACCGTCTTAATGACATTCTGACCCCGTTTTAATGACATCTGACGCGTTTAATGACATCAAATGATCGCCAGGAGCTTTTCTTAACAACTTTGCACTTTGCGATCTCTTTAGAGATTTTGTACTGTGTTACAACTTATTGTATGCTTTTTGTTGTAGGTACAAGTAATGGTAATACCAGAAATAAACATAAACTCGGCTGGCACTAGGCTACACCAAATTAATGTATCTTTTAAAGGGCAATGTATACGCTTCTACAACAAAACTCCTAGTGAGTTGCAAAAATTATCAGTAAATAAATTCAAACAAATTGTCAAAACCTTGATGTGGAACAACATTTACTATAAAATATCAGATTATCTAGAGGATAAAAAAGCTTGGGACGGGTTTTGCTTCGCCTCGAAAAAAAACGACTAACAGGCTAAAGGTTTCTTGTCGCTTCTTTGCTTTAGTCTAAATACCGAAGCGACTTATATTGCTTCATTTTTTCCGTGTTTAGTTATATAATTTAACCTTTTCTAAGTGTACATTTATTGTATTTATAGAAATAAATAGTTTTTGATTTTTTTTTCTAAAGAGTAGATGGAAGATATTTTTGTTAGACTAGTTTCTGCCCCCGGCTTCGCACGCGTTGTTCCTATGGAAATATTTAAAGATTATTTATATACCATGCGAACTCAGTCGATGGCGTGAATAGGTAACAAACATCCATCCAAACATCCAAAATTCCGCATTGATTTAGTTACTTGTAATCTGCATTCTATACCTAATCTTTATTATTATAATTTGCAGAAATGTAGGAGTAAAAAGGTTGTTTATCTATACTAATATTATTAAGAGGAAAGATTTGATTGTTTGTTTGTTTGTATTGAATAGGCTCTGAAACTAATGGACCGTTTTGAAAAAATCTTTTACCATTAGAAGCCCACATTATTCCTGATGAACATAGGCTACTTTTTACCGCGAGAAAATGCTTCATTACTACGGGAAAACGGGTGATAGGACGACGGGTAGTAAGAATGCAGCTAGTCCTCTAAATTCTGCCTCGTCAAGGCGTGCAAAATTTGGTTTCCTATAATACTTACAAAAAATACATTCTATCATTTATCATTTTATTTGCTGTGAGCACTCTTTTTACATGAATAACAGGTTTTTACCTTGTTGAGGCACACGCACTATTTAATTCCATTGGAATTTAACTAAGTAGGTATTATATTTGAATCGGATTAAACCCACCTTTGCGTTTGTGTGTGCAGTTTAAGATCTCTATTGTATTGTTCTAGTATTGTTATTGTAAGTGTCAGGGCCTGTCAAAGTGTTAAACATAATTTTTAAAAAAGTTCAGCAATGCCCCGTTCACACATCTCCGAACCGTCCCAACACGGCATTAACATAACGCCCGGGCACGTAATAAAACAATAATTAAATCGCAAGGGGCGGAAAAAATCCAATTTGCCCTCTCACGGGTCTAGTGTGGCAGCGGCTTTATTATGGTGACGTCAGATAATGGTAGACTTTATGGAGTCTGTTGTAGAAAATAATCTATTTAACTTATTAACAATTTAAAAAAAAACTATGACGTTATAGTTTTTTTTGAGCACGAAGGCGATATAGTATTCATTTACCAATATCTTTATTCACAAAGAAAACTACAATCAATAAATAGATTTTTTTTTTAACTGAGCAGAAGCCTTAATTCACAAAGAAAATTATAATATAATTAGTATTTACAATTGAAACAATTGAGCTAACTGCAGACTGTTGCGAACAATCTACAGGTAGCTCAACTGATCCATATCAATACCAGTCGGAAGCGTCCCCAAGACGCTGGCTGCATTGCCCCGCTGTATGGCAATGCTAATGCGCTGCGCCAGATACTGACCAGCTCTCGGGTCACGCGTCGCTTCGACCAGACGCTCAGATAATTTATAGAAATAAATTACAACTAGTATTCAACAAATACTAGTATTTAGGATCCGGCGGCAACGACATATCCACCAGATAAGGATCCATTTGTAAACATGCTTCAAACAGTTACGCAAAAAGCCATTTGATCTAAGGACCTTTTTTGGAGGAATTTTCACACCAACTGTCAGCGACAATACATGCACAACAAAAGGCATACAAAATAATAGAATTGTCCCTTTCCAAGTTATTTTCCGATAAGATCCCTTCACTAGATCACAATGCAATTCTTTTCTTTATTAACTTCATGGTATCAACATCAACAGGTTAAGAGAAAATGAACTTTACATCTACTGAAATAGAGATCTGCCATAATATTAGGTCTGCCCTTTCGTAACTCTATGCATAAAAGCTTTGGTTAAAAGGAACCTTATCAATCATAGTAATAGGGCATGTTTTAATTTGAAAGTATGTAGCTTTGGTGCCTATGCTATAAAATGTGCAGAATAGAAAACAGTTCATAAGGAGTATTTTCTTGACAATTGTTTTGCATTTATTTGGAAAACCTGAAAATTATTATATTAGTATCATATCGATTGATCATAATTAACTACATTACTCCCCTTGGAGTCGAGACCCTAGGTCCGAGGGGTACCGAGGCTCTTCGGGTTTTAAGAAAATTTCTGAGCGTCTGGTCGAATCGACGCGTGACCCGAGAGCTGGTGAGTATCTGGCACAGTGCATCAGCATTGCCATACAGCGAGGCAATGCAGCCAGCGTCTTGGGGACGCGACGACTGGTATTGATATGGATTAGTTGAGCTACCTGTAGATTGCAACAGTCTGCAGTTAGCTCCATTGTTTCAATTGTAAATACTAGTTCTAATTTATTTATTTTAGTTTATTGTGATTTTCTTTGTGTATTTTCTTTGTAGGTACTTTTACAACATGATATATTTCTACATACAAAAGGTATCAACGAGTTCGTTGCCTATATAAAACACAAATACCCAACGGATTAGGATTTAGAAAAAAATAGTGGGGTACCTAAATATTATAAATATAATATAATAAATATAACAAAGCTTTTATTTTTATCGATTTTATCTTTGATCTTGTATCCGCCGCCTAGCGCCTCCTCCGGCGGATACATTGATAGATGATATCAATTAAATAAAACGTCAAGCGCGAGTCAGACTCGCACACTAAGGGTTCCGTATAATTGTAAGACATTATGTCTTGCCAAATATCATAATTATGGTGAGCATCAAAAATTGGTTTTTTGGCGAATAAACTACCTACAAATTTAACGTTTTCAGATTATTTCCTTTGTTTGTGCTTAAAGACCTTGCTTCTTGCCAAATTTTATGATTCTAGGTCAACGGGAAATACTCTTTAAGGTGACCTTGCTTCTTGCCAAATTTTATGATTCTAGGTCAACGGGAAGTACACTAAAGGTTTTGATTCCTGAGAAAAGGGGGTTGACAGACATACAGACAGACGGACAACAAAATGATCCTGCACGGGTTCCTTTTTGCCTTTTGAGGTACGGAACCCTAAAAAAGAGGAAAATAAGAAGCGACGCAAAAAGCACTCGTCTAATCTGTAGGTATGGCTGGCTAAATATCTTTTTCGTCCAGGGTGGTGGGCTAGTTTATTCAGAAGTATTTTATTTACGCCCATGGGTCACTCAGACCCCATCGCCGCACATCAAAACGAACCCATAAAGATCATGCCCATTTATTATTTATCAATTGTATAAATTATTGAAGTAGGGTCTGGCTGACCGCGGCTTTTACGACCAATATCGCGAAGACTGGTCTACGGCAATGGTTTTATCAAAATTTGAGTTGTGTCAAAGTCAGTTTGAGAACTTTCACATGTCAGTGACATTAGCTTAGTCTATTGTTGTCTCGCTTTGAATAGGCTCTCTCTCTTGCTCTGTGGGCCGTTCTGTCTACAACTTTTATTATAAATTTGATAAATAAAAGACAATAAGGCGCTTATCAAAAGGAGGCCTGCGTCCAGTAGTGGACCAATACAGGCTGTTGAGGGAGTTGAGCCAGCGTATTGTGAACACTTCCGACTGGTATTGATATGGATCAGTTGAGCTACCTGTAGATTGTTTGCAACAATCAGCTCAATTGTTTCAATTGTCGGTTAGCTCAATTGTTTCAAGTCTAGTTCTAATTTATTTCTATTAGTTGATTGTAATTTTCTTTGTGAATAAAGATAAACTTTATCCGATCTCATCTAATAAAATCTTTGATTTCGTTCATAACCCATTAGGTTATGGGCCTAGGGTCGTATTTTGAACTCTGCGACGTAAATATTGTAATCGGAAACAATTCGCGATTTGTAAAATCAACTCCATACAAATCATAACCTACAGTTTGGGCATAATCGCGACGCAAGAGGTTCGATCTGCAGAAATTTGTTCCGTTGGTCTGGGTGTTTTCTATGTATTATAAAAAATGTATCTATCTATGTATATAATGTATTTATTTATTAAAGAAGATAGAAGTATAATATATATCAGTTATCTAGTACCCATATCACAAGCTTTGAGTAGCTTACTTTGGGGCTAGATGGTACTGTGTGGATTGTCCAGCATTATTTATTTATTTATTTATTTATTTATAGTGATGGATATGTTCACTTTGAATGTGTGATTCGGAACCTAATTAATGTTCGTTGCGACGATTATCCTTGATTTTTGAAATTATTTTCTCATATTTTCTTAGATGGTTTTTTTTTGCTTAACTTAAACATTCTTTTTTCGTGACAAGACGACAGACTTATAACAGCAGTTTCATTTTATTTCTTCCTAGAATCCTCAGAAAAAACGTGGCAAGAAACAGCGACCTACGTTTACCAAATTTTGATTTTTGTAGGTATCTAACTCCTTAATCTTTTGTAATTCACTGTAGACATTTTAATAGATTGTTTTTTATCTGTTGTCTAGTCTTAATTGTTATCATAACTAAGTTTAAATCTAAGTTTAAGCACGCCTTTTAGTCGTTAGTGACCTTGTGTGGTAGACAGGTAGAAAATGCCTTCAGCATTATGCCCACCATTATGTATATTGATTAAAATTTTGTGCAGTAATGTTCTAAAATAAATAAATTAATGTTTAAAGGGTCCGCTATGTGACGGCATATTGCTAAAACTAGTAAAAAATGTGGACTTCTTGCCTTAAATATCTGCAAGTTTTATAGAAACCAACTCATAGACAATATCGTTTAATAGAGACGGGCAAACAGACCGTGAGCTAAGTCTTTATACTTTAGTACCTTCTAAGTCTAACACACATATTATGTATAATATAACCTGTATCAGCATTTCATGTAATATGTGACCCGCATTGCCGCAGCGGCATATTCAAAGGCTGACTTTAGTCCTAGGTATGTTATAAATAACCTTGGAGTATAGAAATGCATTGTTTAGCCTAGCTTATCTATCTTGGATGTTATAAATTCTAGTCTACCTATTTTACAAATATTTGATTGTATATGTGAAATTTTGATAGTTTTATCTTTTTCGTTTGTATTGGCGGTTCCGGCGTAAGAATCGAACCCTTCGACTCAAACGACGACCTCCGTGGCGCAGCGGGCGAAGGTCCACCTGTGACACAGGAGGTTGCGGGTTCGATTTTCGCCTCGGAACGAATTTGTGTACGATCTGCAGAAATTTGTTACGTTGGTCTGGGTGTTTTTTATGTATAATAAAAAATATCTATCTTTGTAGTTTATTGTATTAAGTATATCAGTTATCTAGTACCCATAACACAAGCTCTGCTTAGCTTGGGGCTAGATAATGCTGTCTGAATTGTCCAGCATTATTTATTTAAGTTATTTATTTATAAACCATGAGTTGACTAAGTAAACTTACCAGAGGAAGGGCGGCAGCTTCCTCACTTGTATTTTTAACACCTTTACTGCGTTGAACAATCCGCCAGCCAAACGTAGTGATTATGTCAAAACCCGCCTGGGGATATACATCGATGTGAAATTCGGGAGATTGGGTACTGGGTTATCAAAAATGGGAACGCTCAAATTTGGTCCAATTAGGTCCACCAACCTCAGTCGTAGTCGGACCGGCGCTGCCGTCGGCGTTCGTGTTTCACGTGCTTATTATTGTACTATACTAGTATCTTTGTTGTTCATTAGGTAGGTATATTGCATAAGATTAGAAATAGCGTGTCTTTGCAATAAGTTGTAACACAACACAGGCCCTTAGATGAGTTCATCAAATATCCCGTTGTTGACTTTAGTGTTAGTAACCATGATGGATTTAGAAGGTTTATTTTCTTTTGTTTAATATTCTTAATCAAAATGCAGTAAACCAACGGCGAAAATAGTATGAGTGACACTCTCGCGTACATTTGAATCTGCAGAGCGATCATCGTGGTCAAAGTAAAGTAAAAGTAAAAGTCATTTATTTGTTAAACACGTGTAAAAAAAGATGACAAATAGTATTTTTTTGATTCAACATGTTTGACCAATAAACATTGGTTTACAAAATAATTAATAAGTATGGCAGGTCTAAATGTGATTGTAAATAACATTAAAAAAATTACAAGATTATTAATTTTAGATTTGAATTTAGTATACGTAGCATAAAATTAGATTAATTAGATTACATCATTTAGAAATTCGTCAATATTATAGTAGCATTTTTCACATAAAAGTTTTATAAAGTTAGTCTTAAATAAGTTTACATTTAAGTCTTTGTAGCTCTTAGGTATTTTATTATAGATTACAGGTGCCATGCACACTACACTCTTCCTCAACATAGTAGTTTTTGATTCGTGTCTGGCTAATCTATTGTTGTCCCTTCTATTCCTAATTACAATGTCACCCATTTGGGGAAACAGATTGGGATTTTTCCTGACAAATAGCGCAATTTCCAGAATGTACAAGCTTGTGAGTGTTAGTATTTTATGTTTTTTAAACAGGGATTTACAACTATCTGTAGGTTGGATTTTAAACATAGCTCTTATGCAGCGCTTTTGCATTTTGAAAATTATTTCTTTATCAGTGGAATTACCGTAGAAGATAATTCCGTATCTGATCACCGATTCTACTGTACCATAATAAGCTGTTAATAAGGTATTTTGATTAACAGTTGGGGAGAGCTTAAATAGAGCATAAGCTAAGCTGCTAACCCTTTTACTTAGAATCTCTATATGTTTTTTCCAGTTAAGCCTTTCGTCAATTTGTAAACCTAGGAATCGTGTAGAGTCAATTGCTTGAATAGTATTAGTTTGAAATGTCGATTTAATGTTTAAGGGATTATGAAGTCTTTGGTTGAAATGTATTATACTAGTTTTGTCTAAATTAATTTTTAAATTATTATTATTAAGCCAGCAAATAATTGAGTTTAATGATTCATTTATGTCCGATTCATAGGTTTCCTTGTCTTCACATTTTATAGTCACTGTACTGTCATCTGCAAATAAAGTTATTGGTTGATTTAAGGCATAGAGTAAGTCGTTTATATCTATATATATAAAAGAAAGTCGTGTTAGTTACACTATTTATAACTCAAGAACGGCTGAACCGATTTGGCTGAAAATTGGTGGGGAGGCAACTTAGAACCAGGAGACGGACATAGGCTATGTTTTATCCCGGAATTACCACGGGAACGGGAACTACGCAGGCGAAGCCGCGGGCAGCAGCTAGTACAATATAAACAGGAGTGGCCTAGCACACTGCCTTGAGGGACACCGTATGTAGTACTTCTTACTTTTGATTTATATGTGACTTCATGTTTAGTTTTAAGGTTAAGTCTTGTAATTTCAGTTATTTGTTGTCGTCCCGTTAAATAAGATTCAATTAATTTTGAAACATTGCCGCGAATCCCATACGCCTCAAGTTTGTTGATTAGGATTTTATGATTTACGTAGTCGAATGCCTGGGTCATGTCACAAAAAATAGAACAAATTGGTATTTTTTTATCAACATGGCATATAACACATTTAAAAAGTCATATATAGCCATATTGATAGTTCTATTTTGTCGAAAGCCTTTTTGTTCATTGCATAGGATGTTATTTTTCTCTATATAATCATATATTTCCCCGTAATAGTATTTTTCATATATCTTTGAGAATATTGATATGAGTGCTATAGGTCTATAGAATTCCATGCGTTCCTTGTTTTGTTTCTTAAAAATTGGTTTAACTATAGCCATCTTTAGAGCTTCGGGAAAGTTACCGGTAACTATAGTTAGATTTATTAAATAACCTAAATGTGGACAAATGTATTCACTTACAGCTTTTATTATCTTAGTGTTAACTTCATCATGGCCCGTGCTTTTAGTATTTTTTAACTTTTTAATTATTTTGCTGACGTGTTGGGGTAGACAGGGTGCCATGAACATTGATTTTTCACGTTGGCATATATTAGCTGTTACCATTTTTCCAGCTCCTTGTAATGGTACAACCTTGTCAACGAAATAGTCATTAAACAAATTAGCAATGTCAATTGGATTAGTAATATAGTCATCATTATGTTTTATTTTAAGTATATGATCTCTCGGCACAAACCAAGGTCTATTAAAAAAAAAGTGCATTAAAATACATATGCTTGTTTTTTTGCCAAAATGAAGTTATTATTATTATTAATATAATCTGATTTTCACGTAGGATGCCCTTTTTAAATAATTAAAGTCTCATAACTTAAATAAATACCTACTGATTTCAATGCAAAAAGGTGCCAGCCATCAGGAAAAAGTGTTCAAGTGTCCCTCGACAATATTCTATCCACAGTATAAAAAACCACGCAACATCCGGTCAAACCATCTACTTTCCAATGCACCTTCAATCTGCTCTAAATTGAAAGCCCCCAGAACGACCTCCGAGAGCTTCCTAATCCTTGAAATAGTAGAGTAGTACATTCATAGTCAATTGCTTTCGATAGGGGTGGTGCAAGGGATGAACTGAGACCTGTATTCTTTCCTTTACATAGCGATAAGGCCTCTTATAAACCGTTGCTTGGGCTCGTTTATTAATTTTTTCAAGAAAGGGGCTTCGACGATTTGCGACTTCACCGTCCCGACAAGACAAGAAAATAATTAATTTTTATCCAAGGCTAGATAGATAGATAGACAACATTTTATTATACCATACAAATACCTACAGGAAACAATACAAAGAAAATGCTTAAAAAAGGAAGTATAAAGGACGGCCTTATCGCTAAGAGCGATCTCTTCCAGGCAACCTTGGGATGGAGTGGATTATCTACTATTAATAAATAAGTTAGTGAATTTTGCAGTATCATGTGATTCTGGGCAACTTAAAATACTATTGCAAAAGCCTATTTTTTAAGTCGTAATCTCTCCTAAAAGATAAGATAAATTTATTGGTTCACAAGAAAATACAACGATAAAAAAGAATAAAAAGAAAAAAACAACGTGAGACCAAAAGGTTAAATTAAAATTAAAAAATTAAAACCAAATTAAAACATGTAACTCTTATCTTAACTGCTCGTTTCGAACACATTTCATCAAAATAATGTTGTAGGTACGTCTTCAATAACATCGCATTCAGCACAATTTGGAGATGATGCTTTTTTGAAAAGAACAAACAACTTTCGCTTTTGTATTATTAATTTGAAGATGGATGGGTCCATTCGTGTTTTTGGAATCCCGCTCGTATCACTTGGACCACACCCCAAACCTATTGTCTTTACCCAGAATCGCATTCTATGCATCAGATAGGACCAAGAGTCAGTTATGTCTCATAAACTGACCCCTAACCTGGCCATACACTGGACATTCGGACATTTTCTGGACAATTCGGGACAATTCTGGGACATTTTCGGACATTAAATGGAAAACGATAGAAATGTTTATGTTATTGTTAGGGGTCTTTGTTTTAGGGTTTTGTATAATTTTATTGAGTTCTGATAAGAGAGGATTGAGTGGGGGTTGAAGGTTCATGGTCGTTTCGATGTTTTTTACATTATTTTGGAAAATAAGGTAAATGTAATGTAGTTAGGTGACTTAGGCCGATTGTATGCCTCAAACTAGCGCCGTTGCCTTTCTTTCGTTTTACGTTAATCAAAGGAATTTTTAAAAATCCATTCCACAGTTTATGATACATATCATAAGCTTTATCTCAATGCCCATAAAATTATTTTGCTAACAATCTAAAGGGAACTCAACTGATCCATAACAATAAATAAATAATAAATAAATAATGCTGGACAATTCACACAGCATTATCTAGCCCCAAGCTAAGCAGAGCTTGTGTTATGGGTACTAGATAACTGATATACATAATACAATACACTACATAGATAGATATTTTTTATTATAGATAGAAAACACCCAGAACAACGGAACAAATTTCTGCAGATCGTACACAAATTTGTTCCGAGGCGGGAATCGAACCCGCAACCTCCAGCGTCGCAGGCGGACCTTCACACAATACCAGTGGAGAGCAGCGTCCCCAAGACGTTGGTTGCATTGCCCTGCGGTATGTAATGTAATAATTCACTTAAATTAAATTTTACGTTACCCACGTAATTTGTCACCAATAAGTAAATTGATATTTTGTTATAAACATCAATTTACTTATCAAACTGAGTACCTACCTAAGCACGCGAAAGTATAAAAACTGGCGAAGATGGAGTAACGATAACTCTATAAGGTCTAATAGATACCCGCTGCGTTTCTCAGAGGAAATTCCACGGTAATGTGATCCAAATTGAACACCCTATATGTCCTGAGTACTCCTGAGGTACGTAGGCAAGTCGTTTGATGATTCCGCTACGTTATCTATGTATCAGGACTTATGTATGTGACAAAATGCGCTGAGGCTTTTTCCAAACATTAAATGCCCGTCCACATTGATTTTTCTGGGCCTGGAAATGGTGCATTATATATTCTAGTTGCAACAGACATCTCTTCGCGAATTGAGCGAGAGAAAGAAAACCCAGTTAGCTAGTTAGCTGATGCACTAACCAGTGTAAAACCATTATATTCTAATTAGATTGACATGTGTAATTTATTTGACATTTATGAGTGACGAATTTTTATATTTTTATTAGGTTTGACATTATGTAATTTGAATTTATTAATTGTTTTTTATGTTATTGTGAAATTATTTTGATATTGTGTATTGACTGACGAATTTGTATTTTTATTTGTTTGTTATTATGTAATTTGTAATTATTAATTGAAGAATTTAATATTTTTATTGTGTAATTTTAATTTTTAGTTCATGTTTTTAGTATCTAGGTCTGACAAATGCTATTTATGCTCAGATTATTTCCATTGATTATTTTTACACTATTGCATTAGGTGCCCCTGTAAAAATAGTGTAAGTACTTTTTATCAATAAATAAATAACAGCCCCCATGTCAAAAGAAGTTAGCCATGATCCAAAAAACAAGGTCTGGCATTCCGGGAGTGACACTTGCTTACGTCACTGTCCTTTGCCACATATTGCAATAAAACATGGAAGGTGGGAAACAAAAAGTCAATAAAAAAATATAAAATTTCAATCGTCAATTTTGTTTGTTAGATCAGTCAAAACCGTTATAGTCAAACACGAGTTAGTGTGATAAATGATTGGTTAGTACGAAACCACATTGTTTTATCAAATTCATACATGTAATTTAGGGAGCTCGGGGAGGTATGATTTTACGCTACTGGTAACACCATAAACAGATTCGTCTTCTCATTCGTCGATGAGAGTAGGAGAATAGAGCCGTGCGTTCTCGTCAGCGCGATCTAGAGCCCAGTCACTTTTACTAGCGACATCTAGTTAGTGCGAGTTTGATTTGCTTATGATGTGATGTCAATGTTACCAGCAATGATGGGCCTATGTGTATCTCGCGAGAAGTACCTTTAACACAAGGATTTTTTAAATAGTTTAATCAGACTGAAAGGAACGCTTTTTACTTTGTGGCTGTCAAATAAATGTTGATTCTTAGCCGCAGAACTATTATTTTTTCAAATGCTCCAAAAGTACCAGTTAAGCGAAGTTAGTTTTGTCACAAATTTAAAAAAGTTTTCTGTTTTTCTGTTAGGTACTTTAACAATAGTACCTATTATTTGTTTCTAGCAGTCATAAAAAATCAGCCACTCACTATTGAACCAGCTCTTTGCGCCATCTCCACCTAGTATAAAACAAAGTCGCTTCCTGTCTGTCTATCTGTCCGTATGTATGCTTAGATCTTTAAAGCTACGCAACGGATTTTGATGCGTTTCATAACATAAGAGAGAAACACTGATAATTGTAGAGGTTTCTAATGTGATGTCGAAAATAAACACATTTTTAGCGCCTGCATTGCAAACACTGGCTGAACCCTACGAGATAGATCAAAATAATGTACTACAGTATTGCACAACTAAATAAGGTCTACAAAAAAGTCAGTAAATGTCTATCTCTTAGGATATCCACAATAACCATTTTTTATCCTTTACTTTTTACGAGAAATAATGACTTATTTACGAAGCGATTTTAAGCAATACAGCATTAATCCTTATCCAATTAAATACCTTAAATACATTGTGCATTTAATGTAGATCAAAATGGCCCTTTACAGCATATAATTATATGAATATTTTCGAAGATAGTACAGATTTAAAATGCAGGGACGATCTCGGCGGTAACACCGGAGGGCCGATTCTGTAGTATATTTAGTATCAGTATTGCACCCGTGCGAAGCCGGGGCGGTTCTTATTTTAGGTGCAAAGGTTTCATTTGTGTTTAGAAGGTCTTAAAGATGATAAAATAATCATTTGCGGTAGAATAATTTTGCGCTAGTTTTATTCCTTGTAAAAACGAAAAAAAACAAAAATTTTTATACGGTACTTGACACTTTATTGCAATTTGCATACAATTAATAAAAGTAAGTACAAAAGGTGGTGCCCACCTTTTATGTATTTGAAAAACTAAAAATTCGCAACTAAAAAGTTCACACGACTATAAGTTTTAAAGTATACTCCCTCTTGACCAAAATCTCAAGAGAATGGTAAAAAGCGTGTTTATGAGCCGACGCGCCGCGGGATCCGTCAATCAGCGGGATATTTTATTGAAATAAGTGACTTTACTTCAAAGTTTTTTTGAGTTTGCTCTGGAATTTTCTGTATTGATCGTTTTAACGTGCTACTTACCTAAACGCTTTGTTTTTTCCTTGAATAAAACATTTGTGATTGAAGCTTCGAGGGTATGTTTCCAAGTGGCCATGCCATGTCAGGTGTTTTCTTTTTTTTTTTTTTTTTTATTTATACAGCGTATTTATTTACCAATGGTATGGAACACAGTGTAGAGTCTGAGATGTTATTATGTGGCGCTGTGTGCAAACAGATTACTGATATACTTACGTAGTACCATATAAAAATGTATAGTATACATTTTTTTAGTGATGTACAGACAAAATTAAGTAACCCCCTGCATAATTAAATTCAGAAGAATTCGATTTTTTTACACATTCGTTCTGTTTTCAAGTTACCTTAATAAAAATATAATTTATTTTCTATTTTTAAAACACCAACGATTAACAGGTTTGGATTTAAACCTGCATGTGTTATGCAGGGGGGGGGGGTTACTTAATTCTAAGAGCTATAAGAGTAATTTGTGGTTTGAGGCAATAAACCTCAGCGAAACCTTTTTTCATAAAACATAAATTAATGACAGTTATATCAATTTACATATATAAAAGCTTAATAGAAATTTACAAAAATAGATTGAATCATTTGAAAAGAAAGGACTTGCACAATTATAATTTAAGAAATATTGACAAACTAAACATACCACAAATAAGACTACAAAAAGTTAAAAAACAAGGGGAGTATCTAAAATTACAAATGTATAACAATCTTCCCACAAAAGTTACCAGCCTAGGCGATTTCAATATATTTAAACAAAACATTTTATGTTGTTTTGAAACACATGCATTTTATAGCCTCAAGGAATTTCTTAATAGCACCATACAGGAATCCTCATTTTTGGATAACGATAAACGATAAATGAGAAAAACTGAACTAATTGGAGATAGTTATAGATTTATGTTATATTAATGGAATTGTTTTGTGATTTATTATTTTTAATCAATCTAGAATATAGTAATTTAATTATTAAGTATATAGGTATAGACTCTTTATTACAGAGTTCATATAATGTACTTAGATAGGTAGGTATTTATTTAAAACTGTAATGGACATTTCTTAGACTTACCTAATATAGCACAAATTGTTATAAGATGGTGAATAAATAAATCTGAATCTGAAATCTGACACTGTCTATACATAAAAAACACCCTAAATGTGCAAATTTGTAAGGTATCTACCATGAGAAACATTTATACCCGGGAAGCGATCCCGCAACCTTCTGTGTCACAAAAGAACCTTAGCTCACTGCGTCACATAGATCATCAAGCTTTTTGTCACAAATCAAACAAATATTATATCACAAAAAAGAAAAAAAGGAATTAGGGTAAAACCACCTAAGCCGCTCCGCTCCAATAATAAAGCATAGGAACAAGATAGGGTACAGGGTGGTGTAAATAAATAATTGTAATTCCTAATAAAACTACCCCCACTGACCGTAGCAGTAACCCACACGCGGTGAACTACTTACCTACGACTGTTTTGAGTAGTTTTGGGATGGAACTGTTTTGATACTTGTTGACCTCCGGGGTAGGTTAGACTATATTTTATAGTACCTATAATACTAGGTGTGTTGTCATTTATACTAGTTAGGTAAGGTACCTATACTATTAACTATTAGGTATTATCTTGCTTTCAATAATAAAAGACTAATAATAAGTCTTTACTAATGATAAAATCAGATAAAAAAATCAACTTCTAAACATTTAAAATACCTAGTCTAAGAACACGTTTAGAATTTTATAATCTTATTCATGTATTGCATTAAACACAAATACTTACCTGCATTAATTTACATTAGCAAAATCAATAAGAAAAAATCATTAATTGTAAAACTAGTTCGAATTTGTTTCTATTGATTGATTGTATATGAATATAATTTTCTTTGTTCATACAGGCAAATTATAATAAATAAGTGACAATTAAATAACATAATTATAAATATGCTGACAAAATGAGATAAGTAACCAATGATCTCAAAGTATCAAGACCGTTCCCCATAAACAGATAGAGCCGTCAGTCCAGATGCACCGTAATGACCGGACACTTTACATAATTTGGCGATCGGCTGACCCCGGCCATTCCGAACGAATGGTCGGTTATTGTACCATTTCCCCGCCTATGACCCTACAAACTTATTGGAAGGTGGGATAAATGGGATTCTTTGATCCGCTATTTTAATAAAATCATAAATAGAAATGCAATTTTCAGTGATGGAGAGGAGAACTGAATCCCCCTAAAACATTACCGGAATTTCAATTGTACGGAACTGAATATAATACTTTCATGGTCACGATGTGTGTGAAATATTAGTACAAATACATGAAAATTACATGTACTTAACCGCGGGCTATTTATGAAGTTTCCACTGGTAGCAAAATTCATTAAAGTTATATTTACATTATTTCAGTGGTAATCGACGACTAAAAAAAGATCTTTATTTAACTTAATTGATACACAAAAAGAAACTAAATTTGAAAGACATATTGCACACACTTAAAACAAATTAAAAATAAAGTAAGGCCTACTTAGTCTAAAGCTAAGTGCAAGTAGAAATGCCTGAAAAGAATTTGTCACATAACAATAAATATTTTCAAACTTACGCGATCTGAACACATTATTATGTAGTATATTGTATTAAGTATATCAGTTATCTAGTACCCATAACACAAGCTCTGCTTAGCTTGGGGCTAGATAATGCTGTGTGAATTGTCCAGCATTATTATTATTATACACTCATTTATTCTTAAATCTCGTTTATAAAATACATTTTTTACTATAGAAAATAAAATGTTATAAAACTATTCTACAGTAAAAAATATATCAAAACGGTGAATCACCGGCCGCGAAGCTAGGCTCAAGCGGCCGGTGACTAGGGCTGCAAAGAGAGGAACTTCCTGACGATGCGCGCCGAGTCCAGGAGTACCGCCTTTTGAATCTGGCCCTTGATCCAACTTCCTAGCGAGAGTTTCTTGAGATGTTGATCGAGACTCTTCGCTATTACGCCGTTAACCGAAACGACTATCGGGACGATAGTCGCTGAATCAACATCCCACATGCTGACAACCTCGTTAGCCAAATCAAGGTATTTGCTAATTTTATCTTTTTCAGCTTTAACGAGGTTAACATCATGTGGTATGGTGACATCAGCGAGCACCGCCCTCCGTTCTAACCGATCTATCAGTACAATATCAGGTTTATTCGCCAGAATAGTCCTGTCTGTAATGATAGATCGGTCCCAATAGAGCGTGGCACGGCCGTTTTCGAGAACTGGCGCCGGTGTGTACTTATAGTACGGAACTTCAGGTCCAGTAAGGCCATATCGGAGAGCAAGTTGTTGGTGTATAATTTTGGCTACTTGGTTGTGTCTGTGCAAGTACTGAGAGTTAGCAAGGTGCGAACAACCCGAAAGTATATGACGAAGGGTCTCTCCAGGAAGATGACACGCTCGACAGATATCGATCGTGCCATCTTTCATGATATACTTTCGGTAGTTGTTCGTCTTCACCACCTCATCCATAATTGCACAAACAAAACCTTCGGTTTCCCCGAAGAGGTCACCGAAACGTAGCCAGTTTACTGAGCTTGGGAGATCTACATCAGGTCCTGTGAGGACCTTGTAGAATCTCCCATGCAGCTCTTTGCTCTCCCATATAGCCTTCCGATCCTGGATGCTCATCACCGTAGGTTTGCGCCAGCTCTCGTTAGCTAAGGAAAGAGGGGTAAGGTTCTTATCAACTGTAACCACATCGCGATGCATCTGGTATTCGGCTTGATGGAAGTAATTTCTGAGATTGCATACCTCACGGTTGTGTAGGGTCTTGGCGTTTAAAAAGCCTCGACCACCACATTTCCGCGGGATATACAATCTCATTACCGAAGCTCGTGGGTGTCGCATGCGATGTGTGGTTAAAAGTTGACGAACCTTACAGTCCAAGGCGTCTAGTTCAGTCTGAGTCCATCTCAGTATGCCAAAAGTATAAGTGAGCAGTGGCATAACCCAGCCGTTGAAGGCACGCACCTTGTTGCCACCTGACAAAAGGCTATTTAGCACTTTTGTAAGGCGACAAAAGAAGCGCTCCTTCACCGACTGCTTTATGTCCCCGTCCAATATACCCAACGCTTCTGGCATACCAAGATATTTGTAGGTTTCACCCTCTGAGAGAGATTTGAGAGACATTATCTCTGAAAGTTGTAAATTACTAGAATTTACAACTTTCCCTCGTTGTATTTGTATGACCGCACACTTATCAACACCGAACTCCATGTTAATAGCACTACTGAATATCTGTGTGATATTCAGAAGGGCCATTAACTGAGTTTTATTCGGTGCGAATAGTTTGAGATCATCCATATACAACAAGTGAGAAATGACCCCACCATCTCTCCGAAGGCGATAGCCTATTTCTGAATCTTTCAGTAGAGTACTGAGTGGATTCAGAGCTAGGCAAAACCATAAGGGACTCAGACTGTCGCCCTGAAATATACCCCTCTCTATTCTTATCAAATCATTGGTGGCAGGTGGATCCATTCGGCTCCCTGGATGACGAAGAACAGTGATCCACTGCCTCATACATGATCCCAAGAACGATCTTAGAGTAGTATCTACTTTATACAACTCTAAGACCCTCTCAAGCCAAGTATGAGGCACCGAATCATAAGCCTTCTTATAGTCTATCCATGCAGCCGACAAGTTCCCTCTGCCACGTTTGACCTGTTGGCTAATGGCCATGTCAATGAGGAGGAGCTCCTTAGTACCACGGGACCCAACCCTACATCCATTCTGATTATATGCCAAAATATTGTTTGTAACAATATGCGTGTTAATTTTTGTGGTCAGAATGGATGTAAGTAGCTTGTAGATGGTGGGTAAGCATGTTATAGGTCTATAATTCTTCGGTTCCGCAGTACTACCAGACTTATGGAGCAGGAAAGTTACACCCGTCGTCATAAAATGTGGGAGTGACCCGATCTCAATTGCTTCTTGGAATTGTGTGGCTAGAACTGAGTGTGAGCACCGAAACCATTTTAGCCAAAAGTTATGCAATCCATCCGGGCCAGGACTTTTCCAGTTTTGGGCCGAGCAGATTGCATTACTTACGTCTAGCGGAGAGATGGTGATAGAGTCCATGGTTTCGATGTTTTCACATTCAGAATTTACCACATTCATCCAGTCCGCTTCCGTGTGTTCGACCGGTATTGACCAGATGCCTCGCCAAAAATTATTTCCGGTTTCGGCATCCGGTACCTGATCGTCAGACACACGTAGATCGGGTTTCTCCCAATCGCGGTAAACTTTCCTTTGGTCACTTTGAAAGATGCGATTCTGCCAAAATCTGTCAACTCGCTTTTTGTATCTTCTAATTCGGCTTGCCCACGCATAGACTTTTTGCTTTAGATAGTCTATGCGCTCTGTGGCACAGGCTAAATAGTTCTGAGGTTGAACTTCAGTTCCGTCAAAAGCCTGTGTCACAAAGCGCATAACCCGAGGTCTATGGTTGCCCTCCCTAAAGCAAATTAACTTAGCTATGAGAGTCCTGAACCTACTGATACGCCTCTCTATTCGCTGCTGCCAAGTAGGGGTACTGCTAGCCTGGCGCGGAGCACGGTCACAGTCCGGAAACTTTACCTGCGCAACGCGGCAGGCCGCAATAGCCCCACAGTAGAGAATAGAGTGCGTATCAGTAAGATCACTACTAGTCAGTAGATATGGGACTAGTAGTGGGTTCAAGGCCCCCACTATAGCTAAATTACGTCTATGGGTGGGGAAGCGAGGCAGACGCGGTCTTAAATTTGAATTTTTATAACTTAGAATCGCATCTTCCAAAGCCCTCCTCAATTGCTCATCATTTTGGGTACTTACCTCAATGCTCTCGTGACTGACCTCTTCCACAGCGTAATCAGGCTGGGATATCACTGGTGTTGATGTGATGTGTCGCGGTGGCAATGTAACAGCCTGGTTACACTGTGGATGGTTCACCACTTGAGCACTGAGCACCTCACGTCGAAGTTGATCAAGTACAATGTCATCCAACAGCTTTGAACGTTGAATGACCCGTACCTGATCAGATAGTCGCTGCACGTTAATGTTGACAGTCGGTTCAAGGGCCTGAAACAACGGCATTATCCTAGAACGGTACGCAGTCAAATTAGTTCCTCCCTCTGTAGCCCTATAGTACGCGCGCATGACATTTTCGTTAATTCTTTGTGTCCACTTCATGCGCCGCACTCTTCCGTCAGCGGCGGGGGCCGGTCGCGGGGCTGTGTGCCCTACAGGTCCCAAGCCAGCTGACAGCGTAGGTCGTCCTCGCCGCACAGGTGTTCGCGGCGGTCGAGGCAACGGTGGCAGCTCGTCTTCACTGCTCAACACATCACTCGTCTCAGGCGGCGTTTGAAATTCCTCTTCATCTGAGGACGAAGATGTGGATGTGGAGCTAGTCGAGACGGGCTGCGGTGGTGGTGGTCGGAGTGCCTTTGTAGCCGCCCTCGTACGTGCTCTTGTGATCATTTTCTTACATGTTTATTCAATTGAGTTCTTGGTAAATGGCTTTGCGTATTACATGATTATTTTGCCATCAAATTGTAAATAAAATAAAAATTTGCAAGAACAGACGTCTGACACGGGCGGTGACATTTTTTTTTTTTTTTTTTTTTTTTTTTTTTTTTTTTTTTTTTTTTTTTTTTTTTTTTTTTTTTTTTTACAACAATTTATTCCACATGTAATCGTATTTAATCAGACTCTAGAAACATGGAAAAGTATCTCCGGCCAGAGCGGTTCGACGGAGACCCCGCGTTGACGGGGCAAACTAACGATATTTCGTCACAGTGGATACATTGGAAGAAAACATTTGAAAATTTTCTCAGAGCAAACGAGCAAAAGCCTTCAGAATCATCGAAACTACAACTGTTAGTTAATTTTATCTCATCGGGTTTGTATAAGTACATAGAACACTGCGAGGACTACACAGAGGCCATAAAAACATTAGAAGCATTATTTGTAAAGCCAAAAAGTGTAATTTTTGCGAGATATAAGTTAGCAACAAGGAAACAGCAGGCAAGCGAAACTATCGACCAGTATATACAGGCTCTACATTTATTAAGCAAAGACTGTCAATTCAAGGACACTAAAGCCATTGAGAACGAGAAGGCGTTTATTAGGGATGCATTCATTGCCGGATTAACATCCCCGGACATACGACAACGATTACTGGAAAATCAGATGCTGAGTTTGGAGGAAGCAGGTAATCAAGCGAGAGCCTTAGAGTCAGCTAAAATTCAAACAGCGGGTTATTCATCTCAATCTGTAGAAACACCCTTTGCCGCTGCAAGTAACTTGAACCGAAGCTTAAATCAGAGCGCATGCTATTTTTGTGGCAAATCAAGACATCCTCGCCGTTTTTGTCCTGCCGCAAATGCTAGCTGCTTAAAATGTGGCAAAACCGGCCATTTTGCAAAAGTTTGCAAAAGCCCAATTACCTCAACAACGACTCAAAAGGGTGATGACACCGCTTCATGTATCCAATTGGCATCAACAGCTGGTTTTCAGAAATGTATCATTTCAATTCACGTCAATGGAGTACCAGTAAAAGCCTTAATAGACACTGGAAGTACTGCCAGTTTTATTGATAAGGACGTGATACGACAGTATGGACTGGAAACAAAACCATGGAACCAAAAAGTTTTGATGGCCTCCTCGACCTTACAAGAAGATATTAAAGAAATATGTTATGCATCTGTTCAGATAAACGACCATGAAATGCCAAATACTCCGTTGCGAGTGATGAGGGATCTATGCACTCAAGTGATATTGGGTCATGACATTCTAAAACATCATGCCGAGCTGACCATAGTGTTTGGTGGCACCCAGCCTAAGCTTAGACTGTGTGTATTAGGACCAGCAAACATAGAACCTGTCAATTTATTTGAGAACTTAACAACTGACTGTAAGCCAATCGCTATCAAATCTCGCAGATATACACCTGGTGACCAAGCATTTATAGAAACTGAAATAAAGAAACTGTTGTTAGAGGGAATAATAGAAAAGAGTACTTCTCCATGGCGTTCGCAGGTACTTGTTGTAACGTCTGGCTCTCACCACAAGAAACGAATGTGCATTGACTACTCACAAACTGTCAATAAATTCACCTATTATTTTTATTTATTATTATTATTATTATTATTATTATTATTAGTATTACTTAACGGGTATTTATCGCGTTTATTTACCAATTTTTCCCGACGTTTCAACAGGTTTACACACTGTCGTGGTCACGGGATGAGTCATCATCCCATAACAATAATAATAATTTCACCTATCAGTTGTTTGAGTTTGATAGTAGAAGTTGTAAAATTCTATTCAAATGATTCTGCTTATGTTGTTTGACGTTTCCAAAGCTTGCAGATTAATTCAAGTGCCGTTTGAGCAAATGGAGCGAACATTTTCAAATTTCCCAAAACAACTACTCAGTAACTTATCAAAGTAAACATCCGCGAGAGATGAGCCGATATTATGCAGATCTCATTATTATTCATGCTGTTTTTGCAAAGGGGGCCGAATGAACTACCTTACCCTAATCTTAGACTACGAAACAGTGGCATTGCTTCCGAATAACCTTCACAAATTCGTCATGCGGGTAATCAAGTATCACTCATTCAATTTTAAACCTTAGTCGCATGTCATACGGACTCTGAAATTTGTGATACTGAAATCCAATATGGCGGATATTTTTGTTTCTAATAACGCTATAGGTGGCGCTAGCGGCAATGCAAATCCGATAATCTAATCTCATGAAAAATTGGTTCCGAGAAAATCAGATCGGAAAAACATTTGTAAGTTATTCCAAGATTATAATAATAAGATTAGGTAAGGTGGGAGTCTTATTATTTCATAATGTTTCTTTGATGTGAGGGGATTTTTGGCTTTGGTTTTTGGGAAACGCGGAAATTAATTTTGACGCAATGTTGTAAATGATTGAATAATGATACGTACGATGAAATAAAGATAGGTAAAAATAATCTATTTGCCAGGCCTATTAATTCAATTTTTATTCAAAAGCAACCTTTTTTTTTGATACGGCACGTCTGAAATTTCACAAACACATGAGTCTATTAAACTAGGAAATAAAAGATGTTGGTACACACCTATTTACCTAACTGCTATGTTTTTTTGATGTTCACTTACAAAACATCAAAGTAAATTAATCTTTTTAGTGATGGCTGAAGACCTTAAGGCGCATACCCGACGAAAACAGCGCCACTGCCTGTTTTATCTTATTTTTAAAACTTTATTATGTAAAACGAAGGAATTTTCTAAAATCGATTTTGCATTTGGGTATGCGGCTTAAATTAGTAAATGTGGGAAGTTGGTAGGTACTTAAGTAAGTAAGTATATCATTTATTTGCCACATATAAAATAAAACACACACAAACAATTGGTTTACCTACTTATAACAAGTTGGCAAAATTAACCATAATTATAAAAATTAAAAATAAAAACAGAAAGTAGAGGCACCTCATACCAGTGCTAATCCCGCCGCCGCCGCTAGGTTCCTTTTATTTACAATTTATTTACAAAACTAACGACGTTTTCGACGTTGACATAGACACATGATTTTATAGTAGTTTAAAGAAACCGGGCTGAAACACTAAGTACCTGCTAACAATACAAAACTAACTAACAAAAAACTTATAACTACTTATTCACCTGCTTTGTTTTTTTGATGTTCCCTTACAAAAAATCTAAGTCAAACAATCTTTTATTGGTTACTGAAGACCTAAAGACGGCGGTGATATAGATAGGGAACTAAGCATTGTCAGTCAGGGCAATATGCTGGCCCACAGATGCCCACGAGATGTCAGATGCAGTGAAGGTTACCTTATTCAGAGCACACTGAACATCATTTTACTCAGCAAGTCTGTGGGTCAACTATTACCCAAAAAGGCTTACAATGCTTTGCGGGTACACTATAACAATGTTGCCTCGTTGGTCTAGCGGTCAGCTTGTTCAATCGCTGATTGTGAGGTCCTGGGT
The DNA here is from genome assembly GCA_949316285.1 of Eupithecia subumbrata. Taxonomy (NCBI): domain Eukaryota; kingdom Metazoa; phylum Arthropoda; class Insecta; order Lepidoptera; family Geometridae; genus Eupithecia; species Eupithecia subumbrata. The sequence continues at coordinate 5,389,842 of OX438632.1, forward strand.
TCTAATCTCGGGTCGGGCTACTAGTTGTTATTCAATTCAATAACTTTATTCGCAGACAACAATGGTCCATAAACAAAATAACAGAATAATAAATTTTACAAAAGCATAGATCTAAATTATAACTAGTTTCACACGTTATTGGGGGTCTCGAAAAAAAAATTCATAGTAGCAGAAAAGTTAGCAGTGTTATACCCCCGTACCTCGGAAACCACGTTAAGCCGTTGGTGCTGCGCCTGACCCCTCCCTAGCCGTGTCGGTCTGTAGTCCCATCGGATTATGAGAGTGAGGGAATAGAGAGTGCACCTGTGTTTGCGGACTTGTGGCACACACATCTGGCTAGTCTCCGATGAGACTGGCCGCCGTGGTCGAAATTCGGCTAGGACACAGACATTTTAATACTAATACTAGTAGCTAGGAGGACTTTTATAACAACGTGTTTAGATTGCTGTTGCGAGTACCGCGATTCTGCAGAGCTTTGTCCATGTTCACCCAGGCACGACACCTTTCATTCCATCTGGCGAAAGAAGTCAGCATCACTGATCAGTAGAACCCGCGGAAATAGCAACAGCATCCTAACCGCGATAGCTGAAAATATTTTACTGGCCTTTAATTTAAAAATTGGTCCAAATGACTATATTTTAAAAATCTTTATTCACAAAGAAAATTACAATCGAATAATAGAATTAATTAGTACTAGTACTAGTATAGTATTATAATATCTGTGGTACTAGTATTTACAATTGAAATAATTGAGCTTACTGCAGATTGTTGCTGACTGGTTGTTGACCTAAATCATTAATTAATTTTGGATTGTAAAATTATCTGAATAATGACATTGAATTAAAGGATTGAAAAACCTAAATAATAAACCTTTACCTTGTTAGTTTACAACCTATAAAAGGAAATGTAATAGACGTAAGCAGACATCTCAATTCCTAGCTAAAATACTATCAAACAATCAAAATCGATTGATTAATGTGCGTTGCAATATTAATTCGATTAATATAATTTACAGCGCATTTGAATCGCATAGGACCGCAAAGGTCGTAGGTTCGAGACTCGGGGTCATGGGAAGGGAATGGAATCGGAATAAGTCCTACCTACATACATTTACTGGCCTACAATAAACCTACAAGTATTAGTTCGTTTATAAACAAGAAATTAGAAGTGCTGTGACATATGTTTCATAATATTTAAGTAATGTTAGTAATATTACAGATAATCTTACACCTAATTATTTTCTTAGATCCACATGAAAGCTACATGTATCGCCATCTGTTGACGTAGTTTTGTACTACACACGCTAAAATAGTTCTCACAGCAGCGCATAGGTGGCGTTAGCCGTTGCTTATAAGATTTATTTTTTAAACTAAATAGAATTTTATATTACGTACATTTATTATATACTGTGTTTGTAAATATTTGTATTAATAATTATTAATCGCTTGTTTCAGATACTATCCCCAAGAGAACTGGTAAAATTATTTTTTTATTCAATTACATACTTATTAAGCATATTATTATTTTTAACGACGACGCGATGTGCAAAAGGTATAAACATAATTTAGAAATAATTTTTTCAGCAAGTATTTTTATAGCTTAGATTTTTTAAACCGAATCTGATTCAAAAACTAAAAACATAGCCAGAAAGCGAGAAAGCGTTATGAATCTTGGAAAAAAATTTAAACTGCCAATTTAATTACTAGTTCTATTTTATTTCTATTATTTGATTATTATTTTCTTTGTCATTTAGTTAGATCATTATGTTAAAATGACAGTAGACTTTTTTCTTTGATAAAACAAAGCAATCTATATGCAAACTCTCTGAAGATCTAATTCCTGTGATTGTCTCAAAAACAAAAGAACTTCTTGGTCGGTTAGGCGCCACCCTTCCGTGCCTAATGAAGAACACCTTACCAATTAAAAGGGTTAATTTTTGAGGGTTATTTTATTTAATGGTCTTCTCTAATTGTCCGTGTAATTTTGGATGCTAATTTTGACTGTTTGTTTTGTAAAGTACTATAAGATCACTTGGAAGGTTTTACAAAATATTCAAAATTGAGAATCGGCGCCTGAGTTTGCGGGTTCGATTTCCGTCTCGGAACAAATTTTTGTACGATCTACAGATTTTTTCCGGGTGTTTTCTACGTATAATAAAATATCTATTTATATCTAATATATTAAGTATATCAGTGACTTTTTCGACTTGTAGGTGGTCCTTATCAATGAATAAAACCAACCTAATAAAAACTTTTGTTCTAATTCAGTTCAAGAAACACAACGGTCCTAGAAAATCGACCAGAGACAATCTGATTAACCCCGAACACAATTAGATAGCTCAATGAATTTGTGATTCAAATCCACCCCGGTATCGACAGGGTTAATAGTGGTGACAGACAGACGGACGGATTGCTGGGGAAGATTTATGTATGGGGGAATAATAATAGACTACTAGTAACTAATGTTTCTGAAGTTAAGTCTAAAAAACGAATGTTTCGAAACTCTGAAGGATAAGATTCGTAACGAATACATCCGACAGAGAAACCAAAGTTATCGACATAGCTCAAAGAATTAGCAAGCTGAAGTGGCAGTGGGCGGCCATATCTCGCGAAGAACCGACAACAGAGGGGTAAACGTCTTCTTGAGTGGAGACCGCGACTCGACAAACGTAGTGTAGGATGCCCTTCAGCCAGGTGGGATGACCTGCGAAAGTCTGCAGGCAGATGCTGGATGTGGCAAGCTGAAGACAGGGCGCTATGGCGCTCATTAGGGGAGCCCTATGGACATAAGCAGTGACGTCAGCGCAGCGTGGATCATCATTATCAACCTATATTAGTCCACTGCTGGACATGCAACGTAGATAATTGTATGAAAAAACATAAGATGACCGCCAGATCTTTTAAAAAATTACCTATACTTTTCCATTTTAGTTTATACAAGGTCCTTTTGTAATTATTTACAGTTCGAACTATATATACTCCAACTATACTATATATACGTCTTGTATTAGCCACTCATATCAACAAGACAAAATTAAAAAATTTAAAAACCCCTGACAGATTTTCAGGAAACATAGCTAAGAATACTCGGGATAAAATTATCTATGACACCAAAAAAACTAAACGAAAATCGGTTTATCCGTTTGGGAATTACGACGATACCACAGACAGATTCACAGACAGACACGTTAAACTTACAACACCCCTCTTTTTGCGTCGGGGGTTAAAAACTAGTAGAGTAGATAAGAAATTTAAGTATATATTGGTTGGTAAGTGCCTAAGATTTGGTCCCCTAGAATAGAACCCTTTACTCGTTTAACAAACCTACACCGCGGTTTAGCTTTGCCCCACTACATACACCTTTCGTGTATCTCTTAAAAATTCAAATCCAACCTTGCCAACCCTAATCCACTCTTCAAACTGAGATCATCTTTTGGCGGCGAAACTTCACAAGACTTAGGGCTGCCGCGTGAATTTCAACACTTTTAACACCATTTCGCAAAGTTAAAGCTTGTTTTATTTTTATAAGATTATCTTCATCTTGATGTAGTATATTTGAAGGTAGTTTAGTTGGTTTAATAGTTTGTTATTGTGGGAAAGTCTGGTTTTCTTTAGCATACTAAAAATGGTACACTAGCCAAACACGACGTAGATTTTTTATACAAGCTGCCCAAACTTAACCTAAAATTCACTCGGTTGCCTTGTATTTTATACGCCATTTACATTCCTTGTCCGTTTGAGATGTTTCTTTCAATAATTTTCAACAATTAAATTCCGACAATATTTGAAACTCTACGCCTAGCAAGTGAATAAATTGCATTAGGTACCCGTAAAGTGTTTATTATACTATCTGCTTTTTGTTTTTTTATATTTTTTATATTCAATCTGTGTCTATTGAACCATTTCAAAAGGCTGCAATAAATAAGGCCTTGTGCAGGCAGGTGCGTAATTTGCAAACTCTCCGGAGACCGTGAGTACGCACCCTTAGAACATAAAGAAAAAAGGATTGCTTGCGTTATTATTTTTATTGGCTCAGTGAATCTTTATGTGGCGTTTTTAAAGTTTCTCGTCTACAGGATCTATGTTTTTGAGTTGCATTTAGAGTTTTAACGTTTTTTAATACGAATATTTTTCTTTGACTCTCTGTTAGGATAGACTCACAGAGGTGATATCTTGTGGTTTTTATTACTTATTATGTACTTGTTTCATGGGTAGATTCTTAGTTTGAATATTTTAAAAAGATTATGGGTTGGATAATTATCTTAGGTACTTTTATAATCTTAAAACATATAGTGTGATAATAATTTCTAACGAAAATACTTTCTGAAAACCCTGTTTCCACTACCTGTTACTACTTTCTACTTTATTCTGATGACGATGAGGAATCTCTATGTCTCCGTCAACAGTTAGCGAACCTTTAAATGTGTTTGAAGATTTTAGCCATAACATCGATCACCACCTTGATTTTTTAGGGTTTTGATGATCGAAGATCGGTTTCAAAACCCTTATGGTCTCGCTTTGTCTGTCCTTTTTTCCCTCCTTAATAACTCAAAAACTACTGCAGCTATCAACTTGAAATTTTAAATAATAATACATTTCGTGCGCCTGTACAGATTTACAGAAAAATAAATGAAAATAAATGAAAAATGAAAATTAATATTTTCCATACAAATTGTGATGCCGAAATTTTAAAAGATACCTACAGAGTCATATGGGGTATCAAATGAAAGGTATCATTTTGTACATTTCAAAATATTTTTTGAAGTTTTTGTAGGTTTCATACTTTTAAAAATATTTCGAAAAAAGTCGAAAAAATACCCATTCCCCCCCCTCTATCTCCGAAGATTGCAGAGCGATCCATGTAAAATGTATGGAGCGCTTATAGACATTGATCTATATTTTACAGGAAAAATGTAGAGAAGTTTGAAAAAAGAACACATTTTGAAAAATGGTCAAAAAGGGGGGGAATAATTTTCAAAAGGGGGAGCTATCTCACCGAGTGGGGTATCAAATGAAAGGTATTGGTTTGTAAATTTCAAAACAGTTTTTCAAATTTCTGTAAGTTTCATACTTTTTGAAATATTTTGAAATAAGTCGAAAAAATACCCATTCCCCCCCCCCCCCCTATCTCCGAAGTTTGCCGAGCGATCCATTTAAAATGTATGAAGCGTTTGTAGATATGGATCTATATTTTACAGGAAAAATATAGAGAAGTCTGTAAAAAGAACACTTTTTGAAAAATGGTCAAAAAGGAATAATTTTCAAAAGGGGGGCTACCCCACCAAGTGGGCTATCAAATGAAAGGTATTGGTTTGGACATTTCAAAACAGTTTTTTAAATTTCTGTAACTTTCATACTTTTTGAAATATTTCGAAAAAAGTCGAAAAATTTACCATTACCCACCTTAACCGAAGCATGCATAGAGATCCATCTGAAATGTAGGTTGGTACCTACTATTCTTAGGTATTCGTTAAACTGCGAAGTCTCTAACCGGTAATTTTGGTACATATTTGTTGACAAACGTTCAAAACCCTCGCACGCGAGTTACACTCGCACTTGACGGATCTTGTTTTTCAATATGGCCACTTCCTATAATATTTACATATTTGGAAAGAAGACACTAAAAAAAAATGTCGTATACATTAATATCCTTAAGCGTCTGGTTTCTGAGATATTCACAGATGAATATTACTATATTTTTCTTCTTAAGTGAATATCTCAGAAAACTCACGCTATGGACATTGTTACAGAACTTTTTTTTTGTTTTAGCGACTTCTATCTAATTTTGAAAAATAAGTCACTCATACCCACCTCCAAACAAAAATCTTGTAACCCCTTTGAACTATGTTAAATAGTTAATTAGGTTTTACTTTTATACTGGTATATAGCTAGGTAGAGGATGAATACAAAACATTTTACTACTTTTCAACTTGCAAACACCCTGTATCCACACCCTCATCTAGAAATATGTTCAACTAAGCACCTTGCGCTGAATATAAAAAACCTTGTAACCCGTGTAATGTCATTTAAAAACGCCCTCAAAATTCGCCGTTCTGAACCATTTGCCGCCGAGCGTATTGCCTCAGTCCGACCATTTTGTCCTGACCCTTCTGATTGTGTGGGACCAATTGCCAGTCTGCTAAAGGGTAATGCATAAGTATTGAAATTATTACTAAATAATGGGCAGGGGATTTCATATACTGTGTAATTATTAGTAGAGTACTTCTGCTTTGACTCCGTCTTTGGTCTAGCGGTCAGCTTTAGGAGGAGGTTTTTAGTGGGTATTACGTCCTTCTCAGGGCATCGAGTCCAAAATATTCTGGGCCCCCGCAGACCAATTTCCTCGCCGAATAAAAGAAAAACGTCAGGTGCGAATGTAACTCGCGCGGCGAGGGTTTCGAATGTTTGTCGATTATACACACATGTACTAAAGGTACCGCTTAGAGACATCGCTATTTGATGAATACCTACCTAAAAATAGTAGGTACTTACCAAAGTGCATTTTAGATGGATCGCTCTGCATAGGTACTTTGGAGATTCAGTGAATTTATTGACTTTATTCAAAATATTTCAAAAAGAGTAAACACCCCTACAGAAATTTCAACAACTGTTTTGAAACGTGCAAACCAATACCTTTTATTTGATAACCCACTCGGTGAGTATTTTTTAAAAAGTTTTGACAATTTTTGAAAAAGTTTTCGTTTTACAAGCTTTTCTATATGTTTCCTGTAAAATATAGATCAATATCTACAAACGCTACATTTCACATGGATTGCTCTGCAATCTTCGGAGATAGTGAGGAGGTCGGGGGGGAACGTGTAAAATTTCGACTTTTTCAAAATATTTCAAAAAGTACCTATGAAACCTCATTAATTGAAAATTCTTTAAACCTGTTCAGCTGCACAAAATATATTATTATTATTTTAAATTTCAAGTTGTTAGCTGCTGTGGTTGCCGAGTTATTAAGGAGGGAAAAAAGGACAGACAAATCGAGACCATAAGGGTTTCGAAACCGATCTTCGATCTCAAAACTCTAAAAAAGGCTAGGTTATGTTAACACATTGTAAAAACTCGCATAATAACAGCTGTGACGGCTAATATTACCTACCAATGTAAAGTAATCAAGCCAAAAGTAGGTATATACTTATTTGAAAGTTCGATAGGTCCCAATAAACTGGTCACATCTTTACGCTTGTCTCTTATTGTCTATGCCATAGACAAGCGTTTTTATTATCTGCAGGGGCGCTTTAAAATGAGCACCCCTTAAGTGTTGTAACTTTTTACCGTCTCGTGATGGGGTTGTAATTTCATGTTGTATTAGCTCTTTTATGTCCACGATTTGTTTTTGTTCTTTTTTTTCTGTTAAATGATAATTTTATTTTCTTGCTTCTGTCCGCTCTACCCCTCGCGTGGTGCCTGGAATAATACTAGCTTAATGTCACTCATAAAAACCTGCCACAAATAAACTTTTAAACATACTTACAAACTTAATTTTTTTTACAAAATGTTTGATTGTATCATCATCATACAAATAATTTATTATTATCATACATCATACAAATAAAACAAATACAAAACAATCACACTAATATTATAAACGCGAAAGATGTATGGATGGATAGATGTTTGTTACCTCTTCACGCCACAACTACTGAACAGATCGAGCTGAAATTTTGTTTAGGTACAAGTAATTCTAATCCTGGAATCAAACATAGGCTACTTTTTATCCCATAAATCAGTTCCCATGGGATACAAATCACCTTTAAATGTTTCCATAGTAAAAACTCGTGCGAAGCCGCGGGCATAAACTAGTTTTACATAAATTAAATGTTGAGGCTATGACTCGTCCAAAGTACGCTAAATACAATTTTGCTGTAGAGGGGTATAGTCAACGTACAAAATATGTATGTATATGCTTAAAACGAGCCCATGAAGATGTCAGGTAATTTAGGTACCAGTTAGTAAAAATTATTGACCATAAAGTAAATTACTAACATTGGTATGTCAAGTTACTATACTTCCACTATTCCACTGCTGGACCTAGGGATTCTCCTGATAAGATTTTATTAAAGTCAGGAAAAGGTTACATCACTAAATTGTCCTTAACTAACCTAACCAACATCATCATCATCATCTTCAGGTCCTTATTCCACGCTTAGTGGAGTAGGCACAACACGTATTTTTCTTCCACTCTCGTCTATCATCTCTGTACTTACACCTTTCGTAAAGGACAAGTTTATTACCTGTCATAATGGATACATTTATTTATTTTATCAAAAACTGCAACGGTATCTTTATTTAAATAATTTATACACATCAAGACTTTTTGGTAACTCGTTTATCTCGTCACTTCAGAGGGTATTACTAAAAATACGTGTTTGCACTTCGAGCCTTTTGCCTTTTTGCTGGGCTGCACTGCAGCACACGCTTTACCTATTTCCAAAGCCAAACCAAATGTACAGACGTTTTGTACATTTGAAGTAATGTTAGTTAATTAAGTTAATGGGGGCTAAGTTAAAATCACTGATCACTTTTTAAAAGTTTATTGAAATAGTTACACGTAAAAACACATACAAAGTAAACGTTCCTTCATAGGTTTGTATCACGTCGCGGTCAGTGTCGTATAAATATTACGGGTGCGTAAATATGCCGTTTCAGTTAAATTAAATACTTATTTATGTCCCTACCAAGTACGTTTTCGTACAGTAAACTTGTTTTAATTTCTGCTATTTATTTTGATAATCTGTATCGTTAATAATAATAATAAAGCTGGACAATTCACACAGCATTATCTAGCTCCAAGCTAAGCAGAGCTTGTGTTATGGGTACTAGATAACTGATATACTTAATACAATACACTACATTATATCTTTTTATTTCTTCGTCAGCTTTTTACATGTTTTGTCAAATGTTTATATGCATATTGCCTATGTACTGTGTGTTGCAGAAGCAAACAAATGTGTATCTATCTATCCATCTCTTTCTTACCCATGTCCTCTTTCACTCAATCCATTTATCTTTTCTTCGATCTTAAGTTTAATCATATATTCTCTAAAAGACAAATAATATAAAATTTATCTGAGCGTCTTGTCGAAGCGACGCGTGACCCGAGAGCTGGTGAGTATCTGGCGCAGCGCATCAGCATTGCCATACAGCGGGGCAATGCAGCCAGCAGCGTCCAGCGTCTTGGGGACGCGACGACTGGTATTGATATGGATCGGTTGAGCCACCTGTAGATTGTTTGCAGCAGTCAGCTCTGTAGTTGGTCGCTGTAGTTAGCTCAATTGTAAATACTAGTTCTAATTTATTTCTATTATTTTATTGTAATTTTCTTTGTGAATATAGGCTTCTGCCATTAAAAAAACAAAATTATAATGTCACTTACATGTTAACAGAATACTTAGGTTAAGTATAGATAGATAGGCTGTGGTCGTTCAATAGCTCATTTAATGTGTTCACTTAATAAGGATTGAATCTGCCTCTCCCCTTATATCCCCACATTCAAACCTAACCCTATTAGCTTACTAAATAAGCTCGTAATATACAGGAAATCTAAAATTAAGTTAAAGCGCCTGTGACTAAAATAATATTATGAATGACTGTTCAAAATGGAATTTAATAGTTATGTACGGTGACAGGTATGACATCAATCAAATTAGCGATTCTAGTCAGGAGTCGAACCTACTACCGCTTCCCGTCAACCCGAGACTGCTGGACAATAACCATTTCATTTATGTACTTAAGTTTATTAAAATGTAATGTAAGTAGCTAAGCTAGATTTCCCCAACCCGGGGTGGTTATGGGCATTACCCCCCATGAGATAAAAGCCAATAATAAGGCGCTTATCAGGGGAAGGCCTGCGTCCAGCAGTGGACCAATTCATTTTGTTGAGGTTGAGGTTGAAGCTAGATTTATGTTTGCAGTTCTTTGTAAAGTTGGGTTTTATACATAGCGCATAGGAATTGTATCGACCAGAAGAAAAACGAAAACGACAAGTGACTGCGTAAAATATTTGAAATTCCATAATTTGAATTTATTTACAACAGCAAATAATTATACTCAGGTCTTACTGTAAACAAAACTAAAACTTAAGTAGTCATCATCAGACTCATTTACGCATTCTATGAAATTTTCTCTATCTCTATTTTTCCAATGATCAGAATCAGACCGTAACAATCAAAATAAAGATAATGTCACGTAACATAATGTTTGATAGCAAAAATCACAGTCTTTCATATAATTTAATTAGGGATTCGAAGATGATAAAAAACAACTTCGAATCCTTTAGTTTTACACTGTTTTTAAGTTATACGTCACCCCTGAGTACAAAATTTTTATAGGACCTCCTTGCAATCATCCTTTATTACAATGCAATTGAATCATCCAAATAAGTCCATAAATGTCGGATAAATCGACGAACATACATTAAAAAAAATCATACAAACCGCCGAACATAGAACCTCCTTCAATTTTCGAAATCGGTTAAAAATAAAGAAATAAATACAGAAAAGACATGTAACATAATGTTTGATAACAAATATCACAGTCTATCTAAGATTCAAACAAATCGCACAGAACGAATCGGTTAGCTATTTCCAATCACCCTCAACCCCTAGTCATTAATATTAACCGTATCATCCCCACAAATACATAAATAAACATTAAAAAAAGCCAAAGAAAAGTTGTTAAAATATTCATTCCGATGGGGTAGTACTTTACACCTTAACCACTTAGAGGCACCGCAGAGATTTTCTTCCTTTTTTTCTTGAATAATATTTACATTATTCATCTGTAAATTTATTTGTCTATGGAAGATTACAAGTATGGTAATGCTGACTCCTTTGAGGATTGCGGGATTACGTTTGTTTTTTGTTTTCTGTGTTTAGATTTGATAGAATTTACTGTAATATATGAGCGAGAGAGATTTTTTATTTGTCAGTAATTACTTACGCCTTTAGACAATATTCTAGAATATAAAATTGGTTTTCATGCAGTGAATGAGAAATAAATGTCTTTAACAGGAGAGATTAAAAGCTTTGAGTAGCCATTGGGGCTAGATTGTGCTGTGCGGATTGTCCAGCATTATTTATTTATTTATTTATTTTATAGATAAAATGATATTCGATCATATTTATTATCATCATTTCAGCTTAAATTTGAGACTGCTGGACATTCTTCTTAGTCGGTCACTCTTGGCAGAGTGGTCGTGGTTATGATGGGGCTGATGAACGGTTGCTCGTGCAATGCGCCGTTATCGTTCCCGGTAGGTTGCGTTCTGGGAGCAGTCGGTCTGCTGGACATAGGCCTCCCTTAATGATCGCTACAAAGACCGGTGCTCATGCTGCCAACGCAACACGGTTTCCTACGAGATTTTGGCATACTTATTTATCAAGACATTCATCCAAACACACAACAACATAAACCATAGGATTATCCGCAATATTTTACTTCACAAAATGGTTATGGAAAAATATTCATAGTTTACACAAATCTCTGTCCATCAGGCCATGTGACGTCATATCACGGAGATCAGACATGACAAATGATCGGTTTGTATCATAACCAATGTTTTTAGAGCCCTTTCCTGTTGATCGTGTCTTTGGATATGCTTGAAGAAGAGGTCAGGAAGCAGTGGTTGTGATATTATCCATCTCAAACGAAATGACTTTTGATAAACGCTCGCGTCCAGAGCAAAACTTGGTAAGTATGTAATTTTTAAGATGAGAATAGTTAGTGAATGTTTTTGGGGTAGGTCCTACAAAATCATTTTTAGCTGACTTCAATAAAAAGGAGGAGGTTCTATTTTCGGATATGTGTTTTTTTATTTATGTTCGATAATTTTTCCGTCAATTATACTGATTTGGATGGTTCTTTCGCTATTGTATAGAGAATAATTCCGAGATGGTCCCCTTCAAATTTGATTTCGGAAAAATTACTATTTGACCCGCAAAACATAGAAAAGGGAAAATATTAAGTAATACGAAGTCGATGAACAAAAAAAAATGAAATTATTTATCTACATTTTAAATTAAATTCATAATAATTCATAATTCTTTATTGCACAACATAGGTATTAAAAGTAAAACATATCGCAAGAAAAATAATGGCAAAGACGAGCTTAACCCTAAAAAGAGTTCTCTTCCAGCAAACCTTATTGGGAGAGAGAGACAAATTTGCAGAAGTGGGTACATGTGATGGGTGATACATGTGATGTGGTGATTGGGTACATGTGAGGGATTAAACATATAGAAGGGCCACGGAATAATTTAAAAAGAAATGTAAATAAGTAAGTAGATAATTTGCATTCACGCAAACGGTCATTTTAGACAAGAACGCGCTACAATGCGCCACTGGAATACTTTATAGCGCTATAATAAAATAAATAAATATACTGATTAATACGCGTAGCGTGAATCGCTACTGCCAACTGTCCACCACTCAGTATGGCCGGCGTGTTCTATTTCTGAAATGTGCAGTAACGGTTTTATACGTGATCGTGTTACGATTCAAATTTAAAGTTCGGAGAAATTCGGCCGGCTCTCTTGACCAATAGGAGACTGTTTTCTCTTTAAATTTAAATTTAAAAATTTCAATCGATTTCACCCTATTTCGCGGTTAGAGCGGGCGGGTGTCGAAATTGTGATGACGCGCGTATAGTTCCCCAAAACCTAACTAGATGTCGCTAGTAAAAGAAATGGAGCCTATTAGCCATTAGGGAAAATAAAGGGCTATAAATAAAAATTAAAGTTGGCCAGCCTGGTAGAATGCCAAAAAAAGGTGCCTGACAAAAGCCAACCTATTTTCCACACTAATCTTTGTGTTGAATGAGTGAGATGATAATAATGAATGTAGGAAATGACTGCGAAAAACCGACTGCATTTAACAAAGCCACATACGGCAAAGAACTTAAAGCCGGCTATTGGCCGGTGTTGCAGTTTTTAAAAAGTTGCACCAAAAGCAGTCTTTTCTTGATGCTTTTCCCAAGTTTAGGACATATATGTGTGAAAATGCATCTTTTTGTGCAGCTTTAGTAAAACAACATGTAAGTAGGTTGTTTAAAAAAGCTACATTTTTGCACTTACGTCGCTTTAAATCCATAGCCGAGTTGAATGAAAAATGATGGTGTGAAAATTAGGTTCCGTTGAAAAATGGTGCGCTCCAGTGGACGTCACTTAAAGGACAGTTACGATAGGGGTGACTTGGCGGAGCAAATGTTAGTGATAATAGGGGTTTTAGGGTGAATAAGCTCCAAGAATTACGAAAGGGGAATTTAGGCGAAAACTACCTCTATCAAACACACAGAGACGGAAACATGTATGATACCTATTTCGCTTGCTTCCAACAACAATGACAGAACTCAAAATTAAAAGAAAAGCATTAAATGAGAGCTTCTTTATAGTTTATAACTAAAATATTTTTCTGAGTTATATATGACTAGTTTACGCCCGCGGCTTCGCACGCGTTGTTTCTATGGAAACGTCTACAGGTGATTTGTATCCCAAGGGAACTGATTAATGGGATAAAAAGTAGCCTATGTTTGATTCCAGAATTAGAATTATTTGTCTACAAAATTTCAGCCCGACCCGTTTAGTAGTTTTGGCGTGAAGAGGTAACAAACATCCATCCATCCATCCAAACTTTCGCATTTATAATATTGGTGTGATATTAGTGAGATGTAGTAGTGTGCATTTTATCATTTTAACTAAACATGAACGAATAAATTACGTATCCTTATCCTTTCAACAACAAATCATAATTTTATGACAACGATAGCGCCATCGCAAAATAAATCAGACACTTTATACTGCTCTATTGTTGCACTATCAATAAACAGAATCCTATCATTTTTTGCTCAGCTCTAGCATCTTAGGGTCAGGTATGAAAAGCGATTAAACAGATTTTATCTAACAGCAATTTGCGGTAATATATGACTTAATCCAAGATGCTTCGGATTCCGGACCGCTGGATTATTTTATGAGCTTATGCGATCAGTAAAGTTTCAAATAGGTAGTAAGGACGCATGGTCATGTTTTAAGTAGTATGAATTTAAAATGCTCACGCGCTGTTTTAAAAAATAAAGATAAAATCTTGTAGCTTTTCAGATTCAGATTCCTTTATTGATTCCTTTTGTCATACATCATACAAATAAAAAATGTACAAATTATTGTTGCTTAAATTAAATGGGCTATGACTCGTCCAAAGTACACTAAATACAATTTCTTTAATCAAAGATGCAGCTGCTCAAGTAATCCGTAAGATATTTCAGTCGTCATCCCTGAGTTAGAAAGATGCAGGCTCAACTCAGCTGACTCGAGTGGTCCCGGATCGGAAGACAGGACGGTGCTGGTGGTTTATGGCTCAAATATTAGATAAATCATAAGTTTTATTGCTGTTTCCCGTTAATGCACCAATTTGTAGTGTCTTATATGATTAATATACTGTTTTGACTTGCGATGTGAGAAGTTATAAAATTTATTGGGTTTGATTGTTTAATTTTTTTTTGGGAAAGAGCCGTAAGAGGTTGAATAACGTGAGATCATATCGTTACTAAACCTAAATGCTCATATTACCTAAATCGCTAAAATAATACCTAAATGTCTTATTATATTTAACCGAGATATTTATCTTATTATATTGAATTTTAAAAAGCCATGATGTAGAACTAGCATAAATTACATTAATGTAAATAAATGGGCACTTGCTTTCATCATAGATTCCTTTATTAAGTTTGTATTTATAAAATATGAAAAAATATTGGTGTCAGTTAATTTGATCAAGGCCACTAAAATATCAGACAAAAACACATTCTTTATACATACATATATCCAAAATAATCTCCAACCTCTCATCAGCGAAATCAAAACTGACGTTTACGACATCCAACAAAAAGCTAAAATAAATAAATTTAAAATACAAAGAACACGCGATTAAGCTATAAAAGGCTACTGTTTTTTAACACATCTTCCCGGAACATATAAAACCTACCCTTAACTACAACGATTTGTTTATAACGCTTTAACAAGAAAACAGCCTTAATAAAGTAATAAAAATACGAGAAAGGATGGGCTGGCTTTAATATTGCTATTAATATTCAATTTTACCCTCAAACTTTGCTACTTCAAAGAAAAATCTGAGATGGAAATCTAAGAGTTTCGACTTACGACGTAGTTTCTTAGTAGGCGTCGACATTTGGGGGTTATTTTGAGAGATTGTATGTGTGTGTGCGAATTACCTGTGTGTGGAATGTAATAAGCACGTGTTGACACTTCAATGGTTAATACTTTTAGGGATACGGAACCTTATTATTTTTATGAATCTTTTAACAAATTTTCAGTTTGTTTATGATACGTGCCAAACTTGTTATTTATATTTCTCTGTATAAATATAGATTTATAAAATATTGTTTTCTTTATTTATTTCAGACAACAATAGATAACTAGACAACAACAGATTTTATTTAGCTACTAAATATTTATCCATAGTAGTAAAAAGAGCCTACGGGAAGCTAAGCCTACACCACCGTCTGTCGGTCTGTTCGTTTGTTACAACCATCTTTTTGTTATCATCCTTAACGAAACGAGTCCATTTTTTCAGAAATTAATTTTACCACTACCACGACAAAATAATAAAAGAAAATGTTACATAAGTGCTACAGAACGGAACTCTAAGTCTGCGAGTCCGACTGGGACTTGGCCGTTTTTGTTTTTGTAAGAAACGCTTTTTCTTTTTTTTTTACTTTTTCGGCCTATTTCATCCTACGATTAAATGTAGGTGTTTTGTGTAGGCCATGTAATCTTAACTGATTTAGAACGGGTGATAAGGTCTTGTCATTTTAAGCGTAGTGTAGGTGTTTTCATGCAAGGTAGGAACGTAATCTACGTAAGAAGTGCTTGTGATTTAATCTTCAATCTTCATGTTTTGTTATAATTAGAAGTGTTTTATGCAATGCAAGACAAATAATAAAATTATACCCATATATACCTACCTAAATGATTTAACTACCTATTATATGATCTTGATTGAAAAATATATTTTTAGCAATTTAGGTAAAAAAATATTTTCTTACATTTTGATAAAAATCTACCTTGAGGGCGTTGGAATACATAGCGCGGAGATTTTTTGTGACGTTTAATTTTTTCTGCGTTACACAATGTATAAAAATTGCGGAAAATGCGGCAGATTACTTTTCGTAGTTTCCGGCGTAAATCGATCGAGTTAACAATTCTAGATTTGTTTAAAGAGTCACCAAAATCTACTACGATAAAACATAAAAAATAGTTCAGAACTGGCCGAAATTCTCCCGAAAACTCGGCAGACACACCTGAGTGTTGTGACTTAGATGACGCGATATCATAACGCGTAGATTTACGACGTCGTAAACCCGGCGCCCGCGCACCACAATGCCTTGTTGACAAAATGGGCACCTTTGAATAGGTGGAAAGGTTTGTGTAGATATGGATAAGAACAAGAAATAAATTAGCTGAAAGTGCTTGCTTACAAAGTACGGCAATACGGTTTAATATTTTTTAATAAGTTGTATTTTGGTAGGCTAGATGGTTTTAAGAAAATTATTTTCAATATTAATTTAAAAATATGTTTGAAATAGCTTCTTAGAAACTATTTTGCAGCTGATCCAATTATTTTCTAAAATAACTTATTAAATTATAAAGTTAAAAAAAAATTGTTTCTAACTACATTTATCACGACAGAGCGTTATATTTCTTTTGGACTTGAGTTTTTTTCTGGAATGTTTTTACTTAATAATTATGCAATATAATATGCTCTGCAATATAATAATATAAATAAGCTTGAGGTCACAAATTTGGATTATTCATTCTTGGGTTAAACATCATGGGCAAGTCTGCGGAAAATCAGAACTACCGGAATTGACGCCCCGTATTTTCAGGCGACAAGGTTACTTGACTATAAAGTTGAATAAATATTTTTCTTTCAATATAAAAAAAATATTTAACATTTTCAACCATTAAACGTCATCGCTTAAAACTTTTAACCCATGTAGTCTGATCCACTTTAACCTATACCATCCCCCACTACCACTAAAAAGGTATCAATCCGTCCTACCATCATAACCTACTCTACAAAAACCGCCTATTCATACAACTCGTAATTTCCACATTTTATTGCCTTGAGAACGGTAGCTGTTCGTGATAATTGCTTTTGAATTCGGTAGGTATTTATGGAATTTGATCGTTTTGAGATAGGCGCTTTTTGGTAACGGGAGGGCGATTTAGGGATCCCATGTAATTCCCATTCAATAAAATATAATTTTTAACTTACTTCAAAAAGGCGCGGAGGTTCTATGTATGGTTTTATGTATGTTTTTTTGTTTATAATGTACTAGCGGCTCATTCCGGCTTCGCACGGGTTGACATTCATTTTTTTAACATATAAATATAGCCATGTTACTCAGGATGGATAACGGTCTAATGGTGAAAGAATTTTTGAAATCGGTCCAGTAATTTTTCGGTTTATTCGTTACAAACATACAAAAAAACAAATCATTCCTATTTATAATTTTAGATGTCGTCGATTTCTCAGTAAATTACAAGCGATTTTGATGTTTCTTTCGCTATTGGATAGCTATTAGAATGATACAGAACTAAAAAATAGTATATCTAAACATTAAGATATTTGAAGACGAGTTTTAGTTTTTTAAAACAATAAAATCATTAATCTTTCTAAACTGACGCATTTTGAGTTGTGCGTTAATTGACACCCTCAATTTTGTAGGTACCTATCACTTGGTCGAGTTAAAAAATCATAAAACATGAACAAAATTAAAAATTTTAAATGCCCCCACAGGTTTTCATGAAAAATGGTTAAGAACACTCGGGATAAAATTATCTATGACACAAAACAAACTAAACGAAAATTGGTTCATCCGTTTGGAAGCTACTATACCACAGACAGATAAACAGATACACAGACAGACACGTTAAACTTATAACACCCCTCTCTTTTTGCTTCGGGGGTTAACTACACGATATTGGTTTTGCAACTAGTACAATACAAACCCCCTTCTTATTTGGGTTTATCTAGCAAGAAAAATTCACAGTAGCAGCCCGGAGTCAAGATGTTGGCGGTGTTACACCCCTGTGACTCGGACACGTCTTAACTTTGGTCCTGCGCTTGACCTCTCCCCGGTCGTGTCGATCTGCCGTCCCATCGGATTATGAGAGTTTTTTCTTCGTTGTTTTTATGGAATCGGTTGAAGATTAATTCTATCTAATGGCTACTGATTTATGAGATAAAAAGTATTTTTTATTTCAGGCCTATAACTGTATGCAAAATTTTTGAACGATCCGCGCAGTATATTTGGCGTGAAGAGGTAACAAACATTCAACCAAACATCTTAACATCCAAACTTTCGAATTTATATTATACTAGTTTATGTCCACGGCTTCGCACGCGTTGTTTCTATGGAAACGTTTAAAGGCGATTTATATCCCATGGGAACTTATTTATGGGATAAAAAGTAGCCTGTGTTTGATTCCAAGATTAGATTTACCTGTATACAAAATTTCAGCCCGATCCGTCCAGTAGTTTTTGCGTGAAGAGGTAACAAACATCCATCCATCTATCCATCCATCCATCCATCCATCCAAACTTTCGCATATTATAATATTTGTGTGAAGTGTGATAGGTAAAATTATATTTGATATTTGTAATAGGTAAAACATTTATTTCAAGCTTAAGCTAGCATACAAAAAATAAACAAACAAAATGAAACGCCAACGTGTAAGAAATCAACCCTGCAGCGAGCAAATTAAAAGTGTCCCGTGATAAAACAGGATGATTAATGCGCAAAGAAATTAATATTGTGTGCGATAACTCCTATCTCGCTTTTCTTATTAATGGTGGAAGAAATGCTGGGTTTTTCGTAGCTGGTTTTTTCGCAGATGCTTTTTTAATTTCAGTATGTCTGCGAGCAAGTGAATTTATTTGGTAGGTAAGTTATTGTATTAATACAATTAGTCTGCTTGTGTGTGATTTAATTCTGTGTCTGATGTACCTAGTTTTCCGAAGCTATAATTTTCTTCACGTACCTACCCACTTAGGATAAGAAAATTGAATATTTTAGACTCAGGTAGGTATATTATTTTACAGTTATGGCCTGCCCCGATTGATGTCTTGCCACAGTTAACCATTAAGTTATTTTTCAGGTTTGCAAAATCCAATAAAATTTGGAAAATTCCTTCGAAAATACTTTGGTTAATGTGTGATGACTTGTTTGTATGAATGCGAAAACACATTTTTTTTTTCACTTATTCCAAATTGTGAATTCGAAATTAACTTCACAAATTGTTTCCTCGAGTAGGTCATTATTGTTGGACTCTTGAAGTTAATAAGTATAATACTTGAGTATTAATTTTCTATGAAAGTCCTTTAGAAGATAAACCATTCTAAAAATGCACGCCCCATCCACGAAACGTAATACAATCGGCGTTCATTTTTAGAATCGTTTATCTATATCTACAGTTTCATGCGCCATGATCACGGAATAACTAATACTAATAATATCAGTTATTCCCTGATAATAATTTAATAAGCTTACTACTCAAATCATTGCAAATATCAAGTTGTAAATGACTTTAGTGGTAATAACCATGGTGGATTTAAAATTTTATAGTTGTCCATTAACACTTTGACTGCCGCCAACGCACAGACATGTAGAACATCTTCTAACACAGCGACGACCTGCCCTTCCGGGTGCTTCCGGATCGTATCGCTGAAACTTGGCAGTGAAAGCGTTAAATGAAGCATAAACCTAGCTATTCCCTGACTGAGCCTAGACACCAAAATAATCTTAGTTCTTACCCACCGTCCACCTCCCTGAAACTATCTGGGTGAACCGTAGAAAGTTTTTTTACAACGACTCACCTTTGTTCACCTGGGTGACCCTTGGAAAATATTTAGTTTTCACCGTCCACCTTGTTATATACACTCTTCAGATTTCAACTGCATAGAGTTTATGATTATTAATGGCCTATTTAGATGTTTTGTTGACATTTGTTGTTCAACATTGACAGTTTATAAGTAAACCGATTTATGTTTTTAAAAAAAAATACTTACTTTTTAATCTTTGGAAGACAAGACATTCCAAACATCACGTAGCATTATGGCATCACCTCATGTATAATCATCGACTCTACCCGTGACCATACGTCCGACTTTTTCTAACTCACATCCCATGCTACCTTCCCTCTCGCTCCAACCCGTACACTCCACCGGGAAATGAACAGAATTAGGTGCTTTGACAGAATCTAAAGGCGTTGATGGATTTTCCTTTGATCGCACGCGTTGGGAAGACTGAGGTGGTTTTCTCACTTACTTTACACGGAAATAAAATATTTTCGAGTTGCGTTTTCTTCCTTTAAGAGTCGGAACTACGCTGAGTCATATGCACGGTTTTATATTTATATATATTTTTAGTAATATACACTTGTATTTAATTTACCTGTATTTTTTTAATAAGCAATAATAATATTGAATACCTATCAGAGCATTTCGTAGGTCACGTGCTCTAAGAGATATAAATAATTTTTTTTTAAATATTATTAATTACTGTATTTTCAAAGAAAATTATAATCAAATACTTAATAGAAACAAATTAGAACTAGTGTTTATAATTGAAAAAAAATTAGCTAACTACAAACTCTTGCAAACAATCTACAGGTAACTCAACTGTTAGTGTGAGATAATGTACCTAGATAGAGTACCTGGAAATTTTCTTCGAGGTTTAAAAATCTGATATGTCTTTGGTAGGTAGGAATACCTATTACTGGAAAGTAATCATTAATAGCCATTTACGTAATATCATCACATGAATGACCATCAATTATTTCATTCATTCAAAAAGAAGAACACGTCAGTTACATACAAATCACAGATTTAACAACAGTCGCTACTCGTACTTCATTTATAGTGCTACTAACTTATCTGCTCTTTGCGAATTACAAAAGTACATTTCTTAAAAGTCCTACTGTCATGAACTTGTTCGAAAGCAAACTGAAAGAGATGCTCATAAAAAAATGTTTTTACGAACTTGACGACTTCTTCGATTCTTTTAGCGACTCGCAAATTAAATTATAAATTGGTTATATTCATCTTTATTAGAAAGGCACGATACCTGCCAGTCTTCTATTGCAACACCCTAAATGGGTACATACGTACAGTGATCTTAACATAAACTCACCTAATCACTAAGACCTGATTGTATGAATGCAATAAATAAAATACTGAAATACTGAATACTGAATAATGAGCATCTAAATAGCAGGCCATAATGGAGATTACGTATCTAATTTGAATTTTGTGACGTGTCCAAGAGTCCTGAAGGTTTAAAGGAAATAAAGCACTTTGATATTTGATATTATAGAATATAATAGAATATGTATCTATTTATTTACAAAAGTATACATACTTTAGGCAGAATTGCACCATTAAACTAGCGTTGGTTAGTGTTGGTGCTCACACTAGTTTTGTACATTCCAATGGGACTATCTTGTCCACACTGCGACTAGCACCACGCTCAGGATATTTTTGTCAAGAAACGGATTTTCATAATATTAGGACAATTGATTAAGCTGACGGCTAACCAGTAGATATATTGGTGAAATACCATAAATGTGTATTTTTTACCATAAACCTGTCCCTTTTTAAAGTACGAAACGTTGGTGTTCTTCCAACACAAACAATTCGTAGTTAACCCACTTACATCCGTAATGAAAACCATAACGGTGGTTACAGGGCGTAATGTACCATTCGCAACGAACATGATACGTTACACCGAGTGCTAAAATCACACGTTACATTACGCCCTGTACAACCAACGGTCAGTGGCTTTGAAAAACAAGATGAAAACGTTTGCCCTGATTCAAGTTACGGCCAGCTACACAGCTAAGTTGATAGCACTGTAGAACACGCACGAGTGAAGATCCGTGATAGAATCCGTATTGTTGTCTCTCTCTAACTTGAAGATAGAGGGTTGATCGATTGAGATGGAGCATTTATGATGGTTTGTTACGAATTTGGACGAATACAGAAAGTACTGTCATCAGCTTAAATGTTGGTAAAATAAGTACGGTAGGTACTCACCGGGGCAAACGTGTTCTTGAGTGGAGACCACGACTCGGCAAACGTAGTGTAGGACGCCCTCCAGACAGGTGGGATGAAGACCTGCGAAAGACTGCAGGCAGATGCTGGATGCGGCAAGCTGAAGACAGGGCGCTATGGCTCTCGTTAGGGGAGGCCTATGTCCAGCAGTGGACTAATATAGGCTGATGATGATGATGATTAGAGGTACTCACCGAAAAATCAATGTCTTTGTAAATTACTCTATAAAAATATTTTCGTTTCCGCTAGTAAAGAAAAAGAACTTCCGATATGCTCTCGATAAAAATAACACGTGCTCTGTTAAAATAAAATATAAAAAATAATATTTATTATACTTTCAACTCAATGTTTAACAATAAATACCAACCCCAAACAGGCCACTGTAACTAGGTGGATCATGGATAGAAAAATTTTCCCCTGGAACACCCAGTTATCTTGAGGTGGCCCACGGAAAGAAAAAAATGTCCCTGGTACAGCCAGGTGTACTATGTAGGTGGACCACGGGCAGGGACCGACAGTGAGTAGACCGTTGACGTCACATGGCATAAATCTTACCGACAAACCAACCTACCAAAACTTAACTTAAGGCATAAGTAGGTAGAGATAAACCATTATAAAAATGAACGCCGATTGTATGACGTTTAGTGAAGGGGGCGTGCATTTTTAGAATGGTTAATCTCTACCCGCATTTTGTTATTAAATTACATTATAACACTTATTTCCGCGTCGGGTTTGTCACCTGATGGTAACTGACGAATGTGGCCGACGATGTATTACGAAGGTCTAGAAGATACCAATACACTCTTGTCTTGAAGAGACCGAGCTTGTAACTGGCCGGAAAAACAGAAGCATGCAACGAGTTCCAAAGTTTGCAAACCTTAGCGGTGCGAATGGTAAAGGTAGAAGAGAACCGCTTAAAGTAATATCCAAGAGATAAGGATGGGAATGCGTCGTTCGCCTGTTTGTCCTGGAGTGGAAGGGAGATGGAGGGACCAAGTTATGAAGTTTTATTCCAGTAAGGTACCTATCCATCTTGATCGCAGAGAATGATTTTAATCATGGCAAAAGTTTATGTAACGGTTATAGTTATGTAAATTTTAGAACCAGATCAGTTATTAGATGAGATGCCAATATATAGGAGTCAAACCCACTGCTTTAGTAGGTCTGAGTTAGTCGGAATAAAATACTAAGTAGGTACAAAAATAATATTGCATACTTTTATCTCATGGCATGCAGTTTCATTTCCTACATCTCGACAAAATCTCTCCACTTTATTTAACCCTACCGGCGACGCGGACCAAAAAGGCCACGTACGCCAATTTTTCTGGTCAAATGCACTCGAAACCCGCTGGCCTTACGTCGCAGCCATCACCGATCTATCAACGACTCCGCGCGCTGAATTCCAAATTCAAAATCACCAATCACGATCCCAATTTCAAATGGACTTAAAGTATCAACATTTGAAAATAGAAAATTCGAACGAAAGAGTTCGGGTATACAGACCTCTTTTGCAGTCTTATAATAATGCAGCTTTGTTTTTAATATATTGAGTTTTATAATAGAAGTAGAAAGGTGGAAAGTCCTTTGGATAAAAGCTCAGGTTTATTTGTAATTGTTTTAAGAATATAAGACTATTTCCTGCTAGTCTTTCGCTCATTGTTTGAATTGATTTCTCTGAAATAGCGATGATGTCATGTTTTTAAGTTGTTTTCATTCTACTTAATAGTAAGTAACATTCTACAAATGCCTATATTGGAAAAGGATCTTAGAAATAGGCGAAATACCTACCAATAGATCTGCTAAATAGGTACCTCATCATCCTATGTCAGTCCACAGCTGGACATAGGCCTCCCCTACTGAGTGCCATAGCACCCTGTCTTCAGCTTGCCGCATCCAGCATCTGCCTGCAGTCTTTCGCAGATCGTCATCCCACCTGGCCGGAGGACGTGCTATACTACGTTTGTAGAGTCGCGGTCTTCACTCAAGAACACGTTTACCCCAGGAATATGTAGGTAGATCTATCAAATGAAGACTACCGAACTATTTACTGCGTAAGATATTATAATTTTACCTACATTGCAAGAATAGATATAGGTAAGTTCTTTTTCTACAATTTTACACAACGCTCTATCATCTTTTCTACGATATAAAACGATAAATTTCTTAACCCTTCACTGCAGGTGGGTAAAAATAATTTATTCAGATAAATCTTGCGAATTTCCGCTGTGCTCGAGTCTAAAGGACCCCAGGGCGTAGTTGAGCATTCTTTTAATGCAGCAAGGAGTTTTTGTCGCGATTTAATGAAAATGCTAATATTAAGTGGGTGGGAATGCTTGAATTTGTTTTTTGTAAGTGAGAAATTTTTCATCGTAATCTTGTTAATTTTCTCCCCTTTATATACTTATTCCTGCAGGAAGTGTTTTCCTCGATTATGGCTTCAAACGCATTGGTATATTTTTTCTTAACAAAAAATTCCGTAAATGTATAAAATTATTGATTTTGATTGTTTTCAGTTAGGCTTCGTACAAGATGTAGATGTAAAAAATACGTTAATAATGACGTTATATTTATCTACTCTGTAGTTATTCAAGAATATGGTGCAATTATTCGGATGCTATACCGAAGCTATACCGAAGCGACAGAAATCAAAACTATCACTTTATTTCCGTTTCAGTGTTTAGTTTTATAATTTGACCTTTTCGAAGTATTAATATATTTATGGAAATAAAGAGTTTTTCATTTAATTTGATTTGATTTTGATTACCGTGCCTATGCCTGATTCTACACACGTCGACCCAAAACAATATATTTTTACGTATTAATCTACTAGCTTATTATATGAAACCAACGAGGTCAATGTCCGATATCTGCGCAGATGTAACAATTACCTAGGTTCGTGTGTGGACGTGGTCACGCAATTAGCTAGGTTCGTGTGTGGACGCGGTCACGTAATTCATCTCAATCTGCTTCTAATGTCCTACCTAACCAACGGTACTAAGTGGTTATTAGGTTAACAAAAACGAGTTGGTTATCACGTTGATCCAATATTAAAAGAAGTTAAATTTAACAATTCATGTGCAATATTTTAACGTATCTAACCTATTATTTATACTCAAATTCTAATAATTTTACTACGTTTCATTTCTTTTTCTAATCTAAAATCAGGAAGCTTTAATTTAGCTCTGTTCTTTGTGCCGCGCGAGTGAATCCGTGGATAAATGCTAGTACAATAATAACATGATAACTAAATTGAGTTCAAAGTTGTTATTAAGTATGCCTTTTGAGAAGAAACTCTGACAATTATTGGCCACATTTTATTAATCTTGTCACAATTAGAAAAGAAGTAGATCACATTATCTACTTGGGTCATAATGCCCCAGGTGTGTCCTTTTACGCAGTTGGATAAAACTGTAGACGTGACATGCCACATTGTTAAATAATTAAATACATATCTATCGACAATTTTAATCAAATCACTTAACTTACTTTTAAAACTAAAACCTATCAATAAAATATTAGAAGGAAAAAACGAAAATTATGTTATTTGTATGAAATTTTTAAAAGTTCATATTAAGAATCGTAATGCATAAGTCATGTCTAAAAGAAAACAACCCCGAGTATTTTTTATTTCGTGTCACCCACAAGATTGCTCTTGTAGCACCGAGGGGGTAAACTTAGTAGAGCTATGAACTTTAGAAGTGTCGTTAATTATGGAGTCAGTTGTAACTGCTTACGACACTTCTCGTAGCCCGAGGCGAATGTTGTTATTTAACTTATTACGTTTACTTAAAAATACTGAAAAAGCAGACAACATTGTTGAGTTTATTTATTTATTAAGTGTTTTGTACAATTAGTGATATTAAACTTTTCAGTTATAATTTAGGTCTGGTACACACAACAAAATGAATAATATACCCACTAAAATATGTATTATTTTGATTAAGTGGATATATTATTAAAGTTATGCCTTTTCACATTTAGTTCTACGTCCTAATTATGAATTTTAAAGCAATGACATAACACATAAATATATTATTTTCCACGAGCATAAGTAAAAATCTTTGCTTGAAATCGATTTCGACTCTATAATTTGATAACTCTACATCTCAATGCCACCGGAGCGAGCATTTGTGGGTAGGTCAAATTTTTGCCGGCTGTCAACACGTCACTGGCATTCTTTTTTTAAATGGCTATAAGTTTCTATTATAAAAAAATATCGCAATATTTTAAAAGACATTTTAATGGTTAGTGTTAAGGTATGTACTGATTTTTTTATTGTATTTAATTTTATTATCATAGTTTGAACTTTGATTTTCTATAATAATAAAAATAAACAGAATTACCAACATCGTAGAATAGCGAACATTGTCAGCAACGTTTGTTGTCTTCAATAAAACATACTATGCGACGTAGTATTATACTTCCTAAAGGTATAATGACGTTTCATACTGTTCGATAATTTTTGAAAAGGAAATGTTTTTAAAACATTGACAATGAAAAGTCTACACAGAAGAAATTGAAAGAAAGAAAAATTGTATGCAAATCGTCGCAGCGAATGGTGTTATGCAAAAACCAACCAAGATATAAAATAACCACTAAAACCATGAAATATTTACACAAATCCTACTAAGCTATACACATAAAAGTAGTTTATACCATTTCTATGGTCAGTATAAATCCTGGTTTAGAAGAGACTATAAATATGTAACACATAAGCTAATACTAAAGGATAATCTTCCTAAATAATGACCATGTTTAATGGTTCTTAGCATACATGTAGATAAAATAAAACATTTATGTGTTTAGCGAGACAGAAATTCTAGGTCGTAATTTTATTTTATTGCGAATTTAAGGAAACTAAATTGCATTTTTTAGAGAGTAAAAAACTAAGTAAAACTGCATTATTAACTCAATTTCGAAATTTCCTTTACGCCCTTTGAGCCCAGAGCACGGAATAACTATATAGTACTAAGAGGTAGATAAGATAAAACATTTTTATAATCACTAAATATTTTGACATTTTCATAAGAAAGTAATCCGTTTTCAGATTCTTTATTGTCCACTCAAAACAAAGCTGAAAAATATTTAAAAACTCTAGGTGAACTAGGTGTCTGTCTTTGCCAACTCATCCCTATGTCCACTGCTGATCTTACCTTTTCCAAACGAGGGGACTTGGGGTTTAGGTCTCTGTCTTTTCAGCCGTCAGTCATAATAAAACAAACATTTCAATAACATCTTGGTGTTTGGTGCATGAAACCATTCAAAGGTGTCTACTAACTCTAACACGGCCAATTGAAAAATTGCTTCGCGTTATTGAGTTCTACGTTTCGAAAAAATTCCACTTACACCCTTATTATTAAGTGACGAGAAAAAAGAAAAATGCAGTTACGGGCACAGTGAAGCGAGAGATAGCTGTGGTGATTTGTAAAAATAATATTTTGACCAGAGCATATCCAATCTATGCAGCCATTTAAATAATTTTTCATTGCGTAAGTACAGTTTTAAAAATAACAGTAGAGTTTTTTAGTTAAAGTAATTATAGTTTTTCTTATTTAAGTATGTTTTGTGTAGTGCTAAATATATTTTTTTCCATTTCATTTCATTATTATTCAGATTAGCACTTTGCTACGGATAGAAAATATTTATTTACTCTACATAAAAAAGAAATTTAATTTCCTGGATTATTCCAAATCTACTGGGTGTTATAAATTATTACTTTCGTTACACTTTCTTCGATCTGCCTTTGCCTGCCTTTTCTTTGCTTTCATATATTAATGCGTCATACAATAATACTCTATGACGTATTAATGTATATCTCTGTTCGTAGTAGTTCTTGTCTCCGTTAGTAGACAGTAGACAAGTTAACTGGATTAAAGTATTTTTTATTACAATTTAATATTATCAGTGACAAGCAATGTAGCTATAGCATAGGCTGTAGATGATGCTCATCATCAGGGAACCTATAAGAGGAAGGGCAGCTTCCTTCTACATATGTTTACAAGCTTTAATTTAACTTGCAATGTATGTAACTATGTTTGTTCGGGTGGAATCTCGCAACTCAATTTTGAAGCAGATATGAAAATGAATGAGTTTAACTTGACTAATTATGGACTATAAAACAAACCTTTGAAAATTAAAATCTAGGAAACAATGTAACTTAAATGTGCATCACATTTAAGTTAAAAGGGTAACTGGCCACAGTGAGAATAACAAAATATTTATCACTACCAACTATTAAAGGTTAACTGATTGAGCTGAAATTTTGTATACACGTTTAGTTTGAATGACAATGCATGAAACCATATACCTAGACTATACGTAAACAGACATTACCGTACCATACCGCCTGCCAAGCGTGGTGATTGTGGTGGTCCCCCCCTTGTTAGGGGCAGGCATGTGCAGCAGTGGACATGTGAATGCTGAAGAGAAAGTAGAAGTGACATAGCCGTTTAAGTTTAGACTGTGCCACGGTCGACGGAGCGAGAAAAATGTTAAAGAAGGGGAGTTAATGTAATCTCCCTTAAACTGGAGTCGGCAATTTGGGGAAATTAGTAAAAATGTCTTTGCAGTTTAATGTTACGCAATTTGACTTCATGATTCTCTTTCGGATTGGTGGAAGTACATGCCACAAACAAAAAGTTGGTGAATTTCATAAATAAGTCGCCGACTTCAAAGTAGGTATGTAGTTTTTTGTATGTATACGCTTCTACAACAAAACTCCTAGTGAGTTGCAAAAATTATCAGTAAATAAATTCAAACAAATTGTCAAAACCTTGCTGTGCAAAAAGGCTTACTATAAAATATCAGATTATCTAGAAGATAAAAAAGCTTGGAACGGGTTTTGCTCCAACTCGAAGAATAACAACTAACAGGCTAAAGGTTTCTTCGTCGCTTCTTTACTTTGGTCTACATACCGAAGCGACAGAAATCAAAAATATCACTTTATTTCCGTGTCAGTGTATAGTTTTATAATGTGACCTTTTCTAAGTGTACATTTATTGTATTTATGGAAATAAAGAGTTTTTGATTTTGATTTTGATTTTTTTGATTTTACTATAAAAACTATCGTAGTTTGACGAATTCATTACGGATGTAAGCGGGTTAACTACGTACCTTATTTGTGTTGGAACGTTGGTGTTCTTCCAACACAAATAAGGTTTGTAGTTAACCCGCTTACATCCGTTAGGTATGTACTTATAATGTACCTAAGTTTTTTGTTATTCGAGTGCTCTCACATTCGGGGTAATTTCTAAAAACTCAAATAATATCCCGAAAAAATGTCGACTTCGACGTAACAAACTAAAGTTCCGAAGTTCGTCGAAGTCACAAAGTCAGATAACAAAACTCAAATAGCAGTGAAAGGGCAGGGCACAAAACTAAAAAATCAACCTTTGCCGTTTTAATAATTTGATTGAAAAACTAAAAACCGTTACACTTATTTTTAAGTTTTCGGAGAAATAGCTCTCTCGGCAATAGCGAAAGAATCATCAAAATCGCTCCACGGAGAAATAGACAGAACATACAAAAAGTAGAGCCGAACCCCTTTCTTTTTAAAAGTCGGATAAAAACAACAGCTAAGCTTTTATTTGAAGACAAGATAAGTGAAGACATTTTCAGTCGAGATTGGCTGTTCTATCAAGTATTTTTTTTAGTGACCTATATCTGAATTCTCTCTATATCTGAAATCTATAAAAGCTCGCACTAACTCAAACTCATAACAAAATAATTTGATTGTTTCGAAAAAACTAAAAAACCACTTCAAATGCCTTTTGTTTAAGTTCTGCGAGACGAATAGGTATAAGTACGAATCCCTCTGGAATATTTTTTATTGGAGCATCTCTGATCTCAATGACGATTCTGCAATTCGTACAATATAAATACTCTTTATTGCACACCAAGATAAAGTATAAAAATAACCATAAAACACCAAACTTCTTTTGTTTTACCAACGAAGTGTCAAAAAGCTCGAACAAGCTTGCAACCTCCTGAAGCGCGGAGTTTTGTGCGGATCAATCAAGCTCCCTCCGTAACTAAGCATCGCACACGCGGGCTGAATAACTGATGTGCAAACTCATATCCGGTGGTTCTGTTGTCACAGTGTTACCAGCTACTGGCGGGATGTTGGGGTGAAATAGCTAGTCCGCTATCACAACATCCCTCCAGCACACAGAAGGTCGAAAAAGAGTGTCACACAACATTCGGAAATTTTGTGATAACCTCCTCCATGTACAGTGGCGTTCATAGATCGGTGAACCCTTGACGTCTCTGTTTAGTTACTATAATACTTCATTGCCTCTGTGTTACCAGCTACTGGCGGGATATTGGGGTAGAATTACGGACTATGCACACTGAAGGTCGAAAAAGAGTGTCAAACATTCAACAATGGCGTGTATAGATCGGCGAACTCCTGACGTCTCTGTTTAGTAACTACGTATAATACTTGCCTCTATGGTTCATAATAATGGTTAATAGGTAGGTTTGGGATGAATTTAAATCAAAGCATACGATTTGAAGCTAGTTGACAGCATGAAATAACCGAGTAAATGATTCTAAATGACCTAGGCAACAGGCAACGGCCTGTTGTTCATCCGTTGATACAACCTAACTACAAATTTTTACTTGACTTAGAAAATTTTCAAAGGTGTTATATTATAACAGAGGTAAAGTAAGCGTAGGACGCCCTACGACCAGATTGTGCGATTACGGTAAAATATCCCATTCAATGAATCGCCATCGGAGGAAACTGGGTATATGTCTTGTATTGAAAAGACTCAGTTATTTTTAGGGTTTATTGGATAATTACAATACAGCTTGTAGTTAATAAAATGAGAGATCGCGGGTATAGAATTGTGCGCGTGCGTTCGACGCCGCGTCTCGTTGGGGAATCTCTTGAGGGGTGCGGCCGCGGTGGTGGGGCGCACCGCGCTCGGCGCTGATGCGAAGGTGTCACGCTGCGCGGCGTGAACATACTCCGGGGGGTTGGAAGCTTGTTTCCAACTTTATCGATTGGTTATTGTTGGTCTTCAAATGATGACAGTATCAGGCACATGCAGTTGAGAGCTCGTCTCACTGTTCCTCGATTTGTGTCTACATTGGCAACTCAGCATACTCCGTCCTTGCCTTCGTACAATTTGCTGATACGGCCCATTTTCCAGTGATGTGGAGGTAGGTGGTCCTCTTTTAGTAGGACAAGGTTTCCAATTTGAAGCGGGCTTCGATTTTTCTCCATTTTGTAGTTCTGCCATGAAGTCTTTTCGCCATCTCTCCTAAGTTGCTGCCGGACTCTGGGGCTCGATGCGCTGGTATCGGTTTGGGCTCGCTGAGTTGACAGGTCGTGATGGTACAGACGTCAGCGGGCGGCCGATTAAGAAGTGCCCGGGAGTAAGGGAATTGAGATCAGTAGGGTCAGAACAGAAGATAGGGGAGAATTAGGACGGGAATTGAGGATTGCCTCTATTTGTGTGAAAAGCGTCGCTAACTCCTCGAACGTAAAGGGGTACTGCTAGCTACGCATTTTAAATAATATTTAACGGATTTAACGCTTGCGTCCCATATCCCTCCGAAGTGAGGCAAATATGCGGGTGAAAACATAAGTTTTATGTCCTCATTGGCAGCGTAATTCAAAACTGTATGACGGCTGGACCGTGGAATAACGTTACCTAACTCATTGTTTAAGGTCAGGTAAATTGCTAATTTTAGGTTGTATTATTTGACTACGCATACGTACGCATAGCATAATATTTCTTTTTGTTATGATGATGACGCAGGCCAGGCTTCTGCCACCCAGTGGCCAGAACTTCTCGCGCACAGACGACAGAAGAAGCTGAGGACCTGCGTGAAATAAACGTAAGTACTCTTGGTTCATTATTAGTTTAGTTAAGTGATGTTTTGCATCGAGTGTTTTTTAACATATTGAAAGTTAGACTGAGGTAATCTATATCATAGTCGTACTATACTCATTTTGATACAAAAATGAACTAATTGACAATAATTTGCTTTTATAGTGCAAGGGTTTGCCATTTTAATATTTTTATGATTTTGTTATTAAAGATTTATTTATTTAATGTCTTAAGTAAAGACTCGGCTTGAAAATATTTTAATAAAATAGTTTGAAAACGTTCAAGTTCGTCAACCTTTAATAGATCGGTTAATTTAATATCTGACTTTTTAGTATTATTGTGACAATTACTGTTATGTAATTTTATAGGCGTATAGATAAATTATTTTTATCATTACAATAGTTTTTTAGTTCTATAGGTACTTAATTGGACTTCTCATTAGAAGTTTTACTAACGCATAAGGTTATGGTTTTTGCAAAGGGTAGTGTGAGGTTGAGTGCCTACTAAACATTCAGCTTGCTTTTCCTTCAGGGATGAAGGATCCTCCCACCACTAAAAGAAGCCTGCAGGTGCTACGGATCGATGCTCCTAGAAGCTAAGTATGCAGGATTTAATTTGGTTGGAATATTATTTCCATTGATATTAATAGTATTAATATTTATGACTTTTTTTTTTTGATAATTTTCTTTATTATTTATTTTGTTTTTTAGGTTATTAAAACATCTCATTGCAGTAGGGAATGAGTTGCCAAGCGCCTGCTCAGGGGCTTCCTGCAGCGGCATCATGACATAAATCGGCCGTCGGGTGAGCGACGATTATTTTTTATAAAAAGAGATTTACAAAATTGTTTCTTTATTGATTTGCTATTTTTATCTGAGGGCAATTCTTCGACCTCCCAGATTTTTTGGATAGTATGATGGATATCTTGAAGTGATATCGTAGAATTGGTTTGCACAAAGTTGCATTGGGTATTAGGATTATAGTAGGATTCCCCAGTTTGACCCGCTACTAACCATCCTAACAAGCTATCTTGTAAAATAGGTTTATTAGAACCCAACTTTATTTGTTTGGGATTTATTATGTTGAAAAACTCATCTGCACCAAGCAGAATATCGACATTGGAAGGTTCATAGAACAAGGGATCCGCGAGAACAATGTTATCAGGCAGGCCTAATCGCTTCACATCAACTTGGACCGTAGGTATTGTGCCAGTAATTTTAGGTATTACTAAACAGTTAACATTCGCACTGAACGAATTAACTCGAGACTTTAACAAAATATTACATCTTTCTGACACTTTACACGCCACATTGTTTATTCCGGACACATTAAATGAATTTATTTGTTTTGTTTTTAATCCCATTTTATGTTTCAGATCATCGGTGATGAACGAAGATTGGCTTCCAGTATCCAACAACGCACGGGCAAGGTAAGTACGGTTGGTATGAGTATTTACGACCTCAACTTGAGCGGTGCATAGCAGCACTTGGCCTGAGGAGACAGCTGATAAACTAACCGGTACGTCACATGTCGACGACTCGGTACTTTCGGTGGCTACGTCGCTAACCGCGTTTTTGTGCAAAAATGTGTTGTGTTTGTCTCGGCAGACGCGGCATAAACCTTTTAACGTGCACTCCTCAGCACTATGTCCGCTGCGAAGACAGTTTGAGCATAATTTGTATTTGGAAACCTCAGCAATTCTGTCGTCTATGCCCATGGCCTTGAACTTGTTGCATTGATGCACTTGGTGATTGGTCTTTTTGCATATAAGACATGCCTTTTTGTTGGAACCTTCCAACGCAGTAAAAGTTTTAATATTTGATTTATTTTCCTTTTGGTTATTTTGTGTGTTTTTTGTTTCAAAATTACTGCGGCTGCAGTATGCAGTTTCTAAAACATTAGCACGATTGTCAAGAAACTGTTTAAATTCTACCAGAGTAGGTATATGCGATAAGCACCCTTTATACTCCTCCCATTTGTTTGCAGTTCGGGGATCTAATTTTGCTGAGACCAAAAATATAACTAACGGATCCCAACCTGACGTAGGCACTTCAAGGGTATTGAGCGCGTTTAGATTTTTGAATACTAGATCATTTAAATATCTCAATGATATGAAAGATTCCTTTTGAATAGGTTTGAGGCTCACTAATGCGTTCAAGTGGTTATTTATTAAAATGTTTTTATTGTTGTATCTATCACATAAAACCTTCCACGCATAATCGTAATTTTTTGCTGAAAAGTCTATGGATTTTATTACGACACTAGCACTTTCCACTAACGCGTTCCTCAAATAGTGAAATTTATTGATCGGTGCGATTGAGTTGTTGTCATTAATAATCGAATCAAAGGTGTCTCGAAACTCGATCCATTTTGTATAGTTGCCATCAAAAGTAGGCAAATTTATTGTTGGGAGTGTTATTGAATTGTTAGCAGCATGACAACAACTTGATTTTGCCGAGCTATGTTCAAAATCTTTATTTTTGGCTGAAAATGCATCAATAATCTCTTGCGCTAAAGCTATTTGAGAATAAAACTCGTTTTCAGTTAAATCTCTTTGTAAAATCTGCTCGTTCAGATTTTCAGACATCTCTTCAATCTCACTTTGTACAGTGTCAAAATTAGACAATAATTCTTGTAAATGATTTAATCGCAAGGATAGTTCCTTTATTTCTAAACTGGTAAGATCGGCAGATTTTATTCTGTATTTTTGTATAAAGTTTTTACATAATGAAAGTCTACTTCTAATCCCTCCGCGTTTACGGGATAATGTTTTTAAGTGTTCTTTGGGATCATTTTTATTTATAGACTCAATGTTTATGATTGGAATTGGACTTTTTGATCTTATTGTATTAGATTCATTTTCAGCCATTTTGTTTATTTCTAACTTTGTATTTATCTAGGTAGATATGCAATAATCGTATCAAATTACCGAGAACAATGAGTTAGGTATAAGTTATTGTAAATAAATTGTGCACTCTGACCGTTAACAATCCAGCAGTCACCAGTTCAAACCACAGCTGCCGCTGAGCCCGCGGCAAGACGAGCAGCACAGCACAGCACGGCAGAACTGCCGCACAGCACAGCACAGCACGCCGCCAGCAACACCAGCTACGTCGAGCAAGACGCAGCCGAAGCGCGACGAGGGTCGAGGATATCAAGCCTGGAATAGTCGGCAAAAGCGTTGAAATAAAATGCTATGATGAGTGCATGAAACGGGTTTTTTTCTTTAAAAGTACCTAACTAACAAAGGGGTATTGATAAGTAGCAGAAATGAAATAAATTTAAATTTAGTTTCCGCGTAGTGACAAAGATAAACTACCTATAACTAAGTTATTTGTAACAAATTATTAACAAATCAATATATTTATGTATTTATTTGAGTTTGTAGTTTATTAGAACAACAAAATAATGTATTATTAATGTTCGTAAAGTTATTATTTATTGAAAAGAAAGGCTAACGTACTTTGCAACGTGGGCAAATTCTTCGCCAAAGGTTATGCGAGTTCAAGTTCGGCGCAGAGATAAGGAAGGCTGCACTAATTAGGGTCATAAAACCTCACAATATTTATGCAAAAGAATATTTACGTTACCTAAATAGGCTTGAACAGCATAGAAAAGAATGGCTCACAAAGGCAAAGAGAACAAGAAATTAGCCAAAAACGTATTAAAAATGGCGGACAAGAAAAATGGACTTTGTCTGTGCAAATAAATAAGGCAAGGATGGTACGCATATAGCAAGATACCGCCCTTAAAGTGCTTCGAAGTAGCTAGGCATTCACACAGCAAATAGAAGTTTGAGATTAGGAACAGGGAAAGTAAAAGGAATAGGCTTACTTTCTTTGTTCGGCCGGCGCCTTGTCGTTTACGGGTACCAATCCAATGACACGACTCCTGCACTCCGGCTTCCTTTACAACGGCATCCAATTTCCTTGTCCTGTCACGGTCGCCAATATGTCTTGTATTGAAAAGACTCAGTTATTTTTAGGGTTTATTGGATAATTACAATACAGCTTGTAGTTAATAAAATGAGAGATCGCGGGTATAGAATTGTGCGCGTGCGTTCGACGCCGCGTCTCGTTGGGGAATCTCTTGAGGGGTGCGGCCGCGGTGGTGGGGCGCACCGCGCTCGGCGCTGATGCGAAGGTGTCACGCTGCGCGGCGTGAACATAAACAATATCGGTTTCCATCACATGGTATAAGAATTAATGCAATCAAAGAAAACTCAAGTGTGAGTAATACGACAACTGACTTTGACTTAGGTTATATCTTGGCATAGACGTGAAAATTTCCGTCATCGATCGGCTTCGCCTTCCAGAAAGTTGTATGTATTTTTTAGTACCATATTGGAAACTGAAATTGTTTATGCCCAATCTCCCCGGATGGACCATTCATTGGGAATCGGAGATTTTAACGTAATCGCCCGGCCAGGTGAGATCAAGTAGGATGACAGACGACCTGCGAAAGACTGTAAGCAGATGCTGGATGCGGCATGCTGAAGACAGGGCGCTATGTCGCTTATTAGGGGTGGTCTATGTCCAGCCGTGGACTAGTATAGGGTGATGATTATGATGATTAAAGTTTATTTATCAAATTTTCTTGTAGGTAGGGCAAAGCATAACTATAATAGTACGACGATAGAGTCAAAAGTTAATCCAAGAATTAAATTAAAATAAGAATAGAATTGAAAATTCAACCATTATTAGATGATTTATGTAGGTAAACACCCCTTACCTAACACCATAAAACATTTTCTAAGTCAAGTTCAAAAACCGTTCCGTCATCCCTCAAGCCCTTAAAGATAATCTTCAAACAGCAAGGGTGGAAGGGTTATATCGTAATCAGTGCTTTAAATCTCAGCCCTTCAGGGTTGTTTTATTAATTTATTTACAAGTATAACGGTACGCGAATGCAGTAATTGGCCTCATATGTAAAGTTTATTGGGTATTTTGATTTTATCTATTTTTGGTATATTTCTTGTTTAATCCTAGTAAGCATTTAGGTACGTACTTGATTGACAATGCAAGTATCTACTCAAAATCGTTTTCTATGTCCATAATGTATCCCTGGTTTGCCTATTATTAATTGAATTTTGACTACTTGCATCAATATAATATGCTTGCACTATGAATAAAATAATGAGTTGTTTTTGCTTCTACATGAAAGCTCTACTAATGATGAAAGTTTTATGTTGGACCATCTGTATAATCCATTCGGGAAGATTTACTCGTTGGGGAAAACACCACCACAAACGGTCCAGCCCAGCAAGCCTCAGGTAATCTGGAGTTACCGTTTGAAAATTTCTGGTTATCGGTGAATTAACTTTCTTAGTGGGCATTCCGATTCCGTTGCAGATAAGGATATAAAATCTGTCTGGTTGGCCAAATGTAGCAAAAAATATAAATTAAACCAAATTTTTCCACACACTAGAACCATCTAGCAGGCAAGCAATTAAAATTAGAATATCTTAATTCATATCGAAGTATCAGGGTTGCCATCTTAATGTGTGTTTCGTACCCTAATTCTGGGGTAAGTGGGTAAAGATAAACCCTCCTGACTTGTATTGGACATGTTTATTTGCCCTTAAGTGAATGTTATGGTGTATATTTTACAGTTTACGATAACAGTGGCTCTTTCCCTGTGTATGGGGTAATTTTACTCATCCGGGTTGGTACTACAAGTTTACGTCCTAAGGTCTGGAAAAGATTGCTCGCTCGCACTCTATTGAGTCCTAAGGTTTTTGTTTTGGAAAACGTTTATGTCCTGCTACCACCACACATAAATTGAAAAATCTTATATTTTGTTACTTAAATCTGCCATATATAGTCAAGGTCAAAATGTTCATGATTTATCAATCTCCGTCTGAGATTGTCCTTAGAAACTAAAGTGAAACGCGATCGATGCTCCTTTTAAATTATACATTCATAATTTCTTGATTTTATTTTAGGGAGGTATCAACAGCCTATAGTGGGACATCCCCTTGATAAGCGTCTTATTGGCTTTTATCTTATGGGGTGTAATACCCATAATCCCCATGCTGGGCATGCAGGTTGAGGATCACAGTTCGTTGGTAGAATTGTTCTGCAGGGGGCGCTGACTGCTGTCCGTCACCGGTCGATGTCGTAAGAGGCGACTAGGGGATAGGTACTATACGACACCCGCGGGAAGACTTGGGGAGGTGCAAATCCTAAGCTGGCACCTCACAGCAAGCACTAGCCAAGGTCAAAATACCCTAATCCCTTATTATCTCAATCCCTTACGTGTGACATTGTCCTTAGAAACTACAATGAACCCTAAACGTTAACCCATCGGATGTAGGGCGATCGAACCTACTTAATATTCACTATCCGACGCGGGGTACAGACTTAGCTCTACGGTAATATGGCCCACTATGAGTTACTTGTGATTACTTAGATGCTTTTGTATATCTATATTTATTTATTTATAGGAAATGTGCATATTTGTCCTACTAATATTAGAAAGCCGAAAGTTTGTGAAATCTGAATTTTTGTTACCTAGGATCTCCAAAACTACTGAAAAAATCAAGATGAAATTAGGCGTATGTTTAGAGCAAAGCCTAACTTAGATAATAGGACCCGCTACGCGTATACCTGATCGAATATGGTATAAGATAAATTTATAGAAACTGGCTTGATAGTCTTTTCTTTTGTCATCCAATTATCCACCCTGACGCATGACGTCACAAATCCAGGTTCCAGTAAACGAAAACAAAAGAAGATCGTGCCAGCTTTTATAAATTTACCCACAAGCATATTTCTCGCGCGGTATTCGTCTTTTGCGGTATGTGAGGAGCGAGAGGGGGGAGCATGAAAAAGAGTTTTAGCTACGTAAAACAAAACATCGAGCGTGCATAAATTGCAAAAACTGCTAGTTTTGTTCACTTTCCGCCCTCTCACTGCCCGCATAGCATAGTGTGCTTGTATTAAATTGCACTGGTTCGGTTTTATTAAGAATTTTACAGAACTCTATTTCACGATCGATTATAGTCAGGTTCGAGCTAAATCGATTATTGAAAAAGCATGCGCAATCAGTTCGGAATCGATTACAAAAATAGATGTCGCTATAATATTTTGTAAAAGAAAACTGTATTAACTGTATTAATTTTAAAAACCTTTATTCATAAAGAAAATTAGAATCAAATAATAGAAATAAGTTACAACTAGTATTTACAATTGAAACAATTGATCGAACTGCAGACTTTTGCAAACAATCTACAGGTAGCTCAACTGATCCTTATCAATACCAATCGGAAGCGTCCCCAAGACGCTGGCTGCATTGCCCTGCTGTATGGCAATGCTGATGCGCTGCGCCAGATACTCACCAGCTCTCGGGTCACACGTCGCTTCGACCAGACGCTCAGATCATTTTTTAAAAACCCGAAAAGCCTCCGTACCCCATGGACTCGACTCCAAGAGGAGCAAACGTGTAGGCTCTGTCGAGACCTGCATATTTGCGCCTCTTGAGATCTTCGGCCAAATCTGCCGCCGCACCCGCCCTCACGGATGTCCTCGGAAGATGGGAAGGCGCAAGTGTGTCGACGCATGTAGCGTCCCACACAATGGGCCTCCCCAACTCCCATGGGACTAGTGTCGTACCGTCGGGACTCTTACCATCGTCACGTA
This sequence comes from Eupithecia subumbrata, assembly GCA_949316285.1. Lineage (NCBI taxonomy): Eukaryota > Metazoa > Arthropoda > Insecta > Lepidoptera > Geometridae > Eupithecia > Eupithecia subumbrata. The sequence goes on from OX438632.1 coordinate 5,429,457, forward strand.
ACAGACCATTCGGTTCGAGAATAGCTGGTACGTTAGCGGTGACAAAGGCCCGCCGGATGATGTCGTTAACAAGAACAAAATTTAAAATTTAAAAAACCCCCACTGACAGATTTTCATGAAACATGGCTAAGAACACTCGGGATAAAATTATCTATGACACAAAAAAAAAACTAAACGAAAACGGTTCATCATCCGTTTGGGAGCAGACAGACATATACACAGATACACAGACAGGCATGTTAAACTTATAACACCCCTCTCTTTTTGCGTCGGGGGTTAAAAATGATTCTCCTAGCTAGCCGAATTTCGGCAATCGCAGCCAACAGTCTCAACGGGGACTAGCCATGTGTGCAGAGGGGTGAGTCTATTTGACGTTAGTAACGAATCGTGATCGTGTCGTCACCTTTAAATAAATAAATAAATAATGCTGGACAATTCACACAGCATTATCTAACCCCAAGCTAAGCAGAGCTTGTGTTATGGGTACTAGATAACTGATATACTTAATACAATACACTACATTGATAGATATTTTTTTAGTATATTGAGAAAACATCCAGACCAACGGAACAAATTTCTGCAGATCGTACACAAATTAGTACCGAGACGGGAGTCGAACCCGCAACCTCCTGCGTCGCAGGCGGACCTTCGCCCGCTGCGCCACGGAGGTCGTCTCTTTGTGTCTGAGGTTTGCGTAGTTTTTTCCTGTCCACACGAAATAGACGCTGAACCACCCCTGTGGACATAGGAAATATGTAATCAAGTTATATGTAGGTTAGGTAGATAAGTCAATCGCAATAAATTCACAATTTTAATCATTTACAGACGTTTGATTTCTTAGAAATTACCCTGAGTGTGAGGGTTTACAAACTATATTAACAAAAAAAAACCATTTACAGACATTTAAGTAATCATGTTAGAAATCAGCAGACCTAAGTAAAACATAGGAAAGCATAGGAAGCCGCCGGAAAAAACAAGTCTAATCGTATCAGAGATTCTATGAGTGTCTCTGATGCAATTCATAAGAAACCGATTAATCGATATTAATTGAATTAATCGTCGATTTATCGGTACTTAATCGATTAATGTAGTGGCTAGTGGTCGTGTGTGGGCAGTGGTTTTTTGATTTAATGTTTTATTTAACTGTAGCTAAGAAAAGAAAATAGTAATGGCTTTAATAAAGGAAACGCTTAGACTTATCTGAAAGACTTCTGAAATGTAAAATTGGTAGGTAAATGGAGTTTTATATGAAAGCTTAAATGAAGTTTAATAAATTAAAATATAGGGTTTCGCTCTAGGTGTTTTTCTCAGCCAAAGAAAAGTCTCTTCTAGTATCTTTTTTAAGCACCGACGCAAAAAGAGAGTTATAAGTTTAACGTGTCTGTCTGTGTATCTGTCTGTGGTATCGTAATTCCCAAACGGATGAACCGATTTTCGTTTAGTTTTTTTTGTGTGATAAATAATTTTATCCCGAGTGTTCTTAGCCATGTTTCATGAAAATCTGACGGAGGTTTTTTTAATTTTTAATTTTGTTCTTGTTATTTTTTTATTAAGGACACCCAACAGAAAAATCACATAATGCAGAATAACAGAATAAAGAGGTTATTATTATCTTTTTTATTTATTAGATTTGAACAGGCTCCGAGTCGAGTTGACGATAGAGCCGATACGTCATCGAAACGTCTCATTTTTGTATGGGATTTGCGTCGTAGCTCCCTTTGGGGCCATTTATTTATTACGTAAGACGGTTTTCGCTAGAAGCTATTTAGAAATGTTTATTTGTATTTACAAAGGTACTAGGTAATATTTTTTATTTTTTGGTAGTAATAAACTTTGGTTTTTTGTGATCTTACGTAAGAACTATCGAGACTCCCTCCCACCCCCTTGTAAGAAAAAATAAGACATCGTCGACCCCCCTCCCCCCAAATCACGTCTCATTCCTATCGTCAACAGGACTCATATGTCAGTAGAAAAAAAATCAGGAAAAATCCAGAAATGAGATTGTCAAGAAATTGCTTCCAAGATAACAAATAAAATTTTCGACTTCGACGGGACTTGAACCCGCATCTTTTTCTCAGTACGGGAATATGCTAACCAACAACACCACGAGGTTCAGTGACGTAGCTGTCGAAAATCTTTGCATCTTTTTACGGACTCTAGCATATTCATGTACTGAGGGAAGGATGCGGGTTCAAGTCCCTTCGAAGTCGAAAATTTTAGCGATAGGTATTGGTGTGAATTCAGATGTCACCATAACTAAACTAAACTAATTTGACAGCACTTAAAATGATGCCATCTTTTTATTTCGATCCTTATGAAGGGGATGGCACCATTTTTAGTCCTGTCAAATAAGTTTAGTTTAGTTTTATTATTATTAGTATAAATTAGTATTATTTAATTTCTTAGAAATTAGCCAGAATGTGAAGACTTACGCACTATAATAACAAAAACCTTAGAAATTGCTTGTTTGAGAACATGTAGGGATAAGTAACACAACAGGTCTTAAAATCTAGGTATCAGAGAAGGTCAATGAACCTAACACTATTTAGTTCATCGACCTGCAACAGCATTGGCTGCACGTAACTCAATGTCAAGTGCGATTGACAGGTTCAAACACCTGTCAAAAAAATGGAAAATCACGAATTATCCAATAAGAAGTTTTCTGGTGCCTCGGACGTGATTAGCTGGGTAGGGTGTGGTCAAAGTGATGAGATTAGCGATCAGAGTACTGTTTTGAGAGAAATAGAAAATTAACAAAGATAATTACAATCAAATAATATAAAGAAATTAGAACTAATATCTACAAATGATACAATTGAAACAAAATTTACAGGTAGCTCAACTGATCCATATCAATTCCAGTCGGATGCGTCCCCAAGACGCTGGAAGTAATAGAAATTTCTCCAGAGGTATATTTAACTACATCATTGTTTTACCTTTCATCATCAGCTCGTATTACGTCCACTGCTGAACAAGCCTCCCCCAAACAACGACGTCACAAATAGCGGTCCTGAGCCGCCTCCATTCATCGACCCCTCCTCCACTCTATTTCCCCCTCGTCTTTTATCTCTATCCAATTATATCTAGTTCAATAACACAAAAAAATAGTGAAATTCATGAAATAGATCTAGAAATAACAACCTTCTAATTCATTTAATTTTATGGTACCTAAGGTTACATGAAAGCTTAAACTAGGTAATTTTTTTTATATTGTGTAGTACCTACTTACTTATGTTTAAAATAAGTTTTAAGGTTAACTCTACTTAAACGTGATGTGGTGTGTTAGTACTACAGACAGAACCCCCTAGTCGTGATTGGGCGGTTTTTTAGACTTTTGTCTGATCTCCCCGCTACCGCTCATGCTTTACCCGCTCCCGCTCGTACCGCGTCCACGCCCGCGTACCAACGCGTATTTTCAACATTTTCGTGACCGTGTCTACAACGATCGCTTTATTGATTATCGCCACAATTTAACTACTTCACACTTACCGTTACAAAAACAATAAATACCAATCTACTTGAGTCTTATTATCAAGTTGTAAGGATTATAATGCCGTGACAATCATTAAAAACAAAAATGTGTAGAATATTTTACAGTAACTGAAGCGAAGGGCTTTGACAGAGCATGAATAGAGATGTCTTCAACTTTGGACTTTGTTTCTTGGGCTTTGGAGGAGTTAAAAAAGGAAGGCGCTGAAGGCCCGTAGGCTTTACAGCTTACGGGCGTACAGCATGGTTAATAATGTTATTATACAGCATGGTTGGGTATAGAATATCACAGGCTCACGCCTGGCAGTTTACTTCAAGTTCTTGTTTCATGGCTCGCTGTTTCTGTGCTGCCACAACTCGACAGTCTACTGTGAAAAACGAACAAAGTTGACAGATGACGTCGATCGCACGAAACGAACAACCTTACCACCAAGTTGCTTGGGGCACGTCATCAACTGACTTTTCGTTTCGGATCTCGTTAGAATTAGATGTCAGAATCATTTTCGTGCTAGTCATCGAAAGAGCGGATCAGCCATTCTAAGTATTGTGCGATCCATCGTCATCCCTCAACTTCGTTAGTACAAACTAGACCTCCGGTTCTTGATTGTAGATCACAAAACTCTTTTTATTAAAGATCAAATCCGTGAAGTCATCATCATAATCAGCCCACGATCTCCCACTGGTGGGTATAACAGGCCTCCTGTTGCTTCTGCCAGCCAAATATCATTAACAAACTAACTAGGTAATGTGGTTATTTTGTGATAATGGCGCATGCAATGCAACTGTGCCGAAATGTATAATAATAAATAATAAATAAATAATGCTGGACAATTCACACAGCACTATCTAGCCCCAAGCTAAGCAGAGCTTGTGTTATGGGTACTAGATAACTGATATACTTAATACAATACATTACATAGATAGATATTTTTATTATACATAGAAAACACCCAGACCAACGGAACAAATTTTTGCAGATCGTACACAAATTTGTTCCGAGGCGGGGATCGAACCCGCAACCTCCTGCGTCGCAGGCGGACCTTCGCCCGCTGCGCCACGGAGGTCGTCGTATGAAAAGGAACTCAAAACACCACGAATCGTGGTAAATATTGTGCCATAAAAGCACCTATCCCATAACGGCAATATTGCCTATATTGCCAATTGATTAGAAAATCACAGATATGCCACCAATAATGGACTACATTGGCTACAATGCCTTCCGTAGAGGCTATCCCAGTTAGACCTCACCGGAAGTCCACTTGCGGCTTCCGGTGACCGTTTACGGACGATTTGTGTGCTAATGTTGGCAGTATCGTTCACAGTGGTTTGTGTGATAATGTTGGCAGGCATTGTGTTCGGTGCTTTATGTGCTAATATGGGTATTGTGAGTGGTATCTTATTTGATTTCAGGGAAAAATATCAAAAAAATGTTTATTATTTTAAACACGGCTCGCTTCTGTTCGCGGCTTCGCACTTGTTTTATCAGGATAAATAGTACCTATAGCCTAAATGTTATTCTGTTGTTAAGTGTTATTAAGTGTTAAGTGTAGTTACCTACAGGCATTACCTAAGGCTCAAGCGGTGGCAGTTGAAACGTTAGGGTGCGCATTCACAGGCCGGCATCGGACAATCCGCACTGGCCCCATCAATAGTTTGCCATTAAATATACGCACCGCTCGACGCGATTTTATCTAGTAGTTTATTTATTTATTACAAAGAGTTATGTGATCTACGATCAAGAACAGGAGGTCTAGGTACTTTGAAAAACTAATGCCGCATGCCGGCGAGGATACTTGGGGCAACTTTTCCGTTTCTTTGCTGATCAGTGGACGCACTTGTCAGTGGATTTCGTTTCAACTGCTAACGTTTGAGCCGTAATGCCAATAGATAACTAGACTTACCACACCGTGATCACGCCCTAGGTCCAGAACTTTGTGTGCAAAATTTTAGCATGATCCATTCAGTAGTTTTGGCGTTATCTGCGCCCAAACATCTCACCGGCACTATCTTTCGCCTTTATAAGTTTTTATCAGACCAAAAATCGAACTAAACTCGAATGTCTCTTAGCTGGTCGATTCAGATGTATTCGTGACGTGTATCAATCATACTATTTTCGCCGCTCATTGGTTCATTTTCTTTTGTGTGTTTTAATCGCAATCGAAATGCAGCCAATGCAGCGAAAACAGTATAAGTGACACACTTTGAAATACAGTTACAGTTAGTTCTTTATGGACCACCCCTTTCATACCATCCGCTATGAACTGCAACTGCACGATCTTAAAAAAAAATCATCTACCCTTTCTTTCATAGAGTTACAAAATAATGTAGGAAAAATTGCTCAACGTAGATCCTCAAAAGGCGCACCTACGTTTTACATTCATCTAAAAATTCAATTTGAAGATTGATTCCACATGGTTCATTTACTTTGGGAAGACTGTGATGATCACATCCAAAAACAGAGCCTTCTCGGAAAAGTAAAATTTAAATTACGTTTTCGTTGTCGTGCAAAACCAACTCTTGTGTCGCTTGCACAAGATTAACGCTTGCACAAAAACGAATCGGAAACTTCGATTTCGTGTTTAACTAAATAATAAATAAATAAATAATGCTGGACAATTCACACAGCATTAGGTATCTAGCCCCAAGCTAAGCAGAGCTTGTGTTATGGGTACTAGATAACTGATATACATAATACAATACACTACATAGATAGATATTTTTTTATTATACATAGAATACACCCAGACCAACGGAACAAATTTCTGCAGATCGTACACAAATTTGTTCCGAGGCGGGATTCGAACCCGCAACCTCCCGCGTCGCAGGCGGACCTTCGCCCGCTGCGCCACGGAGGTCGTCAAACTGTACGGGTCCAGGATCTAAAAAACTGTTGACATGCCAGTAAGCCAGTCCCAGGTTAGCCAACATAACAAGAATCAGCTGAGGTGCCTACAACTACAACAGGACCAGGGCGGCATACTAACTGCGTAGACGTGATCGAACTTGAACTCATTCATCGATTCCTCAAACTGTGAGCCATTGGCGTTGGCTCCAAGTTTCAGGAATCATGGAAAAAATCATAGAAAGATATCTCAGTTTAAGTAAATACGTTTGTAACAATGAGTTTAATAACTTAGTTACTATAATTTATACTTTATAGATGACCTCTGTGGCGCGGTAGGCGAAGAACTTCCTGTGACGCAGGTCGTTGCGGCTTTGGTCTTGAGACAAATGATTGTATCTGCAGATATGTTTATCCTGTACTTCAGAGAAACTCCGAGCATAGCTTTTTCCATAGCTCACTGAGCGACTTTGAACTGGTGGACCAACCCTACCGTGAGTGTCCACATCTCTGAGATAAAAAAAGCTTGGGACGGGTTTTGCTCCAACTCGAAAAATAACAACTAAAGGCTAAAGGTTTCTTCGTCGCTTCTTTACTTTAGTCTACATACCGAAGCGACAGAAATCAAATGTATCACTTTATTTCCGTGTCAGTGTTTAGTTTTATAATTTGACCTTTTCTAAGTGTTAGTATATTTATTGTATTAATGGCAATAAAGAGATTTTGATTTCTGCTCCGTAGGTCATGAAGTGTCACCAGGACCATGATGACCAGCAGGTCAATTCAGATATATTCGTGAACACTCACTCTTTCCGACTAAAACAGCAGCTCTACCACCCAAAAGACCAACAAGCCAAGTTTTTTACTTAGCCACTTTCTACTAATCTAAGTGTCTGATTTGTTATAATGTATTGTTAGAACGCATTTTCCATCACTCATATTCACGAGACTCCTTTACCACGATCGTGTTTTGTCAAATGTGCATTCTGTAAAAGTGCTCTTTATCATAAACTCAAACGGATTGCGCTCTTCTGTTAAGATTACTGTCGCAAATGCTTGCCGCGATAGCTGTCATTAATTGTTTTGGCAATAGGTAAATGTAAGAACGTTTAAGTGACAGTCAATCACAATTACCAACAAGCGATCTTTCCCGAATTGAGGGCTGGGCAATCCACGAAATTAATCGGTTCAGCATAGCAATGGTATCGGCTCAGAATAAAACACATTTTGTTATTTTACCTTTGATAAAAGAAACAACAGATGGAAGTTCAAGGGTTGAATTGAAACCATTATAACACGCTCTGATATTAAAGCAATAGCTGGTCCAAACTGGAGACAAGTAGCTGAAGACAGAGTCAAATGGGCATCACTGGAGGAGGCCTTCACCCATTCTGGGGTTCCGGTAGATTAAATAAAAAAATATGTATTTATATCACGCTCTCCGTGCAAATAGCACCGCACACTCGTATCTATAGTTTCTTTCGTCTATGGACGATTCTGCAACGATTCTGCAACGACAGTACCTATAGCGATTTTAGTAGTTAGTTAGGGTTATTTCAGTATTCCCCCTTGAAATCCCCCTTAAGGGGGAAAACTGGACTTCGAAAAATCGTTGAGGGGGAAAACTGGAATTTGAAAAAAAAACTAAACCAGTTTTCCCCCTTAAGATTTTTTTTTCCAAAAAATTGGATTCCAGTCTTCCCCCTTGAAAAAAAATTGTCAAGGGGAAAAACTGGAATAACCCTTTAGTTTGGTTAGTAGCATTCTGCCCTCGATATGTTTCCAAAAACCAGCTGACTGGTGGGCCTACGCCTGGGTCACAGGAGCACCAGGGCCGCATACTAACTGCTGGCACGTGATCGAACTTGAACCCGCGTATTGATTGCACGAGCCTTGGCTGCGGCTGTTTTTACAATTGGGAGATACCAAACTACATAAATATACCTAAGTTAGGTTCCTACCTACTAGTTGTTTGAAATCGTGAAGATAAATTAATAAAAAAACACACACATACACTGTCATTTGTGTGTATGTGGGATGGTTTGACCTTTTCATTAAAAAAAACTACACGACCTTTCGCAAAAATATAGATAGAAAGGCCGTAAGGAGAATCGTAGTCTTGGATAGCAAAATCAGACTTAGGTAGGTACAGATTAATACTAGGTACCTTTGTACTTCCTAGGTACCTGCAAATAGAGACAGGTCCTTAATCCACAATTCGGAACAATTTTAGGTCATTTGTGCAAAAGTCAAAACAAAATGATCATAGTGTTTTTGAAGAGTCTTGATCGTTTTACGACTTTTTTTAAGATATTGTAGGATATAGTTCGGGCAATTTCAGTATAATGCTGTTACAGACTCAGTTCGAATAGTCTTGATCGTTTTATAGCCTCTAAAGCTACAACACGGGATAATAAGAGCTTCAGTCTGAAACCCGCAACGTGAGACGGAAAAGACGTTTTAGCTTCGCAGCTGAAGTTTGCTCTCCATCAATCGATACCTAAGGTGGCGCGCCACGCCCACCCGGCGTTCATTCACCACCGCCCGGCTTAATATTCAAAGACCAGCTAAACACGTAATGTAACCCATTAACGGTCCCTACAGTAATAATTAAAAAGCATTACGCGCCTCGGAATCAAACCGCAACACGCAGCATCCCAGCTGGCACCGGCAGCCGCGGCGCATCCAACCTACAACTTACTTATTATATTCTATGAGCGCCAGCTATAAACGTATTCCTGAACATATCACGTAGTCGACTACTAGCAATTTCAACCAATCAGGGTGCGACAATTCAACTTAATAGGTGAGGCCACGCCCCATCACGTAACCGCCTATTACGGCCCGTGTAACGACGCAGGCTTTTAACTTGGCGATGACGTCCGATCGATCGCGTCCTTGTTGCGTGTATAGCGGCGTCCTTGTCTAGTAGCCGAGCGGCGCGGCGTCTAGCCCGGGTGTGATAGAGTCGCGTTTGGCGCGCGTGCTTGCCCTCAGTTGCACGTCCGAGGTCGTAGGAGGGGGACGCATGCAACTGTTTTCGATAATCGGCCGCGCGTTCCGTACGTGAAAATCGGACAGTACCCCGCCGGTCACGTCCGCGTAAAAACGGATATATGCCCGGAATATTTATTAAGTGGGTGGCTGTGCGTGACTTTTCCCCTGTGAATAGCTAGCCCCGTAAATGATCGCTCACGAAAATAGAGCGGCTCCTTGTTTGCTAACTGAAAAGCTTCGAAACCTGAAAGAGCTCAGCGAGTTGTGAGCGAATCCGACATTGACTCGAGATTTTCCGGGACTGTGAACTCTTACAACTAAACCATATTGGACTACGAATGGGACATTAGTTGTAGCTGAACACTTTTGATCCTTTACGATGCGTGGCACAGTGCGGGTTGAATCACCTGTCGAATCGGACTAATTAGACTTTAGTGCAAGTGATAATGTTGCCGTACCAAGCGGTGGCAGCAATGGACTACGCAGTGGCCTCCGCTGGGTTCCACCACCACCAGAGGCCTGGAGGCCTGCCCGGGGTGATGGGCCTCCCAGGCCCAGGGTCCGGTCTGAACCCTGGCCTGAACCCGGCCTTCACGCATTCCTGGTTCGTACAGACAAGCCCGGATATCTGTCGGCAGCAACAAGCATCAAACCAATCGCATCTCGAACCTGGGCACGTTTAATTTTTTATATTTTTTTAATTTAAGTTTTTTAATTTTATTCAGTTTGACAGCTTGTTGACTTTCATGCATTTTTTAAATGTCAGCAAGGTGCCAAATTTATTAATCTTTGATTGCAATATTTTTTATTGCATTTTGTTTTATAAATGTGCTTTTTAACGAGTGCTTTAAGTATCTTGTTGTTAAAGTATTACTTAATTTAGGAGTTGACATTGAAATACTTTCGGCAGTTATAAGCCGTTGCGTGTCTTACGAAATAAAACAAAAACATGACAATAAAATGTTAAATGTCCACGCGTTGAGGCGAAATTACTGTCGAATATTTCCTGATGTGTAATCTCAAGTCATTGTCGTAGATACAGGTTTTTTAGATATTTAAACATGCCGTCAAGTCGTTCTAGCTTAGACTATTACCTACAAGAAGTAATATTAATATATTACTCAATCTTACAACAAAATATAGGTTGTTAAAAAATGTTTTGTAACCTAATTTAATGTTTTGCTTATGTGTCAAAGGATATAGATTTTTTTTGTACTCTTATATGAAACAATGACTTATTCATAAAATATTTCGTTAAGTTAAGTATCTTAAGATCACAGGCGCAGGCCATGTTGTTAACAAATTAAGATCATATCAAGTCATGACGTCGAGGCTCTTGCTTCAATGTCATTTAGTATTAAATTAAATAAAACACGAAATATTTACATTACTGAGTGCTTGATACGAAATCATAAAAGGCAAAAAGTATCAAAGTAACAGAACCTACTATGATAATGACATCCAAAAACTAATCAGCGCGTAATCAATGCACTCATTGCCGAAAAGTTCTATCTCAAAGACTCATCCTTTCATCTCCGTAATATTCTGTTTATATCAATATTATTTTAAATTCTTTGGGTACCTAGGTAGAAACTCAATACTTATAAACAACATTCATAATATTAAAGTTGAAGGTCATAATTTGTAAGTTTCTAGGAAAGAGGTTAGAGTAATGAGGTCTTAGTACAAACCGTTGCTTTTCAAAAGCTAATGGGTTATTTTGTTTACGGATGTTTATTTCATAATTTGCGGTGTTCCCACGACAATTTGTCTTTATGCCGCGGATCCTAATTGGAACCTTATTTGAAAATCTGATAAGAAACCATGCGTTTTAAGAAGAGAGTGGGATCTTGTTTGAAAACATTTAGGTTGAACTAGATTTTAATTCAACAATCAGATAGTTTATTTTGTTATGCGTTGTTACCTAACTATCAAAAATCTAAACGTTTGCATGATTTTTTTAAAAGTATAATTGGATCATTTGAATAAAAACAAGAAAAATGCTAAAGCGCTTAAAATCGTAACGTATTGCGCTATGAGTAGGTAGGTAATTGTGATAATTGTTAACATTTTTTTTACACCTAAAATGTCTCAGTTATACAATTTTAGGCCCCTACAAAATTCGAAGCATCAAAACACACAAGTCGTAGTACAAAAGTAAAACAAAACGAGATACCTACCTAATCTGTAACAAAGTCCGGTTTCATTGACTGGACTTGCCACATTACCAACCGATGGTAAGTGGTACTCAAATTGTACGCCGGTGGACCTTGAACAGTGAACGTTATTATGCCATAACACTCACATTTTATGAAAATAAACTAAAACTTAAATTAAAAACTTACATAAATGGTTTAACAATTTTGGGCGGTGCATAACGTTTTCTTATTGGCCTTAGATTCAGTAATATAGGTTTTTAAATAAAGTATAGAATGATATTAGCTAAAAATAAGAGATGATGATAATGTCAGATAATAAGACCCTATTTTTTTAAAGTTGCACTTTTGTACAATTTTTTAACATTTTTTATTTGTTTTTGGAACAGTGGCGAACTGGCAGACGGCCCATTCGAAGGGTAAGCGGCAAAATTATTACTTATTTATTTATAATTTATTAAAGCACCTAGTTTTCATTATTAAACTTAACAAATACCTACTCAATTTTAAATAGAAAATTGAACAAGTATTAAAAAAAATTACAACACTTTTTTCGTACTAAAACTCATTGTTTTTTTGATAAGCTCAAAGCTTTTTACATTTTGTACAAAAAACATGTTACCAAGACAAGACCCCTTTCACACTTAATCAAAACTTCAAAAGGGTACAAAAAGATGTGAAAACAAAAACTCACATCCGCATAGAAAATATTTTGATTGAAAAATAAAGAGCGTATCTAAGTGATGAAACACGCTCGTATGGAAGATGTCGAAGTAACAACTGTTTGGACAAAAAAAAGAAAGAGTAAAATTATTGTAGTGTAGGAATTCATTTAACGTCATACTAAAATCCCATATTTTCAGATTTTCGCAAATTAATCCTAAGCTTTATTAACGAAGTTTTTTTTTATTTTCATAACACATTTTAGATACAATGTATCATTTTGATCGTCAACATCTCCTATCCCCAACATCAATTTCTTCAACCACAATCGTAAAGATCGTTTTTATAATCACTAGAAAGACAGCAAAAAACAAAATGGCACCGATTAAACAGTAACAAAATCCCATTTACAGCCATAAAAGTCAGGTGTTGGTTTGATCCCGTAAAAAACTTATGGTCTCATTCGCTCGATGAAGAAACCACAAATAATTGAGCTTCTACATTTTTACATCGTGTTTTAGTCAAGTATCAAAATTTTAGAGTTTCTTCATTGAATTTGGTTTTTTTATAATTTTAAAATGATGCCTTGTTTTGTATTTTTTTGGCGCTTACTTGACGGTAAACAAGTGTCAATGTTTTTAAATCAAGATGAATTTACAAAAAATAAATTAATGGTATATTATGTATAACATATTTGGACTTCTTTATTTTTAATTAAATAAATCTACTCTACCAAAACAACGACCAACCTAATAACTTAAAAATAATTATTCGGTCAATCCAGAAGTCGGTCTTTTGAATGTATGGATTTGTTACAAAGTATCTTCTTTTTACAAACTACACTACAGGGTGTAGTTTTTCTTCCTTAAGTTGTTTTAGATTCAAGATTCAAGATTCAAGATATTTTATTGCGGAACATGCTGTACAAAGGTCTTAAAATTACTTCTGAATGACAAAACTAAGGACTAATCAAGTAAAGTACGTAGCTATTGCGTATGTGCTTTAGAGAGCTGAAAAGATAAACCAACAATTTTTTTAAGGAAAAAATTCGTTTGATCAGTACTGAAAAATAAAACTTAAAGGTAAATTGTTGCTAACTCATTCTGAAAATAACGTTAAACGAATGAATTTTTAAACGAAAAATTATTAAAGAGGCCTAATAGTAGCTAGTTAATTTCTTCGAAACTTATACTTACATTTAAGTTAAAATTTATTAAGCTATTTTGAAGCAAAAGACATAGGAACGAAACGAAGCCATGAATGAAAGTGCTCGGCTCGACTCGCTACGTGAATCATCTTTCGTAGACGTCTACTAATAGGCCTGCTGCAAGTCGATTCAGTCGATTCATTTGTGAGTGTATAACGCATGAATGAATCTATGTAATTTTACATGTAATTTTTTCGTTTAATTAACACATCCATTGCCCATGACGCAAATGTCCAGTATCGACAGCGTGTCGCGGCGGTGCGCCCCTGTGGGTGCTGCCGCGACTGGGCAGTGAATGCGTTATACTAACTAAACTAACACTTCCATTGCCCATGACGCAAATGTCCAGTATTGACAGCGTGACGCGGCGGTGCGCCCCTGTGGGTTGCACCGCCAAGGCTATAAAGCTAAATGCGTTATTGTTATTGGTTTTAAGTAACCGTGTTAATTAAATAAACAATATTATTTTTGCCGCTCATTGGTTCATTTACATTTATAATATGAGAGATACAGTCACGAATACATCTGGATCGACCAGTCGATGATATAAGAGAGAAAAGAAAGAAAGAAAAATATTTATTGATCACTTCACTCCTAATAAAATAAAAGACTTCTTAGTAACATGTACTCAGACAAAAACACAGGTGCACATTAATATTAAAACAATACACTAACAAAAGTACCTAAGCATTAGGCCCAAGATAATATTATGATGATAATGAAATTAAATTTATCGTAGAAACTGTGCACAAAAAAGATCTTAAAAGCTAGGTGGAACAACAGTTTATCTATTAATTATGGACGTACAATATTTTACTTATATACTCGTAACTAGGTAATTTATTGATTATAAAAAATTTACTTTCATAAAAACTTGAATCTAAGAGCCACCTTTTCTTTTTTTTCTATTCGGCGAGGAAACTCGTTTACGAATAAACTGGTCTGGGGGTGGACCAGAATTATGTGGGACTCGACGCCCTGAGAAGGACGTAGGTAATACCCACTAAAAACCTTTCCGGCGTCCCTCTCTCGCCATTTTCGCCGAACCATGGTAACATTTAAAACCTACCGCAGCTAAATCTAAGAGCCACCTACGGAGTTTTGTCTTGAATTTGCTCTTATATATTTACACAACACCCTGTGTACATGCCCCCTCAATCGGCCGGTGTAGCGCTGATTCACTGCGATTCGTCGCGCCCTCTCCGACCATCGGTTTTTACAGTCGGACAGACTGAGAGAGATCTCATAATAATCGTTCAAGGGTTTACAGCATCTTGAATGATACTGTGGAACAGGACCTAGTTGAATATGTAGTGGTTGGTACTCTATATATTTTTCAATTCTTCAAACTTTTTTTTTGTAACCTCAACCTCAACAGCCTGTATTGGTTCACTACTGGACGCAGGATAAGCGCCTTATTGGCTTTTAACACATGGGGGGTAATACCCATAATCCCCACGCTGGCCACGCGGGTTGGGGATCGCAGTTCGGTGGTAGAATATTTTGCAGGGGGGGCTGCTGCCCGCCCCCGTTGGATATCCCTTTGTCGCCTCTTACGACACCAGCGGGAAGAGTTGTAAAAAGTTTTCTTTTAAGCTTCACTATTATTAATATTGTTTTTCTCTGTTGATGAATTATGTAATACCAGTTCATGCCCGCGGCTTCGCACGCGTTGTTTCTATAATCGTTTAAAGATCCCATGGGAACTGATTTATGGGATAGAAGCTAGATAGATAGATAGAAGATAGCCTTTGTTTGATTCCAGGATTAGAATTACCTGTATGCAAAATTTCAGCCCGATCCATTCAGTAGTTTTAGTGTGAAGAGACAAACATCCATCCATTGATACATCCATCCAAACTTTCGCATTTATTATATTAGTGTGCTGTGATTTGTACGCCTAATGGCAAATCACAGTGCTCTTAATTATATGTCTGAACATCCCTGTAATACCAGTGTATCACAAATGAATAAATTAATTGAATTTAATATTAAAATTGTTGCGAAAAAAACTAAATACAACTTGAATTCCATTTTATTTACGCTCTTTTTTATTTTTTATTAGAGAAACTCTACTTCCTCGGGAATATTTTTTTATGGAACCACCTCTTTCTCCATATAAAACCAAAAGAATCATCAAAATCGGTCGACCACTGACAGGGGCTTCGGTGAACATACACAAAAAAAATTAAAAACATACTTAGATCCGAATATAGACCATCCTTCTTCTTTAAAAGACACTTATTTCGTTACGTGCAACGCAGAATCTATGTAAATGGCTGGTTTGAAGTTTCATTAGTTAAACGTAATGGATTTTTTTTGGTGCAGTTTTTAAGGGAAGATTAGCGTTTAAAGTCCCCATTAAAATCAAAGATCGTTTCTGCGACTGAGTGAAAGTCGTTTAAAAATGTTTAATGCTTGTTTTTTCGGTTTTTCAGCCTGGGTCTTCATTTAGGATTATTTTTAGTTAAATTCTATATACATAAGTGTAGGTAAGAATCAGGACGCTATGGCGCTTATTAGTCGAGGCCCAGCAGTGGACTAATATAGGCTGATGATGATAATGATGAAAAATCTTGCGGTCCTAAACATTTTCCATGCACTTTTCAAAAAACCCTGTTTTTCATAGCAAATCTTACAGGGCAGCTAAGGTTTTTTATTTTGTAAGTGCATGTAAAACTAAGTCTTTATTATCTACACTAATAATAAAAAAGGAAAAGATTTGTACCTGTGTTTGTAACGAATAAACTCAAAAACGAGGTACTGAACCGATTTCAAAAATTCTTTCACTATTAGGCTACATTATCCGTGAGTAACATAGGCTATTTTATATGTTTAAAAAGTAAATGTCTACTCGTGCGAAGCCGGGACGGGTCGATAGTTTTTTATAAAACGGCTTGCTTTCTTCATTTTACTGATATATTCTAGTTTAAGAACGGTTCTATATTCATAGAAATTGACTTTAAACGTAACAGGGGGGTATGCTAACAATGAACGCCACTGTACATACCTTAATAGAGTAGGTATAAAAGTACCTATTTACCTTGTAAATCAATCCTCATTTCGGATTGTTACTGTTAGGGTCAAAATGTAGTCTTTACTGAGGTTAACACAGGATAACCCAAAAACTACCACAAAACTTTCTTCCCAAAATCGATTCAAAGCAACCGCTCGAAACAAAACACCAATAAAATCGACCGCAGACGCAAATCGATCGGTGTTTTTTGAAAAATCGATTTTTAACATCAATCCGATTATAATGACGGATAATGGCTGAGCACCGGACGCGATTCGACGGATTCATTCCGATTATGGTATTATGGTGACGAAAGTACGATTTTAATGTGATTTTTTATTGAAAGGCAGATGTATGAATATCAATTATTATATTCTGTAGGGATCTAGTGACGCTTGGTACCTATCTACCTGATTGTTTTATTTATTAAATTCGGATTGCCAGCAGCTTAACTCATTACAAAAGAATTTAAAATGGACACAGAAAGCTAGTAATAGCCATTCGCTTATAGAAATTTATATTATTCCTTTCTTATTCCTATGAAAGTATCAAGGTATAACGATAATTATTTAATTCATAAAAAAGTTAACTAAAGTAGTTAATGGAAAATTCCCAAAGGCCCGACTTAATAAGCTTTTAACAATAAGTTCCATCGAGTTTATAGTTTCCATACGATTCAGATAACGTTGTCAGTTTTTTGAAATTAACTAAGTCCAAAAACGTTAAGCGCGTTTACGATGAAAGAGTCAAATTCAACTCACCGAATTTAACTACCTTAAACGCCAGGAAGAAGTGGTACCAAAACGTGAAGAGTCCAACACAAGCTCATAGAACAATGGAATGGAATAGATGAACCGAATGATGAAAATTCCATGAACATACTCGATTCAAGATCGATCACTTTCGGTCAGTCTTTGGATTAGATCCTGATGAGAGACCAGTCGATTCGGTTATGTCAAAACGAATTCTGATCTTTCGTCTTTAAATCCACTATTGATTGCCGGCTCGGTGGTCCTTCTCTTAGTTTAAACTTTATCTGAGGGTTAACATTAATATACTGTTATACCTGCAGCATGTTTTTGAAGATCCAGTAGGAAAAGTGGAGTGTTGTCTAGGGTAGAATAGAGAAAAATAACATCACATCGTCATCGAATGCGTAAAATATTTGAAACTCATTCCTTTATCTTCAATAATATACGCAATGTATGACGATGCGATGTCATTTTTTCCTATTATACCTTGGACAACAATCCCCATGCTAGGCTTACAGAATACTTTGTCAAAGATCGTTTGGTCAAAGAGTGACCGTGACAGCAATCACGGAGGTCTAGTATAGAAGTCTGTATAGGTGATATAGGCTCCTAGTAGGTTCTTTTTGTAAACTGTTTTGTACCTAAGTGTGTAATATAAAAATTTATGTCTCTAAATACTTTCCTTTAGTTTATTTATTTCTTGTTGTTTTACTCTAAGCTGACACAGATATGCTCTCTCACACTCAGCTCATCATGTTCTTTGCGTGAAATGATACTGAACAAATAAAATTGGACACCTTATTCTATTTTGAATATCGAATCGTAGATGGTAGGTCGAGTATCTGTATCCTAGACTCAGTCGAATGAACCGGTCCTGCATCGCGGTCTTATCTCTATTAACCGGACAAGTGTCTCGAAAATGATCCATTACTTCCCCTTTACCTCATCAGGCAGTTTTGTGCACCCTTAACGAATGCTTCTTATGGGGTTGACTCGCCTCCAAGGGTTGCATTGATTAGGTAGTGAAAGGGTTTGTTTGATTGGGTTGGTGGGCTCTAAATGTCCTATTTATGGTTCACGGGTGGTCATAATATGATGATAATATCTATAATTTTGGGTAGAATCTACCTTCATAGGTAGATTTGATGGGATGTCTTGGATATTTTTAGATAGAAGCAGTCTAGCTCTGCACTATTATATTCGCTAAACTCTATCTGCCCTACGCTTACCTTGCTCTCTCTCTTGAATTAATGAAAATATATTTTATTATTTACTTTAAAAAGTAATACACGATACAAAAATTTACATAATGCTTTATTGTGTGCGCAGTAGGGTCCACTACTTGACAACATAGAATAACAATAAGAAACTCTATAATGTAGCTAAGATAGGTACATAGGTAACTTCTTTTTTTTTACTATAAAAGCTTTCGTAGTTTTACGAGTTCATTATGAATGTGAGCGGGTTAACTACGAACCTTGTTACAGGTTAACCTTAGTATATGCGCGACACGAACCGCACTCACCCTGATGAAGGGCCTCGTTAAGGGATGAAACTTTGATGTTCTTCCAACACAAACTAAGTTCGTAGTTAACCCGTATACATTTATAATTAACAGCTGTTTTCTAAATTTCAATATAGATATCCAGTAGCTTAATATTTTTAGGAAAAGTAATAAGAATAGGCTTCTTAAACTGGGGGGCGCTTCCGATCGTCGATCCAGGGTCTATACTTACCACACACGCCAACAGGCTTCCATACATGTAAGTACAAAGACATACCAAGAAAATTGCACCAAAACTACTGGCAAAATTAGCAATACAAAGCGCTGCATTCAGCCGAATCGAGAGGCAATTGGCAGAGGATGGGAAATAATAGTTATTTGCCATAATCGGCTAAGGGACGGCTGATTGCGCCCCGGGCTTGTGTCGTATTTTTGTCTAGTTCCGTTTCTGTTTTGGTACCTACTGGAGTGAGTCTTTTATTCGATGACGAAAATAGCTGATGCCCGCGGCTTCGTACACGCTTTTTACGTAGCCTATGTTCTTCCCCGAGATACTTTTTCCATCCCTGCCAAATTTCATTTAGATCCGCTCAGCAGTTTAGGCATGAAAAGGTAACAGACAGAGTTACATTTTAATTTATTTATTTAAATCCTTCATAGTAAACATTTATCTAAAAGTATACAAAAGGTGGGATTAATGCCAATGGCATTATCTACCTGCCAACCACACATGGTAGAGACAAATCAAACGGCGTGCTATAATTAAACTAACCTAGATAAAAGTCTTATCAAAAACTACAGTAATCTATACTTATAATAAAACTGTAACAGGTCAAATTCTGTACATTGAAGATATTTTGAAAATTTTTTTTGGAGGGCACTCTATTATCGATACTGAAGCCAAAACTGTATTTTTTTTCATTCATGTCTGTCTGTCTGTCTGTCTGTCTGTCTGTCTGTTTGTTAAACGCGCATCACGCCGAAACTACTGAAGGTATTGAAATGAAACTCGGAATGTTTTTTGGTCATACTACGAGGAAGGACATAGGATACTTTTTATCCCGGAATTCAGTCAGGTTCCCGTGGGAGAGGGGATGAAAGTAAAATTTCTTCACCGCGCATGACGTCGAAACTGCTGAATGCATTGAAATGAAACCAAGCATGATTTGATTTCATACTACAAGGAAGGACATGGGATACATTTGATCCCGGAATTCAGTCAGGTTCCCCTGGGAGAGGAGATGAAAGTAAAATTGTTTAACTGCGCATCACGACGGAACTACTGAATTAATACGAATAGAACTCGGCATAATTTGAGTTCATACTACGAGGAAAGTTACATTTTATCCCGAAATTTAGTAAGGTTCCCCTGGGAGAAGGGATGAAAGTAAAATTCTTTCACCGTGCATCACGCTTAAACTGCTGAATGAGTTGGGACTGAATTAGTACGATTTGAGTTCATAATACAAGAAAGGACATGGGATACATTTTATCCTGGAATTCAGTAAGGTTCCCCTGGGAGAGAGGATGAAAGTAAAATTCTTAAAACGCGCATCACGACGGAACTTCTTGATGAATTCGAATGCAAGTCGGCATGATTTTAGTTAATACTATGAGGAAAGATAAATTTTATCCCGGAATTCAGTAAGGTTCCCCTGGAAGAGGGGATGAAAGTAAGATTCCTTCACCGCGGATCACGCCGAAACTGCGGAATGAGTTGGAATGAAACCTGGCACGATTTGAGTTCATACTACAAGGAAGGACATGGAATACATGTTAGGTATCTTGGAATTCAGTAAGGTTCCCCTGGGAGAGAGGAAAAAGTAAAATTATTTAACCGCGCATCACGACGGAACTACTGAATGAATTCGAATGGAAGTCGGCACGATTTGAGTTAATACTACGGGGAAAGATACATTTTATACCGGAATTCAGTAAGGTTCCCCGTGGAGGGGGATAAAAGTTAAATTCTTGGGTCGCGCATCACGCCGAAAGTACAGAATGTATTCAAATGAGCAATCTATCCCGGAGAGCTATTTATCCCGGAATCAGTGCTGTTCCTTTGGGATGAAAGTAAAAATATGCTACTGAATGAATTCAAATGAAACTAGGCATGATTTGAGCTCATACTACAAGGGAACATAGGATGCATTTTATCTGGGATATCAGTAGGCACGGTTCTCTTGGGAGAGGGGATAAAAGTCAAAATATTTTCTTATTTAGAATTCATTAACGCGTCGTCCTATTTCATGCATTCTTTTTGTTAGAAACAGTGTTGCAAGATCGAATTTGACTAAATCAGTAGACAGTCAAGTAGAAAATTAATAGATTGAAGAAATAATCTGTAGATTGAAGAAAAATATCGGTAGATAAAGGGTAGGTAAGTTCCTATCTATATATTTTTCCAAGACGCACCGATTAGTAAGTTCCTACCTTGGTTGGAGTAAGTGGTCCAATTAAACTAACTAGACCACAGAAAAATATTTTTTTCTGTGGTAAACAACCAACTGAGCCTACCTACTAACGAAAAAAAAATTACGGTGGTCCAGTCAAATGGATCAGGAGCCCAATTCTGTAATAAAATGGCTTCACTATGACAATGGAATCGTCGCAGAATCATCAGTCACATAGAATCCTTAGATTAATAAAACTCCAGATAGTGCGTGCGAGATAAATTCGTAGTTTCAAACTTGACACTTTGACGCGCGTCTCTCCATCTGCATTCATCATAATTTCTTTCATCTAAGGTAGAATACCAAAACGTGTCATTCTTTGACGATATGTCATAGTGAAGCGATTAGTTTAGCAGAATAGGGCCCCAGCTGAAGGGAACCATGAGTAAAAAGTGAAACAAGTATGACTCTTCTTAACACTGACGCTGGCCGAGTCGTAGCTTAAAGTCCTGTGGATAAAGAATGGGATTGAAGATGACAAAATGCTATCCCCCGTAGACCCTACACGATTTTTTGCACGGCGGCGTTTCATAATATGAGAGACTATGGTTAAGTCGGCAAGTAAGGCAATCGCGAACGAAGTTGCGGGTACAGCTAGTTATAATAATAAAATTACACTATATTATATAACACATATATTACCAATTGTGAATCATCACATCACACTATCACACTAATATTATAAATGCGAAAGTTTGGATGGATGGATGAATGGATGTTTGTTACCTCTTCGCGCCAATACTGCTGAACGGATCAGGCTGAAATTTTGTATACAGGTACCTAAGTCTAACCCTGGAATCAAACATAGGCTACTTTTTATCCCACAAATCAATTCCCATGGGATAGAAGCTATAGATAGCTTGTTTCAATTGTAAATATTGATTCTAATTTGTTTTTATTACCTACCTACTTAATTGATTGTAACTTTTTTGTTAATGTCTACTATGTATTTTACAGATATTTTGGTTTGGTTTAGTTTAAAAGTACCAAGACATTTCGGTTCAAGACAACAGACTTAGCTCACGGACCTACAAAAAAATGGACCTCGGGCACTTGTAATAACATACCTCAACCACAACAGCCTGTATTGGTCCAGTACTGGACGCAGGCCTCCCCCTGATAAGCGCCTTATTAGCTTTTATCACATGGGGGGTAATGCACATAATCCCCACGCTGGGCATGCGGGTTGAGAACCGCAGTTTGGTGGTAGAATTGTTCTGCAAGGGGCGCTGCTGCCCGCCCCCGGTGGATATCCCTTAGTCGCCTCTTTTAACATATCGATATCGATGTAATAACATATCGATGGTTTAACGCACTATATTTTTTAACCCTGAAATACACAATCTAGCGTCAATGTGGATAAAATACGTTTCGAATAAATTGCGCGATGCCATAAAATTCATTAGCAATACCAATTTCCCTCGGCACTTGGACTACCAAATGATTTCTAGACGTCAATTTACGTTTTCCGATACTCTAAGCCAAGAAACATCTAAACACAAACATTTGTCCAACATTTCCATAACCCTCACATGGGGCCGGCAAATCCCTAAATCGTCGTTTTATTCATCAGATATCCGTAACCTAAATCCCTTAGCTAAATCCATTTCATAATTTAGCCAGTTTTGCCAATTTCGGTACGATTTGTTAACTGACAGCAGACTATTAGTCATACGAGGAACGACGCTTCCAGCATATCGGTCATTTGTCCGGGAGTAGGTAGCAGGGACGTGATAGCATCTATTGGGCAATTTTTCTTTGTCTAATATTTTGTGTAGTTTTTGGTTAACGAGGTGAAGCAAATGTGATTTTTAGAAGATACACCCACCTTGTGGTATAAAAAGTTTAGTACATATGCTACTGTGTAGGTTGTTTCATGCCTTAATTAATAGATTTCATACCATAGAAGATTTCTTCTTCCCTCTGCAAAACATGAGAGTTTATCTAATATTTTGCAAAGGGAGAAGAAATCTGGCTTTTTCTGCGGAAAAGGATTCAAAACGGACAAATAAATAAATAATGCTAGACAATCCACAATAATCAAGAAGAAATATTGCTATCGAAATGATTAAGATTAAATTTTGACTTCTGTTCTGCCGTAAAGAATTCAAAACTGCCAAATAATTAAATTATGCTGGACTATCGACAATAATGAAGAAGAAATTTTGCTACCAAAATGATTCAGATAAACTTTTGACTTCTCTTCTGCCGTAAAGGATATAAAACTAATAAAGTTGGACAATCCACAAAGTTTTGGTACTTTATGTTATTTAATATTATATTAGTATTTGATAGAAAATAGGAAGGTCTAACTAAAGTTTTCCATGAGAGCAGAGTCTTTCGCCAACTATGCCCTTCTAACAATACTCACTTCTGCCCGCGGCTTCGCACACTTCGCACGGCGTTTTTGCGGCATAATAATATCCATAAAGATCTAGAAATAAGCACATAAAACAAAATGTTAACCCGATCCGTTCAATAACTTCGGCGTGAAGACGTTACATGCATCGAAACATCCAAACTTATATCGAAATTAGTGTGACGTGTTCGAGTAGGTAAGTTAGCCACAAATCAATTGCAGTGTCACAACACAAATCATCACAGCAATCCCCTGCAAATCAATTGACAACTGTCCAGTGCATTCAATCAACACCTGCATTGTTATTCCTGTTACGTAGCCGAAAATTGCTTATGCCGCCATTATTAAAGGTTGTCTAAAGAGCGCAATTTCGGACATCGGGCAATTTCGGACAATTCGACCGGCCCACTGGGACGGGGGTGTTTATTTATTTTTGGACGGAATTTCTAGCGTGGACCAATGTGTTTTGGGATGAGGACTGGTATAATATAATAAACTAATAAAAGAATAGCAACAAATAAGAACCTGTTTTTACAATTGAAACAAATGTGATAAATGCAGACTGTTGCAAACAAATTAGAGGTAGCTCAACTGATTACAATACTACCAATCGGAAGCGTCCTCAAGACGTTGGATGCATTGCCCCGCCGCATGGCAATGCGCTGCACCAGATACTTACCAGCTCTCGGGTTACCCGTCGTCGCTTCGACCAGACCAGACAGTCTGGTATTTTTATAAATTCGGAAAGTCTAGATAATTATTCTATGAATAGGAGGTATGCAATATAAATAAGATAGGTCAAAGTTACCGTTGTGAAAAAAATAGAATTTAAAATGCGGACCAATCAACGTTTTTTCTTTCTTTTTTATATATGGCTCTAAAAAATATACCCATCGTAAAAAAAGTTTTCGGCGTAAATATTTGATTAAGAAAGTCTCCATAAAACAGTTTTTAAATATTCGACGTTTGCATCATAAAAGTTATCCTCTATCATAGTAAATAACTACACAAAAACTTAACCCTCGATCCCCGCAGTTTAAAAAAGACTTTAACACTCACGTAATTTTAACAATTTCCTTCGAAAGCGAATGCAACTGCACACCCTGAATCGCAAGTAGCCCTTTAACTTCGTTTTAAAAATACTTGTCACCTTTCCTAATAGCATCCTCTTTCTTACGACCCCGACAAGCGAACTTAGCCCTTATTTCAAAAGCTTAAGGGTCTTTGATGAGATGTGGGAAAATTGCCAAGTCATGGACTCATCTTGGTTCCAATGCCCTTGTGATTATTACTGTAATGGGGTGAAAGTGTTTTGATACTTGCTATTTTTAGACGACTTAGTTCTGGCAATTTTATTTTTTGTATGGGAACAATAATGTTTGGATTATAGTGCCTATGCCTTCATCCTTCTGTACTGGAATTTAAAAACCAGAACTTTTAAGATTTGAGATTCAGTGCATAGGTATAAAGTCTACTTTTATATCTCATACCTATATTAAAATCAAGATACCTAATGGATATTTCTGGAGTGATATTTTACATCTTGGTTATATACTAAAGAACCACATAAAGGTTTAATAGGGAAATACACATCATCTTTATTGTTTCTTACTAAATGTCTAGCCAAAAATACAATGTCAAATGTATCAAGACTAATCAAACCCTCCAAACCTTTGACACGAAAAGTCAGCGTGACCTCTTCTGGACATGGTTTAATGTGCCGCTTCTGTGTTTTTTCACATCATTGATTATCCTTCATAATATAAAATACTATTCAAAAGGTAGTATCTTTAAGGGTTAACTACATATATTAATACCTAGCAAGAGTGATGTCTTGGAAAATATTATGTTATGAAATGTGGCGGGGACGTGTTTTTTGCCAAACAATTATTCTGAATAATTTTCTTTAATGTATATGTCTCATCGGAGACTAGCCAGATGCGCAGGACATTATAGTGCACAAGTGTGCGCGCAAACACAGAAACACAGGTGCACTCTCTATTCCATCAATCTCACAATCCAATGGGATGACAGACCGATACGACCGGGGTAAGGGCAGGCGCAAGACCAACGGCTTAACGTGCTTTCCGAGGCATGCGGGTGTAACACTGCCAACTTCCTGTTTCCGGGCTGCTACTAGAAAAACCCCAATAACAACTATTGGCCCGACCTGGCATTCGAACCCAGGACCTCATTATCAGCGGTTGAACAAGCTGACCGCTAGACCATCAACTTTACTTAGCCAATAGATAGGTAACCAACAAATCTTTAAACAATTTTAATATCCCCAAGACTAAACAAGACTACAAAAGACCTTTAACTCCGGTCAGTTACTTTTCACTAAATTTTCCACAAAAGTACATACATTTATTTGAATTTTCAGTGACCGTGCCTAAAGACCCCCGGGACCCCCGGTTGACTGAATTCCAAGGGGTCCAGAGGGTCGAATGTCCTTTTAAAGGAGCTCGGGGGATCTAGGTGTGAATATCTTTAAGAATCAACTCTTTGAGAATTATACCTACCTACGTGATGCTGCGATACTCTTTGATGGACTCTAGCCTTGTGGATGAAAGGTTGTGAATAAAGGCATTTTCACGTCTACAATGTTAGGTGTAGACGAAACGAATATTACTTTTCCACGAGATTTAATAAATGTGCCTCATTTTACTTAACTTTCTTCTTTAGCATTAATCTACTGAAGAAAAAGAAGAATGAACATTTATTTCGACAAAAGTACAAAAAGTACAAACCAAAGTGAAAACAAAAACAGTAAAGTATCTAAGTAACTTAATAAGTACAACAATAGTAATGACCGTTGACTTGGATAGATTATAGTTTATACCCCTCTTGGGTATCTGGGTACCCAAGTATATCCTCTTGATTTTAAAACTCTGCAATTCGTTAAGAGTTGATCAACAATACCTAAAATTTCAATGCAAATCGATTGTTTTAATATTTAGCCAACAAGATGTTTTTAACCCCCGACGCAAAAAGAGAGGGGTGTTATAAGTTTAACGTGTCTGTCTGTGTATCTGTCTGTGCTATCGTAGCTCCCAAACGGATGAACCGATTTTCGTTTAGTTTTTTTTTGTGTCATAGATAATTTTATCCCGAGTGATTTTAGCCATGTTTCATGAAAATCTGTCGGGGGTTTTAAAATGTTTTAATTACGTTCTTGTAAAGAATAATCTTAATGCGTACTCAACAATTTACTAAACTACAATGTTGAAAAAAAAAACTATAATTAATTACTAAAAAAAACTGAATTAATTTAAAACTATAATTAACTTAACATTCTAAACTATAATTAATTTACTAAACTACCTTACAGATGCCGAAAAACCTAGTTGTGTCATATCTGACACATTTCTCTCCTCAATAAATTAGCTTTGTAAACGCTCTAATGATGCTGCGAAGGGAATGAAATGAATACAATAGGAGGGGTGACTCCATACAATATTTGACATCGGAAATGAAAATGTCATCGACTTATTACGCTTAGGATTATTGATATTGTGTGTGATATTAGATTGAGATGTAGACGTTTGATTAGGTGATATTAATGTTGATATTTTTGACGCTTTTGGTTCTATTTGATAATCCTTTGGTGTCTATTAGCTTATCTAATTATAGGGTAGTTATAATCATTCAGAGACTCGGAATAATACCAAGATAGGTATAAAATAAATACTTAGAATACAAAACGTTTAAAAATAAAAATTAAAAGCTTTTATTTCTCTTGCAATGTATGGAACTGTTTGTGAGGGTGGAATCTTGCAACTCAATTTTGAAGCAGATATCTTCAACCGATTGAGCTGTAATTTTGTATACACGTTTAGTTTAGATGACAATGCATTAAAATCTTGTTTTTTAAAAAGTTTTTGAAAACATTAAACTTATTTTTACCTAAAATAGTTACAAACAAAGAAAATAGAAGGTAAAATTACGCCAATTATAAGGTAGGTACTGGCTTGATTTTTGTCATTGAAATGATAAAATTTCACACATGAAAACGATTAACTATTGTTTATTAAAATTTAGAAAATAACGCCATCAAGTGTAGGTATAATGTAATACCTACGGTATACATGAAATAATAATAATTAACTTGACTTAAGCAAGTAGAATATTTCTTCAGCTGTTATTGAAGCGGTTACCATTCAAAACAACAACAAAGCAAGTCTTAAGCACTCCACAATCTCGAAAGGTATAAAATATAATAACCCATAATATCCCTATTCAGTACATTTGAGTACGTACTCATTTAGCGACATAACCACTTGAAGTCGACAATGCAATGTGCCATATTTGACACACAGTAGGGGACTTCTTATAAAATGATGCTTATGACATGAAAGTTTAAATTGGGGCCAGAGAAGAATTTGTCACACGGTAGGTAAAGATTACAGACATAAAATAGATAGATGTACGTAATTACGAATACGATTTGTTCAGGTTTCCTGTTATTTGAACACGTTAATTGAAGTTACTAAGAAATTAAATAATATCCCAATAAATTACACCTCGACGGGACTTGAACCCGCAATCTTCTCTCGGTACGGGACTGCGCTGCCCATTGCGCCACTAAGTCAAGTAACCGACCGAGTGTGGGTAAACACTAAAGACAAAAAACATAAGGTAACTTTCTACATGACATGGGGATGCAGGATTTAATAGATATAAATGTAAATCAACATAATAATCAATCTACTGTGCATCATAGGTTCCTACTTTATAAATAAACTTTCATACCAATACCAACACTTAATTCAACCAGATTAATCCCTTATTTTGTTAACAAATGATCCAAACAACAATAAATTTACACCTCATAAAACGACACACAATAAGGAAGTTCCCATCGAAGACATACAACCACTAACAGGGTAAAGAAGTAACAGATTAATACAATAGTTGTTAAAGCTAAACCACAGTAAAAAGGAATAGTTATCGCTATAGAAACCGTTAGTTCAATCGCTAACCGCAAAATGTTTAGACCTGTAGCCATTCAACGAGAAAATAATAAAATTCCCATGAAGATAGAAAGGGACGAACCTACAAACGTTTTAAATAGAAAGGGAGAACAGACAGAATCAAAAGATGAAGTAAAATACGCCGATGGGTCGAAGGTAACAGATTAAGATTTTAAACCCTTATTTAGAGGCGTAATGGGTGAGGTGTGATCTGTTGACAATGAGACAGAAGCTGAAAGGGTGAAGGTTAACCTTTAGGGATCGATGGACTTATTGAATCGTGATTTGATAATGAGTTGAAGAAATTTCAGGTATAATCTATGTATTAGAAATACTATTCAATGAAGATGTGGAGGCAAAGTCAAATTAAGACGTAGGTAATTAATGAATTATTTATACTATGTGGGCTAAAATTATTCATGATGAGACCAAAAGTGTAATTTTTGCTTTTAAACTTATATTGTTGCTCATAAAAAACATATTTTATGTAAAATCTAAGGGTAACTTCTTCACTTATTTCACTTCCTTGAGCTCAACCATTTTCTATGTAGATAAACATTCTGTATGAGTTATTGTCAGTCGCAATAAGGTCCCTAATATTCCAAACATTAATCAACACTACGTTGCCCAATTTGCAGTCCACGTTTAGCATCGTCTAATCAAATCCATCAGCAGGCCCTGTCCTTGGTCTCTTGTCTCTTGCCCTGGGGACGTCTAATTTTCCTATACCCGGCACAACTCAATTTGCCCGGAACACATTAACGATAACGCGACACGGTTGCGCACTACTCGCATTTTTACGATTACAACCGGGTTCGATTCCTACTTTCCTTTGAGTTTCTACTATTTCAATTTGCAAGGAATTTCTTTTTACATTGTCTATATTACAGGATTCCTTACTTTATTGTTCGAAGTTAAGCTTTCTTTTCGTTTGTGCCAGTTTGGTTCATACGTCCTTCTGTGCGCAAGAGCGACCAATCATCACTGACCACTGTTGAAGATCCCTAACAATGGGAATTTCTACTTTAGCGTACGGGTTTTGGGTGTTTTTTAGAGTGGCTGGCTATAGTTTATCTAGAGGGTCAAGGCGTTAGTGCAGTATTGCGGGTTCGATTCCCAGGTGTGCAGGGTGTCGAGACACGTAGGACACTTAAAGACGACCACTTCGGAAATGAAGGGAGCTACGTCATAAAAATTGGACAGGACACCATAGCGTTGATGGGAATTGATGTAAGGGAGACTAGGGATGTTTTACATTTTCGGGATTGTTTTGGGGCAGAAAGGAATTGGGGTAGAGAACAAAGAAATCAGCTGTTTAAAAGAGGCAAAGTTTAAAATGTGTCAAAGAGATAAAGTTAACAATCTAAAGGCTGTTTTCTTTAGTCACGCATTTCATTTTATTTTCGAATTTTACGAAAACTTACAGCTAGAAAATTACAAAATATAAAAAAATTATACAAATAGGTGCATAAAAATTACATGTAGGTACCTAACTGAGGGCTATTTATGAATTTTCCACAGCAAGATTCATAATAGTTTTACATTATATCAGTGTTCGACAAAAAAAAATATTTCACTTATTTGTCACACAAAAATAAACTAAATTTGAAGACACATTGCACTCACTTAAAACATAAAGTACCTAAGTAATTAGACTAAAGCTAAGTTTAAGTAAAAATGTCCGAAAAGAATTTGGATCGATCAGTATTCAGAATTAAATTGCAGTCTGTAATATCAGATCTTTGTGATTAGGTAAGATTAAATTATATCAACGTTATTAAATTTTTCACGTAATTCATCATTTCTTATTTTCTTAAAAATCCTTTTGCAATAAAATGCCTATAAATTAAGTTCATTTCTAAGATAATCGTAATCGAAACACCGGTCAAGATTAACCAGGGGCGCGCAACCCTAACTTTAAAGTTATTTAAACAATGCTACCCCAACTGACCAACAACCCTTACATTAAATCAACTACTGTTTTATATTTTACGCTATTTAAGGGCGTTTATCGTGAAATCAGATCTGTAGAAGGGTTTCGGACTTTCTTTATATTTTAAATGATATTAGACCCGTGGGTGTAGTTGCTTTTGATAAGAGTTTGTGCCCTTTTAAGGTTTAAGAACTTTGATTTAAAATTATAAGAACGTTTAGAATAGGTTAGGTGTAGACTGGAGGCACCTTATAAGACTCTAAATAGAAATTGCCTTTTCACGTGAAATGCCCATCAATTCTTATTAGATTAGTGGAAACTTCATAAATATATATAAGTCCTCAGTTAAGTAGGTTCATGTAATTCTCATGTATTTGTATTAATATTTCAAGTAGTTTTGTAATTTTCTAGCTGTGAGTATTCCTAAAATTCGAAAATAAAATAAAATAGAGCACTACCGGGTATAAACTCAAGTGCGCGTTTAAGTCTTTTCGGAAGCAAAAAACTTTTGACGAACATCTTTATCCTAAACTAGTTTCTGCCCGCGGCTTCGCACGCGTTGTTTCTATGGAAAAGTTTTAAGGTTATGTCTATCCCGTGGTAACTGATTTATGGGATAAAAAGTAGCCTATCTTTGATTCCAGGATTGGACTTACCTGTATGCATAATTTCATAGTATTAGGAAATTCACACAACATCATTTATCTTACCCCAAAAGCAGCAGGTCTTGTGTTAAGAAACCAACGAAATTATAAGATCCAAATAACTAAAATACTAAAATTGAAGATAAAAACTAGAGGCTCATTTGTTTTGCTCAAAATGGACAAGGAGGGACAAGGTGACTTTTTATCAATTTTAGTTTAAAGCTGAAACTTTTAACAAAGCTTTTACAGGTCACCTTCTCTGCATTTTAAAGGCTAAAGCAAACCGTAAAGTCGGTCGATAAAACGGTCTTACTCAGGTGACAATAAACTCAAGAAAAGACGGGATGGGAATGGGACGTATCGGGCAGGTCATAAAGTGACATCTTGGGATCGCTTACCCTGCGACACGGTTTAGCACCCCTGGCTGTAAAGTTTGTGCTGATGCGGCCTCTTAAATGTTGATATTCATTAGGTACCTGGGTTTTAAAGAAATGGAACGTAAATCTTTAACGATAGACCAGATAAGCTCTCACATCTAAAGGACTAAATTCATTTAGTCTTTCATTTAGTCCTAACGGCATCGTGGTGGCAGGTATCTCACCGCCGGAACCTAGAATCAACCCGTTTGTAGAAAGGCTAGGCCTAAAGCAAAACAAGCGCTGATTTGCTGTGAATATCTAATTAATTTTATTCGAAGAGATGGCTAAGTGACCTTAAGCCATAACGTTGATCATTTAACAATTGGCAAAGGCAAATTAATTAATGCGCCGTTTTGCAATCGGCCTAGCCCTTCTAAAGACGGGGACGATCTGGCGGCAAGTATTCCTGGTGTCAAACTAGACACAGACCTGATAAAAGGGATTTTAGTAGCGAGTATAAAGAGGAGAGTGAGCTTTTGTCCTGCATTGGGACCATGCAGGCTCATAAAATAACAAAAAAGAATAATGATAGGAATAATAAACAATGTAGAAGCTAACTAGACGTGACTAACAAACAGGCTTATAGACGAAATCTCAAGGTATTTAAATATTTTCAAACATTTACCTACTTCGGGACCCTAAAACAAAAAATCTAATTTTGAGATTTCAGTTCGAAGTACGCAAGCAAATCCTACTTTGTCTCACTTTTCCATGAAGCTATATCTATAAGTGCTAAAAGCAAGTATCAACTCATTAGCGGGGGGAGGATCCCTGGGAGGGGCGAGGGAGGGGCCGGTACACACCTACCTGTCGAGGATAATGTTGTCGAGTAAAAATATGGATGGATGTATTTTGTTTAAGAGGTAGAAAAGATGGGTGTACGTTTTTATGAGAGGTTTATGGCAGGAAGTGCATGTGCTCGTATAATAAGAAACAAACTTGTCATCTCTTTATACGGGTAAATTGATGATACGCTGTCGCATATGAAACATAATTATAGGTACCTAGGTGATAAAAAACTATTTTTTTTGCAAAAATAATAAAATATTATAAATTGATCCGCTCGGGTCCAGAATTACCCCCTTTCGGCTTAGTGCACCCTTTCCGTGACATCCTGTATATCAAGGACCATTCTCTAATACCAACATAGCAATAGATCTAATAAAAATAGCCATTCAAATCAACTAACTCTCCCCTTCTCCCACAGCATCCTCGAGCTACGAAAAGAGAAAAGCCGAGACGCAGCGCGCTCCCGCCGAGGCAAAGAAAACTACGAGTTCTACGAGCTGGCCAAGATGCTGCCTCTCCCCGCCGCCATCACCAGCCAGCTTGACAAGGCTTCCATCATCAGGCTGACCATCAGCTACCTGAAGTTACGAGACTTCTCGGGACATGGTGATCCTCCGTGGAGCCGCGATCCCCCGCCGTCAAGTAAGGGTTTGAAAGGTGGTGTATGCTCTTTCAATTTTTTTATTTATTAGTTTAAGTTTCACGCATTATAAAATCATGTTGAGATTTCTGCATAATTGAAAAAAGTGTTTTCTAGAACGAATATCTAAATTCGTTTTAGAATACACCGATTAATCTAATAATAAGAAGACAAAATTAACTTTAAATTAAGGCCCTAATAGGTACCAAATAGACAAAAAATATAAGGCCAAAACTACTGCCCTGTGGCAACCAAAAGCTATGTTGACGTTTGTCTACTTTCACCAAAGAGTAGACCTAAACTCAACATTATCAAACAAAACATAACTTTAGGGATATCTTTTAACTTTAGACCCCAAGAAATCTCAGAAAAACTTTCAGCTTACGTATTATGGTCGTTTGTTTAGGTACTTACCTTGTCAAACAATGGTGTCTATTCAGACGTCGCCAAAACACTAAAGTAAACTAATATGACAGGACTAGGACTAAAAATTATTCCACACTTATTATTTTCATCTTTATGAAAGGGACGGCGACATTTTTAGTCCTGTTAAATTAGTTTAGTTTAGTTTTAGCCACATCTGAATTGACACCACTGTCTCAAGACACATGAAAAATTCAGCAAAAACAAAGAATTTTAATCTGAATAAAATTAACCGACATCAACCTTATAAAACAATTAAATTTATATCTTACCCGGTAAATTAATCCAAATTTATTAATACAAAACATGATTGCTTAAGTTTATTTAAAGCCAACCAACGCCCCGTTTCAAAATGTCTGCTTGTCGGTTTAAAATAACAGAGGAGGGTTGGCAAATCAGATTTGCCTTCGTCAAGTCATTGTGAGCGCTAACACTGTTACCGCGCCCCTGTACCGACAGCAGAACAGTTGTTTGAGTGCCTATGAAGTAGAGGCTATGGTTCGCAGAAAAGTAACAGATTCTACATTAACCATTCTTCATGGATGTCAAGGTCATCAATGTGGTTTGTCCAAAGAAGAAATACTAGACTTAAAAGAGAAAGTACCTACTTATAACTTAAAAGCAATCTTTTAAAAAGCTTTGCCACTTACTGATAAATTATGATACGAAAACAGAAAAATATTGAAGCGTAAAATATTATGAAAGAACAAAACTGTAGAAATTCAGTTAAGAATAATGTTTTAGAACACAAAATTAAAACTGACGAAAAAAAAACGGTTAACAAAAACCCAATAAGCACAAAAAGCACCAAATCTCCAAATAAATCACAGAAAATTGTGAAGCAAGGCATGCACGCAAATAAATGCGCCTCGGGGACTGACAATACCTCAAAATAAATAAATATCCGGTAAGTAGGTGCCTACGTTTGTTTTACTGAGTCCACATCACACATGTGCCTGATTGCTTGAAATGTTTTATGCGGTTTTTGTTTATATTTAGGGTTTTCCGCAGTTTATTGGGATTTCTTGATTTGTTTCTTTAAATTATTTAGATGCGTTTTTGCTTTGAGGAAATGATATGTGTAGGAACATGTACGATGTATTTTTGAGAATCAAGAACAATCACGAAGTAGGGTGTTTGGTGTTCGAAATCTGCATCGAATAGACTCCCACTTATGGTAGAGCAGAATTTGTCCACGAATTTTTGAGGATTTAGGTTCGTAAATTGATCTCGCAGAAATTTTTGGAAAAAATACTCGATTTAGGACTGTGAAATTCTGCCCTGATTTCACCGTTAAATTTTCTAGCCTACAGTAAAATCACCTTGTACTTACACCATACGTACCAACATCAATTTATACATATTAAACTCGACAGTCAATAATAAAAACCCTAAGAAACGATAAATATTTCCAGATCCGTATAAATTACTGCAATTTCTCTACACCCATCCCCAAATTCAAAGACAACTTGACAAAGAGCTTTTTTAACTCGCACACTGTTCCTAAATTCGTAACAAGTGTACCAATAAACCGCCCCAAATCCAATTTTGCCCCCTAATACCTCTAATGCGACCACGGGGCGAATCTCTACGTATGCCACTGCCATTTTAACTCAATTTTCAAATAAAACCCACCTACATTCAAATAAAAATATTCGAAAGAATAAAACATAGCGTTTAGGGTGTCAAAATTGTCTCTCATTTTTTTGGGGGACAGAGTTTCAAATATAGTCGCGTATGCCATAAAGATTTAGTAGGAGTCTTAGAAGATGTACTGTGTATTTTGAAATTGGCATTTGAATTTACAGGGGCACCTGACTCGAATTCTAAGGGATAGGTACGTCTTCCTCGAAGAATCCAAACTAATATCAAAGCGAAAGTACCTTTTCACGCCTAAACGACTGAACGGATCTTTAATAAAACGAATGAAATTTGACAGGGTGGTGAACGGTATCTCGGCCGGACATAGCCTACTTGAAAAGCGCGTATGAAGACGCGGGTAGAAGTTAGTTACAAATAAGCTCTGACCAACAAAACAAAATCGACTGCAATGAATTTCAGAGTTTCAAGATCGCACATTTTAAATTAAACGGATTGGACCGAACGGGTCGTATACAGCTCAATACATATAGAACAAGAAGAAGCAAATCAATTATTAGACAAAACACACGATAGAAAATCAAAAAGCTTACAAATAACATTTGGGAGGTATTTGGGAGGGACATACTGGCCTATAACCATTGGTTATAGGCCAGTATGAAATTACTTTTGTTTTGCTAGTTTGGGAACAAAGTTGTTACAACAAAGTACCTTAAATCATCTGTCCCTTCTAAAATCAAGCTTACGCCACAACTGTCAACATACAAATTGTAAAAGACACCATTTAAAAATCCCAATTAGTCCCCCCTGTAACAATACAATACCTCCCGAATTTCGGGGAAAATTTTAATCTAATCAATTAACAATCAGTGCAAGCGATACACCGCTTGTTAATGCTGATTATTTGTGGGACGTGCCTTGTATTCAAATGCATTGAGGCTGGGGTGGGTTTGATTTCGGCTTTGGTGTTGCCAGCGCGGTCTGTCATATTTACCTACCACTAACTTCGTGATATAGGAATTTAAGGTCCGATTTCATCAAACAAGTTAAGCTTAAAGTTCCCATTCGAAATGACGTTGAGTTGCTCTGATCGTGCAGTTTACACTAAAATAAGCGATTCTGTAGAAAGATCATTTTCTTGGTAGTAATGTGACAGAATGCTAAGTTTATTTTACACATCTCAACTTTTCGTTTAGGTGGAAGCTGGCCTTTAGAGTTTAAACCAGGTTCAAAATATGAACCTATAAGTTCATCTTTTTATCACCCATCACTCTATCTATACCCAATTCAAGCTATAATCTTGTTTTAATTTTCGCCATGTTCAATATTCGAAACGGCGAAGATTGCTAGATTGGACAAATATCTAGAGCGTGGACAATTTATAATTGCCTTTCGTTGGTTTCAATTAGTCGGGTTTGTTGGATAAACAAATTATAAAGTTTACGCAATGTCTGTGCAACACCTTAAGTTCATCTATCGACAGAAGTTGCAAAATTTGGAAAAAATTGATCTAATTTATTTATCTAATAAATTTGGGTTGTTTTAACGTAATTTCCAGGTCTAAATCATTATTTTAGTCCTCAGTTTTTACTAATTATTTGGGGTTTAGGAGATGGAGCAGCTTTTTTATTTGCATTAATTAGAATTTATTAAAATTTTACAAAACTAGTTGGCACAATTGGCACCATTCCCTATTCTAAGGCCGGCTGGCACCGTCCACTGAGATGTCAAATTAGTGACGTTAACACACCGTGTAATAGGGATAATTAAATGATACTAATCTTCGACTGACAGCTACTGACAGGTTAGCAAATTGTGTGGAAAATGATTATCACTGGTTAAATTGTGTGGTGAATTCTGCTCTATTTGCTGGACATCGAGTTTTTTGACAACTTGCGGCAAGCTTAAGACAGGGCGCTATGACGCTCATTAGGGGAGGCCTTTGTCCAGCTGTGGACTAATATAGGCTGATGATGTTAGTGAGTTTTTTGACTAATAAAATAAGACTTAATGCCTACATACACAGGCAGTCGACTGCTCAAGCTGCCCGTGTATCTAGGCCCTAAAGTTCATATCACAGGTAATAAAAATAAGATGAAAGACTTTAAAACATATAAAAAATGTCTATTATCGTCGAATCTGTATCGAAGGTCACTTCAATGGTTTCACATACCAGTAAATTAATAACCAGTGAAGACTGATGATCGACCATAGTTAGCTGTACCCCCATACAAACATTATCACACAACCAATTTACCTACTCGTAAGTTCAAAAGACCCCCAAACTTTAAAAAAAAACTTTCATCCTGAAAATACCCCTGAAAGACCTAAAAACAAATAAATTGACAGAAAGTTACAATATATCGCGTTAACCCGCGCGCGTCGCGTCGAGTCCAGCGTACCCGAGCCCTTTATTTATTGTTATTTTTCTATTTCGTCGGCAGATGTTCGCTATGATTTACGGGTCGCCGTATTAGGAACGTGAATTATAACTGTTTTCTTGCTGGTCAGGAAAACATTT
Source organism: Eupithecia subumbrata (assembly GCA_949316285.1). NCBI lineage: Eukaryota > Metazoa > Arthropoda > Insecta > Lepidoptera > Geometridae > Eupithecia > Eupithecia subumbrata. Next base: position 5,466,836 of record OX438632.1, read on the forward strand.
TCTTTGCTTGTTTTTAAATAGTGGCGTAAGTATTGATGAAGAAATCGCTAGGTAAGGAGCATGACTGTTCATCAGGTTTGCCTTTACAGAGCCTGTTTGTAAATGGGGACTTACTAAATATCCTACTTATCTTGTTAACATAAAGGCGAAAGTTTGGGCCGTTGTATTTGGCCGAAGACAAGACCAAAACTACTGAATGGATCGGGCTGAAATTTTACACATAAAGAGCTGGACTTGGAATAACTATATATAGGCTAGGCTAGGGTTCCAAATACGCCTCCAATAAAAAATATGCCGAAATTCGGCTCTTAAAAAATAACAATGAATACTTATTAAGTATTTGGTTTGCCAATGCAAAAAAGGATGACAAATAATTACAGATAATAAAAATCACACGATTCAAAAGCCATAACAAATTCCTATGAAATATGAATAGGTCCGCTCGCCGCGGAATCTCGCGCCCTACTGCCATAAATCACGGTGCTGCCGCCAAACGGCAATATGTGGAAACATGTGTTTACGTAGGAGTTAATTTGTCGAATTTATCTGCTTGTCTTGGGCGGGATTGAGAAATATTGCGATTCTTGAGTTATGTTCGCTTGTTTACAGGGGAAATTATACCTTGCGTTCCATGCGTGAAACGAAGAAACAGAATTTCAGCTTGAGCAAACCTCATATGACCTACCAAATCAAAAAACGAGTGAGATTATTATGTTTTTTCTTTAAGTTTTCTGGCTTTCTCACACATACATCATTTTTAATAGCAAGTCCTAACGAAAGAACAGTTCATAGACCAGTCATTTTATATGTGTAAATGAAAAAGGAATCTTTATAAAACTATCTCCTATCTCCGAAGGATCAAAGATTTTTCTCCGTGAAATCTTCTACTCGTTATTAGGTGCCTAGTCCGGGAATCCGCACAACCCTTCTAATCCGGGCTATAATGAACCGGGATAAAGGAGGGTATTATATTCCCACTTTCTTTGTAACTTGCAAGAGCGAGTTCTGAATAAGTTAACATCTGTTTTCATTGACTGTTATGTTACTTTGAAGAATCGGCGTTGGAGAGTTGGGTTTGACTTTAAAGGTGCGCTTAACGTATCAAAAGTTATGTTTGGTAGGTTTCAAATGTTGGGATAGTGTTGGGATCATCCTAGGTAGTATTTATTTCAATTTAATGAGTAGGTACTTTTCGGTCTCCATGGGACATAAACGATATGGTATGATCTGCACATGCTGAGTAAAGAGCGATTTTGTCAGTTTTTCGGTTAATTTAAGGTTTATATATACGTATCTTAAGTAGGTTCTTATTCGACTCTGTTATGGCAAAATAAATATCTTTTTGCTTTACTTTACTTTTTATTTACAAAGAAATTACAACTAATAGTTACCTAGGTTTAGGTACAAGTATTTACAAAATGTACAATAAGCATATAAAATAGTTCAATAAAAGCTTAGATTTCATTAAAAGACACAAAGTTGCCTTCATCAAAATCAAATCACAATTAAAAAAACAATGAAGAAAAGACAGTTCAACAACAGAATCTCTCCTGAAACTAGCCAAAACTCCATCCATTCGTAAAAATCTGCGATTATATTACATTGCTTATTTTCAATCGGACCATGCCATTTTTGTCCATACGAATAGTCGGGTGCATCACAATAATCGCCCTATACTCATCCTATGCGATTCTATATTGACACTACGTGTTCGGAATGTCGGATCGTTTTCCGGGATTCGGTATTTTTATTCCGTATCGATCGGGTCTGCCGGACCCGGCGATTGAAGGGTTGGCGGCCCGTGTAATTGGTCAGTTACAATTCATTATTTCGGTGAGTTGTGATTTTCACTATTTTTGATGTAATTTTAGGGTTCTGAAGTCAACAAGGAACCCTTATAGTTTCGCCATGTCCGTGGGTCTCTTTGTCCGTCCGCGGCTTTTACACATTGTTCAACGCTTTTACCTTTATCTATAATTTATTTACATTTTCGACAGTAATTTTACTAATTTTCTTACAATGACGTTAACACTACTTTGATTCCACTTGTCGGGTTTGACATTTAATACCTACTAGGATTTAAGACCATGTTTTCCATTTGATTTGGAATTGGACCCTGGCGAGTTAAACACATACTTTCACTGCCTAGAAGTTGAAACTCAAGACTACCAACCTGAAGGGTAGGTTTAATATGTAGTATATGTAATACTATCTTCTGCCCGCGGCTTCGCACGCGTTGTTATTATGGAAACGTTCAATGGTAATTTCTATCCCATAGGAGCTGATTTATGGGATAAAAAGTAGCCTATGTTGGATTCCAGGCTCAGAGCTACACCGATGCAAAGTTTCAGCTCAATGTGTTCAGTAGTAGTATTGGCGTGAAGACGTAACAAACATCCATCCATCCAAACTTTCGCATTTATAATATTAGTGTGATATGACTGTGTAGGTACTGTACCTACCCATCTGCTTTGTCTATACATTATCAATACATTATGTTTATTACTGTTCTCTTACTCCAAATAGTCAAAAAATATCATAGTCTACGAGCTACTTTTCTCTAGAGAAGTCTTTAACTGTAATCAAGTATTCCTTTCGTTCTTTTTGATCTATTTGCCCTCGCTTAATAAACAATCCAAATGCAGCATTATTTAAACAGCCGTAAGGTTCAGGGTGGTAATTCTTCATTAGGGTCTGTACTGGTCAAGTGGCGCCCTCCAGGGATGCCAATCAACGCCTGTTATTCTTAGGGGAAAAGTTTCCTAAGTTTGCAGGACTTTTGAAGGGATATGGTTGACGATGTTTGAGCGTTTAGGTGGGATTTTGAATGGATCTTGTAGATTGGTTGAAAGGTTGGTTCTATCTGTATCGAATTATACGAAAAAAAATAGTAAGTATTTGTTTACTCTGACCAAACCTAATTCATGAAATTGGCTCCTTACAAATAATTCCCAAATATTTAATTCAGTTAAGAGCCGTTTTTCAGTAATTTACACGTTAAATGAAAAAGTCTTTAAGTAGGTAGGTCTACGTGTTTTAGGGTTACCTCAACTTTCTTCAGCCAAGACAAACTCGAGACTTCTTTGACCAAGTATTTTTTCTTTTCTTAAGTTTTCGCAACATTTCTCCAGACACATCTTGACTGACCCACCCCTCTATTAGGGACTTATTTAATTCTGCCTTGTGAAAACAGAATCCCTCTACAAATGTTAGCTCTGGTCGACACCGACGTCGAAACGGACAAATACGGGCAAATTATTGCTTTTCTCGGTATAAATAGCCGGTTTTTGGATTGGGACTGAATTTACACTGTTGCGAACAGTATTCTTACGCGAATTTTTTAACATGATATTTGGAAAGTTTGAACTGTGTCGACACTTTCAGTATTAAATCATAATAATTACTTATAAAGTACTTAAAAAGTAACGTATTTACTTACCTAACAATCTTACTTTTTTCTACTTACTTATCTGTTTAAGTGGAAAACTCACTCTCTTTTCTAAATCTACGCTGTACAACTACTTGCAAAAGAGAGATTGAAAAAATAATAGGCAGCCAACTTAAAATTGACTACTTATAGGCTAGTTTCCGCTTATAATGAAATGATGATTTCTGCTCGTTCCAACTGTAGGTAATCTACAAAATTAAATTTTAAAAAATATTGTTTCTTACGAATTCATTGTGCATCTGAGCGGGTTTACTAAAACCAAACCTTGTTTGTGTTCGAAGAACACCAACTAACATTCATCCCTTATCGAGAGGCATCATCACCTAAACCAAACTCACCATGATAGTTTATTTAATTCACTCCCATTTACAATAAATTTGCCGCAGCATCATCATTCTTTTTTTACTATAAAAACTATCGTAGTTTGACGAATTTATTACGGATGTAAGCGGGTTAACTACGAACCTTACTTGTGTTGGAAGAACACCAACGTTTCATCCCTTAACGAGGGACATCTTCAGGGTGAGTGCGGTTCTAGACGCGCGCGTTCCGCATCGCTCCGAGCACCCAACTTACATGGGTGTCTGTTACACCGAAATGAGCATTCATTTCGGTGTAACAGACACCCATGTAAGTTCGAGTCAAATCGATCTGGTGGCGATGGCGAGTGTTCGTTTAGTGGTCACTATGGGGTGGTTATTAAATTTGCCCACCAGTTTAAAGGGGAGGTAATGAAGCTATTCTTTTTGCGTTGGTTTTGGCTCTCTGAAGAGGACTTGTAATGACAGCTTTTATTGTGGTGTTGAAGATTGTGAGTGATTTTTGTGAATACATAATATGTAATGTAGACTGTTCTTATTAGGAGATCGATTTAAAAGACGCTCTTGTGTTTAGTTACGTAACTAACTTGTTTATTTGAATGCAAAATACCATCACAGATATATACGCAGGCACACATACACAATTTATGAACAAGGCCCAGCTAAAATGTGCATATTCACTGTACTTTTCTTAAAAAGTACAGTGAATATGCACATTTTAGCTTACTTAGGTTACAATATAGGATACACATTATACTTAGGTTACAATCTTTCAAGCTATTTTTAGAATAGACGATGGCGTAGCCTTAGCTACGCCATCGTCTATTCTAAAAATAGCTTGAAAGATTGTAACCTAAGTATTTCGATTAATATACCTACCTAATAATACCTCTTATTGAGAACTGTGTCTAGTTAAACCTAACATAGACTTTAAGTCACTTCGAACCGAAATGTAATGTTTTTTATTACCTACCTGAATAAATAATTCTATTCTATTCTATCCGCAATTCCGCATAAGGGCAAGTGGTATGTAGGTATTTTTATATTCATCTTGCGCAAGAGGGAAATTAGAATTAGTACTAGGCACAATATTAGCTTTGAAAACTGGCAATCGACGACCACGTTCATAAGAGCTCTATTCGCACGACAAGATCTTAAAATAGGTACAGCCTGACCATCGATGTGAGTAAAATTCGGGAGATTGGGCACTAGCCTATTGAAAGTGGAACGCTCAAAGAGAGTTCAATTAGGTCCAACCACCTCAGTCACAGTCGGACCGGCGCTGTCGGCGAACGTGTTTAGCGTGTATTGTTGTCTCGATCGCACTTCGGTCCAGATACGTCTTTCCATCATTGTTGTTCATTAGGACTACCTAATGAACAACAATGATGGAAGGAGAGGTATATTGCAATAGATTAGAAATAGCGTGTCTTTGCGTTTAGTTGTAACACAACACAGGCCATTTGTTGAGATAGCGCTGGGAGAACGTACCATATCTACAGAATATTACTTATATCAATGAGCCTGACTGTAGATTTATGAATTCTTCAAATAAAAATAGCCTCTCCTAATGTTGAGGATATGTACTATAACTATCAAGTCTATCGTCCTACTTCGTCATGTCTCCTTAAGCGTCCTGAGCAACAAAAGTTTAAAATAACCACAGGACGGTATCAGATAAGCCTGCGAAGGAAAGTTTTCATAGGAAATGCTCCAAATATATAGAGGTCAGAAAACCCAGTTGATGATAACGATGACGTCATGAACTACGTCACAGCAGTCAACCACACCATTAAGCAGACTTCATTAAGTCCCAGCTAACACCAATTACAAGCTGGAGCGAGCGGAATGGGGAAATTATACAGAGTCTTAGCGGCCTTAATAAAAATTTGTTGGGGATTGTGAGGTTTGCTTGGGAGACGGACTTTTGTATTTTGGGGAGATATGAAAAAGAAATAGCGGAAACTCTCATTAAGATGCCAAAAACGAGTTACATGCCACTGCAATTAATTTTATTTCCAATTCATAAGTAGCTTTAATTTAAAAGTTACTTAATCAAGTAAAAAAAGGTAACCGATATGCTTTTTTAAGCATTAGTAACTATGAGTCATCCTTTTCTACTCGTTTAAAAATCTTAAAAAGAAAAACCCGTGACGACTAAGAAACTATGAACCGGATACTGGCAGAAAAGTGACAGACCAGACACATTAAGAAAGAACTCCGTCAAGTCCATCGAAAATTTGACCTCTTTGATCTCGGAAGAGTTCTAAACCCTTCCGAGCTCAAGTCTAAGAACAATTTAAGTAAAGCTAAGCAAGCAGGTAGCTAACCAACCACCGTAACTAAGCAGAAGAGCTACCGTCGCGTCCCGACGTCACGATGCCATCTCGGTGTCGGGTTGCATGACTTACTGCGCCACTTTCTTACGAGAACCTTTGTTTTATGAGACTGTTTTAGTTTATAAGAGTTTTGGTCGAAGAAAGTAAGGCAGGTAATTGATTGCTCCAGTCTTCAACGACCTTTTGAACAGATAGGTATCTTAGAAAGCAAAAAATCCCTTTTACCACTAGGTGGATACATAGTTGCCAAACTTAATTGACAACGCAATCGAAGGGTTATAATTTTGGATTTGCTCATCATAACATAAACATGCCAAAGCCCTGTGTGATTTCCAAAATAGGTACAGTCAACAAGAAAATTTGTTGAGCAACGTCACGTTTTCATAAACACAAACATACGAACGTACTGGATATTTTGTGAGCACACCTGTTAATGCTATTGGTACCCTTTTTCATTTTCACACAGTTTTGGGAACATAAGAAAACTCGAAAACTCAACACAGTGACACATCTAGACGTATTTTTTTAAAGAAAAGTCTGGTTATGGTTCGCTTCACCCAGTTACGTATGTATTTACCAAAACCAAAAACCTATTAAGAGGGCGCATTGCGCGCCATTTTGTGAAAGGGATAGGCATAGGATTTCACCTTCATAGGAGCGGGACGTAGCATACGTTTTGGAACAGCGTAGGCGGAGAAATTATGGTTTGCTTATTTACAAGAAAACTACACAACTTATGAAGAAACTGTATTAAGGAACCAAAGAATTAGTAATTAATAACCTACGAATCAAAACAAAAATATTTTCTATAGACCGCAGGGTTCCCGCGATCTCGACCTCGAAATTAGGTGCAAAACAGTGCACTTTCGTGATTTTTTTTCCGTAAATTTTTTTCGCTTTCGTGTTTTCTCAATAAGGAACCGAAGACAAAATGATGAATTTTATGTAATTCTAGTTTTTTACCACAGGGATCCCGTATATACTGAGATCTAGGCCTAGTTTGACAACCAAACCCGCTAGGTTCGCCCTTTAAGGGCCTTAAAAGAGTAACTTCAACTTCCTTTCTGATGGCTTCTGCATTTGGAATAAATAGAGTACCTAAGCTAGACTTTTGAAGACCTTTCCCGATCAAATACAGAAGAAAGTGACAACAACATCGACAAGACAATGACACGATCGTGAGTGGTCGTGACAGTCACAGACAAAACACAAGTTACCGATCGTGAGCGGCTCAGTCAGACAGACACACTGCACGACGAAAATGTAGGGAAGTATTAACCTAGGCAGTCACTTGATAGATATGCAGATAGGTAAGTTTTGCATCTAATTTTGTTGCATTGGCAGCCTAACCTAGCGTAATTCTAACTGAAACAAATTTACTGCATACATACTTAAGTTCAAGTCAATGTATGTTTGCTACAAATCATGATGATCTTATCAAAATGCAAGAAGAGAACCAGAAGCTAAACCAGAGAGAAGGCTGGATGCACAAGGCAATGCAGTTGTGTTGACAACATTGTAAGTCGCTGGGCAATCCAAGATTTCGAAACCACACACAGAGAAGGCTGTTAAAAATTAAAGAAGGCCTACTACTAATAATGGGTGCCCTAAGGGTGATAATAATGACAATGCAGTTGTTTCCACGGAAAAGGAGCTTTTTATATATTATCTACCCTTAATTAGTCATCATTGAGTTGATAAGATTCCTAGCTTTAAGAAACATAGAAAACAAAAGTAATTACTAACAAATGAAAATGACATATGTACCTTCCTAATCATTGTTGGAAAAAAACCGTAAACTATAAAACTATTAGTTTTACTTGTAGCTACGAACAAATACCTATTAGAACAGAGCTAGTTAAGTAATGATAAATACAACGAAACAACAAGCTAGACAACTTTATTCAATGACATCAAAACTGTTACAACAATAAAAAGTCATGTTGTGATATCAGACGATCGTAAGTTTGCTTTTCAAAATAGTACAGAACGACTGTTTTCTGCTATGACTTTATCCGAAGGTGTGTAGGGTCACCATGATGTAGTGGACTTACTAGCCTATTTCAAACTGGCCTTTGGAACTTCCAGATCATGAATTCTCGAAAGCTTTAATAGAACATAAGGAAATTTGTATCACATAATGTAATTTGTCTTCATAAAAACAATAGTTCATTTGACGCTAGTACGTCGACAGCGGATGAGGACGCAAAGATCAGATAGAAACATTGCGAAACGAAACTTTTGAGGATTTTCATGTACTTGTAATGCTGAAGAAAAATACTTTCGTAAACTTGTCGTTTTACAAACTGGATTAAATACAGCGAGGCTCAGAATATAGTTAGTGTCTCTTATTCGTCTCAACTCATAAGCATCCTACAGAACATGCAAGTCGGCATATCAAAGCTGGTTTCTCTGTTTGTTGAATTAAATCGTAATAAAGCACACTGCGGCCTATCTCCGCATCTCGAGGTTAAATACGGCTCAGCCGAATCGCCATGTGAACTTGTTCTTTTGTGAATTGTCACAGTGCTTGGTCTTTGACCTTCTGTTTTGCGTGAAATACTTAAAATAGTAGAATCTTTTGTTTTTTACGCAATTGTAGAGCCTACATCAGGTTTTTGATGATAATAAAACCAGAACTTTACACAGCCATAATATATTTAAGTGACGTAGCTATGACAGCTTAGTTCTGTAAATCACGACAAAAACTAGAACACATCAAGATGTTCTTTAGGTATTTATTTTAGGCACAGACAGGAAATACTAGAAATAATTTGATTTGATATTGAAGCTTGTTATAAAGTTATATTTTCTTTGTTATAGGAGGACAAAGTAGAAGAACGCCTGCGGGTCTCGCCATGGAGCTGTTTGAGCAGCATCAGGGCACACACATACTCCAGGTAAACTAGCATTTAAATCTATATATGTAGAGTCCGAAATTGTCCACAAGGCATACAATACCCGTGACAATGACATTGTTGACTAAGACATGAATTTCGGTAGATGATGGAACGAATAAGAAATAAATGACTGGAGAAAACGTGCTGTGTCTACATCGCGTAAAGAAGAGATATAAAAATGTTGTCGATGCTAATAAATTGAATAGAGGTAAACTGTAGAGCGTAGAGATAACAATAGAAATGAATGAGGAAGTAGCTTTTTAGGTTAAAGAAAATCAATGTCTAGTGGAATACCAAATTATTTAACCCATGACTCACAACACAAGGTACCCAACTGAAGCCACCACAACATACTAAGTGAAGTGACTAATGAAACAAAGCATGAAGAAACTGCAATCAGTTTTACTTTCGTCATCACTAAAACTCAAGTCACTCTTGAACTTGGTAATACGTTGCGTCTTGACCGACTTCACGCTTTTTTGTCAACAAAACACACAATACAACTAATAATAAAAGTAGGTGTATGTTGCTTACGAAATTCCAATTTGATATTTCGTTGATTTCGTCAAATTTCAAAACAAATTTAATCGACACACGTTTTGTGGGACAACGTAGGGTTGGGAAAAAATCTATTATCTGTTCTGTAGTGAATAACGATTTTGCAATCGATTCTGTGTCATTATGTTGTGGGTGCTGCGGTTTTCTATTCCGAGGTACGTGATTCCTTGGTTCTATTTATTTTTTGTACGATGCAGTTTTGCGGGATTGGTTGTAACTTTGAATTTCTGTGAAAAAAATTGTACGTGCACGCACGGCGATTTGCGACACAACAATATAGATTTATCTTGACCGTAATCAAGTACCTACTAGGGTACACTACTAGAGTTTAAAAGTGGCAAAAGTCCTTCAATGGTAGGCTATTGAAGAACTTTTGCCATTGTTAACATTGACTCATATTCAAGGCTAGCTTTCTTCCGAACAGTATAAAGAAAGTTAACTCCATCATCAATCATCATACTTCAAATACTTGCAAGCAGATTCTTGGATAGTTCATTTAAGTACGAATCTGCTACAGAATCGATCCACTGTAACAATAAAATACAGATAGTAAACAAGATTTCTATAAATATAGGTAAGTATGTCGAATCCGCTCTCAATCACTCAAAACTACAAATAAACTCAAAACAGCAAAAAAGACGGACACAATGAACTTGGTAAACTAGGAACACGTCGTAATAATAAAAACAAGAGTAATAATTTACAATAGTCTATTACTAAACCTTTTTACATGTTGACTATCATCGTCTAGCGTTTAAACGCGGATTTGATACAAAAACTTTATCAAAATAAATGTATTTTGTCAACCGTGCATCTCATTAAAAGCGACTGAGCGAACTGAGATGAAGTCAAGGATTCCGAACTCAATGGAAAAGCTAAATACTAAGGACTCTAATGAGGTTGATACAAACCTAGAATAAAGCGGAGAATTTAGTATCAATGAAAATAATAATAAGATTCCAATCGTGTTGGCTAACCAAACGGAAGACTAAAAAGTTACATTGTTTTATTTCCTTTAAACCTTACAGGACTCTTGCAAGTGTCAGAATTTACAAAACGGTCAGTTTTTTTGGTCACTTAAATCTTTCTTTAAGGGAACGTAAAGTGAAGAAGTGAACTAAAGTTGTAAATACAAGCCAACGCCTGGGACAAAGCAAACCATGTACAATCAATGAACAATATCATTAATTTTCACCAGCCACCCATGAATCAAAGCAAGAAAGTATTGAAATAGACCACAATTAATATTCAGTAGCTCTTCCAGCATCGCCGTATATCGATGTAAATTATTTGGCCCGTGTCGATGGTTTTTCATCAGTTTCATCATACTCGTTTGTTTAGGTTTTTTGTGACAGAAAACTGTTCGATATCTTTGTATTCGTTCCACGTTAGGTCGGTATGAATGAGCTTATTATAGGCGATGGAATTGTTGTTGTAGTAAAATAACTAGGAGATGGATTGTGTGAAAGCTGATTTAAGGCCAGGTATTCCTGCAGCAGTAGATGTAAGGGAAAATGCGCGCCTGCCAAGCCGCGGCGCTCGTGTTTTTTGTAGTTATTAAACATGGTGATTAAGAAAATCATTTTATCAAGTCAAACTCTGCGAATTCGTTTAGAAATATTAAGTGTCCTTAGTTGAGTACAAAAAAAAGTTTGATATCAGTAGTTCGCTAGTTTTAGTATTGAAAAAACGTTAGAAAAAGGGGTAACTTTGGGATTTTTTCTATCGAGTGAAGTTCATTGATCTTGTAACTGAATGCGACTTTGACTAGACTAGATTCTAAAGTAATATATATCTTTTTTCGGAATCTTAAACACTATTTTCTAAGTCTCAGATGATTTTAAAAATCACAAAAATACGGCCTTCGCTGGCCTACCAAGCCTTAAGTAGAAATGAAGAAGCAAAGTTTTGTTAGTTTAGGTATGAAAGCCACCATGGCGCACAAAAAGTCAAAAACTATCATCTAAATTACTTAGAAATCATCGTCATCATCTGGTGAGTTGGCGCCTGATTCAACAATGCTTTGAATGGAAGCTCTATTTACAAAACAGCTAACAAATGTTACCTTTTTTGTTATTCGTAGATTATATTCATTAAATACAAAATTTTCCACAGGTTCTAACTATTCATATATGTTTTCTATTGTTACAGTCATTGGACGGGTTCGCGTTGTCCGTAGCCGCTGATGGAAGGTTCCTGTACATATCCGAAACTGTTTCTATATATTTAGGTTTATCACAAGTAAGTTCTTTTTAAATATATTTTTGCTGTGATATACTTTTCAGGAAGTTTTACTGCAGCATAAATTACGTTTAATTTTATTTTTAACTGACTTCAAAAAAGAATAAGGTTCTATGTTAGGCTGTATGTATGTTTTTGTGTATGTTCGTCGATTTCTCCATCTAAGTATTGCGGATGGATTTTGAGAATTCTTTCGCAATTGTATAGAAAATATAAAAAAATATTCCTGAAGGATATTAGTATTTGTCCCGTAAAACTTAAAAAACGGTGTAAATATTGAGGAATTTGAAGACGGTTTTTATTGTTACCTATTATAAATAAATTAAGAACTTTTTTTTTAATAGGTAGGTACTTACAAACTATATTTCTTTAAACTTTTAAACAAATTATTTTATTTCAGCCATTATTTATTTTAACTACAAAATAAAAAAAATACAAAATCATTTATTTGCCATCAGGGTTACAAACATAATATCTTAACGTTACCTAAAAATGTTACATTTGAATGTGAGAGCATTGATTACCTATGATCCCCGCACTAGGCTAGGCCTGTTTCGCGGGAGACCGAGTGAGCAATACTTGATTACCATGACACTGAGAGCACTAGCAAATAGATCCAATGAAAAAATTATGCAAAAATAAAACACAAAAATAAAATAAAATAAGTACAATGTGAAAGGCATGCTGTAAAAAATCTATTCGATAACATGACATTTTTTTCACTTTGTTTAAAATACAAATATTACTTTTATTTTAAACAATTGAAAATTATTATAGAGCAGAATATCATATAGGCACACCATTCATTCACACGCACACATACAAAAGTAGAAAAAAGTAGTCGGAAGATAAAATCTGAAAATTCGTCAGCAAGACATCCGGTGGTAATGCATTTGATATCAGATAAATCGTACACGTGTTACGTTATGACATGTACGTGGGCCTATTTTTTAGGGCCGATGTTTTGGGGTCTATGATTCTGTGAAGATCTTTTTTGTCGCTGTTTTGGGAAATGCAACTTGCTTGAAATATGATACGTCGGGTCGTTAAGTCTGAATCAAATGACGATTTCGAGAAAATTGAGAAATTAATATAGAGTTAGTGAGATAAAAGGGAAGCTTAGTAGTTTGCTAACCCTAAATGGGCCAAGGGAAAAATGTTATGATCAAATACCGTATGCTAATGCAAAAAGTAATAAAGCTCTGGCACTCAAGAAATTAAATTCTCACTGAGTTACAACAAAATAAACGTATACAATATATAAAGACAGACGAAAGTTGTATAAAATTAAATAAAGTTACAAAATTAAAAGAACCCAAAAACGGGGAAATTCGAGTCAACATGGCTTCGGGGGTGGTGCGAGCGAGAAGGTAGGATAGGGGGAAAGGGACGATGCGATATGCCGGTCACGTTCCGGGCAAGGCAGGCGCGTGCTCCTCATCCTAATGCTGATGCGAACCTTACCACACACACACCCCTGGAACACGCACACTAATGATGTCACAACACTGTTCACACAAGCCGGGACAGGAGTAGGGTTGACAATAAAAATAGATAAACTGATAAACCAGCTGTTGAAGAGTTCAGAGTAAACACTTACCCTATAGTTTATAGCAGGCTCATTACAATCCTGAAAACAACATCAGGTATGCTATCAAACAGTCAGGCTTAATTTAGAGATCGAAAATATAGATCAACGGCGGTCTTTTATGTTTGATAAAGGTACCTTAAACCAACTACACAATAATTAAACTAATAACCAACTTCAAATCCCTTTCTTTTTAACAGTTTTTAAGTTTTGCCGTACAAATACTAATCCTACGAGAATGTTTTTTATGGGACCACCTCGTAATTGACCGACAATCGACGAACATACATAAAGATGAACATACAACCACCTCGATTTTTTTGAAGCCGGTTAAAAACAAAGACTCCTATTAAACCAACTTGGATGAAGACACTAACCCTGCCAACCATAGCCTTGACTTTATCCACACATCAGTAGATAGGAAGGTAGGTCTCACATGTGTGGGTTGAAATAAAACATATAAACTTCCCGGTAAATAAGCTTCTGCCTTAGACGGTAGATGTTTCGGCTATATTAAATTCTGTTTTTCTCTCGGATAAAGACTGATGATAGTTTCGACAGTGGGAAATCATGTTTTCTTTATTTGGGAAAGTATCTGTTTTGAGACTTGAAAATTCATTTTTGCTATCGTGTGTACCAGGCTACATAGAACTTGCAATATCTACAAACGAATCGCCCTCGTTGGAAGGAAAAATTCTCTGACGTTAGGGACTTGAACTTTTATTTTGGCGTTTGAATCGAACTGTGCCTTATGTTCACATAAACTTCGCATACCGCTTTTAATGTCTTCGTCTAACGTTCTTTGTTCATACTTCCACCATTACGTAAATGCCGAAGCTATTTGTCCAATCGGCAAATGTCCATAAAACCCTTTAGTTCCAAGAACCGACCACCATATCGTCACCATTGTTTTATAGAATTCATATGCAGGGGCCACTGCGGATACACGAACACTGAATTTGTAATAGGATCCCACAATTATATTTGATAAATTTATTTTGATATTTGCATTTGTGAAAGGGTTATGAAAGTCTATTGGTCTTATGAATGGGGTGACGTATGTCTTTCAAAATAGATTCGAGATATTTTGGGAGTACTTTATTAGGTTCAACAATGCATATCTATCTTCAGTCCAAGGACTCCCTTTTCTGCAAGCACTCAAATTCAAAATTGTTACATTATGCGTGGGAGTTCCAAACAAATCCAAGTATCAACTTACTTAAAATACGACACACTAGCACACCAAAACCAACAATCGAAAAAAAAAATGTTTCATAACGCCTTATATCTATCATCTATCTATGTACTGTACTGTATTAAGTAAATCTGTTATCTAGTAACCATACAACAAGCTCTGCTTAGCTTGGAGCTAAATGATGATGTGTGAATCGACCAGCATTATTAATTTATTCTACTATTTAACCGATTCGTTGTTTTTATTCAAATGGGCTTCATTTTTCTTAAAATACACATGAATCAATTGCAATGAACCTCCATGTAACCATAATCACATGTTACCACTTCATCTTCGTCTTTCATAGTTGTAATTTTAGTGTCAAGTTAATTAACTAAAACAATCACTGAGAAATCTTTCCAACTTATCATATTATTATAATTGTCATCATGTTCCTCGTTAGATATGTTCTATGCCCACCTGCCGTGCGTGATAACAGCTCGTCCATTCATAAAGCTTGTACGTGACCATTCAAGCCTTCAACTGGTTTAGCTTCTTCAAGTTTTGTTTATGGTTGTAATTAGATTCGGGGTATATGGGAGTGGTTATCTGTAGGACATGTGTTTTGTAACTACTTTAACTCTGTAAATTTTTTTTGTTTCTTTATCGACGCTAACGTATCTTGATAATGTTTTACGATCTGTCATCTGAACTTCTTGGGTAACTTTAATTTATGAAAATGGTATATTGAGGAGTTTGTAATTTTTTTTGTATTTTGTAACTTACATTACAAGTATTTTCTAATTTGTGTGGTTTGAATTAGTTCTATTTTATTTACTTTATCTCTATAATATTTCATATTGTTTTTTTTTTGTTCAATGCCATCACAATAAGTTAAAACAACAATCATTGCCTACAGGTAGAAATGACTGGTAGCAGTATATTCGACTACATCCACCAACAAGACCATGCCGAGGTGGCGGAACACCTAGGTCTATCATTAGCAGGGAGAGGAGGAGCCGGACTGAACAGCCCTGCATCAGGCAGTGAAGAGGGAAGCCAGCATGGGACAAATAACCCTGACGGTAAGTTTTACAGAATTAAACCATAAGTTCAAGTTGAGTTTGCCAACGTTTTTTTATTATTTAGGAGCACAAGTAGGTACCTGTAGTACTCAGGAATATAGAAATTCAGGTGTAGTAGATATTCGATGAAACAGGTAGATGAGCCACCTGACTTACCATCGGAAAACAGTTATCTAATAGTACCCATAACACACGCTCTGCTAGCTTGGGGCTGGATGATGCTGTGAGAATTGTCCAGCATTATTTTTTTATTAATTTATAACTTGTGTGGGAAAGAAAGAGTGCGCTCTACGATGATTGAGACCATCAACCTGAGGAAAAGCTTAAAGAATCACTTGTCTTTAACAAAGTTCCGAATAGTATCGAAGTAGTTTCCAGGCATGTTTGGGGTAGGTACTGTGAAAAGTTGAATAAATCACCCAAATAAAGACATCAAATAAAGCGGGTGTGACATTTTAAGCAACAATGAGATAAAATCGACGAAGTCGAAGACAAAAAGTATCGGAAAAACTGTGTACAGAATTCAATTAAACTCTATACAGGAGGCCATTGCACTTCGGTGACAGTACAGCACTGAGCTAAATCACCCATTTTCACATTGAATCAAATTGAAATTAGATTATGGAATCTTCACGGCACATTTAGTGCTTATGAAACGGTCAATAGAAAGTCAGCGGATATCTTTATGCTGTAAATTAATATTTCAATTCTATGGGAACTTGGGAGCCCATCTCAAAACATTTTTAATTCAAGCGCCACTGTGCGTCTAATTTCTAACGCAACATTGCTCAAAATCTTATTAGAATTTTGAATTAGAGTTTCGATTACCAATTAAACGACTTAGATTAACAAAAAAGTGAATAATACAATAACTTTTAGTATGAAATAGTTTGCTCGCTTCACTGAGTTCTTACAATTGCTGCGGTCATATCTCGATTTTAGAAAAAACGTGATTTGAATACTTATACGGAGATGGAATGCAATTTGAATTTAATGACTTTTGGTTATTTTTTACCTACTTTAGTATTCTTAGCGATACCAACGCCCTTCAGTATGTAGGTAATGAAATTCGGAGCTAAGCAAGCTGGATTCCTGCAGTTTAGTTTTAAAACACATGTTTTGCATACCTATTGCAATGTTGTAGAGTCGATCAAAATTATCTTGCGTAGGTACAGCTTGATTCCTACATTTCCAACAATTAAGTCTTAAAACAAATGTTTTCGATAACTATTGAGTATGTAGAGTTATGTAGAGTCTATGAAAATTATCTTGCATTATAATAACAGACATATAATAACATCTCATAAAGCAGAGTTTAGAGAGAGTTCTTTCATTGCACATCCAATCTAAACATGATGAATATACACACTTTTTCGACCCAATTTTTTCCTAACCTAACGGATAAACACCAATTTCAATTTAGCCCACATTTAAGGGCTTAGAATCAATTTCAATTTACTTTCCAAGACAAAAAAGTGTTGTAAAAAATCTATCAGGGTTGTACTTGTCAGAGAGGTTTTGTCCGTTGACGGCCATGGAGAAACGAAGTCAGAAGACAGAAGGCGTGGAGAAAGTGTTGTATTGTCAACTGATGCCCATGCAACTGAGGTTCCAAAGTCGTGTGATGATTTCAGAAGACTGATGGGTGCAAGTGGTTCTAAAGTTGCTAATTAATTCGACCACAAACGAGCTGTATGCAGATCTGAATAACTGAGAAACATCTTTTATAAACACAAAACCAAGCTGATTTTTTTTGTTTAGTCTAGATGTAAATGATGGCAATGCACGTTCAAGTGGAAAAGACATTTGAAAAGAAAAATAAGAAGCGTTTGGGTGCTTGTGTAACAATAAACGACACATGCCAAGGTCACTAGAATAGTTAGGTATACGCTGACTCAATTTTGTTACGTATTAGGTAAGGTGATTCAAATCTAGTACTTAACAGGTAGCATTGTAGGTAAGAACAATTAAGTCATAACAATTGCCAATGACGTTGTTGCAATTGCAATCGAGAAACATGTATGTTTTAGAAAAATTTGCAACAACCTATGTCTTCGGAAAGAATAATGAAATGAGCATAGGTAAAACGTAGAACGAAAACTACAAACAAGAATGTTACAGAATCGTCTAAAAACTTTAAGAACCACAGTCAAAAATGCAAGAAAATCAAGACGAAATCAATTAAGCTACGGTATCTATCCGATCCCAACGGACAGTCCTCGGTGAATCTTTTAATTAGCTACCGCTTTTCCAATCGCTCCCATAGCCCTCGGCTATGGCTGTAGGGATTGCTTTCTTTGTTGCGCTAAATTGAGATCTTTAGCCCATTGTTATTGAAAACATCATTAACATTTTTTATTACTTCCCTTTTATGTCTGTTATAAAGTTTTATTTCCTCGATGTTATCGTTCACGGTCAACATAACATTGTTGGTCATTCATAAGTTTATTACGTCTATCCAAATGTGAATCTTACTGTCAACAGTATCATCGTCAATGACCTTAGCTGCGAGCGGTTCGTTGTATCGGGGCATGGATCGAGCTTTCTGCGTCAGGATGAAGAGTACGCTGACAAAGCGAGGGTGTCACTTCAAATCTTCAGGATATCGGGTAAGGAAAACATCAACCGTCTAATGATCTGCTTTCAAGTGTAGTATTTCACACTTCTGAATTCACTCGCTGTTTCCTTTCCACGAATTATTCACATCTTAACCACACATTTCAATTAATAAAATATGTCATCTGACCAAAATTCTTATCAGAATATGACTTCCGAATAAGAACTTTTATTCATTTGGGCCATTCCGGAGCGTCTTATCGAATGATTTATTCACCAAGTCATTAGTAACAGAGGAGTATGAATTATGGTCATTTTAACACTTATCTACTGCTGACGTTAAATAACTTTGCGGCTCTGAGCAAAGTGACAGAAGACTTTGCGATTGAGGACACACATACAATCATACTAATGGGAGATGCGGATATCACAGCCGCAAATTTATTATAGCGATTGTAGACCTAAGTATGTACCTACATAGAATGAGAAGCTGAATTTTCATTTTCAATCTAGGTCGGAAGAGGCGAGGGTGAGACGGCGAGATATGCAGAGGGTGGTAGCTGGAGGGTGGGTATCTTATAGCGAGATGATTTCTGTTAATATAATTATAGGAATACCTATAGAAATTATGTGACAATTATCATTTTACTGTAGGATGCCTTCGTAGTTCTTAGCCTTTAAGATCAACTCATTGTTCAGATATGAATCCTAGTTTATTGCAATGCTTTTGATAAGGTTTTTATTTTTCAATTTGTCCCCAGTGTTCCCACCAAGACAATAACTCTCCTTTTGCTGTAATAAATGGTGTAGCAGTACCTCTTTATCCGCCTTAGATCACAATATTATTGGTTAGAATTATTGTTCAAGGGGTGCCTCCAGCCATGGTTTTAGGGCCCCATAATTTTTGCCTTAACTCGGTGTTAGGTCATAAAGCGTGATTATTATCTCTAGCAACTCGCGAATACCGGCTAGGTACGTTAAATTGTTCGTAGATTGTTTTCGGGGTGTAAATTTTGCCTTTTATTTCATAACCGCGGACATTTTCTTTATATTTATAGTGTCTTTATCCGGTCGTGATTTTATTTTATATCTTGTTCTACTGTCTTTTTACAGATGGGTCTCTCAAGGAATTCAAGGACATTCTCATTTTTATGCTTTTCAAAGATAATATTATATAATTAATTATTGGTTTTAGTAGACCTGTTCAATATCTTATCTTCCATCTTTATTGAGCAACTTAATCTTCTGAGCAATTAGTAGAAATTTATTATGTAACATGGGTACCGCTAGAGGCAGCGGTTTTATTGGCAAAATTGCAAATTAGAGTTAATCCACGATCTTATTCGATTAGCAGGTAATGTATGGAGTACGTGGCTCCGTAGCAAATAACTTTTCGGTTTATGTGAAGTTTATTATTGTTTGTCGTGACTGGGAAACTGGGAATGAATTTGCGAAGTTTTGATGAGGTTTTTTATGACTCTCTTCTGTTTGAGTTTGTGTATTGTTATATTAAGTTAACGCTGTTTTCTTACCTGTAATATTACTTTCATTCGTAATATTCTACGAAATAAAAGTTTTATACAGTTAAATTAATACTTTCAGACAAACATTATATTTCACGGCTAAAAGAAAACCCCGGTAGGTAGAGTAAATATCCTAGGTCTCTTTAAAACAATAGTGACTAGACTTTCGTGATACATCGTCGGCCACATCGTCACCTAACATCAGGTGACATTATGGCCTAAAAAAGGTCTACTCACGGTATAAAAAAAACGAAACAACGCTACGTTAACAATGCTCTAACTAGATAAAAAGAAAGCAGCATAGGACCTTTCAACGAGAACAAAATTTTCATGACCTTTCTAACTTCCCAACCCTTTACACTTACTTACACCCTTCTCCATCTTTCCAGGTAGTACTCATGCTGTCTCGACTACGACCACAGTACTCTTTCTCTCACAGTCGCAAGTCTCCGACAGTTCTACTGGGTATGGTTGCGCTAGCCATTGCGTTACCACCTCCTTCAGTCCACGAGATCAGATTGGAGTCTGATATGTTTGTTACGAGGATCAACTTCGATTTTAGGATAGCGCATTGCGAACCCAGGTATTTTGTTGTCTGTTTAAAGTTTCTTTTGTTTTTCTATTGCTCTTTTCTTGACAACATTACCTACTTTTTCCAATGTTGGTTTCTTCTCCACATTATCTTTTTAGCCAACTTGATAAAGCCCCAAGAGTTGAATTATTTTTTTTCTTTTTTCCAATTACTAGGAACTTTGTACGTAACGTTTTGTAATCGTTTTCAGCAGGGTATCGGAACTTCTCGGATACACGGCAGAAGAGCTAACGGGGAAGAATCTCTACGCACTCTGCCACGGAGAAGACGCGAACAAACTTAGAAAATGCCATGTAGATTGTAAGTACATATCTTGCCAACACAAAAAAGAAACACACAACAAACTACACAAGACGGACCACCGTGGACAGAAAATTCAATTTAGAAAACTAAGAAAATTGGTTTTCGGTCTAAGTACGCAAATAGCAGACAAGGATAATAGCAGAAGCAACACTGTCTAGCTTCATAAAATAGACAAGGAAAAAACAAACAAGCAACAACAGACAGATTCCTAGGTATATTAAAAGCCATGAAAACGACCATGTCAAGATTTTCCTTATAAGAAGTCATCGTACTTTGCATCCCCAAAAGAACACAACAGAAAGTAAATGAGTCAGAGCTTGGCAACTTTCGACGATTAAGCGTCCTATTGAACTTACATACATAAACATTGTTTTCTCAAGATGTTAATCAATCACATCATTGAGAGAAAGCATTGTTATCTAAATTGGCTGATTATTCTTATTCCTCGGATCATTTCAATATGTGGAAGCCTCTGAGAAATCCGATTTCACCTGCATTTGAATCTCTTCTTAGTAAGAGTACCTATCACAGATTGTTTCTATTTGGAGTCCTAAGTCTAGTCTGCTAACGGTTCAAAATTGATTGCATCCTCGCTATGGTATTGTTGTGATGTATTCGCAGTGGAAAACTAACAGTCGCGCCCTATATGATCAAGTTTTATATCAGCGTCGCCGTGTAAGGAAATCATAAAATCAGTTTCCTGTCCTCCTAAATCATAAATCTTTGAATCATTTTCTATTGCACTTCCTTCATCAATCAGTCCATCTTCAGCTACATTGTCACCTTCGTCTTCGTTTTAATTATCCTTGCTGACAATAGTATGTCTGTCTGGCTATCCATGACCCAATAATGTGGTGAAATCCATGTTGTAACGTTCGATTTGTATGCAGTCGGTGGAGTATAGAAATCCATGTCAAGTAGACTGGCAGTCCAAGGTGTGTTTGGAGGAAAATTTACGACTTGTGTGATTCGATTTGTTGGTATTTGGTTCGATTGTGTGAGCTTGTACTTGGAATTTCATGAAAGTCAATGTATCGAAGCTCTTCAATGTTGCAAGTTTCTTCGCAAGACTGGATTTAGTGTTGCTAGCACATGATAATAATGAAAAAGACTATTTGATCAAAAGTAATTTCATTGCTACTGACGTTTTTGGTACCTACTAATATATTTTGGGATATTTTATTCAATGTACTACAAAATCAGAATCAATAACGTTTATTTCTTTAGGCTTCTACATAAGTAAGTACAAGTACCTACTGGTCTAAAAGTAGCTTTATTCATTTCCGATACGAAAGAATCATCTTGGCTTTTATTTTATATTCTTCATAATTACTATCTGTCTTCCATTCGCATCTTAATTTTTTATGACTCCTACCAGATTCCAGGATCCACTATGAATAATGTACGCTCAAACACATACGATATTATTACTTTCCTACATCCGTCAGTGGAATACAATTTAGGCCTTCGCTATGCGCCGGTCCGACTTGGGTTGTGATTTGAATAATAAATTTTATATCATCATTTTAGTTTCCTTTCCCTTGACGTATACGTGGGAAATGTCTGGTAATGTCCTTTGAGATGGCTCTATGTACTCTACCTCCTATATTATGGGCATGTCTCAACTCTTATGGGATTTAACAGCTTTGAGTTTTTGACGCCACGTCATCTATCATTTCTTCCATCTTGGGGAAAAGGTTTTCTTTATTTCATTCGCTGAAACTTTCTGTCGTTGTCTATGCGTGTGTATGTATGTAATCTGTAGATTTATATCAATGATTGTTATTAGATTCCGTTATGTAACCCGTTAGCGCTTTGCATGCAGGTACTGCCTGATTCTAAAGTACTGATTACCAATGCGGTGATGTCACCCTTCCTTTATTTGTTTGTCTTAAATCCTTTGCTTTATTTATAGCAATGTTTTATACCTTTAATAAATTTGGGGTTTGGCATTGTTTCAAGTTTTCCATGAATCTTGGATCGATGATCATTGTGCTTTTGCCAGAATGTCGGTATGAATGAATGTTCATAATATAATGACGTAATGTGGTTTCCAACGACCAATCAGATGGCGTACGTATGTGCACATACAAGATGGCCGTTCCGAATGCCAATCACGGCTAGGCGTAAGCGTCACATGCTTCTAGCACCTTACCATTTGATAGCTTTACGAGACCATGAATTTGAATTTAAAATGAACATCTATGTAGATGCCGGTCAAATGTGGACATCCCTGCTACTGAATACCAATTGTTTTATTAACATAAAAGTCCGGGTGTTTGTTAGAAAGCGGGTGATTTGGTTACAACAGCGTATGTGTCTTGGGTACATGATGCTAATAAAGGCGTTATTTTGTGCGTAAGGCAATAAAATTCAATGATTATACTGGAGACTTCCGACAATGACCAAAACCTTGATAGCCGCCTCGTAAAATTACTAATATAGACACCAATAAAGAAAATCAAGTAGTTAATAATCAAATGGTTGAGGTATTTATTGCTAATGTCGACATTGTCGTCAAATCAAATCATTCGCATGAGATACAAGCGGTCGGTACAAACGTTGTTTGAATTGGAAACAGTGACAAAGAATAAAATAAACCTGAACAGGAAAACTTAAAAACTACAAAATAACATTATCAAAGAAACAGAACCCTACACGCATAGTAATTTTATTGGTCTAGAAAACTAAGCAAACTGGACATCCGGATTTATTACTCATCACAATTATTCTTGGGTCTTCTAGATAAGTTGGTTAGGCATGAAGGTTTACATTCAAAAATGATTTTCTACATAGACTCGATGTTGTAAGTCAATGATTCAACACGTCATATTTCGTGATCCATTGATCATGCAGCGGATCAGTCATCACTAAGTAAGGCACGACTCAGTTCTGCGACCCATGTTTCTGCAGTCTGTAACACGTCTTTGTTTTTACGGCAGAGTATTGCATGCTTAATTTGGAATCGATTTCGTTTTCGGCGATTATGACACTTCTTTTGTTTGAAGCTTTCGATAAAGTTTCGTCAGTATTTTGCATTTCACTCAATTTAACTGCAGTTAGCTGAACTTTTTTAAATTTGTGAGTTCCACTTTTCGATAGATTGATATCTACTACTTAGATCTACCGAATGTTACCTACCTACTTTAACTCTTTATCTCTAGTCTCTTGGATAGTACCCACGCCTCTGCCAGGTTATAGTTACAGTGTTTAGCTTCAATACTCATGAATAAAGGGCAAATCCTAACAACTGTTCTTGGGTTATTGTCATAATCCCCACTAAGTTTTCCCCACCAGTGGGGATTATGACAATTCGCAATTTTTTTTTGGCGTTTTCCCCACTAACATTTTTAATATTGGTTGGTGGGGATTATGACAATAAAAATAATTTTGGTTTATTTTAGTATTATCATTATACATTCGGTGCCTTCTAAAATAAAACCAATTAACTTTCATTTGCATCAAATTTTAATTACATTTAGGTAACCATAAAATGCACACGTCATTTTTTTACCTACTTTGTCCGTAAATCATGCAAATAATTCTTTGTTAGCCGTAGTTTCTTTATTTTAGTAAAATTAGACAAGCACACCTGACCTGATGAACACCTAACAATGACAATACTGGCTTGTGATTGGCCGAAATGTAAAGTGCACTTCATTGTCCTAGTCCTGTTGTATAGGCAGGTAGTTATTCCCACATTTCTTATCAGTTCGGTTTAAATCTTCGTACCGTTCAGTGTGACTCCTTTTAGCCCTTTTGTAATTCTAATGAGACTAAAATGGCAGTTAGTGTGTCGGGTAGCCGTGACGAAATAAAATTCATAAAAAAGTTGAGTGCTACTATTTTGGTGAGAGAAGGACATAGTATTGCTTAAAAAAAATATATAAAAGTGGTGCTAGTATCTGGGAGTGTGTGCTCAGAAGGAAAGTAAAGTGCCGTGGATCGATAACTATAAATTTAAGTATATTATTATTACGTGGTTTACCAAAAATGTGTTTTTTCTCTCTTGCACATGCGAAACATTTATTTCTTTCAACAGCTTCAACTGAAAAACAACTGATTTAACCTTTAAAGTCTTATGAGGCCCTGAGCGGGCTAGAAAAAAATTCATACCGTCAGGTATCACGAGGCCCGCTCCGGGCTCGACACCTCAGACCAATTGAAACCTTATTTTTAAAATATAAGGAACACATGTTATGAAAAAGAGAGTGAAATTTTAATGGAAACACAGGAAAAAAATGTGATGTTGATTACCAATCTAGTCGATTTTTTTAAATTTGTTATTGTATGTAAATAGTTTAATTTGATCTAGTTGATTATTAAATATTTTTTGACAAAATAATTAATATTAGGTTAATTGTTTGTCCATTTCATGTTTAAAAATGTTATTAAAATTAGATTTAGATGAAAGTTAGTTGGTTTTATTTTATTTGGCACCGAGTGTGGAATGATAATACTAAAACAAACCTAAATTATTTTTGTCATAATCCCCACCAAAAATGTTAGTGGGGAAAACGCCAATAAATTTTTGTGAATTGTCATAATCCCCACTGGTGGGGAAAACTTAGTGGGGATTATGACAATAACCCCTGTTCTTTTGTCCAGCAAATTCCTAACTCCAAAATTTGGCACACTTCCAATAACCTATAATCATCAGCCAACAATACATCAACAATCCAAAACTTAGCTAATGAATCACGTATAGAGAACACATGTTTGTCACTGCGTCTTTTGTTTTAACAATGACTAGTGGTGTTACCTCGCGTGTACAAAGTCGTTGGTTTTTACAAACATCAGTCTTTGACAGGTTTTAGGGGATTTTTTTTGTCGACCTTTCTGTTTCAGTTTTTAGTTACCTACCTACATTCTTGTTATGACTGTGTTTGATCTCTGATCAGAAATGTCCATAGAAATTCTGTATTTCATATCGAGTGCTGCTTTATTATTTGTTGTTATAGGTACAACCTAGGCCGACAGTGGTTAGGTCTTAACTATTGTTACCTAGAGTTCCAGGCAATTTATTTTCTTCGCCAGTGACACAGTCATCTATACTTTGGATATCTGTATTGTATACTTGCCTAACATACATATATTAGCAAAGTTTAATGCATCATTGTTACCCACCTATTGTTCTGGATTGTAGTGTTGTGGTCAGAATTCAAGGTCATCCATACTAATATGTGTGATGAATAGAGTGATGTTGGAAATATTATTAAACAAATTAATTTTGGAAGGACCATTGACTTTATTTACATCAATCTCTACTTTATTCACACAGACACGTTATTTCATTTGTAGAATATGCGAAATATACAGCATCTATTAAACAAAAAATGTTAACTAAGCTGATGCATGAAATTTTAATGAAGCAATGGCTTTGTCAGAAGTTTTCATACCAACAATTTCTGTATACTTTGTAGTACCTACCTGTTCTGTACACTCGTGATGATTCATGATTAACAACAAAAGCCTTTTTGTATAACACTGATATACTGAAAGGAACGACTCAATATTTTGTTTCTAAAGCCAGTAAACTAAATCCAGTACTTCTTTCCACCAGATCTTAGTCTAACGAAAGTTCTTTTTTCCAGTAATGAACAAAGGCCAAGTCCTAACCCACTACTACAGGATAATGAACAAGCTCGGCGGGTACACCTGGATGCAAACCTGCGCCACCGTTGTCTGTAACTCCAAGAACGCCGAGGAACAGAACATTATCTGCGTCAATTATGTTATTAGGTAAGAGAGTTTAGAGTTCTCTAAGAACAGAGATGCCTGATTTATGGTATACAATAACATTGTCAGTGCAAAAAATGGACGAAGGCATAACGATAGAAGTTAAGTTAAGTTAGTGTTATATTATAACTTGGATGGATAAGTACATTTGATAAGGATTGGATAGAAATAGACAGTGTGAAAAAAGGAAGGTTTATGCTATGCTATGATAGAAATAATAAGGGTATGTCTGAGGAAATCTTAGACATGGTTGAATTGTACCAACAAGATTACGTCTCACTTATATATTTAGATGTTTTCTATCGTATCTATGGATAATTAAAGTCAGGATACTAAAGCAAATTTTTCTTTCAGCGGCCGAGAATACCCGAACACTGTAATGGACTGCTGCCAACTAGAAGACAACGTGCAAGGAGTCAAACGGGAAGAATCTACCGGCGACCCCGAGAACGGACCCCCCGATACCGACAACTCAGGAGGACCCCCTCCTCCCAACAGACACCCGGTAGAACGAACAGAACCACCCAACAACAACGAATCTGCAACATCAGCTCCGCCAACAGCTGACGTCACACATCTAACACGACTCAGCGACACACAACCTCTCCCTCACGCAACCCCAGAACGAACCTCCCCAATGCCAGCCAGAAGACTGAAGAAACGAAAGCATGCGGATTGTGACGATGAAGAAAGAGACGAAGAGAGACGGAAAGCAAGCTCCAATCCAAACCCAACAGCTATATCCCCCGCTGAAAGAGACCTATCAAAAAATCTAACGATCCCTGAAGGCGATGCGACTTCCGTCAGAGACCTAGAAAATGCAATGTCGAAACATTTACCAGCGCTAGATGGAAAGGAGATTGCACACAGACCTACTGACTTCTCAACAGATGCGTTACTAAAGCAACAGCAACAGAAATCAACCATCCAATGGATAGGAACGCAGAACCACCACCTCAACCACCTAAACAGACAAATACCAGGAAATCATACGACGACGCCGGCCAGTGCGTTGCTTCGACAGCTTTACGCAAATAGAGAAAGCGTGATCCGGAGTAACTTCTTAGGGGATGGGCGAACAGGGGGATATTACTCTGGTGACGGACAATCCGGGCCTTTACCGACCCCACCGGGCAGCGAAGGGTCAAGCTACGGCGAGCAATTAGGACACAAAGGGACTGATATAGGGTCACTTGCATATGGAGGATACGCTGACTACCACTCGGCTATGACCCCTCCAGGATCAGTCTCACCGAGGGATAAACAGCAATACGCGTTGTCATACGACAACAACGCTTATTCCGAAGCGTTAAGGCACTCCTATCTAGCTGAGGCACCATTACCTTTGAAGCCTCAAGCGTATTCAGCTGTTCCTGGTACGCTAGATTACGCGTCATCGTTGGACCAATCACAGTTCTTCCACCCGCCGTCATCGTTCCATCTCTATCACCCCCAGGCGCATTCGCATCCGTCTCACTCGCACGTTGATAAATCCGCCCCTCCTAATACTAATTGGTACTCGTCAGGGTCATAGCCGTAGAGCTTGTACCCTTAAAATGTGGTAATGCTTGTACGGCAACTAACAAGATGCTTGACATATAAGCAATTTGATAGTTAGATTACTTTTGACACTAACAGAGTCTGCCGAATTTCTGTACTCAGGTGGAACTACTAAAATTCTGGTTCTGACAAAATACTCACTATTAGTGTTGATAATGAAATTCAAATGTTCCTGCAAAAGCTGGGAGAACTACAGTTGGTTGATTCTGTTTTGGGGTGCATACAGTACAGCTTAAAAAATTGCGAGCTTTTTGATATTGTTAAGTTTAATTTTGTTATGATTGAACCGTATTATTTACAGCTCAATTATTTTGTATATTTCTGGTTTTTAGAAATCGTATACGGCCAAGACTTTTTGCAATACTCAGTGGAAACTTTTATGACATTTTGGTATTAACTTTCGACATTGCTTAATTGCTTAAATGTTTA
This sequence comes from Eupithecia subumbrata, assembly GCA_949316285.1. Classification (NCBI taxonomy): domain Eukaryota; kingdom Metazoa; phylum Arthropoda; class Insecta; order Lepidoptera; family Geometridae; genus Eupithecia; species Eupithecia subumbrata. Next base: position 5,495,191 of record OX438632.1, read on the forward strand.
ATTGAACTGTGTTCCTTCTATATTAGGAATCATTTTTGCGAATAATTTCATCCAAAAGCACTTATCGTAATCGATATAGGAAATTCGATATTTAGAGAAGTTGATTGATGATTTTCAATCAATAGCTATTCAATTAGCTTATTGCATATCATTTTAATGTAAGCTTTTTGTAAATTATTGTACAATAGTATCTACATGACTGTATTTAGATAATTCCTTGATGTAAATTATAGCTAAGTGTATATTTAATTTAATTTCGAAATAAGATTTCATTGTACATACCCACTACATTCCATTTTTTATAGAATAGGAAATTCCGAATAAATATTTAAGTTTTAATTTATCCAAATTCATATTAATTTCATAATTATTCAGACAGAAAAAACATTTATACTATTTAAACTATTTCACTGCTGAAAATATAACATAACTAAACAAAGAATTAGAAATTTTATCATGGATAAACATCGATCAAGAATCTGGATAAAAACAATTTTGTTGGTTTCAACAATCGATACTAGCGCCATCTACATTAGTCAACTAAAACATGACAGAACGAATACTCAATCCATTCCATCACAAATCCAAGCCAAATACAATTATTTTATTACTATCATAGTTATTTTTATTATAATTAGTTATAGGTTACTATTATTGCTATTTATGATATTTCTGTGCAATACATGTGTGAAGTTCTTTTGATTGGAGTAGGCTTTGTAATACTATTATAAGAATTATTATAAATTGTAATAAAGCTGTAATTATACATTTGAATAGGCTTGTAACGCAATATCTGTTATGTTTTTTTAAAACTTGCAATGTAATATTTTTTAAATTTATCATGAACGAAAAAGGGAACGTTTTTATTTCTCCGAATAAATAATTAAGAATTTTTAATATCATTTTGTTTTATTTCAAAATATAAATATAATAAACACATAAAAAGTACATAATATTACAAACAAACAGCGAATATAACATATTTTTTTACATACAGTACTTTAAAAAAAAATTTAATGATTTCATATTTCAAAACTGAATATACATACCTACTTATTGTATTATAGTATTTCATTGAGATACAAAACCAGATTTTACAGTTATTTTTATATTTAACGAGAATATAAATGCATTGTACTCCTAAATCTAATAAAGTCAAATTGGACGGAAGAAATGCAGTCATTTTGTACTAAGGGCGTTTTTAGAATACAGGGAGTACAATTTTTCAAAATTCTGTGCATCCTGTATAAAAATGCCCCGAGGTTATATTCTTAAGCGAATTGACACTAACACGCCTCTGCTTAAAACTACATACAAAAATATTGGTTACTTATGTCATATTAGTAACTTAATTTTAGTTTACTAAAAGGCACTTTAACCAAAATAAACTAAACACAATTTGTTGGCCCTACAATTACTTAATAATGGACGGAATTTGTCTTAAGATATTTCTGATTCTGATTTCAGATTTCTTGATTTAGGTTTAGATTTAGTAAGAAAACATAATTTCAAGTGGTCTATTTTTAGTTAATTATTTTCTTAGGTTTATGTTATGTGTAAGCCCTCGCACTCAGGGTTATTTCTAAGAAATCAAATAAGATCCCAAATTTTTTTTTGAGGGAAGGATGTGGGTTCAAGTCCCATCGAAGTCGAACATTTTTGTGATATCATATCATTAATTTCTTGTTTACAAGGTTATATGATACGGCATGAGATTGAAAACCTTCAACTTTCAACCTCGTTCCGTATCTTTGTCATGAAAATTCATTATCAAGAGAAGGTATAACCTACAAACTTCATACTCTCAGAGCCCCGAGTTTGGTTTCTCGATAGTATCGTCTCGAGGACGAGACGTTTCATTTTTGAATGCGATTTGAGTAGTTTAAGGAGCTGAACCAATTCCAAGACTTTTTGAAAAACAAAAGCTTTTATTATCATATAGGACCAGCCTCAGGATCAGCCTCGGGTCGATGATCGAAAATCCGAAGCGAATCTGTTAACTAATGGCCATTTCAATGAGGAGGAACTCTTTATTTCGATCATCAACCAGAGGCGAAATCAATATAGCGTTTTATAGATCCGTCGGAATCGATTTCGAATCAGTCGGATTCGATTCGGAAACGAATCTATTGAATTTAAATACCCCTAAAAAGTACTCGCAAGACGAATCAAACGTACCCAAACTCGATGGACTTGCGTCGTTTTAATATAGAGTTGATCTGATTGACATTATGCATGCAAAATTTCAACTCAATCGAAACCGGAAAGTGAGTCAAATTTAACTTGCATTACGAATATGGACGGGTAGACTGGGACAGGCGATCCCACTAATACTACTATTCTACTAATCCTATCCTATCCTACTAATAATATAAATGCGAAAGTTTGTGAAATGTGAAATTTTTACCTACCTAGGATCTCCAAAACTACTGAACAGATCAAAATGAAATTTGGCATACACTTAAAATGTAGCCTAACTTAAACAATAGGCTGTTTTTTTAGGGCTTCGCCCCCGATCTAGAATTCAAAGAAGGGTTTGATAATTTACACATCACGTCCAACGAGAAACCAAAACACACAGAATTTTTGTCTCCAGCAAAGAACCTAATTCAATTAATTGATTAAGGTACTTTCTATGGATATTTAATGCTTCGTGTGTAAGAAGTCACAGATGTATTCCCTTTTTGGATGCAAATATTTTTTCCGTTCTCTGATGTGTCCTTTAGTAAGGTTACCTACCTTAGTACCAAAGGCCCTACCCACTAGCGAAGTTGCGGGTAACAGCTAGTACTAAATAAAAGCTTGTAAAATGGTACGTCTCGCCATCGAAACGATGCTATTGACTATCCGAACTCAGGTCTCTGGTGCCTGCAATTTCTATCGGCAAGATCTAATAGTAGGCTCAGACTTACTTGTGCGATGAATTTCCTTAGCGTTTATAATTAACTTTTAGTATGAGTATGTTAGTAATCAACTAGTATTTCAATATTAGGCGACTGCATCTCCAGTATTATTTGGTATTGTGAGAAAACGCACAGCCAGCAGTAGATCTGAAAATACAGAAATTTAATGCTAAAATTTATTTGTATATATTTATAAAAAAGTTTGCAAATTGCCTCTTGTGTGAGCTTTTCTGGCTATCTCATGGAAAATAAAATAGTTTATTTATTTGGCAAACTGGTTGATTTAAACCAAAATATTACACACACAATATTTGAGTCCTTTTCAAATGTTTATTGATCGTAAGATCTTACATATAAACTTCGCATATTAACATCAGTAGCAGTCTACATAATGGAGGTCATAAAGTATGTCAGACTACATTTTGGTGAATAAACTATAAGAGGAGGTAGTAATAAACGCACCGCGCGAAATAAAATGATGTTAGAACCGATCCAGCACCGACTTAATATGCTAAAACAGCTCCAATAATGGGCCAAAAACTTTACAACAAGCTCCCTCTAAAGTTGAAATTAATTACAAATGAAAATAGGTTTAATAATGAATTACGAAATCTTCTACTTGACAAAACGCTATATAGCATCAAAGAGTTTTTGGAAAATGATTACAGTCAGTTTAAGGTCAATTCTCCTAAAATTACCTGACATCTTCGTTGAATCACCTAACTCAAAGTGATAGATTCTCAAGAAACTTAGTTTTAAGCATATATGTACATTTAACTTAACTATTGCCCCGCTACAGCAAAATTGTATTTAGTGTACTTTGGACGAGTCATAGCTTCATCATTTAATTTAAGCAACAATAATTTGTACATTTTTTAGTAAATTAAAAATCTTCGAATGGCTATCTCCCTCTCGTATGAGGAAACGGAAGACCTACTACAAATACCTGGTTAATCAAATATTCACTCACCCTTCTTTCCAAACACAAACAATCGGACACAAAACATCAAACACTCCGGAGTCTCCTGTTGCCCGGACTCTAAAGAGAGTGGTGTCCTCAGGAGCTCCACACACGCACACTAATTCACTCATAAAGGAACACATAACATACACAGACATTTAACGCACATACACACACACACACACACACACACACACACACACACATACGATGCACACAGGAGCCTCCTGTTGCCCGGACTCTTAAGAGACCGGTGTCCTCAGGAGCCCTCCTCCCCACTCACACACACCCACAAACACACCCTTCGATACCTTTATCAGAATTCTCAGCATTTTCTTAGACACATTTAATTATTATTACGTAAGTATCTGTTTAACTACCTGTCTAATTAGTAAAAACCTCACTACTACTCATTTTATTATGTCTTTAACTTTAACTTTATATAGTACTTAACTTTAAAATCAATAAATATGTAAACTCCTATAATTTATTTATGTTGTGCCAAGGAGGCGGGCGATGAGGCAGCTCCACAGTTTTAAACTTTTGCTATCTCATCGTTCATTCGTAAATTGTCTATTATGTACCCTATTCTAAATAAATTATTTTGTATTTTTTTTTTTGTATTTTTTTATTTGTATGATGTATGACAATAAAGCACATTCACTGCCTTTGCCTAGTGTAGTAGAAATTAACACGATCAATGCCACCACAAATTTCATTGTCTTGCCCGATGCCGCGTACATTTCACGGTGGACGCACTAGGTGCGTCACCGGCACTGGAATAAAAATTAAGTGAAGACGCAGGGCGAGCCGGTGGCACCGGACGTGTCAACTTTATACTACGCTTTTTTAGAAATATAAAACAAAGTAATGCTTACGTTGTAGGCCATCCAGAAAAAGTCAATGAAAGCCGCAAAGGTAGCATCCAGCTGGAATTGGTTAAAGAAATCCATTAGTATTCGTTCGATTTTAGTCTAAAACCAGACTTGTAGCGCCATCTAGATTCAGGCACATAAAACCAAATATCAGTTAGCTAGCACCATAATCTGCTAAAATAAATAGTAATGGTGCAGTATTTACATTGGTTCCCTCCGGGTGGATACGAGTCTAGCGACATCTATTACAAACTGTGGAACTTTATTATACCACCTGTCGAGAATGTTATGTAATATTCTCGACAGGTGGCGCTCCTAGATATTTTGATCTGGGACTGGGACTGTTAAAGAGCGATTGTTTTTAGAAGATGAGTTAAATGACGCCAGCCAGATGAAATACCTAAAATAGATTGAACTTCTTTATCACACGAGTTTATTACACGAAAGTAGTTATTAAGTTAGCAACAAAGATCAATTAGATTATTTATAATTGCATGATATTAATCGAATTAAGTACCTTATATTCATAGGTAAACAATATAAATTGTTTTAACTTTAATTTTTAAAAATTGTATTGTAGCCCAAGATTCCCAAGAAAGGACAGAGCCTACTTTTTGTCAGGAGAAGTGTGTGCGAAGCCACAGGCAGAGCAGATCGTAGTAAATGTAGAAATCCTCTTCATTACACTGCATACCGAAACTGTCTACTGAGAAAACTGGTGAAACTGACCAGTAAGGACATATTGACACACATTGACAGACTTTAGCTGTGTGGTGCCGGCTTAGAATTTGCATCACCCCAACTCTTCCCGCGGGTGTCGTAGGAGGCGACGAAGGGATATCCACCGGGAGCGGGCAACAGCGCCCCCTGTAGAACAATTCTACCACCGAACTACGATCCCCAACCCGCATGCCCAGCGTGGGGATTATGGGCATTACCCCCCATGAGACAAAGGCCAACAAGTCACTTATCAGGGGGAGGCCTGCGTCCAGCAGTGGACCAATACAGGCTATTGAAGTGGAGGACCAGTAAGGAACAGTTTCCTTACTCGTCAATTTCACTAATTCACGGTCAGTACAGTAAAATCTGCCGGTGTCCCCTGCATGAATGATCCAAAAAGACCACCAACAGGCAGATATGGCAATATTTCGTGAAGCGAGCACTGTCAGCCCTTACAACAAAAGACTTGTCATAACGACCACTATTGTTTTGCCAAGAACGCTACGAATGAGAAGGTCAGTACCAACCAGTGGTACGCTAACCCTTGATCGTACCTGTCCTAAACAGTGTTGGTTTTGCCATAATCACCAAACCAAGCAGGTCAATTGGTGATCACTGATCAGTGACAGACAAAAAAAAATAAAGGTGTAAAAATACAAAGGAAGCTGCCACTATTCTTCATCTGGTTGGCTCCCTAGTTGAGTCTTACAACATCCACAGGCTGAGTTTCTTACTTTGTGATCACTACAGCTGAGTTGAAGCCAGTATGTAGTAATATATTTCCTTGCTAGTAGGTACTCACATAAATATAATATCCCCCAATAAGCCACAATCCGAAGCAGCATTGGAATAGGATGAGCAATCCCATTGTAACAAGCCATGGCAGCATCAGACCTCGCATCCAGATGTTCATTCCAATTATCTGGAATAGATGAAATTGGATGTTGTTAATGCAGGACTAAATCATTATCATTATTGTAGCGGAAAGGTGTCTACTGCTGGGCATAAGCCTGCCCTATAGATCATCAGAATGACCGTTCCACAGCTGGACAAAAGCCTCTCCAATAATCCTCCACAATAAATAAATAAATAAAATAAAAATTTAATTGATGATTTCATGATTTCTGCTGGATACTGTTGCCAGGTGCAAAGTTATTGGTTTTTGAAGTAGCAAATAAATGTTTAATGAATTAACTGTGCATAAATGCAAAAGAAATTAAACAAAATTCAGATAATACGGAGAATATTACAAATATTTAGAGAATATTGTGGTCAATCACCAAAAGTCCTGCTCCAGTACTTGAGGAAATTGGGCTGATTAGGGCCTGGTTAGGCAGCGGGACAATGCACAATAAGCTCCCATGCAAGATGTCAGTATTCCATCCCAGTACTTAAAATTAAAATCCCACTGCTACCTTTTTACTAATTGTTTCTAGGTGGATGCTGGCTTTACTGTAGACTCATGTTATATACAAACTCACCATCAAACCAGAGAAAATGATAAGGAGTGTCAAAATAATAATGAAGATTGCACCGAACACTTGCAGAGCTGAAACAATGCCATAAGTTTCATAGTTAGTATCTACAAATCATGAATTAGCTACTTCCTGGCAGAAATAATAGTATTATTTAACTACCTATGTACATATTGATTTTTTGCAATAGTCTGCTCTTAGCTAAATTGTTTCAATTGTAAATACAAATTTTCTTTGATAATAAAGTGGATTTAGCTGTAATATAATGAAAGTGTGGTAAATGTGTCTGTTATAAGGTTTTTTGTTGAAGAATAAGGCTTTTTGACAAAGATTTGGCAGGGTAGTCTTATACAAAATTTGACGACCTCGGTGGCGCAGCGGGCGAAGGTCCGCCTGCGACGCAGGAGGTTGCGGGTTCGATTCCCGCCTCGGAATAAATTTGTGTACGATCTGCAGAAATTTGTTCCATTGGTCTGGGTGTTTTCTATGTATAATAAAAAATATCTATTTATGTAGTGTATTGTATTAAGTATATCAGTTATCTAGTACCCATAACACAAGCTCTGCTTAGCTTGGGGCTAGATAATGCTGTGTGAATTGTCCAGCATTATTATTATATTATTATGTCCAGCATTATTATATAAAAAACATTATTACTTTAAAGGGAAATTAGTAGAGAATACTTACATCCTCTAACATCAGCCTCAAACAATGGGTTCCACAGCTGCGTAGAGTCCCCACCGTCCATCTGGTATGCTATAAACGTGATCAGAACCAAGCTCATAGCTGCTGTGTATACAGCAACTGCCTTGCTGCCTGACTTTACATTCGAAGACCAGATGCAAGGAGACCAACATGATTCTAATACAGGCATTTTCCAAGTTTTTCTTAACTGTTTTGGGTAGTTTCTTACTTCTCAGGTTTCCTGGATTGTTCTCTGACTAAAGAACCTCTGTTTTCTATGCTTTGGACTCCTGAAAAGCAAAATAATTAATAAATTGGTGAATGAATACAACGGTTTACGGATGCCACACCTAAATATTTCGCGAGGTGTTTCGAGGCGGACGTAGGAACAAATTCTTGTTAGAAGCTCTTGTGTGGCAATGATTGGGATCGATTTATCCTATTTTTACTGTACTTTACCTTGTTTTTATTGAGAAAAATCCATTAGTTTCACAAACTCTGGTAGTTTTCTTTGAAATGAAAAGAAAACTAACTTTTTTTGTTCCAAAGTTTGTTTTCGACCGATAGCATGAAGAATTTAGCTGCCAGATGAGGTTTTTACTCGCTCATTTTGATTAAGAATGACAGAGACAACAAACTATTTATGCTCAATAAAAGTCGCTAAGCTTGGTGAAACGCGTTGGCGAAGCTTTGATGCAGTGCTGCCAACTGTTTTAATTTTTTAGTTCTTTTCTCGAACGCCGACAACCGTCAGATAATAAACTACCTGCGTCTTTCGAGTTTGTCGTCATCCTTTATTCCTTCCATCTGTTTTCAGTTTTGCATGCGGTATACCTACGCAATATTTGAAAACGAAAGTTTTGAATCAGTGCGTCGTCGTGGCTTCGTCATACCCTTGGAGATGAGATGTGGAAACTCACTCACTCACGCACGTTAATAACACTCTGGTTCTGGTTCCCCTAATCCATAATCATGTCCTTAACTAATCCTCATGTCCTTAACTAATCCATATGTTATTTAAATTGTAATGTCCTTTCATTACAATTTAAAGAAAAATGTAAAATAAGAGCACTGTACATAGAAAATAACATTATTTATGATTATTTAAGCCTCCTAATCAATACTTTACGACCTTAAAAATATTAAATTTGTCAATTACGTCCTTGATTTGTACATTTTTGAACAAAATAGTAGCTATATGCCCTAAGGTGCTCGCATAGACTGATTTTTTTGGGGGCGTAAAGATCATTTTTTTCGAATTTTATGGTCGTATAGGAAATTTATTTTAGTAAATATAACACTTGGACAGTTTATCAATTTAGATTTAGAAAGTACGACAAATTCTAAGCATTTTCTTCCTAGGTTTTGTCTAAATAGCACCTAAAAAAAGAAAACTACAGCCAAAATGAACTTTATTTTTTTGTTTTTTGCCTCTCCTGTATAGTCGCCTTTTGTCCTTTACGCCCTTTGAGCCCAGAGGTACCTATCGAATTGTTGACAAACGTTCGAAACCCTCGGCGCGCGAGTTGACGGATCTTGTTTTTGATAGACAAACTACAAAATGTGTCCAATATCTTCTGATAATCGAACTGACGACAGACTAAATAGATTTTTTTTACACAGGACACTATCTATCACCGAACTGCTATCTCCAGCCAGCATGCCCAGCGTGGGGTCAAAAAGGGGTTTTGACCATTTTTCAAAATGTGTTCTTTTTTCAAACTTCTCTATATTTTTCGTGCAAAATATAGATTTATATCTACAAACGCTCCATACATTTTAAAAGGATCGCTCTGCAAACTTCGGAGATAGGGGGGGGGGGGGGGGGGGGAATGGGTATTTTTTCGAAATATTTTAAAATGTATGAAACCTACAATAATTTCAAAAAATATTTTGAAATGTACAAAATGATACCTTTCATTTGATACCCCATATGTAGGTATCTTTTAAAATTTCGGCATCACAATTTGTATGAAAAATATTCATTTTCATTTTTCATTTATATTCATTTATTTTTCACTCGATCTGTACAGGCGCACGAAATGTATTATTATTTTAGATTTGAAGTTGATAGCTCCAGTAGTTTTTGAGTTAATAAGGAGGGAAAAAAGGACAGACAAAGCGAGACCATAAGGGTTTTGAAACCGATCTTCGATCTTCAAAACCCTAAAAATTATGAGTAGGTATATAGCCAGTTCCGCGTGACGTCACACTTTTTAGGACACTAACCTTTTTAGGGTTTTGAAGATCGAAGATCGGTTTCAAAACCCTTATGGTCTCGCTTTGTCTGTCCTTTTTTCCCACCTTAATAACTCAAAAACTACTGCAGCTATCAACTTGAAATTTAAAATAATAATACATTTTGTGCGCCTGTACAGATTTCGAGAAAAAAAAATGAAAATAAATGAAAAATGAAAATGAATATTTTCCATACAAATTGTGATGCCGAAATTTTAAAAGATACCTACAGAGTCATATGGGGTATCAAATGAAAGGTATCATTTTGTACGTTTCAGAACAGTTTTTGAAATTTTTGAAGGTTTCATACTTTTTAAAATATTTCGAAAAAAGTCGAAAAAATACCCATTCCCCCCCCCCTATCTCCGAAGATTGCAGAGTGATCCATGTAAAATGTATGGAGCGTTTATAGACATGGATCTATATTTTACAGGAAAAATATAGAGAAGTTTGAAAAAAGAACACTTTTTGAAAAATGGTCAAAAAGGGGGGGAATAATTTTCAAAAGGGGGGGCTACCTCACCGAGTGGGGTATCAAATGAAAGGTATCGGTTTGTAGGTTTCAAAACAGTTTTTTGAATTTCTGTAGGTTTCATACTTTTTGAAATATTTTGAAAAAAGTCGAAAAAATACCCATTCCCCCCCCCCTATCTCCGAAGTTTGCAGAGCGATCCGTTTAAAATGTATGGAGCGTTTGTAGATATGGATCTATATTTTACAGGAAAAATATAGAGAAGTCTGTAAAAGGAACACTTTTTGAAAAATGGTCAAAAAATAATAATTTTCAAAAGGGGGGCTACCCCGCCGAGTGGGGTATCAAATGAAAGGTATAGGTTTGGACATTTCAAAACAGTTTTTAAAATTTCTGTAGCTTTCATACTTTTTGAAATATTGCGTAAAAAGTCGAAAAATTTACCATTACCCACCTTAACCGAACCACCCATTAATCCGAAGCATGCAGAGAGATCTATCTGAAATGTAGGTTGGTACCTACTATTCTTAGGTATTCGTTAAATTGCGAAGTCTCTAACCGGTACTTTTGGTACATATTTATTGACAAACGTTCAAAACCCTCGGCGCGCGAGTTACACTCGCACTTGACGGATCTTGTTTAAGCCGGCACCACACAGAACCCAAAAAAATACCTAATTACTAGGTATACAACTATCGCCCAAATTCTGAAATGCAACTCAGATTTTAGCACGTTGCAAGTGACGAATGTACTGATAGAATTTAATAGAAAGCTGTCAAAAAATCGCGACTTGAGACATGCATTGCGTGCTTCTGTGATTTGATGAGTTTTCAGAGGTAAGCCTACACATAACCTACATACCTAGGTATAGGTACAGGGTCACTGGTCAGTTTAAGTCGACCTAGATCCGTGAGTTGTACCTATTGTAGTTTCCATCATTACATTACTAAGTAATCGATTTGATTAAGGACCCAAACCTTTTTTTCTTTTCCGAGATTCGGACTTTAAAGATTAAAAAAAAATGGATTTTTTTTCTATTTTACACCTTTTTTTTGTATATTGTGCATCTAGTTTTTATGATTTTTGTGTTACCTATGTTTTTTGTTATAAGGTAGGTACTTATTTCAAATTTCAACACCAAAGTTGCATGTAAGTAAATAAACAAATTGGGTCATAATCGTAGAAGATTGATAATTAATTGTAAAAAAAAATAATGGGGTTTGATGATATTGGACAGCATCGATCGGTCTGTCAGCATAGGTAGGTATATACCTAGGTTGTTTAATTTTTTCAAAATCGCTGCGCACAATTAAAGTTAAACCCATTGAACTACCTAGGTACCTACTGTTACCACTGGTTACACCAAATAAGAAAAAATACTATAACTTAATAGGTAGCCTTAAGCCGTCTTCATTCAGGTTTCTGAAATATTTATACCTAGATGAAAATAAATACCTACCTACCTTACTGTAAATTCAAATGTGATTCACATCAAATGAATTTCTGGCAACACGGCCCTAACAAAGTGTAACCCCCCCAAAGTCTTGGGCTGCGACCATTGAACTACTAGGTAGGTACTTAGGTAGCCTAATTTTTGATACCGGGTACCTACGTACGGCACAGTACCTAGGTACCTACCTACTGAAATGATATCTCAATACTCAGGTACCTAATAGGTATAATTAATTGTAAAAGTCCCTACCTTCTAAAATGCTGAACAATCCACACAGCACCATTTAGATGTTGCTGTGTGGATTGTCAAGATAGGTAAGTAGAGCTTGTGTTATAAGTACCTACCCCTAGAAGATAGGTAGGTACCTAAGTAATAAGTAGGTAGCTAGGTATCTACAGGTTACTATACGCAGAAAGTAAGATGAACTGGCTTCATCTCGATTGATGGACACTCAGCAATAAGAATGCAGACTCCACAACAATGTGCCGCTATAAATACATACCTACAGTAGGTACGACTGTAGGTATTGTAGGTAGGTATCAGACCTGAAGTTGGCCGATACGCTTGATATGGTCACGAACGAGCCCCGATGAGACGAACTTCACACCGGTTGGTTCAGTTTTTAGACAGGCAGCGCAAGCGCGCCCCGTCGCGCTACGATAAAACCAATACCGGCATATAAACCATTTTTTACACAAAAACAATAAATAGTGAAGTGATCTTTTGTAGAGTTGTAAATTAAAACGTTTTCGCAAGAGTTATGTGAGTTTTTTCGTCGTTTTTGTGGAGTTTTGCGGACTGTATTCAAGTGAAATTTCGTTCTTTTTGCAAACTTATTGGTTCAAGTCCGTGCGGTTCTTTAGTGTGGTAAGATGAACTTTCTTGTATTTTGAATCAAAAGTCCTGCATGTCAGTTTTTTGTTTTTGTTTATTTTTTGTTGTGTGCGTGCTTGATGCATTGATCATTTTTTTTGTGATCAATACACCTATGACTGGTTTTGGGTTACATATTCAAATAATGGATTGGTCAATGTAGAGATCGGAACATTACCAATGCTACGTACGTAGGTAGCTTGCGATCTATCTACAAACATAGCTAGGTAGGTAAGGTACCTACTTATAATAACACTTGCTATGATAGGTATGGATTATGGATGGAACCCAAGAAAGTAGGTAGGTACCTACCTAGGTAGGCAGGCAGGCACCTACCTCTACCATAATTAGCCTTACCTTAATTAGATACCTAGCTATCTACCTTGATCTTGCTTATGAAAATATTTTTAGGTAGAGTACCTACCTAGGTACGTAAATAAGCTTTTTATGGATGGTAGGTGCCTACTTACCCAAGTCCTGAGGACATGTAGGTAGGTAAGTAACTATTTAGTTTGGTTAGGCCAGGCACCTACCTCATATTTATTAATTAAAGGGCACTTTGATAGGGACTCATTCCTACGTACGTAGGTACTCTACATTCATGTGTTTGGAAGGAACAGGAACGTAGTTTAGATATAAATAAGTAGGTACGTATCTAGGTAGGTCGGTCTGTACAGGTGGGAATCCTTGGATGAGGAAAAATTTATAAGTACCTACCTAACTAAAAGTGATCACCAGTAGGTAAATCGATTGACGTCACAAATTACCCAGTACAGTAGCCAGTGAAAGTCCAAAAGAAATGGTTATCTTGATGAAATGCCAGTGTCGCCATAATGTTTTTAATCTGTACCCAACAGGGCCAATAATGGGACATTGTTGGAGTGTCAAACTTTATCGCAGTTTTTGATAGCATTCCATTTGGATAAAGCTCTTGTAATGTAGAGTCGACAAGAAAAAAAATCGGTTTCTCCTGTGGACCAGAGACCCATTGTGTATTCTTGCATAAGACACAAGATTTCTCCAGGCATGTCAAATGACCCAACTATAGTTATTCCATGTTGCAAAGATATTTTCCTCAATATACATATACCGACTAGTACCCAACCTACGCTGCTGCAGCGATAAGGCCGCCTTTGGTTCTATATTTATTTCTCATTTAGATAAAATACTTATTTATGATAATTACTACTAAGTACAACAAAGTGTTCATTCAATTATTCATTCATACTGCTACCATGTGTCAGCAAATCGTATTTTTGTTAAAAGAACTTAGGTAGGTACACTTGACGTACCGAAATAACTTTACAAAATCTCCTAATAATAATTATCTACACGGCAGACATAACATAGTAAAGTATAGATAAGTACAGTAGGTAACTACCTAGTTGACAAGAAGCCAAATATAACTGATAATTTTTATTTTGCAAACTTACTAAGTACTAAGTTAGGTGTATTTAGGTAATGAATCTCTATCTTATCTTGTTGCAATCGCCTAATCTCCAGGCAACACCACGAAATTAGCAACGAACCATGTCAAAGACCCCCTAGGTGTGGCCGCAACTGTCAAAATAATTACCGCCAATAATCTAATATTGACAGCTGGATTCGAAAACAGAACACAGCTCTACAAATTGTAGAGCTAGGTAAATTATGAGTTTAGAGTGGCCTAATCGGTTTTGCACTTGGAAATGTTTCTTTTTTAGTTATATTATAACTTACTATCTTCTGCCCGCGTCTTCGCACGCGTATTTTTCTAAGTTAGGCTGTCCTCTAAACGTAGGTACGTCGAATTTCATCATGATCTGTTTAGTAGTTTTGGAGATCCTATTCTACAAACTTTCTGCTTAATAATATTAGTAGGATAACTACAACATCGTAAATATAGAATCTTTAAGGATTATTTTAATTGTGTTAAGAAGCAAGCAAGCACCTAAGTACATAAAAATAATTATTACGATGGTATAAAATCTTCAAAGTACCTACCTACCTACCCCACGGCTGGTCGATGATAGTTGTAATAGAAAGTCATGACGGAGCTACCGCTATTCATAATCAAAGTATATAATTATTACAGACGTGACATTTTGAATAATGTTAGTATGATGCGCTTGCATTAGAAAAGATAATGTCTTTCCATATTTTATTAGAAAATAATCACGCACATTTTTTTTAGTCTAGAGAACTCAACATGATTTAAATTTTAGTGCCTAAGTAAAATCCGAATTTTATTACTTTGTTTTATTTTATGCCATGAATGTCTGTTAAATTCGTAGCTCTACGAATCTGTTCGATCAATGTAGATTAAACTTTACAAGTTATGTAGAGTCGAACAAAAAAGCTCATTACTGCACGTTGTCTTACGAAAAACAAGGCACTTTTTTGCTAACTGTACTCTACCTACAGATTAAAATTACGAGCCATTACAATCATTTATGATAACTATCTTGAATATTGATAAAGTGAAAATATCTGAACCATTTTAAATATCTACCCACCACAAGATTAAACACATTTTTGAGCAGCTCAAACCCGTCTAAATACTAGGTTAGTGATAAACTGTGGGATTTTAGAAATAACCCAAACGTTGATCATTTGAGAATGAAATTCCCAATTGATCATACTTCGGTTCGACAGTGGTTTATTGAGAAAACTGCCACTGCATAATGAGTCTGAATATAACTGCATATGTAAAGTTATCGACATAGCTCAAAGAATTAGCAAGCTGAAGTGGCAGTGGGCCGGCTATCCCTCGCGAAGAACCGAAAACCGCTGGGGTAAATGTCTTATCTATCAGTGAGACCACGACTCGGCAAACGTAGTGTAGGGCGCCCTCCAGCCAGGTGGGATGACGATCTGCGAAAGAATGCAGGCTGATACTGGATGCGGCAAGCTGAAGACAGGGCGCTATGGCGCTCGTTAAGGGAAGCTGCCATGTCCGTCAGTGGACTAATATAGGCTGACGATGATGATGACGATGATGATGAATCTAAATATCTATGAAATCAGTGTAAATAAAAAATCATCACCAAATAATAGTCAATTCAAATACGTTTATTTGCAAATATTGGTTTTTAAACAAACACTCACGAACAATAAACTCCAGACTGTCAACAAAACAACACCCATACAATACTAGTCAGCTTTAATGACATCGTCTTAAAGTTCAAAGTACGACGAATATTTTAAAACAAACACGACGTTGTCTGGTCTTTATTTGCCATTGAAGAATTTACAGTATTTTCATGTATGGTATTTTGCATGCCCATAAAAGTTTAGCATTTGTCGGATGATCTATAGGTAAAGAGGACGGCTATAAGTTTTTATAACTTGTGAAATCCTAAAGTGTGGGCATCGATGTAAGTAAAAATCGATTGGGTACTAGTTTCTCGAAAGTGGAACGGTCAAATTAGGTCCAAATAGGTGCACCCACCTCATTCATAGTCGGACCGGCGGCGGCGGCGGTCGTGTTTCGCGTGCGTATTGTTGTCTTGTTCGCACTTCGGTCTATGTACGTCTTTCCATCTTTGTTGTTCATGTCTTTGCATTTAGTTGTACCACAAGACAGGCCTTGAGTTACGGAGAACGAACCTATACCTACAGAATTTTACTTATATCTGTGAGTGTGGGAGGCATTTTGATTATGGGCAAAGATCTTGACAAGAACTATTAGCATCATGAATAATGTGATCTAGGACAATGATAAAATATGCAGACACCATAACTTATTGGTAGCAAATCATTATTTTGTGAGTCACGCAATATAAATGAATTCGACCAACCATACCTACCTATGGTTGGTCGAGCTACGTAGGTTTTTTCTCACCATCTCGTGGCCAAAAATAGCAACTTCGCATCTCTGCCTACACCATCACACTTCACACTAATGTTATAAATGCGAAAGATTACCTAGATGGATGGATGGATGGATGGATGGATGTTTCCTACCTCTTCACGCCAAAACTACGCATCAGGCTGCAATTTTTCATAGTTATAGGTAATATTAATCTTGGAATCAAACAAAGGCTACTTTTAATCTCATAAATCAATTCCCATGGGATAGAAATCACCTCTAAACGTTTATAGAAACAACGCGTGAGAAGCCGCGGGCATCAACTCTTATATACTTCCCAAATGCTCTGAAACTACCTGTAAATCGAAGTTAGTTTCTTCATAAGTTAACCTAAATAGTAACCTACTTCATGATCGTGACCGCTAACAAAGAGCTCAACAACTTTATTATTATCGTGAAAAGCGAATAAAGTTAAAACCATAATAAAACTAAAGGAATGCGCCTGAACAAAGGAACGGATCTCAGTGACAATGATAACAGAATACAATGATTCAAGTCTTGAAGCATTCACTCAGGAATTTCAGCAGTCTGTTTGCTGAATGATAACCAAGTCAAATATTATGAAGACTGGTATAAGGCAGGATTTCAAGAAGTCGACCTTTTGGCATTCTTGGAAAATGATTTTCGTGCATAACCAAGGCGAAAGGAATATTTTATGGGAATTATAGTCAGTTGAAAAAGTAAATGTCGGAGAAAAATGTTTACCTAACCATTAAATTGTTTATATTATGAGGTTTATCGAGAAAGAGCTGCCACGAATATCACACATATATACATAAGGCGAAATTTGGGATGTTGGGATGTTTGTTACTTCTTCACGCCAACACTACCGAACGGATCGGGCTGAAATTTCATTTTATGTAGTTCTAAACCGTGATAAACATAAACTACTTTTTATCCCGGAAAAACGCTGGCAGAAGCTAGCTCACTACCTATTATATTTTTTTTTATTTAGAAAGTGTTACCTCACTATTTATTCAGCCTTTGTAATAGGTCTCTAAAAAGTCTAAAAAGGTTTAATTCAACTTTAATGTAATGAATGAGCGAACGTGCAGATACACAAGCCTAATTTCGTTCGGAATGCGGCTGCCAGCAGTTGCCAAGTGAATGTAATGTCCTGTAAAATCACAAAATTATAGTTATGACAAATTCGTACAAATAATACCATGTTTCTGCCACTTTTGGTGAGTGACGTGCCAAGTCAAGTGGGTTCATTTGAGTTCGTTTATTTTTTTGACTTTCTTTCTCCACATCTCAATAGAATGCGCTGGTCTCTATTTTCTTCTTGAAAATTGCTAGGTACCTGAAAAATTGACATTAGAATTCCTTTGGGGCCCGATTACTTCAAATAGTAGGAAAAAGATATTGTAATTTTGCATTAAGGAATTTTTCAAATTGCTATAAAGGTATAAGGTATAAGGTATAAGTACTCCTATTTCCGCATTTAGACTCGCAGTTGGTCCATTGTGCGTTAAAAATATATGCTAGCATAGCCAGCCTAACTCCGTCCAGAAGCGCAGAATCTTCCTGGGATCTTCACAGGCTTCGCGGAGTGACCTCGGCAAGTTGAGGATTTCTGTTCGTTGTGTTGTTACTCCCTCGCATTCCAGGACTACGTGGGCAGCTGATTCGTCTTCGCTGAGGCACCCGCTGCAGAGAGGGCTATCCGTCGCTCCGATGGTAAATAGGTGTTTGTTTAGTGGGCAGTGTCCTGTAAGTGTTCCTACCAGGATACGCAGGTCCGTTCTGTTTAGGTTTACTAGGCGTTTTGTCAGCCTCGGTGATGTTGATGGAAGCGCCGCTCTGGCTTGTCTACATTCTAGGAGGCGTGTCCATCGTTCCTTATGCATCTCTCTAGTTCTGAGCCTTATCCATGTCTGGAGTAGCGAGAATGGTAGCGGTAGGAAAGGTGCTGGACCTTCTGTGGTGGTGTCCGATCCAAAAAATCGGCAAATTCAAATTGCTAGGTAAGTACCTGAAAAATTGCCTTCAAAATGCCTTTGGGGCACTGATTAGGTACTCATTAGGTGATTAGGTTCAAATAGTGGGTAGAAGATTTTGTTAATTTTGCAATAAGGCGTTTTCCATAACCGAAAAAACCCAATTTACTTCATACCTCAATAGATGGCCGGGATTTTTCGCGGAAAAATAAAGGTGTGGGTAGTGTCATGTCAATAAGCATGGTCTATGCTATGCTATGACATTTTAATTTCAAACTAAAAGCACCGTCCTTTGAGTCTTCTATACCACAAATGTGAATAAAATGAATGGATGTATAGTCAGTTTTTCGTTACCGAAGTACCTACCAATTTAGATACAGTTACTTCCCTATTTTTACCTTTAGTGTAGCACGCTCATCACCCAAATGTAATTTATACAATAGCAATAACTAGCCCTAAGTTCTCATTTTAAGTGAATTTTTGTAATTCTTATGAGAATAAAGTTTCATATACCATAAATGTGGCAGTCAAGCGTCCCGTCTACCAGATGGAAAGCGATTACCGCCGTCTTTGAATGTCTGACACATGTCATCTAGAGATGTTACACGCGCACTGGAGACCCCGTAAATTATTTAGAATGCCCTGTTCGAAAGCCCTAATACTACAGTCCGTGGGAAAAATCTCGGCAGGGAGATCATTCCACAACCTCGGTGCTCGCGGGTGGAAGTTCCTCTTGAACCTTACGATCCGCGATCATAACAGCGCGTAGGCTCTGCCAGCTGAGGAGACAACGGCTCCAAGGTAAGCCTGAGTAGAGTATAGATAGATAGAAAATACTTTATTACACCACACAAAGACAGGAAACAATATAGAGAAAAAGCTTAGAATAGAGGAAGTATAGAAGGGCGGCCTTATCGCTGAGAGCGATCTCTTCCAGGTAACCTTGGGATGGACTCGACACGAAAATGGCAAAACAGACGGTGGCACTGAATAAATCTATTTAGATACTTAAAGAAACCAAATACTTTAGATTATTAAGGTTATCACTGTTGAACCTTGTTATCAGTCAACAAACAGATCCGACGTTACTTCCATATCAATGCAATCTTTAGTAGCCTTTAGTCTATCGTGTTGTTTGTTTTTGGTATTGAAGGAAAATAATCAAACAATGAAAACAAATTATTGTAGTTTACGTCATTGCAAGAGTTTGGTTGCATAAAAATCTGAAACAAGATCCGTCAAGTGCGAGTGTAACTCACGCGCCGAGGGTTTCGAACGTTTGTCAACAAATAGTACCTATGTAACAAAATTACCGGTTAGAGACTTCGCAATTTAATGAATACCTAAAATAGTAGGTACCTACATTTCAGATGGATCTCTCTGCATGCTTCGGTTAAAGTGGGTAATGGTAAATTTTTCGACTATTTTCACAATATTTCAAAAAGTATGAAACCTACAGAAATTTGAAAAACTTTTTTGAAATGTCCGAACCGATACCTTTCATTTGATACCCCACATAACCCTGTAAGTATCTTTTAAAATTTCGGCATCACCATAATATGGTAACCACCATAATATTTTCCATACATAATATGTACATATTATGTATGGAAAATATTCATTTAAATTTTTCATTTATTTTTCTTTAAATCTATATAGATTCATATCATAGTAAAGGGACTTTGTCGCTTAGCGACCACATCGCCCTATATACATAGATAGGCGCACGAAATGTATTATTTTTAGGGTTTTGAAGATCGAAGATCGGTTTCAAAACCCTTATGGTCTCGCTTTGTCTGTCCTTTTTTCCCTCCTTAATAACTCAAAAACTACTGCAGCTATCAACTTGAAATTTAAAATAATAATACATTTCGTGCGCCTGTACAGATTTAGAGAAAAATAAATGAAAAATGAAAATGAATATTATCCATACAAATTGTGATGCCGAAATTTTAAAAGATACCTACAGAGTCATATGGGGTATCAAATGAAAGGTATCATTTTGTACATTTCAAAATAGTTTTTGAAATTTTTGTAGGTTTCATACTTTTTAAAATATATCGAAAAAAGTCGAAAAAATACCCATTCCCCCCCCCCTATCTCCGAAGATTGCAGAGCGATCCATGTAAAATGTATGGAGCGTTTATAGACATGAAACTATATTTTACAGGAAAAATATAGAGAAGTTTGAAAAATGAACAGTTTTTGAAAAATGGTCAAAAAGGGGGGGAATAATTTTCAAAAGGGGGAACTACCTCACCAAATGGGGTATCAAATAAAAGGTATCGGTTTCTACGTTTCAAAACAGTTTTTCAAATTTCTGTAGGTTTCATAGTTTTTGAAATATTTTGAAAAAAGTCGAAAAAAAACCCATCCCCCCCCCCCCTATCTCCGAAGTTTGCCGAGCGATCCATTTAAAATGTATGAAGCGTTTGTCGATATGGATCTATATTTTACAGGAAAAATATAGAGAAGTCTGTAAAAAGAACACTTTTTGAAAAATGGTCGAAAAGCAATAATTTTCAAAAGGGGGGCTACCCCACCGAGTGGGGTATCAAATGAAAGGTATTGGTTTGGACATTTCAAACCAGTTTTTCAAATTTCTGTAACTTTCATACTTTTTGAAATATTTCGAAAAAAGTCGAAAAACCGAACCACCCATTTAACCGAAGCATGCAGAAAGATTTATCTGAAATGTAGGTTGGTACCTACTATTCTTAGGTATTCGCTAAATTGCGAAGTCTCTAACCGGTACTTTTGGTACATATTTGTTGACAAACGTTCAAACCCTCGGCGCGCGAGTAACACTCGCACTTGACGGATCTTGTTTTAAATTTCAAGTTGATAGCTGCTGTAGTTGCTGAGTTATTATATTAAGGAGGGAAAAAAGGACAAACAAAGCGAGACCATAAGGGTTTCAAAACCGATTTTCGATCTCGAAACCCTAAAAAAATACCATCTGTTATGCAAGTATAAAAACTAGGTACTTTTTAGTAGACCAATAATTTATGTAATTGTGTAAATGTAATTTCTTGCAAAATCGAGTCCGTTCAATATAGGTAGGTAGCCTTAGGTACTTAAATTGTTTAAAATAACTAAAGTTGATTAATAATTCGATTAATAAATCAATGCAATAAAACTGAGATCAAAATACTAAACTTTACGATTCAGGGGGTCATTTAGTGACGATTATAAAACGTAATTATTTATTTAACTTATTATTTGTCTAGAAGTCAGATCAGAAGTCAGAATATTTTTATTGTAAACCGTTTGTACCTCTACAATTTGGTCTTACAAAAATGATGGTACAAGTTTTCACAGTTTGTCCAACAGGACGTACAATATATTATATATAACATAGGTAGGAACTACAAGAAAAAGTGAAAAAGAATCTAAAATTAACATGGCCCAAAGAATACATGTCTACTAAATAACATTTAAATTATCGATACCTACTATTGAACAAAGTCACTCTCTGAAAATACTCTTGTAAATCAATTAACTTAGGTGCTCATAACTTAAAATAATTAAAATGTTAGTGACTGTAGTAATAGCATTACCTACTCTAGTTTAAAATTATTGAGAAATAATCATATATCATATCACATATCTCGCTATTTATTCTCTGTCTCTCTACTAGCTGGTCGATTCAGATATTGTATTCGTATCACTTAAACTATTTTCGCCGTTCATTGGCTGCATTTTGTTTACGAATAAATAAAACGTTAAGTGTGAGTTGGACTCGCGCACTAAAGGTTCCGTATAATTGTAAGACCTTGCTTCTTGCCAAATTTCATGATTCTAGGTAAACGGGAAGTCTGTAGGTTTTGATCCATGGTGAGAATTTAATGTAATTTTTTTAAAGAATAGACTACATATTACGGTTTTCGGTATTTTTTCCTTTACTTGTGCTATAAGACCTTGCTTCTTGCAAAATTTCATGATTCTAGGTCTTCGGGAAGTACCCTTTTTGTGTGCATGTGATTCCCTTGGAAATTTCGAAATATTCGTACATAACTTTTCGGCTGTAACTTTTGATTGCGTCGACTTAGAAGATTTATTTAAATCGAGGTTTCAAGAGGTTACGGTCTTCAGTACCTATTGATGTTAATTTCGACTCAATACCACGCGTTCCTGAGAAAAGGGGGTTGACAGACGCACAGACAGACGGACAACGAAGTGATACTCTAAGGGTTACTTTTTTCCTTTTGAGGGACGGAACCTTAACAAAAGAAAATGAACCAATGAGCAACGAAAATAGTATGAGTGATACACTCACGAATAGGTAGAAACACCTGAATCGTTTGTTTCCATTTGAATTCATAAAACCATTTGTATCCTAACCTAAGGAGAGCATAAAAATATTTTTTTACTGCTGTGTTCCTAGTTCCGAGCAGAAAATAATTTAAATCATAAAAACGAATACAAGATCCTTAAAAATACATTGATTTATTTATTTACATACGCAGAGTATAAAACCAAAGATCTAGTGGCAACACTAATATTTTTTACTCGTTATTGACATTACCAACCATCTAAAAAAACATCGTATATTTTTATTACGCACGTACCAAACGCGTATATCAACAGATACTCAGTAGGTGCCACTTGATTATGTTCTAAATCATTCGGATCAATAAACGTGGAATTCATCATTGTCGAAATCCTAAAGTGGGCTTACCAGTTTCAATAATGTTTTACATAAAAGCTTAAATTACTATCATTTTTCACTTTTGAGCGTTTGGAGTGTGAATTCACGTAAAGTTTCAACTTTAAAACTCATTTTTTTGCTGTATTTAAGAGGGACTATGTGCCTATCCTTCCCAACGGATAGGCATAGGATTTTGCGTTGATAGGAACGGGATGGAGCATACAGTTTTGGAACGGCGGCGCGGCGCGGCGTAAGCGTAGGTATATGTGATGTTTTTGCTTATTTAGACATAGACATAGACAATCATTTTGCTACTTACACAGTACATAACAGACATAAAAAATATTAAATATACTTATTATAACTTATATTAAATACACAAAAAAAAAAACAATTACACAAAAAAAATACCAAAACAAGAGAGACTGTACTGTGTTTTACAGCAGCAAAAAGGTCTCGGCTCAGCATAAATGCCTTACCACTGAGGAGTAGAAAGGCGCTGATATTCTGCCGAAACCATTATAGTCAAAAGACCCTGTGAGGCTTACGGTTAAGAGTATATATAAGATATTTATAAGAAAACTACACAACTTACAAAGAAACTGTGTGGAACCAAAGAATAAGTAATAAATAACCTACGAGTAGGTACTTACTGGCGTGGCGCAGTGACCCAAATTGGATCTTGGCCTCCGAGACTAGAGAACGCCAGTTGTCCCGGTCCCTAGCTGTTTCAGTCCAGTCGACGGCACGAAGTTCAAGCAGATCCTTCTCAACTTCGTCGCTCCAGCGGTACCTCAGACGACCTATAGGCCTTCGGCCACTTGGGCGACCCATGTACGCTCTGCAACCTACGAGTACGAATCAAAATAAAAATATTTTCTTTAGACCTCAGGGTTCCTGAGATCTCTACCAAATTAGGTGTAAAACAGTGCACTTACATGATTTTTTTACGTATTTTTTTTCGCAATCTTCTTTTCCAAATAAGGAACCGAAGATTTTTTTTTAAATTTGATGTCATAGTTTTTACCACGGGGGATCCCGTAAGTTCTGAGATCTAGGCCTAGTTTGACAAGCAAACCCGCTGGGTTTGCCTCTTATGACAATACCAAAGAAAGCGAACCCTTATTTTATAGATACAAAGGTACCAATTAGTTTGCTAAATAATAATTTCAGGCATTACTTTACGGGAATCCATTGCAAGATATAAGGATGAAAATATTTTGTAACAATTCAGTGTAGTTTTTCTCTAACAAACTACAATATACTTTTATTGGATCTTATCTGAGAAGGTTTTGCGCCGAATCGTTCCATAAATTATTATTTTTACATATTACATTTTTATTTTATTTATTTATTTATAAATATTTTCATCCTTATATTATTTTTGTTGAGTTGGATAGGTAATTCCCATGTGCACCCCAAATTCTCGCATGCCATTTATCTATTTCTTTATCTAAACTAAAAGCCGTCTGTATAATACTTTAAATTACTCAATATTAAATTGGTTTTTAAGTTTTGCGGGTCAAATACTATTCTCGCGGATATACCATTTTATAGGACCATCTTGGGATTATTTTCTACACAAAAGCTACAGAATCATCAAAATCGGTCCTTATTTGACGGAAAATCGACAAACAAAAACATAAAAAAGTAAAAAAAACATAGAACCTCCTTTTTTAAAGTCGGTTAAAAATGTGGAAATTATATCTTATTATTATTAAAAAAAAAAAAAAAAAACGGAAGTATTAAGTAAGTAGATGTACCTACCTCTATCATTAATATGCAGGTAACTTATCTTCGAGCCTTCGGACATTCTTATTCCAAAAAGCTTCACAACAAACGGCAATAAAATATTTTATAAGAACACAATATCGGAAACCAGCTCGAATTGAATACAATATGACTCGAACACAATCAATTTATCATTTCATGTAAATAAGTCTTCGATTTAACCGATTCAAACCAGTTCTTGGTTCTCGCATCTCTACCGATTACTGGGGTATCGCATGTTTGGAAAGAAACCTCTATGAATTCTTATAAACATTATGCTAGAGTCTTTCTAAGTCCACATATTTTTTATTTTATTTTTAATACCAGAAATAAACATAAACTCTCTGTGCCCACAACTAGGCTACACAAAATTTATGTATCTTCTACAAGGCAATGTTTACGCTTCTACAACAAAACTCCTAGTGAGTTGCAAAAATTAAGTATAAATAAATTCAAACAAATGTCAAAACCTTGCTGTGCAAAAAGGATTACTACAAAAAACTAATATGCTATTATCTAGAGAATAAAAAAGCTTGAGACGAGTTTTGGTCAAACTCGAACAATAACAACAAACAGGCTAAAGGTTTCTTCGTCGCTTCTTTACTTTAGTCTACACCGAAGCAACAGAAATAATATAAATCTTAATATAAAATAAAAAAACTAAGTATTAGGTTATCTAACTGAATGATGTGGAAAACTCAATCTTTCTCTGTTGATAGCCGACCTAAAAAGGAGTTTTTGAGCTGTATGTTTTATTTTTATTTTCGTTCATCGATTTCAACGTCCGTAATTAATGTACTTATAGACCGATATTGATGATTCTTTCGCTAATTTATAGAAAATAAGGCCGAGATATTCCCTTAAAAATGTATTCCCGAGAAATTAGTAGGTATTTGTGCCGCAAAACTTATAAACAGTGAATAGGTATGATAAAGAATTTAAAGTCGATTTTAAATTAAAAAAAATCATTTCTAGAACAATTATTAATGGAACCTTCAAAAAATAGCATAAAACTCACACTTCCAAGAAATTGCCTTGGTATTAAAAACTTTTTTAATCCATTAGAAGCTATAATAATGTCATTAGCATATCATTAGTAGACTCATCACAGTAATCTTCATCTGTGTAATTTGGCCATAAAAAGCTATAATCAATTTGTTTAGGTTTGATTGCGTTTTTTATTGCTTGATCTATCTATTTTTAAACTTTATAAGTAAAGAGAGTCTTTCTTTAAACTGTAGGTTGGTAGGTAGCTCTATTTGACGACCGATGTGGCTCGGCGGGCGAAGGTCCGCCTGCGTCACAGTAGGTTCGATTCCCGCCTTGGGACCAATATTTGTACGATCTGTAAATATTTATTCCGAGCGTTCTGGGTATTTTCTATGTCTCGTAAAAATATCTATTTATCTAATATATCGTATTAAGTACCTATATCACTAATCTGGTACCCATAACACAAGCTCTGCTTAGCTTGGGGCTAGATGATACTGTGTGGATTGTCCAGCATTATTTATTTATTTTTTCTAACTTTAATAGTAGTCCAGTCATTTGGTAGTTTTCCTGGAAAGTTTTCCGGGAGTTTTGAAAATGGCTAATTTTATAGCGAGCGGCAAAGTAAAATTTCAAAATGAACACACATCGAAATCTATAAAATCACCCATTTTCAAAACTCCCGGACCTCGTATTTTCGAACCAAATGACTGGACTAAACTTTAAATTTTCCCACTTGATCACTAATTAGAACCAGAAAGTTTTCCAAAATCATCTCCGTGGATGTCATAACAGAACCTACAACCTACCAAGACAAGATTGAATTTAAATATTTAAAAGACCCCCCGACAGATTTTCATGAAACATGACTAAGAACACTCGAGATAAAATTATCTATACACAAAAAAAATTAAAAACGAAAATCTTGGGAAACCAAAAGTTTGGGAGCTACGATACCACAGACAGATACACAGACAGACACGTTAAACCTATAACACCCCTCTCTTTTTGCGTCGGGGGTTAAAAAAGAGAACTTACCAGAGAAAGAACAGCAGCCTCCTTCTCTGTATCCTCAACAACCTGTATTGGTCCACTGTTGGACGCAGGCCTCCCTCTGATAAGCGCCTTATTGGCTTTTATCTCATAGCGGGTAATGCCTATAACTCCCACGCTGGGCATGCGGGTTTGGGATCGCAATTTGGTGGCAGAATTGTTCTGCAGGAGGCGCTGCTGCCCGCCATGTTGGATATTCCTTAGTCGCCTCTTGCAACTCCCGTGGGAAGAGTTGGGGTGGTGCAAATTCTAAGCTGGCAACACACGGCTGTATACTACTCAGCAATAACAATGCGAAAAACACTTACTCTGACAGTCGAAGTAAGTAGGTACTCAATAAATAAGTTACAAATTATATACCACAAGACTTCTTCGATCAAAAAGGTCAAGATGAGTTCATTTAACTTTGGAGGCCGAACGATTTGTGGGTTTGAGATGCCCGCTTTGCAAATTTCCTGGTACACGCCTTAGGAGTTTACTGTAACGAATTTCAATCTTATCCCATTACAATAAAGACTTAGACTGCGTTAGCGCAAAACAAAGTATATCTTGACAATTTCTTCCGCTATAGCGGATCCTATAGGATATGAAATTCAATTGGTATAATAATAAAGTTTATGATTCCTTGCGTGGCTTAATTCGCACAAGAATTTTATGAACAGTGAAATGGTTTAGTGAAAAGTGATGATAAATTTTGTTTTGATCGATGATGCACTGATGGATGATGCTAACACGTAAGGCTACTGGAGAACTAGGGTCAAAAGTCAGACAAATGAATATTACTACTGAAATATTTAACTTCATTACTCATGTATAATAAATAACCGAACCAAGCACGGAAATAACGCACCAACGGTTCGGGCACTCCAACTTCTGAACGAGTTCGTGCATGAGTTCCAGCATGTCGACATATTCCACGACAAACTAAGTGAATAGTTAAAAGTCTCTAAATATATTTATGTTATAACATGTTTTTATAGTCAATAGGATAGCGAGTGATTTGGTTCTTACACTGTAAACTAATATCTTCTTTCATAAATAAATAAGTAGGTAAGCCATTAATCGTTAAGGCATTAATAACAAATATTGTCCCATTAGCTGGACAATTCACACAGCATCATCTAGCCCCAAGCTAAGCTGAGTTAGCTAGATAACTGGTGATAATTTTAGTAAAATAGCACTTAATCATAGATTATTCAAACAAAACTAATTTATTCGCTTCTCAGGATTAAATAAATGTTTCCTTGACATAATTACACAAAATAGCCGACACTTACAATAATCCACAAATAAATCTCGGATATAATCTAGAAAGTAAATAAATACAGAAAATTCTAAATTATCTAAAGACCTCCCAGCGTTTTATCAGATTAGCATAAGTAATGAAGATGTTTTAACATAACCGCAAGTTTAAAGCCCAGTTTCCACCGCGAGCGGAGCGGACCCATTAAAGCTCTGCGCCCATTAATCCAGCCAATACCGCTGGCGTTACCAGACAGCACAAGAATGTTTATTCGAATATGGACTTAAACTCGTTAAATTTAGATACATTTTACAGGCCGTGTGAACATGGCATCCATCTTTGGATTTTTGTAGGTATCGATTTTTATAGGTATGTGTAACTTTTGCATAGTTCAATAGGTTTAAGATGTACCTACGTACAAATGTCAATAAATTATGTTAATTTTTTTGGAAAAAAACGCACTATCACGGACACGGTCGTGACGTGACCTGTCTTAGGCCTGCACTGAAAACCAGCGCTGACACACCAGGTCTTCCCAGCACAATCCTGAGTTTAGGTCATATTTACCCTAAACCTGCTACGCACAAAAATTAGATCTAAAAAATAAGTAGTGTTTAGTTAGCTATTATGTTGTGTAGTAAATAAAATTATTTTCTTTCTTTCTTATAATATTAGGATAAAACAATATTTAGTAACAAGATCTTGTCTACATATATCATGAATATTATACAATGGATTTCCGCAAAGTAACGCCTGAATCTATTATTAATTTATTTTATTATTTTTTTTTCTTTCTTTCTATAATCCCTTGTAGTTGATTGTATTAAATTTTTTATCATTTGTGTAGCTAAGTGGCAAAATAGCTTCCCACAAGCTTCAAACCAGTTGCTCGCGAGCTGTCTGTCATCTGATGCCGTCTATATGAAATGCATCTAAATGTTAAGAGTTTAAAATTCAAAAATTCAATCGTTGCAGGGTTTCAGGCTTTAATCTAACATTTATATTGTGTGTATACCGGATGTTTTATGAGTTTAGCTCTTGGATAATTTTTCCTTACGACAAAAAAAGTAAAAAAAGAAGAAAAAAAAAAAAGTAGTTAAAGCCCATATTTAAATGTACAGTTTTGTGCTGTGCTGTAGCGGCGTGCCTTTGATCTGCGACAGCCTTATGGACTCGCAAGAGTAAACTGCATATTTGTAGATCCACCAACACTTAGTCGTGCAGAAAGAGCAAAGCGAGCAGGAAGATAGTCGAGCGGAAAGGAGTGAGTAAGCAGTATGTGTTGAAATTAACTCTACTCATCTCTCATTTCTCATTACCCTTTTGCAGTGGAAACCCGGCTTTATGATAAATCGATCGTTATCTGCACATTAACCTACACTATTATCGATTATTTAATCGATTTAAAATCAATAAGTTATAGTTTTCACACGTTAATGAATCAATCGGATTTAATTGCAAACCAGTTTTCTTTGAATGAAAGTCCTATTTGAAACTGGATCTATTTAATGTTAGTTTAGATCTAGGCAATTATTTAAAATAACTGTGCGACGGCAGTTGGATTTATTTTTCCGTTACACTTTTTTATTTAACAAGCGGATTACATTTTATTGGCAGCAATTATTTAATTAAATAGTTTTATATGGCTCTCATCATTTTAGCGGGCATATTTATGGCAGTTTTATGTCCAAAACTAGAAATTAAATTACCACTGCATAAAACTTTGGCCGTGTCGTTTAAAATGAACGAAAACGTCATCCGAAATTTATCTGGGTTACATTTCGTTCATAAAATAAGAGAAAATATATTTGGCCAGTGGGTAAACTCGTAAATCAATCACTCATTATTTCTGGGTAATTTTACCTAGGAGATATAAATGTCTGCCAAAATAATGCGAAATTGCTAGACAGCGAATGCTAATGCGCGTTCGTTGTGTGATTTTCTCGCGAGAGAGCATACTCATATTTCTTCAATCTTTTGTTATCAAAGTGTTTGGCTTTAACATGTACCTACGTCTATTTCCAGGCCTGTTACTCTCTCTCTTATATTTGGCGTAAATGAAAACCAAAGTTATAAAAAAGTCGCCATGTGGCCGTATGGCTGCCTGTCTTAGAATTTGCTCCGCCTTAACTCTTCCCGCCCGGTTGTCGAAATAGTCGACTATGGTATATCAACCATGGGGGGGCAGGCCAGGTATTCAGGCCAAAATGCGGGTACCCCCAGCTTTGGGAATCGCTTAGACGTTGCTGATATTCTGCCATTGTATTTGCGGGTAGAACGAAGATTCATTCCTTAGCTGTAGGTAACTGATCGAGAAACTGTCTCACGTCATGTTTATTCTAAAAGTATAGTTGTTGTTTAAAAACTAGTTCTTTCATATTAATATAAAGTAATTAGCTTGATCTAATTGTATTATTTTGAAATCCCTGAAAGTAACCAGGTATTGACCTGGATAGAGTAAGTATTTAATAATATGGGATATCAACTTCAGTAACACCTACTGCAGAACAATTCTACCAACGAACTGCGATGCCCGCATGCCCAGCGTGGACATTAGAATCAAAAGTCAAAACTCTTTATTTCTATAAAAACAATAAATGTACATTTATAAAAGGTCCTAAACGTCAACCTCAACAGCCTATATTGGTCGATGCCAGTTGGGGTCGCTGTTCAGTGGTAGAAATGTTCTGGGCGGCGCTGCAGGGGCGCTGCTTGCCCGCCCCCGGTAGATATCCCTTAGTCCCTCTTACGACACCCGCGGAAAGAGTTGGGGTGGTGCAAATTCTAAGCCGACACCATACAGAAAATACCTAAAATTAATACTAACACTGACATTATGGGCACTACCCCTATATGATAAAAGTCAATAATAGTGAACCAGTATGTATAGATGTAGCATAAAACAAAACCCAAGTGAAGACAGAAAACGCTTTGAACATGGACACCGTAATTCTATTGAAAGAGCATGTTATCCGAAGATCGAAATTATCGATCAAGATAGTGTGAAGAGATAACGATTATTTAATTGTCGGCAATACAATTTCAAAACTGTGCAGTGGGCGGAATGGAGGCTGGTCGAGTACATTAATCTTTTTGACCATCGTAAAGTAAAGGCTCCGTCACACATCACTTTAAAGAACACAAGAACAAAGTGTAACCTGAACAATATTTTATAACAACATTTTTAGATGAGAGTTGGTAATGCTATCAATAAAGAGTTTTTGGGAAGTTAAGGTGTAGCTGCTCAATATTGTGCATAGCAGGCTTAAAGCAAATATGGCCTACACTCAGCACTGTGCTGGGTAGACCTGGTATGTCTACCCAGCGCGCTGATTTTCAGCTGCAGGCCAAAGGCAGGTAACGTCGCGACCATCGTGGTAGGGCGTTTATTTTACAAAATCACTTGGAATTATCATGGAGACTAATATTTTCCATTGATAGCAACACTTGATAATGACACTAAAAGTCCTCAAAAGCAAACATACGTCCGTTATTCGATTCTTACGAAGCGGCCGACCTTTCGCTACAAATGTAGAGATAGATAATATAAAACTAGGGATCCTTCTCTGACCTGAAGATGACGCAGTATTGAATAGGTGTCTTTGCGATAACGAACTTCAGGGAATAATAACGTTGGTAATCATCTATCTCTAGAAGCTTGACTGCCTCGTTGGTCTAGCGGTCAGCTTGTTCAACCGCTGATTATGAGGTCCTGGGTTCGAATCCCGGGTCGGGCCATTACTGAGGTTTTTCTAGCAAGGAAAATTCACAGTAGCAGCCTGGAGTCGGAAAGTTGGCGGTGTCACACCCCCCGTGCCTCGGAAAGCACGTTAAGCCGTTGGTCCTGCGCCTGATCTCTCCCCGGTCGTGTCGATCTGTCGTCCCATCGGATTATGAGAGTGAGGGAATAGAGAGTGCACCTGTGTTTGCGCACACACTTGTGCACTATAATATGTCCTGCGCATCTGGCTAGTCTCCGATGACTGGCCGCCGTGGTCGAAATTAGGCTAGGAGGACATTATTAATATTTTTATTTTATTTATATTTTATTTTTTATTATTATCTAGAAGTGCACACATCCTGATGGGCGTTTCTTCATTGGCCGGCCTGGCCCGACCGACATCTACAGTAGTCAACGACACTGCACCGACGACAGCTACATTCTTCATTTGACCGACACGACACGGCGGCTTTGTAATTCCACTGAGACCTCGCACGCACGCCCACGTAGAAGCTTGCGTATAGGTACACAACACATAAGTACCTACGATGCGATGCCAGCCCGACATAAGTGGGAGATTAGCTGCGACGACATGCCGGCGCCGGCATGTCGGGGGCAAGGGATCAAACTTTGGTGTTCTTCCAGCACAAACTAGGTTCGTAGTTAACCCGTAGGGCTATTCAGAAACTCCGTTTCCGTTTTCTATGAACCCATGTTATCTACGTCAACTGCGGATCGCTTCGCTCGCTAACTGTTCACGCACGGACGGCGAGTGGACCACTTGGTGATAACTCGCTGCTCGCATGCTTGCCTTGCATTGACAGCACATTGCAAACCTTCACATAAACGAGGATTACTGGGCCGCCATCACGGTGTAGTAAGTGTAGTTACCTATTGGCACGATAGCAGTTGGAACGTTAGGGTGCGCGTTCAGAGACCAGCATCAGACAATCCGCACTGGCCCCATCAATGGTTTCTCATACAAGATCCTCACCGCACGGAGCGGACCTTCGGCAATGCCGGCGAGTAATAATGAAGGCAACTTTTCCGATAAGTGCGAATGCCATCATTCGGATTGCTGATTAGTAGACGCACCTGTCAGTGGATTCTTCGATGCCGGCCTGTGAACGCGCACCCTAACGTTTCAACTGCTGAGCCGTCATGCCAATAGGTAACTACATTTACCACACCATGCTCGCGGTACTGGTCCATCCGTGGACGCGGCGTCCACCCGAGGCGAGGCGGCTATGCGGGACGGGTGCCGGGTGGTCTTTAATGCTCTGACCTTTAAGATCCACTACCTGCCGTCTCCACATCTCGACAAGATTCCACGATTCTTTCTCAAACCTTAATCTCTCTGACACCGTAAAACAATAAAACGATCGATAGCGAACAGATACTGTTTATAAAGTGTTAGAACTAATTTAAATGACGGTGTAAAACATGGTTTTATGACTTGAGTTGCGTGGGCACTGGACTTTTATTGCAGTGTTGGTTTCTTTCACGCAACTTATAAGTAGGTCTGTCTTTGAGAAATGTACAGATGTTTGTTCGACAACCTCAGTGTCGCAACGGGTGGTGGTCCGCCTTTTCGTGCGGGTTCGATTCCCGCCTCGGGACAAATGATTGTACGATCGGTATTTGTTTCTGGTGATCTGAGAGTTTCTATATACAATAAATTTCTACTTACGTAGGTATTTAACGGGTTTGGCTGTGGTTTATATTAGAATTACATAAATTTTTTATTTTTTCTTATTTTCTTGAATCTTGTGAAAACAAGATTGAGAAAAATAATACGATAAAAAAATCACAGTGGGACATCGCGCAAGATCGCACGGAGTGGAAAGATTTGTGGGAGGCCTTTGCCCAGCAGTGGGACGGAATAGGCTGAGGAAAAAATAAATAAATAATGAAAAGCACTTGTCTTACATTCGCACATAGCTTGGTCGAGATCTCAGAAACCCTGCGGTGTATTGAAATGACTTTTGTTTTGATGCGTATTTTATTATTATTTGGTTCCTTGAACCAGTTTTTTCTTAAGATGCGTATTTTTCTTGTAAACATATTTCTTTACACTTGATTTTTCCATTTACGCTGTTCGAAAAACCTATGCTCTGTCCCGTTTCTATGAACGCGAAATTCGATGCCTATCCTTTTCACAAAATGCGTGCATTGCTCCCTCTTAAGATATCAGTCATCTAGTACCAAAACTCAAACTTTGCTTTTTGGGGGGCCAGAGGATGCTGTGTGGATTGTCCAGCATTATTTATAATTTATTTATTTATAACATAATGTATAACGATTTTCTAGAAGAGACCCAGGTTGTAGTTGGTTAATAAACTAAATTATAAATGCGAAAGTTTAATGTATGGACGGATGTTTGTTACCTCTTCACGCCAAGAGTACTGAACGGATCAGGCTGAAATTACATGCAGTAAGTCGAATCCTGGAATCAACCATAGGCTATTTTTATCACGTAAATCAGTTCCCATGGGATAGAAAAATTCTTGAAAATTTTCCATAGAAACAACGCATGCAAAGCCGCGGGCAGAAACTAGTTTTGGTAAATGTGTAATTTTTTTCAACACCAATAGTCTCCACATTGAAGATAAATCGTTAATTAACTTAAAGTCAATCATTTGCAGAGAAAGTTACAAAATTACATCCGACATTTAAAAGTAGATACAAAACCTATATTTAGGTAGAAGCGTTTTAAAACTGAAACACATAATTTCAGTTTAAAGTAATGAGTGTACATCAATTTTGTAGGTCGCCAACGGATTTAAAACGAGGAATCCGGAGTTTTATCTTTACTGGGTTGAAATTAGAGTCGAAAATTTAGTGGCAGGAGATATTTCTTTTTTTATACGTGTTTAAAGAAAAAGCAATGCATCGTCGCCCACTATTGCGTGGACACAGAAGAATAGTAAGAGCTACTAACAAACTAAGGGATAAATGATCACTTATGACGTCAGTTATATAATTTGATAGTTTTGAAAAACTAAATAAAACGTCAAGTGCGAGTGTAAAATTCGTATAATTGTAAGACCTTGTTTCTTGCCATTTATCATGGTTCTAGAACCATGATAATACCTAACCTATGTAATTACCAAAACCTAGGGTGCTTTCTTTGGTTCATGGCGAGAATTAATATTTTTTTTGTGAATAAACTTCAAATTTACGGTATTCCGATTTTCCCCTTTACTTGTGTTTAGGCAAACAAGTATCCGAACGTAAAGAACCAATTCGGTTCGTTCAGTACCCATTCACTCCAAAACCTTCAAAAAAACTTCATTCTTCGCCATTACGCCGCCATCAAGGAAAGTCAAATTTCAGCAAATTTTAAGACGAAAGTCAAATTTTGTCAAATATAGATGCAATTTTACAATCAAATTGATTGAATCACTATCAAATATCACATGCAATTTTACAATTAAATTGATAAAAAACCTTGTTCCTCTCCAAATTTTATGATGGTAGGTCAACGGGAAGTACCTACCCCATAATAATAGTAAGGTTATTATTAGGTATGGATGAAGGAGTGACACAGCATGATGCCATTACTATAGGCGAGAGCTTACTACGTTTAAAAATAGAGTGTAAATGAAAATGCTTCTTACACGTGTGGCAATATTACGAAGTGAGAAGACGTTGCTTTACTGACAAGAAGTTGATCTCAAGTACCTACTGCAAAACCGATTTTGAGTCGATTTGAGTTTATTTTCAATACCAAATTGGTAACAAACGCCTACGCAAGGATTTACCTCCAGTAATCGTGTATGAACGAAATAAATTAAGATAGATGGATAGATAGATAGATAGATAATACTTTATTGTACCACACAAAGACAAAATAACAATTCAGAAATAAATGCTACGAGTCGACGGAAGTACAAAGGCGGCCTTATCGCTATGAGCGATCTCTTCCAGGCAACCTTGGGATGGATTGGACATGTAAGAACAAAATAGACGGAGGCACCCAAAAAAAATTAAAATAATACTTACACTACATACTATAATACCTACATATAACCTAAAAATAATATAATAAACTTACAAAGAAAATTACAATAAAATAATAGAAATAAAATAAACTAAGTAATATAATAATATAAAAGTTGTCTAATTTTGTAAAGATAGATAATGCTGATGAAGTAGTTTTTTAAAGATTAGGAGAGATTTGGCACGTCTGATGTCCACGGGGAGAGCATTCCATAGACGGGTAGCTTGTACAGTG
This sequence comes from Eupithecia subumbrata, assembly GCA_949316285.1. Taxonomy (NCBI): domain Eukaryota; kingdom Metazoa; phylum Arthropoda; class Insecta; order Lepidoptera; family Geometridae; genus Eupithecia; species Eupithecia subumbrata. The sequence continues at coordinate 5,531,300 of OX438632.1, forward strand.
AAAGATTTGTCGTAGAAAGTGGTAGTGGGCAGGGACTTTTAAGACGAGACGATTAAGCAATATCCCCATCAAGTACCTACCGTTCCTGGTACTTCCAGCAACCAGTGGCAGCAGCATTCGTAAGACCTAATTAGTAGGTGCGATAAAAAGTTGCGGACACTGCAAAAAACGAACTTATTTAGTGAATAAAGCTTGAGTGACACAGCGTGCTAGTCCATTACTGTATGCGAGAGCTTACTACGTTTAAAAATAAAGTGTTCAAAATGAAAATGCTTCGTACACGTGTGGCAATATTACGAAGTGAGAAAACGTTGGTTTATTGACAGGTGGTTGATCTGGTGCGGATGCGGACGTCAGTTGATATTCTCAAAAAGTTTATATTTATCGACAACTAAACAATGTTTTGCTCACACGCAAAATGAAAATGAAAATCAAAAATTCTTCATTTTCGATACAACAAAATGTAAACTTAGAAAAGGTTAAATTATAAAACTAAACACTGACGCTTACTTATTATCTCTTAAATCAGTTCCTATGGGATTGAAATAATCTTCAAACGTCAACGAGAAGTACCCGATAGGTTTTGCGTGCATGTGATTCCCTTGGATATTTTGAAATATTATGAACATAAATGGCTATAACTTTTGATTGCGTTGACTAAGAAGTTTTTTTAAGTATATTGAGGCTCCAAGAGGTTACCTACGCAGTTGAGTATTTGATGTTAATTTCAACTCGATACCACCACGCTTTCCTGAGAAAAGGGGGTTAACAGAGGGACATATAGACAGACAGACGGACAATAAAGTGATCCATAGGGTTCCCTTTTCCTTTTGATTTACGGAACCCTAAAAAATATCTTATAGAATCGCAACGAAATCTCACCAACATGGTAGGCGATTCTAAGCTTCCGTACAATTAATAACTTCTAAAACTTTAAAACAGTGGGTTATAATCTTGTAAGACTTAATGTTTAACTTTTTTTATTCCGTCATTGTTCCAGTTGTACATGCTAGTTCTAATTTATCCCTATTATTTGATAGTAGGTTAACTTTTATATTATTATTTTGTTTGATTGTAATGTGGTGCACACTCGCTTCATTCTGGCTTGTACGGAAGACGCTGCAGCGCTACGGCAGGATTTTCCTGCCGCATAGTGTTGGAAATTTTTGTTGTAACTGTAATTGATTGTTTCTTATTTAGGATATTGTTTGAATTGAACAAATAAACAAAATTTACTTTTACTTTTGCTATAATGCTTCATTTTATTTCGTTCATATTCATATTCGTGTAGAGATAAACCATTAAAAAAATGCACGCCCCTTTTAAAACGATAGATAAAAAATAAAAACTATTGTAGATAGACGAATACATAACGGATGTAAGGGATGAAACATTGGTATTCTTCCAACACAAATAAGGTTCGTAGTTAACCCGCTTACATCCGTAATGAATGCACGCCCCTTCACAAAACGTCATATGTCTGCACTCTGCGTGCATTTTTAAAATGGTTTATCTCTACATACCTATAAAAGAAAAGCTATTCAGAAGTTGCGATAAAAAGTTGCTGTTGCTGTAAAAATATAAAAATCTGACGTCTTATTTATTGAATAGATTTGTGTTGCGTGTGGGCAACAGCACGTGGGCACAAGAAAGGTTATTTTCCTGACATTTATCTCGTCGAAAGTTGAGCTAAAGAATAGATGTAGCGTGATGTAGGCGAGGTAGATAATAAGTCAGTTATTGGAAGTTGTGATGGTAAACATCTTTTGAACCGACTTTAAGAAAAGTAGGTGGTTCTATGTTCAACTGTACTTAAGTATGTTTTTTTATGTATGTTCATCGTATTCTCGGACAATCGTGGATTTGTGGACCGAATTGGAAAATTCTAGAAATTCTGAAGATTAAAACACTTGCGAAAAACTTAAAACAACTGTGTTAATATTAAGGTACTTATAATGAAGTTTTGAGTTCCTAGATTTTTCACAACAATTTTTTTTCAAGTTTTGTACCCTTTAAACCAAAGAAGTGCACTAAAGGCATAACCTAGATTTAGATGATGACTGTATCTGTATCACCTACTTTAATTATGTTACGCAACGAACCGAAGTTTTTTCACGTGGGAATCCGATTTGATCAAACCTGGAACCTAAGTGCGATCATGCGGAAATCTAATTTGATCATACCTGGAACCTAAGTGCGATCATGCGGGAATTCCAACCAAGAACCTTAAAAAGTAAAGCGTAAAATAAAACTGTTTTCTGAACTTCACCTCTTCTATAAAAAACAATTCTGCTAGTGAATTTGTCAAAAGCCATGTTTACAAATTATTAAGGAAACCAAATTGATAAATTAATGCTTTTAACTTTTAAGAACCTCATTAATCAATAAAACACAGGTATTTATTTTTTATATAGTAAAGAAATATCGTCGTAAATTATGTTAAATCATGACTAATGATCCATTAATGTTTTAATCCGATTAAATGTTGATTTGTACAAAAATACCTACTTACAGTGTTATGGCTCGCACCCGGTTTTGCTTGCCAAGTTACTGCGGGTCGCTGCGTAAAAATCGAATCCTATAACTTAGCCCGTGGATTAAAAATAAAACGTTAAGTGCGAGTCGGACTCGAACACTAAGGGTTCCGTAAGACCTTGTGTCTTGCCAAAATAGCAAGAATCTAGCTAGGTCAACGGGAAGTAGGTAAGGTTTGGTCCATCCATGGCGAGAATCAAAAGTTTTTTTGGTGAATAATCTACATATTTACTGTTTTCGGATTTTTTCCTTTACTTGTGCTATAAAACCTTGCTGCTCATTGTGATTAGAAATTTCCTTAGAAATTTCAAAATATTCGGACATAAACGGCTGTAACTTTTGAGTGCGTTGATTTAGAAGTCTTATTTATTGCGGCTCCAAGAGGTTACGGACTCGTGTATTTGACGTTAATTTCAACTTGACACGTCCACGCGTTCCTGAGAAAAGGGGGTTGGCAGACAGACAGACGGACAACAAAGTGATCCTATAAGGGTTCCTTTTTTCCTTTTGAGGTTCGGAACCCTAAAATAAGATAAACTCTCAAATCGATTTTACAGCATCAGTAGATAATTTTAGCTCACGTTTACACATCGGAAAACCCATACACATAGAAACCATTCAAAGGCAATTTTACCTACTCTACATTATTATTATCTATCAAAACAAACTTCATTGGAAATTTTATCCACTTCATCATCATCAAAGAGTGTTTGTATAACCTGAGAGCAGTTCAAAAGTAACCATAAACTATGGCAAGTAATCGGTAGATAGCTAAAGTTGCGAAAGGAACGAGTGGTTGGCTATTTTGGGTTCCGTCTTCTTTAAAGGCGATTGATGATGTCTTCTAGGAATCAACTACTCAATGGTTCTCGAGTACCGTAAAACGGGGTGAATAGAGACTCCACGGTGAATAGAAATGGACGAAATACTGGTGTAACATTACCTGGCTGGTAGCAGTGGAAGGATCCTTAGTCCGTGACTGTTCTGTGTCAGTCGATCAGCAGGGGTATTTTAATTCATTCGATTCGTTTCCGAATCGAATCTGACGGATTTATAAAACGCTATTTTGATTTCGCCTCCGGTTGATGATCGAAATAAGGAGCTCCTCCTCATTAACATGGCCATTAGTCAACAGATTCGCTTCGAATTTTCGATCATCAACCCGAGACGGAATCGAAATAGCGTTTTATAGATTCGTCGGATTCGATTCGGAATCGAATCGAATGAATTAAAATACCCCTGCTGACCTCTACAAAAGGATCTTTTGCCCCAGTATTTGGTCCGTTTCTATTCACCCTGGAGTCCCTATTCACCCCGTTTTGCCGGTACCTACGACTTTTGTGTTAATCGTACCGCTAAAGCCGGGTATCTACTGACCGGCGGTTATGAGGCGTCTTGTAACGTTAAATAATTCGTCTAAAACACAATTTCAATAAAAACATTTCAACTAGTAACAATTCGATTACCTAACTGAAACACAATTCGACTAAAACATTTCGACTAGTAACCATTCGACTACCTAACGACTAAAACAGTTAGTTTTTTCAACAACAAAAATTTTTGTCAACATATGGCTCTGGGTGCAATTATACATAATATACACACCCTTTCAGTCACAGAGTCGCCACTAACCTGTTTTGCGAGGCTATGCGGGGGTTGGTTGGGTTTCGTTAGGAAAGTTGTAATTGTCAAATTTCAAAAACTTTCTCATCTCAAAATATCAATGGCTCAAAGCTCAACACAACCACTGCTGAACAGCCCTCTAACAATAGGGTGACTTCATAAAAGCTAATAATTTTATACGTACCTATAAATAAATAAATAAATAATGCTGGACAATTCATACAGCATTATCTAGCCCCAAGCTAAGCAGAACTTGTGTTATGGGTACAGATAACTGATATACTTAATACAATACACTACATAGATAGATTTTTTTATTATACATAGAAAACATCCAGAACGCCCTGAACAAATACCTGCAGATCGTACACACATTTGTCCCGAGGCGGGAATCGAATCCGCAACCTCCTGCGTCACAGGCGGACTTTCGCCCGCTGCGCCACTTAGGTCGTATTCTCTATTGATATAGAAATATATCTGTATATTTATTTATGTATTTTTTTTGTGTAATTTGGCGGTAAACAATATCCCGAGGAAGGACTTTATGCTACTTGAAAAACGCGTGCGAGAACGCTGGCAGAAGCCAGTTACCTGTACTTCATTGTTGACTGTAGGTAGTTTACGAGGAATGCAATCTTAAACAAAATTCAAACATAGACGTAGTCTTGTAAATCACTCCACGCGGCAAACATTAACGAGTTCACGACATTCGTTGCAAGTTTGTTGTTTGTTAACGTTTTTGTGTTGTTATAAATAACCGTTATTAATGGATACTAAATAGCTGCGGAACCCTAAAAATAGAGACAGATATTAGAACTTGGAAGATTAGTTTTGGAAAAAATCACTTATAAAGGACTGGACTTTAGTATTACCCTAAGTAATGTTGGTTCCCATATAAACTATTAACGCCATTGTTTTATAACCAATCCTTTACGATTTTAAAGATAATATGAGAAAACAGAAAACTTAAATCTCCCATTTCATCCTTCTAAGAATGCTTGTTTAAAAAAATACTTTTCGATTACGACCCCATTTTAACTAGGTACTGCAGAATACGTTTTTTTTTCAAAATTCGTTCTTAGCGGGGTGCCTACGTCCTGAAAGGAACTTCCATGCAAAATTTCAGCTTCGTAGCTCTTGTAGTTTCAAAGATCTCTTGATGAGTCACCCAGTTTTATCTTTTATAAATATAGATTGATAGCGGATGCGTTTATGGTTTATGTATATTCAATGGGTAGTAAGGATAAGATTTATAAATTTAAGGGGCGAACTTGACAGGTTTGTGTATCAAATTAGCCTAGATCTCAGTTCTCACGGGATTCCCGAAGTAAAAAACTCGAATTACATAAAGGGGATCAAGGATTTTTGTATTTTTGTGGTCCAAAGTTTTTTTTTTTAAATAATGGGTTTTTAGAAATATTTAGATAGATAAGAGGACACTAAAACAAATAAAAAATGTCCTATAACATGATGACAAACAAACATGGATGTGCACTATTTGCATACTACTTCCATACTACATACAATTACTTTTTTTTATAGGACGGAAGCCTTTATTCAGAAAGAAAATTACAATAGAAATAAATTAGAACTAGTATTTACAATTGAAACCATTGAGCTAAATGCAGACTGTTGCAAACAATCTACAGGTAGCTCAACTGATACCATATCAATACCAGTCGGAAGCGTCCCCAAGACGCTGGCTGCATTGCCCCGCTGTATATAACATGTAAAACATACTTATAAAATGTTGATTGAGTTTTTGGACACTAAGCTAAAATAATATTTTATTGTTTTGTATTTTTTAAATTATAAATGTGACTAATGTATAGTTTACTATAGTTTCAAAGAAAGCTGCTAAAATTTGGTATAAAACGTTTTTATTTTCAATCTCTAACTTCTATGTCCAGTGTACCTATTTACACACATAATTTAGTCGAGATCTTGGGAGACGGTCTATTGAAATTTATACTAATATTATAAAGAGGAAAGATTTGATTGTTTGTTTGTTTGTATTGAATAGGCTCCGAAACTACTGGACTGATTTGAAAAATTCTTTTACCATTAGAAGCTCATATTTTTCCTGATGAACATAGGCTACTTTTTACAACGGGAAAATGCTTCATTCCTACGGGAAAACGGGTAATAGGACAATGGGTAGTAAGAATGCAGCTAGTGACTTATATTTTGATTCGTAGGTTATTATTTATTTACACGAAAGCCAAAAAATGCAACAAAAATTATGAAATATTTGGTTCTAAGCCAGTTTTTTATTTAATTGTGTAGTTTTATTGTATTTAACAATAATTAGATTTTTTGCGCTTACGTCGTCTCTCTAAAAAGGTATGTTTTGTTGCGCTCTTATGAACGCGTAATTCTATTTCTATCCTACTCCCACCTGCGGCTGAGGCCAAGTAAAGAAGAAGAAGGTTGACCAAGATGAGTCCGACTAATGACATGGGATTCAGTCTGTTTGACTAAAAAGCTTTACATAAAACCGTAGGTAAAACTGTGGTATTCTATTAAAAAGCTTTACGAAGCGTTAAGCCTTACGGAATTACTTTTATTAAAGTTGAATCACAAAATAACGCGCAACGTGGGGGCGTTCTTCAGTAAAGCTTTTTAATTTAATACACTCAGGTCCAAAATCGGATCAAAATTATGTTTCCTATCCTAATTCTTAATCAACAGATTAGGTATATCAGTTGTACCCTAACTGCCAAACCGCAAAGCTGTGGTGTAATTAGATCCCTATGTCCAAGGACGAAGTGTCATATTGCCTATTACATAATCAAATAGCTCAGCAATATGGACTCTTCTATACACTTACTTACAGTGGGTTTTTTAGTGTTTAATTATGTCACCGCCGGAACGTAATATCAGCCCGTATGTAGAATGGATAAGGACGATTGCAAAACGGCGTATTAAATTAAATGTCTATGTCGATTGTTGAATGATCAACGTTAAACAGAGTGGCAATACGCCACTTAGCCATCTCGTCGAATGAAATTAATCATGACAAATGACAGAAAAAAAACAATGACAGGTGTGATTTGTGCTCGAAACATGAAGAGCGTTTTGTGCGTGTCGTAATTACGTTTGTGGTCTACTAATATTATAAAGAGGAAAGATTTGATTGTTTGTTTGTTTGTATGTCTCCGAATCCGAAACTACTGGACCGATTTGAAAAATTATTTTACAATTAGAAGCCCACATTATTCCTGATAAACATAGGCTACTTTTTACCGCGGGAAAACGGGTAATAGGTCATATTTATTATTCCTCTGAATTTTATAAATTTTGCTTAAACTATCGCCGAGTACCGCTTGTGTATTAAAATGGATAGTGTTTTATTTGTTTATCTCTATCTCTAATATTATAAATGCGAAAGTTTGGATGGATGGATAGATGGATGGATGTTTGTTACCTCTTCACGCCAAAACAACTGAACATATCGGGCTGAAATTTTGCACACAGGAAATTTTAATCCTGGAATAAAACATAGGCTACTTTTTATCCCATAAATCAGTTCCCATGGGATAGAAATCAACTTCAAACGTTTCCATAGAAACAACGCGTGCGAAGCCGCGGGCATAAACTAGTAATAAATATGGTGAAGGTTTAATGATCAGATGATTAATCAAGTTTGTTCTCTATATTAACGTGAACTTAAAAAAATGTGATTTCTTGTTTTGGAATTACTCTAAAACGTATGTAAAACATTTTTATCGGTGAAGTCGCACGGCGTTTGAATGGCGCTGGCCGTCGGCTGCGCTCGGGCGTAAGTCCCCCTAGACGGCTGCGAGCGCTGGACGTTCAAATGGTTAGTAGGCATTAATGACCACCGTTCAGCACTATAATTTAGGGAATTAAAAATAAAAACTTCCTGATAGGCACCTCCACCCTGGGTACCTAGTTCCAGTTCGTCGTACATTCATGCTGCAGTATTCCCAAAAAATCTGCGTTCATTTTGCAATCGGCCTAGCCATTCTACAAAGGTGCTGATTTTAAGATTCGGCGGCGACATATCTATATCTACTGCGTGCGTCCAATACTTACGTATACGTTTTGAATCCATGAATAAAGATATAGGATACGGATTCAGGTAGGTACCAGATTCATATGAAATCCTGCTTGGTTTTCGATCCTTTTTTGATCCTAACCTAAAAATACCCTCTTACTGCGTCCGTGCGTATTGTATTCGTATTAAGACGACGCATTGAAGATATTGGCGTCAGGGATTTCAACTTTTTTCAGCAATTACAAAACATTCGGAATATATTTTTTGAGGATTTGGAGGTTGAAAAACCAAAATGTCACCATTTTGGTTTGAATAAAAGTAGTACCTTTTACTTTTAAATTTGGGGATGTTCCGATATAATACGAATACGGACGAAGTAAGTTTTTTTTTCATAATGCAACTACATACAGCTATGTATATTTCTTTTAACATCATCATCATTTAATATTTATGTCTATAATATTAATACAAGTTTGTTTTTTCTGTGCTTTGAAATAAAATAAACAAACACAAATTACTTTATTTTTTAAAAACGACATCTAGAGGTAAACCAAAAAACTAAATCAGGCTTTGGTTCCCGCCCGCCTAACAACGTTCCAACGCCGCCTATAGCGAACAAAACGCCGCCCGCCCTTCGAAAGTACCGCTAAATTCTCATAGATGTCGCCATGAGTTTGATTTATAAAATCTCAAAAATAATCTTGGATCCTGCGTTGAATTTTTTGTTTATGTGTTAGTTTGTTTGATTTTAGTCCGCACTTTAACACTAGAGCGCACGCGTTAATACTACTAGCATTAAATAGCATTCAATTGTGTTATTTTTTCGGGGTTTAATATACATATAGTGCCAACATGGCGTTCACGCAAAGCTAGCGGAAAAGCCCGAATTTTATGTAAATTAATTAACCAATTTTGTCCACAGATCACGAAGTATGCGCGGAGTCACGTGACCAATGGCGTCGGAACCGCGCTCTCGCTCGCCGCAAGATGGCGCTAGACGAAGGCGCGACTACACCAGGTTCACTGTAAACGATTACCTACCTTGAACTAGTAAATATTACGGGTGTTATTTGATAAGCTTTGTTATTTGCTAAGCTTTAAGGAAAATGGCATCACTTCGGAAAAATCAATCCAAAATATTTTTTCAGAAGTGGTTTTATATTCATGGTTTACCTATGTATCTTTTTATCTCATTCAATGGTCTACTCCGAACAGGTTCGTAGGTTTTTAGATTCTCTCTGAAATATCTGCAAATATTCTGCTGTGCAGTGTGAAAATAACTTATAATAGCACTTGGCGATATCGTTGTAGCGAATCCTCGTAGATAAATTCAATCAATTATGTATCTCCCAGATGTATACTCAACTCGATTCAATGCCCCATGATTCAAACAAGTTATCCGATATAAATAGTACAAAACGTAAACAAAACATTTGCACCTGTTTGAGCATGCAGCACGCCTCGCGTCCCCCAATTAATTAGAATTTATCTTTCTCCCAGCCAGTAACTAAGTATGAAAATTGTAAACACTACGAGGTCGCGATGTCGCCAAATCGCCAACGACCGTCTATTTCGAGCGGATGCGTCTTCCGTCCGTCTGTAGCACACCTGCCGGCGGCGCGGGCGCTCCGCTCCCGCCACTCGCTCGAGCGCGCACGACCCGTGGCGGAGTGGGTCGCGGGGAATCCTCCCGGAATTCGCCAGTGAAGCTCGTCCGCTCTAAATCGGGACCACTCGCCGTCGAGCTTTCCGGCGCGAGCGTCGTTCCGCGCGCTATAACCCCTCTCTCGCAGGTCTCCGTACGTGACGCTGGGCGCGGTGCGGTACTGCGTGCGCCGCGCTCCACCCCCGCGCGCCTGCCCCTGCCGCTGCTGCTCCGAGGAGGCGGTGGCGGCGTGCCTCGGCCGCGCGCGCCCCGACCGCCGCACGCTGGACCGCCTGCAGCGGCGCCTGGGCCGCGGCGCGCCCGCAGAGCGGCCCTCCTCCAGCCGCCACCAGCGCCTTGCCTCGCTCACGGAGCGCCTGCTGCAGCGCTCCGCCCCGCCGACTCCACCGCCGCCACCGCCGCCGCCCCCGCCGCACTCGGCGCCCGTGCTGCCGCCCGTGCCGCCACCTCGCCTGCGCCACCGCCACAGTCCGCCGCGCGGCGTCTCCGTCGACCGCTTCGACGACTTCGATGCCGACAACATCACTCTGGTCCGTGTAAAACCGCGTTCCATAGTAGGCTCATACGCCCAGAAAACGATCCCCTACCGAAGCGCGTCCTTCTCACAGGGAGACTTCGCCCAGAACAAGCATTACCGTGATCCGAAGCGGCAGCAATCAATTTTCGATTTCGGGAAGAAGGTGATTAAAGCGCAGACTGGCGGGGCTCTGTGGCGGGATGCGGAAACTTCATCGACCACGGACGACAATGTGACCGCGGGCGGATCAATCGCATCTGTAGACTCGGCGGTGGGGTCGGACGAGGGCCTGCTGGCGCACACAGCGCCGGGAGCGCGCTCACCGCCACCGGAACTGCCCCACAAGCAGCTTGGTGCGCGTTCGCTGACGCACCCGCTGCCGCGCCGCATCCCTCCAGTGCGCGAGGAGGGACCGCCCGAGCCCGGTGGCAGTCTGCCGGTCTTGATGGCCCCGCGAGTGTTGCACGAACTACGCGAGGAAAGTGACGGCTCGCAAGCCGACAGTGCGCAAGCCCACAGTGAAGGGACCTCTCCCTTAGAACCATCTCAGCCGTTCGCGTTCCCTCCCCTCCCCGAACCCCCGGCACCGGTGTGCGCTAACGTCGACTGTGATTGCTCCCATTTCCCCGTGACGCTCGACGATCCCGAGATCGCCGACGATGTGGACAGTTCGATCCCGGTGCCCGTGTATGAGTGTATAGTGAAACAGTGGTCTAAAGACTTGCCGCAGGAGGAGCCGAGCAAGTCGGACGCGGCGTCCGACGGCTCGTTGGACCGCGACAAGGAGGACGAGACAATAACCAGTGAACAGGTTTTGAGCTTGCTGGCTGCAGTGCAGAACCCCTGCACGCCGGCGCCTATCGGTGCAAGAGAACGGAGACGTCCCCTTGATAAAACGAAACGAAGGAAAGGCATTTACATCACGACCCCTAGCGACGACGGAGGAGAGGAGGACCCTCCGTCATCGAACGGCTGCAAGCGAGAGAGCAGCGACGCGTCCCTCCAAGATTCGCGCTTATCCGCAGAAACGAGGACGTCCTCGTTGCTAGGGGATAAATCAGACGACTCCTGCACGAACGGCCCACCGAGCCCAACAGAGGCACCAGCGCCGAGCTGGCCCAGGTCAGAAGAACTGAGAGCTAGAAGAGCCCGGTTCTACCAGCAAAGTTCTGACGAAAGAGATGACGATTCATTTCGAACGAGACGGAAAAATAGAGACTCCCCTTCAGAAGCGGAGAGCGATACGTGTTCTAGAGACAGAACAGCATCGCCATCTCCACTCAGTCCGTCTGACACGTCTGACGTCGAAGTGAGACGGCAGCAGTTTTCCAAAGGGCCGTTCGGGAAGAATCTAGAAGCTCCGACTAGTCGATCGGAGGTCGGTAGAAGGAGCTTTTCGGACGCGACAGTTCCGAGTCGTAAAGCGAGTGTTGGAGCGATGACAGGCAGCGGGAGACAAGGTCGCGGGCCGACACATGTCCGCGCTACGTCATCACCTTCGAAGCTGGCCGGGGTCAAGCCTGGTGCGGACCTACTGGCGGAACTCCTTCGAGGAAGCTCTGAGGCACTCTCCAACTCTTCGACCTTCGACAACGTGGTCCTCACTCTACATCAACATAATGTAAGTAAACTTCCTTTGTAGTTACATACTGACCCCGATTACATCCGCAAAAAGAGCAACAAAGTACTCGATTATGATGTTTATCTTAGCAGAAAATAGCGAGAACAACGATCTTGTGTTATTGCCAAAGTTTATTTGAGTTTATGCACTACCTACGAATTTTTTGTGGGTATTCTTGATCAGTAAAGAGATTTAGAAACCCAAAGACAGGGAAATCCAAGAATAAGCATCTTGGAAATTCCAATCCAGAATAAAGAGAAGGACCTAGCATTGAGTGAAAGTGAGTTGAGAAGCATAGACATTCAAATTGAAGCTCTTCAACAGATTTTGTTCAAGAGAGACAACACTTAACATAAAACAATATTTGGATTAAATTTTGTTTTATGTTAAGTGTTGTATTGGATCTCCCGTTGGTCGCAATGTGGACATTTTATGTCCACATTGCGACCCTGTGCGATTACGCAAAACCACCCATCTTAAATTGACATTTGAAAGCCCTTTGAATGGCCTTCGTAATTTTCTTTTGTTTGGATATGACCATTGAAATGGCTTTCAAGGCCATTCAAAGGGCTTTCAAATGTCAATTTTAGGATGGGGAATTTTTGCGTAATTGCAAAGCTGCTGAGGGCCAGCTCGGAAAACGAAAATCGTAGTTTCTGATTCGATTTCGTGCAAAACCTCATAAGTTATTACTTATATAAAAACATTTTTCACGAAAACTAATTATAAACTTCGATTTTCGTTTTACGAGTACGGGCCCTGTTTGCCTACGTTTACCAGAGTAGCAGTTGAGTTAATAGATATATACGAAGATCGTAAAGCGACTGATATTGTACCTACCTAGAACTCTACCAAATGGCATCGCAAAGCTCCGAAATTACAGCGATATGTTAGTATGACATTTTTATTTTTAAGGAGGGATTCAAATATCTGGTGCAGAAGCATCCGTTTCCATGACCAATCCTCGTAAACATATTGATGATGAAAGTCCGGTTAGCGATTTTGTTTCGATATTCAGGGTCGACGTTTTAAATACACAGCATTCGAGTTTCCCGAGACTTCGCAGGCCAATGTCGTGTGACTCATCAACAGCTGTTTCTTGGACATTAAAAGTCGTAAGGGCAATTGGATTTATTTCGTCTCTGTCCCTAAATTCAGAACAGATGGACAAAGGATATAAATTTGCAAACAATTTTGCAACCGTTTTCCTGATACGATAATTATCCTGCAATTATGGAATTATTTCGTGATAAAATCACTGTAGACGTTAATTATCCTCGGTTTTGGAAATGTCAGGGCAAACAGATGTCTTTACTTTAATTTTATGATATCTTAATCATTTTACATTTCAAGGTTCAGACACCTATAAGTAGAATTACTTACCTACAGTAGATATAATTAATACGAACGTACAGAATGGACACTCTTCGTCCCCCGCTTACGAAGCTTCCTCACCTCGCCGGCCCCTATGCGAGTTTATTGTGGTCCAAATTCAAGGGACGTAGTACGGCACACTCACGGGGCGCAGATGTCATGGGTAATGATTTTGACAAACGACGCCGATGGTATTCGCTATATTGTTTGTATGGTTATAAACATACGATTTTTTTGTTTTGATGTTTGTTTTCATCTTTTCTGACAGGAAAATAAAATGTCTGAGTTATTCGCACAATATGATCATGAACTAACGCTTGACGTCACAAACACATTTGCATGTGTAGCGCAACACAGTTGCACATGTATGTGCCGAGACGCGACTTTACGTCTAGGACGTGACGTGACGTGTCTAGGACAACGCCTTGCTAGGTAGGTAGTTTATATTAAAAAAAAATATTATCTAAAATCTAAAACAACTATGTAAGTACGCCTAAAATTTAAATTTTATACATACGAACATAAAAATAGACTTTACATTACTATGTTAAATTACCTAAAGGCTTTCTAAAAAGATACATAATTTTGGCAGCGAAAGGTGAATTTGGACCTTAAGGGACTCTAGGCTTGCCATAACTCGGCCAACATGGGGATGCGGTGAGACCGGGTTCCGACTATCAAATAATAGTCCGCTGTTTGTGTTTATTAAGACAAAGTACGAAAATTCACGAACGTCATTTGTTTTGATTCAGTTGACAGTCTGAAGTTACTCTAGGCTCGCCATTACTCGGCTAACATGTGGACGGGGTGAGACCCGTTCCCGAATAACAAATGTAGTCCGCTCTTTACTAAGACAAAGTACGAGAATGTTAACTTACCTCACGTCTTCGTCTATACCTAGGTCTGGACTGAACTGAATTTCCTATCCAGAGAGCTGGTTAGTTTCCCAGGACTTTCGAGCGACCATTGTAATCCATTTGCTGCATTGGTTTTACCGATATATTCTGGTAAATTACTCTACAATGTCATACGTACTTCATATACCAAAGTGCTATTATGGCTATAAGAACCCTGTTGTTAATAGTATCGGAACGCAGCAGCTCTGCCAAATACGATTAAAACACAGCATAATTCAAACCTAAACTATTTATGGGCTGTAATTTTACTTCCTTGATGGATGAAATTCCTGTATTTTGTTGATTTGGTGTACGTGCCTTAAACCAATCACAATTTACTTTATACACTTAGGCGTCAGAAAGATAAGCGATTTCCAGCGGACGAGAAAAGGCAACTGACAGACAGAGTTACTTTCAAATGTATAATATTATTATTATTATACACTCATTTATTCATTAATCTCGTTTATAAAATACATTTTTTACTATAGAAAATAAAATGTTATAAAACTATTCTACAGTAAAAAATATATCAAAACGGTGAATCACCGGCCGCGAAGCTAGGCTCAAGCGGCCGGTGACTAGGGCTGCAAAGAGAGGAACTTCCTGACGATGCGCGCCGAGTCCAGGAGTACCGCCTTTTGAATCTGGCCTTTGATCCAACTTCCTAGCGAGAGTTTCTTGAGATGTTGATCGAGACTCTTCGCTATTACGCCGTTAACCGAAACGACTATCGGGACGATAGTCGCTGAATCAACATCCCACATGCTGACAACCTCGTTAGCCAAATCAAGGTATTTGCTAATTTTATCTTTTTCAGCTTTAACGAGGTTAAGATCATGTGGTATGGTGACATCAGCGAGCACCGCCCTCCGTTCTAACCGATCTATCAGTACAATATCAGGTTTATTCGCCAGAATAGTCCTGTCTGTAATGATAGATCGGTCCCAATAGAGCGTGGCACGGCCGTTTTCGAGAACTGGCGCCGGTGTGTACTTATAGTACGGAACTTCAGGTCCAGTAAGGCCATATCGGAGAGCAAGTTGTTGGTGTATAATTTTGGCTACTTGGTTGTGTCTGTGCAAGTACTGTGAATTAGCAAGGTGCGAACAACCCGAAAGTATATGACGAAGGGTCTCTCCAGGAAGATGACACGCTCGACAAATATCGATCGTGCCATCTTTCATGATATACTTTCGGTAGTTGTTCGTCTTCACCACCTCATCCATAATTGCACAGACAAAACCTTCGGTTTCCCCGAAGAGGTCACCGAAACGTAGCCAGTTTACTGAGCTTGGGAGATCTACATCAGGTCCTGTGAGGACCTTGTAGAATCTCCCATGCAGCTCTTTGCTCTCCCATATAGCCTTCCGATCCTGGATGCTCATCACCGTAGGTTTGCGCCAGTTCTCGTTAGCTAAGGAGAGAGGGGTAAGGTTCTTATCAACTGTAACCACATCGCGATGCATCTGGTATTCGGCTTGATGGAAGTAATTTCTGAGATTGCATACCTCACGGTTGTGTAGGGTCTTGGCGTTTAAAAAGCCTCGACCACCACATTTCCGCGGGATATACAATCTCATTACCGAAGCTCGTGGGTGTCGCATGCGATGTGTGGTTAAAAGTTGACGAACCTTACAGTCCAAGGCGTCTAGTTCAGTCTGAGTCCATCTCAGTATGCCAAAAGTATAAGTGAGCAGTGGCATAACCCAGCCGTTGAAGGCACGCACCTTGTTGCCACCTGACAAAAGGCTATTTAGCACTTTTGTAAGGCGACAAAAGAAGCGCTCCTTCACCGACTGCTTTATGTCCCCGTCCAATATACCCAACGCTTCTGGCATACCAAGATATTTGTAGGTTTCACCCTCTGAGAGAGATTTGAGAGACATTATCTCTGAAAGTTGTAAATTACTAGAATTTACAACTTTCCCTCGTTGTATTTGTATGACCGCACACTTATCAACACCGAACTCCATGTTAATAGCACTACTGAATATCTGCGTGATATTCAGAAGGGCCATTAACTGGGTTTTATTCGGTGCGAATAGTTTGAGATCATCCATATACAACAAGTGAGAAATGACCCCACCATCTCTCCGAAGGCGATAGCCTATTTCTGAATCTTTCAGTAGAGTACTGAGTGGATTCAGAGCTAGGCAAAACCATAAGGGACTCAGACTGTCGCCCTGAAATATACCCCTCTCTATTCTTATCAAATCATTGGTGGCAGGTGGTTCCATTCGGCTCCCTGGATGACGAAGAACAGTGATCCACTGCCTCATACATGATCCCAAGAGCGATCTTAGAGTAGTATCTACTTTATACAACTCTAAGACCCTCTCAAGCCAAGTATGAGGCACCGAATCATAAGCCTTCTTATAGTCTATCCATGCAGCCGACAAGTTCCCTCTGCCACGTTTGACCTGTTGGCTAATGGCCATGTCAATGAGGAGGAGCTCCTTAGTACCACGGGACCCAACCCTACATCCATTCTGATTATATGCCAAAATATTGTTTGTAACAATATGCGTGTTAATTTTTGTGGTCAGAATGGATGTAAGTAGCTTGTAGATGGTGGGTAAGCATGTTATAGGTCTATAATTCTTCGGTTCCGCAGTACTACCAGACTTATGGAGCAGGAAAGTTACACCCGTCGTCATAAAATGTGGGAGTGACCCGATCTCAATTGCTTCTTGGAATTGTGTGGCTAGAACTGAGTGTGAGCACCGAAACCATTTTAGCCAAAAGTTATGCAATCCATCCGGGCCAGGACTTTTCCAGTTTTGGGCCGAGCAGATTGCATTACTTACGTCTAGCGGAGAGATGGTGATAGAGTCCATGGTTTCGATGTTTTCACATTCAGAATTTACCACATTCATCCAGTCCGCTTCCGTGTGTTCGACCGGTATTGACCAGATGCCTCGCCAAAAATTATTTCCGGTTTCGGCATCCGGTACCTGATCGTCAGACACACGTAGATCGGGTTTCTCCCAATCGCGGTAAACTTTCCTTTGGTCACTTTGAAAGATGCGATTCTGCCAATTATTATTATTATTATTATTATTATTTTTTTTTTATTTATTTGGGAAACAAAAAGCTTGTACCAATAGTATAACAATACATAATAACTGAACTAAATAAAATAATAAAGAAAATGAGTAACGTGCCTAAAACTGAATATATAATAATGACTAAAATAATAAAATGAAAACTGAAATATATGCTTGTCGTCAGTAACCAATCAGCTAGAAGGAGTAGCTACAGAAAGGAAGATAGCATACATAATTTATCGATAATAGTATACATATGGATAGTGTAAGAACGAATTTTTCGATTGCTTCTTTAAATGTTACGCCTTCAGCGACCTTCACCAGATACCGAGAAAGTGAAACAATTCATAAAATTTCCAATATCTACATTAATTGCAAAGGTAGATAAAACCATACACAAAGGCAAATTATAGAAAAATGCTTATTTGCATGCATTTCATCGAGTGATACTTATTTTATTTTATTTTATTTAAACCTTTATTGCACTGATGTACAAAGGGTGGGCTTAATGCCTATAACTATTAATGTTTATACTCGTAAGAAACTGGCCTAAGAGGATATAAATCAAAATGAAAACTCTGTAAAAAGCAATTTTCAATTCCGCAATAGGCGTGGTTATGATGTCCTATCCTATGGGATGAACAGGAAATGGGATGTAATAGGAATTTGTTGAATAAGGATTTGGTTATAACAGCATTTTTATGAAATGGGAAAAGCATGAAATCGACTTTGGGTGTAATAAAATTGTAAGTAATGAACCAGACCGATGTTAAGGTTTTCCCAGACCATGACAATAAGAAATTTCGTCAAATTAGAGATTATGTTATGGCATTACGCCATTTGGTTTTATTGAAAACTACTCAGTTTGACAGCGATCCAATAGTTTCATACGAACTCGATTAAAGGTAATTTCCAAACGCACAACAAATCAATCCTAGATGATCAATGAGTGTTTTGTTGTAGGTTCTGTCTGTTCGTTAGTTAGGTCTACTTTTCCTAAATGCCCGTTAACCTTAAAGTTTACAGTCTACTTAGTTCTTACCTGCAGGTCGCCTGAACGTCGACATTTCGATTACCTGAACGTCGCTGAATTGACGTTAAAGGAAATTGAACAGATACTTTTCCGTTTTGGTACTGTGCAAACCCACACTAGTAGAGATGTGACTGATATAATAGTAATAGATGCAGGGAACCTAATATAAGGATTGTATATTCATAATATGTATATGAGTCTACAGTATTATGTTATTTATTAAAAGTCAAATAATTCGCTTCACGCGAACGCGAAAAAAAAAGTGGCGAGCGATTCCGACTGTTACGATATGCGCAGGCTGCGCAGCGCGCTGTTGCAGCGGCGCGGCGGCGGCGGGGTGCCGTCGCTCCGTTATCCTATTATTTCATATTACTTATCCTATTATTTCATATTAACCAGTACCTATTACCTAGAACCTAATAAGCTCGTAGCTAGCTCCACCTTACGACCGCTGCTGCGTTACCACTCCGTGCAGAGAACGTGCAGACTTGCGCTGAGATTTCATCAAATCAAATCGTTTATTTCTGACACAGTAAAATGTTTACAATATTATGTTGAGTCCGCAGGATCCCGAACTAGCCTAAGCTGTATTACAGGACCCAAGGCTTCTCTTAATAATTAACAAAATTGTGTCTATAATTGACTATTTAAAATGTATCTATAAACTAATACTTAATGAAAAAGAACTTAATGCAATAGATAATAATATTTAAAATTTGTTAAACCAAACGAATTAAAAAAGTTAAGTTGTAAAAAGCGAACAACCAAATTAAATCTAACCTCAGAAAATTCTAATAGAATACGTACACATACATAAAAAAAACACAGTTAGTAAATAAATAAATAAATCATCGTTTCTTTTGACTATTGTTTTAGTATAAGTACTTTCTTTTTACTGTCAAGTCAAGTAGAGAGCGAGGTGTTAAAAATAAAAAAAAAACTGACTAAAAATAATATGTACCTATCCTTAAATTTATGCAGTAGCAGAAATAAATCACATTTGCTCCTCCCTGATTCCCTCCTGCACATTTGCTCCTCTTGAAGTCGAGACCCTAGGTCCGTGGGTTACCGAGGCTCTTCGGGTTTTTAAAAAATTATCTGGCTAGATCTAGGCCTATTTTGACAACCAAACCCATTAGGTTCGCCCCTTAAGGCTGAGTAGGCTAGCAGAGGCCGCATTTTTGTGATTTTTAAAATCATCTGAGACTTAGAAAATAGTGTTTTAAATTCTGTAAAAAGATATATATTACTTAAGTAAGCACAGTTTGACTTGATAAAATGATTTTCTTAATCACCATGTTTAAATAACTACAAAAAACACGAGCGCGGCGGCTTGGCAGGCGCGCATTTTCCCTTACGCCTACTGCTGCAGGAATACTCGGCCTTAAAATAAAGTTGGAGGATCAGTCATGCAATTTTACTCATCCAACCGACCAATTTTGAACCCCCGACGCAAAAAGAGGGGTGTTATAAGTTTAACGTGTCTGTCTGTGTATCTGTCTATGCTATCGTAGCTCCTAAACGGATTAACCGATTTTCGTTTAGTTTTTTTGTGTCATTTTATCCCGAGTGTTCTTGCCATGTTTCATGAAAATCTGTCGGTATATTTTAATTTTTTTAATTTTGTTCTTGTTCTTGTATCGAGATCTTATGCGTTTTTGTAACATGCTCTACATTTTCGCCAAATCACACGCTGAACTGCTTAGTACTAATCGTGGATCATACAAACATCCATCTCCATTGAAACCTTGTTTATTGACGTGATCTCAATTCTTTGTAAATGGGAGTAAGGTTATGCCTCACTTAGCAATTAGCACGCCATTTTCAAAAATATTTTTAATTGAATAATAAAAACAAATTAGAACTTTTTTACAATTTAAACAATTGAGATAACTGCAGACTGTTGCAAACATTCTACAGGTAGCTCAACCGATCCATATCAATACCAGTCGGAAGCGTCCCCAAGACGCTGACTGCATTGCCCCGCTGTATGGCAATGCTGGTGCGCTGTGCCAGATACTGACCAACTCTCGGGTCACAATATTTATTTGTTACACTGATGATGATGACTCCTAGCCGAATTTCGGCCATGGCGGCAAGTCTCAACGAGAACTAGCCAGTTGTGCAGGACATATTATGTCTATGCACAAGTGTGTTTGCGCACACACTATTCCCTCAATCTCATAATCCGATTAGATGGCAGACCGACACGACCGGGGGAGACGTCAGGCGAAAACTTCACAGTAGCAGCCCGGAGTCTATGTTGGCGGTGTCACACCTCCGATGTTGCTCCTTGCAGGTACTATAGGATCCAGAATCAGTGGATTAGAGTGGAAACTGATCCATTAATGGATTAGCAAAGTGGATCAGACTGGAATGGAATCTACGTTACGCATAAAATTCAGTAGGTACCTTGTAAATTTTCAAAGGCTTAAAGTTTTTGTTATTATAGTGCGTAAGCCTCACACTCGGGCAAATTTCTAAGAAATAAAATAACATCGCAAAAATTTACGACTTCGCTTCGGCGGGACTTGAACCCGCATCCCTTCCGTCAGTACCGGAATGTGCTAACCAACTACACCACGAGGTCAAGTGACGCTGGAGTCGAAAATCTTTGCAACTTTCTACGGACTGTAGCGCCGTTAGCTCAAAGGCGTCATCACATCACTGAAAACAGAAACACATACTTTCAACAACGCCCTCGAAACACGACAACGAAAATGGTTCAAAATCGAGTTCAAAAACTGACAAGCGACGAAAAACATGATTAAGAATAAAAGCTATCAAAAACAAAAGCTTTTCGAACTTTTGCGATCCGCTTCCCATGATACCAGTGACGAAAAAGATTTTCCACCAACATTTCTTTGGTTTGTAACCCCATTGTTTATAAAAAAATAAAAAAAATAATTTTAATTATTTTATTGAGTTGTCTCCATTGAATGGGGATACCGTCAATGGGGACAACGGGAATACATCAAAACATCTATGACTCTCGAACCGATTATAGAGTGGATAGAAGTAGTGTATTGTGTAGTGTTGAAATGTGATTGTAACGTTGCCCACCGTAAACCACAACACACAACAAACCGTAACCCCACAAACAACATTGCCCAAGCTTTGAGAATAGCGCGGGCAATCACCAATTTGACAGAATCCACCGATGAATCACTTTAAATGGGTCACTGAGTGCAATCGTACTTGTTTTCAGCTAGTCCACTTCTAGTTGACGACCTCTGCGGCGCAGCAGGCGAAGGTCCGCCTGCGACGTAGGAGGTTGCGGGTCGATTCCCGCCTCGGGACAAATGTTTGCACGATCTATAGATATTTGTTAAGTAATACAAAATATCTATCGATGAAGTGCATTGTTTATAGTATATCAGTTATCTGGTATTAATTATTAATTTTGTTGACTGGACTCATCTCACCTCATCTCAATAGCCTATGTTGGTCCATTGGACGCAGGCCTCCTCCTGAGAAGCGCCTTATTGGCTTTTATCTCGATAGTGCCCATAATGCCATGCTGGACATGCGGGTTGAGGATCGCAGTTCGGTGGTAGAATTGTTCTGCAGGGGGCGCTGCTGCCCGCCCCCGGTTGATATCCCTTAGTCGCCTCTTACGACACCCGCGGGCGGAGTTGAGGTGGTGAAAATTCTAAAACTGCATCACACAGCATGAACTACCTGAAAGATGCTATTTCTTACCTGTACTGTCCACTCATTTTGTTCATTTATGAATGAAAGAGAAGTCATTTATTCCAATAAAATTGCTCCTTAAAGAGACCGTCGTTGACCGAATGATGTAAGTAAAGCATTTATCTTATTTATTTGACTTATATAGAGAAATCGACTTCAAGAATCCTCCAAGATTTCCATGAGATGAAAGATGAATTGAGACAAATTTCAACAAGCGTTAACACGTATCAATTCCCTAAAAATGTAAGCAGTCATCGACCAGAAGGCAAGAATGCTGGCAGAATTGCCACGTTGAATGACAATGCTAATTCGTGGCCCGAAATATTTTAATACAGCATTTTTATCAGAGTGAAAATGACTTCAGATTTCCACTTATGAAATACCCAAGCAGCCACAAGTTTCTTTAGAATCTCTCAAATTTCGCTCTAAATGACTACTAAAACCCTAAACTACAAGTCTACGCTATGATTTCTCGCAAGTGTACGTTCGTCTGATATTTTCTGCAATGTTGACTGGCTGATTGGTATTAGCTCATTGAGTGATCTAGCTGCATCCACCTGTAAAGCTTGGCTAGTGTTTGCATCCACGCTTGTTTCTAGGTTACATCTCTCTGCTACTACAATCCTTTGAGTGTTGTTTCAAACCCTATTTCAAAAGCAGAAAAGCTGAGATTTGCTTCAATTAAAGTGGTGTTCTATGTTTCTAGAGTTACCTATGTTTTAAGGAAAAGCTTGTTGTGTTTTGTAGGAGAGGAGTTAAAATGGTTTAAATAATATCTATATAATAATCTATAACGTTCTTTTCATATTGCCTGCAAAATAAAATCAGAATTTAATACTGATTGAAGTTTACATTTATCATCTTTTCATTATGTTTTATTGTTTTCATCTAAACTAACTTTACGATAGATTTCTAGAAATTCATGTTGGTTTTACTAGATATATCGTTCATGTTATTGGAGCATAGTGCTATCGTCATCAATCAATGATATTTTGCTTTTACCATTCTGCCCCCGATTTTGCGCCACTAAACTATAAACTTGCTTTAGTGATTCTATGACGTCTTTCCATCAAACACCCACCTACCGTCTTAACAAATTATCTTTATTGCTAGTTTTGGAGAACCCTAGTACCTAGGTAAACTTAATTATGGATTTAAGGCACTGTTATCCAAAAAACATGTAATCGTTCTGTCATTAAATTGTATCTATCTATCTATTAACTTGTGAATAAAATAGAATCCCAAATTCAGAACAACATTATAAAGTGCGTTTTGATCCAAATTATGTTATATTACTATTTCGTTAATCTGCCTAATTAATTTCCGAGACGCTGCCTTTAAATATCTGTCAACTACTCCGTTTAAAACTGTGAATATTTGTGTTAATCGCGCATGTCATTTTTTTAACCACCCGTAAAACGTGTGCTACTTTCTGCTTGCCATGATAAAGTAGTAGTTACTAAGAATCTTACAAAAAATAGGGGAGATAGAGAACGTCGACATTCTTTTAATTGCACCATGTTATGAAATGGTTCATTACGCAAAACAGAAATAAAATTAGTCTCGGTATTTACCCTTGAGACACACCCCTTTGTCATTAAACCAGTGACGCTGAAAATTGTGTTTATTTACGCCAGTAAATTAAAATGATTTACATACTTTACACAGGAATTATCACAAAAGCCAATTTGATTAATTTAAA
The DNA here is from genome assembly GCA_949316285.1 of Eupithecia subumbrata. NCBI lineage: Eukaryota > Metazoa > Arthropoda > Insecta > Lepidoptera > Geometridae > Eupithecia > Eupithecia subumbrata. The sequence continues at coordinate 5,555,031 of OX438632.1, forward strand.
TATTGACTAATGATCGATGTATCAAAGCGAATGTTACAGAATGTCTTATTTTTATTAAAAGATCTAACACCGAATAAATAAATGATTACATTTATAAAAATGCAAAACAATGAATACCTATTCGAAAACTAAAACTATTCACGGAAAGCGATTTCTCTACTTCATAATTACCACAAAGTGGAACTCTACATTGTTATCATCTCAAAAACGTTTATTTTGATCTCTGTTTATAATTTATGAGTATGAGCATGAAGATTATTTAACTAGTACTTGCGTCATATTGTTACAAAATAAATCCAATTCAGAAGTAGTTGAATTTTTTTGATCTTATTTTTATGAAAGCACAAGGTTCATCCGGTATAGTTTTATGTGAATTAAAATGAAATGATAATTTTATTTGCGGTACGCATAGAGTGTCTGGAACGTCATCATTATCATCATCTTAGATCGCCCTTTGTACTCAACCTATTCAAAAACTTCTTTTAATATTTTGATATTTCATGTTTATTTAATATGGAATTCATCTAAGGTAGCTATTTCCTGTTCCTTCAAAATGAGCCTCGAAGCTTTTTGCATTTCAATGTGTTCAATAATTATCATTAAGTCCAATTACTTTGGACGTCGTAATATTAAATTACTGAGACCGCTTCACGCCATTTCGCCCCTATATGGTACGTCGCGAAACCTCCTACTGCTCGAGTAAAATATAAACAGATGGTCTGCTTTACACCAAATACTTGCTGTTCCTAAAACCCATTGAGCTGTTACAGTGTTTATGAGTGTTTAGTAATCGATATCTGTGATTTAGGACAAGAGTGGCGACTTCGTTTGTTCATGAATGTAACTTTACTTTACACCTTGTTACTAAAGCGAACAATGCTTACATTATATTGTAGATATATCCATTGCTAGCTAATAAATTACTTACGGCTGTAGATATTTTAGAACGATGTTTATGTCTTAATGGTTTGCATCGACAGCAACTGATCAAGCAGTGTTTGATTTTGTTTTATTCTTTCTTTTGTCATGGACTCCGTTTAAAAGTTCAAGAATACCTTAGGTACCATCTTCTCCCTTCCATCATAGGACGAGCAAACGCACAGAAAAATACCACCCGTATTTGGTCGACGTACCACAGTGCCGAACCAAAAAAATCTGCTCTACTTTCATAATATGCACTCCCAAAGAGTGGAATGAGCGTCTGTTTTCCAGTTACAGTATCTTGGCGTCTTCAAATCCACGGTAAATAAGTTCCTTCTGGGAAAATTTGCATCATCTCAGGCCACATCTTCACTTATTTAAATGAGATGGTTGTCTAATGCTTGACCATCACCAATAAAAAAATAATAGTTTAAGGAAAACGTAAATAATCATGATCTCTTCATCTTTCATAGAAGCTATTATATTAAAATCCTGAATGGAAAACCCGGCTTTGTTTATTATAAGCTTAGTATCTGCCTCTTAACAACCTCGTGTGCCGAGATGCTCTGCAATTTATGGCGCAATTTGTCTCAATATTGGCAACTTTCCTGCAATTAACTGGAAACTGCATGTGTTAATGAAGACCAGCGCTGCTATAGTGCCTAACTAGGTGTTTTTATTATGTAGTTTTCCACAGCTTGCACTGAGTGGCCGTTTTCAACGTCATTTAATAATTATATACGATGTAGGTCCAGCGTTAATAAAATATACACTTTATTCTCTTACGTTGTCATAAGCATTGTAAGGGCTTTTGAAAAGATGTAGCACAGTCACCGAGTTAGTCAACTTTAGAACTATCTTGCTGTACTATGCACCTATAGGTACTTCTTGGTTCCCTCACCTTTTGGTGTTTTATGATCTGCTTTTAACAGAACATCGTGACCAGTCAAAGCAATAGATAATTCTTAATTTATTTTCTTTTGTATTTTTTCTTATACATCATCTGGTACCCATAACATAAGCTCTACTTAGTTTAGGCTGATTAAAAAAAACCTTGATTCCCTTACCTTTTGATTTCCTTTTGAAGGAAATATTATTTCTTCAATTATTTTGTTTAGTCATTTGACTTTACCTCCAAATTTCAGGCATGTACGTACGTAATCGTCAGATGAAAAAAACTATAAAGAGTTAGCTCTTAAAGTAGCGTCCCATCTAAAGTGTGAGAACGACAGATCTAGCTATCATTGTATATCATCAACGTAAATAGGTACGTTGGATTTCTGGCGTCTTGCCAGAGTTGCCAGTACTATCCGCTTTTGCTTCGATTTATAGTGTCGCTGATGATAATGATTGAAAACAATAAGCATTTCTATTTAAACTATTCAACTGCCTTTACGGGTCTTGTTTCTCGAGTCTATAGAATTTTCGGCGTGAGACACGTACCAGGAGAGCAGAAGTTGCTGGGAGATATAGAGAGTAGATTGGAGATTCACTGGTAAAATCAAATGTAAAGAAACTAGTTTCTCTAACATTTATGCTACCCTAGTACCTAGTAAATCAATTAAGTAATTAAGTACTTACCTAGTTAATTAATTAAGTAAATCTTGTGATGGAAAATGATACTAGGATACTATGGTAGGGTTTCGGCCAGCCACCAGGGATAGGCTGGGTCCGTTGTAGGTAATGTTGTATGTAAAAAAACAATAATCTCAATCTTAACCTCTAAGTACTCTACTTTGTGCCTCCTCCGAAAGCACGTTAAGCCGTTGGTCCTGCACCTGACCTCTCCCTGGTCGTGTCGATCTGTCGTCTTATCGGATTATGAGAGTGGGGGAATAGAGAGTGCCAGGTGCACTCTATGTTTGCGTACAAACTTGTGCACTATAATATGTCCTGGGCATCTGGCTAGTGTCCTATGAGACTGGCCGCCGTGGTCGAAATTCGGCTAGGAGGACATTATTATTACTTTGTGCCTCTCTATACAATATAAGCTGACCCTGACAGCTGGCTCGCGATTTCAAAATCTTGGACTTTAGGGTAAAAGAAAAGCTTCTTGAGATTAATTGAAACCCCGTTGTAAGAGCTTTTTGGAAATTCCTGATACCCGTTTCAATAATTATATTTCTGTAGTCCCCACCCAGAAAGAGTTTTTACCAAATTACCTAAAAGATTAAAGAAGATAGAAGAGTCTTTTTAATAAGTAGGTTAAAATTAAATCTTATATTCTTTGTTTTAGCACATGAACCCACTTCTGCAAATTTGTCTCTCTCTCCCAATAAGGTTTGCTGGAAGAGAACTCTTTTTAGGGTTAAGCTCGCCTTTGCCATTATTTTTCTTGCGATATGTTTTACTTATACTACCTATGTTGTGCAATAAAGAATTATTATGAATTATGAAGATTTTAAGGTTACAAGACAAAATTATCGCAAACTATAACCGTCCCTGAAGGTGATCCAAAGAGCGATAAAGATATAGATCTAAAATGATGGCAAAGAAAATATTGACGGCAGTTTCCGTGGCAACATATAAAATTATAAATCGTCTATAATAAAACCTATAAAACGATAGCCGTCCTAAAACTGGTGCTGGTAACTTGTCAACGCCACGTGGCCTGGCCTCTGCAGATATAAAATGTGAATGTATTCGTTCGTCTGTCATATTGTGTACTTGGATAGATTGAACGCTTTGTTCTCAAAAGGCAAGATTTTCAACAAGAACAAAATTAAAAAAACCCCCGACAGATTTTCATGAAACATGGCTAAGAACACTCGGGATAAAATTATCTAGACACAAAAAAAACTAAACGAAAATGGGTTCATCCGTTTGGGAGCTACGATACTACTGACAGATACACAGACACGTTAAACTTATAACACCCCTCTCTTTTCGCGTCGGGGGTTAAAAATTCAGAAAATGTTTACGTCCACACATCATTGCTTGTTTTTAGAAATCAGTCTCACTTTTCCCTGCCACAATTCCTTTTAAGAGATTAGTGAGAATTTTTATAAATAGGCTCGCTACTAAGAGTTGATACTGAAAAAGTGCTAAGTCGTTTTTATCGTACGCACTCCACATTTTAAAGTTTTCTCCAATAGGAAAAACAAGAAAAACAAGAAAAATAAGATCACCACAAAACCAAATCATCGACAATTTGTTTTGTAGAATTAGTTGTCATTGAAATATAGAGCTTATTTACAAGTTTTCAATTATTTCCTGTCTCAACATCTAATAGGCTGACTCTAGCTACTCGGGTCCCTTTGAATTCTTGAAAAATAACCATTGTAACAAAAACTAATAAATAAAATAAATAAATAATGCTGGACAATTCACACACAGCCAAGTTAAGCAGAGCTTGTGTTATGGGTAATATAAAACTTATATACTTAATACAATACAATACATAGATATTTTTTATTTTACATAGAAAACATCCAGAACACCCTGGACAAATGTCTGCAGATTGTATAAACATTTTTCCCGAGGAGGGAATAGAACCCGCAACCTCCTGCGTCGCAGGCAGCCCTTGGCCCACTACGCCACAGAGGTTGTCAAAAAACTGTTTGTAACTTGTCTTTTACTAAACTGCTTTTCTGAAGGAATCATAAAAAGAGCTTAGTTTATTTTCGCAGAGGCTAGACAGTGAAAGCGTTAAGCAAAGTCACGGGCAGAAGCTTCTATTTGCGCATCTGTAAATACATATACCGAAAAATCTAGAAAATTCTACTAACCTATCGCTCTGTATTCGGATGGTCGATACCTTCCTATAGGTTAGATTTTCCTTCATTGAATTTCCCTCACTGAGCGTGTAATTTTCATTAAAAACTGTTAAAAACAGTGCACGGTGTTGGCCTTTTCGTGCGTTTTGCGTCTGATGCATTTGATGAGCCTGCGTTTTTGTTCATTTTGCTTTGGTTCTCTTTTCGATAGTATCGAAACGTCATCGAGACGTTCCATTTTTGTATGGGATTTGCGTGGCTCTATTTCCGCACGGTAGAGGCGATGCTGTACCTAATCCCAGACCCATACATTCACTATCAAGTACCCAAACTTAGGGCTTTGCTTTCACTTCTGCTATCAACCTATTCATAACGATTTTATTTTATCTTTTTAACCATTTACGCGTGACCCGAGAGCTGGTCAGTATCTGGCACAGCGCATCAGCATTGCCATACAGCGGGGCAATGCAGCCAGCGTCTTGGGGACGCGACGACTGGTATTGATATGGATCAGTTAAGCTACCTGTAGATTGTTTGCAACAGTCTGCAATTAGCTCAATTGTTTCAATTGTAAATACTAATTTTATTATAATTTTCTTTGTGAATAAAGGCTTCTGTTCTATGAAACCATTTTATGCCATTTTAATGTTACTACTGCGTCTGCGACGCAGGAGGTTGCGGGTTCGATTCCTGCCTTGGGACAAATGTTTGTACGATCTGCAGAGATTTGTTCAGAGTGTTCCGGATGTTTACTATGTATAGTAAAAAAAAACTATCTATGTAGTAGGTATATTTTATTAAGTAGGTATATCAGTTATCTTATCTAGTACCCATAACACAAGCTCTGCTTAGCTTGGGACTAGATGATGTTTTGTGAATTGTCCGGCATTATTTATTTATTTTATTTACATAGAAAATAATTAGGCAGAAGCTTCGTGTCCTATACAGGATAGATTTTTGGGATGGGAGTGGATGTCTTAATCCGAAACCATAAGAGTTACAGAAAAGTCGTTAAAGAAGACATGGCCTCGATTTACGAGAAAACAAAAACTGCATTTCTAGATTTTTAATCTTTTACTTTTGGAAATCTAACCGATGGATTTTTTTAAAAAGAGTATGTCACCCTGTATAATAAATAGAGGTAAGGTAGATGCGTACTTAAAGAAATATAACGATGATGATGAATATGATGATGCTTGATGTATAAATATGGAGAAGTGAAAACATGCCGCATCACCACAACAAAAGATCATTAATACCATTGTGCTCAAACTGGACATCATTAATGCTTATACACTCATCAAATTATCTAAAGGTGCGCGTACATTACGCACTTCATTTAATTTATTTATAAGTGAGTATCTGGCGCGGCGCATCAGCATTGCCATACAGCGGGGAAATGCAGCCAGCCTCTTGGGGACGCGACGACTGTTATTGGTATAGTAGATCAGTTGAGCTACCTGTAGATTGTTTGCAACAGTCTGCAGTTAGCTCTAAATACTAGTTCTAAATTTATTTTTTTCTAAATAAATTTATTTGATTTAATTTTTTTTCGTGAATGAAGTATTTTTATTAATGAAATTTGAGCAGGACTTTGGAGAGCTTTTCTATCTTTAGAGACAGAATCAAGAATAATTCCTATGCAAAGTGGCAATCTAACAAAATAATTCTCGAGATACCATACAGATTCAAATATTTGATATAAGGACTGCAGAACTTGTGATATTAGGACTGGAATATTTCCATATGCAAAACTTATACCAAGAACTAATAGATGCCAAAAACAAATATTTTCCAAAGACCATTGATCTTTTGCATCTTGGCTGCAGCAATCTTTGATTAACACTTGCATTGCACATTCAGTTATCTAGTACCCATTACACAAGATTTGCTTAGCTTAGGGCTAGATAACGTTGCGTGAATTGTCCAGTATTATTTATTATTATTATTATATTGCTCAGGAACCACATATGGTTCTAGAATTGCTTTAGCGCGCCCCTGCGGGTTGCACCCCAGAATCTGGGCAAGTGTTAATTAAGATATTAACTCAATAAGCACCATTTGGTAGTTCTTGAATATTATGAAATGCAGTAGTGTCCAATCACCTTAACTCGAACAATAATAATAATTGATCAATTTGTGATGTACCTCTACATTGTTCATTTATTATAAATGAACAATGTAGAGGTACATCACATATTTATTATAAATATTTTTTTATTGTAAAGCTTTTTATATAGATAGTCTATATTAGGTACCTATAGGGTATAATATTTTTATTATCTGTGCTATATCGTGCGGGACGAATAAATACTTTTTAATGGCATGGGCCGAAAATTAGGGAAGAATCTGGCATAAATTTTATTATTTCTTTTCTTTTTTATTATTTCTTTGTGTTTGTATTTATTTCTACACAACTAACTTCTAACTTCCACACAATAATAACCTTTTTATAAGGTACAACATCATACAACATTGCGAACAACAAAGACATCGTCACTTAAAATAATATTATGGGGAAAGTTTTTGCTGTCTATTGTACGCAATGACGGATATTATATATATTGTTTTTAACCATTACATTATAATAATAATAATAATAAAGCCTTTTATTCCAAACTCCTAAATTATATAAAAAGTTTTTCGATTTGAAATATTCTTAGGATTAAGTTAGTAGATGCTTAAATATTTACACTTAGTATTTACACTTGTTGAGAGAGTTGGATCCCTTCTTGGGTAAAGGCCTCCTCCATCTTCATCCACGACTGTCTGTCGAGTGTCTGGCTCATCCAGTTTTTTTCCGCTATTTGTGTTATGTCATCAGCCCACTGTCTATATGGTCTGCCAACATTTCTTTTGCCATCTGGTCCCTTCCATCGTGTAGTCTGTATGGTCCATCTTTTATCGGCGAGGCGTGCGATGTGCCCAGCCCATTTCCACTTAAGTTTTAAAGGTTGTGTGAGTGCGTCTGTTAGTCTGTCTTTGTATTATAAACCCATACATTATTAACATTTTACAAAAGAAAACTTAAAAGTAACTACGTTTGAATGAGTCGATATGTTTTTTAGTACACAAAACTTTAACTTTAAAACAATCAATTCCTAGCAACGCTAACACAAATAAGGAAAAAATAAAACGAAAACTAAGGAAACAGCTTAAGTGCTCCGAGTTTTCATACTACTTTGTATTCTAGTGTAAAGACACCGTTGAATTGCACCAAACTGCCTGCCAAGCGTGGTGGTCATGGCAGAACGTCCCTTGTTTGAGGGCACGTACAGAAGTGGACGCATAAGCGGTGATAGGCAAGACACCGATATTACCTTCCCGTCCTTAATTTTCTGCCTGAAATAAACGGATTTTATTTATTTATTATGGGTTATATATTGCACGTGTTTCTGTGGTGGGCAGATACTCTTTATTTCACTTACAGGGGCCCTTAAAAAAAACCCGACCGTGCCTGGCCGGCCAGCAGAAGACGAATGGCCTATACAAACGTACTACCAAAATTATTTCTAATTCGAGCATATTTCCAGTATATTATTTGTATTCAAGTAGTATTTATCTAGAAATAGTTTTTTTTTCAAAATACTTGTGAAAATACTACTCTCATCTCGCCAAACATCTCTGTTTTGCGAAAAAAAGTGAAAAAAGCGAGGGCACGGTCGGGTTTTTTTTAAGTTTCCATTTAAGCACTTGTTTTTATTTCGCAAATGTTCGTGTAGCTAGTTTCATTATTCAGCTGGGAAAGTTAGAAATAGGGCTGTGACTGACAGTACGTTCTGAATTCCTCAACTCAGACTGCGCGGGCCCAAATCCAGCAGCCGGTGCGAAGTGGAACTAACTCATTCGTAAATTTTAAGAATTCCGTTTTAAACATTCACATTGACTACGGAACCCTAATAAAATGCGATTTCTTCAAAACGGTACGTAAAACGTCTTCAGAGGAAGTACTAGCAATAAGATCGAAATTAGCTCAGTTTTATTATCTGGCCATACCACAGGAAAAGCGATTGTCGTCACCGTGACGTCATCGGCAGAGCATCCACTGGTGTTTGTGAATCGAGTGAATGGATGCGATGAGAGATTGTTTGTTTGTATGGAAATTTGTGCTAGGAGCCAAGCCTGTTTCATCACTCGAGTCATATCATACAAGAAATTCCATACCTAATTTAATTATTATACTAATACTAGCGGCCTTCCCCGGCTTCGTACGGTGCATCTGTATTATCATTCATTTAGAAACAAGATCCGTCAAGTGCGAGTGTTAACTCGCGCGCCGAGGGTTCCGAACGTTTGTCAATTACAAAAGTATGTACTTTAGGCACCGGTGGAAAGAGTCGCCTCGCGTCCTGTCAAGTAGTGTTTTGTTTCTTTGAACTAAAGCTCTGCACACCTTTATCGAATACCGCTACCGCAGAGCACAAAATATGCATTGAAACTTACCTTAGATACATTTTACAGTGACAAAATGGCTTCCCACAGTCTTCGAACGAGTGGCTCATGAGCGGTCTGCCATCAGATGCCGTCAATATAAAATGGATCCAAATGTTACGACTTATAACCCATATTTGAATGCACATTTTTGTGCTGCATGGTAGCTTTGCGCCTCTCATTGACGCCATTTTGTGAAAAAGATAGGCATAGGATTTCGCGTTCATAGGAGCGGGGACGGAGATTACGCTTTAGGAACGGCGTGAGCGCAAAAATGATGTTTTTGCTTATTTACAAAATACTGCACAACTTATGAAGAAACTGTATTAAGGAACCTAGTTTGACAAGCGAACGCGCTAGGTTCGTCCTATAAAACGGACATAGTTGGACACGGTCTTTTTTAGTCTGTTCCAATGACATAAGGTACAAGTGACTTACGTCTGTGTCCACCAATAGATAAAATCGGACGATTAGGTTGCTTCGTCGGTTACTTTGACGTTTAATGTATGAAAACTTGTGTAAAAAACGTTAAAACAACGTTTAAAATTTAACCATCTGTTGGTGAACTCGGCAAGGATGTTAGATGCCAAATCAGGAATTATGACATCGGCCTGTCAAAATTATGGTACTTTATAAAAAAAACTATGGTACGGTTTTTAAAAATCTTACAAACTAGAAACTAAAATGTATTGCTTACTCTTATCAACAGCAGAAACGAAACGTTAGGTTAGGTTAGTTCGTTCCTTCCATTACATTACATGACAGAAAAGTTTTGATGATAGAAAATTATGGTACAAAAGCGTACCATAATGAAAGTAATATGGTACATGGTATGAAGACCTGGATTATGGTACGTACGCCATAATTATGGTACGTATAACATCCCTGGAACTCGGGTCTTAGTCTTATTCGATGTAGCTTAGCTACATTAATAGGTTCAAAAAAATAAGAATGACACACTGTACATACGATACAGTGTGTCATTCTTATTTTTTGTCCGCCTCTTGTTTTGATGAAGTAATTCTTTGAATCAAAACCGGATGTATCAAAAGTCTAACTGCAGGTGGGTTGTATGTGTCTGACATTTTAGGGTTCCTTGGTCCGGTAACAATTTGTTTTGGTGGACATAAAAAAAAATCTAAATGTATTTCTCAATGAAACCTCTCCTGGCCACTTTATGAATAATATTTTAGATTTACATATTTCAAAGCAGTCAGTGTAAAAAAATGCTTTGAAATTTTCTCCAACCGACGTTTTAAAATGAAATTATAATAAAATTTTAATGTTTTTGTCTGTCAGCAAGCCAATTTAGGTTTAATAGCTTCAATATCAAAGGATTTGTCATAATATAAATATAATGTCTTTCTTTAATTTTATTATTATGAGCGAAATATCTCATTCAGATCTTTGTCAAAATTCCCTTCCAAACCCATTTGCCAAGTCTCTTGTCTAGACAAAAAAGAACGGTCTAAAAATACCAGCGTTAAGAGATGCATGAAAGAATGAATCAAAGAATGCTAATTTAAGGTGGTGACGTCACGCGTGAAATAAACAATCGGGTTTATTATTTTCTAGGTTCTACAAGATATTTCGCCAGCACATAAGAATTACGCTAAAACCATAGAAATCTTAAATAATAAATTTCGATGTCATAAACAAACTTCGAATCAATTTTCGTTATGGAGCGATTGACATGTAAAAGTTTTATTATTGAAACAACCAACGGCAATGTAGCCAGCGTCTTGGGGACGCTTCCGACTGGTATTGATATGGATTAGTCGAGCTACCTGGTGATTATTTGCAAAAGTCTGTAGTTAGCTCAATGTGTCAATTAAATACTAGTTCTTGTTTCTAATAATGATTGTACTTTTCTTTGTTAACAAATTCATGGCCCAAGACGCAGGTGCAATGCAAGTCTTCCTTTAAGCCCCGTGTCGCCGAGGCTGGGCCGTGAATGCGTTAATCAAAGCTTCATCATCATCATCATCCACAGCCGGATTTTACCCACTGCTGGGTATAGGCCTCCCGAAGTTTGTGCCATCCACCACGATCCTGTGCTAACCGCCTCCATTGACGCCCTCCGACGCTTAAATAATTAATCAAAGCTTAAAAAAATAGTCGATAGACTCCAAAATGACAATTGAATCGAATTGTTGAATTTGAATAGTTTGTTACAGCATAATGTGTTCTTAGTGAAATGGCTTTTATTGGTCGCAAAACTACTCATCAAGCAACAATAACACAAAAACTTTTGAACTTAAGGCCGGGTATTCCTGCAGCAGTAGGCGTAAGGAAAATGCGCGCCTGCCAAGTCGCCGCCCTCGTGTTTTTTGTAGTTATTTAAACATGGTGATTAAGAAAATCATTTTACCAAGTTAAACTCTGCGAATTTGTTTAGAAATATTAAGTGTCTTTATTTGAAAAAAAGTGTGATATCAGTAGTTCGTTAGTTTTGAAAAAACATTAGAAAAAGGGGTAACTTTGGGTTTTTTTTCTTTCGAGTGAAGTTCATTAGATCTTGTAACTGAATGCGACTTTGACTAGACTAGATCCTAAGGTAATTTATATCTTTTTTTTCAGAAATTTAAACACTATTTTCCAAGTCTCAGATGATTTTAAAAATCACAAAAATTCGGCCTCTTCTGGCCTACCCAGCCTTAAGTCATTTTCCACCTTTAAAAGATTGCGCATTCTTCATTACATTCTCACAAACGATGTCTTCCAAATTTGTTCGCATTCCACCGATCTGTCTCTACCTTTTTCAAACGGTGTCTTCTTAATTTGTCCGGATATCAGCGATCTGTCAATATCAGCTGGCAGTCATACGTTAAGTTTAGATTTCGTCAAAAATATACAGTGCTCTTGAAATAGAAGCGTTTTAGACTATTTATTTCGTATCTATTTATAATTAGTTAACGAGCGGTTTTCCGGGTGAATCTGGATTTTCTCTGTGAAATATTATCTCTTTGGCAAACTAAAGCGATTAGTTTTGTCAAATTGAAGCTTGTTGCTGCTCAAAGATTTTATCAGTGGAGTTTGTATTCATTAAATGGTCTATTTAAGAGGGCGCGTTACAGCCATTGGTGTGAATAGGATAGGAATAGGATTTCGCGTTCATAGGAGCATGACAGAGCATACCTTTTTGGGAATGCGTAATCGCAAAAACTCAAATTATTGTTTTTTACAAGATAACTACAGAACTTATTATGAAACTGGCTTAGAGGAACCGAATTAGTAAGTATATCCTAACTAAATAATCAGTAGGTAATTAATAAGTAATAACCTACGTATCGCATTTCAATAGATATAAGGGTTCTTGAGATCTCGACCAAATAAAGTGCGAAACAGTGCACTTTTAAGATGCTGGGCTATCACCAGAAAGGTGATGATTAGTTTGCAAATTTCGAAATAGTTCTCGAAATTTTTGTGAGTTGCATACTTTTTGAAATTCTTTGAAAAAAGTCGAAAAATTTACCATGACCCCCTAATCTCCGAAGTTTGCAGAGCTATCTGTCTGTACTGTAGGTACCTAATATTTTTAGGTATTCATTAAATAGCGAAGTCTCTAACCGGTACCTTTAGTACAATATTTTTATAATTGACAAACGTACGAAACTCTCGGCGGCGGCGTGAGAGTTACACTCGCACTTGTCGGAACTTGTTTTAAGTGATCTGATTAGCCCCCCAAAAGTGATGTTCAAAAATTATTAAGTAACACGTCTGGTCCTTATTAGGGTCACGGATATTTATACGTTATACCAAATTTCAACTGAAGCGGTCAGTACATTCGGAAAAGATAGGCGGTGACAAACGGACACACTGACAGATATACAGGAAGGAGGATAATTATGTATTTGTTAAATAACAAGCTATTATTTCACAGTTTGATGTTTTTTTTTTTTAAATTGCGACCTCTGTGGCTTAGCGGGCGAAGGTGCGCCTGCCACTCTGCTGCGGGTTCGATTCCAGCTTCAGGCGATTTTTTGTATGGTCTGCAGATCGATGCAGACGATGTTCCGGGTGTTTTGACCGTTTTCTATGTTTCTTATTATAATCTATCTATGTAGGTATATGTTTTTAGAGTTACAGTTATCTAGTACATATCTATCCACATAAGCTTTGCTTCTTTTGGGGCTTAATGATTCTGTGTGGTTTGTCCAGCATTATAGATCAATTTTAAAAGCTGGAGCGATCCCCTTTTCTTTTTCGTAAACTGTGTTTGTGACGTCAACGTTGAGAAATACCATGTAAAAACAAAAGACAGTCGCGCCAGATTTTAAACATTTATCTACTACCTACTTATTACTATTATTTTTACAATGAACTTAACCCTAAATCGTCAACCGATCAAAAGTCTCTCTGCGGATCTCTTTCTTAGTCACCGAATCTGAATAAAACTTCAATGTTTCTTAGTATCACTGTGTTTACGATTGGGATATTTGAGTAACTGCCAAAGATTTTAGGTCATGACCGAGCGGTTAAGCATACTGAAAGTTAAACGGATGTTCTGTCTGACTGGTTTATAGGAAGGTAGCTGCAGCTTGCGGCTTCACACGTGCTTTTCCTGAAAAGCAGAAGAGTTAATTTCCCGGAACCCGGTATCGACGACCTCTGTGGCGCGAAGGTCTGAAGGTCAGCCTCTGGTCAAATGTTTTTACGATCTGCAGATATTTGTTCAGGGTGTTCTGGGTGGGATGTATAATAAAAAATATATATCTATGTAGGTATATAATGTATTAAGTAAAATTTTATTCACAATGAAAATTACAATCAAATAATAGAAATAAATTAGAACTAGTATTTACAATTGTAACAATTAAGCTAACTGCAGACTGTTGCAAACAATCTACAGGTACACGCTTCCGACTGGTAGGTATTGATATGGATCAGTTGAGCGATCCATATCAATACCAGTCGTCGCGTCCCCAAGACGCTGGCTGCATTGCCCCGCTGTATGACAATGCTGATGCGCTGCGCCAGATACTCACCAGCTCTCCGGTCACGCGTCGCTAGTAAATAAATCTGCTTGCCTTCCATAAATCTAAATAAGCTGTTCGTTGTGAAAAAAATACAGAAAGAGGCCGTGTGGTGCCAGCTTAGAATTTGCACAACCCCAACTCTTCCCGCGGATGTCGTAATAGGCGACCAAAGCTCGGCCATATCCACCGGGGGAGGACAGCAGCACCCCCTGCAGAAAAAAAATCTACCTAACCCGTACTATAATACCTATAAGTACCAGTCTTAAATGGTACAAACCAAGATACTTTAGATTCGGACGAGATGTACCCTATTCAAAAGTGTTGACTAAATGTCGTTTTACATTATGTTAGCTTTATGTCTATGACGGCCTTAGTTTGTAAAGCAGATTGCTTACTTTGTTTAGAGACTAATCTATATAAGACATAAATATTCATCAGCCTTAATCGCATTTACCAAACTACTATGGTATTATAATAAAATCGTCCCCATCTAAAACATTCGAGAAACTTCCAGGAATATTGGAAATCGCGTATGCCTGTGTACGCTATAGTTATAATAGAACTAGGGTAAATGTTACGTAAACGGAGGAAAATTCCCGATTATTCCATTACTAGCTGTGCACCGCGGCTTAGCCTGCGTGAAGATCATACAAATTTAGCCCAAGGGTAGTTTTCAACCGACGAAAAACGGAGGAGGTTTTCAAGTCGACGCGTACTTTTTTTATGTATGACCACGCATAACTTTTTACAGTTGTCCAATTTCGATAAAAAAAAAATTATTGCAAAGGGAAGTTGGTCCCATATAAATTTTAACTATGTCGTAATCAATTTGAACTCGGTTTATATTTTTTTAAAGAAGCCAAATTAAAACAAATACGTGATTCATTATTTACTTCATAGTTTATATACCGAGTTTTGAGTGAATCGAACCAAGGAATAATAATAGTAAAAAATGCGGAAAATTTTAATAACCAGGTAACTTTTTTTTGGTAAATTTTTATTTCATAATTTCGACCATTGTTTAACTTTACTTTTATTTGTTAATATTTAACCGGCTGAGAATTTGCACCACCCCAACTCTTCCCGCGGGTGTCGTAAGAGGCGACTAAGGCATATCAACCGGGAGCGGGCAGCAGCGCCCCCTGCAGAACAATTCTAACACCGAACTGCGATCCACAATCCATATGCCCAGCGAAGGGACTATGGGCTTTACCCCCATGGGATAAAAGCCAATATGGCGCTTATCAGGGGAGGCGTGCGTCCAGTAGTGGACCAATACAGGCTGTTGAGGTTGAGGAAACCCTAGAAGCAACCCTTAGCTTCTACTCAGCTCATCTTCATAGATCACAGCTACCTCTAGCTACTATCAGCTTACTGCTGAGCATACTGCTGCAACAAATAATAATTTTCCATGGAAACTTTACCACCCTATTTAACTCCCTCAGAAATTACGTTTACTTAATGGAAACGGTTAATTTTTTAACGGAAAATTTGATTAGCCTATGCGATTTTCTAGAATGTGAACTATCTACATCCCATTATTTCATCTAAGTCGGTTTAGTAGTTACGGAGATACGTAGTAACAAACATTCACACAAACTTTCGCATTAATGATATTAGTAGGATAATACCTAATAGGTAACTGGTTGGAGGTCTTTAGCTGCCGAGATTGTATAATAGCGAAGAAACCCTTGCCATTTGCTTTTTGTTAGTGAACTAGCTGATGCCTGCAGCTTCCTACGCGTTTTTCCAGTAGCCTATACCCGTTCCCTGGATAACATTTCACCTCACCTCACCTCAACAGCCTATATTTGTCCACAGCTAGACGCAGGCCTCCCCTGATAAGCGCACTATTGGCTTTTATCCCATGGGGATTAATGCCCATAATCCCTCGCTGGGCATGCGGGTTTGTGATCGCAGTTCGGTGGTAGAATTGTTCTGCAGGGGGCGCTGCTGCCCGCCCCCGGTGGATATCCTTTAGTCGCTTCTTACGACACGCGCGTGAAGAATTGGGGTGGTACGAATTCTAAGCCGGCACCACAAAGCAAGGATAACATTTACCCCCTGCCGAATTTCATTATGATCGGTTCAGCCGTTTAGGCGTGAAAAGGTAACAAACAGACAGACAGAGAGACATTTAGACAAATAAACAGATTAGGTCCCCAATCTGTGGTATCTCGAACAAGAAGGTAGGTACTTCATACTTTTAGAGGCAAAAGCGAACATAATTTATTCACGTCGTCGTCAGTCAATGCCGGAGTCGTGTCGTTGGCTGTAAAAACGTTATATCAAAGGAAATTACCCAGTCACCCCGGCCCCGCCTGTACAAGACTTTTCCTTAGATCGTTGCAGATGGGAAACTGGGTTATTCAGATACAATATGTAAACAGACGCTTTTCCGTGACTTTACCTTAGACTTGAATAAAATTTTCGTTGTTATTACCCGAAAGTACTCAAAAATCTGAATTGTAGTTACAATCACAGATTTGAGTTTTCTTTTTAGTTACATTATTTTCAGTGATTTCATTACTGAAAATTTTGAATTATCGTTACATACACAGATTTTTGATAATTTTAATAACCGTGAGACCGTCGCGACATTTATAAAAAAAATCAAAAATCCGTTCCGTAATTTCCGCCCTCTATTCCACCAAGAAATTGCACTCAAATTGTTATTGTCTCAATTGTAAATAATAGTTCTAATATTTTCTATTATTTCAATGTGATTTTCTTTGTCAGTAAAGATTTTCTTTATGAAGTAAATACGAACATAATATTCAAGAAAATAATTTCCTCTCATTTTCTTCCCCTTCAAACTTCTCTTGTTTCATAGTTTGTTGAAAGAAACCTGTAAACAAATTTAATATGAAAAACTTGAAGCCAGTTTTTAGATAAAAGAGAATATTTCATGCTCCTGCAGAGTAGAGCAATTTTCTGTTTGTAATTACTTCCTTAATTAAAACAAGATCCGTCAAGTGCGAGTGTAACTCGCACTTGACGGCGCCGAGGGTTTCGAACGTTTGTCAACAAATGTGTACCACAAGTACCGGTTCGAGACTTCGCAATTTAACGAATACCTAAAAATAGTAGGTACCAACCTACATTTCAGATTGATCTCTCTGCATGCTTCGGTTAAAGTGGGTAAAGGTAAATTTTTCGACTTTTTTCAAAATATTTCTAAAAGTATGAAACCTACAGAAATATAAAAAAACTTTTTTGAAATGTCCAAACCGATACTTATTATTTGATACCCTACTCGGTGGGGTAGCTTTTGAAAATTAATCTACTAACTTGGCTACAACTAAACTTGGCTAAGAACACTCGGGATAAAATTATCTATGACACAAAAAAAAAAACTAAACGAAAATCGGTTCGGAGAGTTACGATACCACAGGTAGATTACACAGATACACAGACAGACATTTATTAACCGTTAATATTTCTTGTGAGCGGTGTACATGCAAATTATGTTTAAAGGGGGACTTAAAATTAAACATACAGGACGTATAATTTATAAGTTATACAAATAAACATGTTAGGTACTTTAAACAAACTCAATAGTCATGTTTCGAACTCGTGGCTTCCAGAACAAAGGCTGGAAACCTCCTACTAAGCCAGAGATGGCTTCTTTGAGGATTAGCAGTAAAGTAATCCTAATCTAAGAAGCTCTGTTGTTAGTCAATATTATATGACTGTTCACGGATAGGTACTTAAGTACTACTTATTAAATACACAGCACAATACTACTGGTCAAATAATTTCAGAACGAGTTGCCTGTCACATCAAAACTTGGACGCACGAAATCATCCGCTTCAAATTCGCGCCAAGCAGGCACGCAGCTGTGTTTCGTTCGAAAACGAGTAATGTCAGTTGTTGGTCTGGTCGGACGTTGGTCGGCACTGGTTGTCAGATTATTATTCTATTTGTTTTGATTGAGTGGGCCCGTGTTGAACGATAGTTGTAGAGAAGACACTAGACTAATTTTATTTTTAGGGTTTTGATGATCGAAGATCGGTTTCAAAACCCTTATGGTCTCGCTTTGTCTGTCCTTTTTTCCCTCCTTAATAACTCAAAAACTACTGCAGCTATCAACTTGAAATTTCAAATAATAATACATTTCGTGCGCCTGTACAGATTTAGAGAAAAATAAATGAAAATAAATGAAAAATGAAAATGAATATTTTCCATACAAATTGTGATGCCGAAATTTTAAAAGATACCTACAGAGTCATATGGGGTATCAAATGAAAGGTATCATTTTGTACATTTCAAATTATTTTTTGAAATTTTTGTAGGTTTCATACTTTTTAAAATATTTTGAAAAATGTCGAAAAAAATACCCATTCCCCCCCCCCTATCTCCGAAGATTGCAGAGCGATCCATGTATAATGTATGGAGCGTTTATAGACGTGGATCTATATTTTACAGGAAAAATATAGAGAAGTTTGAAAAAAGAACACTTTTTGAAAAATGGTCAAAATGGGGGGAAATAATTTTCAAAAGGGGGGGCTACCTCACCGAGTGGGGTATCAAATGAAAGGTATCAGTTTGTACGTTTCAAAACAGTTTTTCAAATTTCTGTAGGTTTCATACTTTTTTAAATATTTTGAAAATAGTCAAAAAAATACCCATTCCCCCCCCCCTATCTCCGAAGTTTGCAGAGCGATCTGTTTAAAATGTATGGAGCATTTGTAGATATAGATCTATATTTTACAGGAAAAATATAGAGAAGTCTGTAAAAAGAATACTTTTTGAAAAATGGTCAAAAAGGAATAATTTTCAAAAGGGGGGCTACCCCACCAAGTGGGATATCAAATGAAAGGTATCGGTTTGGACATTTCAAACCAGTTTTTCAAATTTCTGTAGGTTTCATACTTTTTGAAATATTTCGAAAAAAGTCGAAAAATTTACCATTACCCACCTTAACCGAACCACCCATTTAACCGAAGCATGCAGAGAGATTCATCTGAAATGTAGGTTGGTACCTACTATTCTTAGATATTCGTTAAATTGCGAAGTCTCTAACCGGTACTTTTGGTACATATTTGTTGACAAACGTTCAAAACCCTCGGCGCGCGAGTTACACTCGCACTTGACGGATCTTGTTTAAATAGGTTTTATTATTATTTATTTCTTTCCTAAATTGTCATATTTTTCTTTTCTCTGTGTTTGGTCTGTGAGCCGTGTGGACACCTCAGAAAAACGATCCTATGGAACTGCCCTAAGCATGTACTTTGCCTGGATACTTAAGTAAACAAATCGGTTGACAAACATGGCGGATTAGGGATGTTCACTTGTTCGTCTAGTCGATAACATTATATCGATGGACGAGCTTGTCTTTTTAATCGAGGGCTACCATTTTTGTGCTTATCAGTTGGCGCCACTGTAAAGTAAGGTCAGGACAAACTACTAATAGGCGACGGGAAAATATATTTACATTTATATCATACCAGCGACCCGCCCCGGCTTCGCACGGAAACCTCTAAAATTGTCAGTGTGCCTCTACTATATTATACATGTAATATACCTACATATAAACCTTCCTCTTGAATCACTCTATCTATTTAAAAAAACCGCATCAAAATCCGTTGCGTAGTTTTAAAGATTTAAGCATACATAGGGAAGGACAGACAGACAGCGGGAAGCGACTTTGTTTTATACTATGTTATGAAGAGCGCATTTCTGAGGTAGTGCCATTGAACCAAGTCAGGATCGGATAGTGGAATCCCGGAGAAATCGAAGGAAACCCTCATTTTCAGAATCAGAGCTGGATCCGAGGGTTTACCGGAGGTGAAGCAAGAGCAGAATATGTTTTAATAACTATCATAGGTAAACAACAAACACAATAAATTTTTATACAATCATTTATTTTCATAGATAAAATTAAAAAAAAAACAATCATACTTTTTTTCTGAAAAAAGTAATGTAAGGTACCTACCAGATAAGAAATAATGTTATTCATTGCGAAATAAAATAATCTTATTAAAATAGTTCCTAAAAGAAATTTTTTCTGTTGTCTTTTTACCGAAATATCTGAATCTTATGTCAAGATAAGTTTTTACAACTGATTTAATTAATAAAAGTTGATGCTTTGAATCATGTTCGCTGGAGTCGGAAGAGAATATTTTCGAACATTCTTCAATGTTCTCTATTAATAAGGAATATGTGTGGAGATAATATTTTTCATTGTTAATTTTCCTGAAATTACTTTTTAGTGTCTTCTCGGTTTTCAGACAGATTTTCTCTAGTTCTTTCGAAGGATAAATAAGGCCCCCGTGTGTTTTGTATGTAATTAATGACTTTGAATAAATTTGAGAGTCTCCACGCAACAATGACTCACAGACTGAACATTTTAAATTTCGTGACAGTTTTGTTACATATTAAGATACGAAGACTGGAGAAATATTATGCTTTATTTAACTAAAGAATTAACGTACACATTCGAATTGAAAATATAAAGATATGATCTCCATTTTGACAACATCAGTTGTCAAACAACTAAACAGAAACTTCTTACGAATCAAAGAGTTCATATCAAGTTTCCTTGCAACAAACCCTGCAATATATATATGTGACTACAGACCTTACCTAATTTATCGATATCGTTCGATGTTCGATGATGTTCGACACTAGCAACGATTTTTATGTTTTCGATGTGAATGAAATATTGAGAATATTGCGGGTTTCTACAGCTCACAACAAAGATGATTCAAAATAACAGGTTTTTATACACTTTATATCAAATACACTATACAAAAGACAACAGTTTAGCAAAATGTTAGCCACTTGCCGGTGAAAGGTTAGATTCGGCCTGTTTTTGCTTTGGCATAGGCCACAGCATGCTACAGAACACTTCATGGTACCTCATCTATATGATTTTCAATTAATATCACAGTTTGGCTCAATAAATAAGTCGAAAACACGGGGAAAACATAAATATCTCACAATGACATCTCCTCACATGTAAACAAAACCGTAGACTAATATGGCGCAAATGTCATCGAAACCAGGAAGAGGGCGCTGACAAAAAGAGTGTGTATGCTTTTTCATAACGTAAAATCACTGTTGTGAGAAAGAGACTGGTAGTCCATTATTGCTTCCGTGTCAAATTGAACATTAACGGCAGTTCCATAGGATCGTTTTTCTGAGGTGGACACGCACGCACCAAAGGTCTTGCCAGAAAACCAGCGTTGCTCAAATTTATGTTGAGCAACATGAAGCTGAGGCAGGACCTTTTTGGTTCACACCGGAATAATACTCTTTGTTATTTTATGGATTTTTTTAGTTATTATTAGTATTTTTGTGTGAGCAAATAAATTGATTTTCTTTCTTCTTTCTTTATTATTAAGGCGCTGCCTAGGCGCTAGTGTGAGGGGCACACTAGCGCCGCCACCTATTTTATCTAATTATTACGTTTAAGAAAGGAATTTCCAAAAATTACGTCAGCCAGTTGGTGATACCTATTAAAAGCTTTTTTTAATGCCTCTGTAATAGTTTTATTTTGTATAGTTTAGGCAGAGATGTGAAAATAGAGTTTGGTGGCCACCAAGAGCAACTTCGTATCTCTGCCTATAGCTTTTACTTTTTTGCCGGCATGTACCTATTATTTCGTATTTGATGTTAGAGGTATTTGACAAACACGGAAATAAATTTAAAAGCTTGCCCGATCCCCCTTTGTTTTTTCGTAGAAGTACAAGAAGCCTGGATTTGTGACGTCATCGTGAATAATTAATAATTTATTTTAAAGAGGTAGTCTATCTCAGATCTCAGGTAATTCGATAGATACCAATTTTCTTATAACCACATTTCGATCTCTACGAATTTACTACAATCCTAAACAATGACTCACCGAGTAATAATGATGAAGCATCCACGTTTATTAATAACAGCATTATTTGTAACTGTCAAATGTCACTGTCAACTCCTGCGCATAATAATGGATGCAAGTTTAGATGTTTGCCAATGTTTACATTCATTAACCTTTACAATCTGTTCTATTCTATGGTCTCTGGACTTCATTAAAACTGACTTCGCATGTGCGGTTACCGGATTTAAAGAAATATATATATATATTAATAATAAATAAATAATGCTAGACAATCCACACAGCATCATTTAGCCCCAAGCTAAGCAGAGCTTGTGTTATGAGTAGGTAGGTACTAGTACATTTTTGAATGTCACGTCACACTAGTTACGAGTAGCATGTTCACTATAGTTACTAAGTATAATTATAATTTTGTATGTATTAGTGTATTAGTTTAGTAGGTATTATGTGTATTAGTATTAATAGTTTAGATTTATGTTAAGTTGCACCGCCATCCTGTATTTTGCTCCCATCGTTTTGGTTGCCTGAAAGAAATAGGGCGCCAGTTCCATTGCTGTTCTCTACATGTTTATATGTAAAATTAGTTTTATATGGTGATGAATAAACTATTATCTATCTATCTATCTAGCTGGTACATATCCGACGATCCTATCAATACCGGGTTGTCTGGCAGAGATCGCTCTTGAGCGATAAGACCGCCAATTGTCACTTAGGGTTATAATTATTTCATTTTAAATTGTTTCTTAGTTTTAAGTGTGCATTATAAGTATTTTCTATTTTCTATCTAAAAAAACTAGGCCAGTAATCACGGGATTCCCGTAGTAAAAACCAAGAATTAAGTACCTACATAAAATTTAAAATTTTTTTTTTTGGTTGCTTATTTGTGAAAACGATTGAGAAAATAAATTATGATAAATAATTATTTTAGAACGTAGCATGCGTAATATAATGCGCACTCAGAGTAATTTCTAAGAAATCAAATAATATCCCAAAAAAAAATCTACTTCGACGGGACTTGAACCCGCATCCTCCCTCAACCTCGTGGTGTAGTTGGTTAGCGTTAGGGCATTCCCGTACCGAGGGAAGGATGCGGGTTCAAGTCCCGTCGAAGACGAAATTTTTGGTATTTTATTGGAAAGGTACTACTTCATACATTACGTGGATAGATAGAATTTATTTTATTTTATAATAATAATATAAAGAGGAAAAATTTGATTGTTTGTTTGTTTCTATTGAATAGGCTCCGAAACTACTGGACCGATTTGAAAAATTCTTTTATCATTAGAAGCCCACATTATTCCTGATGAACATAGGCTATTTTTTACCGCGGGAAATTGCTTCATTCCTACGGGAAAACGGGTAATAGGACAACGCGTAGTAAGAATGCAGTTAGTTTATTTTATAAAGGAAACACCCAACACCCGTAACAAGTAGCTGCAGCGGTCATTTTGAAAATAAATTTAAAATCGAAACTGTAAGCGACTCAAAATTTGTAGCGTAGATTCTTGACTCAAAATAGACAGACAAGTGTTTCGGATTTTTTGAAATCCAAAACGCGATTCGTCCAATTACAATATAAACTCGTTTCGTCCAACACACGTTTCGCCTATAAAGCGTTTCGTCCAATAAGCGGTTCGTCAGGAATCCATACGCAGTTCGTTCAATTCTTGCTTAGTAGTACTTTTACTTTAGAATTATGCAAAATACTTGTCATAATTATTGCTTCATAGATTTTTGAAAAATGATAGTTAATGACAAATATGACAGCTGATGTCAAAAATTACAGCTGATGTCAAAAATGACAGCTGCTGTCAAAAATGTCCTGGTACATACTCATAAGATCTACCAACTAAGAGTGTTAGAAAGAAAATTACAATAAAATAATATAAATAAATTAGAATTAGTATGTACAATTGAAATAATTGAGCTAACAAACAATCTACAAGTAGCTCAACTGATCCATATCAATACCAGTCGGAAGCGTCCCCAAGACAAGAGTGTGAGAATAGTGAAATATTAATGTACCCACCTATAATTAGGTATGGATGCAATAAATGAATTATGAAATTCTCGTATGACTCAAGCGGGTCACCTTAACAATAAATAAATTAACACCCATTTCGAAGTTGTTCTGAAGCCAAAACCCTTTCCGAGTAAACATCACCCTCGCAAGCCCTCGCTTCTAATAGACACGTCGAACGGAAACCAAGTGGAAAGAACGAACCGTGACAATAATGAATATTGATTATGCAACATGCATATTCAATATTCATTATATAATCAAATATATAATCAACCTGACAAGACTTGGGTGTTGGTTGAACTATTTGTAGACTACCTCTGTGGCGCGGAAGGTCGCTTGCTGCGACGTAGGAAGTTGCGGGTTCGATTCCGGCCTTGGGACAAATGTATGTACGATCTGCAAATATTTTGTTTCGGGTGTGCTGGGTATTTTCTATGTATAGTAAAAAGTTTATATGTAGGTATGTATTGTACTGTATTAAGTACCTATCAGTCATCTAGTACGCATAACACAAGCTCTGCTTAGCTTGAGGCTAGATGATGCTGTGTGGATTGTCCAGCATTATTTATTTATTTATTTATAACTAGCTTCTGTCCGCGGCTTCGCACGCGTATTTTCGATAAATTAGGTAGCCTGTTATCTAAGTTGGGCTTTGCTCTAAACCGCTCAGTGTTAAGCCGGCGTTTCACTATGGGATATAATATAATCTAAGTTACATCTTGAGATATAATATTTTATCGCTCGCCATACATTTTGCACGAGACCGTTCACACTGTGCTATAATATATATTACATCCCAAACTATAAATATTTTTTCGCGATATTTGAAGGTCATTTGAAGGTGTATATTTTACCTCACGTCCCCGGACACCGCGCCTCCCCCTGCCTCGCCCTCAGTTTGAATGTTGGCGTTAGTGTGCAGACGTGTAAACTGATCATGTGTGTTCCAAAATATATATCTTACAGTGTGAACAGCAATCGCGGGATGTAATATACAGCTCAAGATGTAATTTATATTATATCCCATAGTGAAAAGCCGGCTTTATTCTAAAACCTGAACTATCTACACGCCAAATTTCGTCTGAATCGGTTTAGTAGTTACTGAGATACGTGGTAGCCAACATTCACACAAACTTTCGTACTTATTTTATAATATTAATAGGATATGAATATTAATTTAATATTTACCCCATCGGTGACCGATCGATCGGTTGGTGTCATAAAAATACATTATTTATTTCATTAGATTTTATTAGGTTCGATTACCGGATAAAGCAAATAAGTTTTGATAATTCTATTCAAATTCTATAAATCCTTTTACCTCCTTTTTACATATAGATGGGTATTAATAAAATTAAACCAGTGTTTCTTTTAAATAAAATTTGCTATCAACAATATTTCGGATAAGTACTTGCCCTCCAGGGAACGTTCCTTTATTCACCCTGTATAATAATATAAGGAATAATGTAGATACCGTACAAGAAAAACTCACTGTTCTTACCCTTTAAGAACCTTTTTTGAGAGTACAAAACCTCCCTCGAGGATCACCTAAGGGTGGGAAGACACTTCAAAGCTTTTTTTGCTGTAGACCATGGACAAATAATTTACATTACGTTCCGGTTCACTCAAACTCAGGTACAATATTAATTTCTTTGGAAAATGAGTCAAGTAATAAACAATTAGGATTTAAATTAACCTTTCGTTAATTTAAATCCTAATTCGCCTCAAGAGCCTCAAGAGGGCCCGATCGGCCCTCTTGAGGCTTGAAGGGAAAGACGACGTGGGGGACCGATGAGACCGCCCTATCTTTCAAAGGACTTAGCGGGTTTGGTTGTCAATCTAGGCCTAGATCTCAGTTCTTACGGGATCCCCGTGGTAAAAAACTAGAATTACATAAAATTCAACATTTTTTCTTCGATTCCTTAATTGTGAAAACACGATTGCGAAAAAAATGCGATAAAAAATTCATGAAAGTGCACTGTTTTGCACCTAATTTGGTTGAGAGCTCAGGAACCCTGCGGTGTATAGAAACGTTTTTTGTTTTGATTCGTAGGTTATTACTAATTCTTTGGTTGCTTAATATAGTTTCTTCATAAGTGGTGTAGTTTTCTTGTAAATAAGCAATTTTTTAGATGACGCCGCCGCCGCTCCAAAAACGTATGCTCCGTTCCGCTCCTATGAGCGCGAAATCCTATGCCTACCCTTTTCATAAGAGGGCGCGATTTCTGAAGTAAGTTTTCTTAAATCGGACCAGTACCTAAATCTCAGCACACATTCCTTTGTCCTTTCGGATGATCTATACTAATATTATAAAGAGGAAATATTTGATTGTTTGTTTGTATTGAATAGGCTCCGAAACTACTGGACCGATTTGAAACATTCCTGTTTTTTCTTTCTACCATTGGAAGCCCACATTATTCCTGAAGAACATAGGCTACTTTTAACCGCGGGAAAATGATTCATTCCTCCGGGAAAACGGGTAATAGGACAACGGGTAGTAAGAATGCAGCTAGTAATTCATAAAGAGGTTAAAGATTGGTTAAAGTTTAAATATTTCCTAACTCGTCTGCTACATTTAAAACTCCAAAACATATAAGCGGCCATTTGCAATGCTGTAAGTTTTCCAGGGATTTGAACCTACGACCTTTCGAAAAGGGTGGGTGTGTTCCACGCTCTACGCCAACGCAGTTTATAAACACCTTTGGCCTATCGTACGATATTCAATCTTAGGCACTGCACATAAAACAATAAACTGCAAAGCCTGAAAACACCGTTACATCATCATCAGTCTATATTAGTCCACTGCTGGACATAGGCCTCCCCGAATGAGCGCCAAGCGCCCTGTCTTCAGCTTGCCGCATCCAACATCTGCCGTCTTCAGTCAGGGTTACACCGTAGTAACCATAAATCCAAAATCTCGTCATATCCATGTAAATTACAGCTGAATCACAACGACCCTTGAATAAAACAATTCAAGACATTGTAAAGTAATTAAAAGTACCTTAAAAATGTAATAACTACGTCGCGGTAATGAAACGAATCCATTTCAAATGAGCGGAACAAGCCCGTCCGAACAAAAGCGACATCCTGAACCCTGCTCTATCCATTTTGAACCTTATTCCAACGAGCTAACTGAAATATGTTAGGGAACGCTCCTGTTGCCTGATTTTCAGTCAGTGCCGTGCGCGGCGCCACTGTAGACGGTGGTTGGGCGGCGCGTTATCCTCTCAACCCGCGCTTTATAGTCAAAATAAAAAAAAATAGCATTTAAAAACCGAACAACAAAATAGTGACGTGCCAACGACGGTAGATAAATGAATAGTTATCGATAGTCGATGATCGATCGGTTTACATACGAAAATAGTGTTTTATACGTGTTTTATGGCATGGTGGTCCGGTCCTGAAAATTACTGTTTCGGCTGTAATTTCGCGCACGCCGTAGGACTGTGCGTTGTTTTTTCAGGAATGCTACCGTAATTAGATTTCAGAAGATTTGGTTTAATGTAGCATTTGCTAACGTAAACAATTTTCAGGAATTTCCAAACAAAGTACCTGCGGTACACAATCATATGTCGGTATGCGTATGAGATAACCATAAATGAAACATGGTCTGGTATTTAATAATAGAAATAATGTATTGATTTGTATCGTAAACAGACGGTAGCTCATTAACCTATGGATTCGAGAGCTAAAATTAATTAGTCGCTTGTCATGGCCTCTGGTAATAAAATCTATGTTTATCACACACATCCATGTTTTCTATGGTTAGAATTAGAATGTGTATTATTGTATGTCGGGATGCCAAAGCATACTTAAGCATTATAATGAACTTTTACTTTTACCCATGCAAATCAATGAAGTTGAACAATAATCTTTAACGTAATTATTATTTCGATGTTCTCTTTGTCAGAACTGTTGGTATTTTGGTAATTTAGTTTAAATAATCAAACAGCATAATAATATAGATAGATGAAAATTCTTCAAATTCTGGGTTTTCCCACTCACTCCAGTCAAAACAACATTCGTTACTGGTGTTGATATAATCCATATCATTATTTATGGTTGTTTTGATACCTTCTTTTAATTCATGGATTAATCCAGATCATCCAGTTTTTGGTTTCTTGATAATGTGAGAATAACTTAAAATATTTTATTGTAAAATCAGTGGACGAGTTTATTGAAAAGAAGGGAGATAAATCTTTTCAAACTTACGCGATCTGAACACATTATTATGAATAATATTTACAAAATTTATCTTATTATTATTTAATACTAATAATAAGATCTCCTAGTTTTTGGTAAAAAAAATAAACCTGTTTTTTTTACTCGATGCTAAAATAGTAAGTTGGATAAATAAAACATGACATCAATACTAATATTACAAGCTCGAAAGTAATTATGTCTGACACTCAGCCTGTCTGTCTGTTACCTTTTCCCGCCTAAACAGCTGAATCGATCGTAATAAAATTTAGCAAGAATATTATTGCCATCTATTCTATAATTTAACCGAAAGCGTAAGCTACATTATCCCGAAAAAAACGCATTTAAAGCCGCGGGCCGCACCGATAAGAATATTTGTCTTTATTACATACCATCATCCCTTTATCGGGGTTAAAAATTGTTCAATACATTTTTTGTTATTAATTTGTGTCTCAGACAAGACTAAACAAATCGAAACCTTGTTAAAAACACACATCCATTTGTTACCCATCATCCAAGAGATTAATGTATTGCGATTCTAATAATACGTTTTCAATAACACGATAGCAGTAGGTACCTACAGATAATACACTTGTATTGCAAATCATTATTTATTTAGCAAGTTCAACATCGGGGATTTCCACTGGATTAAAATCTTTTTTGTGCTTACTTATTAGGTTGGTTTGGATTGGATATCTTAACCATTTCAGGACTAAAATGGCGAATTGTTATTTTATTCTCTTTTGAATTGCGTTTCCATATTCATTTAGTTGAAAGTTTTCTGATTATTTTGAAGTCGAAATCGAAAAAAATTGCATATAATTGTAATATCACAAGTCGAAAATTTACCTGTCCAATTTAGTCTAAAATTAGTATAAAAATGTTGAATTGTTATTTATGTTAATCTTTTAAGAAATTTTTTCATTAAACTAAAAGTTTTCTGGTTCTCTAAAGTCTAAATTGAAAACAATTGATATTTAACATGTCGAAAATTTACTATTCTTAAATCTCAGCTGTCTGTAGTAGTAATAGAGATAAATTATATTTAGAAAGCCACGTCCTTGGCTCTTTTATTGTGTTGTTCAACTATAAAACGTATTGTTACATTATGTCAGAAATAGTGACGAGTAATTCTGCAGGAATTTGAGAGCTTTTAACTCGTAAATGTAATGCTAATACATTAATGGCTTGACACCGAAACTTTTTATAACAAGTGTTATAAAAAAATAGTTTGCTTGCAATGCTGCTTTCCAATATTTCTCACACACGTGAAATACACTGAACGCTTAACTTAGGTACAGGTAAGGTTTGACTTGACTACAACCTACAGTAAACAAGTTAGAGCGCGCAAATAACAAAAATTTTCATCGATATCGATTTTCACGTTGACCTCGCTCTATTTTTAGGTCTAGAGGGTGCTCTAGGTTTGAAATTCGAACAGCTTACACACTATCAGAATAACTATTCGATATAAAGTCTACCCTGATAGTTTTTGACTGAAAACTTTCGAAACTAGAATCGACCCCTGCGTTAACGTTTCACTCAAAAATAGGACTCTTATTCCCGAGACAACGTCAAAAATACGGCGGTAAAATTTTTAAGCAAGGAGGATCTTCAAGACATTCAATACAGAGACACAGAGAACACAGATAAGTTTTAACGATATCTGTAGTGTGAAGAAACTTAACGTAAAGTAGATAGAAGTGAGTGGGTTCTACCGCCCTCACTGTAATATATGCAGTGATGGCTTCATTAAAATTTATGGCCTTATTCTCCCGTGGGGCTTACTCAAGTACTCTTACTTTCAAGTCTTGAATATTTATTACAGTAAGTACCTATTTAATTAATTCATCTATACATAAAAGCAAGCGGTTGTCTTAGGTAGATTCATTGAAGTTAAAAATATGACCAAGTTACTGGTTTATAGTATAAAATAAAGTCGCTTCCTATCTGTCTGGGCCTATGTATGCTGAGATCTTTAAAATTACAAAACAGATTTTGATGCGATTTTTTTTAGATAGAAAAATCCAAGAGGAAGGTTTAGATGTATAATACATGCATAATAGTAGAGAAACACTGATAATTTTTGAGGTTACTAATGTGATCTCGGAAATAAACACATTTTTCAGCTTTGCACCCGTGCGAAGCCGGGGCGGGTCGTTAGTTTATTTATAAAGAAGTAAAAGAGACCGCATTGGAAAGAGAATTGTGGAGATTGCACCATTTTTCGGACAAGAGCTTTAATATATATTATATATTGATATTATATATTATAATAACTAGCTAGTTGCCTGCGGCTTCGCACGCATTTATCCTAGAA
The DNA here is from genome assembly GCA_949316285.1 of Eupithecia subumbrata. Lineage (NCBI taxonomy): Eukaryota > Metazoa > Arthropoda > Insecta > Lepidoptera > Geometridae > Eupithecia > Eupithecia subumbrata. Next base: position 5,585,446 of record OX438632.1, read on the forward strand.
AAAATAGCATACCTAACTCCTTCCCCGGAATACAATCAATCTCCTTGCCAAATATCACTATAACTCCCATTTGTTCTACAGGAATGTTACGTCATAGAACTACTTTTCATATAACCTCTAACGTGTCTCACAGCTGGGCAAAAGTTTCCATACTATCCTTCCACTTCTTGCAGTCGCCAGCTGCCACCAGAGAACAGTTAAAACTTTTATCTCAGTAGTTTAACGTTAGAACTTTTGAATCGAAAACTGGCGCATTTGTTCTATAGTGATAATGTAGTGGTCTAGCGGTCAGCTTGTTCAACCGCTGATTATGAGGTCCTGGGTTTAAATCCCGCGTCGGGCCAATAGTAGCTGTTGGGGTTTATCTAGTAAGAAAAATTCACAGTAGCAGCCCGGAGTCAGAAAGTTCGGGTCGTTACACCCCCGTGCCTTGAAAAGCACGTTAAACCGTTGGTCCTGCGCTTGCCCTCTTCCCGGTCATGTCGTTCTGCCGTCCCATCGGATTATGAGAGTGAGGGAATAGAGAGTAGGAACACCTTTCCTGGCTCACACACTTGTGCACTATAATATGCCCTGCGCATCTGGTTAGTCTCCGATGAGACTGGCCGCAGTGGTCGAAATTCGACTAGGAGGACATCATAACTAATAGAGTAATAGCTGGTAACTCTCCATTACTTCTACAGAACTTCTGGTCTATGGTTATGTTGTGAAAAGTTATCTAACATATACTTTAGACACATAGACATTTAAATAAGTACCTAAATATTTACGGTCAAAATGGCATTTTATTCAAGGCATGCGTGATTACGGCAAAAACTCACAAAGTAGAAATTAATATTCGCTCATTTCTCTGTTATTTTGGTAGGATTTATAAAACCATATTTTCTCAACCTCAACCTCAACAGCCTGTATTGGTCCACTGCTGGACGCAGGCATTCCCCTCATAAGCGCCTTATTAGCTTTTATTACTTTAATTAATGCACGCTGGGCATGTGGGTTGGGGATCGCAGTTCTGTGGTAAAATTGTTCTGCAGGGGGCGCTGCTGCCCGCCCCTGGTTGATATCCCACAGTCGCCTCTTACGACACCCGTGAGAAAAGTTGGGGTGGTGCAAATTCTAACCCAGCTCCACACAGCTTAGCAACACAACCATATTTCAATGGCTGTCAATTCGGTCTATTTACAGTGACTAATTACGATCTAGAGCGATTGCTATATTCGTACCGGAAGCAGATCATTTCCCGTTGCTATTTACCAAACAGGTTTCAACCTTTTGTTGGATTGAGTGGTAAAAGGTAAAGAAGATCTTATATTTAAAAAAAAAAAATTAAAAGGAGTTTATTCAACACAACTATATCTAGGTTATAAATTATAAATGACACATCTTAATTGTTTTATGTTCTAACTTAGACACTATTGATACATAGATTTGATTAATATCATTCAGGGATGCGGTTTTAATTTTTTTGGATAAGACGCATAGAATATTTATAAATAGTATTAAGTAAGTTAGTAGCTTGTCGGTGTAATTTTATTAATGTTAATGTGTGTGTGTTTTTCTCAACGTATCTCTTTTATATTTCTTTGTCGATTTGGTGCTTCACTGTTATGACAAAGTAGATATATTAGTTAATAAATAAATAAATAAAACAGCCTATGCTTATCCACTGATGAACATACTTGTACGTCACCTCAAATGGGCATCATAACCAAATAATAAATAATAATACTAACGTATAGAATGGATTCTCCCCGTCCTCCACCTGACCGAGCTTCCTCACCCCGCCGGCCCCTAGTCGAATTCGGTTTGGGTTCCAAATGCATGGGGGTACACGGCGCACGCACAAGGCGCAGGCATGGTTAATGATTTGACAGACAACAACGTCGATGGTGATTTATTTCCAGATCTCAGATTTATTTATGGTGTTTGATGTTTTATTTGTATGTCTTTTGTTTTTGTGGATAGATTAGTTTCAACCTTGACTCTTTTGATACGGGTTCCTCCGTCTGTAGTTTGTTTTATCAAGCCGAGGATCAATGTAGGTTGTTGAGGTGAAGATTTATTTAGTTGAATTCAGTCCCTGAAAGTGTGATTATCTGGTCGATGGTCAAACCACAAAGGTCAACATAGAAGACTCGTTACTTCAGATTTCAGGCACTTGTTGTGTGTTAACTGTGTAGTTGGTTTCAGTTTCCGACGACTGAAGTAACGCGGCGACCAAAGGTCCGCCTGCGACGCAGGAGTTTGTGGGTTCGATTCCCTCCTTTGGACAAATGTTTGTACGTTCTGCAAATATTTGTTCGTAGGTGTATGTGTTCTGGGTTTTTTTTATGTAATATCTGTATATCAGTCAGTAGTACCCCTAACACAAGCTGTGCTTAGCTTGGGGATAGATGATGCTGTGTGGATCGTCCACCATTATTATAACGGAGTAGGTAGGTACTTATCTGTCTCACTTGTGGGCATAATTGGGTAATGTCAGTTGAAAATAGTTCTTGAAAGACAGACAATGCTAGGGCCTCTGACTACACGAATCGCGAGACCATTTCTACATGGTTTCTATGACTTTCTAGTCCTTTCAGCTACGATGATTGAACCAGAATTCCACTTAGCTGATTCTTCCAGATCCTTCTGTCATCTCTAGAATTGGTCTAACGTCAAACAATAGACGTTGGTGATCCGCATAGATAATAGGCGCATTGCAAGATAAGTAAGGAGGTTGTACAGAACCCTTTAACACATTCACTGCGATAGGCAATGAGAGTGTTAAATCATCTACGACATGCTTATTTTTATTTCCCCATTATTTTATTCTGTGTCCAGTTTATGATTCCCGGCATAAAAGGACCCAAAATTCAATTTGATAACCAAACCCACCTTGAAATCTAGAAACCCAATGTCATTTTCCGTTTTCGGTGAAGGCCGTTACCCGACACCTCCATAAGGCTCGGTTACACGAGTATTCTATAATATACTGCCATTGTCGCACTTGGGAACCGGCTTTATTGCGACTCTTGCCGCAGCTAACTTAAAGCAGCTAGGTTCTTTATCGCAATAATTAATCTTGCCCATTTTTTTACAAGCTTGTAAAAAAATTGCTTGTAGCAATTTAACTTGCAATGTACATATGTAACTTTGTTTGTAAGGGTGGAATCTTGCAACTGAATTTTGAAGCAGATATCTTCAACTGATTGATCTGAAATTTTGTATACACGTTTTACGTCATTAAAGGCTTGTTTTTAAAAAATGATTTTTAAAATATTAATACTTATTTGTTTCACACTACACAACAAAAGGCTCCGTCGCTCAGCGACTACATGCGTTTCTTAAATTCGCATTATTTTCATCCAAAGGTCGCCTTGCCATTGTATGTACATGAGTACGATGCGGCGAATAAATGAGTATGAGTATATCATACTCATTTATTCGTTTATTCGCCGCATCAGGCCCAGGCACACTTGGAAATGGTACTTGTGTCTTATGTAATGTATGTATTTTGGTTGATGTATCATAATGTATTTTTGTATTGTAATGTAATGTAATCTTTCTCTTATTGATTCTTTGTTATTGGCAACTTTGGTCTGGATTACCCTGAATTTTTTATTTTGCCAGTGGTAATAGAATTTCATTAATTCTCGAATAGAAAAAAAAATTAAGTCCTATCTTTGACTGTAGATTATGAAAAAGACGAAGAGAATGTTTGTTTTAAAGTACTTTCTGTGTACTAAAACGTAACAAAGATATTCTCATATTTCGAACAGCAAACTAATACCTACCTATATTATTTCTAAACTAAGAAAGAAGATCTTCTTTCTCAGTTTTTAAATAATATGGGTATTGTCTTGGTTCATAAGGATTGATATAGCCGTTCTAACAACCCTTGCAGTTGGAAGGACGGTGTAGGCACCAGGTAGTACGATTATTGATTTGTAGTAAGTTAGCTACAAAATGATGGACTTCCTCGTACCTATTTATTGAACACTTCGATGTGTAGGGTGCTTTACTATTACGAAGGTTTTATTGTTTGAGTAAGTTTTTGAAAAGTCCCGTGCCATTGTGAGAGAGAGAGACAGGGATAATTTATTTTACCAAAAAAAAATTGAAGTAGGAACAAGTCTAGAATTATATCTCGTACAAGTACTTACATAATTTTAGATATATGACAGCAACACAGATAAAATATTATTTACTAGGAGGTAGGTACTTAAATTGAGCTTAATTGCTGACGTTTTCTTCGTTGGTCGTAGCCATTTATAAAAAAAATCTGTTAAATATAGTCGTTCGATGAGCAGGAAAGTATTCATACATAATATGTAAAAATTTAAACTACTAAAAATAAAACGGGCCACCATAACGTAAAATGCACATAAAATTAAGAATCAAAACTTCACAGTGAAAACCATGAAATCAACAAATTAAACAAAATGCAGAAAAAGTGATAACCCACATTCCCATACCAAAAGTAAAATCAAAGATAGATAAATAGAAAATTTACCAAAACCAACCAACAGTCACGATTGGCGGTTTGGTATCAAAATTAACAAAGAAAACCCAAGAATACAATACGGCGAGAGAATCAAAGGGATTGGCGAAAGATGCAGGTTCGGTGATGTTGCGCCGAGATTGCGTCAGGTTGAGGCTAAGTGACCCCAGCCCCTCGACTTCCTTCCACGCCTCGGATTCTGATGATGACACCTCGGATCGAGGCAGTCGGGGGTCCAGGAGTGGGGAGGAACTGCTCCTGGACAAGCTACCGTCAGCAGTTTTAAATGTGATGGCACAGGTAAATATTAATATTAGCTTGCGTGACGTAGTTTTCAAATCGGTGAGTCTATTTGATGTTAGTAACGAGACGTGATCGTGATGATCTTTTTTCGTGTCCAAACGGCTCTGTCGAAAGAGCAGCGTTGGTTGTAACGTGTTTACAACTAGCTCATGCTGAGACAGAGAACGTTTTGTGACTCTAATCGACAGAAGCTGTAGGTACTATCTTTTATTTTATTTTTAAATCATGTTTGTTGAGAGTTACAAATAAAATATTCTCATTCTCATACAATTTGGTATCATGCGGGCAGGGAACTACGCAAATCCCATACAAAAAGGAGATGTCCGAATCATGTCCCGTTACTAACGTTAAATAGACTCGCCCCTCTGTAGAGCTATGCATCGTCGCCGTCGCTGAGATGGGTTCCTTATTCAGGATTTTCTATATTTACAATATAAATTTTTGTTCGGCTAACGTGAAAGTGGCTAGCTCTGTGGTGCAGGCTTAGAATTTGCACCACCCAAACTCTTCCCGCGGGTATCGTAAGAGGTGACTAAGGGATATCAACCGGGGGCGGGCAGCAGCGCCCCCTGCAGTACAATTCTAAACCCAAACTGCGATTATGGGAATTACCCCCATGAGATAAAAGCCAACAAGGCGCTTATCAGGGGGAGGACTGCGTCCAGCAGTGGACTAATACAGTCTGTTGAGGTTGAGGTAACGTGAAAAATAGCCAACCGTTTATGCTGAGGCCAAACGAGCGTAATTTTTTGGGCTGTGACCATGAGTTGCGTAAAATGACTCGCGGTATTTAAAACATTCCTGTTGTTACCACATGGTGTCGCGAAATTATTTTTATCTTATTCTTAAAAGTATGCAATTTTCGCGACTCAAAAAATAACACTCGTACGGACCCACTCTAAGGTTGTCGCAGAACCACAGAGCACAAAAATATGCATTCAAATATGGGCTTTAACTCTTAACATACCTATTTTAGATGTTGCTTGCCATACTTTCATAAATTTTGACAGGCCGGATTCTGGTGGCTTGCCTGCAGAGAGGCTGATTCAGATTCCGATGACAGACAGCTCGCGGGCTAGTTTGAAGTTTGTGGGAATCCATTTTGTTACTGTAAAATATCTCAAAGGTAACAACACATATTTGGATGCGCATGTTTGTGATACGTGGTGGCGGCGTTGGATAAATGAGTGCAGAGCTTAAGTGTCGATATCTTTGATCATTAGCAACTAATCTCCTAGTAGTTAATCATAAAGTACAGTAGGTACTAGATAAGCCATTGTTTGTTTAACCATAAACTAAGTTCAAAAAGACGTCGTATAATATGATATGTCTATGGATTGTATTACCGAATCTGAAATAAATGAGTTAATATTAATAACCTCTCAACTGTTCTAAACTTGGTTAGGTTATTGGCTTGACGTGTCGGCTTGAATGTGTAATGGCTCCATGGAACGATTGGCTTGGCTCATAGGTTGACCCATCGTACACGAAAATCGAAAAAAAAGACAAATCGATAAAAATTTGGTCGCTTGCCAGTCAACGGTAAATATGGAATGGATCGCCCCAATTTTGGACACTTGGTAGAGGAGAGAGAAGTGCTCATAGAGATTGATAGAGAATTAAGTAGCATTGCTGGCAATAATTTCGTCCGTAGAGTCCACTACTTCTGGTGAAGTTTTTAGCATATTTTTAATGCCCCTGTAAAAGTTTTAGTTTGTATAGTGTAGGAAGACATGCGAAGTTGCGAATTTTTATGACGATAGTGAGTAAAAAGAGCAACTTCGCATCTCTGCCTACACTATACAAAATAAAATTTGTACAGGGGCATTAACAATAAGCTTATGATAGGTATCACAAAGTACAAAATCGATATTTGAAAATTTCTTTGTATAACATAATAATAAGATAAAATAGGTGGTGGCGCTGATTTGGGTCGGGTATGCGCCTTAAAAAGGTTCCAAAGCGACACGGCGAATTACTAACCTAACCGTCATGGCATAAAAAAACGTATTTGAACAAAGGCCCTAACATTACAGTAGCTGTAGAATTTCAAAAGTTGCGAGGACACTAGCGAAATCAATATCTCCGGCTATCTGTAGGTACTATTTGTTTTGTACCGTAATTAAATCGACCCGGGGTTTCCCCGAGGTATGCTAGGGTTGGTTAGAGTAAACAGAGGTTCCATTGACCAATCTGATTTAATGTATGTAGATATATTCAATTGTACAGATTTTGTTTTCAATAAGAATAATAGAAGTTGCCTTGCTTGAGGTCAATCTGTAATATGGGGTCCCAGAGAATCCCTACGTGATAAATTCAAAGAAATAAACATAATAACAGTACCATTTAATAACAGTACCAATATATTTATGAAAACTTGTTGTACACCCATAGAAATATCATCGGTTCCCTAAAAACAGCGATAAACATAGTTTTAATACCATAAAATAAACATAAACTCGCTGTGCCCACAACGAGAAATTAATGTATCTTTTAAAGGGCAATGTAAACGCTTCTACAACAAAACTCCTAGTGAGTTGGAAAAATTATCAGTAAAAAAGTAAAATTCAATCAATTAATTCTCGCAAAATATCAACTAACAGGCTAAAGGTTTCTTCGTCGCTTTTTTACTTTAGTCTACATACCGAAGCGACAGAAATTAAAAGTAGGTATCACTTTATTTTCGTGTCAGTGTTTAATTTTATAATTTGACCTTTTCTAAGAGTACATTTATTGTATATATGGAAATAAAGAGTTTTTGATTTTGATTTTAGTTGCATAGCGAGGTGCTTAGGACGGGTCTACACGAGAGACGATAACCAATATAATGTGAAGTAGGAACATTATGCTTGCAATGTGATTGTAAGCATCGTATTGCATCATGGTTGTTTTAATAGCAGTATGGAGAGATGTGTGAAATTAAATTTTACACATGTGCTCTGCTGTCCGCTCTCATAGAGACCAGTTGAAACAATAATCCCTCAGAATACCATCGACCACAACTACCACCAACTCAACTAAACCTGATTAGGCACAGAAAATATTGACCCATACCAAAATCCATTACTAACGTAATTGAAAGCTGGACGCATATCTAACAAAGAAAACGCTTGAGGTATCCGAAGAAATCGAATTGAAATGTGAATTCTTCCAACTCGAAAGGTGCGAGGTTTCTTACAATTTTATTCGTATAAAATGCTATTCAAAGGACTCCCTCGGCGCGTTTGGCTCGGCAAAATAGTGAATATTCAATCAGTTTCAATTGACAACTTCTTTAAATGCTCGAAGGTTTCCAACGATGGAAATAACATATTTGAGTATATTGTATATGACATGACTTTCGTTGGATCACAATTTCACCTGATAATAAGTGATGATGTGGCCGATGATGGTAAAGGATGACCGTTTCGTGCTAGTGGAAATAAAAGCATTACGAACACAATCACTTCTACCTCCTCCTTTGAAAATGTATCAGTGCATCTGGTCAAGGCGAAGTGTGACCCGAGAGCTGGTGAGTATCTGGCACAGCGCATCAGCATTGCCATACAGCGGGGCAATGCAGCCAGCGTCTTGGGGACGCTTCCAATTGGTATTTATATGGATCAGTTGAGTACCTCTAGAATATTTGCAACAGTACTCATCACTTCTAATAAGAAAGATAGCGTATAAAACATGGACGAGGAAAAATGTATAATATATATAATATTATACATATAACGGAGTAGGTACTTTATCTGTCTCAGTTGTGGGCATAACTGGGTAATATCAAAAATAGAGCTCTGAAACATAGACACAAGGCTAGGGCCTCTGACTACACGACAGGTCTTTCCGTCATCTCGTAGAATTGGTCTAACATCAAACAATAGATGTTATTAATTCGCATAGATAAGTAAGTAGGATGTACCCTTTAACACATTCACTGTGATAGGCAATGAGAGTGTTAAGCCATCTGCGACACTTAAATGGATAGTAAAACGTTTTAAAAATGCATGCATAAGAATCAGGCGCTTTAACAGAATAATCTTGTTTTAAAGCGTAAAATGGATGATATATCGCAGAGCGTACGGTTTTCCCTAAATAAGGGAGGGTTGATTTACGAGCTCTCACCGATATCGTGAGTAACAGACTTGCGGAGTACCTTGGAGCAGAATATAGCTCAATCACAAAAACTTACACCGGGTGGCTCAGCCATATATTTAATATCTTTTATTATTTTTATACATGGGCCTAAATAATTATCTCACCCGACCTTTACGAATTAAGTCTTACAAAATTATTGTAACTTAGCTGTGCCCGCGGCTTCACTCCGATAGTTTAAGCAAGTCTTCTCGGGGTATAATATATAGTTACTGAACTCACTCAATTCAAATCAAAAATTGTTTATTTTTATTGGTATAGGAAATTAAATATAGATAAGTACACTTCGAAATGCCCGAGATGTACATTAGCAACCATTTATACTTTTTAGCTTTTAAGTTTTTTCGGATGTTTAATTTTTTTGTTAAAAAGTCTTATAAAGCTTTCGAAAGCGAATTAACCATCGCCTATTTATAGATGCTAAACGACGGATAGGTACGAAAAAGGAACTTACCCTATTTTAGGTAGGTAGGTATAGTACCTCTAGGTATACCTAATCACTCGAGCATGATCATATTTCAGATTGCTTGCAGTTCGTAGCTAGTAATCACTGCCTGTGCAATTTTCTCTCTGTAAAGTTCGCTTTATTTTTTCTTGAGATATTTCCGCGTAATTTCATGTTAGATTCTCCGGAACTGTTTTTATACTCATTAATCTTTTTCGATAAAGTTTATAAGATCACCTCTACGGGCGTTTGTGAAATACGAAGTTCTAGTGTCATTTTTTTATCTATATGACCGTACATCTGTATGACCGTACCTTTATCGGTGATATCAATATAGTGTAATTTTCTAATAGCTACCACTGATCACATAAATTCATTATGAATGTAAGCGGGTTAACTACGAACCTAGTTTGTGTTGGAAGAACACCAACGTTTCATCCCTTAACGAGGTACTTCATCAGGGTGAGTGCGGTTCGCGTCGCGCCTGTACCGCGTCCCTGCGCGCACTGCATCTGCAACACAAACTAGGTTCGTAGTTAACCCGCTTACATTCATAATGAATTAGTCAAACTACGAAAGTTTTTATAGTAAGATTACATAAATGTTGATACATAAATGTTGGGAAAATTTGGACACATGAATGTTTGTTACTTCTTCAGTTTCACACTAAATCCTCAAAACAGATTTAGCTGTGCATAAGTATAACTTCTAGGTTTTTTTTATCTATGAATAATACGTGCAAATTTGTTTAGAATTTGTTTATAATATCTTTCTTTATACAGAACATCATAAACGTTATATCTGCTTATAAAAACCTACTTGCTAGTACTTCCGTTATTCCATGTTCATGGCGCATGCGGCAATTTTGCCTGAATCATTGTGCATTTCATCCTTGCGCGCGGGATCGCACACTATGTCAGGTGAGATAGTATACAGTTAGGTCTTGCCCACCGACGAGTTCGCGCCGATGACTAGTGCAACCTTAAGGGATGAAACGTTGGTGTATTTCTAACACATATAAGGTTCGTAGTTAACCCGCTTAGGTACATCAAAGATAGGAAAACTGAAAAATGGCACCGTGTTGCCAATTAGGAGTGGCTAAAATCACTATTCCCAGTAGTTCGATGCTGTAGTTCTTTACAGAATTTCTGGGACATAAATAATATAACAAATTTCGTTAACATAATTAATGATTATTTATCGGGTATTTATCTCATATCTTTTGTTATTACTTCGATTGAACGTAAGGACGGTTCTATCGCGTTGTCACGGGGCGACTCAGCTCAGTCAAAACGTAGAGGAAATAACAGGAATAACAAAAGATACGCGATAAATACCCGATAAAATATCTCACTGATAATATAAATGCGAAAGTTTGAAAGTTTAGATGTATGGCTGAATGTTTGTTACCCCTTTACACCAAAACTACTGGACGGCTCGTGCTGAAATTTTGCATACATGTAGTCCTAAATCAAACACTTTATATAATTTTTAACCAATAAATCAGTTCCCAATGTTCCCATGGTATAAGAAAACGTTTCCATAGAAACAACAAGTGCGAAGCCGCGAACAGAAAAAAATTATAACATAAATAGTTAAATAATATGATGATAATTTAACTTGTCTAAGCGTTTATTTTGTAAACCTAAAGAAATAAAGTTACTGAAATTCGAAAATCTAAAATCTGAATTACCTATGCCGTCATGTCAATCAGAGGCTCAAACAAAAGCGACATCCCTGTGTCCCATTCTGTCTTGAATAGCTACTCGTGCAACCCTTGTGTGTTCCATTGAGCCTCCTTGTCTGATAGACAAGCTCAGAGTTATGACAGGGTTATTGTTACACTGTCATAATTGCTAATAGCGAACAGTACATATGGCAAGCACGGGGATTTTTCTCTAGTGTAGAATAGAGAAAAATTACTTTTTCATCGAATGCGTAAATTATTTGAAATTAATTCCTTCAACTTCAGTAATGTACGCAAAGTATGACGATGCAATGTATTTAAGGTCTATTAAAAAAAATTGTCTCTTCGAAAAAAGGCACCGTGTTGCCAATTAGGGTAGCTAGAATCGCTATTCCCGGTAGTTCTTTACAGAACTTCTAGGACATAAATAATATAAAAACTTTCGTTAACTTAATTAATGATTATTTATCGGGTATTTATCAGAAAGTGGTTATAACATAAATTATATGATGATAATTTCGACTTGTCTGACTGTTTATTTTGCAAGCCTAAAGAAATAAAGTTGTTGAAATCTGAAAATCTGAATAGGCATACATAATCGTCGTTTCGTCTGGACCCTTTTTTTTTTTTTTTTTTTTATTCGGCGAGGAAATTCGTTTACGAATAAACTGGTCTGGGGGGGACCAGAATTATGTGGCGACTCGACGTTCTGAAAAGAACATAATACCCACTAAAACCTCTCCGGTGTCCCTCTCTCGCCATTTTTGCCGAACCACGGGAACATTTAAAACCTCCGCGGCCCGACTGGCGTCCCCTCTTCCTCCTATACATAGCCGGCGAGCCCACCGATCCACACACTCGCCGACCCCATTCTTCCGTCACCTTTCCTCCCCCCGATTAGGACACAGACAGGACAGACGCTGGAACCGCGAATGTCAACCTCTGTGCCCAGATGGGCATTATCGCCCCATACTACAACCAGGTGTGGGTCTCGCATTTACACACTCTTACACTCACACTCTCACTCAAACCATTTATTCTTGTCACGCGGGCACAGTGCCGCGCACACTCAACTACAGCAAGCGCGCACATCACTACCCCGCGTGTCCCACACCTGTGCACGAGTGTCGCAGGTTGTATCCCGCGAGTCTCATGCCATCCGTCACCGTTCATACTCACAAAACCCTTATGGCTACATGGCCCACTCATACGTCGTCACATCTAGACCCACCCTAACGATTTAAATCTTTGGTTATTGGTATGATGTGTAGCGAATATTGGAGGAGGCTTTGTTTGGACATTATTTACCTAATACGGACGGCTAATAGGAATTTAGACCTATGCTACTTTTTATCCCAGAAAAAGCTAGTCTACTATAAAAGCAACTATCCAAGCTTCTTGCAGTGCGGCCTTGGCCTTTCTGAATATAATATGCATATTTTAATGAGGTAGTACATTTATAGGTATTAAAAGGCGGTGTATGTAATATGTGGATACTAGTGTGGGTGTGGAGACTTGTGCGAAAGTGACATTAGAATTGCAGTTGAGTTGATCTCGAATGTATACATGAAGGCTCTTGGGATAGCACGGTCGAATTATGCTGTCCAGCACAATGATACATTGTACACCTAGGCGAGAAGAAATTTCTAAGAAATTAAATAACAACGCAAAAATTTACGACTTCGGCGGGACTTGAACCGGCATCCTTCCGTCAGTACCGGAATGTGCTAACCAAACCTAACGGCGCTACAGTCCGTAGAAAGTCGCAAAGATTTTCGACTCCAGCGTCACTTGACCTCGTGGTGTAGTTGGTTAGCACATTCCGGTACTGACGGAAGGATGCGGGTTCAAGTCCCGCCGAAGTCGTAAATTTTTGCGATGTTATTTAATTTCTTTTAAAATTGACGTGGAAAAGACTAAAGAGCTATAACATCAGCCGGAAAGTCAACGTAGAGTTACTCAGTACCTACTTATTTTAGAAATCTTAGTCCAATTAGTAACAAACGCAGACTAGAGATACTCTACTACGCTACGTTTATATGTATTTTCTAGTCTCAAAATTTAATTATAAATATAATCAGGGAAGTGAACTTCCATTTAATTAAAACGAAGCTTTTCCCTGAGCTTACTACAGCTTACTTCCTGACCTTTGCAGAAATATTAACTCGCACAGTAAAACCAAAAGCATCGCATTTTCATCGCAATTTAAATCCTATCCATCAGTGCTAAAGTTTAAAATAGAGCGATAATGTACATCTTGGGAAATGGATGACGTGGCGGGGTATTAAATTTGGACTTTATTCAGTGAGTGATAGAGTCGAGGATGGAATTTGGTGTTGCAACGAGGAAAACCCAAACAAAGAATCAGTACTCCATGTGCGAAGGTAAAGCTTTCAACGGGTATAACGTTAATAACGGTTATGGATAAAAGGGTAAAACCTGGGCTAGTATAGTATTATAATATCTGTGACCTGGGTTTAACTCAAAAAAGAGCTAAATACTTATTATGCTTGATTTGGACCTACTCCTGTATTGATATGGGGTAATGGTACTTCTTTCAACAAGTTGAGAGTTCGTTCAAGAAGTTCTTGAGTGCTAACCTGCCGTAAGTTTAAGGTAGAATAAGACGATTTTTTTTTTATGAATATAAGTTACTAGCAGTATTCTTACTACCCTTTGTCCTATTACTCGTTTTCCCGTAAGAATGAAGCATTTTCCCGCGGTAAAAAGTAGCCTATGTTCATCAGGAATAATGTGGGCTTCAATGGTAAAAGAATTTTTCGAATCGGTCCAGTAGTTTCGGAGCCTAATACAAACAAACAATCAAATCTTTCCTCTTTATAAAATTATTAGTATAGAAATGGGTCAACGGTGCTTTTTCCTTTCATCAATTATTTTAAAGTTTGTAGACAGCTCATTAAAAATATTTAATGAATGCGGAACGTTATATAACTGGATTCTGAGAGCGAGAGAATAGATAGTGCACCTGTGTTTGCCCACACACTTGTGCACTATAATATATCTTGCGCACATGGCTAGTTTCCGTTCACACTGGCCGCCGTTGACGAAATTCGGAGGACATCATCATCGTAATGTAACTGTTATATATTAGTATTATTTATACATAACATACTGATGTGCCTACCCTTTTAAATCATGTTTCCGTGCCGGAAAACGGAGCAAATAATTAAAACATTAATTCCCCAACCCTATTAGCAAAACTAATTGGTTGCGGTTACTCGTTACAGATTTTACTGGAAAACCTGTTATTTTCACAACCAATATTTGGTTATAATCCGTAATTTAAATTTTTAGCATCACTCATTTACTTGAATTATCGTACATATTGTTGATGTTTTTTTGTTGTTGTGTGTGATTGGGAAAATAATAACGGAAATTTTAGATCAAATCACAAACTTATGTCACATGTTAGACTAATTTATTCTTGTTCGTGTATAATAAAGAATTTTTGTATTGTTTTGTTTAGTCATTGTCATTCTTCGTAGCAGCTATTATTTTTCTCTGGTGGTAGAGTCCGATATTTTTTCTTGTTTATTTCTTTAAAACTTCATTGCACTAAGGTACTTTTTTTCTTTCCGATCAAAATCACATGCTTTTACAGGGGGGACAATGTTTGAAACGATTAGAAAAATTTATCGGGCTTCCGCAAGGATCGATGCGAGGTCCTTTCCTGATTATATTGTTTGTTTATGACTTGTCATTTAAACTGATTCCGAGCGTGTTGTTTACTACTGTAGAGTAAGTTTGTATAACCAACCACGTAGCTGTTTCCAATGTTTAGAGGTGTGAATAAATCTGGAACGTATCGGAACATTCGGAACTACCGGAGAATCCGTGTGTTTGGCATGAGTCACATTGTTTTGCATTCTCCAATAGTGTTGGGAAGCAAACACCAAACTGACTGCAATAACAATGCATAATTCGCTAGTTTCATCACCGACCTTTAGTAACCTACAGGTGATGGTTCTTTGATACTAGTACATCAAGATGATGTACCTAATTATGGTGAGAATATAAAGAGCAGGTATTCCGGTTCGGACTTGTCGGTGCGGGTCGGTACGGATTCGGATCGGTGCAGGATACGCTACATAAAGAAACAGCTAATTTTGTCTTTATTTACCATCACCCTACTACAAACGTTCTATCTAGCCCGTACGACCCTATCCAGGCAGTCGTAGGCCAGCAGAGGCCGTATTTTTGTGATTTTTAAAATCATCTCTGTAGGGGCTCGTCGAAGGTGTAAGACTTCAACTAGGGCTGGTCAGGAATGATATCCAAGTAAAAACACTTCAGAACACTTCAAATCGGTATATTCAACCGTATACACACAACTACGTTCTTAATACAAAAAGTCACTGCACTGCACTTAACAATTCACTTTCGTTATTTTCCTTAAGACTTGTTCACTGTTTGATCGCTTAGAACTGAATGAATAATCTGCCAAAAGGCTCGGTTTATATACCTATTTCTATCCTTTCTGGATAATTCTACGCGTTTCCGGAAGCTATAGGTACCTATCTCTTTCTTTATTCTAGAAAATTTTTCTGTCCTTGTCTTTCTTTTCGATTCGTTCGAGAAATTAATTGTCTATAGATACATAAGTAGGTAGGTATAAGCGAGCCGGACGCTAGCAACTATTACCTATTCTGTTTACCTAAAAATAATGTTCGATTTTGAACTCTATTTCAAAACAAAACTTCAAGAAATTTCCTAGCTATAATGAAGATATTGTCCTACACAATTTTGAGCCTTATTCCTTCGGCATAATGTCGTCGTTGCTAACATTCTCCCCCCCAGTGCGCGCTCCAACAAGCACTCCATCTAACTGAAGCGACGACGTATTGGGTACAATGACGATGAGGCGAGAAGTAGGTCTCTTCATGATACCACCCTTTGTTCGTACATCGACGATACGCGTTCGACCATCAGGACCCGGGTATGTTTGTTCTATGACTCCTCTTGGCCAAGTGTTTCGTGGAAGAGAAGAGTCTGCTACCAAAACTGTGTCTCCTATTTGAATATTCGTTATTCTTCGGTTTTTTATCTTACGAGGCATCAGTGTCGGCAGATACTCTTTTAACCACCTCTTCCAAAAGTGGTCAGCCAATCTTTGTGCTGTCTTCCAATTAGGACGGCCGACGAGGTTTACGTCATCGGATTCTCCGAAAATTGCAGCTCCGTTAGAGCGGCCAATCAAAAAATGATTTGGAGTTAAACTCTCTTCTTCTCCCGGTTCAGCGCTGAGATGAGTAAGTGGCCGAGAATTTACTGTGTGCTCTACTTCTGTTAATAAAGTAGATAGCACCTCCTCTGGTGGGTTTCTTTCATTCAGGACCGCAGCGAGAGCAGTTTTCACTGACCGCACTAGTCTTTCCCATGCTCCTCCCATATTAGGTGCACCTGGTGGAATAAATTTCCACTTGAATCCTCCATTTTCAGCAGCCTCAATGAGGTCTTGATTTCGGAGTTTCTTGGCCTCTTCCTTGAGTTCTCGTTTCGCTCCAACAAAATTAGTGCCATTGTCAGAAAACAGTATCTTCGGGCTTCCTCTTCTCGATGAGAACCTTTTCAGCGCCATTATCATAGAATTCGTGCTAAGGGATGCAGCCAGTTCGATGTGAATTGCCCTTGTTGTGAGGCACGTAAAAAGTACACCCCAACGCTTTTCTTTTCTTCTGCCAATAGTTACATATATCGGCCCAAAGTAATCAACACCAGTACATGTAAATGGTGGCTGATGATGTGCGAGACGTTCTTGAGGTAAGTCCCCTAGTGGTGGCATTTCTGGTTTTTGTCTTCTGATTTTGCACAGCTGGCATTGATGAGCAACTTGTCGTACTGCGTCGCGTAGGGATAGTATCCAAAATCTCTGTCGTAGTTCATTAATTACGGTGGCGTGGTTTCCATGGTGTAGATTTTTATGATAATGTTCAATTATTAGCTGTGACACACGGTTTTTTCCATCCAGGATTGGTAATTTAGGATTTTCTTCGAAGTCCCGAAGCTTCGCTGTTCTAGTATTGAGACGCAATATATTTTCTTCATCGAGCGTCACATCTATTTTCTTAAGTCGGCTTGAAATTTCAAGTTGTTTGTTTTTATTCAGATTTTCTATTTCATTCTTGAATGATTCTTGCTGGCTGTAACGAATGAGAGCTAATTCAGCTTTCCTCAAATGTTCATTTTCGATAGGTAGCCAGTTTCCTCGGTCCCGTTTTTTAGACGGTGTTTCTTGACTCGTTGATTTTCGGCGGCATAAGTCCATGAACATGTATATTCTTGCCGTAGCTCGAAGAAGGCGCATCCAGCTACTGAATCTGCAGGGATCAGGCAGACTCGGCGAAATGGCGATTCTTGTTCCGGCACAGGTAACCTTTTTCATTTCGCCATGGTCAAGTTCTCGTATTTCCTCTTTTCCAATATCCTTGACTGGCCAAGTAGATTCGGATTGATATAAAAATGCGGGCCCATTAAACCATCTTGCTTTGCTGTCGAAGTCTTTCGGGACGTTTCTGGTAGCGTCATCTGCTGGGTTTTCTTTAGTTGGAACCCATTTCCATTCATCTGGCTTGGTGATTTCTTCAATAGCTGCAAGACGGTGAGCGACAAATGTTTTAAATCGTCGTGGGTCGGCTTTCATCCAGTGCAATACAGTGGTTGAGTCAGACCAGAAAGTTCTAGATGTGATCTCAAGGTCTGATTCCTTGCAGATAGTGGCGGCCAACCTCGCTCCTAGTAGTGCTGCCTGTAATTCTAACCGTGGAATTGAAGTTATCTTAACAGGAGCTACCCTGGCTTTTCCTGCCATCAGTATGACCTGGATTTTCTCGTTGCTATCTGTAGTTCTCCAATAGACTGCAGCAGCATAGGCAGTTTCACTAGCATCGACGAAGGTGTGCAGCTCTCCTACTTTCGAAGATGGTGCTAGACATCTAGGAATCTTCAGTTTATGAAGCTTCTTTAAATCTTTTACGTACTGCTGCCACACGGTATTTTGCTCTTCGTTGATCATTTCGTCCCACTTCACTCCAGTTCTCCATAGATCCTGGATAAGTTTCTTGCCTTTAATAAGTGCTGGAGCTACAAGTCCCATTGGGTCGAAAGTTGACATGACAGCACTAGTAACTTCTCTTTTGGTTGGGGCACGTTTTCCTTCAGAAACTTCTGATGGTGTTTTCCTCAAGCCAATGTTAAAAGCTATTTTATCTTCTTGGACGATCCATCTCATTCCCAGAGTTTTCTCTTCTTCACCAAGCTGTTTCTCTTTTGGTGCTTCTTCAGTTCTTACATTGTCCAGAGCTTCTTTGGCGTTGCTTGCCCACTGACGTAGTTCAAATCCTGCTTCTTTGTGGATCATATTTACTGCTTCCGCTGTTTTTGACGCCTCTTCAATACTCTCGAAACTCTGTAAATAATCATCCATATAATGGTTACGGATGATTGCTCTTGCTGCTTCTGGATGTGTCTTCTCATATTTCAGTGCGTTGAGGTTTTTCACAAAAATAGCTGTAGCTGGTGAAGACGCGGCACCAAATATTACAGAGGTCATTCGAAATTCTTCTGGCTTCCGATTTAGGTCGTCTCCTCGCCATAGATATCTTAAGCTGTCACGATCTTCTTCTCTAATTCGTATCTGGAGGAACATTTCCTTAATGTCAGCGACCACTGCCACAGGTCCTTCCCTAAATCGTAAAAGAACACCAAATAAAGACTGGAGTAGGTCCGGTCCTGGCAGTAGCGCGTCGTTCAGGCTTTTGCCGTTAAATCGTGCAGCAGCGTCAAATACGATGCGGGTCTTTTTCTTGATGGGATGAACGACAGCAAAGTGGGGCAAGTAAAATGTTCGTCCCGGCGTTAATTTAGCTGGAGCTTTCTCGGCATAGCCACTGGTTACCAAATGTTCCAACTGTTTCTTGTAATCTTCTTTGAGCGTTGCGTCTTTACTCAGTTTTTTCTCGATGCCAAGAAGTCGGTTAAAGGCTTGGTCATAATTGTTTGGCAACGTCTCGTTATCGGTCTTCCAAAGCAGACCAGATTCATATCTGCCGTCGGGTCTTTTCTTCGTGGTTTCATTAAGCAGGGCTAAGGCACGTCCATCAGCGTCATTACTGGGTCTTCGTTCCTGGATTCCAATAGAGTCCAAGTCGAAATATCGCTTTATCATGTCTGCAATTTCTTCATCATTATCTTTCATGCGGCAATGATTCACGAAATTCACGGGGGTCGTTATTCCAGAATGAAAGCCGTGGAGTACCCATCCCAGGCTCGTGAGTGATGCGACAGGTTCGTTTCGTTTTCCCTTCTGGATTTTTCTTGATACGATGAGATCCCAGTTATCTTGCCCAATCAGCAGCGCTGGTTTATTTGCTTCATAGAGGAGCTTTTCTTTCAAGTTTTTCAAATGACTGCACTTTTCAATAGTGTCCACATCGATGCACTGAGGTGCCAGTTTTAAGTCTTCTATGGTGCGCACCCCTTTCAGCATTCGTTTATCCGTCCTAAATGCTCCTTTTATTTTGAGATTCATTTTCTCGGAGTCTTTCGTTTCTATATTCTTTCCACCGACAGTTTCTATTATGAGCGGTTCTGCTATTCCGGTAGCTCCGATACGACGGGCAACATCTTTATCAATCAACGACACTGTAGAACCTTCATCTAATAGTGCCAAAATTCGCGTAGTCCCCTTCGGTCCGTAAATATCTACAGGAATCATCTTCAGGTAGACGCTTGCTGTTTTGCCCATCGCATAAACGGATGTCATGACGTTTGCAACTTCTTTATTTTCCGTCGTTGGCTGAGTTACAGTCGACGTCTCACTAGGCTTGTCTGGTTGCGTTGACGGTGCTGGTTCTCGACGAGATAGCTCCGAGTGCAACATATTGTGATGAGGTCGCTTGCATCTCTTGCACGGCTGTCCTTTGCAATTTGATATCATGTGTCTTCGACGGAGACACATGAAGCATAGCCGATATTTCTTCGCGATCTCCCATCTTTCGTTTGTTGAAGCTTCTTTGAATTTTTTGCATTCTGTGAGCCAATGGTCTTTTTCACAATGGACACAGAACTTTTTCGTTTTCTCAAGCACCGTTTCTTCTTGATCTGTTGCAACATTCACTTGGTGACGTGGGTGTCTTTTCTTGCTAGATTCTGGAGGAGCGTAAGCGGCACACAAGGATGCTTCTTGATTCAAGAAGTTCTTGATCTTTATCAATTCAGGTTCTTCACCGCTGCGTGCTTTGAAGTCGAACCATCGAATTCGGTACAACGACGTCAATTTTTCAATTATTTTCTTGCTCGTTTCTGGCGAATGCAAGTATTCTGCCTTGTTCAGTGCGCTAATCGTCGTAACTGCGTTATTTATGTGGCTTGCAAAGACACATATTTCTCTCGGCGTCTCGCCAACTCGTGGCAGGTCTTTAATTTTCTCAATTTCAGCGAGTGCGATTTGTTCAGGTCTTCCGAATCTTTGTTCTAGGGCATCCACAACATCGCCAGGGTTAGAGGCCACAAACAAAAGACTTCTGACGACTTCCCTGGCTGTCCCTTTGATGGAATTTCTAAGGCGAGCCATATTCTGTACGTCGCTGTGCTGGGCCACGCTGTCTAAATATGCTCTCTTGAATGGTAGCCACTCTTCATAATCTCCATAGAAGTTTGGAAGATCCCACACTTTTGTAGACTGTCCTGATCTAGTGGCACTTATGATGGCGTCGGCGAGTCTACTTATTTCACAATCATGAACCGGTTTGTCCTCACATAGTGGCACTGGTTTATTCTTGGCAGGTGGCATCGGATTGTTCTCAATTTGTGGGTTATTGTATGGATTTTCAGTAAACTTGGTCGATTGTTCGACCCATCGTTCCACCTGTATCGATCTTTCTTCGTCGAACTCATCATCTTCTGATTGAAGTTCTGATGGACACTGGGACCCAGTGACACTCATACGGGCCAAATTCGCGGCGATTGTAGCTGCTTTTTCTTCAGCTTTTACAATAGCAGCTTCAGCATCGGCAGCTTTAGCTTCAGCTCTGGCGGCAGCGACGGCGGCTTTAGCTTTAGCTTTGGCAGCGGCAGTGGCAGCTGCAGCTTTAGCTTCGGCAGCTTCGGCTTCGGCTTCGGCAGCGGCAGCTTTAGCTTCAGCGGCGAATTTAGCTTTGGCTGCTGCGGCTTCAGCTCTAGCTGTAGCAATCTTCGCTTTAGCCTCCTCAAGTTCTTTTTCTTCTAGTTCCCGAAGAGCAGATGACTGAGACCTCCTTGAGGATTTCATCGACCTTGGAGCAGGAACAAAGAATGCAGAAGAAGCTGACGGTGGAATCTTAGCAGATCCTCCAATGTTCTTCGGCTTTACATCAGCAGTTGCAGGACAAAACGATTCCAAAGAAACAAACGGTGGAACATCTTGTTTTGCTCCAATATTCTTTGTTTTTGCACGTGCTGACCTCCTTAGTTGCCCTGGCAGCATTGCGGGGCTTTCGAATGCTTCCGCTGTCCCAGACGGTACAACTGTGCAAGGAGTTCCAATGGACAACGGAGCGGCGGTGCTCATGTCAGCCAGCATGTTCAAAGACGAAGTTGAACTGTATTCGGCTCCCGTCTTCCCGGGGCAGATCGGTGATCTGGAGCGTACAATAGGCATTACGCGAAATCACTTCCTAATCCGGCTCGAAGGACCAAAAACTGTAGGGGCTCGTCGAAGGTGTAAGACTTCAACTAGGGCTGGTCAGGAATGATATCCAAGTAAAAACACTTCAGAACACTTCAAATCGGTATATTCAACCGTATACACACAACTACGTTCTTAATACAAAAAGTCACTGCACTGCACTTAACAATTCACTTTCGTTATTTTCCTTAAGACTTGTTCACTGTTTGATCGCTTAGAACTGAATGAATAATCTGCCAAAAGGCTCGGTTTATATACCTATTTCTATCCTTTCTGGATAATTCTACGCGTTTCCGGAAGCTATAGGTACCTATCTCTTTCTTTATTCTAGAAAATTTTTCTGTCCTTGTCTTTCTTTTCGATTCGTTCGAGAAATTAATTGTCTATAGATACATAAGTAGGTAGGTATAAGCGAGCCGGACGCTAGCAACTATTACCTATTCTGTTTACCTAAAAATAATGTTCGATTTTGAACTCTATTTCAAAACAAAACTTCAAGAAATTTCCTAGCTATAATGAAGATATTGTCCTACACAATTTTGAGCCTTATTCCTTCGGCATAATGTCGTCGTTGCTAACAATCTCAGACTTAGAAAATAGTGTTTAAAATTCTGAAAAAAAAGATATATATTACTACTACGAACTACGAACTTCACTCGATAGAAAAAAATCCCAAAGTTACCCCTTTTTCTAATGTTTTTTCAATACGACAAGCTAACTACTGCTATCACACTTTTTTTGCACTCAACTAAAGACACTTCATATTTCTAAACAAATTCACAGCGAGTACACTTGATAAAATGATTTTCTTAATCACCATGTTTAAATAACTACAAAAAAACACGAGCGCAGCGGCGGTGCGGCGGCTTGGCAGGCGCGCGTTTTCCCTTACGCCTACTGCTGCAGGAATACCTGGCCTTAATTTGACTTCTTGATGCTATGAAAATGATGACTTCTTAATCTTAGTTAATTTAAATAGATTTAGTAAGTTACTAGTTACTTAAGTCTGTAAAGTTTATTATGAATAAATATTTCATATTTCAAAAAATATTTCGTTTCATAATAGGAGCATTATGAATAACTCGTTTACACATCACTAATATCTTTTTAAAAGGCAAATTCTCTCTACAATTGTTTTGATTCGAAATATTCTCGCCTCTTATTTATATGCGTTTGTAAATTCATGATTTATCAATGCACTTTAGAAACCATTTAAAATTATCGTTTTCATCATTCAAAGCCTGACTTCACTTACTGTGGGGTATCCACATTTTTGTGTTACTCCGTTCGTCCGTCCGTACTGTGCTTGACAGGTTGTCTGGTAGAGATCGGTCTTGAGCGATAAGACCGCCAATTGTTTTAGTGTTAATTGTTTCTTTTTTATTTAAAAGCAATAAAGTATTTTCTATCTATTTCGTTTTTATTAAGTTTCTAGTTCTTTTTCTTGTTGGCTTCATAAGGTGGTTCGTGACGCTCGAAAAAAATCGGGATTTTTCTAGTAAAAAGTTTAGATTACTCGTAGAACCTAGTTCTACGAGTAATCTAGCCTTTTTATAACAGATAAGAAGTTTTGCGCACATTGAAAGCCATTTGCTATGAATCTTTGCTATATGAACCTATGAATCAATTGTAGTTTTGGTTAAACGTCAATTGATTCGTAGATTGTTTTAGCATATTTTCATAGCAAATGGCTTACAAAGTGCGCAAAACTTCTTATCTGCTATCTGAATTACTTGTAGAACCTAGAAAATAGTAAAAGCCCGATTTTGTTTCGAGCGTCACGAACCACCTTAAGCTTAAATATTTGACTAGTTTTTTATATTTTAGACTTTGCATTATCGCACCATTATGGTTACCTACAGAAATGGTTTATTGTCTGCATAAAGAAAAGCTAACTAGCTAATTAAAAATAAAACAAAATCAGAAAGACACTTGATTGAGTACGATTTATTCGCGACTTCTCTCCCCTTCCTTTCGGAGTTCTTGTTTGATAGGAAACAAAACCTTTCTAGGCCTGCATAAAATAAATTATCGATGATCATGCTAAACCTACTAGTCAATCGCTGATAATGAGATCCCCGGTTCAATTCAAATCCCAGGTCGTGACAAAAGATGTAGCTGGGATTTTTCTAGCGACGACCGACTAGATGTTCTCACAGGTAGCCCCAGCTGAAAAAGTTGGCGTTGTCACACCCAGAAGACACTATGAGGGTATCACTACTGTTTGTTGCCTACTGGTATCAAAAAACCTGCTGATAAAATAACGTGACCTTTCCAATAAATTCAAACGCTAAATTAAGCTATACAAAAATGTTTCACGTATTTCGCGACATTCGGTCTAAAATCGCCTCGAATTATGAGCATTCAAGCCAAAATCAATAAGTTGGTGTTCTGATTCCTAAAATAGCCAACGCCGGTCCCCTACTATGTGTTGCTGTAATAAAGCCACTTCTACTACCGGAGTTTCCGTTTGGATGATTTTTATTTTACTCAGAACCAGCGAAATGGCCTCATAAAAAGCACTCTTGCAGGTCACGCATGCTAGAAACGTCTTCTTCTTCTTCTTTTGTATTTGGCTCTACATCATGGTTTGACACAATTCTGCCAATGTCAGTTGTCAATTGGACATTTTATGAACGATGATAAAATTAAGAGGTTGAGTTTGCACAAAAGAGGATGATTTAATCTCAATCAAGCCCATTAATTACAAAAGCAAACATAAACAACCAAAATATAGAATAAAAAGCTATTCAAAAAGCACTAAAAATAAACTATCATAAAATAAACTAGCTAGAAAGGTAAACCCATCCCTAAAGAATTGTAAATTGTGTAGCTTTGGCCGACACATGATTGACAGGTGACAGATTTGACTTTGTAAAGGAGTCAAGTCTCGTCATGACTCGGCCAACATGTAAGTGAACCATAAAAGCTCCTCTGATAATGATAACATTTCATAAGTATGATCTGTAGGCCTAGCACGGTTGTTGTTTAGGGTAGAATAGAGAAAAATTACGTCACATCGTCATCGAATGCGTAATATGTTTGAAACTCATTCCTTCAATTTCAATAATAATTTACGCAATGTATGACAATGCGATGTCATTCTTCTCTATTCTACCCTAGACAACGATCCCCGTGCTAGGCCTACTGATTGGAGTCGTAAGTGTATGGACCTACAGGGTGGATTGTTAGACGGTGCAGTCAAGCGAGATACCTTAACCGATGCAGCTACAGGCCAGGCTACTCTTATGAAACACCATATTTTTTGGAGTTTTCCCCATTCTCAGATTTCGAAATGTACTATTAGCAAAAAAAATGGCGTTAACACGATCACTTTTTTTGATGCCAATCGTTTATGATAAATACCGTCATTCACATTTGGTACAATTTTTGATAAATTCTTACACTTTTGACATTGCTCTGAAAATACAAAATAAAAATTAATTATACTCTTAAGTACTATAGTTATTATTGCTTCTCTATGGTTGCCTTCTCTCAAGGGGGAAAACTAGAACAAGAAAAATCGTTAAGGGGAATTTGTCAAGGGAGAAAACTGGAATATCCCCAATTGATCCTGTTTCTTATACTGATCAAAAACACCTAATATACCAACTGAGAAAAAGAGAGGGGTGTTACATGTTTAACGCGTCTGTCTGTGTATCTGTGTATCTGTCTCGTAGCTTCCAAACGGATGAACCGATTTTCGTTTAGTTTTTTTGTGTCATAGATAATTTTATCCCGAGTGTTCTTAGCCATGGTTCATGAAAATCTGGTGGGGGGTTATAAAATTTTTTAATTTTGTTCTTGGTTATCTGGAAAGCAATGTCAAAAGTGTTAGAATTTATCAAAAATTATACCAAATGTGAATGACGGAATTTGTCATAAATGATTGGCATCAAAAAAAGTGATCGTGTAAACGCCAATTTTTTTGCTAAGTACATTTCAAAATCTGGGTTAGGAAAAAAAAATATGGTTAGTCTCCTACGAGTAGCCTATAATATTTCGCTTATGCATACAGTGTAGCATACAGTAATAATGTCGAGCTGATTTGTAGAAGAAATTTACTATTTTACATCGTAGTAACCTCCAAGCGAATATGATCTTTAAGAATTATGACCGCAACTGTACATGAATGGTGGAAGTACATTTATTATCAAGCCAGTCCTGTCTACAATGACCCAGTAGTGAACAGTAGCGTCCGATGGACATAATTAATGTCGATCGATCGGTCCGAGGCCGGCGATAACGTTTAATAATGCTGTACTACATGATAACGTACGGTGGATAAGGATGGCGTAGACGGGCCATAAGGTGGTGTAGGTACTCTATACTTGCCAAACTCGACGTAGAATCATTTATAACGGTAAATTTATCATAATTTGAGTTTTGATCTTTCCAATATTTCGTCACAGTTTCATACGCCATGAAACTGTACAGTACAGCGTAGTACTAATTTATTTCTATTATTTTCTTTGTAATAAGCTTTTTTAATACATGTCTAAGCTATTTTTTTTCTTTCCCAGGATACAAGAACTCACGTGGTGGTAGAGATGTACGAGACGGAGAAATCATATGTCGAAGCGTTGGAGATATTAGTCAAGGTAAGGCTATAACATCTCTTTTCTTCTACCTATACTAATTCACTCATTCATTCTACATAATATTAATGATATTAATTTCATCTAAGGTTTGCTGGAAGAAAACTCTTTTCAGGGTTAAGCTCGCCTATGTACATATCCTATTATATAAGTTCATGCTATGTATTAATTGTGTACAATAAAGAATTACAGAATTACAGAATCTATTGTAAATTAATAAAAAATTGGTATACACATACTGTCATTATAACTGAAAAATAAAACGTTAAGTGCGAGTCGGACTCGCGCACTAAGGGTTCCGTTTAATTGTAAGACCTTGTTTCTTGCCAAATATTATGATTCTATACTTTATCCAACGAGCTTGTAGATTTTTCGTAAACAAACGTAATCAGCTGATTTTTAGGGTTATCACCATGAAATGACACAGGCCTAACGTAATTCCAATGATTTCACCCATAGATTCCGTTAGATTTGTTACTTTTTTCAATCTTTACTTCATAACAATGCAATATCTAGTTGTAGCAATTTACAAATCGTCATTATTTGGTCAAAAACGAAGATTCAAATGACCAGATATTTTTATCTTTTGTTAAAGTGCCAACCCTAACGAATCTTAGTTTTGACGTCATGGGATGCAAACAATTGGTATCTTTTGAACTATGCTTCCCAATTTAGGATAGCACTATGACCATACTTATTTCCTATACAGAGCAGTATTTTATTTTTAGCCGGATTATTGAAGAACGAATGGAACGTAAACTCAACACTGAGCGAGTGCTGCCAGCTGGTCTTAGCTACCCTATTGAGTGTAGTTTTAGGGCGCTTTAGGGTGTGTTCCCATTTTTTTTAGTGACGATAGATAGTCGTGCAGTTTAGACGTGGGTCGTTACGTCATTTTCAAGAAACGTAACGAAACCAGTGACTTGATCGGCGTCACCTGTTTTAAAACTAGTGATTTTTGTAACCAGTTTCTTTTATTCTGCTACTATGATTGTTTGTATAAATAACTCAACCACCAATACAGTTACTCGCGAAACGAAAATTATTGAAATCACATAACTGTTTGTTTGTAAACAGTTTAATCAATAACGTAGGACAAACAAATTAACTTTCCTTCATACTTTATTCAGGCTTAGGACTGACTGCATTAAATGTTATTGCTTTTTATAGTAATTATGATTAGTGCTAACTATAAAACTATGATTTTAATAAAATTTTGTTTACTTTAATTATAGATAAAAATTACAGTTTATTTAGGTACATTATTTGGCTATTTACATTTTTTAACATTTTTCAGTTTCATAACTGTCATTTGTTTATTTCACTTATTTTACACTATACAATAGTTTTGTTTGGAAATATACAATTTTTTAATGTTATACAGTTTTTCAGCTTTTTTGCGGTAGCGCGGTGCGAAAGAAATGAAACGCACAGGGCAGAGTACAGTAACGCATTCCAAAAATCACTACTTTGTCATTTGACTCGAAACTAGTTATTCGGTTACATGCTGCGTAGCTAGTTACTGTAACTAGTGACGTGAAATAACGCCCACGTCTAGTGCAGTTTAAAGCATCGTGGCTTGTAAACACGATGTCCCAAAACTCCACGTCAAGACGGAAACAAGTGACAGGCCAAGTCAGGGTATTTACCACAAGAAATTTAAAAAAATCTAAGTGACCTATTTGTAAAGAAAAGGTAAATATAAAAAAAAAATCGAGATCGTCTACAACCTGTGATGGTCTTTTAACCTTGTTTACTGCATTTTTTTTTTCAATTTTATTTTTAATCTGAATCCTGAGTAAATTGTTGCAATGAGAGAAAAAATATGAAGTACTTTTAGTTTTTTATTATTAAATATAAAATAATATGATATATAAATATAATTGAAATCCTTAAAATGGCTAAACAAAAAAATCTAAATATTATCATAGACCCAGGAAAAATCTAAGAAATCAATGATGCTTAGAAAATATGGTCAATGTAAAGACATAAAATTAAGAACGTCTATTTACTAATGGGCCTGGGCCTGAAACGCCTTCCTTCCAATGGAACCTCATTGACAAATAATAATCTAGCTAATCTAAATCTTCCACACTATTGATTTATGAATTGAACTCTACCAGTAAAAATCGTTTCATTTTTACATTTACAAGATTATTTCTTGGATTATGTTTTTTTTTATTTAACAATGATTTGAACAATGCTTTCTTCAAGACCGAAGGGTGAGACTTGAGAATTTTCAGCAAAACCAGTGTAAAATTACAAAAATATGTAAATCTACGTACGTAAAATTATGTGTGTAAAAGTATGAGGATAAAAAATGTAGCCACTGCTGTCACTGCACCCTGCTTGGGCATCATTGTGTCATATACTTTACCTAGATACTAATGCCACAGTATAAATAATAATATACAGTAGGCCTTTGATATCGCGGAACCTGCCGACAAGTGACGCGACCAGGTAATCAGGCCAGGGTTGTCACCATGCTAGCACAATGCTAGTGTTAAATGAAAACTTTTATATTTTATATAAATATAAGGAAACATCATCATAAATAAAACATTATGATTTTATTTTTGGTGATTTTTCAAATGCCTCGCCCCTTGCCCCCCGCACGATTGCCCTGTCTAAATGCCTTCGTCGAACAACTGTATGCAAAAGTTGGCTGTGCTTACAAATCTACAGAATTATTACAATAAAATTTGAATGAATGAACGAATGATAACATAACTTTATTTTCCCCGTTTTTCTGACAGAGTGGGTAACACTACCCACGATCGCCATTTTATTTCCTCACTTGACTTTCTTGCTTTGTTGTGGTTAGTTCAAGTAATTCTCTCCTTTTGTGCTCTCTGCTTACGTTACGTTGTTTTCGTTGAGTTTATCGTTGTTTCTTGAGTTTTTGTTATTGTTGAGTGTTACTGTTGAGTTTTTGTTGTTTGTTACGTTTGTTGTTTTGATACAATGAGCAATGAACCTGGCCCGAGTTCGTTGAAGCTCTTTGCTTCGCCCAAGAAGAAGCGTCAAAAGAAAACGCCTCTCAGTTCTGCAGAGAAGCTCACGATTATTAATATTTATAAACTGGTGGAAGAAACTTGGCCTCGAGACCAATTTCCCTATAAGCAGGAGATGGTGAAAAGGACTGCCGATACCGCTGGAGTTGGCGTCAGTACGGTGTGGAAAGTCCTGAAAGGCTATTCTACTGAGCATCGCGTTCAGTCACCAGCACCTCTACCTCCAAGAGTAGCCAAAATTGACAAACTCTTGGACTTTGAACTAAGTGCCATACGAAGAAAAGTGCATGAATTCTTCTTCAGAAATGAAATCCCCACACTAAACAAAGTGTTAAATTCGGTTAACGAAGATGATGACCTACCAAATTTCAAAAGGAGTACATTTGCAAAGCTTTTAGCAAAGCTAAAAATAAAACACCTGAAAAGATCACGTAACAGCAGTCTCATTGAAAAACATGAAATAGTAAGGTGGAGGCGCAATTATTTGCTAAAAATTGCCAAAATGAGAGAAGAAGGGCGCAAGATATATTATACAGATGAAACATGGTTAAACGAAGGTAATTTACTCTTTGTTTATTATCCTTTTTAGTAAATAATTATATTAAATATCAAACATGTAGTCGTTAAACTGAACTGAACTGAACTTTTGTATGTTATGTTAACATTGTTTCTTGTTTTTGTAGGTCATACGAAAACGAAGGTGTGGCAAGACATGACAATACAGTCAACAAGGCAGGCACACCTGGAAGGCCTTTCTACAGGACTCAAAGGGCCTTCTGGAAAAGGAAAACGCCTAATAATAGTACATATTGGTATGTTATCTGTTGTATTTTCATGAATCAGGATAATTTATTTAAACAATAGCATCAACATATCAAAGAAGTAGCACCATGGTCAAGTATGAATATGTATAGATTGAGTATTATTATTGCATCTTGTAATATCATTGATATTTTTATGGGTGGTGATTCAATAAGGTCGGTTTTCACCAATAGATAATCGGACAATTAGGCAGCTTTCAGTTAAATGTATCAAAACTTGTGTCAATAACATCAAATCAACTGTTTAAAGTTTAATATTTGTTTTTTTTTTTCTAGGAAACGAAGATGGATTTTTGAATGGTGGAAAATTAATATTCGAAAGCAAAAGTGGTGATGGAGATTATCACAAAGAAATGAACGCAGAAGTATTTGAAAAGTGGTTCAAAAAAATTATAGATTTAATTGAGCCAGAATTAGTTATAGTAATGGACAATGCTCCCTATCACTCTCGTCGCCTGGAACGAGTACCAAACATGCAATGGAAAAAAGCTGACATCCAAGATTGGTTAAATAGCAAGGGTATCTCGTTCCAGGACACTATGATAAAAAGGGAGCTTATCGATTTGATAAAACCAATAAAACATAATTACATGGCCTATGCCACTGACACATTCGCAAAAGAAAAAAATATTGAAGTCTTGCGATTGCCCCCTATCACTGTGAATTAAACCCAATAGAAATGATATGGGGGCAAGTCAAAGGCCATGTTGCAGATAAAAATAAAACATTTAAAATGCATGAATTGAAGATTTTATTAGAAGAATCTATGAATTTGATAACACCTGCAGCATGGCAAAAATGCATAGACCATGTTATACAAGAAGAGAAAAAAATGAGGGAACTGGATGGTATTACAGATAATGTAATTGATCAATTTATCATCCAGGTGTCCGGAGATACATCAAGTAGCTCAGATTCTGACAGTGATGATGATAATTGATTGTTGTCTATCAATAATGTCCCAGAAGAGAGACACATGTATACTAAAGATTGAAAATATAAAATGATGATAATTAAATTAACTAATGATAATGTCCCAGAAGAGAGACACATGTATACTAAAGAGTAAAGACATAAAATGATGATAACTAAATTAACTAATGATGCAACAATAAATTATTCCTATAATTTGCATTTATAGTCTTATTTCATCTCCTTTACCTTGTATTTCCTTTTTAAGGATAGGTAACAATAAAAAGTAGTACTGATTTCACAAGACTACCTTATTTACTTATGCCAACTATTATTCACATTAAATATCACTACCCAGAGACATCTATCAAAGCTCAAAATAGCCGCCATATGAGTATAGCTTGGTAGGTTATGTACTAATTTGTTCAATTTTAGTTAGGTATGTCATAGGTTTTATAATTATTTCTTTCTTTGCGTCAGTTAGAAATCAAATAAGACCTAAATTATGTATATCCTAAATACGCAAACGAAGCCGCAGGCAAGAGCCAACCACATTATTAAAAATGTTTTTCACCCCTGCATCAGCTGATTGAACTGTCAGTGGCTTTGTTATTGAAAATTCTACAAGCTCGATGGATAGAGTATAGGTCAAAATGAAGTAGGTAAGGTACCCTGTATAATATTTAGGTCGAGAGAGAGAATCAAAAACTATACCTACCTATTTTTATTAATAAACTACAAATTTACGGTTTTCAGATTTTTCTCGTAATGTGTGCTATGTGACCTTGCTTCTTATCAAATTTTATGATTCTGGGTACACTAGAAGTACCCTATAGGTTTTGGTCTATAGCAACAATCAAAATTTTTATTATGTGAAAAAATTACAAATTTACGGTTTTGGTATTTTTTTGCTTTACTTGTGCTTTATGACCTTGCTTCTTGCCAAATTTTATGATTATACGTCAACGGGAAGTACCCTGTGGCTTTGGTCCATGGCGAAAATCAAAACTATTTTTTTTTTTGTGAATATACTACAAAACTGTTTTCGGATTTTTCCCTTCGACGAAATAAAAGAAGCCGAAATTCGACCACATTATGGCCTCTTGCCACGTGAACCCGGCTTTAGATGGCTCTTGCATATGCACGGTTGAACATACGAGTATAGACAGACCACGGCGGGGCGCGGGGGTAAGCTAAGTAATAGGGTTTCACAATTAAAGACCTGCGGAACCCTAAACTGGGCGTTTCTTCGTTGGCCGGCCCGGCCCCGCACCGATACCAACACCGACATCGCTGGACGCATAATTCTATGAAATTGTATTGTGCTGTGTCCGGCTTCGAATTTGCACCACCCCAACTCTTTCCGCGGGTGTCGTAAGAGGCGACTAAGGGATATCCACCGGGGGCGGGCAGCGCCCCCTGCAGAACAATTCTACCACCGAACTGCGATCCCCAACCCGTGTGCCCAGCGTAGGGATTATGGGCACTACCCCGATGTGATAAAAGCCAATATGGCGCTTATCACGGGGAGGCCTGCGTCCAGTAGTGGACCAATACAGGCTGTTGAGGAGGTTGAGGTATGGTATGGCTGTCACTGTCTCATTGGCCAGGCCCGGAACCGACATGCCGGCGCCGGCGCTGGCGCTGACATGTCGTCGTTGCAGCGAGTCTCCCACTTGTGTCGGGCTGGCAACGACACAAGTACGTATGTGTTGTGCACCTACGCAAGCTTCTATACGGGCGTGCGTTCTAGGTCTCTGTGGAATTATAAAGGTGTCGTGTCGGTCAAATGAAGAATGTAGCTGGCGGTGCAGTGTCGTTGAGTACTGTCGTTGTTGGTGCCAGGCCGGGCCGGTCAATGAAGAAACCCCAATTGATAAATAAATAATGCTAGAAAATTCACACAACATCTTCCCGAATTTTGACCGTGTTGCTAGTCTCATCGGAGACTACCCAGATACGCAGGACCTATTATTATAGTGCACAAGTGTGTACGCACAGGTGCAGAGTGCACCTTGTAACGTATTCTCTCCCTCTCATAACGACCGGGGAGAGGTCAAGCGCAGGACCAACGGTTTAACGTGCTCTCCGAACCACTTGCCAGAAAAATCCAAAAAACTACTACCTATAAGCCGACCTGGGATTTGAACCCAGGACCTCATAATCAGCCGTTTTACAAGCAAACCGCTAGACCAACGAGGCAATCCCAAGGGCTTAAACCATAAATGACATGGCTGGCAGCAAGAAGCATACAAATTCCTTAGCCCATGCCCAAATAGGTAGATAGCAAGAAAAGAGAGATATAAAAATAAACCAAATTTAAAATCCATTATGAATCGTAGATCACACCGAGAAACGTTTTCCAAGATTACTTCACAAACTTACTGCCACCTTATCATCTTACGTCAGGCCTCAGCGATCGTCCATTACTCTCTGAGAAGGGTACCCGGTCTGTCAAAGTTCGAGATGTTTCCACGGAGGCTGTGGTTTTGTTAGTAAGAGGCGGCGGAAGCGATTTACACACTCGCTTAGTAGGTAATAGCAGATTATGCAATGAGGGGAAAAAGCAGTATCTTACGGAGTCAATGAATTCCCGAGCGCAATTCTTATTTTTTTACGAGCATAGAGTGTGAAAAATATGAGTAAAAGTGTGTGAATAACACAAGCTCTGCTTAGCTTGCTTAGCTATTTACTGCTGTGTGGATTGTCCAGCAATATTATTATTTTTTGTTTTTCTGTGGGCATTCAGATTTTCCGCGAGTTTCCCGCGACATCCATTTTCCATGCCTCAAATTTATTCTGAAAAACACGTCAGATTTAATTTTTAGCCTGAAATCCCGCCTTGAATGACTCAGCAATTGCATACAATATGCCCACGCGGGCTGTATGCGAATCAAGTTAATGTTGATCTAAAAAGATTCATAATTTTTTTTTCCTCTAAGTACATAAATATCCGATAACTAACCTATCCTAACGTAATAACCACGTAATGTGTAATACTACTATATTATGCCAAAATACGACACGAAATTCAAGTTCAAGCAGCTCGTCGCTCCTCCCACCACAACCATAGGACCCAACGCTCCACGAGGCACTTGGAACTTCGTCATCGAGTTATGGCGCCTCGGGTTTCAGCAGATTCTGAATAAAATACCTCTCGAGATATGCACTTTCATATTTGGTTATGAAATGTTCTTTATGCGCTTTTCAGTTTTGAAAGCGAGGCTTTTGTATTCACATGCGCGGATTTTGCTGAAAATTAAATCTGACGAAGGAATATTCAGAATAAATTTTGGCTGCCTTTTCAGTGGAGAGTGAGAGTGAGATAATCATGTAAAGGCAAAAATGTGGATTCAATTGAGTGTTTATATATTATACAAGTTTCTGCCCATGGCTTCGCACGCGTATGTTTATGGAAACGTTTAAATGAAATTATACATTGATATTAATAAAAAAATTGTAGGTACTATCCCATGGGAAGTAATTATTGGGATAAACGCCTTTGTTTTATTCTAGGCCTTAAACTACACCTATGCAAAATTTCAGTTCGATCCATTCAGTAGTTATGGCGTGAAGAAGTAACTATCATCCATCCATCCAAACATGCATCCATCCAAACATGCATCCATCCAAAACTTCCAAACTTTCGTATTTATAATATAATACTAGTGTCATTTACAGCCTATACTATTTTGAAATTACAGCAAAATACTTTTACTCCTTTTGTCTTAATTTTTATTATATTTAAATGGGTATCAATTAAACGGTCAGCAGATTAAAGCAATTTTGGGCAGCCGAAAATTGATTTTGGTTGCAGAAAAAATAAATTGAACCGCATTTGTTGGTCGGCAAAAATGATTGAATTGGTCAGCAAGTAATGTGACATTGGGCAGCCTAAAAATTTATGTCACAGTAAATTAAATAGGTATTTCGGTAATTTTAATGGGTATGGTGGGTATCATGTAAATAAATGTGGGGACGAAACGTGGGGACGAGCGGGAATAACCCATAAAGTTTGTCTAATTTTATTTCGTGTATTTTTTTCTAATAAGGCTATAAATTATTTTTTGCTTGAAAACGGTGACTTTGCTGCTCAGAAACATTGAGCTAAATCGGGTTTTTGAAAAAAGTAATTTGAAATCGGAACAATGCAACCTTCACAGAAAAAAATTTTTCGTCCGTTTGTGGTTTGAAAGAGGTTTGTAGCCATTTTACCCTCCAAGGTTGTTGACCAAAATGAGTTTCTGACATTCGACCTCTTTTATAAATAACAAAATATTTTCTCGCTAGTCGTGGTGAAAAATTGTGTGTTTAACTCTAAGGCAAATATTTTCCGTTTCGTGCCTTTGAATCCCTCGCTACCTCAGAAGTCTACTTTAGAGCCACTCGCTACGCTCGTGACTCTATTTTAGACTGCTTCGCTTGCTCGGGAATTAATATCGGCACGCTCGACAAAAAATCGTTTTGCCCACTTGTTGAACAAATATCTATGTGTCTTCTATCCAAATATACAACTTTTATTGTGCGCTGTGATATAGAAAAATAATGTTATTGCCAAAATCTTCAAACCCTTTTAGATTTTCGAGAAAGTTCTCACTGTGCGGAAATTCTCATACATTTCAGCTTCCAAATTCAATCTCATTACAGCTCTTAGTATATTTTGAAAAGGAGGCCCGCGCAATGCGGTTTTATTCGAAATTCGAACTAACCTCTGTGCAGAGTAATATGAAAAAATTTTTTGTTTACGAAACATAAAATATAGGTAGTTATTCTGTGGCGAAACAGAGTGAGAACATATTTCATGCGTTTTATTGCTGATCCAAAGATTTAATTGCAACAATCAATCAATTAGTTAAGTCAAGAAAGTTTCTATGATGACAAAATTCAAATGTTAAATGAGATTACCGAAAGTTTGACTACGGAACGAACATCTCGGTACCAATTATCCATGAAAACCTAAGAAGGACGTTTGTCCATACCATAGAGTTATTATAGTACAAGGTCCATTCCATAGCCCCTGTCTTCAGCTTGCACCCGGATCTGGTAGCATAGGAAATTTACGCGAAATAACGCATAATCCTCATATTCCTAAAACGCTGTAGGACGATTACTACTAACGTGTTTTGAATATTGCAGAAATACCTCCAGCCGCTAAAAAGTCCAGAGAACTCCGGTCTTCTCGACGCGTTCGTGGTAGACGAGATATTCTACCAGGTGCCTGAGATCCTGAACGTGCACCAAGTGTTTCTGGAACAGCTCAGGAGGAGGCTCGAGCAATGGGACCTGCAGCAGAAAGTCGGAGACGTGTTCTTAGAAATAGTAAGTCAACAAATTACAGAAGAGGTAAAATTTGTAAGAGTATATAGTGGGAGCTTGCATGTGATCGTACCGAGAAAGATTTGTGGGGTGACCCTTGCCCATCAGTGGGACGAATCGAGCTGATAAATAAACATACTGTGTAAATATTACTGAAATAATCCCGCGGGGCTGTGCCGCTGATTTTGGTGTGTAGACTCCATTAAGCTTACATCTTCGTTCAAGGTTCAAAATTATCTTCCAGTTTACAAAACCCACCGTGATGGAAACATATATGTCCTTCATCAACAACCTGAAGAAAGCGAAGGAGACCATAAAGACTGCAGCTGCCTCGCGACCTGCCTTCGCGAAGTTCCTGGACGCTATGGCGAGAGACCATAAGGGCAAGCTGTCCTTGGATAATCTGCTAATCAAGCCGGTGCAGAAATTCCCGAGCTATAAGTTGCTGATACAGAGGCTCATCAAACATACAGGTTAGTTCCAAAGAATCATCGCAGATATCAAAAATTTCTGCGATCACCGAGCCAGCAAAATTCTTCTCTCCACTCTCTCCAAAGCCTCTTTAAGACAAAGACGCGGCTTGCGGTAGGGCCAGTTGTACTTATTCGTTTACAAAATTGCACTGGCTGCCACTGCACGCCGCGTCTTTCTGGAAGAGGCTTAATGGATACATGCAAGTCAGAAGTCAGATGTAAATTTTAAAACATTTATTAAAAAACGATTAATTGTTAAGAGTTTATTATAAACTAGACGAAGCTTTTGCTGACACAAAAAATTTCAACATTGATGATTGACATTTAATCTGGCATTAACGTTTTAATTTAATTTTAATTTACACTTGACATATTTGACAATGCTATTGCAGCTCTCATATATTATTTTCTGTTGTCTATCTATTTATTTGTACGTATTTGACTTGACCTAGTGTTCCTTGTGATGCTATGGTATAATAAATAAATTGAAATTGAAATTGAATTGAAGTCCATCATCAACAACCTTGAGAAAGCGAAGGAGCAGCCGGCTTTATGGACATAACGACTGCGGCTACCTACCGACCTGCCTTCGCGAAGTTCCAGGACGCTATGACGATAGAGCAAGCTGCTCTTGGATAATCTGCTGATCAAGCCGATGCAGAATCTTCCCAGCTTATACCGTGTTGTGTAGAGAGCTTCTTGATTGTGTTAATCAATTCCTCTCTTCTATTCTGTATGCTACGGAATAGGTGTAGCTAATACGCAGAAAGGCTTTTATGTTTCTAAATTTTTGTGAATAGAAATAAGATTTAGTTTTTAAAGATTATCTTTGTTATGTCACACAACTATGAAAAATAGTGTTAGGTGTTTCTGATGCATTGCACAGATTGCACAGCACTGAATATTTAAAATATTCAGCTCAGCACCGATTGTGTGCTACTTTTGGTACAAAAATCTGTCAACCAAAGCCAACCAAAAAGACTTGTCAGAATTGTAGATCCTCATTTAGATTCATTTTCTCATTCGTAGATTGCTCAGTAGATGTATTTAGATTTAAGTAAATGGTAATAGAATCATGCAATCGTCTCCTTGCGGCAGAAAATCCAATCAGTTTTCCATTTCCTTCAAGTTTGAAGTGGCATTGGCGAGATGGATTTGAAATTGCTGTGACGCAGTAAGCTGGGAGCCCTGTAGTATGACGCAACAAATCTACTGAACTTGAACTAAAATGACCAACTTTTACCTGAATTTATTTTAATTTGAATTGAACATAGGTTTGGAGCTCTTTTGCTGTGGATACTTTGGTTGCTGTGAGAGATTCAA
Source organism: Eupithecia subumbrata (assembly GCA_949316285.1). Lineage (NCBI taxonomy): Eukaryota > Metazoa > Arthropoda > Insecta > Lepidoptera > Geometridae > Eupithecia > Eupithecia subumbrata. The sequence goes on from OX438632.1 coordinate 5,623,642, forward strand.
ATTAATCGCTTCAAATCTGACATTGATAAGCTACTAGCTTCTGCCCGCGACTTTGCACGCGTATTTTGGGTATAAAAAGGAGCTTATTATCTAAGTAAGGCTTTTCTCTAAACGTTAGCAAAATTTTTGCCATCCTGATCTTTTCAGTAGTTTTGGCAAAAAAAAAAACAGTTTTCACAATCTTTCGGCTTTGTAATATTAGTAGGAAGGAAGTTAGACCTGTTGATAGGAGTTTTATTCGTCATTATGTAGGGATGTTTTAAATTTTGTTTTGTTTGTGTTATTTTGTCTTGTACTTATGTCTAATGAAATAATCCTTAACCATATTAGGACTCTCCAATGGAGACCCTTAAATGATTTAAGATTGTTTGTGTATCATCTGGTTATTCGTGCACTGATTATCTCTATTAAACAATCAATGATCAAATCTCTGGTAAAGGTCAATTTACAAGAGTAAGAACTGTTGGTAATCAGCGGTTGTGTACTCTAACCCGCGTATTAAACCACCTACCTATAACTATTAGGGATGCAATAGGTAAACAAAAATATGAACTAACACACTTTTTCTCTACAGAACAAATCCACCCAGACCACAAGCTCCTTCTAGAAGCGCAAAAGGAGATCCACGAACTTCTAGAACTAATCAACTGCACAGAACGAGAGAGTCTCGAAATAGAACAACAACAGCAGACGTTACGAGAGCTGGAGCAGATGATCGAGGGACTGTCAAACCTGGCGATATCAGACAGGACCTTCTTACGGCATGAGACGGTGTCGATGCCGTCGGCGCAGGGCGCTGTGAAGGAAAGGGCGCTGTTTTTGTTCAATGATTCCTTGCTGATTACGAGTGTGAAGAGAAGAACGGGGACGATAAAGAAGCCTACTCCGTAAGTAATTTTGATAATTAAATCTTTCCAATTTTTATAGAGGATGGTCTTTTCAACTTTAATGGAGAAGACTAGAAGACTTCTAAAGATAGGGATGACATGCTTTGGGACAGCGTTTGGCTAGGTGTAGGTTGAAATATGTTAGGGCAGCAGCAAAAAAAATTTTTTGGTAGTTTCTGATGCAAATGAATTTACGAATGCAATAATTTGCACGGCAGCTATATTTCCCTGAAGCACTTGCACAAAAAGCTCTCTGTACATAAACCTAACTTCCTATTTCACAGCAAATAGTTGAAACTCAAACAGAATTGTATCACGAATTTCGAGAAACATAATTCCGAGTTGCAACGTTGTTGAATAGAGTTATTTAAGTATAGTGCTATACAGGGTGCAGCAAAATCTAACGACCAAACATTCAGGGGTGGTTCAGAATCGGTCATAAAGCAGTTTTCGAAATAATAAATAAAAACAAAATGACCACCAGACAAGGCAATTACTGATAAATGTCCTTATTGCCATTAAAAATAATCTTCAGTGGCCTACGTACCACCTCACATTTCCTCTAAACGCATAGCACCTTCGTCGCGGGTCATTGACCGCGGCGGTCAACGACCCAGGACATCATCTGAGCGGCGACGCGCCGTAGATGCGGTAGGTAGGTACCACAATTGCATTTTTACTCGGTTCTATGCCAATAAGCACATGCATAAGCCATTGCCTAGTCTAGTGATAGTCTAGTGCATTTTTATTTATTTTTTCGTAAACTAAAAGTCAGTATTTTTTAAATATTCTTTTTAGCATCGATCACAAGTTATGTCCTTAATTTTTGTTACACCCTTTATAGTTGGCTGTTTAAATAGAGTTTCTAGGACGGCCCTATTTTCCTTTGACGTCGTGGTCGTGTACTGTACAAATAGCTAGAATTTCTAGAACTACCCTCCCTTTCCTTTAACAACGACGTAGCTGCAAACTGCAATATATAGGGCTTCATTCCGTGGTACCGCCACTTGAAGGTTATGCAAGATGGCCTCTTTTGAAACTATGATTTAACTAAAGAGTTTCTAAAAAAAAAAGGCGATTTAATGCTTTATATTGGGTGACCTTAAAAAGTTATTTCAAATTTTGCTAAGTTGACAGATTTTAAAGCATAAACATTAAATACAAATCTCAATCAAACCAGAGACTAATTATCATCATCAAACCAGAGACTAACTTTCAATGATAAATTTCTCGGCGGTAATGTGTCCATTGGTCTTATCCATCGGTCAATCTATAGTATCTCTAGTCTACCATGGTCCGGTTTACAACATTAACATGCAAAATGAGAAATTATCAGAAAAATAAAAATAAGCTTAAGTTAAACAAATCTAAAACAACAAACATAACTTTTTGGTTATAATTATAATTATTATTGTATAGTTAAGAGCTACAGTAGGAGTGCAAGTGGGTTTAAGACAATCGTAGATTATGGACAAAATATCTCTGAATAACCAAACTTATAATTTTTTTCTCAACTTCTTTTGAAAACTGTAAAAATCCGCTCTTGCTTTCTATACTACCCCGCGATGAAATATTAAGATATTTAGGCCATTTGTTCACCGCCGCCATCCCTTGGACCTCACCGAGAACGTAGCGATTGACGCATTTACTATAGCCGCCTGTCCACTGCACACCCGTCACGTCACCGTCACCGCCGCCTCCGAAGAAAAATAATACAGAAATAATCTCGTTTTCGATGATGACATCCCGGTGAAGTGTTCTTACACAAAATGTCTCACAAAAAGTAGGATCCTTAAATGTCTTATAGAGGTTTTGGACCATGGTGTCCGCTGAACTGACAGTTTGTAGATTCACTAGGTACTCACATAATAGACTTGAAGGTTAAACAAAGTTTGACCATAATTACACGAGTCGCTGCATCCGAAGGATATCATCGTACAAATAGTACTTCGTCTCAAATCAAATCAAATCAAAAACTCTTTATTTCCATAAATACAATAAATGTACACTTAGAAAAGGTCAAATCATAAAACTAAACACTGACACGGAAATAAAGTGATATTTTCGATTTCTGTCGCTTCGGTATGTAGACTAAAGTAAAGAAGCGACGAAGAAACCTTTAGCCTGTTAGTTGTTATTTTTCGAGCTGGAGCAAACCTCGTCCCAAGCTTTTTTATCCTCTAGATAATCAGATATTGTGTAGTAAGCCTTTTTACAAAGGATATGTTTGACAATTTGTTTGAATTTATTTATTGATAATTTTTGCAACTCACTTGGAGTTTTGTTGTACAAGCGTATACATTGTCCTTTTAAAGATACATTTATCTAGTGTAGCCTAGTTGTGGGCACATTGAGTTTATCCTTCTAGTATTTATATTATGTATGTCGCTATTTTTAGGGTCTGATAACCTGAATTCTGTTAAGCGAATTGTTCGGCTTCAATTCTGATTCCTAGAATTTAATTCCAATATTGTAGGTGGAATGGATGCGATCCTATCAAGCATTCTGCGAATCGTAAATTGCAATCGGAATATTTTTAAATTCAATGCTGGAATTGCAACTAGGTCAATCGATAATGTACCTTACTACCGTTACCTACAAACAATTTATAAGCCGAAGGTTCTAGATTCTCTAACCTACTATTACTTTAGTAGACCACACAACTGATGGATCTCTGTAGAACCTTGTCACAATAAGAAAACAAACGCAGTAACAAACGCCACTTTTGGCATTTGTTACTGTAACATGGTTCTACAGCGATCCACCAGTTGTGTGGTCTCTATGAAGAGTGACTTCGCGAGCGCAATTTTTTTTTTTTGACAATGTATTTACTTTATTCTAAAATTATATAACGGGATATTTATATTTATATATTTTTTTACTACCATGTTTTTTGTAATTCCTGCTCACTGTTAGCGAGACAGTTAGCTTAATGAATCGCTCGAAGTCAGAGTTTATGCCGTTGTGAAGATTTTCGGCCGAAGACAACGCCAAAACTACTGAATGAATCGGTTTGAAATTTTGCACACAAAGCATGGACTGAAGTAAATTCCTTTAGCCCTGAAAAAAACAACTACAACTTTGTCAGGTCAACTGAAACATGTGTACCTACGGTTTAATAAATACTGAATCCTGAATAAACGAAAACCGTTTTCCGCCTTGTAAACCCATGCTAGACGCTTCGAACTGATTCAAATTGAGTGTTTTTTTAACAATACAGTACATATCTGTTAGGGAACATAACTGGCAAGTTTAATTTAAAGGACATTTTCGTTGTTTTCAGGACATATCAGACTGGCATAGCGAGTCAGATGGAAGGCAACAAGTACAAACTGCTTATGAGGCTATCGTTGGCAGATCTCGATATTATAAAAGGTATTCTGTCATAAAACTTCTAAATAAATAATATATAAATTAATAATGCTGGACAATCCACACTGCATCGTCTAAAACATAATGGTTATTAACAATTAAGTCATGACGACCTCCGTGGCGCAGCGGGCTAAGGTCCACCTGCGACGCAGGAGGTTGCGGGTTCGATTCCCACCTCGGAACTTTGTGTACGATCTGCAGAAATTTGTTCCGTTGGTCTGGGTGTTTTCTATATATAATAAAAAAATATCTATGTAGTGTATTGTATTAAGTATTTCAGTTATCTAGTACCCATAACACAAGCTCTGCTTTGCCTGGGGGCTAGATAATGCTGTGTGAATTGTCCAGCATTATTTATTTATTTACAACGGAATATTTATCATGTTTTGAGTTTTGAGCTTTCGAATATTTCGACACAGTTTCCAATTATTCCGTGATCATGAAACTGTGCCGAAATATAGGAAAGCTCAAAACTCAAATAGCGGTAAATATCCCGTTGTAAATGACTTGAGTATATTCTATCATTCTTTTCATTAAATTATACTATGGGAAATTTTGTTTTGACAACATCTGTGGTGCAGTGGACGGTCCGCTCAACCTTCTACGAAACGTAGAAGGTTGAAGGTTCGATTCCCGGCCCTCAACCTTCTAGGTTTAAATGTGTGTTAGATCTGCAGATATTTGTTCCGGGAAAATAAGAACCTAATTAATGATTGTATTAGGTCTTTATCGCGTACCTTTTGTTATTATTTCCCGTACGTTTCTACCGCGTTATAGCGGGGCACGGGGCGACCACGATCTCTGTAACGCGGTAACAAAAGGTACGCGATAAATACCCGATAAAATCATCAATTAAATAATAACCTATTTATGTGTTTCGGTGATTTGATAACCATAACACAACTGACTGTTTTGGGCATATTTGATGGCGGGTAAAAATCTAATATTTATTTATTTTTACTTCATGAATCTCTATTTTCTCTTTCTGCCGCTTCACTCGTGTATAGAACGTAAGTTTTCAATAGATAAAGTGACTAAGTAGAAACTTTAGATAATAAAGTAAGCGTAAACTTGTACTTGTTGATGCTTAAAATAAGCGCTTTCTCACACGACACGTAGGTTTCATGATGGTCACTCCAACACTCTTGGAAGCTGGTTGCCATCTTGATCACAGTATTCTAGTTGATTATTTTTTAAAGTAGGTCTTAGATTATTAATTATTGTCCTATTAAAGGGAAAAAATATTACCATAAGTACTTTTTTAGGCCCTAGAAAACTACAAAACTTTATTTTAATAGTCGAGTTTTCGTCAACAGGCAAAAATATGGTGAAGCCTGAGTCAAAATTAAAAATCCACCAAACCTCCCCGAACTCGATGGCAGTAAAAATTTACAAAAAACTCCCAAACATAAAATGTCTCGAAAAAAATAACATGTTCGCAACCAAACTGAAAGAGATGCTCATAAAAAATGTTTTTACGAACTTGACGACTTCTTCAACGATTCTTTTAGCGACTCGCAAATTAAATTATAAATTAGTTACCTATATTCATCTTTAGTAGAAAGGCACGATACCTGCCAGTCTTCTATTGCAACACCCTAAATGGGTACATACAGTGATCTTAACATAAACTCACCGAATCACTAGGACCTGATTGTATGAATGCAATAAATAAAATACTGAATACTGAATACACTTTCCGCCATATTCATCTGTGCTTTGACGCCATAAGGGTCGAAAACTAACAATTGACATTAGCAAACGTTCATTAAGATCCGACATGAAATTTGTCTAGAGTACCTAATATGACGTCACAACATGGCTGACAGCGTTTTCAGAGTTCAAAATTAAATATTGAAAAATCAATTTTTTAATTGAAAATGTATAGTTAACTTATATTTTTAATATCAGAAATCTATAAATATTGGTTTCTTTAGTCAGAAAATATCTATTTATTGCGCCAAATTTTATATTAATTAGTCATGTAACCTATTCTAATTGCAACTATAACTAACTAGCTGCGTCCCACAGCTTCGCCCGCGTGGAAAGCACACAAATTTCATAAATTTATTGCACATAGGGGTATTTTTGTAAAAATTAAAAATATGTAATTCATCAATTACTTTATAGTTTATGTATACCGAGTTTTGAGTGAATCGAACAAAGGAATAATAATTTTTCATAGAAACTCTACTACCCTTTTTAACCCCCTCAGAGGTTAATTTTTAGGTTAGACTTTGTGATATTCTAGAACCTAAACTATCCACATACCAAATTTCAACCAAATCGGTTTAACTTGTTCAAACTGCTAATTGTTCGATTTAATCTTTTATAGATCACTGACGAACTTAAATTTTGCTGTGTGCTCTGACTTTTGAATTTGAAAATTTGAATTGCGATTCGTTTTCCTGCAAACGCTAATCTTATGCAAGCGACTTATTAAGAGTTGGTTAAGTACGACAACGAAAACGAAACTTCGATTTTCGAAAGAAGAAGTCGCTTAGAATAAACACAGTGTAGATGTGTAAGTTTCGAAGTAACTTCATCAGTTCGCATTGTCGACGTCCAGGGCTGACCTGGTTTGAAATTAAGTTAGGTGTTCGGTGCTTTACTTGTGCAAGCAAAATTAGTAAATACCTTTTAGTTAATTCCGTTTACTGAAACTCATAATTATTATTAACGTATACTGAGCATCTTCTCCCACGCTATTCAAAATGGAGTTGGGATTCGTAGGTACTTAACCTATCTTTTGAAAAGTCAATCTTGATCCCAATTCTAATTCAGATATCACCAAATAATGGTCGTAGCGCCGTTAATGGTGATGAATTTAAAGAAAACGAGTTAAATGATTTCGTTTGGTTTCATTTTAAGCGACGGAGCTGCTTATTGTCCGATTATCTTACAAAGATGTTATTTTTCACTTCCTAACGTAAATTTTGCTATATTCTTCTTGATTACGAAGTTTTTATCAAAAATGTCTCCATCATCAGCCTTTGATCCACTGCTGGACATATGCCTCCTCTTATGACTACCATAGCACCCTGTCTTTAGCGTGCCGCATCCAGCATCAAAAACGTCAATTTAAATGTAACTGCCCCATTAGTTTTTGAAGAACACGGTTCACGCAATTATAATTAAATTTTAATTCAACCTTACTAGTTACGTTACACAACATCAGACTATTTACAGGATGTTTTGTAGGAAATTTCAAGGAAAATCCAAATATCTATACATGTTCAGAGGTATTAATAGATAATAATCAAGAAATCAGCGAAATAATGCACCACATCCCATTTCCGCGCTGGCGGGCAGCATGCTGGCGAAAACCCTGCCACGCGAAGGGATGTATCAGCGCGTAGGCTCTGCCATCTGAGAGGATATTAACGTTGACTTAACTTTACTATGTTCTCTGACTTTTGAATTTGATAATTTGAATTCCCAAGAATGCACGCCAGTCACGTAATTCGAACAGCTTCGTGTGAGAAGGCGCTTATATAAACACCCAGTAGATGCACCGTGTAAGTTTTGGAGTAACTTCATCAGTTCACATCGCCAACGTAGCAGGTCTGACCTGGTTTGAAATTAAGTTAGGTGTTCCGAGCTTTAGGTACTCTTGCATGCAATAATTGTGTCGGAATATTCTCCGTGAGATAAATTTAAGAGGCACAAGTGTAGTGTAAATTTTAGATACGAAAAATTAATCGTACTTATGCATGAAACTGCCTTAGTAGTACTAAAATACTCGTAAACTGAAATTTTCTTATCCTAAGGGCACATTTGTACATTGTATTAGTCCATGCGCTCACAATTATTTTTTATTACGACAAATGAGAATGTTAAAAATACGCTTTTTGAAATTCTCTAATTGGGTGTCAGTGTTTAAAGAATAATAAATAACACACGACGCTTCATGAAGCGTTTTATTTTGGCCACCATATTGTGCTTACCTGTATAGCTTACCCATAACACAAGCTCTGCTTAGCTTGGGGCTATAGATAATGCGGTGTGAATTGTCCAGCATTATTTATTTATTTATTTTATAGATATTATATATTATAGATATATATATTTTATATATCAAGAATCAAAATCAAAAACTCTTTATTTCCATACAATAAATGTACACTTAGAAAAGGTCAGATTATAAAACTATACACTGACACGGAAATAAAGTGATATTTTTGATTTCTGTCGCTTCGGTATGTAGACTAAAGTAAAGAAGCGACGAAGAAACCTTTAGCCTGTTAGTTGTTATTTCTTGAGTTGTAGCAAACCCGTCCCAAGTTTTTTATTCTAGATAATCTGATATTTTATGGTAAGCCTTTTTGCACAGCAAGGTTTGACAATTTGTTTGAATTTATTTACTGATAATTTTTGCAACTCACTAGGACTTTTGTTGTAGAAGCGTATACATTGCCCTTTATAAGATACATTTATTTATATTTGTTTTATTTGTTGTATTATATTTGTTTTTTTTATATTAGCTTCCAAACAAACCAAACGACTACCCCAATAATGATTATTTATCGGGTATTTAGCGCGTACCTTTTGTTATTATTTCCCCACTATCCCCCTTGCGATAAATACCCGATAAAAAAATTATGTTAACAAATCGCGTAAGTTTAAGACGACAATCTATATTACGATAGAGTTATTTAAATTCTGTAGCGTAATTTATCCAAAAACAATATTCCTACTTATACCGCTCACATTCAAGTTTGTGATGGAATTATGGACGGCAGTGTCTCAAAGTTTTAATTTATTTTTATTTACCTCCACAGCCAAAGACGAGAACCTCAGGCGGATAATGCACGAAGTGGAAACACTGACAGAAGACGTTGGCACTCTCACTCAGATATCAGAGCACATCGCAGCCTTGCACTCGCAACACACGCAATTGGAGGACATAGTCAGGGAAATGCTGCATTCCGTGAACAAACAACTCTCTGATAGACAGAATAGTGATACACAGCTGTGTTATATGGAGCTAGCGCTGAATACTTCGTAAGTATAGATAATAATAAACTGTCGTGTATTAGGTACAAGTGAATCGGGCCGCGGTAGGTTTTAAATGTTTCCGTGGTTTGGCGAAAATGGCGAGAGAGGGACACCAGAGAGGTTTTTAGTGGGTATTACGTCCTTCTCGGGCTGATCTGGGGGAGGGGACAGAATTATGTGGGATTCGCCACATAATTCTGTCCCCCCCAGACCAGTTTATTCGTAAACGAATTTCCTTCCTTGATAAAAAAAGTGTTACAAGTGGATAAAAAAGAAAATCACAAGGAAGTGTTCTTGAAAACCTTAGTGCCTAAGATATAGGAGTGTTCTGACACTCACATCACACGCCATTGTAGACATAGTCACTCACACAGTCACACATAGTCAGGCACAAAAAAATATAGTTCAACTAAGAAGCCTTTTATCTTAGTTGGGGTCAAAATACTTGGAATGATAAATATCTCATTCAATACGAACAAGAATGCATGGTAGCTGCAACATATCGAATTTGATTCAAACAAAAAATAGGCACATCATTGACATATCAATGCTTCAAGTCAAAATAAAAATTCACTTTGTCATATTAAACATATATTCGCACGGGGTTAACAAACAACTTTGTTGCATTTAATCTCTGAATTAAATTAAATAAATACACTTTATAAGGCCAATTCATTACTTGGTAGAAGGAGCTATTACGATTTAACGAAGTTCTCATAGTCACAGAAGACAAGACATTATGGATTCATGAGCGTGATCACATTAGACAAGATTTTAATAAATGTAATTATATAATTATATAATAAAATTTAATATTTTTTTTTTCAGTGCAATAGCTTATTTTAATGTCAGAAGGAATGAATGATTACGTACTCTACTGGGTACCAACAGTAGAGTGCGTAATGCATGGTTATGCGCAGTTTTGCATTCGCAGCTATATTCACAGAATTTATAAAGATTTGCGCGACCTACGGCGCTAAGGCGTTCATACCTATGTTAAGTAGAGGCCTTATTTTCGCCGATGATGATAGAATAGAATAGAATAGAATACTCTTTATTGCACACCAAATAAAACAGAAACACAGGACAGGAAAAGACAAATACAAATAACGTTGCACAATGGGCGGCCTTATCGCTATGAGCGATCTCTTCCAGGCAACCTTTGGATGGACCGGAAGTGAAAGAACAAGTATAGACGGTGGCGTGTTGCAAATAGTGATAGCTATAAATACAATAAGTATGACAGATACATAAAATAAATATATAACAAACATAAAATAAATATATAGGGTGTATGTAAATAAACTAATTTGATACTAACAGTGTGAAGTAGAGGCAAGAAAATGTTCATAGACCATATGTTTGAATATAGGGAGAGACTTGTGATGTTGTTGTTGATGATGATGAACAAATATGGGCATTATGCTAACTACAATCACCAACTATTATTGAAAAAAGGAAAGGACAAGGTTTTTTTTTAATGATTAGTAGGAGTAGTATTAAATAGGTACTCACAGTACACACAGTCAGAAGAAATATTCTGCAACCTCAAATGAGCAAATTATTACCTTCATGTGATCACTGGTCGAGTGTATTTTAGACTACAGTCAAGTCTAAAGACCAAATTACCATGAAAACCCACCATTACACAGATTTCACTATTCTTGATTGCCTAAGTAAGTACTAAGATTTTTTTTATATTTTTCGTTTTAGAAGTGGACCTGAAAACCTCACGTTGATTTTTCCAAAGACGGACAAAAGAAATAGCTGGGAGGAGCTGATCAACGAAACCAAACAGAAATTATGTAAGTTTTAATTTCTATCTTACTAATAAAACTACACTAATAAAATATTACAAAATGCGAAAGTTTGAATGGATAGATGGATGGATGGATGGATGTTTGTTACCTCTTCACGCCAAAACTACTGAACGGATCGGGTTGAAATATTGCATACTGGTAATTCTAATCCTGGAATCAAACATAGGCTACTTTTTATCCCATAAATCAGTTCCCATGGGATATAAATCACCTTTAAACGTTTCTATAGAAACAACGCGTGCGAAGCCGCTGGCCTAAACTAGTATAATTATAAAGGAGTACCTGACTCACTGACAGACAACGCACAGCCCGAACCACTGGTTCTAGAGGCTTGTACGAATATCGCCTACGAAGTCGCGGGTAACAGCTCTATAAATCACACTAATAATATAAATGCGAAAGTTTGGATGGATGGATGGATAGGTGGATGGATGTTTGTGAGGTTGCGGGTTCGATTCCCGTCTCGGAACAAATTTGTGTACGATCTGCAGAAATTTGTTTCGTTGGTCTGGGTGTTTTCTTTGTACTATAATAAAAAATATCTATCTATGTAGTGTATTGTATTAAGTATATCAGTTATCTAGTACACATAACACAAGCTCTGCTTAGATTTACTTACTTACTTACTTAGCTTGGGGCTAGATAATGCTGTGTGAATTGTCCAGCATTATTTATTTATATTATAACCAATTTATTTTTTCACCCTCGTATTCCTGATTCCAGGTATCTACGGGCAAGAGAGGCCAGCTCCGGAGTTCCTCTCGCCAGTGCCGATACGGAAGACTCGTGCTGGACTGCAGTTCACGTGCGCTGCCCCCACCCTCCCGCCTACAGGCCAGTCGCCTGATGTTTGGGTACGAATGAACATTTCTGTATATAAAGTTTTTGTTTTTGTAGTGCGTAAGCCTCACTCTCTGGCAAGTTTCTAAGAAATAACGGCAAACGGTAAGCTAACGGCGATACAGTCCGTAGAAAGTCGCAAAGATTTTCGACTCCAGCGTCACTTGACCTCGTGGTGTAGTTGGTTAGCACATTCCGGTACTGACGGAAGGATGCGAGAGTCCCGCCGAAGTCGTAAATTTTTGCGATGTTTTTTAATTTCTTTCTGTATGTTATCATTCATTTATACACTCACTAGCGGATGCCCGCGAGTATTTCTAGTAGCTTATATCAGCGTGGCGTCGAAAAGAACTAACATAAAATTATTATCATATTTATACTGTGGCGAGCTTTTTTGCAGGACTATTTAAGATAAACATTTCCATCGTACATTACATATGTGTAACTCTAGCGGTTTTGGCAGCGCACGCCAGAATAGCCCGCAGATGGTAGATTTTTCTCTTCACACTCATCGTCATATTTTGAACTGTTCACACAATATCTTTGTAAATTGTAGCTTATGTGTTGTTCTGTTGTATAGGCTATATTATTGTAAAGTTTCATTAAAATCCATTCAGTAGTTTTTACGTGAAAGAGTAACAAACATCCATCCATCCATACTTACAAACATTCGCGTTTATGATATTAGTAGGATTCATGATGCCGCATTCATTCTGTTTGCCTTCCACGTCATTTATTCACCCTTCCGCCTACAGGCCATTCGTTCAGATAAGAACATTCAAGTTGAATAAACATCCAATATCGAATTTTGGTTGTTACCAAAACTCCGCGGCCCGCGCAAGCTGTCCTTTTAAGCTAGCGAGCGGTAGCAAAGTTTTGACAGTTTTCAAAGTTTTTGACGACCTCAGTGGCGCAGCGGGCGAGAGTCCGCCTGCGACGCAAGAGGTTGCGGGTTCGATTCCCGCCTCGGAACAAATTTGTGTACGATCTGCAGAAATTTGTTCCATTGGTCTGGGTGTTTTCTATGTACAATAAAAAGGAATATCTATCTGTGTATATAATGTATTAAATATATCAGTTATCTAGTACCCAGAACACAAGCTTATTTATAAATTTATAAAAAAAGGAAATTATTACGCAGGTCATCCATGCATAGGTATTTTAGATATATTAGATATATATATCCAATATTTTTCTGGTGTACTTACAATAAATCATTTTTGTATTGTATTGTATTTAAGAAAACCTTTCAATAAAAGCACCCTATTCAACCGCATACCTACACGGATCCTCTTGCACGTGCAATATATCATAATATACAATATCCAAATTGAAAGGGCTCTGGTACCAGCGTACACCTCAGATCAGACTAACATTAACCATTATTTCCAGGTGTGCAACAGCGACGGCTACGTAGGCCAAGTGTGCGTGCTGACCCTGTCTCCGAAGCCTCAAGTCACGTCGTGCAACGGCGTGTGCAATGCACGGATCCTGTGCGTCGCGTGCGTGCCGGCCGCTCCGGCGCTGACGAGGCAGCAGACTGTGGATATTCCGTAAGTACCAGCCAAAAAGCACATGACGTCATGTCTCATGCTGTCCTGCTCAGTTCGAATCCGATCTGGGCTGGTCAGCATGAGCGATGATGTTAATCTTAATCCTATTTTATAAGTACGCAGATTATACTAGCTGGGTGGTGCCGGCTTAGAAGCTGTGTGGTGCCGGCTTAGAATTTGCACCACCCCAACTCTTCCCGCGGGTGTCGTAAGAGGCGACTAAGGGATATCCACCGGTGGCGAGCAGCAGCGCCCCCTGCAGAACAATTGTACCACCGAACTGCGATCTCCAACCCGTAAGCCCAGTGTGGGGATTATGGACAATACCCCCATGAGATAAAGGCCAACAAGGCGCTTATCAGGGGGAGGCCGGCGTCTAGCAATGGACCAATACAGGCTGTTGAGGTTGAGGTTATACTAACAGACACATAACTCATATACAGAACAGGTTATAGACGTAAATATTATAAAGCTCAAAACTCAAATCATGGTAAATATCCCGTTATAAATGACTTTAGTGTTAATAACCATGACGGATTTAAAAGTTTTAAAATCTACTTAAATTTCGTTTTCCAGGAGTACGACAGCAATGACGAGCGTATGCTCCGTGAAGCCAGGGATCAGTGTATCGGATCCTGATGACAGCTGCAAGAACATCAGACTTGATAGGTGAGTCTCATACATACGCCTGGTATCCACCAAAACGAGAAATGTCGACTTCTATCCGTCGGTACTTGAACTACTGAGACAGAATCGATAGTACCATATCTACTAGTATTTATAATATGTGTGCCATAGCTAAGATTTAGTAGCCTACGTTCTCAAAGTAGATATCCTAATTACTTTATCGGAAATCTGCTAGATGGCGCCACAGATGCGCGCACTATGAGAGTTAATGATAATAATAATAATGCTGGACAATTCACACAGCATTATCTAGTCCCTAGCTAATTAGAACTTGTGATAGGGGTACTAGATAACTGATATACGTAATGCAATATACTACATAGATAGATATTTTTTATTATACATGAATAACTTCCAGAACACCCTGAACAAATATCTGCAGATCGTATAAACATTTGTCCCGAGTAATAATGAATAATGACATAATAGTAGTTTATGCAACTGTCATATAATGAAGGGTATTAAAACACGAGTGTGATTTTATGAAACGAGCGCAGCGAGTTTCATAATAGTAACGAGTGTTTTAATACCCGTGTTATATGCAGTTGCATACACTACTTTATCTTCACTAATGCAATTAATCAAACAACAAGAGTAAAAGCTGACAATAGTTTATTTATAATAATTGTTCAAATTTTGGATGGTACAATTTTGAAAGTTAATGTTAATTATTGATCCAGCAGCTGTAGCGGCCGCGGGGCAAGCAGTAGAGCTCGTGGACGGAGTCGGAATATTTATAATTACTTCATTCGTCTTGTTTTCTATACTCTTCAAGATCGTATTTGAGACTTGAATAAGATCTTACCAAAGAGTTTTGTGTATGTAAGTTTAGTAGTTTCGACGAAGTTTTCACGTATAACCCAACTGTTTTCAAAAGCCAGCCTAATATCAAAATTTTATACAACTTGTATGAGGATTTTGACATAAGGCTCGCCTTGTTAATTGGTCGCGTTTTATTGATGTTATAATGAGATTTTACGATATCGATGTGGATATTATACCATCATGTGAAATTGCTTAAATTGAGTGTTTTGTTATCTGCGCTATAACAGTAGTAATTATAAGTCAAGTATTGGAAACATAAGTAGAATGTTATAACATTAGTGTAGATAAAAGAAGTTAATCTCCTAGATCTTGCAAGCACATAAATTGCAACTGCTTAATAATATCTGTTGGTTGAAAGGCCTCGGGCTCAGATAGGCCGGCCCAGGGTAAGATCTTTCTTTGTAATCCCATAACACATAATCATTCGTTCATTTTTTGAGCTGCTTCATGAGTACATCGAAATATTAAGTTAAAGTGAGATCATAACCTGAATCCGTTCAGGCGCTACAAAATCAAATTATATTTGGTAGGTAGGTACTTAAAAAGTTTAGAAGTGGAAAACATCAAGAAACTTGAATGTAAAACTTAAATAACTTAGTTGAGTATTGTTTAACTCTGAACATAAAAATCATTTAGACACAAGCTCTGCTTAGTGTAGGCCTAGATGATGATGAATTGTCCGTCATTAATTATTTTTATGTATTGCTATAATGACATAATTTTATCCCACTCACAAATTTCCTTTCAGCTCATCATCAAGCGACGAAGAAGATGACGGCTCATCCAGCGAAAACGCTGACGCCCAGTCGGAGCGCAGCCAGGAATCTGCGACCGTCAGACTGCATTCCTCACTCACCGCGTCTCTGAACCGAGGCACGCTGACGCCCAGCCATAACAAGAGCTTGAGCTCCCCTCATACTGGACAGAACATACAGGTAGGTTTGCAGTGGCGCCACCTATCGTTATG
This sequence comes from Eupithecia subumbrata, assembly GCA_949316285.1. Taxonomy (NCBI): domain Eukaryota; kingdom Metazoa; phylum Arthropoda; class Insecta; order Lepidoptera; family Geometridae; genus Eupithecia; species Eupithecia subumbrata. Next base: position 5,639,591 of record OX438632.1, read on the forward strand.
AGAAACTAAGTTAGTGAGAAATACAGAATGAGTTCATTCCGTTCATGGCGACATCTATAGCCAACACGAGTAACTAAACTGCGTTGGGTGGGTTTTTGTCTGCTGCCCGACAAAAATATGTGGTAAGTATTATTTGCTTTTGGGTTTGTATATTTTTGCAACACCTATCGTCAAATAGAGAAACAACGCCATTAGTTTGCAATATGCAGCTAGGTTCGTGTGACCTATTTTTATTACACGGAAATATACAGGTAAGTTTTAGCGCCACCTATCGTCAAATGAAGACACTTCATTTTTAAAGACACAGACGCTGACGACCAGTCGTAACAAGAGCTTGAGCTCGCCTCAAACTGGCCAGAACATACAGGTAGGTTTGTTGTGGCGCCACCTATTGTTATGATGAAGAAACTACATCAAAAGAAACGAAGATAAGACAACCTTAAACAAATGCTGGCAGGGGAATTGTGATTGTTGTTTTATTTTTTAAAGAGGAAGGGCGCTCAAGTTGTGACTTGCAAAGAAATTATGAGGAATCGTCGTAAAAAGTAAAGATTGAGAAGAGAAGGCAATACAATGGACACATTGATTAAATGTTTTATGAACAAATTTTCTTAACATCGCTAGAAAATTGGCATGCTTTCCCATTGACAATTTTCACTAAAAATCTTTTTTATAATTTCAGGTTCACCCTGTGATGAAGAGTAACTCCAATCCCGCCGTAGATAAACAAGCTATGGGCATCAATTCTGGTAAGTCTGCGACTGTATGAACAGCATATTTTATAACAACTTCTTTGTCCATTTTATCACGTACTCTAACATATATCATAACTTCTTTGCCCGTTTGATCTCTGTTTGTATGTAATCTACCTTTTATGACGACCTCCGTTGCGCAGCTGGCGAAGGACCTGCGACGCAGGAGGTTGCGGGTTCGATTCCCGCCTCGGAACAAATTTGTGTACGATCTGTAGAATTTTTTTCCGTTGGTCTGGGTGTTTTCTATGTATAATAAAAAATATCTATCTTTGTAGTGTATTGTATTAAGTATATCAGTTATCTAGTACCCATAACACAAGCTCTGCTTAGCTTGGGGCTAGATAATGCTGTGTGAATAGTCCAGCATTATTTATTTATTATTTATTATTATTTATTTATGTCTCTTGTCACTACGTACCTAAGTACTTCCTTCCTAAATAGTCTTCAGTTTTATTATCCAGACCAGACGGTCTACGGCGTAATCATTGTGTAGAGGGTCTACCTACGGCATAGTCACTGTGTAGAGGGTCTACGGCGTATTCATTATGTAGACGGTCTACGGCGTAGTCATTATGTACAGATTCTACAGCATAGTAACTGTGTAGACGGTCTACGGCGTAGTCATTATGTACAGATTCTACAGCATAGTAACTGTGTAGACGGTCTACGGCGTAGTCATTATGTACAGATTCTACAGCATAGTAACTGTGTAGACGGTCTACGGCGTAGTCATTATGTACAGATTCTACAGCATAGTAACTGTGTAGACGGTCTACGGCGTAGTCATTATGTACAGATTCTACAGCATAGTAACTGTGTAGACGATCTACGGCGTAGTCATTATGTAGAGGATCTACGGTGTAATCATTGTGTATAGGGTCTACGGCATAGCCACTGTATAATGTGTCTACGGCGTAGTCATTGTGTAGAGGATCTACGGCGTATTCATTATGTAGACGGTCTACGGCGAAGTCATTGTGTAGAGACTCTCATCATCATCATCCGCAACCCGACTTCACCCACTGCTGGGTATAGGTCTCCAAACTTTTGTGCCAATGCACACGGTCCTGCGCCAATCTTATCCAGGTTCGCCCTGCGGTGTTAGAGATATCAGATAGTAGAGACTCTACGGCGTAGTTATTATGTAGACCGTCACATGAACATCAATTCAAAAGGGTTCCGTCGTAGACAAAACACTGTAGGTATTCAGTCGATATGTAAACCCTGTTTATCTCAATAATATGTTATTTAAAGTCTGCGTATCTGTGTAATGTTATGTGTTATTTAATCATTAAATTCTCTGTCCGTACCAGTACCTTTGTATTTTACGAGTATCTACTTGGTCTTAAGTCTTTTGAGTACCTAACATTAAAGTTTTTGTGACTTCATCTGTCTATAATTCTATACTATTGTTACATAACCATGTTATTATTATGATTGTTACCATAAACTGTGCATTCCTTTGATGTTCTTCATGTATGTAGAACTATTTTAACCCTTACTTCTTTCTTAACGCTACATTAGCTGGACGTTCTATGCTGGGTAATTTTTTCCTTCTTTCTGCATGCACCTACCTATTGCTTGCTAAGTCATTCATGTTTAGCTATCCGTCTGTAACTTTATTTGTGAATAATCGTCAGCAAATTTCTCATTATTCTACATTCATTCAATCCCCTCAGTTAGATCTTCGTCTGAAACCGAAAGTCACACTTAGAACGGAGTTTCCTATGTTCAAAGTACGTTTTGCCTAGCTACAGTTACATGATTGACAGTGTCAAAATCCATGGTATGTCCATTTTTAACCGACTGAGAAAAAACTAGGACGCTCTATGTTTGGCTGTATGTATGTTATTTTTTGTATGTTCGCAGATTTTGGTTTTCTTTGAATAATGATCCCGGGTCCCATTAAAATTTTATCCCCGGGGGATTACTTTTTATCCCGCAAATAAAAAACAATGGAAATATAAATTAGTTCGATGTCGGTTAACAGTTTATTTAAAAAAAAACATCAAATTTATATAGTAGTAGTTTTATCTTGATCTCCTTTTAAACTCCGTGTACATAAAATCCTGAATGACACCAGTTTTAAATTTTAGAAGTCCCCGTTACTAGACATATCTCGCTTTGTTTCTTTTTAAAATTCAAGTCTAATGCTCTGATATTACTAACACTAACACTCACACCAACCCGTGTCACAACAGGCACTTTATCATCGCCAGCCAGTCGCCAATCTTCTGAGGACAGCAGTACTGCCAACCTGCCGACGATGTGGCTAGGCACCGAAGACGGCGCCATACATGTCTACAACTGTTTGGACAACATCAGAGTTAAGAAGAATAAGATTAAGCTGCAGCATCAAACAGCGGTTTATTCTATTGTGTAAGTATGTTAAGGTTTATTTTTGAAGCAGTCTTTTGGAGTCGATAGATGTCGTGTGGTGCCGGCTTAGAATTGAACCACCCCAACTCTTACGTTTACTTTTGAAGCAGTCTTTTGGAGTCTATAGATGTCGTGTGGCTTAGAATTGCCGGCTTAGAATTGCACCACCCCAACTCTTAGGTTTACTTTTGAAGCAGTCTTTTGGAGTCGATAGATGTCGTGTGGTGCCGGCTTAGAATTGCACCACCCCAACTAGGTTTACTTTTGAAGTAGTCTTTTGGAGTCGATAGATGTCGTGTGGTGCCGGCTTAGAATTGCACCACCCCAACTCTTAGGTTTACTTTTGAAGCAGTCTTTTGGAGTCGATAGATGTCGTGTGGTGCCGGCTTAGAATTGCACCACCCCAACTCTTAGGTTTACTTTTGAAGCAGTCTTTTGGAATCGATAGATGTCGTGTGGTGCCGGCTTAGAATTGCACCATCCCAACTCTTCCCGCGGGTGTCGTAAGAGACTACTAAGGGATATCCACCGGGGGACGGGCAGCCGTGCCCTCTTTAGAAAAATTCTATCACCGAACTACGATCCCCAACCCCGCATGCCCAGCGTGAGGATTATGGGGACCATGAGATAAACGCCAATAACGCGCTTATCTGGAGGAAGCTTGCATCCAGGAGTGGATCAAAATAGGCTGTTGAGGTTGAGGTTGAGTCGATGGATGGAGGCGCCTCAGGACCTCTATTCATGGCGTCGTTTTGGGGAGGCCAATGTTCAGCAGTGGACGTGTACGGGCTAGTGATAATTTTTTAAAGCTAAACTTTCTGAAGATGCACTTTTCTAACCTCAACCTCAACAGCCTATATTGGTCCGCTGTTAGACGCAGGCTTCCCCCTAATAAGCGCCTTATTAACAGGGAATGAAAAAAAGCGTCATATTACTTCGGGTTCTGCTTTCGCAGAATCGGGTATTCGGCTGAACGCGGCATCTAAAGCCTTAAGTTTTCAATAACCAGACTGACCAATAATTGATTCAGTTATATCAGTTATATTAAATTTTATACTAAAGTCAACGGGATATTTACCATAATTTGAGTATCGAGCTTTCCAATATATCGGCACAGTTTCATGCGCCAGATCACGGATCAACTAAAATCACGAGTCATCTTACATATCCCGTTGTAAATGACTTTAAGGTTCATATGTGAACCAATAAATTTATCTTATCTTATCTTAATAAACATAGTTTTAAAAGTTTTAAAAATCTATAATTTCAAATGAAAATCTATTAATTACCATTATTATGAACGTATCGTACCGGTAATCTACCGGAGTACGGAGCACTAAGAATTTCTTTTCGGTAGACTCGTTTTGAGCTTGCTAGGCCACCAATCTGGTGGCCGCGTGGGGTTTATTAATGGTGAATATCTTAAATCATTCAGTATGCAAACTTTTTGAACGTATGTATGTTTTTAATTCTAAGTATTTACATTAAAAAGTTTTGTTGTTTTCAGTTTTATGGAGGGCAAAGTGTTTGTTGCTCTTGGAAGCGGCGAACTCGTGGTGTACTGCCGTGATATAGGTAAGTCACTGAGCACCATTATACAAATACGCTGGAACTCATATTATCGATTAAAGATTGATGCTATTTAATTTTCGTCCTACGAAACAGTCACAGGATCTTTGAATTTTAGCTTTTTTGGCGCTTAGCGTCTGCGTGACCGTCTATGGTATTAATAAAAAGGTTGTCATGTTGTTTTGGTACGTCCCAACAAATGTCAATTTCATACCATAGATGGTCGTGAGAGGCGCTTGAAAACGAATGTCATTGCGTATAGAATATTCCAACCAGCGTACTGGTGTATGTGTGTGTGGTGCCAGCTTAGCTTTATGGTGCCGGATTAGAATTTGCACCACTCCAACTCTTCCCGCGGGTGTCGTAAGAGGTGACTAAGTGCAACCGGGAGTGGGCAGCAGGGCCCCCTGCAGAACAATTCTACAACCAAACTGCGATCCCCAACCCGCATGCCCAGCGTGGGAATTATGGGCATTACCCTCATGAGATAAAAGCCAATAAGGTGCTTATCAGGGGGAGGCCTGCGTCCAGTAGTGGACCAATACAGGCTGTTGAGGTATTGGTGTAATGGAGCTCAGTGAGGAGTCAAAACATAAACTTAGAACTTTGCAAAACTCGATACACTTCTTAATTTTTTAGAGAACATTGATTTCATTTAATTTTACAAATTTGAATCTTCTTCTCTACAACAAAATTGTCCTTATAAAACCTAATGCGCGGCACAATACAATGGAGTCGTCAGATGAGTTAACATATAAAGTACACAATTCTTAAATATTATAAGTAGAAAAAAGAAATGCCATTCCTGTAAAAACCCTAAACAAATTTATATTCAGTGTTGATAACCTTATAGAAAAAAAACAAATTATAACTAGTTTTTAAGAGTTGAGCTAACTACGGACTACACGTTTATTATAATTCAATAAAACCCCGTAGAAGCTACAAACAAACATCGTTAAAAACTCCTTAAATCGATGATTAATATAATAATAACATTATCAATACTACTATTCCTAAAAAATATAAAAATTGTGTGCTTTCTCAGACGGCGCATGGGCAGAAAAGGCGAAGATTCCAGTGGGTACCGGTAGCGCCCCCGTGGGGAGCATGCTGCTGTCTGGAGGCAAGCTGTGGTGCGCCACTCACGCCTACATCAACATTATAAACCCGCAGTCTTTGCAGGTAAATTATACAGGGTGGATTTTTCGGACGGGGCAGCAAGGGGAGGTATCTTAACCGTTATAGATACAGGAAAATGGTCTTGGGATCATCTATAATTTCTCGAGAAATTATCATATGCATTAACAGATATTAAAAAAAAACAGTTGGCACGAAAAAGGTATTTTACATAGAAACCTTTTTTATGCCAATCCATCCTTTATAAAAGCTTCTATCAGACCAACTGAGGTCAGAGTACTTACTAAAAGAAAGAAAGAAAGATGGAAAGAAATTTATTTATTGCATAAAAACTTAGACAGGACTATTCCGAAAACAATCATTTTTCTAAATTTAACTAATAGTTAGGTACTTTAAATCTATGTTTGCGTTGATTGTATTGGTTAGCCTTATATATCTACGCTAGGCTTGTAAAGCCTGTGTTATAGACATCTATGCCATCCCTCATTCAAAAAGGTTAGAAATCCAATAAACTTTTCCCATAAATTTCGAAGGAAATCGTAACAGCTCTGAAGCGAAACTAAAATCCTAAAAAAACAAAAGAAAACTGACGAGTAAGGCATCATCAAAAATGTGTAGGTACGAGTACACTATCTACACATTTTTGTGACGCACATCACATTTCATGTTCACCGATCATAAGATTTTTTTAACGTCATCAGTTTTATTGAAAAGAGCAGGAGCAACTAAAACCAAATTCCTAAATTTTTTTTTTCAGGTTGACGAAACATTCCAAATAACGTCCGAGGCTCGGCCGATCAGTCACATGGCAGTGGCTGGCGGAGCGATATGGCTCGCTCTGCACAACGCGGCACAACTCCGCTGCTACAACGCGAACACGCGCGAGCAACTAGCTGATATCAACATCACGCCGCAAGTCACGAAGATGTTGCATGGTGAGTAGAACAACTTGAATTTAGTCCATCAGTCATATTCATATGGCAGTAGCTGGTGCAGCGATATGGCTCGCTCTGCACAACGCGGCACAACTCCGCTGCTACAACGCGAACACGCGCGAGCAACTAGCTGATATCAACATCACGCCGCAAGTCACGAAGATGTTGCATGGTGAGTAGAACAACTTGAATTTAGTCCATCAGTCATATTCATATGGCAGTAGCTGGTGCAGCGATATGGCTCGCTCTGCACAACGCGGCACAACTCCGCTGCTACAACGCGAACACGCGCGAGCAACTAGCTGATATCAACATCACGCCGCAAGTCACGAAGATGTTGCATGGTGAGTAGAACAACTTGAATTTAGTCCATCAGTCATATTCATATGGCAGTAGCTGGTGCAGCGATATGGCTCGCTCTGCACAACGCGGCACAACTCCGCTGCTACAACGCGAACACGCGCGAGCAACTAGCTGATATCAACATCACGCCGCAAGTCACGAAGATGTTGCATGGTGAGTAGAACAACTTGAATTTAGTCCATCAGTCATATGGCAGTAGCTGGTGCAGCGATATGGCTCGCTCTGCACAACGCGGCACAACTTCGCTGCTACAACGCGAACCCGCGCGAGCAACTAGCTGATATCAACATCACGCCGCAAGTCACGAAGATGCTGCATGGTGAGTAGAACAGCTTGAAGTCCACTCATAATATGCAGAATTTTCGAGGGTTTGATGAAAATTCAGAAGGCTATAATTTGGTATAAAGCAGTACCGTGGTAGGTCGCTTTGATTTGACTCGAGACGTCATCAACGTGATTTTTCATGACACCTAATACGTGATTTTTCATGACACCTAATTTTTTATGGAATTCGGTACTGCACCTCTAGCGCGCGGACGAACGAACTACGCAAATCCCATACAAAAATCGAGAGGTCACAATGACATCTCGATACCATCGTCAAACCGAACTCAGTACGCGCAACGAGCTTTTAATGGGTCTTGCCTTCTGCGGTTGGTAGTGCATACACTAGGTGTCACTAGGCTCTTAGCCCGCATTCTATTCCTCCTAGAACATTAAAGCGTTTGACCCAATTCTACATCAAGCAGGCAGATCTGCGAATGACATTGGATTACGTCTTGGCCCGCAGTGTGCAGTGTCCGGAATTACGAATGTATTCTTCTCTTCCACACTTATTTAATAAGTGTTGAAGAGAAGAATAAAAGAAAAGCCAAATCAAAATCTAAATTTAAAACTTCTATTTCTATATGCTTACAAAGTTAGATTATAGACAAAACAAGTAAAATTTTAAACGAAATTAAGTATCAAAACCAATTAAGAGGTAACCAGAAAGTAAAACAAATACGCCCTATGCCGATTACATTTGGTAATATTGACATGCAATCTGACAGTCTTAGTTTATATCTTCTTTTTACAGGTTGCGACGATATAATCCGCCAGCACAAAGCGGCGTGCCTCCGCGTCACAGCATTGCTAGCCCACCGCGACACTCTCTGGGTGGGCACTAGTGCCGGAGTTCTTCTCACTGCGCCCTTGCACAACTCCCCTAACCCTAGGACTGGGGCTTTCATTGCTCCTGTGTTAGCTGGTAAGTAAGCTTTACTATTGTTACCATCAGCGCCGTTATTATCATAGCTAGTATCATTATTATCATCAGTACAGTCATAACTATATTTAGTATAATTAGCATGTGTCAGAGCATTGCTAGCCCACCGCGACACTCTCCGGGTAGGCACTAACGCCGGTGTTCTTCTCACTGTGCCCTTACACAACTCCCCTAACCCTAGGACTGGGGCTTTCATTGCTCCTGTGTTAGCTGGTAAGTAATCTCTACTATTGTTATCATCAGCGCCGTTATTATCATAGCTAGTATCATTATTATCATCAGTACAGTCATAACTACATTTAGTATAATTAGCATGTGTCAGAGCATTGCTAGCCCGCCGCGACACTCTCCGGGTAGGCACTAACGCCGGTGTTCTTCTCACTGTGCCCTTACACAACTCCCCTAACCCTAGGACTGGGGCTTTCGTTGCTCCTGTGTTAGCTGGTACGTAAGCTTTACTATTGTTATCATCAGCGTCGTTATTATCATAGCTAGTATCATTATTATCATCAGTACAGTCATAACTATATTTAGTATAATTAGCATGTGTCAGAGCATTGCTAGCCCACCGCGACACTCTCCGGGTAGGCACTAACGCCGGTGTACACAACTCCCCTAACCCTAGGACTGGGGCTTTCGTTGCTCCTGTGTTAGCTGGTACGTAAGCTTTACTATTGTTATCATCAGCGTCGTTATTATCATAGCTAGTATCATTATTATCATCAGTACAGTCATAACTATATTATTATCATTAGCATGTGTCAGAGCATTGCTAGCAATCCGCGACACTCGGGGGGGCACTAGCGCCGGCGTTCTTCTGACTAAGCCCTTGCACAACTCCCATAACATCAGCTGTCACTTTGACATTAGCTGTCACTTTTGCCATAATCTACCATTTTACCGCAATATTTGACAACAGCTGGCATTTTTGACATCTGTTTCTTGCATCGAAAATAAATAAATAAATAAATAATACTGGACAATCCACACAGCATCATCTAGCCCCAAGCTAAGCAGAGCTTGTGTTATGGGTAGTAGACAACTGATTCTAATTTGTTCTAATTTATTTCTATTATTTTATTGTAATTTTCTTTGATAACTGATATACTTAATACAAAACACTACATAGATAGATATAAATACATAAAATATTTTATTCCTAGAGAATCATTAACAATTATCGGGATTCCGTGCGTCGGGATTGTGTGCATTTTATGATTTTTGTCGGCGTCGAGATGCCGTAATTCACCTAACCTTAGGACGTAAGTTACGTTAGTAGGTAAGTTTGTTTTGCTGTAAATTATTTTAGTACGGCCATAACTAAAGCTAGTATCAGATGGTATCATCATCTCAGCCAATACTTAGACGTTCACTTCTGGACAAAAACCTACGCAAAGATCGCCACACTGATCGGTTCTGTGCTACCCGCTTCCAGTGGACCTTCAATTTGCCAGCATTGTGATGTTAATAATCTATCAGTTTTTACCCAATGACTCGTGATATGACAAACAGGAATTATCAACCGACTTGGCTAATCTACGATTTCTCCTTATATTGTGCTGTTCACCTATGCGTTTTAATATTAACCACATCTAACATCTAAGAAATCAAATAATATCACAAAAAATTTCGAATTCGACGGGACTTGAACCCGCATCCTTCCCTCAGTACGGGAATGTGCTAACCAACTACACCACGAGTTCAGTATTATAATATCTGTGACGAGGTCAATAGGACGTATTTGATTTCTTAGAAATTACCCTGAGAGTGGAATTAAATAAATAAATAAATAATGCTGGACAATTCACACAGCATTATCTAGCCCCAAGCTAAGCAGAGCTTGTGTTATGGGTACTAGATAACTGATATACTTAATACAATACACTAACTACATAGATAGATATTTTTTATTATAGATAGAAAACACCCAGATCAACGGAACAAATTTCTACAGATCGTACACAAATTTGTTCCGAGGCGGGAATCGAACCCGCAACCACCAGCGTCGCAGGCGGACCTTCGCCCGCTGCGCCACGGAGATCGTCACGCACTTTAATAACAAAAAAAACATCTAACATCAATATTACCACCAGCATCGGTATCCTCAGTGTCATTACTTCACTTACTCTATTTTAAATCTTAAGCCACAAGTCTTAATTATACGAATAGCTTCTTAAGAATATGTATCGCATCTTTCCAGGGGTAACCTACGGCCACACAGGCCACGTCCGATTCCTGACAGTTGTCGAGAACCCAGCAGCGCCAAAACCGCCGACCAAAGCACAAACATCACTCAAGTCCAAGGCGCTAAGCCGTCGATCAACCAACGCAGAGAAACTAGAGAAACTACACAAGCAAACAGACACGGCACAAAGTAAGGAAACCCTTATTATATCTGGTGGAGATGGCTACGAAGACTTCAGGAGCTCGTCGATGACTGAAGACGCAGGCCGCGAGGATTCGACAAATCACCTTCTGATCTGGCGGGTATGAAGCATCGCCCCCTCGTAACAGGACATAAGTGTTGATGCGAGAGCATCCAGATGCATAAGCGGAATAGACGTTCAGTGTTGCTTAATTTTCTAGACATTGAAAGTCTAGTTCTCATTTGAATGTTAGATTCCGGCTTTTATTGATGTACGCTATTTATTTGAAGAGATTATTAATCTAGGACATGAAATGTCGATGAATCGGAATGCAGTGTCATCTATGCAGTATTATTATTGGACCATTTTGGCCTATATAAATTTTGAAAGCTCTGAGGAAGTTTTTATCGTCGTTTTGTAATCAATGATGTTTTAGAAACATTTACATGTTTCCTACCTAATACCCCATATCAAAAGTACCTTTGTGTCATTATCAATAGAATTAATGTTGTAGTGATAAAATATTGTGTACCCAAGGACTTAGATCTTTGAAGTTGTCTTATCGTAGATACAATCAAGTTACTAGTGCTTACGTACTCATTATATTTTTAATATCTTATTGATCACGAAGAAGTAGATGCTTTGAATGTTTTAATAAAAATGAAACAGACACAATATAGACGATGACTTTCTTCTCAATTTTATAATAGAAAAACAATCTCGATGTTAGAATAATTATTACAATGAATAATATAATCGAAAACCCATAGTAATAGGAAATAACAATATGCTTAGCTCCAAGTTTATGGTTCAAAACAATCTTGATGTTAGACTATTAATTGATGTGTTAACAATGAAATGAATAATATAATCGGAAAAAAAGTCGAAACAAACGATAATATTAAAAGAGTACCTATCTACTATAAAAGGGTATTCATAATAATCCGCAATTATTTTTTGAAACACTCTTCATGTTAAACTAATATTAAGGATTGATATAGAAACAATGAACAAATAATCGAAACAGTAATTTAAGCCAACAATATTTTTAGGAAATAATATATGAAATTTTAACGACCTTGATGTGTTAAAATAAGAATTAATATCGTAGCAAGCAATGAATGAAATAATCGACACAGTAATAGAAACAGATAATAATTACAAGAAATAACTAATCAATATTCTTATCTTCAATGTTACTTTTCAAAAATCTTGATATTAGACTAAGAATTGCAGTGGTTATAGTGAAAGATTTGAATCATGTTACAATTAATTAAGAAAATAATCAAAACAAAACTTATATGAATTAATTCATAACTGATATTGTTAACAATTTTTTGACTCAAGTCTATTTTAATGTTGAACTTTAGATGAGGAAGTAAGCACAGTAACATCTACATTTTCTCAAACCATAAGGTCAAGCAGGACAGAAATTTTTAAATGTAGATTATCTTGCATGATAATGATTTTCATACTAATGTTTAGAGTATGCTACAGTTATAAAATTTTACCGAATTGATTTATGTGAATGTATCCCATCCATCGAAATTGATTTTATTTTGATTGCTCAAAAGTATTTGTTACCTGCTGTAAAAGAGCAAAAAGTTAAAGGATGTTTGGATATTGTATCCTCTATTTATAGTATTGAAAATAAAGGAAGTCACACTAAATATCTTGTGTCATTTTTAACCTATATTTTAACCTTGTTGGTAAAATAATTGAAAAAGATTATTTAGCCTGACACTTATTTAGGGAAAACTAAGCTAGAACCATAAAAATACCTATACAAACATGAAATATGGATTTGCTAAGTAATAAATGAACTTACCTATAAACTGATTAGGATTATCTAAAATTTTAATAACAACAGAGTTTTTAAGGTCTAGAAATGCTGAATAAAATGCGTTTCAAGAAATTACACTTTATTTCAGGTCACCAATATATAAATTTTCTCAACTCTCAACAACTAGGTAGGTTACATTAAGATTAATGATATGGTTCACTACATATTTAATAACATTTTTCAGCAATTTCGGTTATAAATTCACGTACGTTCTCTTCATTATTAGCTTTGATACTCTTCTTGCCTCTACTTACGAAATAAGGGTCATTTTGTAGTTGAGCCGTCAGTTTTTTTAGTATAGTCCTTCTATCTCTATCATTGTCTATTTCCCTCTTCACTTTAGTATTTTCTTTTGGTGTATTTAACATATCCACCGCAGAACAAATAAGTTCCCTGACTTTGGAAAAGTCGTTTGTTGCTAAAGTAGTATTTGTGTTATCTTTTTTACCTCTAGCTATGTAGTAAGGATCGTTACGAACAGATTTAACGATTTCTTCTAAAGCACCGCGTCTGTCTCTAGCAGCTTTGAATAGATTGTAATTTAGATAGTATTTTTTACCCCTAGTGATAAAGAAAGGGTCATCAGCTTCACCCGAAGATCGGCTGGTTCTCTCAACTAAAATGTAATTTGGTTCGTCGGCGTACATTCTACTATCGGTCAAAGTTCCAGGATCTAGTTTTCTTAAATTTGCGTCCATTCGTCTACTTACTTGCTGCACCTCGTTTCTGTTCGTGTATCTATTGAACATCGCTTTCAATTTACTGTCTCGACCTCTGTTTGCCCAGAACGATCTCTCACTTTTCTTTAGCCTGGATGAATGTTCAATATCGTTTTCGACATGATTGATAGCATTTAGAATAATTTCTTTTAAATCTTCCTTTCGCCTTCCACGGGATCCCCAGAATACATCATCGTCTTTTCTTCTTCCCCTGTTTCCCCAAAATGGTTCATCATCTTGCCGTCTCCCGCGGTTTCCCCAAAACGGTTCGGATTCTTGCCGTCGACCTCTGTGGCCCCAGAAAGGTTGACTGTCCTCTCGCCTTCCCCTTGTGCCCCAAAATGGTTCATCTTCACGACGTCCCCTCATTCCCCAAAACGGCTCATCTTTCCTCCGCCCCCTCATTCCCCAAAAGGGATCATCTTCCTGTCTTCTGCCTCTGTTACCCCAAAAAGGTTCCTCTTCTACTTCTGTTGAGTCTCTTCTTCCTCGCATACCCCAAAACGGTCCTGCTAAATCATCTCTTGTACTTTTGCTGTGAGTGTGTAATGTTCCAAAGCAATTTTTACAGATGGAATGATCGGAGGAAATGAATTCTGGGTATTCTTCGACTTCACTTTCGGTGCTTTCACGTCGGCCTCTTGTTCCCCAAAATGGTTCGTTCTCCAAATCCTTTTCTTTTAATAGTTTTGGATGTTTTTCTTGGTTGTAATCATTTCTGTATCCGTAAATAGGATTATCATCAATTTGTTTCTTTCCTCTATTGGCCCAAAAGGGTTTATCGTCATCTTCGTCTACGGATCGTTTGAGACGAACATTGTCAGATTTGTCTTTAGTTTGGTTGTTGCCTTTGTTTAATTTGTAGCTCTTAGCTTTGTTAGAATCCTTTCCAAGTGCAAACTCTGATGATAAAATTAGTAACAATATAATTGTGTTTAATTTCTTACGCATTGTGCTAGGATCTGAAACAAATTACATAATTTTAGCCAATGCGCATAGTTTGCAGGCGAACCCTTTATGCCATAGATGAGGTAGTTTTTAATATTTAAATCTGACGAAAGATATATTTATATTATATTTGTTCAAGGGTCTCCTTGGGTACGTATTAGAACATCTAAAATTAATATATCTACAGTTAAAATGCCGATGTTCAAAACCCATAGGTGCCCGTAGGGTAACGTAGGTAGGTACCTAGAACATAATCTCACTTAAAACGAAAATATCCTTACAACATAAGACATGTGATGTGAAACATGTGATAACCCGCGTCAGAAGCAACGCCGATTTACTCATAGCAATGAAGTCACAGTTCGATTATTATTGATACATCATAGTAAAAATCCCGTTAGTCTTAAAAGCCATGATGGATTTAAAAGTTTTAAAAGCAAGTCATACCTTATATTCACACCGTGATTGACCACCATAACACCAGGCAGGGAAGTCACGATAGGTACTGAATCAAATCCGGTTCCGGTCCAGCTTTTATAAGAAAAATCTGTGTAGGTGCCTCCCGAGGGCTTTGAATTATATTTGTTTTCTTTTTTCTGCGACCGTTATTAAATTAAACATTGCTTTCGGATTGGACTGGACTCTGGTTGCGTCTTGTCAAGTTAAGGGGAGGGTGGTTACTTTGCTGCTAATATTTTTAATTTATTTTAAAACTACTTTTACATTGGTACTCGTGAGTGTATCACTCAACTATTCTCCCCGACTATGGTTTGTTAGTGTTTGGTAAGCTAGGGAACAATTTTAAGCCGCGCTAGTCTATTGTTAAGACTAAGTGCGAAAGATCAAAATCTACTCATAATAAACGCCTGCCAGAAAACACACTATTGTGGTGATTGCTATTTATTTACGGTAGGCGTAGACACTCATTTAGGTACTTCAATATAAATAATCTACCTTGTAGGCACCTTTAACTGTGTACCTATAGAAGTTTACAGGTAAGCTTTTTCTTGGGTGTAAGCTACATTCTTGAGATGGAATAACTTTAGTCAAAATCCTGGTTGGAAAAGCTTTCGCCACCCCTTGACTGTTCTGTAAGTAGGTACCTAGTCCGAGTAAGATCAGTGTAAATGTGACCCTTTAGCTCCAATGATTCAATGAATATGATTTTGTGCCATTTTCTATGCATGTTTCTGCGATTATCTATGACTATGCTCTGCCTATGGCTTCGCTCCTTCGGGTCGCGAATAGAGTAGATAAAGAATCCACTCGGAAATAAATTAGATAACCTACCTAGGAGACGCATAGATTTTAGAATAATTCGTAGTACCTATGTAAAGTGTTTGGTGATCCTTTCGCTGGGAGTCTTATTTAATAAATAAATAAAAAACAAAAGAGTATCTGCTTCTAATTTAGATTCATTACATTACAATCATAGAAAAACCTATATCAGTAAGTACATAGGTAGATGTGATGCTCCCCAGTAAGGCTACTCACTCAGGGAAAGAAGATGGGTTATACTATCTGTAGGTACACATTTGTACACAAAAAAAAACTTACCTACACTCTTTTTAAGGTAGGTAGATACCGAAAATGCTCCATACCTATCGCTAAAAGATATCTATCATCTCTGTATCTGTCTATCATTTTCATTGAAAAATCAGTTAACTTTCAATAAAAGTGGTCATAACATTTATGTTGAGAAATAAACCTTTTGGTATTTGATAAATAGCCGAAACAATTTAATAAATTTTTGACAATTCAAATAACATTTTTAAAAACAAAATTTATAACATCTCAGACCAAAGTGCTTGAGAAGACAAATCTAACGAACCCAAGCTCGACGGGGCTAAGTCGTTTTGTTTAGGAGTTCCTATTGCCACCTTCTGTCTCCATTATTCAACCAGACTGAAGGTACCATAACATTGCATTATCACCAAACTTTCAGCTCAATCAGTTGAGGATAACTGGTCTGATATTCAGCTGCAATATTTTTCCCACACGTACCATTCAACCTCACCTCAACAGCTTATATTGGTCCATTCTGGACGCAGGCCTCCCCCTGATAAGCGAAGCGTCTTATTGACTTTTATCTCATAGAGGATTGCTCACAATCCCACGCCGGGCATACGGGTTGGGGATCGCAGTTCGGTGGTAGAATTGTTCTGCAGGGGGTGCTGCTGCCCGCTTGGGGATGACATCTATTAATCTCCTCTTACGACACCGACCCGCGTTAAGAATTGAGGTGGTGTAAATTCTAAGCCGGTACCACACAGCTAACAAAAACTAACGGGGCAAGATATTTTTTTTTTTGATAAGATGACAATCAGTTGCCTTTGCAATCAGTCGATTAAACTTTACCGAGCTCGAGCTTGTCATCTACGTCACAAAATCCTGAAAAATAAATAAATAAATAAATAATGCTGGACAATTCACACAGCAATAACTAGCCCCTAGCTAAGCAGAGCTTGTGTTATGGATGCTAGATAACTGATATACTTAATACAATACACTACATAGATAGATATTTTTTATTATACATAGAAAACATTCAGAACGCCCTGGACATATATCTGCAGATCGTACAAACATTTGGCCCGAGGCGGGTATCGAATCCGCAACCTCCTGCGTCGCAGGCAGACCTTCGCCCGCTGCGCCACAGAGGTCGTCAGAACCAAAAAAGAATCAGTTTCGCCAAGCGCCAATCAAATAGATTGATGCCTCATCGATGTCATTCTCCGAGGCCTCTGCCCAAGATTTAGGAGAGGGATTAACCGCTGGGTTCTTATTAGACCTTACCTTATAATACTTACGTAAAGGTTAATAGTGGTTTTACATCACTGGATATATGACTAGTTCATTTTGTAGAAAGAGATATCTCGACTCAGAAAGACAGCTGTTAGATAGATGATAGAAAATAATTTAATGCACACTTAAGTCGATAGAAACAAAACAGCTTAAAAACTAAGTGACAAGTGGCGGTATCATCGCTCAAGAGCGATTTCTATCAGACAACCGTGTAGTTGCTGTTAACCTGTTAGCTATTTGACGGAGAGGTACAAGCTGAAATGAACTTTTTTTCATAGCAGCGATAATGTAAAAAAAAATTTCCAGGTCCAGAAAGTTCAATTTAGACAAGTCAAACACCTGCGTGAGACTTCTCTTGACTAAAAGTAGCTTTGTTAGGAAATCCAGGTCTTGTTTATATCGGAAAACTACGTGGAAAGCTGGATCAATACGCATGGGAAATGTTTTAACCCAAAACACCTAAAAATTAACGAACCTCTACCGCCAGCCTTAAATATTTGATGTGTATTCTCGATAGTGCTGTGTGGTGGCTTAGAATTAGAACCACCAGAACTCTTCCCGCGGGTGTCATAAGAGGCGACTAAGGGATATCCACCGGGTGCGGGAAGTAGCGCCCCCCTGAAGAACAATTCTACCACCAAACTGCGATTATCCAACATGCAGGCCCAGCGTGGAGATTATGGGCAATTCCCCCATGAGAGTCTCATTATGCGACAAAAGCCAATAAGGGGCTTATCAGGATGAGGCGTGCGTCCAGCAGTGGACCAATTCCTTTGACTGTTGAGGTGAGGTGAGAATGTATTCTCGTAAAAATTGTCTTATTTTTATTTCCTTTTGGTGGCTTTCGTATCACTGCGGCCATGATATGCCTATTGTGCCACGAAAAATGCCTTAATAATTCCAGGTTTTATTACTTTCACAGTTGTATGAATGAAAAAGCTACGGGCGGATGCTTTGTGCACATAGCTTATGTTTCTATCCCTAAAAAAATATTAAACGCATTCACTGCCCAGCCTCAGAGGTGCGCTGCACTGCAGATGGACCGTGTGCGTCTTGGACCACGAACGTGTTAATGTAAGTACCATAACATGAATGTAACAGCTGCCTCTTAAGAAACGCTGGCCTCCAGTCACAAGATGTTTGTCTTCTTGTCGTGATTACAAGCGAGCAGCTGTGCGAGGAGACGCGGGTAAAGAAAGCCATGGTTAGTAGGTATTAGTTTCTAAGAAATCAAAAAATATCCTAAAAAATTTGACTTGAATCCGCATCCTTCCGTAACATAGGATACCTAGGATAAGGACGGGAAAGGATAAGGATGGGAAAGGATGCGGGTTCAAGTCCCGTCGAAGTCAAAATAATTTTTGGGGTATTATTTGATTTCTTAGATACTGAGTGTGATTACTAACGCACCATAATAACAAAAAATCAAAGGTTTTTTGTTATTATTTTGTTATTTAGTTAGTTTGTAGAAATAATTAACTGCTTGTAACAGCTAGGCGAGATTATGTTTTTATGCGCATCTTAATGGTTGGCTGGGACAGATTATCTCATAGCAATTAAACGGCATAACCGACTTTGGTATAGGAGGTATCGAAGTCAAAGAAGTATTTATAGTTACTAAATCGAAAGATTCATCATTTTAACACTGAGAAGCCGACCCCCTGCATTTTACGAAAAAAGTGCGACCTGTTCGGGATTTTTATAGATTTCCGTTAGTATCGTATTCACTAATATCTTTTGCGTATTTTAAAGAGATTTAGTTTGTGAATTAAAGGACAATATTCCATTCCAAAACATAGGGATCGTAGGTACCTTATCTGCACTTGCTGTCTACACTTCCCGCGGGTGTCGTAAGAGTCGATTAAGGGATATCCACGGGGGCGGGCAGCAGCGCCCCCGCATGGAAAGCATGCCCAGCGTGGGAATTATGAGCATTAACTCATAAGATGTCAATGAGGCGCTGTCCAGCTGTGGACCAATAGCCTATACTGGAGGATTGGAGGTTGAGGCTAGTGTAACAGATTTGAAATATATTTTCCTATCATATACCTAATTAAATTATCTTTTTCTAATGTACCTATATCTACTAACCTTTCCGTTACTCCGTTACATATTGTCATCGTACGTCGTAGAGCTTCGTAGCCCGCGCTACGATGAAACGCGAGCCGGCGCGCCGACGCCGCCGCCGCCGCCGCCGCCGCCGGTGCACGGGCGGTGTAACCTATAAAGTTTCATTCATGCAGTGACTATTTACTTAAGACTATTAAGAAAACCAGCCAAAGAAGACTAACGTTGTTTTCTAGTTTTCCGCCATAAGAACTTTATACACATCACTAATCCGTTCAAAGGTTGAGGCTAGTGCATGCGTATGGAACCCGTACGAAGTAACTTATTCGCTTATGATAGAAAAGGTACAAAAGAGATTCCTTAGATTCTTGTACAAAAAATGTCATGGGTATCATCCTTTCATGTATCCTACCAAGTATCTACAGGGTACACTAGGTTTCAACTCCTTAGAAACCAGGCGCCTAAATGACCAGCTCCTAAGTCTCTGCCGTATTTTGCGTGGTACGACTGATTGCCCTACTCTGTTGACCGAAGGAAGCAGGCTCTGCGTCCCACAAAATCGCGCGCGATTCCGCCCAGGCCGTGTACGTCTTTTCGAGCCCCTTCGTGCTCGCACTCTGCATCGTCAGCAGTCTCCCATCATCCGCGCTCAGCGCAATCTCAACGCGCTCATCACCAACCACCCTCAGTTAGATGTGTTTGCGGATGGCTGGGAGATGATTGAAAGAGTGTGCCTACAGTTTTGTGAGAGCGTATAAAATGTATTTTTTCTAACAATTTTATTACTTTTGATAATGTAAGCATAACGTTTTATGATTTTTACCATTTCTTATTAATTTTTGTTGTGTTTTTAGATTATACTTGTGTGTGTACTGCATATGTATTTTATTGTTTGTTTATGTGAATTATTTTCTAATATTAAGATTGTTTATTTATCCCATGTACTAGACATAACGCTTTAGATAAATTCTGTAATGTTGTAGTCTTGTTTTTTCAATAAATAATTTGTAATTTGTAATTTGTTCTAGCTTACTGAAGCTTGCTCTACCCATGAGTTAGAGTCAACTTTGTAACTTTCGAGCTAACTATAGGACCTTTTGTTTAATTCCACGTTGTGTTCAACTTTTACTGCGTAATCTGGCGTCATAAATAAACGCGTATTTTCGATAATTATATTAACTATCCTATTATCTAAGATAGCCTTTGCTCTAAACGTACGCCAAATTTCATCTTGATCTGTTTAGTAGTTTTGAAGATCCTAGGTAACAAAAATTCAGATTTCACAAACTTTCGGCTTTATAATATTAGTATGATTATGTTTTTACTATTAAGAGGTCCGGTCTTCGTCTGTGCTCCAAAAATAAAAAACCAAACAATTTACTTGACACTTATTTTCAGCACCTTGTTCACGTTCCCCCAGTCTCCCCACAAACAATTCCTATGTGTGTTACATACTGTAATAAGTTTTCTGTTGCCCACATATTATTATTTGCTCTAGTTACGTTGCTAGGAATAGTATAAAATCCCAGGAATTTTCTTGCTTAAGTTATTTTGCACTTTGCTCTTGCGAACTGCGGAAGTGATTTTAATTATGTCTTAAAACCCTTCTAGAGTTTAACCTAGGTATCTTTACGTAAGCAAGGAACCCTTAAAATTTCACCATGCCCATCTGTCTGTCTGTCCGTGGCTTAACTCAAAGCTCAATCAAGTCCTAGAAGTGGTAAAATTAATTTAAAAAAAATTACTATACCTACCATACGTAAAGTGGAAATGAATATTTTTTTCTACTCTACCCCATGAGTATCGTTGGCTTTTAAATATTTTTTACCCGACTGCGCAAGGAGGGGGTTATTTGTAAGAGTCGAGTGTCAAGGTACAGTGACGCTCCTGACGGGTTCCCAATCTCGTAAGTATATTAGTTTTTGTTTTTTTATAATATTACATTTGTTGTTTTTATATGATAGAACAGCTTACTATCTTTATAATACCGAAAGATACTAGTCTCAAAATATTTATGACCAGCGAAAGACTGCAGGCAGATGCTGGATGCGGCAAGTTGAAGACAGGGCGCTATGTCGCTCATTAGGGGAGGCCTATGTCAGCCGTGGACTAATATAGGATGATGATGATGATGATGTTATATTATAGAGTCATTAACACGGAATCTGACACAGATTCGCGCAATATACAAATATATTACCGGCTTTCTTTTTAATTTTTCTGTGTTCTACAAGGAATATTAATAGCGGAAAACAACAGTTAAAATAAATCTATGACAGTAAGTTTTAACAAATTTCGATTTAGTTGCTACTTTTGGAGTAAGTATTTAATAATCTAGAAGATGTATTTCTAAAAATCAATAAAATATTACTAAACGATCCAATATACCTACTTTGTTTTAACATGGTATCATAGACAATGTCTACAATTTGAGGAAAACTACTTTTCTTGAAGTTTAATTTCTTGCAGAACCCAGATAATATTAAAAGCCGCTAAAATATTTGAATTTTGCGCGAATGGGTGTTTCTTCATTAGCCGGCCCGGCCCGGCACCGATACCGACACCAACATCGGTGAACGCATAATTCTATGAATTTGTATGGCTCACTGTCTCATTGGCCCGGCCAGATACCGATATACCGGCGCCGGCGCCGACATGTCGTCGCAGCGAGTCTCCCACTTGTGTCGGGCTGGCATCGACGTATGTGTTGTGCACCTACGCAAGCTTCTATGTGGGCGTGGGTGCGAGGTCTCTGTGGAATTAAAAAGCCGTCGTGTCGGTCAAATGAAGAATGTAGCTATCGGTGCAGTGTCGTTGAGTACTGTCGGGGTCGGTATCGGTACCGGGCTGGCTAATGCTACGGCTCCACCTGCGTTAACGTTGATGTTAGTGTTAATGCCCATTAACGCGTTAATTATGGCGCTAAAAATGCACCTTGGGAACTAGTAGTTAAGGTGAATGTTTAGCGTCGTCAATAAAAGAACACCAGCCTACACCTTGGCCACATCTGCGTGACGCCCAAATTAGCGCGCTAATTAAGACGACGCATTGAAGATATTGGCGTCAGGGATTTCAACTTTTTTCAGCAATTACAAGACATTCGGAATTTATTTTTTATGTTTTGAATTTTTCATGTTTTTTACTTTAAATTGGTAGTAGGTTTTCACGATTGGTTAACTTTCATAGCAGAAAAAAAAATCCCGAAAACTGCTCTATAAAAACATGGTTTTTAACTTTACAGGCAAACGGAACCGATTTATGCCTCTAAATTTTCTGTACAAATAAGTTTATACACCCTCTTCAAAATAGTGGTAGGATTTTTCATAATTACCAATAGTTTTTATTTTAAACGAGAATTACTGTTTTGGCGCTTACGCCTTTTCGTTTCAAGCTAGCTCTCGCCTCTGTTTGTATGCAGGCGGCCCTCTTCAGTCCGCTTTTGACCATTGTCAGCGTCGGACGTGTGCCAATCGAGCTCGCCTCCCGCGCACAAGTTGGTCTCGATTGACACATCATCAATATTATCTTCTGAGTAAAAAAAATCTTATAAATTATTAAAATTTCAAAAATAAAGATGAAAGGTCTGTATGTTGAAAAATGTAAGGAAATGGTAGGTAGTAGTAGAAGTAAACGTTAAATTTTTTTTCCCTAGCACTAGATAGGTACCTACCTAGTGTATCGATAGCCGTGAATCAATATTATCTTGCGAGTAAAATCATAAGCAACACCTTGAAAACATCGTGAAGAAACGTCAAATATTTTGCCTGCCTCTGCCTACCTATCTATAAGATATAAGTAGGTATTATAATAATTATAAAGTTTATTTTCTTTTTTGTTCTTAGAAAATAAAAACCTAAACAATTGTCCGAACAAAGAAAACCATGGAGTCGTCTTAGTCCGGTCAAATTAGACCAAAAAATAGGGGTGAGGTTACAATAATTCGCACCCAGCTGAAAATTGGTAGGATTATTCAAAAGCCCATTATAAATGAATTGTGAAAAGTAATCATCGATCCGACACCTGAAAAAAAATTTACTCGGGGTCAAAGATCACAAAAACGAGTGTTTCGCGATTTTCAGCAAAACGGTAAGTTTTATCATAAAATTATCGCGGTCAAAAATTGTAGATCAGATAATTATCTATAAAAAATGTCTAAATACTTTTTTTCCTAAGAGGCGCCGTTTTTGAGATATAACGATTTACTTGTTTTACTTTAAAAACTTTTAACTCAACGCAATCAAAAATACTCAACCTCAACAGCCTGTATAGGTCCACTACGGGACGCAGGCCTCCCCCTGATAAGCGCCTTATTGGCTTTTATCTCAGGGGCTAATGCCCATAATCCCCACGCTGGGCATGCGGGTTGGGGATCGCAGTTTGGTGGTATAATTGTTCTGCAGGGGTTGCAGCTGCCCACCCCCGGTGGATATCCCTTAGTCGCCTCTTACGACACCCGCGGGAAGAGTTGGGGTGGTGCAAATTCTAAGGCGGCACAACACAGCTCAAAAATCAAAGCCGTTTATCTCCGAATATAATCTAATATAATATCACCACCGAATCCTTCCACCCATTTAGGGCATGCAAAATCGGAAGAATACCCAAATCCGGTTTTTGTTCGATTTTAGATTTTTAAAATAGTTTTTTTCGGTTTTTTAGATTTTTTCGATTTTTATTGTTTCAATACAAATAAAAATGCTTGATTATTTTTGTAGTCATTTAATAAAACATGAAATCTAACCCCGCGCTTGCTGAAAATACGATCTCAAAAAGCTCTTGATCAGAGAAATTGTCAAATCGAATATCGCGCTCCAAATCTTCATCTATGATTTTTTTGCACTTATCAACCACATTTTTCCAGTCCTCTGGCGTGACATTTTCGCAGGCATTGTGCAGTAATGTGAGCTTTTTATTTGCCGTAAAAGGAGGTTTAGTATTATTTCTGGCTGCGTGACCTTTGACGTAGGCCCATATCAGTTCAATCGCGTTATATTGACAGCATAAATTGGTTCTATCTTAGCTACCTTGTCATTGCCAAGAATGCCACTGCTACACCAATTACAAAATAATCTGCGGTTTATTACAAGCGCCGATATTTATTTATTATTAGTTTCTCAACAATTTTTTCAGCTGCAGCCGCCAAAAACTCCGAAATTTTCAGAGCCCACTCCACTCACAGTTATTTATTTTATACAGGGGTATTGGTACCCCCCGCCATTTAATAACTCTTCTTTTAAGAGGCTTTATTTGAAAATAAACTTACTACTTCATGGGTTCCGGACAATCGTATATTTTAGTAGAAGTGATTTAAAAAAATTAAGAATTTGAACCTGGCGTCTTCACGAACGTGTTCGTGATGATGGGCAGAAACTGCACTTCACGCAGTCAGTGACCTAAGCCTATACAGGTTTAGGTTAAAATAAATAACTTCGAGCGGAGTGGGCTCTGAAAATTTTTAAAATTCTCCTCTACCTTTTTTGTCACCACCCCGTGAACCACTCCATACCATAGAGTAACAAACATTTTGGAGACTCGATCCGTCGTTATTTATTTTTTCGTATTTTATTGTATTATTAATTGTATTATTAATAATGTTATTCGAATAAGTAGTTAATAAGCTATCGAAGAGACTTAGTTCTGCAGCGTACGCAGTCAAAAAAATTCGTCATCTTACAGACGTAGATAATACATCTAGACTTATTTATTTCACCTACTTCCATAGTATTATCTTTTATGTTATATTGCTGTGGGAAACGCTGCAGATTTAACACCGTATTTGTGCTGCAGAAGCTCTCTTCTGACGAACAGCTCTCTGTTCGTCCAATGTATAATATGGGATCCAGAGACGAGATACGTGATAAATTCAAAGAAATAAACATAATGACAGTAACATGTCAATTATGTTCATGAAAACTTGTTATACACTCATAGAAATATAAAACACTTCCCTAAAAATAGCGATAAACATAATTTTGATACCAGAAATAAACGTAAACTAGCTGTGTCTACAACTAGGCTACACAAAATTAATGAATCTTTTAAAGGGCAATGTATACGCTTCTGCAGCTAAACTCCTAGGGAGTTGCAAAAATTATCCGTAAAGAAATTGAAAAACATTGTCAAAACCTTGTTGTACAAAAAGGTTTACTATAAAATATCAGATAGATAGCTAGAAAACACTTTATTATACCACACAAATACAGGAAACAATACAAAGAAAATGCTTAGAAAAAATGAAGTATAAAGGGCGGCCTTATCGCTAAGAGCGATCTCTTCAGATTATCTAGCTAGAGGATACAAAGGCTTGGGACGGGTTTTTCTCTAACTCGAAAAATAACAATTAACAGGCTAAAGGTTACTTTGTCGCTTTTTTACTTTAGTCTACATACCGAAGCGACAGAAATAAAAAATATCACTTTATATCCTTAACAGTGGTTAATTTTGTAATTTGACCTTTTCTAAGTGTACATTTATTGTACTTATGGAAATAAAGAGCTTTGACTTTGATTTTGCGTACTCAATAGACCGAGGTACTGGAGTGAAAGTAACCTCAGCAGTGGTCCAATCTCCCCATAGCGCACAGGCATGCGACCACTGGCGAGTTTTTTTTTAATTTTCAAGAATAGATAGCGAAATGGGCAGTTCCTATACCGTAAACATGTACTTAGAGGTCGTACGCGTTTTATGGAAACTATCTGCTTTCTCGCTCGCGCAAGACGACGTTTTTAAAGATTTTTAGTTTAAGTGTGTTACTGAACATGTGATTCGCCCATTATTTTAATAATATTAAATATATAAATAACACATTTTGAAATAAACTTTTGAACTTATCGTGATCTTTGTAAAGATAAAAGCCAAATACCTTTCGTTTTTAAAATGATAAGTTATGTTATGTCTAGTCGCAAACTTAAGGTACCTAAACATAGACCAGCTACTTATTCGAATAAAATTATTTTTTAATGTACCTGAGTAATGTCCGGAATTTCGGAAAAAATATTTTCGGAAGGAAGTCTCCGATTCTTTTCACTGTTCCTCGAAGTTTAGGTAAATAAGTTGCGGGTAGTATCCGTGCCGTCAAATTATGTTTTTTTATCGATATACTACCGTCAAAAAAAGCTTGCCTATAATTATATTGTAAAATATTCAAATGGATATAAATAAATAAATAAAGGTAATGCGACTCCATGACGTCTTGTCCCAGCGCGGAAACGCACGACTGAGAAGCGCGCTAGTTACGGCGGCGCGGCCCGACGGCACGATTGCAAACCGCGTAAAATTACCGCGGGGTATGTGCTGCTTGCGGGGAGCTCATGGGGGGCGTGGCGCCCGATTTCAAATTATTGTTTATCAATGCGTCGCCTTAACGCGTTAGGTGCAGCCAGTGCATGATGAAGAAACGCCCAATCTGTTTCAGATTCAGTGTCGATGACTGGGTAACGAAGATCGATGAACGTCTCTGTACCACGCTGCAACTACGTAACCTAGACTATGCGTGGCCTGCAACGTATTTCGCTGGTTTATTTCTTGTTCTTTTTCCGTACTTATAATCTACAGCGTGATTGCAACTGGCGTTATCGAAAATCATGGAGGGATGGTATTAACATGAATTAAAGTAATGTTAATAAAGCCGGCGAAGTTCGAGTCAACTCTCAAACGGAGGGTTCCGTACCATCGTACATAACGATTTCACAGAAGGAACCTTAAAAAACGGATTCTTTTGATTTAACGGAAAAAAGTAAAAAACCAAGTACTGACTGACCACCGTTAACTTTTAAATTTTTTTTTTTTTTTTGCTGTTTGTTGTTTTGTTAAAGCGAAAATTAGTTATACATGCCCTGTCAAAATTTCAACTGTCTACCTAGGTCTACCTATTCCGGTTCAATCCTATGACTACGTTCCGGCTTCAGGAGATACGCCTTGTTTGACAAAAGTAGAGCAAATCTATTTTATAACTTTTTTAGCTAAAAAATGTCCTCATTATTTTTAATATACCTATATTATTTATATAGTAGCGACAAGAGAAATACAAATTCAGTGAAAATTTCAATTGGCTGCCTTTTACGGTTCATGATATACAGCCTACTGATAGACGGACGGACGTCTGTCTCCGAAACACTATTTCGGTTTTTATGAATAATATATGTAGATACGTAGTAAGATAGATTTTTACTTTATTGCACCGTCCTACTAATTCATTCGTTAAATAAAACAATCATCCAATAATAACACAGTGGTGTAATAATACAGGTCAAACCATTTCTTATAATCTATCCCGTACAAAAAAAACAGCAAAGTATACTCCGACAAAGCGCACACAATAAAATGCCTGGTGTCCAAACCACCATAGCCAAACATAACAGTATAATATTCGCGAAGTTTCTCCAAAATATCAGTAAGTTCAGACATTGCGGGTATAGATTGGGGCACAAGAAATACACCCACATGCAGGGTCTTGTCCTCAAAGTGGTCAGGAAAGTGTGCCGACAACCTAGCAGAGCTTGTAAATCTCGTTCTGCGATCCGTTTTCTACGCGTTCTCGTTACCATTTCTATCCTCCTTCGTTCATTATCAGTCTTGCCTTTATCTGCAAACGTTTGGAATAGCGAACTTTCTTTTATGGTATCCTCCAACATTGTCATTTTTTCTGAACCGCTGATTGCGTTCTCCATCTTTACTTTGAACATTTCAGTTTGACCGATGCACCAGTTTCTAATTCTCTCGTTCGTACCACGCGGGTCGAATGCTCTAGCCTTTAAATACCGGAAGCTCCTCCTTGGTTGGAAAACACAAGTAAATATGTACCTAAGAATCGCAGCTATGGACCCTAGTATCAATTTCAAAACTTCTGAACAAAATTCTATACAACAATTTGATTGTTTCATTTTCTCTTTTCCTCTGTTCATCTTGTTTAAATACGCTATTTGTTTTGATCTGATCTTTTGCCGTTTCGCTGTCTCTTTATCAAGTTTCAGCATTAGTATTTTCCTAGAGTGTGCATCTTGTTTCATCTGTACCTGATCGGCCGCTCTTTTTAAATCCCTTTTCCTCTCGTAAGCTACCCTAGAAGCCTTAATTTTGGCAAGCTTAGTTTTATTTTTCTTATTCATATGTTTAGCGGCAACTAAACTTTTTATTTGGTTTTTCCGTCGTTTTGATTTAATTTTTGCCTTTTTTGCTGCTGCAATACCAGCATTTCTTTTATTTTTCAACAACCTTTGCCTTTTTATCCTTTCCTTATCACGGGTCGCCTTTCTTTCACGAATTTTTTTCTTCTTGGCTTTTTCCCTTAATTGGTTTTTCATTCTATTATAGCATTTAAATATTATTTTTGAAATACCTAAACTTAACGACATATCTGTTCTGGTAGAAATACTGGTTTCTGGTTTATAGCTTGCTCGTGTAATATTGTTGGATTTATCACCTTTACTGTGGAAATCAGTCCTGGTGGCTTCACCAGCTTCATAACCTGGTTTCTTACAAAGATAAATACCTGTTTTCTTAAATTTATCTGTTTGTTCAAGTTTTTGGCTTTTATTTACTTTCTTATCACCTCCACCACATAAGCATTCCACCCAGGTGGTTAATCCAGTTTCCTTTTGAAGTTGTTCAATTTGTTGAGTAGTTTTCTTATAAATTTTAGTTTTTGCTTTATTTTTCTTCGGTGCCTTTTTAGCTGCTGCAGAGGTCTCACCAGCCTTTCTTTTCATTTTCAACAGCCTCCTTTCCTTATCACGGTTTGCTTTTCTTGAAAGAATTTCTTTAGTTTTTGCTTCCTTCTTTAATTTTTTTTTCATATTTTTAATGAAATCTATACATACATTCAAAGAAGTCAAACTTTTATCTATTTCGATAGATTCTGGTGCATTATCCGTTTCATTTATATTTTTTTTGTGTGACTTGTTAGCTGGTACCACAGTAGCTTCTCTCATCTTTTCCAACCACCTTTGCTTTTTTTTCCTTACATCATCAGAGGTGGCTTTTGTGGCATGATTGTTTTCCCTATCTGCTTCCTGCCTTAACTGGTTTTTTATTCGAGTCATGAAATCTTTAGATATGTCTGAAAAATCATCAGAGGTGCCTTTTCCTGCAAGATTTTCTTCCATCTCTGCTTCCTCCCTTAGCTGGTTTTGCATTCGAGTCATGAAATCTTTACATACATTGGAAAAAGACAAACTTTTATCTATTTTGATAGATTCTGGATCTGTTTGGTTTACATTTTTGTTATGTGACTTTTTAGCTACTGCCTCGCCAGCCTTCGTTTCCAACAGCCTTCGCTTTTGCCTCATTTCCTTATCAGAGGTGGCTTTTCCGGCAAGATTTTGTTCCCTCTCTGCTTCCTCCCTTAACTGGTTTTTCATTCGAGTCATGAAATCTTTGCATCTATTTAAAATAGTCAAACTATTATGTATTTTGATAGATTCTGGTGTACTGTCTGTTGTGTTTACTTTTATCTTCCGTAACTTTTTAACTGAGGCCTCACCAGCCTTTATAGTCTTTTCCGACAGCCTTTGCTTTTTTCTCCTTTCCTCATCAGAGGTGGCTTTACCGGCAAGATTTTTTTCCCTCTCTGCTTCCTCCACTAAATGTTTTTTCATTCTATTCATGAAATCTTCACATACATTTGAAAAAGACATACTTTTATCTATATTGATAGATTTTGGTGTATTGTCTGCTTGGTTTATATTTTTTTTCTGTGACTTTTTAGCTGCCGCCTCGCCAGCCTTCGTTTTCAACAGCCTTTGGTTTTTCCTCTTTTCCTTATCAGAGGTGACTTTTCCGGCAAGATTTGGATCCCTCTCTGCTTTCTCGCTTAACTGGTTTTTCACTCGAGTCATGAAATCTTTACATACATTTGAAATAGTCAAATTTTTATCTATTTTGATAGATTCTGGTGCACTGTCTGTTCTGCTGACTTCTTTCTTCTGTAACTTTTTAGCTGAGGCCTCACCAGCCTTTCTAGTCTTTTCCAATAGCCTTTGCTTTTTTCTCCTATTCTTATCAGGGGTGGCTTTTCCGTTAAGATTTTGTTCCCTCTCTGCTTCCTCCCTTAACTGGTTTTTCATTAGAGTCATCAAATCTTTGCATCTATTTAAAATAGTCAAACTATTATCTATTTTGATAGATACTGGTGCACTGTCTGTTCTGCTGACTTTTTTCTTTTGTAACTTTTTAGCTGAGGCCTCACCAGCCTTTCTAGTCTTTTCCAACAGCCTTTGCTTTTTTCTCCTATCTTTATCAGGGGTTGCTTTTCCGTTAAGATTTTTTTCCATCTCTGCTTCCTCTGCTTTTAGCTGGTTTTTCATGCGAGTCATGAAATCTTTACATACATTGAAAATAGTCAAACTTTTATCTGTCTGTAGATTCGGTTCGGTAGTCTCTGTTGCAGTGTCTGTTTCGTTTGCTTTTTTCTTTTTGAACTTTTTAGCTGCGGCCTCACCAGCCTTTCCAGTCCTTTCGAACAGCCTTTGCTTTTTTCTCCTATCCTTATCAGAGGTGGCTTTACCGGCAAGATTTTTTTCCCTCTCTGCTTCCTCCACTAAATGTGTTTTCATTCTATTCATGATATCTTCACATATATTTGAAAAATACAATTTTTTATCTATTTTGATAGATTCTGGTGTATTGTCTATTTGGTTAAAATTTTTTTTCTGTGACTTTTTACCTGCTTCTTTGCCAGGCTTCGTTTCCAACAGCCTTTGCTTTTTTCTCTTCTCCTTATCAGGGGTGGCTTTACCGGCAAGTTTTTTTTCTCGCTCTGCTTCCTCCCTTAACTGGTTTTTCATCAAAGTCATGAAATCTTTACATACTTTTGATATATTGATATTTTCACTATTATATTCTTTACTGATAGGTAGACTGATATTTACTGGTGTATTGTTTGTTCTGTTCACGTTTTTGGTTTTATCACCTTTATAATGGGAATCAGGTTGAGTAGCTACACCAGCTACACTATCCGATTTCATATTTTTATCGTAGTCAACTTTTTTATCAACACCTCCTGTTTCCTTTCCAAATCGTTTAATTTGTTGAGGAGAATCCTTGCTTATTTTGGCTTTTATAGAATTTACGTTTGAAATTTTTTGATGTGCATTAATTAAGACTTTCCCATCTTGTTCGTATGGAATGTCACCTAATTCACCAAATTTCTCATTCATGGAATTCTTTCCAACACGGAATTCACAAGTTGAATTCGTGCATTTTTCCGGTGTTTTTACACTAGCAGACTTGAATTTCGTGTTATTTTCGTTCGCTTGTCTACATGGTCGTGTTGTTTGACCATCATGCTGGCATGAATCTAGATTGTCATCATAGTCATCAAATGCCTTGAAACTGCCTTTTAGTTTTGGAGAATATTTGTGATAATAATATTTAAAGTTTCTTTTAAGCTTACCTGAACCTTTATTACTTTTAACCTTACACAAAGGTTCTCTGCAGGTGTCGTCATCACATGGATTCAGATGTTTGCTATTTGCATAATTGCTATTAAGAGTTTTATCTCTAAAGTTTTTTTTTATCTTTAAAGAAATTCCTTCGTCCTTAACTTCTGGAAATGAGCGCATTTTGTTTTTCTGCTTTAGAGAATTTTTGTGACTGTAATATTTTATCTTGCTTATTATGTTACCTGAACTTGTATTACTTTCATCCATACACCAAGGTCCTCTGCAAGTGTCGTTATCACAAGTATTCGGTTGCTTGCTATTCGCACAGTTGCAAGTGAGAGTATAACCTATAAAGTTCTGGTCATAAACGTCCTTACTACAAATTCGTTGGTCCTTATTGCTTTTCAGCTTTTGAGAATATTTGTGGCAATAATATTTTACCTTTCTTTTAAAGCTGCCTAAACTTGTATTTATTTCATCCATATACCAAGGTCCTATGCAGGTATCGTTATTACAAGTTTTTGATTGCTTGATATTCGAACACTTGCAAGAGAGACTACTATTGTCTTTAAATCTAACCCCTTTTTTACAAATACGTTCATCAACTTCGGGACTTATGTTTTCTGAAGCATATTTTGAAAATAAAGCACAACTTTTATTATTGCATTCTTTAGCATTCCTATAAAAATAATTTTTAAAGAAATACAGAAGCGCATCTTGTCCATAGACATAAGGGGAATGAATAGGAATTTTCTCAACGTTTAAGTCTTGTATAGCGTTTTCTTTATGTTGGCTTTTAAAGGTGTTTGAACTAGGATATTTACCACGAGCCACGCGTCTAGGACTACCCACTGTAGCATCTGATCCACGTCGACATTGGACGGGATTTGGAACGCTTTCATGTTTTTCTTTATGATATTTGCCTTTAAATCTGCCATCTTTACACAGAAAAACTTTTCTGTTTCCTTCATTAGCATGTTTATTTTCTTGTTCAAGTAAATGATTTTCTGGTTGTTTCTTTGTATTAACATTACAACTTTGTTTTGCATTTTTATCGTCATTGTTTATTCCTATGAGATAGTTTAGGATATTTTGGATAGCATTTGCAATGTCTGCATGTTCTGTTGATTTGTTTCGATTCCCAACGGAAATTTGTTTTCTCCCATAATCAGACTTTTGATGTTTCTTACAAGGTCGATTATCTATTTTGCATTCATCGCCAGGTGTGATGATTTTTTCCCCTCCAACTTTGTTGATAACTGTTCTTTTATTCAACTCTAATTTCTGAAATTTGCATACACTTGTTCCAACGTTGGAATGTTTGATTCTTATTTTGGGACATTTGCACGTTCGTATCCCATTATCATATTTTTTGTGAATTGTGTCTAGTTTATTTTTATCACGTTTTGATTTTACACGAGTCGCTTTCTTTTCCACAGTGAATCGTTTCATTTCTCTCTGTTGAAGTGGCTTAGGATACATATAATCGTTGAGATAGTCATCCCCAGATAACGCTACAATGTCAGGCCATTTTGCTGTTTCTTCATGACGTGCTAAATCTTTTCTTTTAATTTCTTCCAATCTAACTTCGTCACGAGCACCGGGATGTCTGCCATCACCCGCGCAAAGTTTTATTAAATTTGACTTTATTTCACCTCTATACCTGTGTTCCGTATCTTTTGATTTCTCTACCAAAGCCGATGCCGAATTTTTTATAAAATATTGTAATGAAATATTCTGTTTCATGTCTGTTTGTGATTTGAACTCCGATTTTCGGCTTTCTTTCCAGTTGGCATTGTACCTGTTGTTTTGCCTCTTTGATAAACTATTTATTGCCTTCCTCTTAGGATTTTCAACAGCAACAAGCCTGCAACACTGTTTGCAGTGATTTAGTTCATGTCGTTTTTTGGGTTTGGCTTCTGCGTTAACTTGGCTTGAATTTTTATTCATACTTTTATTATGTTCATTCTTGAATAATTGAGAATTTGTGGCATAGGCTCCACGTATGCATCCTTTAGCTCTTGACATATTCGGAAACTCATCTTTGTGCGGAGTAGAATCAACAACAGCATAATTTTCTTCAAAAACTTTTGCGGGCGTCTTACGATTAAATCTACGGTGACAAACTTGAAACTTAGTGTCGAACTTCTGAATATTCATTGTCGTTATCAGGTTTTTTGGATCATCTGGAGATTCCCGCTACTTAGAATTTTCTTCCATCAGATAAACAGGTACTAGATAATTCGTAGTTGAACTACAAATTTTGTTTCCCGTTGATTTCCCCCACATTTATTCATAAACTATCTTATCCTACATATGGATACATAGGGAATACAATCGCTTCTCACTTTCCAATCTATCCTATCATCTATCTTTGATAATTCCCCCTGGATCATACTCAGAGAGAAAAATACACAAAATAAGTACTTATCGGAAAACCGCTGTAAACTGTAAATATCAATAGGATAATACAAAGTATCTTGATAAGTAAACCATGGGATAATAGACAAAGTAATAGAGAATACAATTGATAGAGAACAAAAAAAAAGTTACAAATAAATCGACATGGTCGGGTACACCACGGACAGGATCCGGGTTCCGTGCATGAGAGGGGTTTCCGATTTGGGATAAAACTATTAAAATATCTATTAAAGTTCCAAGCATGGGCGTAGCGAGGTATGGGCAGGGGGGGGGGGAGCTGCAAAATTTTCAGGGTTGCTGATTTTTACTCTCGCTCGCTCGCTCCGCTCACCGTTATTATAATCATAGCTTTTTATCTACCACTGTACAGTCTTAAAAATTTTCGGAGCTCGCTTTGTTTTCTGTTTTTTCTTTTGTCAATCAGAGACCTACCTATAATTTTTCCCCAAAAATCCGGAAAAAAACCTTACTGAATTTCTGGCTACGGTCCTGGTTCCAAGTAGCTCGATAGATGGCATCGAATGGCCACTGGCAGTAAAACGGTTCGAGGTTGAATTATTTTTTGACTGAAACTATGTCTAACTCCTTAAAACTCAAACATTCTGTTTTTCATGATCTTTCAGGTTTCTTTTTGTTCAATTGCCAAGCGTCATCTATAGAGCTATTTGGAACTCATTGTCTAAGACAAATCGTAAACTCATTAATTTGTGGTGAATTAATGGGGAAATTACCCTATTACCTTACTACCGATGTGGCGCGGCGGGCGAAAGTCCGCCTGCGACGCAGGAGGTTGCGAGTTCAATTCTCGCCTTGGGATAACTGTTTTTACGATCTTATCTAACTAAATATAACAGATCTTTTGCGAAGAGGTGGTAATCAATGAAAATAAACACGGTTTATGCAGGATTTAGATAGGTATGCCATATTAATTTGACAGCCGCAAGTAAACGCCGACTTTTCAGTATGGAGGAACCATTTGACTAGTAAAAAAACTTAATTATTTTTATTTCGGATCATTGATCTCTGTATTTTGTTTAAGAATTTAAATGTACCTGCTTAGGTATAACCTAACCTAACCATCCCTTGTCAACCCTGTATGAACCTACCTGTTTTTGGCCAAATAATTATATCTTTATATTTATCTCTGCTCTCAGATCTAGGTGAAATTCGGGAGATATTATACGTTCTCCCAGCGCTAACTCGACCAATGGCCTGTGTTGTGTTTCAAGTGTTACAACTAAACGCAAAGACACGTTATTCCCAATTTTGTTCAATAATACCTACTTAATGAAAAATAAAGACGTATGTAGTAAAGATATTGTTGTCTCGATAGCGCTCTAGGTAGACACCTAGAGCGCTATCGAGACAACAATATCTTTTCCATGCACGGCGAAACGCAACAGACGTGTATGTGTATTGTATTGCTATCTCTTTTTACGCTTTATTGTATATTTCTATCCCTGTCGGCAAATGGCAAAATAAGTCTATGAAATAATTAGAAATTTTAGTTTTGTTGTTGGTACTTGCGAGTGAAAAGTGATGCATTGGGCTTTGGTTTTTGTTCTGGAGCTATTTGGCTTTGCTGTAGTCTTTTAGTCACAACATTACACAAAAGTACGTTGTAGCAAGCACGCGAAACACGTACGCGGCCGCCACCGCGCCGCCGCGCCGGTCCGACTGTCACTGAGGTGGGTGGAGCTAATTGCACCTAATTTGAGCGTTCCACTTTCGAGAAGCTAGTAGGTACCCAATCTCCCGAATTTTACTTTGATCTATGGATGAGAACGTCATTTTTTCATTTTTCTAGTATTGATTGCTTGTAAAATAAGGGAAGGAATCAATTTTGCGTAGGTAGGTAGATACACATTGTGAAGAAGACGTTTCTCTGTGATGTCATACTGTGAATTATCATGAAAAAGTAAACGAAAAAGAGAATCCCATGGTAAAAGTAAAACCCATCTGGTACAGACTAGAGATCAATGTTTCAAGGACTTCGAAAAGGATGAAATTTTGTCTTTGGTGTCGATATTATTCGATGGAAAGTTTTCTTTTTCGTTGGTAAGAACCATAGAGTTATAACGACTAGCCTAGGAGAAGCTTAAGAAAATAATAATAATAATAGAAAAGCAGTTTTGACGATACGCATTTAACTCAGATATTAATAATTATAGAAGTACTAGTTTCTACCCACGGCTTCGCACGCGTTGTTTCTATGGAAAAGTTTAATGGTAATTCGATCCCACTGGAACTGATTTATGGGTTAAAAAGTATATGTTCCCTAAGCCTATGTTCGATCCCAGAATTAAAATTACCCGTAGGCAAAATTTCAGCCCGATCCGTTCAGTAGTTTCGGCGTGAAGAGGTAACAAACATCCATCCATCCACCCAAACTTTCGAATTTATGATATTATTATATACTAGCGACCCGCCCCGGCTTCGCACGGGTGCAAATGTTGATACTAAATATACTACAGAATCGGCCCCCCGGCATGCATACGTCATCCATACGTCCATTACATAACTGTCATTTGCGTTTTGTTAATCCAAGTCTGATTCTTTTTTGTTATACCACGTTTTATAGTGACTGGCGTTTTATGTCAAGTCGCGGAACGCTGTCGAACGGGATAAACAGTATCCTATGTCCGTCTCCCGGCTCTAAGCTACCTACCCACCAATTTTCAGCCATATCGGTACAGCCGTTCTTGAGTTATAAATAGTGTAACTAACACGACTTTCTTTTATATATATAGATTATATAGGGACCGTGATTCAAACACTTACCCCCGAATACTCAAACGCAACTCAAATTTAAGGTCGCGATTTTTTGACAGTTTCCCATGAAAATCTGTCAAATATTCGTCTTTTGAGACGTGCTTATATTATTATCTGAGTTGCGTTTCAGTATTCGGGGATTAGGCGATCAACACACTGCCACGCACCACGCAGCATCTTGCGTGAATGCGTGTTCTAACGTTGCTTGTAAGTGTATTTCCATTTGTATAGAAAACACGCACAGTCAGCACACGCGCGTTCATGCAGATCACGCACTTAAGCGCGGAGAAACATGCATCCCCGCGCGTAGGTGCGGGCGAGACGCAAGGTTTGCACACCGAGTCCAGCAGTGCCGTGCGTGATTTTGGAAGGCATTGAATGAAACGTGTTCTTGAGTGGAGACCACGACTCGGCAAACGTAGTGTAGGACGCCCTCCGGTCAGGTGGGATGACGATCTGCGAAAGACTGCAGGCAGATGCTGGATGCGGCAAGCTGAAGACAGGGCGCTATGGCGCTCATTAGGGGAGGCCTATGTCCAACAGTGGACTAATATGGGCTGATGATGATGATGATGATGATGAATGAAATGAGTCAAAACTACCGTGAATCTACAAAACGCGCCTACGCGCGTGAGTGCGTAAAAACCCCGCACGATGATGCAGATTTGCACTCCTGCAAGTACGCGCGTAGGTGCTTCGACACGCAAGATACAGCGTGGTGCGTGGCAGAGTGTTAACCGCCTTAAGCCCCCATACAAACGTTCTTTCGGATTCATTTTGTAACTACATCTCCAATTTTAATGAAATTTTGCGTACATAAGCGAATAAATAATAGCTATAGTATGCTTCCAGCCTTTTACTTTTTCAAAAAAACTTTATCATCATTAAATGAGAGCAAAACTAATTTGCCATATTTTTACCACCAAATCGATTCATTTTCAAGCTATTTTAGATTGATAGATAGGTATATCGTTTATTTGGCTTACAAATGGACAGCACAAAATACAAGCAAACAGACAAGTAGGTAGGTATAAATAAACAAATTTAAAATTAATACTTAAAACTTAACAGTAGGTACAAAACAATTGCTTATATTATAAAAGTGATTATGTACAATATGCACACTAACCTAGCCTACTCGTGACAAGTGCCTAGGTGTGCCAGTGCTGCCGAGCTGAGCCAAAACGGATCAGTCTCAGCTTTATGCTGTTTTGAACCGGGGTACAAAACAGCGCTGGTTTATTTTAGTTAGATGGTGGACGCGGTGGGATCGCAGAGCAGGACTATCTGTATTGATCTCAATATCTAATATATAGATGGTGGCCGCTATCCCCTGCGACCGTCTGGCAGGTGGCTCGGCCATTCGACTAACCCGTCGCAGGGGGACCCAGGACGTTCAAACACGGAGTCGTTTGGTAACCGTTTGCCGGGCAAGGTCCCCGAGGTGGTCACAGCGCGTGATGTATTTCTAGTGCGTTGCGAAGGCTCCACACTGCCCAGTGAGGGACCCGATATCGGCCAGCCTCGGGTTCGTAGAATGAAGTGTAAGCGTCCCTACGTGCCCGCCACAGTCGGCAGAGGTGGAAACACCCTGATGGTTATAGTGGGTTAAAGTCCCAAATAATCCTACTGACACCCCGTAGAAGTAGGTAATGTCTGCGGATAGTTAAAAAAATTAAATAAAAAGCGGCTCTGTATAATGTGAAACTTTTTCCTTACATAACATAATGCTAAAACTTTTTAAACTTTCGCGATTTGTTAACATAGTTAATGATTTAATCGGGTATTTATCGCGTACCTTTTGTTATTATTTCCCCAAAAATAACACAATAACAAAAGGGCAAATAATAACAAAAGATACGCGATAAATACCCGATTAAATCACTAACTAAGTATAACATAATGCTTATGGCACAAAGATCGTAGCAGCCTACATTCCGTGGAACGAATTTTGGAAGTAGAATTTGAACTAGATTATGATAGAATTGGAAAATTCTTTCGCTATTTATGGTTATTAATCCCGAGGTTAGTCATATATAAAAAATTATTTCCATGGGTAGTATTTGTTCCGGAAAACTATAAAAAGAATAAGAGAATATGATTAAGAATTTATTCATAGCCAGACACAACTTATACAAAAAAAGGGAAATACTAAAATATGCGTAATAACGAAAAACATAAACCATTGGATTTAAGTTTAAAATTAAAACATATTGTAGGCAAGCATACGCTACAAAAAGGCTTACTATAAAATATCAGATTATCTAGATTCTAAAGGATAAAAAAGCTTGGGAAGGATTTTGCTTCAACTCGAAAAATAACAACTATCAGACTAAAGGTTTCTTCGTCGCTTCTTTACTTTAGTCTACATACCAAAGCGACAAAAATCAAAAAGATCACTTTATTTCCGTGTCAGTGTTTAGTTCTATAATTTGACCTTTTCTTATTGTGCATTTATTGTATTTATGGAAATAAAGAGTTTTTGATTTTGATTTTGAAGCAGCAACGTGTAGTAGAGTCCCAAGGGTAAGAATAATTGGTCTTTCCCTATGGCGGCTAATCAGGTCCAGCCTCAGCTTGTTGTCTTTATCCACCGAGGCTTTCAGTCCAAAAACAGTCTAAAAACAGTATAAATAGCAAGGAATTTGAAGTCGGGCTTTAGTTTTTTTCAAAAAAATCAAATTATATTTCTGTTGATCAGCTGAACACCACTTGAG
This sequence comes from Eupithecia subumbrata, assembly GCA_949316285.1. Classification (NCBI taxonomy): domain Eukaryota; kingdom Metazoa; phylum Arthropoda; class Insecta; order Lepidoptera; family Geometridae; genus Eupithecia; species Eupithecia subumbrata. The sequence goes on from OX438632.1 coordinate 5,679,031, forward strand.
AACGTATTACTTGAAGTTGATATTGGTACTCGTCGAATAGAATTACCAACGTTCAAAGAGAATTATAAATAGCCAGCCTCCGACCAAAATACACGATATTTATTTATTCTATCCATGTTAGATATTTACGACATGTGCGAAGAAAATGTGTATTTTAATATCAAAGCTTCTCAAATAGAAATTATTTAGATTTCGAAGATTTTCTTTGAGATTTCTGTAATGTGGGAACGTAATCTTCGTCCTTCTATAATAAAAAACTTGGAGCCTTCCAGTAAAAGTAAAGCTGCTTTTCTACCGGCTTAAAGTTAGGATAAACCTTATCATTATCATTATCATTAAGATTTTTTTGATCGTCTTCACACCAATATTAAAAAACTAGTTTTCGCCCAGGGCTTCCCACACGTTTTTCCGGGATTGAATAGCCTATAACATGAAACCAAATCTATGCCAAAAGAACTATATCTATGCCAAATTTCAGCCTGACCCGTTCAGTCGCTTTGGCGTGAAGAGGAAAAAAAACATCCAAAAATTTTACATAATATATAGTCCATAGTAGAGTGTAAAAGTAGAGTCCTGGAATGGTGACCCAGAGCCAACACCCGAGGACCAGGCCGACCTCCGAATCGTTGGGTGGACGACATCAGACGGCATGGAGGACAGACTGAATGAGACGGCCCAAGATCGACAGGAGTGGAGACGAAGGGAATAGGCCCATATCCAAGATTGGATCAGGAAGAGGCCACCATGATGATGAAAAGTAGTATAATACGCAAGTTTGAATGTTTAAATGTTTGAATGTATTTATTACCTCTTCACGCTAAAACTGTAGAACAGATCGGACTGAAATTTTGCTTAGATATAGTTTTAGACTTGGATTAACAAAATGCTGCTATCATGTATAAGTGACATTCGCCTCGTCATCGTCACCAGCCTATGTCCACTGCTGGACATACATATAAGTATGTCTCCCCTAATAAGCGTCATAACGCATTTTTTTCAGCTGGCCGCATACTGAAACTTTCGCGGTTCGTCGAGTGTTGACAAAAGAGTGGTTACCGAAAAAAAGGCAAAAGAGTGGTCGCCAGACTTTATAAGTGATTTCTACATTTTATTTTAATTTCAAATGATACAGGGTTATTGGTACATTGACTCTGTAAACTGCACAAATACGTTTCTGAAGACTTAATTCTTAGACTTGGTATTGGTAGTAATTGACACAAGTGTTCTTTAGAAATATTTCATTAATTGCATCTGTTTATACATTAATACTAATTATATAAGTTTCATCTCCTTAATTTCTTAAACTAGTTAAAATAGTTATTAATTACTTACTGCACTTTATTCAAATACGAGCATGTCCCACATTTGTTTTTTATTTTTATACTTATTGATAGATTTTTTATATTTTGTCTGATTCTTGTCTGTTATGAAGTTATGAATGTTATGAAGTCCGTAAAGCCAACATGTGGCTCTGACGGAAGACCAGCGTTGGTTGCTAGCTTCCTTGTCAACCAACTCATGCACAGGCAGAGCCATTTGGTTACTGGGTTTACACTTTACAAATACAAAATCGTTTATTGGATACCATGTACATATTTAAAAACTAAAAACATAATAACTAAACAAAACAACTAAAAATATAATGCAACGATACTGACGCTAAAAGTATAAAACTGTGTCGCGTTCAGTATCGCCCTCCTCTGGACAGGATGAAAACGATAAAAAATATTTACAGTAAGTATTTAGCCTATGTTATCCTAAATTAATATTAGAGTTAGTAGATTACATATAGGTATACAAATTGAATAATTACATACGAATGTTGTACGTACAGTTAAATTGTAGTGGTGAAGTGAGGAAAAAATAATAAAATAAATAAATAGTACTAATTAAAGTGAGGATTTCAGTAGGTACCTTCGAGGACACCTGTCTCATGAGAGTACTTTGTATTTTAATCTAAGTTTATTATGTACTAGTTTCTGCCTGCGGTTTCGCACGCGTTGTTTCTATGGAAAAGTTTTAAGGTTATGTCTATCCCCTGGGAACTGATTTATGGAATAAAAAGTAGCCTATGTTTGATTCCAGGATTGAACTTACCTGTATGCAAAATTTCAACGTGATCCGTTCAGTAGTTTTGGCGTGAAGAGGTAACAAACATCCATCCATCCATACATCCAAACTTTCGCATTTGTAATATTAGTGTGATTTTAGTCTAAAGTTTAGTACCTATGTGTAAGTCTTAAACAAATAAATTTATATTTTTTATTTATTAATTTATATATTTTATTCTATTCTAATTCAATGGTCTGCTCCGAAATAACTGTGGGTGTGGGAACATTAGATCTCAGAAACCTGAAGCGGACATTATGTTAAAGAATATATTTTATTCGTCTTGTGTCTTATATCTAAATATATAACTTTTATTATGATTTTTGCATGGAGAGTAATTTCGGTCACCATTTTATTTTTTATTAAAATTGAGGAACACTTTTAAAATATATTGGATACGAGACACTGAAACGTAATACCCAAATATAATTATATATAACTATTATTGTGCGCGGCGATTTAGAAATTAAAAAGAAATCTTCAAACCCCTTTAACATTGCTATCATAGATGAAAATAGTAAGAACCAGCCCACTTATTTCTTCAGTACCTATTATTTTAATTTAACAAACCGTGGTTTCCGTTCCACGCTTAAGATAAGTAGGCACTATTGGTGAAGTGATGGTTTTGGATTTATTCTTATTAAAACCCCATACCACCTTATGCTATGGACTAAAGTAGAGATTTAAACAAACTTCGCGAATTTTATAAATTTCCGCACCCATTTCATGCGTACAACATTGCGCTTTTCGGCGCCATCTCGCGAAACCTCCACCATCTCCCTCTTACCCGTACGAAAACTCTACAGGTCTCGGAAAATTGTATACCTGTCTCTTTCTACCGTACGCGGGAAAATTTTCAAGCAATGCGGTTAGAGTGGCAAAACACCGCTTGTAGGGTGGTCGGGTTTTCGCACGGGATCGAAAACGCGCGAAAATAAGTTTTCTATTTTATTTTGTGATGTGATCGTGTTTTGTGAATTGTGTTATTAAATTAAAATAGTGTTAGTTGTAAGAGGAAAGACGTATAGTGAGGTATGTATGAGATTTTAATGGATTTTGCATGGAATAAAGAGACCTTCAAAGGTAGCCATTTGATTTTAACTGTTGAATGTTCTGCAATAAATTTCTCGTATAAACCTGTTAAGTTTCAAATATTAGGTTTTTGCAAAAAACGTTCCTGAAAAATCGATATTATTATTAGAAAGAGGTAAGAAGAACCTAATTGCAGATTTGTTTGTAGTAAGTTAGTAACTACACATGCGAGCTTTAAACTGGAATCGCTTCATCACGATTTGATCAAGGCATTTTTTTACAATTTATGTACTATAAATTGTGGTATACCATTTGAAAGGTAATTTTGTTAGCTATGAAAGCCTTTAGATATCATAACCAATAATTATTTACCTTGTGTCATGAAACGTTAAAACAAAAAACATCAATGTATAAGTACATTGGTAATCTCCAGAACTACCTAGGTTGTAGTATTAATCTGAAAATTAAATCAGGAGGTAGATAAGCAAATAAATCTGTTTTTTATTCTGATTTTTGTTATTATTGTGCGTAAACTCTCACTTTCGAGGTAATTTCTGAGAAATAACATTGAATTGGTTAGCGTATTCCAGGACTGAGGGAAGGTGGCGGTTCAAATCCCGCGAAGTCGATTTTTTAACAGGATCATTCCCGTTAGAAAAATCGACTTCGACGGGATTTTGTATGTAGATCAAATACCTATAGGTAGATACTTAATATGCGTGATGGATAGAGCATAATTAGATATAAAATCACATTAGGACGTAGTAAAAAACCTGTAATAATGTGATTTTTTCAACAAATAGTAATAGTTAGGCTACATTTAGCAGTGGCTGAAGAAGCTAGAATCGTCAATTTTAATTTTTACTGCTCATACGTAAAGTCACAAAACTTGGAGGAGGCTTTTACCGCCGTAGGCGGTCCCTACACAGAAATAGATAGTACAGATAACAAGCTACTCAAAGGTCATTTTATTTAGTTATAAGTCAGAAGTTTTAGTTAGTAGCATTTTTCTCTACTGTTCTCTATTGTGTATTAGGATAATCTGAAGAGCTTTTTTTTTTTAAATTACGTAAAGTGTCAGATAAATATCTGAGACGAGTTTAACCTAAGCTTTTACAAAAAGGAAAACATTCTGCAGCGTGTTTCGGAAGGCTAATTTCAGTTTAGGTAGGCACATAACGTTTCAGTATGTGTATTTGACAAATGTCATGAATTTACTAAGAAATATTAGGTACCTACCTACACTGAAATTAGTCTTCAGAAACTCGCTACAGAATGTTGTTCATGGCATACCTAGCAAAACTGGCTACTTTCACAAGTTACTTCTATGCTCGGGCTATTTAAAAAAGTCAATACTTCACTAACTACTTGTGTATCACTCACAGACACGAATTCTTGGCGGTTGTGTCGTACTACCGTCCCATCGATTTTGAGAGTGAGGGAATAGAGAGTTCACCTGTGTTTGCGCACACTCGTGCACTATAATAATAATATAATAATGCTGGACAATTCACACAGCATTATCTAGCCCCAAGCTAAGCAGAGCTTGTGTTATGGGTACTAGATAACTGATATACTTAATACAATACACTACATAGATAGATTTTTTTTACTATACACAGTCAACATCCAGAACATCCAGAACAAATATCTGCAGATCGTACAAACATTTGTCCCGAGGCGGGAATCGAACCCGCAACCACCTGCGTCGCAGGCGGACCTTCGCCCGCTGCGCCACGGAGGTCGTCGATGATAGGCTCCTTTGAGGCTGGGTGCCCGAAATTCGGCTTTGAGGATTTCCTCATCACTATTGCCAGACTGACACCCGAGTGAGACAGAATGAAGGTTTCATCATCATGTCTCACTCTAGTGCCAGTCTGGTTAAAGTCACAGCTAATATACAAGTGCACTCTTTACACTAATTCACATTAAACCAAATCCAACGATTAACAAACCTGTCAATTAGCAGGTGATTTATATTCCTCTTTCGTAGAATGCGACATGTTTCTGTACAGAATAAAGTATCAAACATTCAACATATCAAAAATTCATAATAAATCTGAATTTAATTTGGGATAAGGAAAGCTATCAGGCAGTTTAGTTTGAAAGATTTTTATGACGGATATATTTTATTTTTATGATAAATATGCAAAAATGCAGGTCAAACAAATGTTTGACCACAATCCCACGTGTGGCCAACGATGTATCTCAAAGTTCTAGATGACACTCCTTGATGCCTTTTCAGATGTACCGGTTGTCGGGTAGCCGGGCCGGGCCCCAACGATGGCTTCCAGCTTCAAAAACTTTATCTTCTTCTGAATGATAGCAAATTTAGGACTGCTTGAATTTGTTTACAAGATTGGTTTCTAGAAGCTAGAGATCTTTTCCATCCGTTTTTCCTGACTTTACAAGTAAAATTTAAAAAAGAGAAACATTCATAATTTTAATCATTATTAATATTCTACCATGTTTTAGTGATCCCATAACTCTGGGACAGTCGTAGGTGTTCTTTCGTAGCAGAAATACGAACGATTTTCATTTTATCTGATTAATTTATGACTTTTATGAATTTATCATACTTTTGTGTGCAAATAGTATAAGATTAATTTATATTTACTGGCCTATTTTTTATCATTTTATTATTTTATTTTAACTATGCTGGCATAAGCCTGACCAGAAGAGTTATAAATACCTACCAAAGCGTTAATTTTGTACAATTTTTGTTCCAGATATTTAAGAAAAACCTGCACAACAAATCCTGCACACCATTTCAAGCAAGGATTGTATATATATTAAAAAAATATAAAAAATCAATAATTTTACTCGTTACAATAACCGACATATAAATCTATATAATATACTTAAGTAAAAATATAAAATTAAGTCCTTGCTATGTATATTACCTAAAATAATTATTTAATAGGTAATCGCAGGCAAGAGTTAAAATGAAGTCTGCATTCGAAGATAGATCAACAATCAAATGGAAATTCAAGTAAACTTAATCCGAATTTAGTTTTAATCTAGCCAAAATAGTGTTATAACTGGCAATAAAAATATTCGTAGCCAAAAAACATAAAAGTGTACATAGAAGTGGCAAAATTCGGGCATGCACCAAAACTAGCTGGCTGAAAATAAAATAAAATCGATTTGAATTCCAAACTCAAAAAAAAAATGGAGGCTTCAAACGAGCCTGAAGCACCGTCATCTTCACCACCGCCGGAAAGGTCGTCTGGCCACGGCCCCAGCAAGATGGAGAGAAGAATGTCACACTTCAAGGAATATAAGTTCTTCCGCTCCTTCAGTGCCAAGGTAGAGAACTGGCCTATGAGGAAGGCAGAACAGCTATGGAGGAAAATGAGGGAACGTAAAATTGCAGGTGAGTACAAAAGTGCAATAAGTTTAATTTTAGAAAAATCTTTTATGGACTTTTATACGACGAACCATTGAGGAGTCGCCCCGAGGAGAATGTATTAACAGCAACGACGTTTTGTGATTAAGGCCCTTCTCCCATTACGATACCCACAGGCGATTCAAGTGTCCTGAAAGTCTCGGAGACTAGTCGCCGCCAAGTATCTCACATACATTTGAATGCAGGCTTGCACACTACGCTACTGGTATCCTACGCGTCCGCGACTAGTATTGCGCGACGCGCCGTGTTGGTCGCTTGTGCGTCGCGTTTCTTGCGCGTCTCGACAAGATGGCAGCGGAGCAAGAAATAAATATTAAGTTTAAACAAGAAGTTGACAAACATGCTCGTTTATATAACTACATTACCAGAATACTATACGGTAAGGTACGCGATAAATACCCGATTAAACCATTAACCAGAATACTATACTAAAATTTCTTATTATCATTCTTGTGCGGCATGTGCGGCTACAAAAACTCTACAATTTATGTTTCTTTCAATTTATGGATGAATCCTGTATTTTCTACCTACTCACGCTTTGACGTCTTCTGTTTCTATAAAACAGAAAAACTGCAAATGCTTCTTCGTCACTGGAATCGTTCGGCATAACGTCCACAAAAAACGAGTTTGCACAAATGATGAATTTAGTAATTTTTCAGTAGCATAATATGCGAACGTCGGGTAGCGAACAAATATCCAACTAGTATGCTACTCGAGTATTGTATCCTACAAGTATTGTAATGGGAGAAAGGCCTAACTTGCAAAATTAAGACAATTATAGACATGCATACAAAATTCATGCAAAATTACGACAGGTACTACATGAGAGGTGTAATAAAAGCTTCCAAAAATAAACCGCCCAACGTGGGGCTCGAACCCACGACCCTGAGATTAAGAGTCTCATGCTCTACCGACTGAGCTAGCCGGGCTTATGCTATTAGTTTCGAAATTAACATTCTATTTCTGATACAGAATGCGTCAGCAAACTGGTCTTTGGAATTTAATAATGCTCACGAATGAATGAAATACATAAAATAGGTAAAATATTGAATTTTGAAATTTTATTTCTATCCGTTACGGATGTAGTTAAAAAACCTTATTAATATACACGTTTAGTTAACGAGCTTAAAGGTAGTAGATACCTTTACAAAACTAGATGCTGATTTAGCGAAAGCGAAAAGCAATTAAAAGTTTAGCGAACAAAGAGGCGGTGTGTGGGTTACTTCGGTGTTACTCCAAAAGTTACGACCTTCCTGTTCTTTGAACCAAAGCAGAGCTATGAAATCAAAGCTTTCAACAATAAGATTTTTTTAAACAAAATAACCACATAATTAGGGTAGGTTGGTGTAAGATCGCGCGGGCGATAAGATTGCGCATACGTCATTACTCAGCACCGGTGGGCCACACGTGGCCAACATCAGTTGTGTTTTCATTACTACGTAAGCCGGTATGCGCTCCCAGAAAAAAATCAAATTCAGTGTAAAAACGGCGAGTCCATGTCAGTTCAAAGTTTTTAGAGCCATTTGATCTAATATTTTGTGATTTTGCAACAATGACTGACAAAAACTCTGACGGAATTACAATGTTTTTCAGTTTGTTTTACATTTGTTTGGCATCAAACGGATGACTTTTGACATTGTATTTCAAAAGCTTTCTAAGAGCTGGCAACACGATCTTGTTAAATGCAAAAATGGCCAGATGTGTAAGTTTGCGCACTGCGGGGCTGTGTAAGGTTGCGCGCGTAATCTTACACACGACTTCTTTATTATTGATTTACAAATGTAGATTAATGATTCTAATAATAAATATTAATTGTTTTATGGTTCATCTCAAAATTTGGAAACAACTCCAGTGAAAGATACGTTTAATTGCCCGGTAGTCTTTTGCGGAATGTGTGACAGGTTCATCGAAAGCAGTCACAACAACCCATTCCACGGAAGACTTGGCAGGCTGCTCAGTAACATTTCAGCCTGCATCGCCGTTACCAAACTCTGGCGTTGAAAAATGTGTCCAAATGAGTCCACCGCTTAGAGATATTATACCTATCCCAAGGTCTGATTTTAAGAGAACTCTTAATTGGAAGCATAAACACGCTGATGTCATTAGCAGTTCACCTAATAAGAATCAGCTGCAATTAAAGGTAGACAAAAGAAAGAAGCCTAATTCAAAAACCAATTCAAGACGACCTAAAATTGTATTTGAAAAACTAAAATCTTCATGAAAAAAGAAAATCTGGAGGTGTGGAGGATGGACACTGTCCATCCTCCACACCTCCAGATTTTCAGACGCTCTGTCCATTGGACAGAGCGTTGTCTTCAAAGAACCTATTGTGGAAGACTAGATCTAGTACGTTAAGTGCCAGGTGTGGTGGCACGAAAAATGTACCAATTACATTGGTTTCGGACAATTTAAATGTGATTTGGACAAGTAATTGACTTGCGCAATCTTATCGCCTTTAATGCGCAATTTTACACATCGGGGTGTATAAAATTGCGCAAGTGTTGATCTCTCGTTATTCGTGATTTATGTAAAAAGTGATTATGTTTGCTCAATAATTAGCATTAAAAATTGTTACCAGATAATTAAAGATAAAAACTTAGTAAAGAAACCTGTGACTATTTCGTTGGTTTTATTTTTATAGCCGACTAATTGAAAACTGCGCAAACTTACACCAACCTACCCTACTTTATTTTTTTCATTTAAATCATACAAGTCAAAACTTGCAATCAAAAATCTTCGTAATTTTGTTTAGGTACCTAATTCACGTGTTTAGGTAATTCAGGGAGAAAAGTAAGGTTTGGTCCAAAGGCGAATTAGGGGGTATTACGGTTGGTAGGTAGTTATGCGATGCGTCTGGTCGAAGCGACGCGTGACCCGAGAGCTGGTTTATATCTGGCGCAGCGAATCAGCATTGCCATACAGCAGGGCAATGCAGCCAGCGTCTTGGGGACGCGACGACTGGTATTGATAATAATCAGTTGAGCTACCTGTAGATAATTTGCAACAGTCTGTAGTTAGATCAATTGCATCAATTGTAGATACATACTTGTTCTTATTTATTTCTATTATTTGATTATAATTTTGTTTGTGCATAAAGTGCTTTAACAATGTTAGGTAAGTATTACCATTAAACATGGTGCTTTTTGAGATGGAAGTGCATCGAAGGCAAATCCGAAACCATGAGAGATAGAGCAAAGTCACGTGAGGAATCGTGGGCTCAATTCATGAGAAAACAAAAATTGCAATCAGAATAACCAATACTTATGCAGTTTTATTTTCTTAAAAATCGAGCACTACTCCTTCCACGAGCTATTCCTTATTTCCTTAATTTCGGAACTAACTGTCCATAATCTCCCATCTCAATTACCTCAACCTCAATAGCCTGTATTGGTCCACTACTGGACGCAGGCCTCCCCCTGATAAAAGCCTTATTGGCTTTTATCACAAGAAAGGTAATGCCCATAATCTCCACGCTGGGCATGCGGGTTGGCGATCGCAGTTCGGTGGTAGAATTGTTCCGCAGGGGGTGCTGCTGTCCGCCCCCGGTGGATATCCCTTAGTCGCCTCTTACGACACCCGCGGGAAGAGTTGGGCTGGTGCAAATTCTAAGCCGGCGCCACACAGCCAAACACACACATCTCCAGTATCCACTCAGTAATAGTTATTCTGTGAGCCTTCTTTTTCCTATCTTGTACTGTAGAACATTTAATTTTGCACTATCGAAACGTACCAAGCATTTCGTCATCGTCATCATCATCATCAGCCTATATTAGTTCACGACCACACACCCAATGAGTGCCATAGGGCCCTGTCTTCAGCTTGCCGCATCCAGCAACTGCCTGCAGTCTTTCTCAGATCGTCATCCCACCTGGCTGGAGGGCGTCCTAAACTACGTTTACCGAGTCGCGGTCTCCGATCAAGAACAAGTTTACCCCACCGCAGCGGTTGTCGGTTCTTCGAGAGATATGTCCGGCCCACTGTTATTTCAGCTTGCTAATTCTTTGAGCTATGTTAAGATAATTCCGATAGAGAAACTTCCAACATAGATATAAATAAAATACTGTAGATATGGTACGTTCTCCCAGCGCTAACTCAACAGATGGCCTGTGCGGTGTTACAACTAAACGCAAAGACACGCTATTTACAATATTTTGCAATATATCTACCTAATGAACAACAAAGATGGAAAGTCGCACCTAGACCGAAGTGCGACCAGAGACAACAATGCGAAACACGAACGCCGGGGCGCCGTGCCGGTCCGACTATGGCTGTGATGGGTGGGCTCTGCTGAATTTTACCTACATCGATACATACCAAGCCTTTCAAGGTTTCCGCCTTTATCAAACCTATCAATATTCAAAATCTCACCTAAACTTCCCTCGCTATTCAAGTCCTCGGTCAAGGGCCCGTGGTCGCATTGCCATTTTTATGTGTTTTGCTTATACCGCCTAGATTACATCGGAAGGGCCTCTTTAAACGTGCTCGTAAAATTTTACAGGGTAGGGATGTCACTACGTTGCTAAAAATTCGAAGTTACTCCGAAAATCAAACACGTGAACATGGGCAGCAAATGGACCGAAACCAAATTAATCATACGGGAAAAATTAAAGTTAAATTTAAGGTTTTCTTAAGTATCTACATGGTACAAATGCTTGGAACAATTGCTAGCAGTAGGTAAGGGTAATCCGAACCAAACGAACGAAAATTTTTTATCCACCTACCATATTTTTCTTTTACTTGTTGTCCCCGCGATTTCGACCGTGTAGAAATTTATACATTTTCAATAATATTTCTTTTTCAATACATATTTTCATTTCATTTCATATAATAATGTAAATAGATTTGGGAAAACAGAAACCTAACCTCGTCTGAACGGACTCTGAAAATCAAGACTTTTTAGCGAATTGCCGGACTAAGTCCGAATAAATACCTCAATTATCTATTGATTCCCATCCCTAGGAGAGCTAAGGAGGTTATAAAAAGTTCTATTAAGATGAGTGGATTGTAAAAGTGACAATTTGTAGTACGGATTTTAAGTATCTGGTTAGGTCCTTTTAGGTTGACTAAAAGCTTTTTGGTAGGGCACAGATTAACTTGCTAAAGGTGAGATTACCAAAACACTTCGTACAACCTAGATATACCATGGTAAGAAGTTGACCTGGTTGTTGAAAACAATTCAGACAGGCCAACATTATCCATGCTGGACATAGGCCTCCCCTATAATGTAACATGCTGAGTGGCAGCCTTTTGGTCTCACGATGTTATTTCTTATACTTAATTCTTTTTTTTATCGTTGTATTTTGTGAACCAATAAATTTATCTTATCTTATCTAATGGGGATTTGCCGTAGGTGTCCCCCTGCATGAAAGCTCCAGAATGACCAACAGGTAGAGATAGCAATATAATTATATACATGTACGAGTACGTCATGACGACCGCGACCGTTCTGCCAAGAACAGATATCTGTTGTCTAGTCTATAGAGTCCGTAACCGAATCTCTGCTTACATTGGAGCTAATAGTGATAAACATAATTTTAATACCAGAAATAAACATAAACTCGCTGTGCCCACAACTAGGCTACACAAAATTAATGTATCTTATAAAGGGCAATGTATACGCTTCTACAACAAAACTCCTAGTGAGTTGCAAAAATTATCAGTAAATAAATTCAAAGAAATTGTAAAAACCTTGCTGTGCAAAAAGGCTTACCTTAAAATATCAGATTATCTAGAAGATAAAAAGCTTGGGACGGGTTTTGCTCCAACTCGAAAAGTAACAACTAACAGGCTAAAGGTTTCTTCGTCGCTTCTTAACTTTAGTCTACATACCAAAGCGACAGAAATCAAAAATATCACTTTATTTCCGTGTCAGTGTTTAGTTTTACAATTTGACCTTTTCTAAGTGTACTATTGTATTTATAAAGAAATAAAGAGTTTTTGAATTTGATTTTGAATAGATGCTATGCGGATTGTCCAACAATTTTTTTTTTCATTATTTCATTCGTGGCATTGTCGCGCGTCGCAGAATCGCCAACAAAGACAGTGACAAAGACACGTTTTGGTAAGTATTCTACTGGGTTTAGTAAGGAGAATTGGGACCCTGACCAATTAGCAAAGAAGAACCTGGATTCTTCTAGACAGGACATATGCGCATGTCTCAATATCTTAACCCTTCAAGGCACAAGCTTCAATTCCCTCAGTTCACAATTTATTTCAGCTTCTACGCTTTTATTAGAACTTGTAGGATGAACTCAAATGAGTAAACAAACAAACCGCTGGATAAAACTGACTGAGGTTGAAGAGTTATCATCGAGATATTGGATAGAAGCGTTGGACATCCGCCAAATCTGCCGTGGATGTTTACAAATGAGCGGGCATGGGGGAACGGAAGTGTTTAGATGTTATTTTAAAACTAGCTTCTGCCCGCGGCTTCATACGCGTATTTTCGATTTATTAAGTAACCTATTTTCTAAGTTAGACTTTGCTCTAAACGTACGCCAAATTTCATCTTGATCTGTTTAGTAGATTCGGAGATCCTAGGTAACAATAATTCAGATTTCACAAACTTTCGGCTTGATAATATTAGTAGGATAGGATATAAAAAAGAGAAATTAAAGAGCCTAGCTCTTGTCGGTGCAATGATGCAATTTCTTCCACTTTTCTCTTTCCAATGCGGTCTCTTTTACTTTTATATCCGACATGACAGCGGCTTTCTGATCTGACGCATATAGTTAATTCATGGCCTTCTGATGTTCCTTATGAAGGTGTCATGTCATGTCGTATAAGAGGTCCAACGATTCTCCCTCTTCTGTTTTGAATGGTGATCAAAAACCTTTAACTATACCTTTTCTTCTCAACTCTTTTCAGCACCTCCTCATTCGTTACCTTTTTCGTCTCGCTCATCCTTTCCATCTTTTTCCTTCGATGTATTATAGATTCATTGACAAGCAAGAAGACAAAGCGACTTTTAAGTATCTACCACGAGGGCGTTCTTAATTTTTACTAAATTTTCACGACTTCTGTTTAAATAGACAACTAAAGGTTAAGTGATTCTTCGTCGCTTCTTTACTTTAGTCTACACCGAAGCAACAGAAATCAAAAATATCGCTTTATTTTCATGGCAGTGTTTATTTTAAGGATTTGGACCTTTTCTAAGTGTACATTTATGGACATAAATAATTTTTGATATTGTTTTTCCCAGAAGTTGTCTCATTCAAGAAGTAGTTTCCAAATCGTAATGCCCGTATCTACAGACGAAAATTAAAGATAAAGAACACACCGTAAAATTTTCATACTGACTAGCGACTGAATAGACTAACTGTAATAAAAAAATGGAATTAGAATTTAAAAATATTTTATTATAAACTTTTAGCAAGCATAAACTTCTACTAACAATGGGAAAAATGTTTATTCATGCAAGGTTTTTAGTCTGCTGATTCGAAAGAATAAAATAAAACTGCTATCTACCGAGTAACGAGCTCTCTTGTAAAGTTTTCTATTTTCAGCGTTCATGTATGAAAAAGCTTTTCAATGCAGGTTTATAATTGGCTACTCTTATAACTTATAAAGGTCTTTGTATTTTTGATTGAGGTAGGTGAGTTTTGGATTTTAGTTATAAATCAATCACTCTAAAAATACTGAACGGATTGTGCTGGAATTTCGAACTGATGTAGGATTAGTTTAGTTTAGACCTAGGTTAACCTACAGGCTGCATCTGGCATCTGGCTGGTCTCCGTCTTGAAACAAGCCTCCGTGGTCGATATTCAGCTAGGAGGACATCATCATCAACCTACAGGCTTCTTTTTACCCTGAAATATGGGCGGCAAAGACACTGGCAGAAGCTATTTAAAAAAAAAAACTGATTTCCGTACAAAGTAAGTGCAGAAACGCCGTACGATTTCTTATTTTACGACAGACGAAGGAAGCAAGTTCCGCCGGGTATTATAAACCACTCGATGGCTTTTCGATTTGAAATTTCTGCGCAATTTCAAATTTATTTATTTTTTATGTATTATGGCCAACAATTTCACAATTTTCGTTTGTATCGCGCCGAAGTTTGGAATCAACTTTGCTTAGAACTTTGCCTGCGAAGCCGTGTGCGGAAGCAGGTAGGTAGTTAGGCATTGCATTGAGTTCCTTCTAACTTATCTGGTTGTCTTATCTGGTCAGATAAGGTAGTTATCTAGACGAAGATAGTAGGTTAACGTTAATGCATTCACTGCCCAGTATCGGTGCGAGCCGCAGGGGCGCGCTGCCGCCGCGCACCACCTGGAGATGCACCAATAGGTGAAGCACAGGGATTGTACTCCAGGGTAGAATAGACAATAATGACATTGCATCGTCGTACATTGCGTAAATTATTGAAGATGAACGAATTAATTTCAAATAATTTACGCAATAGATGACAAAGTGACGTAGTTTTTGTTAAATCTACCCTAGACAACAAACACCTTGCCTACAGGTGTAAATGTGTGTATTGGTCATTAAAAGTGTTTTTATCCAAATAAACAATAATATTACTATCAACAGTTAACTTAATTATACTCCATAATTATTATAACTATGACTGGACCGAATTTCGACCACACCGTGGTCGAAATTCGTTCGGCTAGGAGGACATTATTATTATTATATGTTATGCCTATTGCACAGAATGATGGCTTATTTCATTATCCCTTCCATTATCCCTTGCGCAGGGCATTAATTGGTTTACCAGCTTCGTCCAAGGCTTCTTTTACAAACCATAAATTAATCTCTTTATAAATAAATAAAATAAATAAATAATGCTGGACAATTCACACAGCATTATCTAGCCCCAAGCTAAGCAGAGCTTGTGTTATGGGTACTAGATAACTGATATATGTACTTAATACAGTACACTACATAGATAGTTTTTTTTTTATTATTATACATAGAAAACACCCAGACCAACGTCTCGTATCTTTTTATTGTTTTAATTGTACAGATATAAAT
This sequence comes from Eupithecia subumbrata, assembly GCA_949316285.1. NCBI lineage: Eukaryota > Metazoa > Arthropoda > Insecta > Lepidoptera > Geometridae > Eupithecia > Eupithecia subumbrata. The sequence continues at coordinate 5,694,554 of OX438632.1, forward strand.
TATGTCATCTCTCCATGGCCTATCCTAGCGGTAGTTTTCAAGAGGTACCTTGTACCTTATCCGTAGACTAGAAAAGAGGGTTAGAGTGCAATTTGTTGTTTTTAACCTGAAAAACAAATACTGGATTGGATATCTACAAACAGAATAGTGCTTGAATAGAAATTGATTGCCGTTCATCCAATCAAAATGCTTAGTTAGCTCAGTGCCTTGCAAAAACTGAATTTAATATCCAAGCTTGCTGCGCTTAATTGATCAGGCACTTTCAAACTATTAACATAGGTAGCCCTTTATTATGGATGCTCCAAATCGCAGAAAGTAAAAGAAAGTAACAACTTAACAATATAAAGGTAAACTTTTCTTTATACACTTTTTACCTTAGGTACATAGGTACAAAAAAAATTAAAGTTATTACTAATCTTTCTTGATTTTACGTAGGTAATTTGAAATTTCTCGTGTCCAAGGTCACATTAGAAAATAAAGGAAGAGTAGATAAGGTCGAAATAAGCGTTTTGAGTTATGTTTTTTGAATTTCTGCGTCATTTGTAGGTGAAAGATGTAATAACTACTTTGACTTATGTACTTTGACTATATAATGGTACGAATAATTCGGTCTAAGGTCTATGAAACGCACAAGCAAGCAATTTTACTAGGAGTCAAATGGTTATGTTGTGATAACTTGTTATCAGGAAAAACGGGAAAACATGCGAACGAGTGGCAGAAACTTGTCAAACTATGACACTTAATTAATAGGAATCTAAATGTTTGTATGGGTGAATGATGTATGTTTGTTAGGTACCTACTTTTTTATGATGATGGATCGGCATTTAGTTTGAGATGCCACGTATATAGATAGATACCTTATCGGCTTCACATCTTGCAGGGACATCGGTAGGGGCCGGTTCCGCAGCAACATCAGCGGAGTCCCTCAAACGGCGAAGATACGCTAATCTTGACTAAGGTTACCTATTTGAGCCGTTTGGGGTGAAACCCTTGGGGTTCGGGGGCACTTCGCATTGAGTCCATAGGTGATCGGAATGCTGGCTTCTATTTCGGTAAACGAATTAGAATAGCCCTTCAACGTGGTAATGCTGCCAGCATTCTGGGCACTCTGTCTTCTGGTAACAGCTTCGATTTTTAAGAAATAGACGTGAATACTTATTAGTTTTTTTTGTTTTATTCTGTTATTGTAATATTCTATATGCTAAATAAGTGTTATTTTACGCCAAAACTACTGAACAGATTAAGCTCAAACTAAAAGTCTAGACCCAAAATAACACAATATACCTAGGCTTCGTTTATCTCATAAATCAGTTCCCATAGGATTATAATTAGAAATAACCAGTAATCGTTTCCATACAAACAGTGCGTGCGAAGCCGCGAGAGTTAACTAGTATTCTATAATTTCCGCTTCCGTCGTGCGCCTACAAATAGATTCTCTATCTAGGTTCCATCATTTACACATGCAAAATGAATTCTGTGAAATCTATTCGACGTCTTGTCTGCAAACATGGTTAGCATGCAATCTGTGAACCAGATGTTATATCTACCTACCTACGTGGATGAAATACAGGTGGTCCAACGGATGTTAGATTGAAGATAGAGTGTGTGACTGCAAAACTTTAATTCGATTCAATTGAAGACAAGACTGGAAAAAGTACAAGATTTATCCTTCGTCTTTATTTTTGCTAGGCAAGGAAAGAAGATTAAGAATTATGTTTTTTTGAGTTTTTCTACGTGGTTGCCGGACACTATTTAATACCTCGAAGCATCCAATCAGCTGAAGCGATTTTGATAAAAGATTAAAGTAGGTTATTCTGGTCCACCCAGTTTAATCGTAAACGAATTTCCTAGCCGAATAAAAAAGGTACCTATCAAAACACTTGTCGGGACTTTTATTTTTATGGCGCGTGCGGAAGCAATCTTCACAGAATAATATTAATAATGATTATCAAACCCAAAAGCTGCGAAGATGAAAATCTAAGTCAACGTAAGTAGGTATCACATCTGGTTTTCAGTTGGTATATTATCCATGTTTGCAGACAAGACGTCAAATAGGCGATTTCATAGAATTCTGATCAGACGTTATTGAAGACAAAAAAGGGGCTTTCCCTAAGAAAAGGTCAAAGAGAGTTCTAATTTGACAGAGAGTTGTTTTGTGTTCTCATTAATATTCCGAATTTGCGGTGCCGCGCCGCCATACTGGAAAAATGGTACCAAAAAGCAGTTTTTCGAGAATATTATCTCCTTTCCAACGCCAATGAGGTTAAAAATAGCCAATACAAAAATTATAGAACATAAATTTTCCTGCAGCTTTTGAGGGAAACATATTTCAATCACATAAATATTTCAAGAGGTACAGCGATTTTGCCAAATTAGAACTCTCTTGGACCTTTTGTAAGTCAGAATCTACCCAGTGACTCGACTATTACGTACTTTACGGTTTTTTTTCTAGCCTATTCCCCTATCCTTCCCTAACCCCTTTGTGAAACAGTTTCTAAAACAATACACAGTGTGTGCGCAGGAGTGGCAGTGACAGGGCAAGGATAAACTGGGCGGGGTGAGCGACCGATGCACTGCACTGCATTGGAGGGTTCACCATAAATCAGGAACTGTCCATTTGTTTTATTACTAGCAAAGGTTCTGTGGAATTCTGAAAAGTTCTATGAATAGCCTAAGCTAAATAATAAACAATCCTATCCTACTAATATTAAAAATGCGACATTTTGTGAAATGTGACATTTTTGTTAACTAGGATCTCCAAAACTACTGAACAGATCAAGATGAAATTTCGCATACACTTAGAACGTAGCCTAACTTAAACAATAAGCTTATTATATCGAAAAGACGCGTGTGAAGCCGTGTACAGAAGCTAGTAATAAATAAAGCTGGACACAGCATCATCTAGCTCCTAAGAGTAGTGTAATGTCAGTATTATCAATGGAACGCCTGAAGTTTTCTTCAAGATTTCCTTCATGGTATTTTTTTTTGCTTCTGATCTTTTAAGATTTAACACTTTCAAGGCCCATGAAGCACACGTCCATCAGGTTCTCCATGTAAGGCGGTTAACACTATACGCGTTTTCAATACAAACGGAGCTCCGTTTGTATAGAAAACGCGCAGTCGTGCAGCGTGATGCGTGGAAGTGTTGTGTTTGTCGCTTAACAGTGGCCCGCACCTCCGGGTCACACCGCCGAGGCTGGGCAGTGAACACGTTAAAGAGTTTCTCTTGGTAACGCTCTAGTGGCCATCAACATTCAACAGTTGTGCTTATATAAACCCAACATAGGCTTTAAGGCACATCTAATTCAAACTTGTAACGTGTTTGTTTTAAATAAAAAATACAATTATTTTTAATTAAGATTGACATGCATGATTTACCTGATCTTGGAATAACTATTTACCTATCTATTTTAATTAAAACTCAATTTTGTAATCCTATTCTACTAATATTATAAAGCCTATCTCCAAAATTACTGAACAGATCAAGATGAAATTTGCCGTACATTTAGAAAATAGCCTGACTTAGATAAAAGGTGCGTGCGAAGCCGCGGGCAGAAGCTAGTTTTATATAAATTCTTTTACAGTACATGCATACAAATCCTTATAAGTAAGTACATGTACATACACCCCAAAAATTAAATTAATAAATATACAAATAAATAAATAAATATTTGTCATTCATTAAACAAACGCCATTCGAAATAATAAACATACTAGTAGGTTCAGGTTTCTATTTTCAAACTACCGCATGCCATAGTTACGGGGCAGCTGAAATCTGCCGAGGTTTTCCCGATGAGTCCTGGTTCCTCCTAATCCCTGGCCACCCACTCCCGATCCACATGCGCGCGCGCACGCGTCCATTGTATGTTAATCGAGGACTTACCAATTGTTAACGCATTTCACCTCTCGGATGCACGCCCGATTGGCTGAATAACGCATCACTTTTGAGAAGTCGTTTGTCGTTTGGCACGATATTTAGGTGGGATTAACGCCCGTAGCATACCTCCGCTGCGAAACAATAACAGCGGAACGCAGTAATATTGCCATGTCTTGTCCGTATGTAGGAGAAGCGGAACACTAGTGAAACTGCCTCTTCTAACGCATAGATTTGACTATAGTTCTATCTCCCCTTCTATTCCCCGCGCGGTTTCGTCGATCTCCTCCGACGTCAGCCACACCTCCGCTATTTTGTTGCGGTGCCGCATTGTTTTCGCATGTGTTTGTGGAGTCAGTCGACAAAAATAAAAACCGGAACTGCATTTTTTCATAAAATGGACGTCGATTTTACAGAATAATTAATTCAAGAGGTCAGAAAAAGACCTATTTTCTATTTATCCTTTTCAAAGTTAAAGTCCACAATCATATTTCTTCCTCCTCTGACAGGACTCAACTGACTCGGGACGATCCGATCCGACGCCCAGTTCCGCAACTCAAACTACACTTGATCACAGCGGAATTCATCCAGGGGTTCCGCTACTCGTATTCCGCAGCGGAGGTGTGCTACGGGCGTAAGAACTAGCAACGAAACAAAGGTTTATTTTTTTATTAAACTCCACACAAAAAGCTTTTTCGCTGAGCGTCCACATCGCCTAATTTATTCATATTTACAAATGAAAACTAAAAACTAATCTCTACAGAAATAACTTAAAGCAAGGTTGTAAATTATGCGGGATTCTTCATACAATGGATTGGATAACATGCTATTCCATTTGCCAGCATCATACATTTTAGCCACTCCAAAAATACGAAGTCGTTCGTTTGCGTTTCGTACGCATTCCATTGTAAATATGATGAACATCATCAATACAACCACAGATGTCACAATTTAGTGATGAGACTTTTTTCATTAACAATCCAAATACAAAGTAGGTATATAATAAAGGAAATATAAATTCATTGTTTTGAGGAAACTACAAAGCAACTTCGAATCCCTTAATTTTACAAATAATAATCCGGAATAAAATCTTATGGGACCACCTCGGGAATGTTATTTAAAAATATCAAAAGAATTTTCAAAATCGATCCATAGTTGAGAAGTCAACGAACATACATCATTAAAACGTACAAACAGCCGAACATAGAACATCCTCTTTATTTCGAAGAAGAAGGTTAAAGATGTTTGTTAATTGCTCTTCACAAAGGCTAAAAGAATCCTGTCGTAACATCGAGAGTAATCTAGTCAAGAAGATCTCCTACGGTTTCCATGGGGATTCCTCATAGAAGCTGGGATCCGGAAGTTCCCAGCAATACGAGATTTCTGTGAGGGAGTCGGAAGCTATTAAAATAGGATCTTTATCTTTAAGCTAATGGATTGAACTCTATCACTAACCTCAACAGCCTGTATTGGTCCACTGCTGGACGCAGGCCTCCCCCTGATGAGCGCATTATTGGCTTTTATCTCATACGGGATAATGCCCATTATCCCCAAGCTGGACATGCGGGTTGGGGATCGCAGTTCGGTGGTAGAATTGTTCTGCAAGGGGCGCTGCTGCCCGCCCCCGGTGGATATCCCTTAGTCGCCTCTTGCGACACCCGCGGGAGGTGGGGTGGTGCAAATTCTAAGCTGGCACCACACAGCAACCCTACCACTGTAGAGTTCAATCCAACACCTTCATCCAGTCAATCTATCAACAGCTGCATCACAAGATCCACATTCTCTCACATTAAATTTAATTTCAGTTTCATGTTGCTGTATTGGTAAGTTCACAAGTTGGTGACCACTAAGAAATCTAATAATGTCGTAAAAATTTTCGACTTCGATGGGACTTGAACCCGCATCCTTCCGTCTGTACCGGAATGTGCTAACCAACTACACCACGAGGTCAAGTGACGTAGGAGTCGAAAATATCTGCGACTTCCTACGGACTCTAGCGCTGTTAATTTTTTAAACAAAAAACCTTAGGTGACCACTGTTTTCAAAACAATTCCATTTCACCTATCGAATAGTTTTCTACCTTCAGGTTATAAGTTTCAATCGTTATGTCTATGTTCGTAATGTCCCAAGCGCGCAATATCACTTAGCTTATTAAGGATCGTGATAGGTCTAAGATAATATTGTGATGAAATCATAATCTTGCTGGCCAATCCATAATCATAGACCTATCCACCCACAACAAAGTAGGGTTTTTGTTGCACAATATTACAAGCTCTTATCTAGAGTTACTTTTAAGGGTTTTATACCAAAAGAGTGCCTATGGAACCCTATCACTTTACTACACAATTTCTCTATCTTTTGATCCACTAAAGGAAATTGTACTCAACATTAGAACACCTCGGAGCCTGGATACTCGACCATTTCTCCATGCAAAAGTCGCGCGTCTCGGCACATACATGTGCCACTGTTTTGCGCTACACGTGCACGTGTTTGTGACGTCTAGGGTCATTTCGTGAATATATTGTGCGAGTGAGACAGTTGCAAAATAACTCAACGACATTAATATTTTTATTTACTTCTCACTGAAGGAAATTAAACCTCAAAACAGAAGAAATTTCGTATGTTCATGATCAAACAAAACATCAAACACCATAAATAAATTTAAAATAAATCAGCATCGGCGTCGTCTGTCAAAATCGTTAACTATGCGTGCACTTTGTGCGTGCGCCGTGCACCGCAACACAAACCGAACTCGACTAGGGGCCGGCGGGGTGAGGAAGCTCGGTCAGGTGGGGGGCGAGGAGAGTCCATTCTATACGTTAGTAATATTGTATATTCTCTGACATTAGGTATGGTACCAGAGTTTGCTGTAGCCGGAATATCGAGTCCAATTTACACTGGAAGTTGTAGACCATGTAGTACCAAATTGGCTAGCACGACAAAATAGTAAAAATGGGGTTTATTATGATACGATACAGAAAAGAAACCCTTACAGGAACCCTAATGCCCTAAGTACGTCTCCCACTTGTCCGGTTTTTAACAATTATACAACTAATTCCCCTGTGGATTCCTAAATACGTCTCTGGAATCACGCCCCTTAAAACAATATTAATTACAATTAGAAAATGCCAAAACTAATAAATAACAATTTAATTTCAAACGGTCGATAATTCAGCGACTTTCTATGGCTGACCAATGTCCATTTAAGTGACACTTAATTAATTACAATCTACTTATTTCACAATCAATCTGAGGATAATGAAGAAATCTCGGTAATATGAGGCACTTCAAAAAAGTATATTTGTACTGTACTGTATATGTACTGTATATTAATTTATTTTTGTATTTTTTATATTTTATTGTGAAATAATTATTCATCGAAAAATAGATTATTTTAAGCCTCAATAGCAAAATTTCTAAACGCAACGCCATGCGCCATTGGCAAGAGCGAACGTGACGCCACACTTCACACATTTTGTATTGTCATGAGACTTGGGGACGCTTCCGACTGGTAATGATATGGATCAATTGAGCTACCTGTAGATAGTTTGCAACAGTCTGCAGTTAGCTCAATTGTTTCAATTGTAAATAGTAGTTCTAATTTATTTCTATTATTTAATTGTAATTTTCTTTGTGAATAAAGGCTTCTGCCCTTTAAAAAAAAGAGGGTGCATTGCGCGCTAGAACCCGAATTCCATTGCCTATCTTTTCCATACGTTTTTGGAACCGAATATCAAATTTTTGGTATTTTACAAGTAAGAAAACTACACTACCTATTTATTTTTTACATTACAATTTTATAACGTTATAAATCCTAGAATTCCGTTCCCATTTCCAAAACTACAACCATTACTACCTACATTCTAATAAATATTTTACATTCTAAAGGGGAGGACACTCCACAAAATAAATCAAGACACAAACAGATCGTAAAACAAAAAATATGCAAATAATAACAAAATTAATTTCCTGCATAAATCTACAATCTATTCGATTAACCTCTCGATGTGTCTCTGCCAAGTTATTCATAATTAAATGAATCTATTGAGCGTGTAATCGAATGAAATGTTATACAACGTTAGATCAGGTCTATACATTAATTTCTTTAATGAATAGGAGACGGTGGACACAGGGAAATGAGGTAACGGCTAGATCACTTAAAATCTGCCTGTAACTTTTTTGCATTGGCGGATGGTATATTTTAAACAAGTAGGGATTCCACTTAATATACACGCGACGCGGCAAACGTAGTGTAGGACGCCCTGTAGCCAGGCGGGATGACGATCTGTGAAAGACTGCAGGATGCTAGATGCGGCAAGCTGAAGACAGGGCGCTATGGCACTCATTAGGGTAGGTAGGCCTATGTCCAGCAGTGGACTAATACAGATTGATGATGATGGTGTTTAAGATTATCTGAAACTATAAATTATTACCTACTTTAAACTAGGCTATGCATATATTATAATGATCTGAAATAAATGAATACAATACAATACAATACAATATGCGGCTGAAACCCAAAACTCAAAATCTACGAATGCCACAAAGATAAGAATGAAACATTACCTCATCTGAGACAATACAGGCACTTCAGAGAGAACACTTTCCTGGCTATGCTGGAATTAGTGACTAGAAATAAATAAATAAATAATGCTGGACAATTCACACAGCATTATCTAGCCCCAAGCTAAGCAGAGCTTGTGTTATGGGTACCTACTAGATAACTGATATACTTAATACAATACACTACATAGATAGATATTCTTATTATACATAGGAAACCCCCAGACCAACGGAACAAATTTCTGCAGATCGAACACAAATTTGTTCCGAGGCGGGAATCGAACCCGCAATCCCCTGCGTCGCAGGCGGACCTTCGCCCGCTGTGCCACGGAGGTCGTCAAATAATAATAGTTTACGTTTTCATTAGTTTACAGAAAAGGGTACCGTTGCTGTAAATGCTCGCCTTTTTAACCCCTGACGAAAAAGAGAGGGGTGTTATAAGTATAACGTGTCTGTCTGTGTATCTGTGTATCTGTCTGTGGTATCGTAGCTCCCAAACGGATGAACCGATTTTCGTTTAGTTTTTTTTTTATGTCATGGATTATTTTATCCTGAGTGTTCCTAGCCATGTTTCATATAAATCTGTTGGTGGGGTTATTAACTTTTTTTATTTTGTTCTTGTATTAGCACAAGCGCAGATTAATTATAAATGTTACTAGTCTCTTTCTTGCAAAGAAATTTATGCAAGTTTTTGAAAAAAATCAAGTTTGAACTCTATGCACAGGTCAGTAAAAATGACTCTACATTCCTTCAAGTTTAGTAGCTGTTCTGTTACGACTGTGTGAGTGAAATGAGAATATGCAAATTGCTTTTATTTGGCTGAGCCAGTAAGGTGATTCTTTATTCGTCTCCATGTCTGCGTCGCTAACAATGTCTAGTCCCATTAAAGGTTTGGTATGCACAAAATTAGGTTTAACCATATTATATGTAATTACAAGTTTATGTCCGCGGCTTCGCACGCGTTGTTTCTGTGGAAACGTTTAAAGGTGATTTATATCCCATGGGAACTGATTTATAGGATAAAAAGTAGCAGCCAGGGTTAGAATTGACTGTGTGCAAAATTTCAGCCCGATCCGTTCTGTAGTTTTGGCGTGAAGAGTTAACAAACTCCATCCACCCATCCATCCATCTATCCATCCACCCATCTAAACTTTCGCATTTATAATATTAGTGTGATGTGATATATAACCAATGATCACAGTTTTTTAATGATTACTTCAATTTTACATTTTGTTAGGTAAGTGAGTCTTTTGACACTGGCTCGAGCTTAACAGGGATTGTTTTTTTTTATATTATTAAATAAATATAAATAATGCTGGGGACACACTTTGGATCTAGCTCCAAGCTAAGCAGAGCTGGATTGTTTAGCATTATTGAATAATTTTTTTGCTTAAGTTTGCCGCTACATCACAAATAATACCACCCTAAATATTACACCCTATTAAGGTAGAGTACGCACATGCTTAGAGCCACCTTAACTATTTAGTTAGAGTACCTACCAACTTTCTTACTAACTTTGCCGTATTTTTAACACATGCACGCACGAAGTTTATGAAACTACAAAATTAAGCACATGAACGTAAAATAAACCTATTATTAGTGACTTTTTACACGTGCCGGTTACCGGGTAGCCGGTGCTGACCGTCCGGTAACACAATCAGTTTTCAGACGACCCGATTTTGTATTCATTCTTTCATTAAACATGAAAGCTACCGTACCCGCCGGGTACCCGGCACTAGCCAACCGGCAACCGGGACATAATTATGAAAAGGCACTTAAAATTAGCATTACTTAATTTTTTATTTCACTCGGTAGAATTACTCTACTAAGGATTTTTACGAACAGACCTTAGCTTTGTTGTTCATAGTACCTACCTATTGAATATGTAAGAATTCAAGTACCAAGTTCGTGAGATCTTTTATCTCTGCCTTCTATAAATAAGAGCGCTTTTATTTTCAAGATGAGTCATGAATGCGAAGGTCGACTGGTTGATTTTGTTTTTCACTTTATTTACTCCGGTAATTAGATACAAAGAGGCCCTGTATGTTGCACAGAAAAAACGTGGAATGGGCTTCTTTTACTTATTTTTTGCAAAACTCAAGAGTTGATTTAATAAAGTTTTTTAAACCTACGCGAAGAGAACACCTTATAATTATAAATATTCACAGGTATACAGGGTTATTGGTAATTCACTGACACTGCGTGAACTGCAGGTTCTGCCCATCATCACGAACACGTTAGTGAAGACGCCAGATCTTTATTCTTATTTTTTTTTGGATATCGCCTCCCATACAAAATAATGTCCGTACTTAACTAATTACTAAATATCGATCTCCTACTCCTATTTACATCCACATCGTCACCATTGGCTTATTTTACATCCACGAAAGATAATTTAAGTGGCAACAGCCTGGCTGGGAGTGAGCCGAACACACACACATCCTCTGATATCTGACCCGTTTAAAGGTTTAGTTTAAAAAAAACCCTATAATGAACGATTTTTGAATGGAGGGGAGTACATACTAATATCATTCCATTTCCACCAATTTTAAGAATTGAGACCTGGCGTCTTCACGGACGTGTTCATAATGGTGGGTAAAACCTGCAGTTCTGATAGTGTCAGTGAATTACCAATAACCCTGTACAACATAGGTGGTAAACGCGCTAAATACCCGTAAATATTTTTAATAAGTAGTTTAAATTTTCTTAAAAAGTATAGGTACATTCGCGTAATTTACGTTGATACAGGGTGATTACCTAACATTCAATTTACTTAATTTATGGAGGGCGCAGCGCCTACTGTCTATGATGTTCAAAGGTCGAAGGCCGTTTTAAGTCGCAACTCTGAGACTGGACAGTGAACGCGTTAACGTGTTCGCTATCAAGCTTCAGCGATGCAGCAAAGATTACTGATATGCCTATGAGGGGGATTTTTCTTCCAAATCTTCTGTTTGTAAGCGGCTATCCTTCAAAACTCGATACAGCAATGCCCTTGGCGGTATAAAAAAACAAAAAAAAGTCTTGGCCGTCGTACTTTCCCGGAAGAACCCGTTCACAAGAAGCCAAACTATTTTTTTTTCTCAGCTAACTTTACTCGAAACTTCTAAAGTTTCGCACTTTTATGTCGAGATGCCTTCTCTACACAATTTCTTTCCGTTCACTTCCCACCCTTCATAATCATCATCATCATCATCAGGCTTTGCTAGTCTACAGCTGAACACAGGCCTCCCCTAATGAGTTCCATAGCGTCCTATCTTCAGCTTGCCTCTGCCTGCAGTGTTTTACACGTCGTCATGCCACCTGTCGACCACCTGTCGTCGTATGTATTAAGTGAAATCTCTACTTTTTAAAATATAACATCTGACAATGCAAAAAAGTTACAGGCATATTTTATATGATCTAGCCGTTACCTCATTTCCCTGTGTCCACCGTCTCCTATTCATTAAAGAAATTAATGTATAGACCTGATCTAACGTTGTATAACATTTCATTCGACATTTTCGCGGTCCACTCAAGATCAAAAAGAAATGGAAAAAGATGTATAAAGGCGTCTCTACACATTTCGTTTCCCTTCACTTCCCGCCCTACCTATCAGATATCCGCACTGAAGGCAGCGCACTTGAACCGCTGACACAGATCACTCACCCTCTGCTGACAGTCTACAGGGTGATTATATTTATGTAGATACAGAGTGTTTAAATAATTTATTAGTTTTTTATATACAAGAACGAAATTCTACTAGAGGAAGAACTTTTATAACGATATACTGATAAATAAGTGCCTGGTTGCATTTGCAAGCTGTGTGGTGCTGGCTTAGAATTTGCACCACCCCAACCCTTCCCGCGGGTGTCGTAAGAGGCGAATAAGGGATATCCACCGGGGGCGGGCAGCAGCGCTCCCACTAGTCTACCACCGAACTGCGATCCCCAACCCGCATGCCGAGATTATGGGCATTACCCCCCATGAGATAAAAGCCAGCAAGGCGCTTGTCAGGGGGAGGCCTGCGTCCAGCAGTGGACCAGTACAAGCTGTTGAGGAGGCATTTAAAAATTATTTATTTAATTATTTAATTTGTAATGAAAAATTTAAGTATCACAACTCAATCACAGATATTGCCAGCATTTTACCAAATAACCCTGTAACAAGTCTAACAAATTATTGCGGTCGGATACGAACCCAGAATTTTCATCCGCTACGCCACAGAGGTAATCATAAACTAAACATAACACCCAGCTATGTATGAATGTTCCTACATATCCCCTTTCTGCAGGGAACCCCAGCACGCGCCGCCTCATCCGCTTCCTGTCGTAATTCGAGCCGGTAGCACATCGATAACACGCTCATATAGGACAGCTAGGGTACAATTTACTGCTCGCCACCCGCTGCTTTCATGCGGCTAGGGGGCCTAAACTGCCTTTATTTTCATTGTCAACTGTTTCAGGAGGAGTTTTGGTGTGATTGGTATTTCTATTCTATTTTTATCGATCTGCAGATATTTGTAAAGGGTGTTCTGGATGTTTTCTATGTATAATGAAAAAATAACTATCAATGTAGTGTATTGTATGATGTATATTAGTTATCTAGTACCCATAACACAAGTTCTGCTTAGCTTGAGGCTAGATAACGCTGTGTTAATTGCCCAGCATTGTTATTATCTGCTCGCCACTTGCTGCTTTCATACGACTAGGGTAGACGGGGGCCTAAAACTACCTTTGTTTTCATGGTCAACGGTTTCAGGAGGATTTTTGGCGTGATTGGTATTTCTATTCTATCGGTGCAAGAATTTTGACGCATAAAATAAATAAATAAAAAATTAAAAATCATTTATTTCAGCACCTCTGGTACCATATACACATTTTAAGCATTTACATTAAATAAGACCATTGAAAAATACACAATAAAATTCATTTAGTACATACGTTAAAATTAGAAATTACAAATACACACAATGAAAATTACGGATAATAATAATAGTGCAGACAGTAAATAAAAATAAATAAAGTAGCCTACCTCACCTCACACAGCGTCATTTCCTTTCACGTGTAGCTGCGACAAGCGCCACAAAATAGGGCAATCGGCTTTACTAACTAAAACCTTCAGCAGGCAATTCTCGCTGGAGTGGACGCGGCGCAACAAGGATGCGGCTCTCTTGCGCATAAACTGCCCAGTCGAACGCACACCTGGACAGCTCTTCTGCGATCACCATTTCCTGCCAAGCGTGGTGATTATGGAAAAAACCTCCTTGCTTGGGCGAGAAACGTTCAGCAGTCGTATGTGCTGAGGTAGACTGCCCAGCATCTGATGGAAGGCTGCAGCTAGTATTAGGACTACTAGAACTACATGTGCGTCCGGAATAAAAATGTTAATTAAATAAAAATATAAATAAATTCTATAATGATGGATAATTCAAACAGCATCATCTCACGAATCACTGTAACCTCGCCACACAGGCTCTTCACAGACTTAGTGCGAGGGACAGAGCTCTGCAAGGTACAGCTACCTATTAGTCTCGATAATATTACGAAATTAAGTCTAGTTAAGTAGTATGTACCTAATTTTTGACTTGTTCAATAAAAAAAATCTATTTTTTTTCATCTATTTTATGGGTACTAAACATGTACTAAATAACTGATATACATAATACCTACGCGTAGTGGTAGTGGCTGGCCATATCTCGCGAAGAACCGACAACCGCTGGCGTAAACGTTTTCTTGAGGGGACATCCCGGCTCGGCAAACGTAGTGTAGGACCCTTGAGCCAGGTGGGATGACGAAAGGCTGCAGACAGATACCGGATTCGGCAAGCTGAACATAGGGCGCTATGGTGCTTATTGGGGAGGCCTATGTCAAGCCGTGGACTGATATGGGCTGATGATGATTATACTTTAAAGGTATTTAGGATTGGTGATCGGAGTAGAGGTTTCAAAAACACAAAAGGACGCTGCTGTCCTTTTTCTGGTAGGTTTCCTAAGTCGGCTGTTACGACATCTATGAGCTGAATTGGCCAAACTTTAAACGCCGCCGCCGGTCAAATTAAATACCAATGAATTTATTAAGAAAAGAACGCCAACAGCGTATATATAAATCAGTCAAAAAGATAAATTTCCGTAGCTACAGAGTACAATAAATAACTAAAATTATGTTAAAAGCAACTGGACGCTCAATGCCTGAGTGCTTCGAATCAGCGATTCTCTATGACTTGTAAAAATATGAAAAATAAATGTGACTTTAGCTTCACTACTGCACAGTTGAGTGTAAAAGTTTATTAGCTATTCTACTTGAACCGCGCATGCAATGCGTGAAAAATATATGTGACACTCACCAAACAGGTCAAACTGGCAGTATTTTCCAATAACCCTGTATTTGTACATGTACTAACTTCTGCCCGCGGCTTCAAACGGCTATTCACAGATCAGCTTTCATTCCATAATATACCCTTCGATAGTTATATTTAAACAAAATATTTACTATTCCAAAAAAGCACAGGGAGACAGACTGGCAATTTTAATAGTAGTTAATGCTAGTAACTCACGGCTACGCGCGTGTTTTTATGGGATTCAAAGAAGGCAATGGCAAGACGACCTCCGTGGCGCAGTGGGCGTAAGTCCGCCTGCGAAGTAGGAGGTTGCGGGTTCGATTCCCGTCTCGGAACAAATTTGTGTACGATGCAGAGATTTGTTCTGTTGGTCTGGGTGTTTTCTATGTATTCTATGTATTTCTAGTATAACAGTTATCTAGTACCCATAACACAAGCTCTGCTTAGCTTGGGGCTAGATAATGCTGTGTGAATTGTCTAGCATTATTTATTATTTATTTATTTAATGTTATTCCAGTAACGTCCTGTCGTCGCCCGCACAAAGGTCTAGACTGTAGGACATAGGTACGCATACGAACCGATCGTGACGCGTAGGTACTCCGTACAAGGACTCTCAACTTGACGGGTGCTTTCAGGCTTGCGCGGGCCTTTTAAAAATGGTTGGCGGGCCATAATGTGACCTCCGGGCATGAATTTAATTTAATTTAATTTAATTTAATTTTTTTTATAATTCTCAAGGGTTGAGCAGCCTTGGTCTAGACTATAAGGCACCCTGCCTGAGTGTTCTGGGGCGCCTTGAGCGAGGCAGAAAAGTAGCTTGCCACTTTCCTTAGAGGTCTGAAAAGACAAACGCTGCTGGGACTGTGGATGAGGCGTGAGCAGTACTCATGGTCTCATGCCGGGTACAGACCAAGCTAGCGAGAGCAAGCGAAGGCGAACGAACGCGAAAGAACCAGTGCGGACGTCATTGTGAAAGCAAGCGAGCCCAAGTGAACGCCTTCAAAGAAAATGGAACGAATATACCGATCGTCGAGTCCCACTCGTTTGCATTCGTTCGCTGTCGCTCGCTTGGTTTGTACCCACCATCAGTTGTAGCGAAGTGAAGGAACACCCTAGGGGATTTAGTCAGTATTAGGAGTCTGACATAATTTGCGAGTCCACCCCGGGCTCGTAAATATCCTTAAAGCATTTCCCCCGGAAGAAAAGGGTAGTAAAAGTTTCTATGAAGTTGATTAGCTATTCTCATTGAGCTGCAACATTGATCGGCAAAAGGTCGTACATGAAAATTCTGTTTTTAATGGTGCGTTGAGGAGGAATGCTGGTTTCTATTTTTGTACAATTGACTTTACCAGAATAAGGATATTTATAACGATAACCTACATTGCATTTTTTTTCTTCAATTCTATAATGTATTATTATTATAATTTCAAGTTATAGCTGCGGTAGTTGCTGAGATATTAAGGAGTGAAAAAAGGACAGACAAAGCGAGACCGGGTTTCGAAATCTATCTCCGATCCCGAGACCCTAAAACAAACAAGGCACAATTAAAAGACACATAGAGGTTAATATGTACCTACTGACAATGAGGGTAGTTTCGAACGGTAGGTAAGTACCTATTAATCTATTTAAGTAGGCACGTAGTGGTTAAGTATGATTAAACCTTTCAAGACTTCACCCGCTAACCTAAGCAAATAATCCTTAGTCAGCTTTAAAATCCGTAATATTATTTGTAAACGAATCAATGATTTTTTTTTTATAATTTTAGCGGAAAATATTTTACGTGCACTTTCATCTCGTTTTAAAACATTAAGAGCCCTGTCACATATCGGAGAATTGCAAGTTTAGGTATTTTACGCACCGAGTGGGCGGCGACCTGCACAAGCGTGCTTTCTTTTGCGACTAAATGATCTTGATCCACCGTAATACAAGTTTTCTTAGGATGGAGTTTGATGGATTGTTTTTTTATGTGAAGTATTAATTTTGTTCATAATAGAGGTACCTAATTTGTTTTGATATATTTTTCATTATTTTACGCAGTAATCGATTGCTTACCGACATCCGCAGCATATATAAACAGGGTGGAATTTTGAGACGGTTCAGTAAGGGCAGGTACCTTAACCGTTGAAGCTACATGAAAATTGTCTGAGGAAACTAAACATCCTTTTTAGAAAAAAATATCTTCCCATTTCATAGATTTTCAAAAAAGTTACGTACTGATTTTTTGAACTTTTTTTGACGCCAATCAATCCTGTTTTTTATACTTATCAATAAGTTCTTTAGAACCAACTAAATTTTCTGTACTAGAAAAGTCAGAAATCACAAAAACAAGATCCTATACATTTTGTAGGGAGTTCAAATCAATTTACTTTTTTCCGTAATAAAACTTTTTGTAACCGTGGGTTGGATTGCAAAAACACTTGGTTGAATAGGAAATTTGTGTTTCAAACGCATGTTTCTTTTTTTTTTCCAACTTTATCATTAATATGTCAAACTGTGACTGTGTGTGGTTTTGTTTATTTATTTATTGTTTATTTAATTAAAACGGTTTGAGTGAGTTCTACGAATAATCAAAATAATGGACATTTTGAGCATCTCATTTCGTAAATTGAGATTGTACATAAGAGTGTAAACGTGTACAAATAAGAGTGTGAATAAGTATATTATTGTAAAATACTACATATCAACGTATTCAGTTTATCGTTGGTTTGATTTTTCGTATTTTTCTTTGACTTGGTTTTCAAGGATGTAATGATTTTCTTTTTTTTATTAATTTAATTATTTTTTTAATTAATAATTTTTATTAGTAATTTTTTTTTTGAAGTCGAAATCGTTTGACCTTCTCTATACAACGCCCCTAAAATTTTTCATCAGTATGACTCGGCTCGGGAGCCCCCACGGGGGGCGGAGATCCCGGGGGGCAGGTCTCAAAAAGAAATTTTTTGTGCGATCTACACTCATAATGGGATACCGTATAGGTCAGTGCCCGACATAATATCGTGATTTGAAGTTTGACAACTGTCATCAAAAAAGTAGATCTCGACGAGTACTACAATTTCACTTTAGAAACTGGAGTAGGGGTTTATTGGGCATTCTAATCCACTCCGTGGATTATCATACCCAAAAAACTCGTGTTTAATGCAAGCCTACAGCTCACATCACCGATGGCTAGGTGAGGAACGGTATTACAAACACTTACATCGCCAGCAACGCACGTGTTCAGGTAAACCAACGTGTTCCTACCACACTGCTTCTGTTGCTCGCATCGCAGAGGACAACGGATGAATGGGATTACAAACACTTACATCGCTAACAACGCACGTGTTCAGGTAAACCAACGTGTTCCTACCACACTGCTTCTGTTGTTCGCATCGCAGAGGATAACGGATGAACGGGATTATAAACACTTACAACGCATGCGTTAAGATAAACCAACGTGTTTCTACCAGCTTGCATCGCAAAGGCTAGGTAGTGAACGGGATATACAAACACTTACATTTTTTCCAACGAACAAGTTTAGGTACACCCACGCACTCCTACAACTCACACCACCGTTTACATAAGCTTTTGCTCACTAAATATCGTTAGGCAATGTGACCTAAGTATATTAACGTACTCTTAACCTTAACCTACAATGTCATAGCAAGATGTAAGAATTGACTCTCTCAACCTGTTTAAGGATATTCTAAAACCAACTAACAACCTACGAAGGTGAAATTTACTTACCTAGATACCTACCTACATACTCTAGAAAGTCGATCTATGCATGTGAGAATTATACCAGAGAGGATGAGAAAACATTTTTTTGGCTTTATCTGTTTTTATTATATCACTACATATCTTATTCTATTTCTTATCCTTATAAAACCTAGGCTCTTCTTCAAAAGCTTCATCAGCACGAGAGATTAAGCCTTGAAGTGACCTCCATTGCTCAGTATTTTCGGATGTTTGAAGTTTTATGCGAACGAGTGCCTTTTTCCAAGCTTCGAGTGAGTCCAGCTCCTTGACATCTGATGTGCGATAGACCTTAAGATCTATCACATATTCACCTTGCAAGTCCGCCACTCGTCGTTCATTACCGTTGGCGATTCGAAGCACGAAGGCAGAAGTTATTCCCCTTGCCTCCCTCACCTCATCCCGACTGACACCCGCATGTTTTAACCCAAATATATTGTCTGACGACTTTGAGGTGGAAGGGGTAGATGATTGAGATTTTCTTTTTCTGCAACAAAAATGATTTATTAAGTAAAATGTATACATAACTAAACACATGTTTCAAACACGTGTTTAAGGTGTGTATGGAGACAGATTAGAATCTGAAATAAAACATATTAGTAATAAAACTTACTTCGATGTTTTAGCTGGTGATGGTGAAGTACTGCGTACAATTTTTCCACCATCAGGCGAACGTCTTGAGCTTTTCTTGCCCCTTTTGAGTTGCACGTAGTCGAAGTCCATTTCGCTATCCGACCTGAAATAAAAAATAGTGGTTTTAGAATAAAGATTAACTTTTTCCTTGTTGAATGTAGAAAACATTAACTTTCATGTAAAATAAATTGATTTACATTAAGTTTAACTTACATGATTTGTTTGTTGCTAAACTTTATTTTGAAGTTTCTATGCAGCGTGTGAGAACTTCCAACAGTGGGCTCTCTGTGATGATCGACTCCAACCGGTAGCTGAGCAGATTGTTGGTGAACAGCACCAGTGTGGTTTGCTCCAACTGCGTCAGCGTGGTTTGATGTAGAGCACCCACGTTGATGCGGCAGGACTGGATACAGAGCTGGTACTGGATTGGTGCAGCAGGACTGGTTCAGCAGGGCTGGTGCAGGGTTGGAGCAGCACGGCAGGATACAGAGCTGGTACTGGATTGATGCAGCAGGGCTGGTGCAGCACGGTAGGTACAGCAAGGTTGATGCAGCAGGGCTGGTGCAGGATACAGAGCTCGTACTGGATTGGTGCAGCACGACAGGAACAGCAGGGCTGGTGCAGGATACAGAGCTCGTACTGGATTGGTGCAGCACGACAGGAACAGCAGGACTGGTGCAACGAGGTTGATGCAGGATGCTGAGCTGGTAGTGGATGGGTGCAGCACGGCAGGAACAGCAGGTCTGGTGCAGCAACGCTGGAGGCAGAGCTGGTACTGGCTGGAGCTGGCAGAGCTGGTACTGGCTGGAGCTGGCAGTGCTGGTACTGGGGCTCGGACTGGATGCTGCCTGGCTGGATTGCTCGATCTTCTCCTCGATGGTTTCTCAATGTTGTCTCTTCACTTGGCTTGTGCTTCTGTGATTTGATTGTTGAAAATATCATGTTTTATACACGAACATGAAACACATCAGCAAAAAATTTTTATTTCATAAATTGAATCTAATGAACATTAAAACATAAACCCTATATCGAAAACAAAGATACTTACGCTGTATTAAAATATTGAAGTATAATTTAGTAAGTAATCAAAAAGAAGGTTCATTCAACTTAGGTCGATAGCACACTTCTAGCGTTGCTTTAAATATTCTTGATCAAAGCTATACTTCCTAATCATAAAATGCATGCTTGGATGTTGGTGGAACACAATCATTAACTTATACCGTAGGTAACTAGCATATAATTTTTGAATCAGCAGCGTTACACGTTCCAGCAGTGTCATCATTAGCCTAATTTAACCAAAACCTACTCGTGAGTTAAAATCATTCGATTTCATTTTTTATGAGTCATGCTTTCTTATTTAGGTTCTTAACTTATTGATTTAAGGTTCACTATTCTATATCATGCATATTATTTGTACCTAGTTAACTTACGAGACACACGAAAAATGGAAGCCTTAGTATCCACGCATCTCTTGATACAATTGCAAGCACCAAGTTAAATTAAAAGTAAATTTATTCGAGGTGTAGTTGTTATCCTTATGGATCAGTGATTGTGTAAAATCCTCTCGTTTAATCAAGCGAAAAGTGGTAAGTTAAATCAAAATAAAACAAGCACTATTGTTAAATTTTTATGGTTCCAAGTCATTGATGACCGACTTGGTCTGGTGGGGTGAAGGTCCGATGCAGAACGTTGCAGGTTCGATTCCTGCCTCGGGACAAATGTGTGTAAGATACAAATATTTGTTCTCAGTGTTCTGGGTATATTCTATGACATGTTTAATAAAAAACATTTAGGTATCCAAGTAATGTAGTGTAATAAGACAGACATCACTCATAAAGTACCGATACCATCAAAACCACTATTTTAGTTTAAAAAAATCCTGTTTGATGTATATTAAGTAATATAAAACTATTTTTGTTTTTACAGCTGATTCATAGAACAAGGAATCTGACGATGTAGGTACCTACCTACCTACACAGTCTATATTCGATTTGCAAGTTTCAAAAATAAAGTGACTTTGGTAAGTGTTAAAGCGATTTTTGAATAGGTCAATAATGAAGCAATTTAGAAATGAAGTAATTTTAATTTTCTACTTTGTTAAGAAATGTTGTAGTGGCTTACATTAAATAATTTTTATTTTTGTTATAGTTGCTGTGTGAATCTAGAAAATTCATTTCCTAACTTGGCTGCCATTCTATCACACATCTACCCGTTTGATGACATTTGAAGAATTTACAAAACTGTTGATTGTACTGGTTTTGGAGGGGGGTGAATTAAAGTGAGTATTAAAGTAGTTAAAGTGATAAATTAAAAAATTATAATTTCTATATAATTATGTATGGTTAACCTACTCTGTCTTTCTTGATATTTTTATAACCTATGATGTGCTCCCACTGCTAGATAATAGCCCCATCCAAGTCCATCACAAGGTTGAATTATTTTAACAATCATAAAAAACATTATATTTTCTGTTTCAGCTAAATACAATTAAAGAAAACTGTCTGCTGCAGAAGAAGAAGAAAACTGTTGGTCTTCCTACTCAAAGTGAGTCGACAGTTTATTATTAATTTTAATTTATTATTTAGGTAGGTATTTTAATTTTCGAGGTTACTTATTTATGAGTCCTGTGTAACCTTCCTGTATTATTTTGTGATTAAGTTCAGCTAGCTGGTTGTTGTATTATCAACTTTAAATAAAATGCCTTTTTGCTCTATTTGCAATAAACAAGTAGAAAGCAGAGCGTGGGTAGGTCATCTTAGATCTAATTCACATAAGAATAGAAGCACTACTCCGTTGTCCGATAACATAGAAATAATAAAATCAGCTTTTAAAGGTCGTGTGGCAAGCTATAGGATTCTTGCTAAAAATGAAGAGGTTCATAGTTCAGCACTATATTTCTTAAATAATGTGAGCAATGCTGTTAAATCGTTGATAAATCGATTTCTTTTTAAATTTACGGCTGTTAAAGTTAATTTTGAATTATTTTCTACATTTCTTACGTTTAAAAATGATGGGCAGGAAATGAAATCTTTTTCAACCAAAAACTTCATAATACATTTTAATTATGATTTTCCTTCTGTTTATGATCAAGTTGCATGTATTTTAACGAATAAAATTGAAGAGTTCGAAGAGAGGGATAGTGGTTGGACCTTTCTAGATAATTCATACTTGGAAATAAACATAAACAAGTACCAACCTCTTAGTGGCTCTAGTTATATAAAATTACCTCCTCATATTATAAAAAAGAAGGCATGTCTAAACATTCAGAATAAAGATAATTATTGTTTTGTTTGGTGTATAACAGCTGCTTTGTACCCAATTTCTCAACACCCTGAGCGAGTTTCATCATATCCTCATTTCCAACACATTTTGGATTTATCTGAAGTTACGTTTCCAATGAACTTTTCAGATATATCAATTTTTGAAAAAAATAATCTGTGTTTGAGCATAAACGTGTATGGAACAAATGGTAAAACAATAATCGGGCCTCTTTATAAATCAGAGTGTAAGGATAGCAATGTGAAGCGTATTAACTTGTTGTTCATAGAAAATGATAAAACAACACATTACTGTTTAATAAAAGATTTACCCCGTTTAGTAAGAAGCCAAATTAGTAAACACCATAGTAGATTACATTTTTGCGAAACATGCTTACAATTTTTTCCTGATGTACAAAAATTGAATAGTCATTTATGTGAGGGGGTTGTTACTATTTTACCAGAAAAAGGATCAATAATTCAGTTTGTTAATTATAAACGTAAACAGGATATGCCATTTGTAATTTATGCAGATTTCGAAACATTATTAGAGCCTATTCAGAATGATCAAGCAAAATGTGCTAACACAAGCTCGACCCAGTTATTAACTCGACATGTGCCTGCTGGTTATTGTTATAAAATCGTATCATCAGAAGGTATAAGTTATGATCGATTTAGATTATATCGTGGAAAAGATTGTGTTTCACATTTTATTGATATGCTATTTAAGGATGTCAAAGAAATATACTATTTACTAAACCAAAAGAGACCAATGATTTTTACGGAGAGCAATGCCTTTGATTTTAGAAATGCTAGTCATTGTCATATATGCTCTAATTTGTTATGTAAAAATAAAGTAAGGGATCATTGTCACTTGACAGGACGTTATAGGGGTGCAGCACATCGATATTGTAATTTATTATACAAAGTACCAAATTTTATTCCTATATTTTTTCACAATTTGTCTGGTTATGATTGTCATTTATTTATTAAAGAACTAGGAGAACGTGTAGGAAAAATTGAAGTGATCCCAAAAACTAAGGAAAAATATATATCAATTACAAAATTTGTACCCATAAATGACAACGACTTTATCCAATTACGATTTCTGGATTCTTTTAATTTCATGGCAGGAAGTTTAGATCATCTCGCACGAACTATGAATACAAACGATTTTAAATTAATGAAGAAACATTTCCCAAGAGTAGATGAATTTAATTTACTTACGCGGAAAGGAGTTTATCCCTATAACTATATAACGAATTGGGAACGATATCAGGAAACTAAGCTTCCTTCTAAAGAGTGCTTTCACAATATCTTAACTGATGAAAGTGTATCTGATTATGACTATCACCATGCACAATCAGTTTGGGAAAAATTCGATATAGATAATTTAGGGGAGTATACTGATTTATATTTGAAAACTGATGTTCTTTTATTAGCAGATATCTTTGAAAAATTCAGAGTTACATGCAAAAAGCATTATAAGCTAGACCCAGCATTCTATATAACTGCACCAAGTTTATCATTTGATGCAATGTTATTAATAACTAATATTCAACTCGAGCTCGTGAGTGATCTAGAAATAGTAAAAATGATACAGTCAGGTATTCGAGGGGGTTTGTGTATGTGTTCACACCGCCATGCTAAAGCGAATCATAAGTACATGGATTCGTACGATGATTCTCAACCTGAAAAACACATCGTTTATCTAGATTGTAATAATCTTTATGGGTTTAGTATGTGTCAATATTTACCTTTCTCAGAATTCCGGTTCTTAAGTTCAGATGAAATTATTGAATTGGACATATGTAGTACATTAGACACCTCTACATGGGGGTATATTTTAGAAGTGGATTTGTTATACCCTAAAAATCTTCACTTAGAACACAATGACCTCCCATTCTGTCCTGAAAAATGTGTTCCTCCTGGAGGAAAAAACAGCAAACTTATACCTAACTTATATAACAAGTATAACTATGTTATTCATTATGTTTATTTGAAGAAATGCTTAGAACATGGTTTAATTTTACGTAAAATTCATAGAGTCATAACGTTTAGACAAGAACCCTACTTAAAAAAATATATTGATCTTAATACCGATTTACGAAAGAAGGCTAACAATACCTTTGAACAAGATTTTTTTAAGCTTTTGAATAACAGTGTGTTCGGGAAAACGTTGGAAAATACTGAAAAAAGGGTAAATGTTCGATTAGTTAATCAGTGGTATGATAACAATAACAAAACTAAAAAATCACAATATGCGGAGAGACTGATTGCCGATCCTTATTTCCACAGTGTTTCGGTTTTTAGTGAAAACTTGGTTGCAATCCAAATGAAACCAAACAGTTTGACATTAGATAAACCAATTTATATAGGTTTTACCGTTCTAGAACTTTCAAAAGCTCACATGTATAATTTTCATTATAATGTTATAAAACCGTTTTATAAAAATCGTGTAACACTGTGTTACACGGATACTGATTCTTTTATTTATCTTTTATCCACTGATGACTTTTATCTAGACCTAAAAAATATTTTTTTGAATTATTTTGATACCAGTAGTTATGATGTCAAAAATGATTTTCAGATCTTACCACAAAATAAAAAAATTCCAGGACTTTTCAAAGATGAAATGGGTGGTAAAATTATTTTAGAATTTGTTGGTTTGAGATCAAAACTGTATTGTATTAAAACCCAAGAATTTACTATTAAAAAAGCTAAAGGTATACAATCAAGGGTAACACAAAATCTAAACTTATCTGATTACCAGAATGTCCTGTTCAATAATAAAATCATCCGTAAAAAAAACATCTTATTTAAGTCCATAAAACATGAAATATTTACTCAAAGCACAAATAAAGTTGCTTTATCAAATAATGACGATAAGCGTTCTATATCTACTTGCAATGTTGCAACAAGAGCATGGGGCAATGTTTCTATTTTTAATGGTTAGAGAAATAAACCTAAATTTTGTTAGGAAGGTTGGTACAAATAATAATAATGTTAGATAATTCACACAGCATTATCTAGCCCTAAGCCATGCAGAGCTTGTGTTATGGGTACTAGATAACTGACTGATATACATAATAAATACATTGTATAGATAGATAATTTTTATTTAACATAGGAAACATCTAGAAAATCATAAATAAAATAACTGTAGATTGTACACACATTTGCGTGAAGGGGAATCGAACCCACAACCTCCTGCATCATAGGTGGACCTTCACCCACCATGCCACAGAGGTTGTCTAGACACATGTCATGCACAGAGTGCTGCTTGTACCTACCTAGCAAATTGTTACCTTTGTATGTTTACCTTAAGTAGTTGAAGAATGTACCTACCAATTTAATTTTTATGTATGTACTAATAAATTTATAATTGTAATTGTAATAAAGACATATCTTTTTCAAGAGTATTTTATTTTATTCATACTAGATTCTACCTAAGACAAAGCCTTTACACGTTATTTCGATAACGTTTCAAGGTTGTTTTCTACAGGAACTGTTTTATAGGATATACACTCTATGTGTTATTCTATGTTTAGACTTACATCTAAACAAAATATCACCTCAATCCTTTCAATAGTATTGGTATGAAAGAGTAACAATCATCAATGCATAAAAAATCTATCCATCCTTTCACCTATCCAAACTTTCGCATTTATAACATTACTCTGATCCGACTTAAAAATATAGGTAGGTATTAAAAATGTATAATTATTTCATAAGCTTCAAAACATGTTATTTGATTCCCGCACCAAATAGGTAGGTAGGTGAGTAGGTTTACGACCTTAGGTACTGAGGTAGGAATAGAGCATCGTATGCAAATTCATAAATAAACAGTACCTACTGTAATTTATTCTGTAAAAGAGGTAGTCATAGTTCAACATAGGTCATTCACACGAGCTACTTTAATTACATTTGTATAAAAC
Source organism: Eupithecia subumbrata (assembly GCA_949316285.1). Taxonomy (NCBI): domain Eukaryota; kingdom Metazoa; phylum Arthropoda; class Insecta; order Lepidoptera; family Geometridae; genus Eupithecia; species Eupithecia subumbrata. Next base: position 5,720,866 of record OX438632.1, read on the forward strand.
TAGTGAATGGTTTTTGGTTTTTACTTCTATAAACCTTTTTTTTATTCGTTTTAGGTAATGGATTCTTCTCCTGATGATTTTTTCCAATGTGCTCAAGACCCTCTAGCTGGCTTTGATGAGCTTTACCCGGAGATAGCAAATAATCAACACTGTGTCGAAAGACAAGCAAAGAAGAAACGGGAATGTGCAAAAAAAAAGATTATGAGTAGATCCCATATCATAAGTAAAAAGTCTAAGAGAGGTCAGAAACTTATTCAAATTAAAATAATAGACATATCTAACCCAGAAGAAAGTGACAATATCCTTGTAAATACACAATATGTTGTGAGTGAAGTAATGGATGATATTTTAGACCATACAGAAGCTGTAGTAAGGAAAATTTCAAAAAAAATTTGTGATGAAATCTTATAAATAAATTCAATGAAATACCTACTACCTTCCTATTGTAAACCGAATCGTTTTTATTTGTTTTTAGCCCTAAATTCAATTAAGTATCTTTGTTAATTAAACTATTTTAATAAAACATCTATCTATGACAATATTTTCTTTTATTTTTATTACTAGTTTATACCAGCGGCTTTGCACGCGTTGTTTCTACAGAATTTTTTAAAGGTTATTTATATCCTATGTGGAGTGGTCTAAGGGAAAAAAATATAAGCCTGTGTTTTATTCCTGAAGTAGAACTACATGTATGGAAATTTCACTCCGATTGGTCCAGCACTTTTTTAATGTGAAGAGGTTACAAACTTTCGCATTTATAATATTAGTGTGATAGTAGGAGCTGATTATGAAATTATGAAATTAGGGCTAAGGCAGACACCTACATTTTTATACCCCATATATCCACACGCAAGGTGGAGTAGGGGTAGGTAACAAATAACAAATCAAGTAGTATTAGCTCAGGATGTGTTTATTCATAATTAAATACTTAAATTCATAAATACATTATTATCATTACACCACTTTTTAACACACAATGCATTTGATAATGCACATTGTTTCTTATGAACAAAACAGTTATAAGTATGACTTTTTTCACAATATTTTGTTTTTAACATAAAAAGGTTAGGGCAACCTTTGATCTCAACGTTTACTACATTACATTCATGACATAGATCTTTTACCCATTTAGTTTTTTCTAACCCCTTTACAATAACAAGCTTATGTGATAAGATAGGTTTTATTACACGTTTAAATTCCCTATAGTCAATATGACCTTGATCCCAATAAAATCCTTGATTATATTCAACCCATTTAACAAGTTTCTTTTCTTCATAACTTAATTTAGAAAACATGTAAGGTGGTTTTATTAAAAATACCTGGGTATAATTAAACGTACAGTATGCAAATTCTTTTATGATAAACTCATTTTTCGTATTTTTGAATCCTTGTACATCAACTACTATAATATTAGAATTCATGATATCCTTCTAACAATATTACTAAGCGGTTTGTATTCTATAATACAATCGTTTAGAATAAGACAATAAGCAGAGGTTTGATCTGGTATTTCAGTGTTGGCTTCTATTTCTACCACCACACTAACTACAGCCCCAGATTTCAGATTATCGTTTTGTCTTGAACAATCAATAACAAATAATGGTGCAATTTCTTCGAAATATTTTGAACTCAACAATGGTTCGGTTCTACGTCCATAATAAGACTGTTGGAATCTAGCATATTGTTCATATAATAAAGCATATTTATTTTTTGGAAAATTTACGTTAAGGCTCTCATAAGGAAAATATGTTGAATTAAGATACACCCGAACATCACGAAGGTCACAATGGTCGAAACGTGACATATCACTATCTCCCTTATTTTTTCTATTTGTTTGTAAACCAATTACAACATACCTTGGTTTTTCAATTTGTGAAGATGTTTTAATTGACCAAGTATGCTTAGTAGTTTTAGGAAGCATTGGGTATTCATAAAGATCCCAGTTTCGAAATGCAAACTGTATAGAGCGATCTTTTTCTAAGACCTTAAGTAAATTAATTTTTTCTCTATCTGACACTTTAACATGTGGAACACGCCATACTATTTTATGTATTTCAATATCTTCCAGTACTTCGTTTGTATTTAATTTTAAAGCATTATGATTAGTATTACTACGCAAAAGTATCAATTCATGTCTACAGTTTATTATAACTTTCTTATAATCTTCTGCAAAACCAAGTATATTGCATAGTGGTATTGACACAGAAAAGTTACCTGCATGCGTATTTTTAGTTCCATCAATATCCCAACACCAAGCCTTAGACATTTTAGATTCACTTTCATTCATAGAAAGATATGATTTCATTGTTGTAGTGATTCCTGCATTTTTTACTTTATCGATTTCAACACCATTAAGCTCATAACGAATGTCTTGAAATAGAAATAGCCAAGGGTTATTAGTAAGTTGAATACTTGACACCTTCTCTAGCGAGTCTCTTTTAGTTACTTTCACTACACCCTCTAAGTAAAGAGTACTTGCAGATGGTAATACGTAGAGATCTTGTTGGTTGATTGGTATTCTAATTTCATCATTCCTATTAAAACTGGTGACATAAGGCTTATATGAATGTACTTCTATACCATCAATACTGGTATCATAGGCTGGGGTGTGTGAGATGTCTAGTATATTCATTTTAACAGACCGATATTTTTAAGAAATTTTTTATTTTCTTTTGATAACTTTTGTTTGTTTTTAAAAGATGTGTCTTTGTGAGTTGCTCTTTTAGTTGTGAAGGTAATAGCGTTAGCAGGCATATATTTATTGTAATCAATCATTTTTTCCTGATGTGTAAGTAAAGTTGAATTTCTTCTCCTCGAAAATTAACCAATTTATTATTATTATCGATCAATCGAATATTTATTGATAATATATTTTTTTGAGTGATTGGGAAATATATAACGTTTCTTGGAATTTCAATTATTCTGTACCCAGGAGGTATATTCGGAGCGAATTCGTGAATAATATGACTAGATTTACCATTGATATATGATCCGCTGACTATATCACATTCAATCCTCACGATAGTTGTAGATAGAATGTTGATAGGGAGAGCAGATTCATGTAATTTATGTGCTTTTAGTACTTGTTCTCTAAACCCCAACAGTTTTCCCAGATTTCCACTTCTTTTGAAGTTTATATCTTTAGTGCTAAATATTGAAGTTTTCAGAGTGTTGTTATTTGATTTCAGGATTAAAGAAGCATTTTGTATTTTGCTTTGTAAATAATCAGCTATATCTTGTAGTTCGTATGTACCTTCTGGTATTTCAATTTTTTCATTAGCACCATAATAAAACTTATTGTTTGTGCTATCGATATTTGGGATTGAGTTAAACGTGGATAAATATAATAAAGCACATTCATAATCACTTTCAAGTTGAAGAGGAGGAGAAAAATTAGAGGATAAAACTGAGGTGTTGCCTGATATAGATAGTGTGAAAGACATGGTGATAATGATATAAATACAATTGTTCATCATGTTTTATTGATTTTATTCCAAAAATTTCGTAAATATTTCAAACACAAATGTCCGCAGACTATAGAATTAAACTTTTGATCTCTCTTATAGTTGTAAAAAATCAAGCATTTGTTGAAATATTTTATCATCTGTAAGGGAGGTCTCAAGTTTCCAAAACTATCATAGTATTCACAATAATTATTTATTTTAACATAGGCTACCCAATGTGTTCCAGAATTATTTGAATCATCCAGATTAACAATTCCACACTCAACACGATTCGATTTTATTGGTAATTGATCTTTCATAAAAACACCACGAAAATATGGCAAACCCTTTGCATGTTTTTCTAGATCGAAATTTGTAAGTGGACGATTAGGTAGCCTCACACTTAGTTTTTTAAATTTTTAATAAATAGACCCTGCCCTTTTCTATATGGTTTAATGTGTAATCCTTTCCCGATTGCTATTGATTCCATAGTCTTATTGTGACGTTCAGATTCACGCAGGTTATCTTTGGATGACTTGTAATCATTTATAGTTTTTGCAATACCTGCTGCCCCACCAGCTAAAGTACCCAATGCAGAAAGTCCTGCAAATATGGGTATCAAAGGAAGTATTCCTCCGGTTTTAGGTAAAGGAATAACACGAGGTACCTTTATAGTTTTATCTTTAGGTACTAACTTTCTTGCTGCTGAATAAGCCATTTTTATCATAGTTGATACAGTTTTAGGAGTTTTCTTTTTTATTTTAGTTCGTATTTTAGATATTATATTTTTAAAAGTCTTTAAACCTGATCCAGTGTTTAGTTTAGCTTTCATTGCTTTGTTAACAATCCAAGATGCAATTTTTTCACCTCTACCTACATCTTTCGATTTAAGCCTTTGTTTAGCCATATTCATCAAAATTAAATCGGCTTTTCGACGGCTTTCGATATCAGTATTAGTGTAAGCTATATCATGAACCTTACAAGCTTCGTCTAATTTGTTGATACCTTTGTCTCCTCGCAATAACCTTTTTTGTAGTTTGGTTCCAGGTCCACAGTAATTGTACCCAGGTAAATGTAGTTCAAATGGTAAATGGTTAATGATATTGTTAACAAGTCCACCTCCTTGCATAGTTTGTAAGTGAATGTAATAAATTAAAAAACTAATGCCTTTTTATCAATCCAACTATTATCTTTCTCACTATGACCTAACCATTTTACAAAAAGTCTGGCCCCATTTCTTTTTAATACTTTTTCTATCAGAAATGTATCTGGATATTTGGTTTTTTGAAGTTCGTATCCATAAAACGAACCTAATATGGGTTGCTTTCTCATGTCTTCAATTGCATAAGTGAGTGGTTTAGTTTTTTTGATTTTATTTATTTTAAACAATTCTGTAGACCAGTTTGGGGTATAGCCTTTTTCAAAAATACTTTTATATTTACTTATTCTAACGACATCACCTACATAAAGGTTGTTTTTTTCATGTTTAAATGTTTTAACATTATAAGCTTTGTTAATATTTTTTAATATTTGCTTCTCATTGGAAATATTAATATCACTGGGTTTGAATTTCGTTATCCGATGTTTAGTATTATTATATGAATCAGTTACAGATTTTAATGGTTTCCCCACCCATTTATAATTACCATTTAGACTGAATTGTTTAAATAATTTACTTTTTATAGTTCTGATTAACCTCTCAACAAGTGATGCTTTCAGTATAGAGTAAGATGAATAATGATTTATACTGTATTTGTTAACAACATTTTGAAACAGCTTATTGTAAAACTCATTACCATGATCTGTTTGCAGATTGATTGGATGTCGTTTGGATGAGGATATAATACTGTTAAAAGCGTTCGCAATTTCTGACATTGTTTTAGTTTTAACAGGTAATGTCCAGGCAAATTTTGATAAACAATCCATGACTATAAGTATAAAGTTATAACCACGATTCATTGTTTTAAATCTTTGTAGATCAATTAAATCTGCTTGCCATAAGTCATCAATTCCTTTTAAAACAACACTCCGTCTATTAAAATGTTTTCTAGCGGCCTTATGAATTTCATTAACAATTTGTTGTTTGATCATTATGATTATGTATTATTAACCTTTTTTTTCTTGTGTTTGTGTGAGTTTATTTTCCTTGTTTTGTTTATTAACAAACTGCTCATCTATATGCTTAAAAATTTGAATAATTTTAGCGTTAATGTCTTGTTTTAAAGATTTAATAACATCATCTAAATAATCTTTATTAACTGCTTCATCAGCAAACTGTGGACGCTTAACACCTCTTAATGAAGATGATTGTAAATCATATTCACCACTGTCTTTTTTCAATAATGCACTATCTTGAAAATCTAATATTTCAGAAACTCGTAATCTTTTATGAATGTGATGACCAAATTTATCGATGTTCATGTCCGTGAAGAGATCTTCTTCATTCAAAGGAAGGATGTTAAATGAAAATATTAAGTAGATAAATCGAATTTATTTAGCTAATTTAAAATTCCACATTCTCGCAACTCTTCAATAATAGAAATTATTTCATTACTTAACCCACTATTTCCTGCTGCTCTAGAAGCAATTAATAATTTTAATCTTTCAACCAATTCATTAGGATCATCCCAATATACATAATCAACATTTGGTTTCCATGTCTTTAGCAATGGTAAACCTACTCCTTTTCCTTGTACTTTACTTTGTTCTTTTACTTGAAATAATGGTTTTATAACACGTAAGTATTTTAAACCTTTATTGCTTTTAATTGGTTTTGCAGGATCATAATCTCGACGGTGTGCATTTGTATCTAAAAGTATTTGTTTATAATTAAGCACATCATCTTGTTTAACACAGGCTAGATCAGGGGCTTTTTTCATAATCAATTCATCTAAACCTAAAGTTCTTTTATATTTTCGATTACCAACTATAACAAGATTTTCATTTAATTTTAAATCAGATGAACCCATTTTCAGTTTTCCATTTTCACTACGAATTCCAAATGGTATCTCTTTCATTACATGAGAAGAAAGTAACCATGATGAAATATTTTTAAAAGGGCTTGGTTCAGACTCAAACGTTTTAAATGAGTCATCACTTATACTGTTTTTATTTTCTTCATCTTCAACTTCTTCATCATCACTTTCACCCGTTTCAACTTCTTCATTTTTAAAATCGTATTCATCCTCGCGTTCTTTATTAGATATATTTTTAACAATATCTGATTGAGGAACATGATGAGAGAAGGTGTTTTTCACGTCGGGATATTCGATATCAATTTTTGTATCTAAATTTGCTAATTGGTTTAGAGGATCAGTTAAAGGTTTAAAAACATTTTTTAAAATTTGATCGTTATCGGTTTCAACATGTCGCATTTTACGCACTTTACGTTTTACAGCTTCAACGGCATTTACTATTTGGGTTTTGAGATCTGTTTCCATTTTAGTAATTATCCTTGTCACCCACCTTTACTCAGAAATAAGATCCTAAAATACTTAATTATTCAAAGTAACTAATCACTGTGTTCTCAACAACGATCAAGTTATGTCTGACATTAATAGATAAAATATTTAATTAAAAACAACAAATGTGTCAAATTTTTTCCTATAGCACCCATTATTTTTTTCACAGTCCTTGTTAATCACTAAATAACTGTATGCTTCACTCCAAATTTTGCTACACATATCACGAAACTCGTTCCAAGACATATCAGTATTCACATGTTCTTGGTAAACATGTCTTAAGTTAATATCATCTTGTTTGAAAAGAATTAGAAGATTTGCATTGTCTCGTATAAGTTGTTTTGGGATTTTACTATAAGTCTGATTTAAATAAAAACAATCTATAAATCGATGTCTTCCCATAGCAAAGTAATCTCGAATATTATTTTGGTTTTCACAAGCAACATCATCGAAGATTATGACAGATTGTGGTCTTGCTTCTTGCGGGCTTAAGACATCATCATGCTGACCATACTTCTTCATTAAAACACCAGAGACTTTGTTTAAAACATTTTCTAAAAATAAATATTTAGGTTGTTGGAGCGTCTTTGAATAAACATAAACGTTCTGAAACCTAAGCCCGTCCTCATGCAAAAGAAGACCAATCACTAGATTCGTTTTCCCACAGTTTGATGGACCACAAACTAAACATCTGATGGTATTCGGTAAAAGGTTACCATGACGCAAATGAGAACTTTTCTTTTCATCACATATTTTATCAACTTCTAATGAATATGGTTGCTTAGCAAATTTCATTTCTCTTTATTATATCATGAGTGTTGAAAGCCAAATGGTGAATAAATGAGAAATAAAGTCTTTATATAGGTAGTTGGGTATAAATAAAACATTTAGTACCCATAGATTTTGTTGGCGATGTAAGTGTTTGTAATCTCGTTCATCCGTTATCCTCTGCGATGCAAGCAACGGAAGCAGTGTTGTAGGAACACGCTGGTTTACCTGAACACGTGCGTTGCTAGCGATGGAAGTGTTTGTAATCCCATTCATCCGTTATCCTCTGCGATGCGAACAACAGAAGCAGTGTGGTAGGAACACGTTGGTTTACCTGAACACGTGCGTTGCTGGCGATAATCCCGTTCCTCACCTAGCCATCGGTGATGTGAGCTGTAGGATTGCTAGTTCTTGCATTAAACACGAGTTTTTGGGCATGAAAATTCACGGAGTGGATTTCAATGCCCAATAAACCCCTACTAACTGGTGCTCTGCGATGATCAGTTCCCGAGATATAGTGATTTGAAGTTTGACAGCTGTCATCAAAAATGTAGATCTCGACGAGTACTACAATTTCACTTTAGAAACTGGTGCTCTGCGATGGTCAGTTCCCGAGATATAGTGATTTGAAGTTTGACAGCTGTCATCAAAAATGTAGATCTCGACGAGTACTACAATTTCACTTAGAAACTGGTGCTCTGCGATGATCAGTTCCTGAGATATCGTGATTTGAGGATAGCTGTCATCCTAAATGTAGGTCTTGACAAGTACTATAATTTACCATTAGAAATCTGGCAGCTTTTGTGCTGGATGTATTTCGATTCAGAAACCTTGAAAAGTAACGAAGAGATTCGGACGAGATGTCCCTTTCACTTTTGATTGAGGGTACAACTGATCCGAATCTAAAATCAAGAGAATTTAGATTCGGACCAGATGTACCCCAACACAAAATTGAAGTGGACAACTCGTCCGCGGATCAGTTTGAGATTCGGACCAGATGTACTCTAACCCCTTACTGTGTTGGGATAACTATAATGAGTTATCTATCACGACTATATATATAATACTGTACGAATGTAAATACTTACAACGATCAAAAACTTTGGTCGTAGTTTACGATGTTCTAGCACGCACACTCTGACGCAGTGCGTGAAAAAAACTGACATAGGTCCGACCTCGACAAGCGCTCGCGCGGTACTGAGGGCAGATCGCCGGCGCAATGAAATATATAGCACTTTTAATAAATTCATAAAAAAATAATGGTCGTGATTTAATAAATAAAATTAATATTGTAGTTTAAGCAAATGTTGAGGATTATTTAGGTATAAAAATTATGTCAAAATGACGTAGAACTTCGGAGATATTGGGGTTTGTTTTGAAGCCTTTTCGGTCGATAATTGAATTCGGTTCAGGTTTTTTTTTGTTTACATAGAGGCCTATAACAAAAATGTATTCTATTATTATTGAAGAATAGGATATTTGCAATCTAAAAAAGTATATTATATTTATCTATATTCAATAGAATCTACAAATTAGATCAAATTAGATAGGTCTCGCGAGACTTTTTGCGTAAACATGCATCAGTAGAATGATTATTATAAAATAAATAAATAAGTTTTCTAAAATTTGTTCTATTATTATTGAAGAAGAGAAAACGAACTATTATTAACAAGTAATTGTTATTTCAATCAACGAACGAAAACCATAGAATTTGGACGAAATAAGCGTGGAATTTCTGGTTTATTTGTGAATTCCCTCTTAATTCATCATTAATTCGTCTCTCGTTCGTTTTCGAACTCGAATTTGAATCTATTTAGCTGCCCGTGTGCGTTTTTACGCGTTGTTGAAGTTTGTGTTTTTGTTTACAGTGATAAACTTGTGGTTACCTAGTTGTGTTCTACTATCGTTATCAGTTTTGTTGTTGACATAAAATATCTTGGATTCTAGAACCAAGTTTAAGTCAAATAAAAGCTTTTTCCCAGCATCACACTTTACCTACACCAGCTGAGTTTGTTTTAATAACTAAAGACCAACAAGCCGAATATGGAAGTATTCCAATTTAGAGCATCAATTCTAAGAGCACGAATGGCATCCGCTAACAAAATTAATTTTACTCAACTGTGAAGAAGATCTTTGATGTTATGTTTTGATATAAGGGTGGTGTTACACTCTCTGTGTAGTGAGATTTGTGTCGAACATTGAAGTTTCGACACGAATCTCACGACACATTTGATGGGGGTTTTAACCTCCTTGGGGGTTCCTTAATAATAGGGTGTAATATACCCTAAAAAAATTACTACATTTATACACACACATCCATATTATGAATGTGTTCAAAAGAGGTAATATTTTTTACGTATTTTCTTTTGATATAAAAATATATCTCTATGTTTATTTAGTTAATGGTTTAATCGGGTATTTATCGCGTACCTTTTGTTTTTATATCCCCTACGTTTCTACCGCGTTACAGCGATCGTGGTCACGGGGCGACTAGATGTACTCGGAGTTACAACCGAGAATTGACGGCAGTATTCACGACTACCCTCAATTCGTCTTCAGAATCAGGAATGTCCAAGTTCACATTACGACACACTACACTGACCGTATCCGATTGTAGTACAGTCGGAATACGGATGTGAAGTGTGACGTCACAGAATAAAGGCTAATATGGCAACGCTTTTATCACCCGAAACTGAGCGCAGTTTTACTTTTTGTTGTTTACCCTAATAATAAAAAATTTTGTGGGTGTTATATTTTTTTTCAGTAGGTAATGTATTAACCTAAATAAAATTAAAAAAAAAGTCTATACATATACCATAAAGTTGAAAAATGATTTACCCAAGGAGGTTCAAACCATTTGATGCCTCGAATAACAATATCTATGCTAGGGAAGGTCCTTTTTATAAATACAGCTCTACAACGATTAACTTTTTTTCTATTTGTAATTTGGGCTGTTTTATAAATAACTATTTCCTGCCCACGGCTTTGCACGCGTTGTATCTATGGAAAATTTTAAAGGTTATTTCTTGCCTTTAGGAACTGTTTTAAGGGATAAAAAGTAGCCTATGTTTGATTCCAGGCTTAGAGCTACATCAATGCATTATAAATTTCAACCCGATCGATTCAGTCGGTATGGCGTGAAGAGGTAACAAATATCCATCCAAACATTGGAACAACCAAACTTCGAAAAAGTGTAAAAGTCAAACACAACGTGTGTGTGAAACAAGCTTTAAGTAATAAGAAAGAATAGAAGAGATAACAAACATTCATCCAAACATCCAAAATTTCCCATTCATATTATTAGCGTGATAGTGCGATTTAATTTTAAAATAAAACCTCGGGTTACTATCGAAAAAGTGTAAAATTACATGTGTGTGAAGCAAGCATTAACTTATAAAAAAGAAAAGAACAGGTAACAAACATCTATCCAAACATTTAAACATCCAAACTTTCGCATTAATAATATTAGTGTGAGTGTGATTAATAAATTATAAAAAATCAAAACACTATCAAAAAAGTGTAAAAGTCACGTGTGTGTGGAGCAAGCTTTAACAAATAAGAATAGACACTTCAAACTTTCGTAACTAACACCTAAACTATGACGATTGAAGAAAGACGTATCCCGGATTTGGTTGGCTATTTGGAGATTTCCGACACATTGTGATAATTTTTAGTGAAATAAATAAATTATGAATGGATGGAACAGACACTTGTCAAAGTTCTCGTAATTTTAAAAACTGCGTCGTTCAATTCTTTCCTAATAAACTTGCACTTTAATTTTTGCTCTACGATAAATAAGTAATTTACCTACTTTAAGAATAGATGATTTGAATTATATTATTAACTAGCTTCTGCCCGCGACTGCGCACGCATATTTTCGGTATGATAAGTAGCCTATTATCTAAGTTAGGCTATGTTTTAAGTGTACGCCAAATTTTATCTTGATCTGTTCATTAGTTTTGAAGATCCTAGGTAACAAAAAATCACATTTCACAAACTTTTGGCTTTATAATATTATAGTAGGATTGATGACTGTAAAAATGTTTTTTTTTTTAAATAAACTTTACAAAAATAGACAACATTGCATAGACCGCCTTTCTATCTTTGTTTTGGTTTCGCGTTGGACGTGATGTGTGTGATCAAACCTTTCCTTAAATTCTAAATTGGAGGGCGAAGCCCTAAAAAAAAGACCCTATTGTTTAAGTTAGGCTACATTCTAAATGCATACAAGTATACCAAATTTCATTTTGATCTGTTCAGTAGTTTCGGAGATCCTAGGTAACAAAAATTTCACATTTCACAAACTTTCGCATATATAATATTAGTAGGAGACAGTAAATGCTATTTTAAACATATAAATAGGAACCTAATCCGATAATCCGATGAGATAACCGGGGAGAGGTTAAGCGTAGGACCAACGGCTTCTCGTGCTTTGCGAGGTACGGGGGTGTAACACCGCCAACTTCCTGACTCCGGGCTGCTACTGTGAATTTTTCTTGCTAGAAAAACCCCAATTATAACTTTTGGCCCGATCCGGGATTTGAACCCAGGACCTCATAATCAGCGGTTGAACAGGCTGACCGCTAGACCAACGAGGCAGTTACTTACTTACTATTTTAACCCCAGACGCAAAAAGAGAGGGGCCTTATAAGTTTAACGTGTCTGTGTGTGTATTTGTGTATCTGTTTGTGATATCGTAGCACCTAAACGGATGAACCGTTTTCGTTTAGTTTTTTTTGTGTCATAGATAATTTTATCCCGAGTGTTCCTAGCCATGTTTCATGGAAATCTGTCGGGGAGTTTTTAAAATTTTTAATTTTGTTCTTGTACTTAACCTACTATTTATCCGAGGTTCCGCATATATAAAGCCACGGGCACTCGCTACCCAACATTAATCCAGTTTATGAACAAAACTGTCACTGCTGCCGCCTGATTGCTCGTAACGAACGCGACAGCACGTAACGAACTGGTGCGTAGGCGCATCTCAACACTTCTTTCTTTGTCTGTCGCTATGTTACTTTCTTGCTTTGAAATCAGCAGGACTCTGACTGCATTCCCGACCGAGGCTAAACGCAAGGTTTATGAAGCTAGAGATTATTTTTTAAACTCCGACGCAAAAAGAGAGGGTTGTTGTAAGTTTGTGTAGGTTTCTGTGTATCTGTCTGTGGTATCGTAGCTCCCAAACGTATGAACCGACTTTCGTTTTTTTGTGTCATAAAATTTTATCCCAAGTGTTCCTAGCCATGTTTCATAAAAATCTGGCGGGAGCTTCTTAATTTTTTTTATTATTTTCTTGTTTTTTTCCTTACTCCAGCTTAAAAGCCTAGAAGAACAGACCATGCTCGCTGAAAACGTCAAATGACGCCCTTTGCAATCCTGCGATTTATTTGTCTTCATGACTTATAAATATTTTTAAACTTACGCGATCTGAATATATTATTATCAGTACTTTTTAACTGGTATTATTGCTAAAGTCACTTATAACGGGATATTTACCATGATTTGAGTTTTGAGTTTGCTATAGCGGAGCATCTTCTCGAGTCTGGTTCAAACTACTGGATGGAGTTACACAATCCACAAGTAATCTCAACAGAGCGACATTACATACCAGGATTGGTACAGAGGCCATTGAGATTACCAAACACAGGAACTTCAACCGAGAAGAAGGTTTTCAATAATCAGGAACCTGGAACCCTGTTGTGAGAATGTGTAAAAACCGAACAAGTGATGTACCAACCGGGCCGCGTGATACCGTAAGTGTTGTGTGTCGTGATCGAGTTGCGTTCGATAATGAAACCGGTGGTAGTAGTAACGTTCGTAGCAAAAGACAAAAAATGAGGGTAGATCGATATATCTGCCAATAACAACTCACTCGCAGTGCCGTCAGCCAACGTTTCAACAGGTTTACTCACTGTTGTGGTCACGGAATGGGATCTCTATGGGGACTCATCTACTCTATGGGGCGCTGCTGACCGCCTCCGGTGGATATCCCTTAGTCACCTCTTACGACACCCGCGGGGAGAGTTGGAGTGGTGCAAATTATAAGCCGGCACCACACAGCACCTTTCTTACACATGTCATCTGTTACCCCACACAAGTTGACATGTAAATACAGTCTCACGTCAGATACATCTTCCGTGGACCCGGTGACTGCGCCACCATTTTTTTTCGGTAAAGCAGTTAACTGTAACAATTATCTATCTTTTGTTTTCATTCCGTGGTCCAGTCAACGGGACCACAGAAAAATATTTTCTGCCGCTGTAGGTAAAGTTATTCAGACCACCAAAAAAGTCAAGGGGACCACGGGAAAGAATCGCATCTATTTTTTCTATGGTCTACCTTGTCCCTCCTAAATTCACACCGAGAATTTCATGAGAATTTGCACATAGATAATTCAGTTTACACAGCTTCCCAGTCATTACTATAATCTCAATTTATAAACAGCACCGTTATAAAACCCAAACAAAGCCATCAAAACTAGCACTTTGAATGAAACCAAGTGTACCTATTCACCTCGTAATTACACTTCCGTGCAAAATAATTGCCAGTTACGAGACTATTACTTGAATATCTCCGAGCTATTACAATTGTGGTCGCAGGAATTAATTAGAAGGAATTTCATTTGTATAAATACAATACAATACGGAATACACAATTGGGATAAGTGAGAGTTGAGATTGAGACTGGGGGAGGGTTTTCTAGTTAATTTTAACGTAAACGATGCTCTAAAATATTTAAAAGTTAGTTTCTAAAATAGGATAATAGTTTCAGGTTAAAGTTTACGAGTTCGATTCCCGCCTTGACACAAATATTTGCATGATCTGCAAATATTTGTGTCCGGGTGTTATGGGTATTTTCTATGTATAAGTAAATAAAATAATGTATTGTATTAAGTATTATATCAGCTACCCATAACACAAGCTCTGCTTAACTTGGGGCTAGATAATGTTGTGTGAATTGTCCAACATCATTTATTTTATTATTGTGCCTGATAAAACGCCATAGCAACCTATCGAGGAAAACTACCTCGGTATTGGTACATATGACGACCTCCGTGGCGCAGCGGGCGAAGGTCCGCCTGCGACGCAGGCGGTTGCGGGTTCGATTCCCGCCTCGGAACAAATTTGTGTACGATCTGCAGAAATTTGTTCCGTTGGTCTGGGTGTTTTCTATGTATAATAAAAAATATGTATCTATGTAGTGTATTGTATTAAGTACCTGTATCAGTTAGCTAGTATAGTACCCATAACACAAGCTCTGCTTAGCTTGGGGCTAGATAATGCTGTGTAAATTGTCCAGCGTTAGTTATAGTTAGTTATTGCTTACTTCTAAGAGGTTATTAGAAGCTTTGGGCAGAATTCATCAAACATTTAGCTTAGATTTTTTTTAGTTTCAATTTGATGATCACAGTTGGTACTGAGTCTGACCAGGGTGTTACGGAGCGTAATGTACCATTCGCACCGAATGTGATACGTTACGCCGACCCGCCCTCACGGATGTCCTCGGAAGATGGGAAGGCGCAAGTGTGTCGACGCATGTAGCGTCATGTAGCGATATTATCCATACGTGGGTGAATAAATTCAAAAGGAAAAAATAAGGAAAGGTTAGCGTTTATTTGGAGGCTTTGATGTTTGCAGACTTTCAAGAAAAAATATTTTTGATCCGTTTTTCTAAGAAGAATCTTGGTTATCCCCAAATCAACATGTTTATGTAGATGTTTACATCAAATCAGAACCAGTCAGAGCTTACATAAACATGACAAGATGACTGATAGAATTAGAATATGTATTTCCATAAGATCATAGACACTTCCATACGAAAAAAAAAACATCTGCAGAATGCAAAAACTATCCCATATCTGGGTTCGAACCTGCTACCGTCTGCACGACTCTTCGCTCAACACACCGGAGGTCGTCAAACTCGATTAATTTATTCTTCGAATATCTTTGATAAGCTATCTACTTCGAATTGAAGCCGGAACTATGGACTATTAATTTGATAAGTTCTACTATTTTACGGTTATCTTAACTGACAGTTCCCGTTCCCACACTAAACCTAGTTAACTGAGAATGAACCCAGTTTAGTGCAAAGTGCGAACGTTAGTTCTAACAATGGGT
Organism: Eupithecia subumbrata; assembly: GCA_949316285.1. NCBI lineage: Eukaryota > Metazoa > Arthropoda > Insecta > Lepidoptera > Geometridae > Eupithecia > Eupithecia subumbrata. The sequence continues at coordinate 5,736,655 of OX438632.1, forward strand.
TTTTAATAGGTGGGCAGTTAAAGTAATGAAGTTGGTAGTTATTCTAGACTTTTAGAATTTAGAACCTACATTTAAGACTAGACTTTAACGCGTTCACTGCCTTGCCTATTCATTTATTTATTTATTATGCGGTGCGATCCGCAGGTGCGCGCCGCGCTGGTTTGTTCAGCCCAGACAACCAAATGAGACATTTGGTTGTCTACGTGGAAATAATTTTTAGCGGGGACAGCCAGTTACCTGGACGGAAATTTACTTCCAGCTACACAACTGTTTGGTAATTAATGGTCTCGGTGGGAAAATTTCTTCAGCGGAGACAACCAGTTACCTGGATGGAATTTTCATTCTCGACTGTGCTAAGATAATAATAATATTATAATCGTCTCAATAAGTCTCACCCGTAAAAACATCCAGTTATCTGGGTGCATTTTTCGAGTTATTCCTAGCTTCGCTGGTGTCCAAGCAGGATACTTAATTCCATGTGCGTCGATGGAAAATGTTCCACTGAAAGTGTTAAAGACTACTTTGGCAATTTAGGCACATATAGTACCTAGGTATACACCTCAGTTGTATTTTTGACGACCTCTGTGGCGTGGAGGGCGAAGGTCCGTCTGCGACGCAGGAGGTTGTGGGTTCGATATCCGCCTCGCGACAAATGTAGGTACGATCTGCAGGTATTTGTTTTGGGTCTTCTGGATATTTTCTATGTATAAAAAAATATACTTATCTATGTAGTGTTTTGTATTACGTTTAGGTAAGTATATCAGTTATTTAGTACCCATATCACAAGCTCTGCTTAGCTTGGGGCTAGATAATGCTGTGTGAATGGTCCAGCATTATTTATTTTTCTAGGTCGAGGTCTAGAACTTTTTCAATCCTGGCAGTGTAGTAGTAGAAAATAATAATACCTACCATTTGTTAACATCAGCCAAAGGAGGTAGAGATCGGTAGGTAGAGTCATTTGATTAATATATTTTTCAGTAAATAAATATAATAAGTACTTAAACAAAAACCAAAAGAATCAACAAAATTGATTAAGCGACAACCTATTTATTACAAAAACTCTTTAGACCAAAATCAATGAACTCACAACAGTCAGGAATTAAACGTGTTACATTAAATTACACAATTTTATTCACCTTGCCTTAACGACCTTCGATTTTCACGCGAGGTAGCGATTTTAGTGATGTGATTTGTCGATTATCGATAACGCGTAACTTGCCGTTTTTAGGACGTGTCTCGGCCCCCCACCGGCTTGGCTCTGTTTACGCGACAGTTCAGTCAGGTTGCCTCGCTCACGCGCAACGCACGCCCGTGTCGTGCCCCCGCGCACGTTCCAAATACGATCGAAAATCAGCTGTCATGTCAAACTTGGCCGTTTCATTCACAAACTTTTAGTGAATTTGTCACGCTTTAAACTGTTTTTGACAAGTGTAACAGTGGTTTTTGGTTTTGTCCGTGTTTACCGTAAGCCGGATCGCATTTTTTTGAATAATTCAACTCGCGCAGTGTTTTGACGTGTACTAGTGATGCCTGGATATCGATTGTGCTGTGTGATGTTGTCGCGATGATGTCGATCGACGCTGATATGTCTGCTTTTCTCGACCTGCGATGGGTGTACGATAAGGATTTGTTTACTCTGTCATTGCAAAACGGTAAGTGTCATACCACACCGGCGGCTGACCTCGCGGCTGAGCCATTATGATGAGTGGACAGTGCTTACTTGCTCGCCTCTTGTTTATTTACGTTGTGTTTCTCAAATGACATGGCATTGAAAAGTCACTCAAGTCTATTGTCATGTGTGATGGTTGAAAATTATTATCTAACTCTACAATCGTACTCCCTTTGTTACTACCAACTCGTAAGCAAAAGCTAAAAGTAAACTAAAGGAGTTAGAGCATCTCAGTGTACTTCGGTAGAGCTAAGTATTTTTAGGCTAAGCATAAACAAATGCACATTAAAAAAATAGTGACGATTCCATTCATCTTGACAGCATTTTTGATATTGTATTAAAAGTGCTTCACAAAAAAAGTTTCATAATTTCACAAGTTCTCTAATAATCGCGTGACGCTAACAAGGCTCTTCCCTCGACAAGTTCTCGATAACTCCTGAGCAAACATCTCGTTTCCGGATTCCTTTGATACTGATGACTGTGCTCGAAAGTGCTTGACAATATTTTTGTAAATTATCGATTAAATATTACGATCATTGATAATTAAATCAAGTTGTGTTGATTTGAACAGGTATTTATTGTTTTTATTTTGAATGTCCGCAGCTCTACCTAAATGTATAATATATAATTTTCTGGAGTAAGTAAATACTTACCTTTATAAGAATTAAGAAGATTTTGAAAGAAATAGTAGGTAGCTAAAATCTTTGTCGTTCTGAAAATGAAATAACAAAAAAGGTAGGTTCTGACTGAAAATATTTGTATTTACGGTTACCATAAATAATTGTAGGTACGAGTATCTATTTTCACATTGCTTACGATTATGCATTAGCATGATAAAATGATCAAATAGTATGTATACAATTTTATACCTATGTCTTTACTAAATTTATTCATAAGACTTTTTATATGTACTTTTTATACATTTTAAGTTGGTTAAACCTAATTGTATTCTGGAATATCTAAAGACACACCTCAAATATAAACACAGCATTCCATAAGAAATTCGCATTCTGTAAAACCTGTTTCCCCAAGGCCCAAAGAAAATAGCAAAAAAATTGAACAACGGTCTTAAATTACTTTTTAAAGTGCAAAGTGTTTTACAATATTTGCAATAACAAAAGATAAAACTAGTCCAACTGGTTTTGTAGGTGATCAATCAAAGACTTTGACATGTATTCAAGCTCGTTATTTACAAGTTGCTAAAATTAGTTACAAATTGGTAATAAAACCATAAATCTTTACAAAAGCTTTCCTATCGCAAACAAAACCGATAAAATATTGCGTCTATTTCAAGTACCTATTAGATACAATAATCTATTTGTGAGAACAATGATCGAAATATGAATAAATTGAATAATAAAGTCATCACATGCCAAGATGTAGAGATTTATGCGTAAATGTTTTACCTACATAATGACAGTAATTACAATTGCAAAAGGCTCGGCCACATCATATCCTAATTGAAATCACACTAATATTATAAATGCGAAAGTTTGGATGGATGGATGGATGTTTGTTACTTCTTCACGCCAAAACTACTGAATAGATTGAGCTGAAATTTTGCATCGGTGCAGCTCTTACCCTGGAATCAAACATAGGCTACTTTTTATGGGATGATCCATCCCATGGGATAGATCCCATGGGAACTGTTTTATGGGATAAAACTAGTTAACGGTTATTTCTAAGTAACCTTTGATAAGTTTCCATAGAAACAACGCGTGCGAGGCCGCGGGCAGAAACTAGTACCTAATATATAGTTATATGTATAAGAAAAAAGCTATTAGTATAATAAAAAGTAACCAGTTTTTGTTGAATTTATCTAAGATCATCGATATCGATTAAAAACAAATCAAGCCTTCATCAACCCTGAATCCACAAGTGTTAGAAAAACAGCGATAATTTTATCTGTCAAAATGACAGCTGACGTCACAGTTTTTAACGAATATTACGAGTACAAAGAGGCACGCGCTGGTCAAGTAGGAAATAAAGGTTATACTCCCAAGGTAAGCTAGACGGCCTGTTAGCATACCACTACATTCTATTCTGTGGTGGACGCACGGTAAATAGTGGACATTACGCAGATAGGTACCTAGTAAGCTTATGAGGAATTTGTCGATAGGTTAGCGAAGGTATTGAACATATTCGAAAATTATCGATAGATTTGTTGAAATCTCTATCCATTACAGGATAAAAAAAACGTAAAGGTAACGTACTTCTTTTTTCAATACACATTGCGAGCTTTGATGAAAAATATAAGCTTTAATGAAAAAATGCCTCCGAAAAATTTCCTAGAGAACAAAATTATCGTTCTATCAAATTATGATTTACTATTTCAAAATCAAATGATTTTCTGGATCATGAAGCGACAGCATATTAATTTATCTAACCCTAATATAAAACTCGGTGTGTTCCGAAACCATCAATTACAAATCAAGATTTAACACCCATGAAAATTCGCCAATAACTTTTAGCAGGTAATCGCTAAGTACAGTCGGCTGCAAATTCTTTAATCTCCCAGATAAAATCTACTTTTAATACCCCGTAATTATGAGCATTTAAAATAATATTTCAAGAGGATGTTACTTGCGCTAAATAGGAGTTACCTCTATGAGTTAGTGTTCTTGGTAATGATAATGACTGTACCAGTTCTCTTTGATCTATTTCGCGTGATGAGTAGGCTTTATTACGAGGTAATAAAGTTAAAATTGCTTTCATAGATTGCATGCTTTTCCTTGTTGCCAAGAGAAGAGATGAAATAGTGTGTGGTTGGTATACTACCGTACAGTCACCTGATTAAATAGGTAAACGTGGCGGTCAAGGCGTAAGAATTGACTCGTCCAACGCACCCCATGGCTGTAGTCAACTAAAGAAGGAATTCTACCAGCAGGATGCAGAGAGTCATCGACACGGAATATGACGCAGATTCGTGAAAAATTCAAATATTTTAGCGTTTTTTAATATATTCTGCGTTTAACTAGGAACTAAACTACCAGAAAAGTAGTTTTCCACACATCTGAGACTATCTTCTATGAACCCATGTTACAATAACGTATTAAATAATGTGGCTTTTGGTAATTTGTTGATTTTAGTAATAAAGTTCTTATAGTATGAATTGCTCCAAAATTTGCTTTAAATCGAAATTTGTTAAAACATGGGTTCATAAAAATGTTTTATTATTAATGAATCATATCTCTTGAGAGTAAGCATCCACCCGCAGGGGCCAATATTCGACTCCCCGATCCACCGGAAGAGAGTGATGTCGCTGTGGGCACGACCAGCCAGGACGTGCTTAAAGCTGTCATATCATTCCAGAGTGGCTCTGCCGGTGGCCTGGATGCTGTGACTCCACAGCATCTAAAAGATCTTCTGTCTGGCGGGTCTGGCCATGCAGGTGAAGTCCTTCTGGAAGATCTGACATCTCTAATCAACCTGATGTTGTCAGGCCGAGTCAACAGCGAGATCACTGAACTCCTTTACGGTGCGAATCTTTGTGCCCTTAAAAAGAAGGATGGCGGAATTAGACCCATAGCTGTGGGCACAACCTACCGCCGCCTCGCGGCTAAAGTCTGCTGTCGGAAAGAAGCCGACTATCTAGGCGACTATTTCCGACCAATTCAGCTAGGCTTTGGTTCGCGAGGCGGTTGTGAGGCCGCAGTACATTCCCTTCGTACATTTTTAGACCAAAATTATGGGGAGGTAATACTGAAGGTTGACGTCAAAAACGCCTTCAATTCCGTAGACAGGGGCGCCTTGCTAAAAGAAATTAAAGACAAAATTCCAGAAATTTACCCTTTCCTTTGGCAATGTTATGGTTCACCGTCAAAATTAATTTACAGGAACAAAGTAATTTCGTCCGCAGTTGGTTGTCAGCAGGGCGACCCTCTTGGTCCGGCCATATTTAGCCTTGCCATCCAACCAATCATTCAACGTCTCCAATCCAAGCTCAATGTTTGGTATTTGGATGATGGAACATTAGGTGGAGAGGTGAACACAGTTTTTGATGATCTAAAAATCATCACAGACGAATTTCAAAAAATAGGTTTGGAATTAAATTTTTCAAAATGTGAGCTTTTTATTTCGGACTCTTGTGTAGACAAAAACAATATCATTGGAAAATTCAATAGTTTAGCCCCCAACATTACAGTTGTAGATAAATGTTCACTTCGACTCCTTGGTTCACCAATTCTTGATGAGTCTTTTCAGTCATTTGTAGATGAGAAAATTCAAAATTTCAATAAAACTTCGGACAGATTGCTCAAAATTAATAGTCATATGGCTTTTACAATTATTCGGTTCTGTCTATTTGTACCTAAATTTACGTATTCTTTGAGATGTAGTCAACTGTGGAAACACAGCGAGCTCTTGGAAGGCTTAGACAACATAATAAAGAATACTTTATCATCGGTTTTGAATATTGATTTAGATGACAAGGCATGGTCGCAGGCCTCCCTGCCTGTCAAATTGGGAGGCTTAGGTATACGCAAAATTTCAAGTGTAGCCCTGCCAGCGTTCTTGTCTTCTGTCTACAGCACTAGTTCTTTAGTTGACAAAATTTTAAAGCCTTCTCGTTTGGTCCCGCCTGGAATTTCATTAAAAATTTCATTTTTAGACGAAGCTCGAACGGCTTGGCATAATGCTTGCCCCGATGCTGCTCCCCCAAAATCACTTTTGTCCCAACGGCAATGGGACGGGCCTCTGTGTGAGTTGACACGGAATTGTTTGTTACAAACGTGCTCCAGCTCTGCGGATCGTGCCCGCCTCCTGGCCGTTTCTAAATGGGAGTCAGGACATTGGTTGCAAGCATTTCCTTCATATAACACTGGTACTTTATTGGATCCCGTAACTTTCCGTATCGCAACATGTCTTCGGTTGGGTGCAAGGTGTTGCGCGCTTCATCAATGCCAGTGCGGTACTGCTGTCGAACAGCTTGGTCATCACGGATTATCGTGTACTAGGGCAGCCGGTCGGATATCTCGCCACGCCAGCCTTAACGACATCATCCGGCGGGCCTTTGTCACCGCTAACGTACCAGCTATTCTCGAACCGAATGGTCTGTTACGTGACGATGGTAAAAGGCCCGACGGTATGACACTAGTCCCATGGGAGTTGGGGAGGCCCATTGTGTGGGACGCTACATGCGTCGACACACTTGCGCCTTCCCATCTTCCGAGGACATCCGTGAGGGCAGGCGCGGCGGCAGATTTGGCCGAAGATCTCAAGAGGCGCAAATATGCAGGTCTCGACAGAGCCTACACATTTGCTCCTCTTGGAGTCGAGACCCTAGGTCCGTGGGGTACCGAGGCTCTTCGGGTTTTCAAAAAATTATCTGAGCGTCTGGTCGAAGCGACGCGTGACCCGAGAGCTGGTCAGTATCTGGCACAGCGCATCAGCATTGCCATACAGCGGGGCAATGCAGCCAGCGTCTTGGGGACGCTTCCGACTGGTATTGATATGGATCAGTTGAGCTACCTGTAGATTGTTTGCAACAGTCTGCAGTTAGCTCAATTGTTTCAATTGTAAATACTAATTATATTATAATTTTCTTTGTGAATAAAGGCTTCTGCCATAAAAAAAAAAAATGGAAGGCAACTTTTCCGGTAGTTAAATTTTCCCAAAACGCAGAAAATATTAAAAACCGCTGAAATATTTGAATTTCTTTGAATCTATGTTAGATTCCGAATCGATGACTCGCTAGCGGAGTGTCTGAAGCCCTGCAGAGGAAGGGGAGCTGCTTCCTTGTTGTGTTTTTAACACCTTTACTGTCATCAAAAATCCATCTGACATGAGTCATCACATCACGCCTGCCAGTAGTTTTTATATTAGTCATATTGCAAAGCCCCCACTTGTTTGGACGTATGAGTATTTTTGCTGCAGGGTTATTTTAATTCCTTCGATTCGTTTCCGAATCGAATCCGATGGATTCGAATTCGATTCTGACGGATCTATAAAACGCTATTTTGATTTCGCCTCTGGTTGATGATCGAAAATCCGAAGCAATCTGTTGACTGATGGCCATGTCAATGAGGAGGAGCTCCTTATTTCGATCATCAAGCCGAGGCGAAACCAAAATAGCGTTTTATAGATCCTTCTGATTCGATTCGGAAACGAATCGAATGAATTAAAATATTGCAACACTAATTTAAAATGATAAATTTTGGATGGATGTTTGGTACATACTTCTTCAGTAAAACTACTACACGGCGGGGTAATACACTTAATTCTAGACCTAGAGGACATTGCCCTGTAGTGGGATAAAGCGGGGTAAAAAAACACCTACACCTATGAACATAGAACCTATATGGGATATGGGGTATAGAACCTAGGGCTATTACGATATTTATCCGGGAGTACTGCATGCCAAGCAGCAGGCTTAAGCTAGTAATTAAACAACGAGTCAGTGAGCACAATGGCAACCATTGGAAGCCATGCTGGCTCTGAACTGTGTAATTTGTTCAGTTAATTGTCTGTGAAAAGACCTTATACCAAGGAAACCGTGTAAAACTAATGACCTTAACCACAGATGTTATTAAGACGGGCAAATAACTACCTAGGTACCTAACTACCTAGGTAAAGCAATTTTTAGTATAGCAGAATAATTTTACTGTTTTTTGTGGAGGGTTGTGAACTTGGGAAAGAATATCTATAAAACTCTTAGGTCCACTTTATTCTGTCTGTGTGCTGTGTATCACACATATTAATAAAGTGAATGTTTGGATGGATAGATGGATGGATGGATGGATGTTTGTTACCTCTTCACGCCAAAACTACAGAACGGATCGGGCTGGCTTTGCATACAGGTAATTCTAAACCTGGAATCAAACATAGGCTACTTTTTATCACATAAATCAGTTCCCATGGGATAGAAATCACCTTTAAACGTTTCCATAGAAACAACGCGTGCGACGCCGCGGGCATAAACTAGTACAATATAATAAATAAATAAATAAAGCCCTTACTTCCAATTTGTTTAATCTCTCACTATAATTTAAACATTTTATTTTAAGTATATTGAATTTCAAGTATGATATCTTTTTAATTGGACAGGACACCCAAGATTGCGTGTAGGCCTCCTCCATGCTGTTCCATTTGCAGCAATCTTTCGCCAGACGGGTCCATGTCGTTGTTGCAACCTGTACCAGGAGAGCGATCACGGTGTGGTAAGGCACGGCATTACGGCTCAAACGTTAGCAGTTGTAACGTTAGGGTGCGCGTTCACAGGCCGGCATCGGACAATCCGCACTGGCCCCATCAATAGATTGACATAAAAAATCCGTACCGCACGGAGCGGACTGTCGGCAATGCCGGCGAGGATTCTTGAACGCAACTTTTCCGTTTAGTGCGACCGACGTCGTCGTTCAGATTGCCGATCAGTGTACGCAATTGTCAGCGGATAGTCCCATGTCGGCCTGTGAACGCGCACCCTAACGTTTCAACTGCTAACGTTTGAGCTGTAATGCCGTGCCTTACCACACCGTAATCGCCCTCCTGGATTCGTTCACTCCTCCTCTCGTCCTGTGCTCTCGAGACGTGGCCCGCCTACTTCCACTTCAGTATGCAAAGCATACCCACTGCATCAGTGACTTTAGTAGTGTTCTTTAAGATTCGTGTAAACAATAGTATTGAATATTACAATCAAAATACAATAGAAACCAGGTAAATTAGTAAAAAACATTAGCTAGCTAGCACAAGTACTTGGAGCCTATTTAGGCCGCATGTCTTGAAATTTAATATATCTCTTTAGTACCCTGCCCATTAGCATAATAGTAATTCAAAAACATAATTATTACGTATTGAAGTGAATTTTATTATCCAAACATTAAATAATAGGTACCTTACCTACCTATTTGTAGAACCTCGCTTATCGCACATAAACACAACTACAGTAGAATAAAATAAATTACAGTAGCGCAACTTCACTCCTTGTCCGTGGTCCCGTTCAGCTGGTCTCGTTCACTGGACCACCGAAAATATTTTTTTCGGTAGTCCAATTCCAGTATACCACAAAATATTTTTTATTGGTGGTTCGTTGATCACGGAATGAAAAATCTTTGGTAGTTTATGTCAATGGCGAGATTGCGTGAGTAAAGTAATTGGTTTATTGTTTCCCCTCATAAGGGAAATATCCCCTTTCATAATAGGGGATTATAATGAAAAGGCGATGTAAGAATACCAATAAACACATGATTGAAAATAATATTAATTAAGCCAGATTTACCTGGCTAACTCGTAGGAAGTATTATGAGATTGAGGGAATACAGAGTGCACCTGTGTTTGCGCACACACTTGTGCACTATAATATGTCCTGCGCATCTGACTAGTCTGGCCGTCGTGGTCGAAATTCGGCTAGGAGGACATTATTATTATTAGTACCTTATTCGTATGACAACGTGGGTTTGGGTACATCTGGTCCAGTTCCAGTGTTGTAATCTCAAACTCATCCGCGGACGAGATGTCCACTTCACTTTTGAGTAGGGGTACATCTCGTCCGAATGTAAAATCTCTTGGTTTTAGATTCAGACGAGTTGTACCCTTTACCAAAACTGAAGGGGACAACTCGTCCGAATCTCTTCGTTACTTATCAAGGGTTCTGTATCGAAATATTTTATATACACATCCAGCACAAATGCTGCCAGGTTTCTAAAGGTAAATTGTACCTAGTACTCGTCAAGATCTACATTTCGGATGACAGCTGCCACAAATCATGATATCTCGGGAAATGATCATTTCAGAGCACTAGGGTAAATATACATTTGAGTACTAAATAATTTATGATAATTAGGTACATTAGGTGTGCCTGTACAAAGTTTCAATTAAAAATACAAATATTTTCAGCACTTAACATAAACAACATTAATTATTATATTCAACTAGGCGCACAATAATCAACGTACACATCTCAGATTCCCAACCAGCAATGTAAGTAAAAACTAAACAATCTGTAAACAAATTCTCAATTTGCTTACATCTTATCCATAAATAGCGCATATTAAAGCTAATAGATCATATACTTGTTGGCCAATCCTCAACCTCAACTTCAACAGCCTGTATTGGTCCACTGCTGGACGCAGGCGTCCCCCTGATAAGCGCCTTGTTGGCTTTTATCTGATGGGGGTTATGTCCATAATCCCCACGCTGGGCATGCGGGTTGGGGATCGCAGTTCCGTGGTAGAATTGTTCTGCAGGGGGAGCTGCTGCCCACCCCCGGTGGAAATCCCTTAGTCGCGTCTTACGACACCCGCGGGAAGAGATGGAGTGGTGCAAATTATAAGCCACATAGCTATTGGCCATGAGTTGGTGATTTTCTCAAAACTTCTCTTGTAAGCATGTTCAGGCATATTCAGTTCAGCATTGGACGTAGTTATGTGTGCTGATGAGTCTGTATAAGCATGTCAAGAAACGCTAAATGAAGACTATTTGCAATCATTTTACTGTGGTTTTATTGCAGACCTTAATAGCGTAGAACTGGACAAGGTAATTAAGCCTACCTTTAGGCTAGTAGAAATATACTTCAACCTTGATGATGATGATTATAGTATTTTATTACTGATCGTGAAACCACTGTTAGCTTTATTTATGAATTGGATGGATAAATCATTGGCAGGAATCCTGAACCTGGATAAATAGTGCCGGACAAATTTAGTAAATTTTAATGTATGTAGTTCAATTGTTCGTTGTCAGTTATCTATACTTATAATAAAACTGTAACAGGTCCAATTCTGTACATTGAAGATATTTTGAAAATTTTTTTTGGAGGGCACTCTATTATCGATACTGAAGCCAAAACTGTAATTTTTTTCATTCATGTCTGTCTGTCTGTCTGTCTGTCTGTTTCTTAAACGCGCATCCCGCCGAAACTACTGAAGGTATTGAAATGAAATTCGGCATGATTTTAGGTCATATTACGAGGAAGGACATAGGATACTTTTTATCCCGGAATTCAATCAGGTTCCCCTGGGAGAGGGGATGAAAGTAAAATTTCTTCACCGCGCATCACGCCGAAACTACTGAAGGTATTGAAATGAAATTCGGCATGATTTTAGGTCATATTACGTGGAAGGACATAGAATACTTTTTATCCCGGAATTCAGTCAGGTTCCCCTGGGAGAAGGGATGAAAGTAAAATTTCTTCACCGCGCATCACGCCGAAAGTGCTGCATGAGTTGGAATGAAACCTAGCACGATTTAATTTCATACTACAAGGAAGGACATGGGATACATTTGATCCCGCAATTCAGTAAGGTTCCCCTGGGAGAGAGGATGAAAGTAAAATTCTTTAACCGCGCATCACGACGGAACTACTGAATGAATTCGAATGAAACTCGGCATAATTTGAGCTATACTCTTTGAGTACGAGGAAAGATACATTTATCCTGGAATTAAGTAAGGTTCCCCTGGGAGAAGGGATGAAAGTAAAATTCCTTCACCACACATCACGCTGAACTGCTGAATGAGTTGGACTGAATTGGTATGATTTGAGTTCAAACTACAAGGAAGGACATGGGATACATTTTATCCGGTTCCCCTGGGAGAGAGGATGAAAGTAAAATTCTTTAACCGCGCATCACGACGGAACTTCTTTATAAATTCGAATGCAACTCGGCATGATATTAGTTCATACTACGTGGAAAGATAAATTTTATCCCGGAATTCAGTAAGGTTCCCCTGGGAGCGGGGATGAAAGTAAGATTCCTTCACCGCGCATCACGCCGAAACTGCGGAATGAGTTGGAATGAAACCTGGCACGATTTGAGTTCATACTACAAGGAAGGACATGGGATACATTATATCCTGGAATTCAGTAAGGTTCCCCTGGCAGAGAGGAAAATGTATAATTATTTAACCCCGCATCACGACGGAACTACTGAATGAATTCGAATGGAAGTCGGCACGATTTGAGTTCATACTACGGGGAAAGATACATTTTATACCGGAATTCAGTAAGGTTCCCATGGAGGGGGATAATAGTCAAATTCCTGCACCTCTCGCGCATCACGCCAAAAGTACAGAATGAAATCAAATGATGCATTTTATCTGGGATATCAGTAGGCACAGTTCTCTTGGGAGAGGGGATAAAAGTCAAAATGTGTTCTTAGTTGTAATTCATTAACGCGTCGCCGATTTCATGCAATCTTTTTATTAGAAACAGTGTTGCAAGATCGAATTTGACTAAATCAGTAGAAAGTCGAGTAGAAAATCAGTTCATTGAAACAAAAAAATCAGTAGATAAAGGGTAGGTAAGTTCCTATCCATTTATTATTCCAAGACGCACCCATTAGTTAGGGTTCTACCTTAGTAGGTAGGAACCTAACTAATGAGTGCGTCAATGCCTATTTCAGGCAAAGTAAAATGTACAAATGGTCCATGCAATATTCATGAACATGATATTTGGTGGTTTAGCTGGTCCAGTTAACTGTACCACCGAAGTTTGGTTGGAGTAAGTCGTCCAATTAAACTAACTGGACCACAGAAAAATATTTTTGACTGTGGTACACAATCAACTGTACTTACCTAATAACGAAAAAAAATTACGGTGGTCCAGGTCCAAATGGATCAGGAGCCCAATTCTGTAATACAATGGCTTCACTATGACAATGGAATCGTCGCAGAATCATTACGTAGAATCTTTAGATTAATAAAACTCCAGATAGTGCGTGCGAGATAAATTAATAGTTTCAAACTTGACGCGCGTCTCTACATCTGCATTCATCATAATTTCTTTCATGTAAGGTAGAATACCAAAACGTGTCATTCTTTGACGATACCCCTGTCATAGTGAAGCGATTAGTTTAGCAGAATAGGGCCCCAGCTGAACGGAACCATGATTAAGAAGTGAAACGAGTATGACACTTCTTAACACTGACGCTGGCCGAGTCGTAGCTAAAAGTCGTGTGGATAAAGAATGGGATTGAAGATGACAACATGCTATCCCTCGTAGACTCTACACGATTTATACACAATTTAACTAGGTACCTAAATAAAGATACTTATGTTAGAAGTGTAACAGGTCCAATTCTGGGCATCGAAGTTTTTTTGCACGGCGTTTCATAACATGAGAGAAACTGTGGTTAAATGTGAACTTAATTAGTCGGCAGGTATGTCAATCGCGAACGAAGTCGCGGGTACAGCTAGTTAGAAATATAATTATAAGTAGTTACATGACTTTTGAGCCCATTAAACTGTAATTTAACACAGAGAACTAAAGTTAAATAAAAAAAAATGTTTATTGCATAAGGCTCTCATTACCAATAAGCTATTATATTAGAAATTTGTTCAGTTGGTCTGGGTGTTTTCTATGTATAATAAAAATATCTATCTATGTAGTATATTGTATTAAGTATATCAGTTATCTAGTACCCATAACACAAGCTCTGCTTAGCTTGGGGCTAGATAATGCTGTGTGAATTGTCCAGCATTATTATTATTATTATTATTATTATTATTATTATTATTCATGAAAATAGCTTGTGGTTTGGCAGAGAGTCAGAAAGTGGTGATTTTATGCATTTCTTTTAAGGCTGAGTCCCGAGTAGTCTGAGTAGTATGAGATGGCCTAGTAGAGTAGCCTTGAGTAGAGAATTGAAAAATAAACCTTTAGCTTGTTAGTAGCTATTTTTGGAGTTCAGGCGAAAATCGGTTAACTAAACTGCTTAACTGAGCTGAGCATTTGAGCAGTAGAAACCTTCATTTCATCCTCTTCTAGATAATCAAATCAAATACACCAATAATGCTTTTCTGGCGTGTGTTAAATTATATTCCTATAAAAATATTTTTACCATAATTTTTTTATAAGCCAAACGAATCCAAATTAAAACAATTAACTATAAAAACTTTTCAATGACCTATTCAAAGTCCGTGCGAAAAATGACGTCACTTCCTCGATCGTTTCCGCAAAATCACGAAGCGAGGTCAATCAATGGTATCGATCAATTAATATCGCCCATTTTAATTTTAATGGTCCATTTAGACACAAAACTTGCACAAGACGAAGATTTACGTGTTTCAACCAGAATATTACCATTTTATTGGATGCAGAAGAGGAAGGAGAAATATTTATAGGAGGTTCTTTACCCAACAGTGGATTCTTTGCGGCTGATGATGCTTTTGATGACCAGCACCAAAAAACGGCTAATAATAAAAAACCTGCAAAGCACCATAGGCAAAAATAGAGATCGAAAGGACTACTGACTTACTTCAACCTCGAGTGGTTTTAGACTTACAAAATTATATTAACAAGCAATGAAAGAAGGCAGGAATGAATTCTTATTATAAAAATTATAATTTTACTAACTTTATAAAAATTACACAAAAAGCGATAAATCTTTTTCTACCTTTTAGGTACTTTTTGTGTATTTTATTTCTTTTTCCGACCCATGGTTACCCCAGTCTTTAGTATTATGGCATAGATTCTGTATAGGTTGACATGGCACTTTATCAAAACCTTAATTCTTCCGCGAAAGATTATTGAGTTCCAAAGTAAATAAGGTTCATCCTTTTTTGGAAAATGCCTCATTGCCTTCTTCATAGCGGAAACGAAAGGATACACTGAAAAATATATACTTTTTGAATGCTGGAAAATTCACACAGCATTATCTAGCCCCAAGCTAAGCTGAGCTTGTGTTATGGTATACATAGATAGATATTTATTTATTATACATAGAAAACATCCAGAACGCCCTGGACAAATATCTGCAGATCGTATAAATATTTATCCCGAGGCTGGAATCGAGCCAGGAACC
This sequence comes from Eupithecia subumbrata, assembly GCA_949316285.1. NCBI lineage: Eukaryota > Metazoa > Arthropoda > Insecta > Lepidoptera > Geometridae > Eupithecia > Eupithecia subumbrata. Next base: position 5,752,060 of record OX438632.1, read on the forward strand.
TCCTGCGTCGCAGGCAGACCTTCGCCCGCTGCGCCACTGAGGTCTTCAAAATATTATCTTAGTGTGATAGTAGGTACTTAAGATACCTAACCTACGTAAGAGTACGAAGTGTTGTTTTGGAATTCAAGAGGTACAAAAAATGTGGCGTGATTTCATCTGGCGGTCAAAGTCGTCTGCTTTTTGTTGGGTTTGTTTTGGCGAGTAGAGTTTATTTGCTGGACTTCTTAACTAACTTCAATAATAAGTAATATCTCTTGTTGTTTTCCATATCTAATTTGAATTTATTATTTCGTACCATTATTTTAATTTGTGTTCATTATTTGTAGGTTAACGTTTTTTATGTCTTATTCACAATACTCACTTACTCCTGTAGCTCAGCGAACCGAAGTGTGTTTTGGCCTCCATTATGAGAAATCGTTAATTTCTCCTGTCTTGTGCAGTTTCCCACCAGTCCTACGCTTAGAGCTCTCGCAGGTCCGCTTCTATCACTTTTTTCCTGTAGTTGTTTACAATAAAAATAAAATTTCTTAATCATTAAAAGTGACGATTCATGTAGCAAAATCTTAAAAATGCACCATTGATTTATTTTATTTAGTAAGTACCTATTTGAATTGCAAAACTACTAACAACTTACTATACGAACTTACTGCCTCGGGGGCATATTATAATAATGGTAGGCATTATTTTATAAGCATTGTATATATCTCATTTTAATATAACTTTTTTGTTTTTATGAGAAATCAAAACATCTCCGAAATTGTAACCTGCACATTATCACATGACTGTATCCATTTCATACAAACCCATGCAGTATTTTTGCAAATATCGAAACAAACAAACTCCAATTCGAATTCACAACGTTCATCAGTTCCTAAACTAACATCCATTCAGTGATAAATACTTCGAGAGATCATAAACAATACCATTGTGACCTACTATCTTCGATCTGATGGTTATGATCATGCCAAGGGTCAAACGGACAGACGGTCAAACATTCTTTCCTATCTGTCTTTGATAGAGGCATAAAACTCTACAGAGCGCGATCATTGGTTTACAATTTAGTTTTTGATGTTTCTACTGGTCGATTCAGATGTATTCGTGAATACTTATACTACTTTTGCCGATGAGTCGTTATTTTTTTTTAACCTTTAATTCGTTTTCTAAATTCACGCAATGAGCAGCAACTCTCATGGATTCGGATTTTGCTATCCACTCCCATCTCAAAAACCAACCCTGTGTTATAATGTTCGTGTTCTCCTAATAAATAAACTTTGGAGCTCTAGAAATTTTTACTCTCAAACCAATTACAAAATGTTTTTTTAAATATTTTAAACATATCAGCGTTTTCAATAAACCGTATAAAACACCCGTCTATAAAACATTAATGTCCCAATGCCTCTGGTTTCTCAAAATTTGTATTGTAAAATCTTATTCGAAGTCGTTAAGAAAGATTTCTTTGAACACCAGGATATCTACAACCCTTCTTTACTGAAATTGCTTGTTTTTCCCCAATGCTTTCCAAAACCAATATAGATCTCTCAGCCCATGGTTTTGCATTTGCTCTACCTCTACAATATCTTTATTCCCACACTCAACAACCATTAGTTTGAAATCAAACTCTTTGCGCAACCCGGTTCGCTAAATTACTGGGTTCGATCTGACTCAACAGTTCTAAACCATGATGTAACGTTATAATTAATGATTTTGATTTGTCTATAATTTTATCTATAGTTTTGCAATTGTATATGTCAGGTTTATTGTGATTAATGATTGGCTCAATTTAAATATCATTTTGGAGTTATAATTGGGAACGGTAGCATACGGGCTGTATTGCCACTTTTCTCTATTGTTCTGATTCTGTGCATATATGTATCAATATTTTTGATATATACAAATTCGTATCCGGTAGTTATCTTTTGTATGCGTTATTATTATTAAATGTGCCATTATCAGTCTTTCCTTGTGTTAGGTATTTCTATAAAGCTGTATTGTGTACGTCTGAATTGTTTATTGATAAAGTAGGGTCAGTATTTATGAATGACTGCCGGTCAAAGACTGGAAAACAATAGGGTATACCTACATCTAGGTCAATTGACATATATGATAAAATTCGATGAACACAATAATGATATCTTTTGCGCAGTGGGCCCGTCTGAGAAAATATCTACAGGCTCGTTTTTCGTATGTTTGTATATTGGTCCCATAAGCGTACAACACAAGCCCTGTTTTGCCCTGTCTTGCCCTGCCACGCTTACTTTGGGGTCAAATTTGGGGTCAGATTTGGTGTGAAATGTCAAGCATTGTTATTAGTTTAATGATCTATACTGAATCATACCAAGTCCCAAGATTCTCTTCTCTATGATCTAAATTAACTAAGCAACTTGTAAGTTTAAGCTGTACTAGGTATACAAACAGCTTTTGTCTCACCACATTATTCTATGCTCTACTATCACCAATTTATGGTCCAGATTTCCCAAGCCAGTTCCTGCGATTGCAGTACCTTCTGTAGCGTATTCTCAACTCTATCCTTGTATGTATACGAGTCAGTTTATTTTGACATATTCTGATGTTTACTTAGTAATTACATAAGCGTTATCAATCAAGCTCAGCGGTATGCGTTGATAAGAGATGCATCTGCTAACAGCTTGCTCCAAATAAAGTTCATGTCTTGGTTACTGATGTGATGTTTTGCTTGGGTTTACCTTTACGCCTATAGCACACCTCCATCGCGGAACATGAGTAGCGGACCCGCTGGATGAATTAATAAAGAGCACACGACACTTTCGAAAACAAAATACAAGATAAACAGATGACGATCACAAGTCACAAAGGCACTTTTATTTCTTACAATGAGGATCCGTAACGTTTTTAGTTGAGAATGCAGATTTATAGAGCTAAGAAATTCTTAACAATTGGACATAACCAATGTACACATTACCACCTAGTAACACAGCAATAAATTCATTTATCATTTATTCATTTATCGTGGTTTATTTTATCACCATGGCTAATCTGGGTTATCTGCAGTGAAGACCTTAATCAGCTTCTTCCTTTTCCCATTTAACTCCGATGTGAAATGGGAAAATGTTAAGTAGAATATTTCATTCTAAGAATGAACATTCTCAGAAGTTTTTTGTAGCAATTAATTAAACAGTTCAAGTATTCAATGCGGGCTAAAAACTCCTAGCCCATTATAGAGAATAGGACTCTATCTTATAGGAATTAAAGATACTTTTAGCAATGTAAAGTCTGATTACTATAAAAGTAATTTTATTATCACTAATAATTAAACGGGTGCTGTTCTTATCTAATTGAAAAGAGGACAATGAACTTTTCACATTCATTGTGAGGTAGGTATGGTTTCGGTACAATTCTACCAATATTAAAAACGCGAAAGTTTGTAAGTATGAATGGATGGATATTTGTTACTACTGAATGGATTTTAATAAAACTTTACAATAATATAGCTTATACATCAGAATAACACATAGGTTACAATTTATAAAGATAATGTGTGAATTGTCCAAAATATGACGATAAGTGTCATGTCAAGTAAGTAGGAAAAAATCAACTATCTGCGAGCTATTCTGGCGTGCGCTGCCAAAACAGCTAGAGTTACACATATGTAATGTATGATGGAAATGTTTATCTTAATTAAATAGTCCTACAAAAAAGCCCGCCACAGTCACATTATACATTTTATTTTAATTTTTTTGTTATTTTTTGTGTCTTTTTAAATAAACAAACCTATTTCATACAATAAATCTGTTTATAGTATAAAACTTTACTTGTCTACGTGCTTTGCTTATTTTGTAAGCGTAAAGACATAAAGTTATTAAAATGTGAAATAAAGTAAATAGCTTCAACAGACAGTTTGTTAAAATATACAAAGCAATTTATTGTGCAACCGTTGGCTGAAATATATGTCTTTTAAATATACATACGTGTCACTCATTCGTCGGGCTTATGTTAAACAGTTTGACTATTGTTCACAAGAACGAAATAGAGTGCGTCGACCTCTTAAATAATCAATATAGTCTGTAATGTGACTTGTAATACTCTTTCTGCAGTAAAATAAGGATGTAAATGCTTACATTATAAATAAAATGAGCATATAATGTTAACAACACGAAGATAAATAACAATATAATAAGCAAGATTTGTAGAAAACCATACGCCAAAAAATTAAACGCTAGGGATAAGAACCTGAAATAATGAAAAATAAATTAAAAGGACGGACGAATTTTCCTTGTAAGAATATAGTTGTGTTATCTATACTAATATTATAAAAGGAAAGATTTGATTGTTTGTTTGTTTGTATGGCTCCGAAAATACTGGACCGATTTAAAAAAAAATCTTTTACCTTTAGAAGCCCACATTATTCCTGATGAACATAGGCTACTTTTTACCACGCGAAAATGCTTCATTCCTACGGGAAAACGGGTAATAGGACAACGGGTAGTAAGAATGCAGCTAGTATTATAATAAAACAGAAAAACATACCATAGAACTTCAGATAATATCTAATAAACGATAAAACATCATCAGATATAAATAACAAGTCATCAGCCTAAGGGTTTTTATTGGTTTTTACGACTAACACATAACAATCAATCTATTGTGTGTTTTGAGATTTATTATCTTTTTAATATGAATGTCTTTTGTGGTCTTCCCTATAAAAGCAAAAAATCTATGCAACAACCTTGGGTTAGCTGTTTTTGTGATTTATTAGAAGTTGATTCTCGTGTTCTTTGGTGTAATAGTGCTTGGATGTATGTCGATTGATATATTATGTTGTTGGCTTGTAGAGATGTAATTTTATAAAAGATTATATATTTTCTGTGTAATATTATGATACCTACGTCAATAACGTTATATGTTTTTCAGCATTGCTAGGTTTTGTCTTGTTTATGTCGTAAAAATGAATAGGAAAAGGAATGTATGCATAAATTCCAATATTAAGAATTTCTGTAGTTATTAACTTACCCGATAGTGATATCCCAAGGATGATCAATGGTCTAAGAACAAATCTAGACCAGGTCCTTGCTATCCCCCCACTATTATGGGATTCTCAGCATAGGTATCATACTAATATTATAAATTCGAAAGTTTGGATGGATGTCTGTTACCTCTGCACGCTGAAACTTCTGAACGGATCGGGGTGAATTTGCATACAGGTAATTCTAATCCTGGAATCTAACATAGGCTTATTTTTATCCCATAAAACTGTTCCCATGTGATAGAAAAGGTTTCCATAGAAACGACGCGTGCGAAGCCGCGACCAGAAACTAGTTATTCTATATTTTATTTACAGTATTTTATATTACTTCTGTATGTTCCGAAAGTATGACACTAGTACCATGGGAGTTGGGGAGGCCCATTGTGTGGGACGCCACATACGTCGACACACTTGCGCCTTCCCATCTTCCAAGGACATCCGTGAGGGCGTGTGCGGCGGCAGATTTGGCCGAAGATCTCAAGAGGCGCAAATATGCAGGTCTCGATAGAGCCTACACATTTGCTCCCCATGGAGTCAAGACCCTAAGTCCGTGGGGTACCGAGGCTCTTCGGGTTTTAAACACACAGCGCATCATTATTGCGATACAGCGGGGCAATGCAGCCAGCGTCTTGGGGACGCTTCCGACTGATATTGATATGGATCAGTTGAGCTACCTGTAGATTGTTTGCAACAGTCTGCAGTTAGCTCAATAGTTTCAATTGTAAATAATAGTTCTGTAAATTAGAACTTCTATTATTTTATTGTAATTTTCTTTGTGAATAAAGGCATTTACTTCTGTTATCTTCAACTTACTTAGTACTTTACTTATTGAGTGTTCATCACAACACTGCGATTTCCCAACAACCAATGACACTTTCTTCTCATTATTTGTATATCGTGACATCCAGTTCTGCACTATCCCTGTCCTTTTTAGATGCACATTCAGCGGTCAAGGGGTGCCATAACAGTACTGTGTTTATGGCAGCAGCCTTAGTTTGGTGAGAGTTTGTTTACCGTAGCCCTTAAATGGGATGGCTGAGTCAGAGTGCCCATTTCGTTGATTTCTATATCTTCGGTGCTATTTTCTTGACTATACTAAGGTTAAGTTTTAGAAACTACGTACGATTTTCGCACAGGGTCATAAGGGCTGGGCTTTATGTGACTGCTACCAATATATTTTCTAGTTTAAGTTCACAATAGCTGTGTGGTGCCGACTTAGAATGTGCACCACCCCAACTCTTCCCGCGGGTGTCGTAAGAGGCGACTAAGAGATATCCACCGGGGGCGGGCAGCAGCACCCCCTGCAGGACAATTCTACTACCGAACTGTGATCTCCAGCCTGAAAGCCCAGCGTGGGGATTATGGGCACTGCCCCCATGTGATAACAGCCAATAAGGCGCTTATCACGGAGAGGCTTGCGTCCATCAGTGGACCAATACAGGCTGTTGAGGTTGAGTAATTTCACAATTTCCTCATTTTTTTGATTTCTTGAATTTGTGTCATAGTCGATCAAAAACAAAATCTACTAGATTAAAATCTCAGTTCGTCTCTAAAAATTTACTATTATTTCCTAGTTTTAAATTACAAGCAAGATCACCACTTTTTTCTGCCCGTGTTCAGAATGCCGTCAATGGATGCCAAAAAGTCTGAGCGGATCACTCAGTGAATGTCATAAATTGAGTTGAAGGTATGAAAGCAGAGCCCGAGGCAGGAGATAGTCCTCCTTAATTAGGATTCAATGGACCGTCAAGTCGATGTATAAAAGGAAAATATGACAAAGAAATATCTTTGATCTTCAAAACAGTAATCAAGGGGATTGTGCTCAAAACATCCATTGTAGAGGTAGAGCTCGAAGTTAAACAACTGTGACAATATTGGAACAGGTTCGGGCACGTTCAAGGTGAGACTGTATATGTGACATTTTAACGAACTAAACTGTAACTACCTACGTTATTATGATTTATGCCATATTCGTCCCGCAGAAGTTCGGCCCACATCAAAAAATCTGCTTTCGTCCCACATTGTATGCCGTGCTTGGCCCATTTTATATTTTAATTCAAAAAATCTTATCTCGTCCCACTTTTCAACTCCACATTCGGGCCAAGTTTTTTATATAGGCAAATTATAATCACTTTAGTACAGTTGAAGCAAGAAGTCGTCACTATTGTTATTTATTACCCATACTTACTAGAATTATGCTCCCAATTTCATTCGCCAATTCCGCGGTCAATAAATTTTGGGTTTGGTAAGAACCAACCCAGGAAATGATTATCACAGAAAAACTATCACACATTTGAAATTCGTAAGCTATCATCGCACTCATTATATCATTTATTAGGGTTCCTTACCCGAAGGGTGAAAGCGGAACCCTAAATCTCCGCTGTCCATCCGTCAGAGGGTTCTATCTCATGAACTATTCTGTGGACAGTTGATAGAGAATGTGTTTTTTTCTTGCCGTTGTAACAACAAATATTAAAAATTAAATAAATATCCAAATTATAGGGGGCCTTTCATGAACATGAAACTTTCTATAAATAAGTAACACTTCAACTGTAATAACAACAAATATATATAAAAGTTTAAAAGGGTCTCCGAACAAGTGAAAAAAACGTTCTTTGAAAAAGTTGCCTTATTTTTACGGTACGGAACAGCGTTGTTGCCGATGCAGTTTTTAGACACATCAGCGGATGCTGATGCTGATATTCGCAACAACCCTGGTACGGAACCCTTTATGTGCGAGTCGACTCACTCTTGGTGGTTTATATCTGTCGCTGTATACGGAGCTGAGACGTGGACACTCACGGTAGGGCTGGTCCACCAGTTCAAAGTCGCTCAGCGAGCTATGGAAAGAGCTATGCTCGGAGTCTCTCTGAAGGACAGAATTCGTAACGAATACATCCGACAGAGAACCAAAGTTATCGACATAGCTCAAAGAATTAGCAAGTTGAAGTGGCAGTGGGCCGGCCATATCTCGCGAAGAACCGACAACCGCTGGGGCAAACGTGTTCTTGAGTGGAGACCACGACTCGGCAAACGTAGTGTAGGACGCCCTCCGGCCAGGTGGGATGACGATCTGCGAAAGACTGCAGGCAGATGCTGGATGCGGCAAGCTGAAGACAGGGCGCTATGGCGCTCATTAGGGGAGGCCTATGTCCAGCAGTGGACTAATTTAGGTTGATGATGATGATGATGATGATGATATCTGTCGCTTGTCCTGAAGTTTTGTGGTAATTGATTCAAGCAGTTTAGGCTTAAAATGCAACATGTTAAAAAAGTTTCGGTGAAATAAATGTCACTTGTTTTTTGTAGCAGGCCGTTCGTAACCTACAAAACATTGTTCGGTGCGTGAATTTGCCACAAACATCGCGTTTGCGTATTTGCTGACTTTGTCAAAGGTCGGCAAACAGCATTCTCTAGAACTGGTTTAAGTCCACTCCACGTTTATGAATTTATAATCTGCGAATAATTATTACTCAGTACTACTGTACTTATTCATGAACATTGTATTACGGCGCAAAAGGAAATGGAACTCTAGAGTTGTGAGTTTTATCCGCTTTTTTATTACCTTATCATTATCAACCTATAGTAGTTCACTACTGGACATAAGCCTCCGCTAATGACCGACATAGCGCCCTGTCTTCAGCTTGCCACCTCGACTTCTGACAATAATAAACACAACAAAAAAGAATTAGTGAGATTAGTCCAGCCGTTCACGCGTAATGCCGTGACCAACGGAAATAGTTATTCATTATTACATAAATATATAGATAGATTACTCTCTAGGGACTGATCACTAGGGGTGAGACTATTTTACGTTATTAACGAGACGTGATCGTGAATGATTTAAGATGTGTCACTTTTATTTATTGATTGCTTGTCTTTAAGGTTAAAATATGTAATTTTGCTCTTGTATTGTTTGATTCTTTTTCTTCCATTTTCCTGTTTCTATTTATTTAATGTATATTTGGTCGTTAAAAACGCACCACTCCAGACGGTCGTGATGTAACTCCTATGGCCCTCACTGAAAACCAGCGCTGGGTGGACACACCAGTGTTCATCCAGCACAACGCTGAGTGGAGGCAATATTTGACTCAAATCCTGTTGCGTACAGATTAAAAGAATTGTATATAGTATTATTTTGTAGCATAAGCTCTCGTTCTATGTAGTAGTTTTTAAGGTAAATAATATTTTCTTTTTTTCTTTCTTTCTTTTACTATGAGATTTGCGTCGTTCCTTGTCCGGACGATAAAGGCGCGGTACCAAATTTAATAGAAAAAGGAGACGTCACGTTTAAAAACTTCAAATAGACTAACCCCTCAGTTATGTCATGCCTGCTTCAACTATTGTGTGGAAAAATCTTGTAATTTTCTGGGCGTGACTTTTGTGACATCATTTAAAAAGCGTTAAACAAAGAATTCACTTTTTTCACACGTTTAAATAATTTCTCTCCGTTATTCAAACACTTTGTTTGTTTGTCGAAAGTGTTTGTGCAGCATAATTTGATCGTTCCCACGGCTGTTTGAAAGTTTTGCGCTTGATCATCTGATGTGATATCTTTTATGTTGGAATTTGTAGATTTTACCATCAGATTTTAACATAACAGATCTGCCGTCAGATTTAGTTCATAGGTTTTTAGTTTTCTTACATACCTACCTATCTTACATACATATAAATAGTTTATTAATGAAAAAAAATAAAAATTATAATAAAAAATTAAATTATATGTGATTTATATGTACAAGTGGATTTTTTTTCACATTTTCTACTCCTTTATTTCTTATTTGATTATAAATACTTATTTATTTATATAAAGATGTTTATAGTCTAAAATTTTCCTCTTAAGCCTTAAGAAATAGTTTTGAAAAAAAAAAACCAATCCTAAGGGTAGGAAAACAGTGTATGATTGATTGTTCACTCACTGATTGTAATGTTTGACCACGCATAACTTTTTACAGAGTTGTCCGATTATGATAATTATTTTCTTATTGGATAGCGTACACCGCAATGTGTCATCAAACTAAATTACACTCGAATTTTAATTAGATTTATTTTAATTATAACATTGCATTGTCATGACCTACGGAGCTGAGACGTGGACACTCACGGTAGGGCTGGTTCACCAGTTCAAAGTCGCTCAGCGAGCTGTGGAAAGAGCTATGCTCGGAGTCTCTCTGAAGGATAAAATTCGTAACGAATACATCCGACAGAGAACCAAATCGACATAGCTCAAAGAATTAGCAAGCTGAAGTGGCAGTGGGCCGGCCATATCTCGCGAAGAACCGATAACCGCTGGCGTAAACGTGTTCTTGAGTGGAGACCACGACTCGGCAAACGTAGTGTAGGACGCCCTCCGGCCAGGTGGGATGACGATCTGCGAAAGACTGCAGGCAGATGCTGGATGCGGCAAGCTGAAGACAGGGCTCTATGGCGCTCATTAGGGGAGGCCTGTTCAACAGTGGACTAATGTAGACTGATGATTATGATGATGACACATCGCATAAGACATGAGTACAGGAACAATGGGCAGCCTTATCGCTTAGAAACGATCACTTCCAGGCACGTAAATTGTGCATTATAGGGATTTCTAAGTAGGTATCAATAATCTTGAAAATAACTCCACAAGACTAATTTAAGAACAGCAAAATAAACTTCGTATAAAGGTACCTGCACACTATGTGCTTACTCAAATAACCCACTCAAGGGCAGAGTAGGCATGGACCACCCCGGCGTTTTATATTTAGTACGGTTGTAGTATTTCACTCAGAATCAACATAATGTATGTGTGCGGTATTTATTTTTAATAACAAGAAAATCACTGCTGAAAAATTTTAATGGCACAATTTTTTTTATGAAATTAGTAAAACTGCTTAGTAATTTAACTAAGTACACATTATTTTGTAGCACATTTATACACTACTAGTTTCTGCCCGCGGCTTCGCACGCGTTGTTTCTATAGAAACGTTTAAAGGTTATTTCTATCCCATGGCAACTGATTTGTGGGATAAAAAGTAGCCTATGTTTGATTTCAGGCTCTAAGCTCTAAGAGCTAAATCTATGCAAAATTTCAGGCCGATCGGTTCAGTCGTTTTGGCATGAAGAGGTAACAAACATCTATCCATCTATCCATCAATACATGTAAACATCCAAACTTTCGCATTTATAATATTACTAGTTTATGCCCGCGGTTTCGCGTTGTTTCTTTGTAAAAGTTTGAAGGGGATTTATATCCCATGGGAACTGATTTATGGGATAAAAAGTAGCCTTTGTTTGATTCCAGGATTAGAATTACTTGTATGCAAAATTTCAGTCCGATCCGTTCAGTAGTTTTGGCGTGAAGAGGTAACAAGCATCCATCCATCTAAACTTTCGCATTTGTAATATTAGTGTTACTGTCATATTTTGTGCCATCACTGCGTCAGAATACTACCCCAGCCCCTAATAGTGTGGTTCGATGTTTAAAATTTATATCTATCAGATTATATCTACCGTCATATCTTTTTTGGATTTGAATAAAAAGGTTGGTATACACTTCAGTGGTTGGTATGATTGAGAGGTGTACAAAATGACTCAACAAAACACGATTGTAATTTCTTGAATACCAAGAACCTTATTATTCTTTGACAATAGCGGCCACAGATTATGCAAATCAGAAGCGCGCAGACGAATTAGTGTCAAAATTAAAATTATTCACCTCAAAGATTTACCTACCACATTTATATGTCAAAGACTTTAAACCACCTTGCTTTTACTATTTGTGAAGTGAAATTGATCTTTAGCATTCTAAAAATAAGATTTATAATAAATAAAATAATGAATCAACTTTATTGAGCAAGCCAATCACGACATGTCATAATCAATTGTTTGCGGATATAAAGCTTTTCTCATTTATCTAAGCCTTATTGACATCAGCATAAAGTTCAAAATGATGTCTAAGATCATTGGAGAGATACGGGAGTCTTTGATGATACCGTTCAAATGCGAGCAAAAAATCTTTTGTTTTTTTTTTTGGCTAACGAGGCGGTAATAATAGAGCGAGACAAAAAAGAATTGCGTATGAAATCATAAGCTAGCCCGTTTTGGTGTTCATTTTATCTGAGTTTTATGACATCAATCATTTGTGACATCGCGATTTGATAAAAACTGATTTTAATATTTGGATTGTTTTAGCGTGGTCCTATGATTTTATTTTTGAATAAGCACCAAGAGTATGTATGTATAATTTATTTCGCTATCTAATTTTTAACAAAGAAAAATTACAAAACCAAAACATTACCCACGAGGTGTAAACGTTACTCAAAAGTAATTTGTTCAAAAATTGAAAATTAGAGATAAAACTTTTCTTCTTGCGCTTTTTGAGTTAAATAAAAAAAACAAGTAAATCCTATACCCGGCGGAAGAAACACCGGTTTCTAATTTTCCAAGTATCAGTTACGACAAAGTTGCAAATAAACATACCCGTAAACCATAAATCTTAAAAAGGTACTAACTACCGATTGTGCGGCTTATAAAGTCTGAGTCAAGACTTGAATGTTTGTTTCTTGGAACTTTGAGGAAAACCTCAAAGCAAAACATTTTATTAATTCCTTGTTTATAAAAGTGATCAAAGGTTTTTATAATCTGATCTTGATTTTCCCGTTCGTTAAATTTCCAGTGCGGTCAATCATCAATATCGTTGTAGGGGAAAAACTGATGCATGTTTTTTGACATGTCCCTTCTGTTACCTTGAGAAGGATTAAGTTTTCTTTGGTTTAGCTCATGAAGCTCTGCATTCAAGAATACCCTTTTCCTCTTTTTCATTCAATAAACAAATAATGCTGGAAAATTTTCACAGCATTATCTAGCCCTAAACTAAGAAACGCTAGTGTTATGGGTACTAGATAACTGATATACTTTTTTACTATACATAGAAAACATCCAGAACACCCTGAACAAATATCTGCAGATCGTTCAAAAATTTGTTCCGAGGCAGGAATCGAACCCGCAACCTTCTGCGTCGCAGGCGGATCTTCGCCCACTGCGACACAGAGGCCGTCAAATCAATTTCTTTTTATCGTGTGTCAGTTTGCAGAGGAGTTAATTCAGATGTATTCTTGTGGAATATACTATTTTCATAAGCTGCATTTTGGTTGCGAATAAAAACTAAAGAAAATGAACAAGGAGTTACGAAAATAGTATGAGTGAAAAACTCACAAAACATATTTTTTATCGTCGTTTGAGGTTGACCACAATCTCACCTGATGGAAAGTGACAATATGGCCGACGATGTATCACGAAGGTCCAGAAGATACATATTCACTCTTCTCTTGAAGAGACCCTTGTAATTGGCCTCAAGAACAGCAGCAGCGTGTTCCTAACTGCAGCGGTACGAATGGTGGAGGAAAAATATCGGAATTGATTAGGTGATGTTGGTACCCTTTTCTAGATTTGAAACTGGTAACCTAAGTATTTTGACAACCGCTGGAATAAACGTGTTCTTGAGTAGAGACCGCGACTCGGTAAAGGTAGAGTAGGACGCCTCCCAGCCTGGTGGGATGACGAGTTGGCTGGGAGGCGTCCTGCGGCGTCCGCGACTGCAGGCAGATGCTGGATGCGGCAAGCTGAAGACAGGGCGCTATGGCGCTCATTATGGGACACCTATATCCAGCAGTGGACTAATACCGGTTGATGATGATGATGTTCAGCTGTGGACATAATGTGTGCTGCGATATATGGCCTGATAGAGAAACAATATCACTAAACAAACATATAGGAAGTATGAGGTAACCTAACACATAAACTGAGCTTTTCTATTTGTATTTGCATATTTTCACTTGTTATATCAATTCGTTAGTATTGGTTGTGAGCAATAATCGATAGTTTTGATTTATTATGAGTTTATTTATTTAATGGCGTATGGTTGTTTCGACATCGAAAACAACTTTAGCACCTTTGAACTGTGCAAATATTGTAGGTTTATGACGCCTGAGGAATTCTTGTTGGGTTTTCCGCCATTTTAAATATTTTAGAGCTCAAAAATACTAGCTGGTCAATTCTGATAATTCTGGAGCGTATCTTACTATTTTCGCCGCTTATTTGTTCAGTTTCTTTTGTTTCTTTCTAATGAAAATGAAACGGCAAAAATGAAATTGTGGTGAGAACCTGTGGTGCGAAACAAAACAAAATGCAGCTAGTGAGCAGCGAGCGAAAGCAGTGTGGGCTTAAAATTTTCATCGCGATCCAATATATTTCGGTCCGAAGTGAAACTTGGTTTCGGTACCGCGTATACCGAGGGTGCTGATGCCGTACCGAAACCTTACCAGCTAATCAGAAAACGGGCTTACTTATCCGTACCTATAATCTTCAGTTGCGTACCTTACGCCATAATCAAAAACTCTTTATTTCCACAGGTACAATCACTGTATACTTAGAAAAGGCAAAATTCTTAAAACTTAGACGTCTTCACGGGTTTTCCACAAAAGCAAATGGGGAGTTTGTTACGCAATTTAATACACACCTTTCAGTTCTCTAATAATAATATGTATGTTTTAAATGTGATGAAGTGAGAGCCCTGCGCATCTATATGCTGGATGGATAATAACCTCCCAGCTAACAAAATGTGGAAGACCCTATCCAATGTCATTGACCTGAAATACCTAAGTACAAGTAAAGGGCATCGCAAAGGGATTCCACTGAGTTGCTCGAGCTGTAATTATGATGTCTTATTTGGCACACAGTGTAAGCAAATATAGTAAGTCATTGCAACAGAAATAACTTACATGGTACACTTAACACAAAGATTAAACTATAAGAAACACAAACACAACGTAAAAAGGCGGATTTTTCGCTGAAGGCCGCTCTCTACCAAACATTTTTACTCAACACTGTCATTGGGACATCGTTATGTAGCTATTTGATGGTATTGCTAATCAATTATCTAGTACCCTTAACACAAGCTCTGCTTACCTAGGGGTTAGATGACGCTATGTGAATTGTCCAGCATTATTTATTTACTTAACTAGTTTATGCCCGCGGCTTCGCACGCGTTGTTTCTATGGAAACGTTTAAACGTGATTTCTATCCCATGGGAACTGATATATGGGATAAAAAGTAGCCTATGTTTGATTCCTGGATTACCGTTACCTGTGTGCAAAATTTCAGCCCGATCCCTTCAGTCGTTTTGGCGTGAAAAGGTAACAAACATCCATCCATCCATCCAAACTTTCGCATTTATAATATTAGTGTGATTACATTTATGTAAAAGGAATGGCATAAAATACCTACAGTATAAGAAAGAGAGTAGTAAAACGTCATAGCTTCAAAATCACGTAGGCTTTTAATAGTTTTTTTTATGTACAGGTCCTACACCTATACATTAAAAAAAAAACTATTTGCACAAATCTAACGACCTTCAGCCCGCATTTAATTTGCATAGAATAGAAAACGAAAGCCTCTTTATATTTATACCTATTACAACATAGGTGCAGATTACAATAGAATGTTGTTGTAACATCCATGGTGCCGTCTCATTTTCTCCGAACTCGAGAGGTGGAGTAAAGAAGAGAGTTTGAAGGTCTTTAGGGACGAACCTAACGGGTTTGATTGTCAATTTAGGTCTAAATCTCAGTACTTACGGGATCCCCCTGGTAAAAATCTCGAAATACATAAAATAAAAAAAAAACTTTGGTTCCTTGAATGTGAAAACAAGATCGACGAAAAAATTACGAAAAAAAAGTCATGAAAGTGTACTGTTTCGCACATAATTTGGTCGAAATCTTAGGAATACTGCAGTCTATTGAAATGACTTTTTGATTCGTTTTGATTCGTTCGTTTTGATTATCTTCCTAAGTTGTGTAGTTTCTTGTAAATCAGCAATAACTTATTTTTTGCGCGCATTGCGGCCACATAAGAAATCTACACACCAAAGTGGGTCACCAACAAGTTGACAAAACTCTGTCAGCTGCTATACATACATACATACATACACTGAAATGTCGCACCAACCCGCCGCCGGACTGTGTCGCCGACTTTGTTGTGTACATTCAGTAGTATAATACTCGCACTTGCCTTACTTCTATTGTGATACACACTGTGACATGCGAATCCTTCAAATGAGTCAGTTTGCAACTTTGTATGGGGGTTTGTTGTGCACTTTGAAATTACTCTTAATTGACTGCTTATTAATCATCATTAGTTAGGTAGGTACATTTGCTCTCTGGATTAGATTCTGCTGTCCACGGGCTGGAGAGATTTTTTATCAGCTGAGACAAAGGATCTTGTGATATAGATTAGATAGACAGATAACACTAAGTTTGGACATGATGAAACAACAAACATACATCCATGCATACATCCAAACTATCGCATTTATTTTACTAAAAAAAACTATCGTAGTTTGACGAATTCATTACGGATGTAAGCGGGTTAGCTACGAACCTTATTTGTGTTGGAAGATGTCCCTCGTTGAGGGATGAAACGTTGGTGTTCTTCCAACACAAATAAGGTTCGTAGTTAACCCGCATAAATCGCATTTATATGTGAGTGATGCCCTCTTAGCCGAAATTCGGCCACGGCGGCCAGTTTCAACTTCAACGAAGACTAAGACAAGTGTAAATTTTGATAAATAGGCGACGTTCCCGACGATACGTTTTTAAAGCACTCGTACTAAGGGTACTGGTAATTTTAGCCTTGATTCCAATGATGTTGTTGAGTCATTTGTAAGTACCAGTCAGTAGTCATTGCGATGATGCTAATTGTTGGCTTTCAATTGTTGACTCATAGGAAAAATATTGACCATGTCTAGACTAGACTTTGACTATCTAAGTTACGTGGAAATACTGATTAATTAACTACAAGTGGAAAATATTAATGAAGCTAGTTGGTAGTACTCGACAAGGGATCGCTTCCTATAACAGTGCGTTAAACGTTATGCGAGCAATGAGAGGTCGAAAGAAGTGAAAAAAAAACTGGCAGCTTTTGCAGCCTGCGTAAAATAAATGCAGGTACGCTACGCAGACATTTTTTTTTTTATGTTTGACTATTCACACAACATTATCTAGCCCCAAGCTAAGCAGAGCTTTTGTTATGGGTACTAGATATAGTTTTTTTATATTATACATAGAAAACATCCAGAACACCCTGAACAAATATCTGCTGATCATACAAACATTTGTCCCGACGTATTAAATTAATTTATCTAGCTTTTCGTGAGCTGATTTTTTTTGGCCCTAAATATTAGGTCCTTACATATGAAATTGGCGTTTTGTATGGGAGGAACAAAAAGTCGAATATTTTTTAATATAATATATTTAATTAATCAAAGTATGAACCATTATTTTCTATGCACTTTTGCCATCTTATAGGTAGTTCATTGATCCCTTTACTAAAAAAACCAGTCGGACGGGAATCAATAAAATCTTTGAAGGCGATTTGGACTGCCCCATCGGCGTTGAATTTTTTCCCTTGCAAGAAGTTATCCAAATTTCGAAAAAAATGGTAATCTGTTGGAGCAAGGTCCGGGGAGTACGGAGGATGTCTTAGACTTTCCAATTGAAGTAATGTAACGCAGCAGTCGACGCGCGTTTGCCGGTTTGCTTCAGTCAATTCGTGAGGTACCCACCTTTCAAGCTTTTTAATCTTCCCAATTTGCTTCAAGTGAATTAAAACAGTTTTATCACTAACACCGCAGCCTGCAGCTAACTCGGACGTGGTTTGCGATGGATCCGCTTCCACAATAGCCTTCAACTCTTCATTATCAACTTGAGTCTCAGGCCGTCCACGGGGCTTGTTCTGCAAGTCGAAATTTCCAGAACGAAAACGTTGGAACCAAAAACGAACTGTGTTTTCTTTTGCAACACGACCGCCATACACATCATTCACCCTTCGAGTTGTTTCCGCAGCACTAGTGCCACGGCGGAACTCGTACTCGTAAATAATGCGATATTTTAAGTTTTCCATTTTGTAAAATGAGTGACGCAAACAGAAAAAAACAGAAGAAAAAAAACAAATGAATGACGATCATCGAAGCACAAATACACGAGTCTATAGCTGTACAAATTTGAATTTGGAATTCCTTACCAAAGAGGAGAAATTTGTGATTAAAGTGGCCAGTACGAAAAACGCCAATTTCATATGTAAGGACCTAATATTATTTTATAGCTACCTCATCATACAGTTATTATCTGTATGGTTTTGGATAGGGTGTTCTCCAAAAATAGTAAAAATTACCAATAAATTTCTTCCATGGCGGGAATCAAATCCGCCACCCATATCAGGCAGACGACCGCTCACCACGCTACAAAGGTCTTACGAACTTTATTCCGATTCCCAGGACCAAATGTTTTCATAGCGTTGGCGTAGCGAAACCAAATCGCACTTCAACCGCCCACGCCGAGTTAATTTCTTACCACTAGGATATTTGCACGCGCAAATTGAACTCTATTGCTGTGGAATTAAGAGTGGTGTGGGAAAGCTGAAGTGGTTCGATGGAGAGCTATTTCAAGGATTGGAACGGTGCCGTGAGAAAGGAACTAAAGTTCCTTATGTATGTATCCTAGTATTTTCGATTATCAAAATGATTAATTTTTTTTTTTAATTTACCTAGTTTAATTTTTCTCCGCTTGCGTAAGAACATCAGGAAGCATCGTCTAATAATGTTTAAAAGAAAAAAAAGCTTAACTTAACATAATATTCAACATATTATAGTGACAAATCAGTTTCTTGGTTGGGCAAAAGCGTCCCCGAAATCCATCCACTCTGTACGATCACGCGCGTTCTCAAAGGGTTAAAGGAAAGAAAAAAACTGGTTTTATAAGTTACCTATACTTACACTTAACCTAGGTACTAAAATTTACCTAAGGTTACCTTATGATAGGTACAAGGTACCTAGGTACTTTTATTACCAAGCTCTAAGTGGTTTCGTGCATTTACAAGTAAAACTGTGGTTTTTACTACTTTACAACATATCACTCGATCTCTGGCAAAGATAGCTCTTACTTCTCAATTTGAAATTCACTGTTCATAGCAAAAAGGTTCAATTCTGCAATCCAAAGTTAAAATCTGTTTATTTTTCCAAGTTCTAAACGGCCAGTAACAAACTTTAAGTGAAAGTATAAAGACCTTTTTAGTATCGTAAAATATTGAATTTGAAATTGGAATGGATTAGCAAAAAGGTTATGAGTAAACAAGGTTTTATTGAACACTGAAAATGCACCAAGTGTTCAAGTTTATTAGAGAGTTGCGTCGAATGTAATCGAGTCATATAATTTACTGGCTTCTGCACGCGGCTTCGCACGCGTATTTTCTGTATAATAAGTAGCCTATTTCAAAGTGAGGCTTTGCTCTAAGCGTACGCCAAATTCCATCTTGATGAACCGATCAAGATGGAATTTGTAGTAGTTTTGGAGATCAGGTAACAAAAATTTAGATCTCACAAACTTTCGGCTTTATAATATTAGTAGGATAGTAGGAAGTAGGATGCCAGTCGTCTCTACATAGTTTAAAAAAAAGTCGCTTCCCGCTGTCTGTCTGTCCCTATGTATGCTTAGATCTTTAAAACTACACAACGGATTTTGTTGTGGGTTGTTTTTTTAATAGATAGATTGATTCAAGAAGAAGGTTTTTATGTTTAATACTCGCATAATATAGTAGAGAAATACTGATAATTTTAGAGGTTTCTAATGTGATCTCGTTTTTTGCGCTTACATTGCAAACACTGGCTGAACCCTACGAGATAGATCAAAATAATGTATTACAGTATTGTACACCTTAAAAAGGTCTACAAAGTTTACTATAAAACTAGGTACCTATGGTTTTTGGATCGTAATTAATGGGACGTGATCGTGGCGTCTCCTTTTTTTTTGTTATTATTTTTTTATCGAAAAAGAGAGAGCAGAGAAGATTTATGAATACTTATATAAGGACTCAAACTCAAACTCGTCGTTGAAGTAGGTACCTATCATATAGGTACCTACTGTAACGTAGGTTAGTATTACGAGTAGTAGTAAGTTATATCTAATCTATGTCATTGTGCAGGCATAGCACTTTTAGTTTACTCTATCCAGTCAATATACAACCATGAACAAATAAGGTGATTTCCTTTCACACCCTTCAAAACAACCCTTTAAGTTACAACACTTGCACACAGAGCTACATGATGACACAATTTTTTTGTTGTTGAAACGAATTGTTTTAGTCGGTAGTCGAATTGTTACTAGTCGAAATGTTTTGAGTCGAATTGTGTTTTAGTCGAATTGTTTTATCGAATTTTCCGCAAAGCCTTCAAATACCAGAATAAATAAAGAGGAATACCACGTGGCTCCGAAATACCCAGCGCTTTAGTCGACAGAGGCCATAAAACAAAATAATCGTCAGCTGACCTAAATGCCAACTAACTGAGCTCGTAAATTACATTTTGTAATATAAACCGGTCACAATTCATAATTATTGTCTAATTAACTAAACGAGAGATAAATTGCGAGCCTTGAAACTATAAATAAGTTTCTGTTCTAATAATTATGCTGACACTTAATTTATTGAAATGTATATGTCACCACCGGATCGTACGATCAGCCCGATAGTAGAATGGCTGGGCCGATTGGAAAACGGTGCAATTCAATTTTATTTTTTTCATTATTATTTATTCGGGGTAACAAAACAAACTTACACTCTTAGCATAGTTAAATACAAATATATAATATACATATTCTAAGTGTTATTCTATCAACACCGGTTATATCTTTACGAGGGTAACCCTCTTATAGATATAAAAATAAAAAGGGCAAAAGTTATTAAAGTTATGTATCTTTTAGATATTTATGGTACACAGAGAATAAATGTTCTTTCAATGCAATCCCTACGCGCAGGATTACTGCTTCGGAAACAACTGAAGCATAAATATATTATAATATATCAGTTAATTGTCTATGCCAGTTGTTGAATAACGATCAACGTTCAACATCTATACAAAGGTTTAAATAATTAGAAACGCCCAGACACTAAAAACTGTGGCATTGTCTTTGAATGCTTGATAAACAAAATGCGAACACACGCACACTATGAGTAGTTAAAGTTGTGTTTTTGCCAATAAACCTGTTACTATTTCTATTTATTATGCAATCAAATTGCACGAACTTTTGTGAAAAAAACACACCATAAAAACACACAATACACTGACTCCAAATGAGCGAGCTATTTCATTTCGCTAGGCAACGAAACGGCGCGGTCTCACTACGGAAACGGCCTATCTAACGATTTAAATCTTTGCAATAATATGGCTAAACGTTACTTAACCATATCGTCGAAAGAAAATTATTAGTTATTCCCAATCAATCAGCGTTCGTTTTTCAATCGGCCCAGCCATATTACAAACGGTCAGATTCTACGATCCGGCGGCGACATATCTATTAAGCTGTGCATCCACTGCATCATCGGAATCAGATCGGAGCGTGCGCGGCGTCGGTATTAACAAAAATAGGGCGCGTCCACTGCTTTTGGGTGTTGCATCGGCAATATAGGCTTTTTCAAAGCGCTCGATTTTGCCGATGACTTTATCCACAATGTCCTCGTCACTACGAGGATACTGTTGCGGATGATGTCATTGGGAGAAATACCAAATCCTTGCATCGGTATCGGCAGAAATGCTGATCCAGTGCATGCTGTCCCATAAATATCAAGACAAAGCTTTAGTTGCTTTGCTTTTTTTCTTTACGCTCCGTATGCTTCCGATTCCGGTGGAATCGTATAGTTTCAGTGTAAGCTAGTTAAGAAGTGATTTTGGCTTCCAATACAAACCATAAACAAGACTCAAACTAGACTTAACTCAAGCACGAACAATAAAGCTAAGCTTTATATAATGCAGTCTATTTAGCGTTATTTATTCAGTCGTATAACGGTGATGCTGTGCGTCGTGTGAGGTGCAAATGATTGAGTGTATCATATACAATGCATGTATCTTAGGATGCATGTATCATGGTTGATAAACTGAGACTTGTTTGAGGTGTCGGTTTGTCAGAGTTTTTGGTGATAATTTTTCGCAATTTCAGCATATTTGGTTCGGGGTCTGCGTATTTTCTTCGATTAATAAAGTTTAGTCAAGATCCTGTAGCACAGAGTCTGCTTCTTTAGGGCCTAAAGGGTTGCTGTAAAATTTCAAGATTTATTATTTATGAAAGTGGATCGTTTCGTGTTAGCGCGACATATTCAAAGGAAGTAACGGAAAAGTAATTTGTCGCAAATTGTAAACCAATTCTTTTATGAATCCATGATTAAACGAACTTCAATTCACTTGTATTTTGGGAGGATTATGTCGATTTTTAGCGCAAAATCTCTTATTTTCCCTATGGTACAAAAAACCAGTGACTTGATGTGAAAGATTTTAAAAGGTGATTTGAAAATCTGCTGGTTTTCCTCTGGGAGGATCCCTTAGTCGCCTCTTACGACACCCGCGGGAAGAGTTGGGGTGGTGCAAATTCTAAGACACCATACACAGCAAATACAGTCATTGTAGGCAAATTTCCACTACTAAATTCAAATCAGCCAAACTGCTATACTTGACCTAGTTGTTTCCTGACTCATGACTACATCATCTTTGTCAATTGTCTCGTTTACACTCGTTGTAAACCATACTTGCTTCTCTTTCATCGCGGTTGCTATTCAACTAATGATTCGAACATGTGTTTCATGATTATTCAAAGACCTTCAAATACACCATTGTTGGGCAACAACTGGGCAAACACTGTTTGACTTTATAAGGAGTTTGTATGAAGTACGTAAGGGTTACCTAACGCATTTAATTTGTGGTATTAGATATTTTATTTTACACAAACCAGGAATTCAATTCAAAACTTTGATTATTAAACCGTTATTAAATGTTTTTATCAACGGTAGCTACAATCAAAGAATGTAACAAATTAAAACTAGTTTTTCCAAGAATAATTCACATCAAAACATCAGTCGATAAATATATCAATACCTTTTTAGACGTCTGGGAAAAAATCCCCCGAATTAAAACTTCTAGGAGACCTCGAGATAAATCGTGATAGGTGCAAAATTAAAAGAAAATCAGTAAAATCGGTCATTACATAATTTTACTTGCGAAAATATCGAGTAACATAGGTAGTACATAAAATTAAAGCCAAATAAGATAACCTCCTGTTTTTTGAACACGAATAAAAATAAAGACATTATAAATTAGGTGAAGGTTTCGTAATAACGCATTTCTAAATTAATATACTTACCATGAGAAGAAAACCATTATAGGTACGCCAAAAATCTAATCTAAATTATCGTTGGTAACAATAAAAGACAATAAACTCACTTAGAACTTAAATCCACGGGTTTTATCGTAACATCCGTAAAAGCTTACAAAACTGAAACGCTTAGATATTTTTATTCTCTTTTTCATACAACTTAAAATAAAACACGTGGTGTTCCAATTCATACGGAAGCGTACCGGAACACTTATCGGATGATCTTTCGGTTATAATTAGTGATTCGGAAAAACAAAGAAATGTGCTCACATATTTTTGAGTCAATCATTTGGTACTAAGAGGGCGCATTGCGCGCCATTTTGTGAAAAGGATAGGTATAGGATTTCAAGTTCATAGGAGCGGGACAGAGCATACGTTTTTGGAACGGCGTAAGCGCAACAATGATGTTTTTGCTTATTTACAAAAAAACTATACAACTTATAAAGAAAGAATGACTAATAACCTACGAATCAAAAAAAAAATCTTTTCTAAAGACCGCAGGGTTCCTGAGATCTCGACCAAATTAGGTGCAAAATAGTGCACTTTAATGTTTTTTTTAAGCTTAGACGCTTACTTGGTGATATTTTTTTTTCAAGATCACTATATGTACCTACCTACTATATGTTACCAACTTAATAAAATAGAAATATTTATTTATAGAAAATAACAGTAACAGAATAAAAAATATAATTAAACCTTTGAATATGTCGCGCTAACACGAAACGATCCACTTTCATAAATAATTAATCTTGATACATCACAGCAACCCTTTAGGCCCTACTTAATTAGCTTTGTTTCTTGATTTTCCAGTATTTGTCAATTCATTTTGTTTTTGTTTTTCTCTAAGTCGTCTACCCAGTCTACCGGTCTACCCAGGCATGTTCTAATGTTCATCTGTAATTTGTAAACCTAGCTGTAAGTTTCTCCAAAATTGTAAAAATAAAATAAATAAAATAAAATTTATCATATTTTGTTTGCAGTTGTGTAAGGAACCGAAGAAAGCATTTTGAATTTTATTTAATTCTAGTTTTTTATCACGGGGATTCCGTGAGTACTGACCTAGTTTGACAAACAAACCCGCTAGATGCCTTGGAATTGAAATTTCAGTCACAATTCAGGTCCAGTATTTATTTATTAATGAGTAGAAAAAGCTAAATTAGTAAATATAAAACTACTTGCATCAGTATAAAACTTCTTTCATCAGCCTTGAAAATCCTGTGCTTTCCCGTACGCCCTACTAACTTCGACCAACTGATGGGATGAATGAGAAAATTTGTATGGTATTTATTTATCATGAAATCCCATACAATTTAAAAAAATAAATAAATTAGAACAAGTATTTACAATTTAGCTTGCAGACTTGCAAACCAACTACGGGTAGCTCAAGTGATCCATATTAATGGGGACGATTCCGACTGGTATTGACCAGTCGGAAGCGTCCCCAAGACGCTGGCTGCATTGCCCCGCTGTATGGCAATGCTGAAATAGGTAGTATTTATCCAATCCTACTAAACTTTAGTAGGTTTAGTAGGATAGGATATATTATAAAGCCAAAAGTTTGTGAAATGTGAATTTTTGTTCGATAAGATCTCCAAAACTACTGAACAGGTCATAATGAAATTTGGCGTACATTTAAAACATAGCTTTACTTAGATAATAGGCTACTTATTATACCGAAAATACGTGTGCGAAGCCGCGAGCAGAAGCTAGTATTATATAAAGTGTAGGTGTAAAGTTATCTAGATCCTATTTCATCCAACACTGTCCCATCTACAGTCAAGGTTAGTTATTAATAAACTGTCACAGAAAACCAAAGTGCCTCATAAACCGAATACACGGTGTAAAAATTGTCTACCTGACCCGACCCGTTTTCTTTATCATCAACAACTTTTTCTTTATCATCATCAACCTTTACTTTCGTCTACTGCTGGATATAAGCCTCCCCTGATAAGTGCATTATTGACTCTTATCCTCTCCTCAACCTCAACAGCCTATAATGGTCCACGGCTGGACGCAAGTGTCCCCTGATAAGCGCCCTATTGGCTTCTATCTCATGGGGGTAATGCCCATAATCCCCACGCTAGGAATGCGGGTTAGGGATCGAGATAGCAGTTCGGTGATAGAATTGTTATGCAGGAGGCGCTGCTGCCCGCCCCCGGTGGATACCCCTTAATCGCCTCTTACGACACCCGTGGGAAAAGTTGGGGTGCTGCAAATTCTAAGCCAGCATCACACAGCTCTTACCATTAGGGGGTAATGCCATAATACACACGCTGGGCATGCGGGTTGGAGATTGCTATTAGAAGTATTAAACATATTATACAAAAAGGAGCGGCTACCCTTCCTCTAGTAGGTTCCAGGTTTCTATATTCCCATATTCGCCATTTTCAACATCCTCGGACCGGGTTGTATGGGTTGATTCCTAGTCCTACGCGTGGCGTAAAGCAACCACAAAAATTGTCTCGCACCTTAATTATTATAGTATACCTTAATTATTAGAATTTAGCTTAAAACTTTTTCGGACAATCTGAATGGGCTGTTCATGTTATAAATATTTCCGACCATGTAGCTTTCTACCTTAAAAATAAACGAGCACAAGACACAAATTAATTTTCCGGCCCAAAAGCAGTCAAAAAGCCATTGTTTTGGTACACAATGAATTACTCAAACTGGGCTTTGTACAACAATGAAAAATTGAGTAAACGGATGGAACACCAAATCTCAACGGTGAAATGATGCAATGTGGTGGCATAGCGTGGGGCAAATTCAATGGGTATATCGATAGAATACAATTTTCTGAGATTATCGATATCTAGTCTATGCATTTAAATACATGATTTATAATTAATTTATCAAATATACTTACATAAGGATTTCTGATGAAACCCAAACTAAGCCCTAGGCTTGTGTCTTGGGTATCAGGAGAGCAGTCATTACGACTACTTAATAGTTAAACGTAAGTAGTACATTATTGTGCAAGAGTTATAAAATTAAGTGAAATAAAATTTACTTAGGCCCATAGAAGGTGGTGACATATTTCCTTATATCTAAAATTTATTTAATCTTAACCAATGTGAGCTGGTTTCATTAGAATTTTTGTTTAAAATAGTGAATATTTTTATCGAACAATGTTTTAATTCTTGTTTTTTCTTTGATTTCAGGTACGGAATAATTCAAATATAGTCTATACTGCTGCTTGTATTATCGGTCGTTCGTAAGTACCTAATTAATGAAGAAAGTATTAAAATCTAGTTCTATTATATTAAATTTAAAAGTTATCGACTATACAAAGTTAGTTATCAGTAATCTAGGACCCTTAACATAAGCTCTACTTAGCTATGAGCTAGATGATGCTGTGTGAATTTTCCAGCATTACTAACTCACTTATTTATGTCGATGAATTATTTTTATCGCTATTTTCTATCGACGAAAACTTTATCGATAGATCCCATCACTACAAAGCTGACCCATATCGAAAAACTGGCTTCCTCATCGATTCACAATCAGCCTACTGTTACAACACTACGCAATACAAAGTAACCAAAGTATTTAGGTATTGGTATTTAGGCCGACGACATCAAAGTGTATCTCACACTTTTGGCTTATTTTTACACGATTGCAGAGTCAATGAAGGTTATGTACATACAGGCAATGAAAAAAACGAAATACAGGGTTAATCTTACAAAAGATTTATACGAGACGAGATGTATTATGCGTTTTGGACGTTACATTATCATGTTTCAGCCATTTTGTAGCAGAATTCACCTATGATTATGAATAAATTAACAAATGCTTGAATACATCTTACGGGCGTTCGATATCCATTACACGGGAGATTCATAAATTCTACTAAAATTACATTAACCCTTGTTTTATTCCTCGTAGAACGAAGAAAAATATAAAAATCCAAAAAGTTTGAATCTTCCGCGAAATGTAAAAACCAACCTTATAGCATAATCTTCAGTTATGAACCAAATTCTCTAGGTGTAGTTAGTATAGTTTGTAATATCACAGCAATAATTTCATTTGACAATGATTTAGCTCAACTTTGACCACTGAAATCCACAGTGGGAAATAATTACCGCTGGTGCCACTTTGCTGATAACTGACGACAGTAGAACACCAACCCATGGATCTGGTACCACGATAATTTCTCCAAAGACCTAAATCAGAATGCTAAATGATTGAGTTTACGACGTACCAAACCATTCACTCGGCAAACCATTTGGGTGGTAAACGACTTACTTTCGGGAAAAGTAAAATTTAACGGCTTCGAGTCTTAAAACTGATAATTTGGTCACATTACGAGCAATCAGGGGCTTTAAGTTTACGGCAATTTGATCGCCGTGTAGATTGACAGCTTAAACACCTTTAGGGGTCTGAAAACTTCCACTGCGTCCTTGGCAATGGTTACTCTTGTTACCACAATCAAAAAGCAAAGAATCAAATAGGCAATCTTAACTTTATTAAGACTTATCTAAAAAGTTAAAATAAATGTATAACGGCTGAAAGGAGAACTAATTTCTTCAAACAATGTCTCCGCTCAAAGGAAAAAACTGAATAAGCCAGTAAAACTCAATCAAATATATAAATACCTTATTGAGAAAAATTTAAAGTAAATTCCAAACTTCTTGATCTACTTCTAGATGTTGGTTTAATGTGTATTTGGAAGCTACGGTCCCAAAAAACAGTAAAACCCGATGAGAAGAAAACCACATAATAATGAAGGTGGCAAACCTTCAGTTAGGTACCAGCAAATATCACGTAGTGTACATGAAATTTATGTGTTTTTTAGTACCTACCTAAGTCCATCATGTGACAGACAACATTCTGCTTGCGTCTTGTCTCAGATGATCTAGATCAAAGTTAATATTACTTATGTAGGTAGGTACTTCAATATTATTGCTCTCTTCAGATTTCATATCTTGGGACTTTTAAATCTTTCATCCCTGACCGATCTCATTCTTATGATTTTATGAACACTTGACATTATCTTCGCATTTCAGCACGTTTAAAGGCGAGCTTTGAATCTTGACTTTTTTCCTGTAGGCACAGATATAAAAATACTATACTGTAGGTATGTACTTAAGGTGGTGTTCTTTGATAGATAATCTGACAGTTTGTAGCTTCGTGAATTATATTTCACGTATAATGTACGAAAACGTCTGACACATAAATTCAAATGTCGGTCCTATTATCTTCTATTATATCTTATATCTATTACCTATATATCTTCTATTATATATTTGAAAATATAATTAAAAGCTTTATTTTGCATTTTGTAAAGTTATGATAACTTGCCTACCCATGTAGTATTGTTAATATAGGTAATATTAAATTATGAAAATAACTCAAAGACCGAGTAAATGCAAAATAAAGGTGGTCGTATCTAGGTACTTGTTTAAAGAAACAGTCAACATCGGAACTTCAAAGAAAGTTAACTTATTCAAGAACCGAATCAAGTCAATGACAAACGAATAACCAATTTTGTGTACGCTTTAATGAATTGTATTGGTTCTGTCTCCTCTGTAAATAATAAATCTCCCCTGTTAACCAACTTCACCGCTTTTTAACCACAAAAACCACCGCCAAGTAAATTATCGGTTCATTCGTTGTTTTCTCTCGTTTATGCAGCCATATTATTCACTTGCGCACGTGAAATTGGTCGGTGGTGTTGGTGCAGTCAACTGCAAAGGTGTTGCTTTTTTGGCCTTTTTTATTTTCGATTCTGAAGGTTGTATCTTGTATGTTGCTGACCCTGTATGAAATCACTTAATTAGAGGCCGGAGTCGGGATTTTTTATTATTTCTCTTGGTTTGTTCCATACTGCGTAAATATGACAGCTTTCCATTTCATTTCTTTAAATCTTTTGTACTTTTTGACCTACTCTGGGCGATAGGTTCTACTCTAGCCCATATTGTTTCTTACCGCTACGAGTAAAAGGAACTATGCAAACAAGGATTATTTTACCTTTATATTTAAAATAGACATGTGTTGCAGCATTTGCTATTTTGCTGTCACTTTCCTCATCATCATCTTCATCCGCAGCCGGAAGCATGCGGCAAACTGAAGACATGGCTATAAACAAATAGGGCGCTATGGCGTTCATTAGGGGAGGCCTGTGTTGGGTATAGACCACCCAAAGTTTGTGCAATCTATCGCGGTCCTGTGTACTTTCCTCAACTCAATATTATTTATCAAATCAACATACAGACATACAAATCAGGTAAATTATACCTCCGACTGTCCAAGGCACTATTATCACCGCACCGCGATAATTTGGCAGTTGTCTTGCGAAAGTTGACACTTGAAATGCGCAGACGCACGCGTCGCAAAGAGTTGTGAGTTCATAACTGTATGAAAGGGAAATGGTATGATTACGTTGACAGTTTAATAGTCATAAGAAATCATGTGTTTACTCGATGAATAATGAAATATAATTGCGCAAGAAGAGTTGAAGACAATAGCGTTGAAAAAAGTTGATTGTTTGTTTAATGACATGGCGCCATTTTTCTTATGGCAGCAATTGTAATAGTTACCTATATTGACGACCTCTGTTAAGTACCTATATTACTAAGAAAATTAAAATAAGTTAACCAGAAAATACGATAAAAGATAACATAATTATACCAACCATAAATTTAAATTCCAGATTGAACTGTGTTTTGATCCAGGAATTTAAATTTCCCTTTATTGACCAGCACTGTTAGGTACCTATATAACTAAGAAAAAGTAAATAAATAAGCAAGAAAAAACGATAAAAGATAATTAACCGTAAATTTAAATTCCAGGATCAAAATACAGGTCATGCAAAATTATGAGAATACGGAGCCAATAAATTCTCTTGAGGTAAATTTTTACGACTACAGCATACAAATTTGTTTATAGCCACTGTTAGCTTAGGATCGAGTAGGTACACTTAGAATCACAAGGCCGTCTCGAGTAAACGCGAATCGACGCAATAAAAACTACTTGACCGCATACCTGTAGTCCAAGCAGGAATTTACTATACAAACGGTATATTTACTGGTAGATTAGCCAATCGAAGTAGAGTTGATTGAAATATTATTTGACAGGTGACTTTTTAGTTCACCTGTAGGTCAAATTGCGCTATTAATAACTATCATATCCTATGCTACTAATATAAATGCGAAAGCTTGTGATGTCGTGAAGATGTTTGGCCGTAGACGACGCCAAAATACAGAATGAGTCGGGCAGAAATTTTGTTTGGACCTGGAATATCATAGTAAGCTATTTTTTATTCCAAAAAACGTATGTGAACCCGCGGCCAGAAGCGAGTTTAAAATATTTATATAAAGTTTAGCATACGTAATGCCAAAAGTAGAACATATTTGGAGGAGCATTTTTATCCAATAGATTTCGTGAAATTTCAAATGTCTTTGGTGAATATTATTGAATGTTGAAATAGAGAGTCCACTGTGAATTTCAAAAGGACCCTTGTGCGGCTTCAACACCGTTTACTCTTCCAATTGAATGGAAAACGACAATATTGTTAAAAAGTCATCCACAAAGTGCCTCGGGACTTTTGAACCGTTTTATAACCTTTCTCACCGAACTGTGGTATTATTCAATTACGTTTTATGATCAACTGGGTTCTGGAGGTTCTCTGTAATTTATCACTTATTTTATACCTCAACTACCGTTAAGGTCAATGCAGAAATAATCTTGTTCTCGCGCTGTCGTGTCATGTCTTATCCTTTTGAAACTTTTTGTGTCATTTTTAAATTCTGTTTTCATGCTTGATTAATCAATAAAAATGTGGTTAAGTTAATCCACTTTAAACTAAATTTAAGTCGTTTTCGTTCGAAATACATACATAACAAATACATAGTTCGGTTCTGAGAAGAGGGCGCTTGGGCGTGGTTCTGTTAAATTAAAATGGCATAGACCGTGCATAGTTTGACATTTACTTCCCCTCCTCATCGCGAAAGATTCATCTATTTTTATTTACAGTTTTGAGGTAGATCCGATTGTAAAATGATATGAAATTTCTATCAACCTTGAACGACACTGGCAGAAAAGTCGCAAAGCAGACACATGTTGCGAATAACAAAGAAGTCAAGTCAAGTAATTATAGGTGTTTTGGTTTTTGGAAAACGCCTTATTGAATATTTTCAAGCATAAAGAAGTATAATGCCAGTTGATAAATAAGTGATATGAAGACTCATTGAATAGGTAATAACTTTTTCCAGTGCTAATTCAACTGTCTGTTAAAAATTTCAAAAGCATTTCGCTTGCGAACACAGCACCTCGGTTCGACAGGTTTGCTAAACTTTTTAAATGGTTTTTTGTGAAAAATGACGTTGTTCATCAACTATTATTTATACTGTATCTGTTTTTTTGTTGGCTCCGGTTGATTGAGTGCTGGATATTCATATGTAACGTACCGCCTTTTCGACGAAACTCCCTCATATCCATGCAAATGTTTAAGGATTACTTTATGCGAAACAGCTTTATTACTTTTGCTTTGAGCTTTTTTATTACGTTGTGGCTTGTTAGACCTTGTTATTAGTGTAGTGTTCTTTGAACTTGCATCTTTGTAAAGTTCATTTAGAGATTTATTTCGTTGGTTGTTGGAGAAATAATTAAATGGCAGGTTCATTGGTCTTTGTCAATTTTTTACTTTTTGCAAAGCTTTTCGCTTATAAATCTGAAGCAATAATCTTTTGAATTATTTTATACAATGTAATATGTATTTATTGATATACCTAAATAAATAATAAATAAATCGTTTACTATGGAAAAACATATATTTATAGCCAAAGCTACGTTTAGCTTTTAAAGACCATCACGTGTCTTATTTCTGTCCACATCTACAAAACGTACACATTTTATACTTTCCCATTCTCAAATCACATGCCGTCCCATCGGATTATGAGAGCGATGGATCAGTGCATCTGTGTTTGTCCGCACACTCGTGCACTATGATTATGTCCTGCGCACCTGGCTAGTCTCCGTTGAAAATGGCCGCCGTGGCCGAAATTCGGCTAGGAGGACATTATTCTCAAATATTACTTTACAACGTCGATGCAAGTTAAATCTGGGAGATTGGGTTAGTACTAGCTTCTCGAAATTGGAACGTTCAAAATAGGTCCAATTAGATCAACCCACCTAAGTTACAGTCGGACCGGCGCCGTCGGCGTTCGTGTTTCGGATTCTTCTCTCACTTCGGTCTAGGTATGTCTTTCCTTATTTGTAGTTTATTAAATAGGTACTTGCGTATATTGCAAAAGATTGGAAATAGCGTGTAACAAAACACAGGCCATTTGTTAAGTTAGCACTGGGAACACGTACCTTATCTACAGAATCTTAGATCCATGCTTTACTGTGTATTTCTGGCACCAGTGTGTGAAAAAATACTTAAGTACCCACTGCAATGCAACTACCAAACTTGGGTCTTACGATCTTTAGCTTCTGCCAACATCTGCCAACATCTGCCAACATTAAACCAACCGTTTTAGACTCTACGTCGTTGCAACCTATTTCATACAACAGTAACACATCTGGTGACCAAACTTACCGCCTACGAGGCGGCATTCTAACTTTGGATGTTCTGAAATGTCTTTTGTGATGTAATTGTTTAGATGGAGTGTGTTGTCTGTCCATTTATTTATTTAGTTATGGGTTCTCTTGTGGTTGACATTTTGAACGCACTTCGAATAGTTTTCGAAGTGGGACTTCGCACATTGTTAGGTACCTTTAATAGGATATTAGTAGAACCTTGAGGATATTGGAAGAGGTAACTGAGAAACATACTACAGCCGAACATTTTTTGAAGTCAATATTAAAACACCAGTTGGTCAATCCAGATGGAATTGTGAGTAGGTATAACACTGTTACCTTTAAGAAAAAAAATTAAAAACTTACGCGATTTCTTTTTCATACAATAATAATTTATCCACGCTAACGTCACAAGTCCCTGTACTCTTAAAAACGAAATCGAAGTTTCTGATTTGTTTTCGAGCATACGCTAAGCTTATGCAAGCGACGTAAGAGTTAGTTCTGCAGGACAACGAAAACGAAACTTCGATTTTCCTTCACAGAGTAAGCCCCTAGGCCTCTGTAGGTATACCTAAACGAAAAATTTACCTGCAGCATAGTGAAACTGGATTTTTTTAAAAAAATTGGTACCTACTACCTAACCTACACTCATTTAGGTAGGCATTTGGTAGGGCTGGTACGTACTGAATTTTTTACAAACATTTGATAGGAATTCTAAAACTCAAATTCAAACTCAAATTCTAAACATTTCCAACTCCCATTCAAAGCTGTTACAGGCAAATGAACATAAAATAAACAAAAGACTAACGAAG
The DNA here is from genome assembly GCA_949316285.1 of Eupithecia subumbrata. Taxonomy (NCBI): domain Eukaryota; kingdom Metazoa; phylum Arthropoda; class Insecta; order Lepidoptera; family Geometridae; genus Eupithecia; species Eupithecia subumbrata. The sequence continues at coordinate 5,785,617 of OX438632.1, forward strand.
CGCCTATTCAAGGGGTGCCCAACACAAGCACGTGACGTCACCCCGGCCATATTGCGTGCGTCACAACATACCTACCACAGTGTGTAGTAATACGGTAGTATAAGTTTTTATCACAATAAAATACAGTACCTAACGTAATGGAGTCTATACAGTTACACACCAAAGCACGGGTCGTGGACAAGTTGATAAAACACTAGGTATCGATCGACTGCTTATAATATTCATACACGAAAATGAAAAGAAATTGATTGCATAAAAACATAGTTACACAAAATTCCATAAACAATATTTTTTTCTAAATGTTACTGATATTCCTCAACAGCCTATATTGGTCCACTGCTGGACACAGGCCTCCCCATAATAAGCGCTTTATTGGCTTTTATATCATGGGGGCTATTGCCCATAATCTCCACGCAGGACTTGCGGGCTGGGGATTGCAGTTAGGTGGTAGAATTGTTCTGCAGGGGGCGCTGCTGCCCGCCCCCGGTGCATATCCCTTAGTCGCCTAAGCATTCTACTACACAGCTGTTATGCGTTAATTGAATTGGTTAGCCTGGCCATCTACGCTAGGCTTGAGAAGCCGATGTTCTAGACATTTATGCCATCTCTTATTCATTACTCTGACACTGATTTTGTAAAAAAAAAATCAAATTTGTAAACTGTCACACCAACTCACCGGGCTGTGTTGCAGACTTTAGTGGGTAGATTCCTTAAGGTATCCAGAAAAAGATGAATTCACCATCGCCATAAAAAAGCAAAGTTTGTACGAAAATCTTTTTTTATTAGAAACCATTTTGATCCTGCTTCGACAAATTAAAAATGGTGGTGATTCTGTAATCACTAAAAACCAAAACTTGCTAAAACCACCATTTTTTCGATCGCGAAAACAATCGCAAAAACAATTTTTTACGCTAATTTAGCTTCGGTTTCGTGACAATTAAATTACTACCAATAAAAGCGTTCCTCATTTTTAAAATTAAAAAAAATTGGTGGAATTTCAAAATACCTACAGACATAAGTCGCATTGAGTTGAATAATCTCACTAGTCCGTACCGAAATAACCTTTCTTTCTTAAACCAGCACAAAATATATCTTACAACAGAAAGTGAAAATGCAATTGACATACTGTTTTTAGTATGGCGCCTGTGCAGGGCCCTTATTCACATTTACAATACCTAAACTCAAGTAACGCGGTGTTTTACGTTTTGAACTCTCAATTTGACGTTATTGACTCGTCATTTCTATGATGTCGAGGCATTCTGAGAGCCTCGGAGCTGGAAGGCATGCGCGGAGTCGAAGCCGAGGAAGGACATAGGATACTTTTTATCCCGGAATTCAGTCAGGTTCCCCTGGGAGAGGGGATGAAAGTAAAATTTCTTCTCCGCGCATGTCGCCGAAAGTGATGAATGCGTTGGAATGAACCTAGCGCGATTTGATTTCATACAAGACAAGATAAAAAAATCCAATAAAAGCATTTATTTTCTTAATTGTTTAATGGTTTAATCGGGTATTTATCGCGAACGTTTTATTATTCTTTATATTATTTATAACATGGTAGAAACGTAGGGAAAATAATAGCAAAAGGTACGCGATAAATACCCAATTAAACCATTAACTATGTTAACAAATCGCGAAAGCTTAAAAAGTTTTATTTATTGTTTATATAGAGGTCCCATAATAGCCCACACAATATGATAGATGGATTACCAATATTAATCCATCCGGAAATGTCTTCCACGTAGAAACCAAGAGTATTAAAATATTACAATTGCCACCAAAATATCGAGTCAACTTTCAAGCGAAACGGCAGCCGAAGTCAAAATGACAGGCGACGTCAAAAATGACCGCAATTTTTAAGCTAGCGGAAAGTCTTATGTTGTGATGACATTGTTATTCTTGAGAAATTCCATTATGTGAATAAGGACCGGCATGTTGATGACCAGATTACCCATTGCGGTAAGTTACAACGACAGAGCGCCCTAAAGGGTACGCCAAATTGACTTTATACCCGTATAAGACAACTGTAATATGTAACAAGTTAAATAAATGCATGTAATTATATTCCCGTTGGACTTACCGTCTTCATCTAACTGGTGGTACGAACTTGAAAAATTATTGACATTAGGTGTCGTACGTACGATGACAATTATTACCGTAGCCATACAAGAAATTCCCGCTCACGCCACAGCAGATCTTGGTTGAACGAACGGGAAATTTAAACAGCCCTGTTACATTGTTCAAACAGTCTATTATTTACAAGCTAAAGTAGCTAACATTTTGTTTTTTAAGTAGCCTGATGTCAGATGTGTGGCATCCTCATGATTTATGCATTGAAACCACCATTACCCGCAGTCGGGTAGATCACCCGACAAAAGACGAGGAATGCGTACGCGCATTGCATGTCAAATTACGGTTTAAGGGAAGCCCGCACTGCGAACATGCATCTAACTGACTAAGAAATTCGTGTCTATTTCTACCCGGTAGCATTATTCTGTTCCTATTGAAACTATATTTGGGTAAGTGTGTAATTCTGTAATCTGTGCTGACGAGATAATTCTTAGAACCAAGGTCTCAGCTTTGAAAATCATCGTAGGGCATATTTATATATTTTTGTCACTTTAGATGATGCTTGTTGTGTAGCATACCATTGCAACGTGTTAGTTGTAACTTATACTTATTTTATACTTAACTTGTGGATTGTTTGCAATAGTCTGCAGTTAGCTCAATTGTTTCAATTGTAAATACTAGTTCTTATTCGTTGTTATTGTTTTATTGTAATTTTCTTTGTTTTTAATGGCTTGTCCTTTGACTTATACATATCAAAACTTGCAGTTAGCTACCTACTGTCAAATTCTATCAAAATTTACAGAAACCTATCCACTGTCAAATCTAAACAATGGACGCAATACACTCATAAAACAATCTGTGGTCTACATAACCCGTTGTGTGGGTATTTGTATGTAAGATTTGTATCTATTAGCTACATAATAAAACACAACACACATATCCTCATGTTCAATCCAACGATCTTAACCATCCATGGTTGTCTGGTAGAGATCGCTCTTAAGCGATTAGACCGCCAATTGTCACATTTTGTAATTTTTTCGTGTCACTTTTTGTAAATTATTTTAATAAGTGTGCAATAAAGAATTTTCTATCTATTGTGAGAACAAGAGCATCAGTGCCGATTCACAGTACAGGCTTACTTTTAAGGGGAGGGCTCTGACGGCTCTTTAGATGAAAGTTCCTGGTAGCTGGTAAGTGGCAATAAAAGTTTAGTGTGTGAAGGATGCTTTATTTATCCTGTGAGTAGCTTTTACAGTTTTATTGATGAAGCGATAAGGGCTGGATAAACCTTTGATGAAGGAAACCCTTTCATGTAAGGGCTAACTTAGATTAGATAGATAGAGACCATAATAAATAAATAAATAATGCTGGACAATTCACACAGCATTATCTAGCCCCAAGCTAAGCAGAGCTTGTGTTATGGGTACTAGATAACTGATATACTTAATACAATACACTACATAGATAGATATTTTTGATTATACATAGAAAACACCCAGACCAATGGAACAAATTTCTGCAGATCGTACACAAATTTGTTCCGAGGCGGGAATCGAACCCGCAACCTCCTGCGTCGCAGGCGGACTTTCGCCTGCTGCGCCACGGAGGTCGTCAAATAATATTGATGATACATAACTTACTTATTATTTTTTAAGATGGGCAGAAGCCTTTGTTCGCAAAGAAAAATACAATAAAATAATATACATTTATTAAAACTAGTATTTACAATTGAAACCATTGAGCTAACTGCAGACTGTTGCAAACAATCTACAGGTAGCTCAACCGATCCATATCAATACCAGTCGTCGCGTCCCCAAGACGCTGTCTGCTTTGCCCCGCTGTTTGGCAATGCTGATGCGCTGTGTCAGATACTGACCAGCTCTCGGGTCACGCGTCGCTTCGACCAGACGCTGAGATTATTTTTTAAAAACCCGAAGAGCCTCGGCACCACGGACTTAGGGTCTCGACTCCGAGGGGAGCATACCTACTAATTAATTTTCTATGACAAATAAAAAAAATCTTTCTGATTAAAATTTCGTCCAAACCTTTTTGGTGAACTCTGCAGCAGATGTGATCTGATGAGAGGTGGTTTGACCATCATCTATAAGAGAAATATACATGTACAAGGTGTCTCATATTGTATAGATAATTTCTGCAAGTGTGTGTGCGCGGGGGCAAGGCCGATCAGGCACAAAAACTCCCTTTATCCACTCATTATAAGACACCCTATCTTATACGCAGGCTGACTCCATGTTGATAAACTAAGTAGGAAGATGAAAGAAAGTATTGGTTTCAAACAAAACAAAACATGGTGACGGGTAGTAAATCCCTACGTCCCCTAGGTCTGTGTTAGGTAGTTTCCGCAGAAGGGAAGCGGTTGTCCAAAGTCCTAACCTAGGACAACCCCTTCCCTTCTGTGGAAACTACCTTATCAATACCTTAGGGGTGTAAGCGGGTTAACTACGAACCTTATTTGTGTTGGAAGAACACCAACGTTTCATCCCTTAACGAGGGACATCTTCAGGGTGAGTGCGGTTCTAGACGCGCGCGTTCCATAAATACTCTCTAAAAACGGCTTTATATAAATTTTATGCAAGTACCTACTTAAGTATTTTCTATTTAAAACCAAAACAAACACACAAGTCATTAGGTGCGCTACGACTCTTCTACCATAAGAAGCTTAACATAAATTGCAGTCATTATTGACTTTGATCTGATTTCGAAATCGAGAGCCGAGGTCGCGTTTACTTTGGTTTCCAAATATCCGCGCCTTAAGAGGTCAATTGTCAAGTTGACATTCCACTTCTTAACACATTCACTGCCATCATCTGCGTCTTAGGCCATGAAAGTGTTAGTTTAACATCTATAGAGTACCTACGGAATAAATCGATTAGGGGGGAGGAACAGTCAACGAAAATAATTGTTATAAATAGAATATATTGAGACCAAATATTATACAAATACTAATAACTAAGGGCAGAAGCTTTTATTCACAAAGAATATTACAATCAAATAATAGAAATAAATTAGAACTAGTATTTACAATTGAAACAATTGAGCTAACTGCAGACTGCAACAATCTACAGGTAGCTCAACTAATCCATATCGGAACTAATCCAGTCGGAAGCGTCCCCAAGACGCTGGCTGCATTATAAGCTAGTTGGTACTTAGTTAATTATGAAATAGGTATGTCATATATTTTGGTGTTACTAAATATTAGATAGCATTATTATTCGTGTATTGTAACAGAGTATGTACATGTAATTTAAGTTTATTTTAAGGTATTCAAATTAACAAAGTTCTTTGTGTAATTTCGGGTCGGTGCGTGAGACTACAAGGCATTTTCACGAACGAGAGGTGGGGTGCTTTAAGGTCGAATGGGGACACAAATGTGCTATAGTATAACACGTGTACAGCAAGCCTTGGATAACCTAATTATTCCCTCGGCCCGCAGAAATGTATGCATTAATTTGTTTGATGCTACTAATGTTAGGCATTATGACAAGTGGAAGGGAATGAATAATCATTTTAATTCGTGTATTGTTACAGAGTATGTACATGTAATTTCAGTTTATTTTTAAAGGAATTCAAATTAACAAAGTTCTTTGTGTAATTTCGGGTCGGTGCGTGAGACTACAAGGCATTTTCACGAACGAGAGGTGGGGTGCTTTAAGGTCGAATGGGGACACAAATGTGCTATAACACGTGTACAGCTAACCTTGGATAACCTAATTATTCCCTAGGCGCGCAGAAATGTATGCATTAATTTGTTTGATGCTACTAAGGTTAGGCATTATGAGAAGTGGAAGGGAATGGATAATCATTTATATTCGTGTATTGTTACAGAGTATGTACATGTAATTTCAGTTTATTTTTAAAGGAATTCAAATTAACAAAGTTTCTTGTGTGATTTCGGGTCGCTGCGTGAGACTACACGGCATTTTCACGAACTTGCTTTAAGGTGCTTTAAGGTCGAATGGGGACACAGATATACTATAACACGTGTTGGATAACCTATTTATTCCCAACCTTTAACCTTGGATAACCTAATTATTCCCTAGGCCCGCAGAAATGTATGCATTATTTTGCTTGATGCTACTAATTTTAGGCATAATGACAAGTAGAAGGGAAATTGATAAATTAGGAAAAGGATTTTAATAATGGAATTTTAATGAATTAATTTAATTGATTAATATAGTTGTATGATTATGGTAATATTAATAATATAATAACAAACTAAAGATTGAGCTATAGTTAGGGACATTGTAGTTAAGTTTTTGATTATTATTGTGACGTGTAATTTTTTATTTTCATATGAGTTATGAAAGGAAGAGTTTGAAGGAGGCCTTTCTCAGTCTACTGGTCAATAAAGGGTAGAAGAACAGACTAATGAGAGAGAGATCTGTTTAAAAAGAACAATAACGAGTTAGGAAATGGGCAAAAAAAGTTTTTTTAATTTTATTTTTTGGAGCACTTGAGTCATTGGTCACCTATGTCTGTCCCGTAGTTGAACAAACTAACTACCTACTACTTAAATCTAAATTATATCTAGAAAACTAACGTTAATAATTTAATTGCCGCATCACTAGCTAAAACATAGCTGTGTGGTGCCGGCTTAGAATTTGCACCACCCCAACTCTTCCCGCGGGTGTCGCAAGAGGCGACTAAGGGATATCTACCGGAGGCGGGCAGCAGCGCCCCCTGCAGAACAATTCTACCACCGAACAGCGATCCCCAACCCACATTCCCAGCGTGGGGATTATGGGCATTACCTCCCATGTGATAAAAGCCAATATGGCGCTTATCAGGGGGAAGTCTGCGTCCAGTAGTGGACAAATACAGGCTGTTGAGATTGAGTCACCACGAGACCACGAGAAGTTTCTTCTATCAGTAATTATTAGAAAATTCCTCCAAATTTATGAGCTCCAACCATAGATTTAAGTAAATTTTTGTAAATTGGTACGTTCTCTCAGCGCTAACTTAACAAATGGCCTGCGTTGTCTTAAATTTAAATTCAAGACATGCTATTTCCAATCTTTTGCATTAAAGTACCCATCTCATGAACAACAAAGATGGAAAGACGTACCTAGACCGAAGTGCGACCGAGACAGCAATACCGTGAAACACGAACGCCGGCAGCGCCGGTCCGACTATGACTGAAATGGGTGGACCTAATTGGACCTAATTTGAGCGTTCCACTTTCACGAAGCTAATATCCAATCTCCCGAATTTTACTAACATCGATGGCTCCAACAGTTTCTTATTTATCCTATAACTGTTTTAACTGTTTTGATTTTCAGGGGGTACGATCATGAAAGCTGTTCTCCCCAACAACGCATAATGAAAATGCCTTTTGAAAATGAAAATATCAGCACGAAATTATATTCTCAATAAACATCTGTTTCAAACAAATTGCTATAACGTTTTGTGAAATTCTAAAAACCCATTTTCAACCATTTCTATTCTTTATTTCGTTGAAAGCCATTTGCATGCAAAAAGCAGTACGGTTATCATTTACACGCCACGCAGTCTCGGCTCGTTTAGCCTTGCCACAGCTCTGAGACAACAGCTTGGTTACTCATTTTTGTGACCTATTTGTTACTTTTATATTAACCTTTATCTTTTTGTATTTTCTATGTAGTATGTATTGGTTTCAAAATAAACGCATTTTTACTTACTTTTACTTACCTTATTCATTCAACATTACCATTTCAGCCGATGATCGTGCGAAACATCTGAAAACCTGCTACTATAGCATGACCTGTTGCTTTACCAGGTGCTCAGATGTTTCGTCAGTGTATACACTATTTAAACCTACCGCCGATAAAGCTCTGCGCACATTAATCAAAATCAAAATCAAACCTCTTTATTTCCATATATACAATAAATGTAGGTACACTTAGAAAAGGTCATATTATAAAACTAAACACTGACACGGAAAGAAAGTGATATTTTTGATTTCTGTCTCAGTACTACATACTGAGGACGACTGACATAAGAGGCGACGAAGAAACTGTTAGCCATTTAGTTGTTATTTTTGGAAAATATTTTTGGAAAATAGCTCACCTCACTTCACCTTAACAGCCTATATTGGTCCAAGGCTGGACGCAGGCCTCCCCCTGATAAGAGCCTTATTGGCTTTTATCTCGCAAGGGGTAACGCCCAGAATACCCACGCTGGGCATGCGGGTTGGGGATCGCAGTTCGGTGGTAGAATTGTTCTGCAGTGGGCGCTGCTGACCGCTCCCGGTCGATATCTCTTAGTCGCCTCCTACAATACCCGCGTGAAGAATTGGGGTGGTGTAAATTCTAAGCCGGCATCACACAGCAGAAACTATCTATCTCTGTAGGTAAATATTATATCACTAGCTCTTCTGTAAATCCAGTAGGTTGACAGCTGATAGATAAATGCTCTGATATCTACAGGGACGTGGTAAGTACTTACGTACAACTGAACTTGTTGTTGTTGACTCAGAAACCGACCATAACCTTCATGCAAAAGCTTAAAATTTGAAAAGAAAACCGTTAAGGTCCAGACAGAGAGGTTTGCATACAGGCATGGTGTCCCTGTGTGCAACTTGAGTGAAGTTGCATTTTGCTGCACGAAAACTAAGAACTTCAAATAGAAGTTCTCTCTGACATATGACGTATCTGACAAATTACTCAAAATTACCTGGGTAGAGCTAGGTAGAGTGGGATGCATTACCTGTGTACTTGCTAGTACGGCTGTACCTACAGAGGTACCTACAAGTTCATTAGATATCTAAGACAACACACACAGATGTGTAAAAATGTATATAATAGACCAGCTGTTTCGAATTGTCACCGCTATTTAAGGTCATGGTCACTTTGGGTGGGTAGATATGGTCAGATAGAACGAAATAATCTAAAGCCGGCTTTTCACTATGGGATATAATATAATATATATTACATCTTGGGATATAATATTTTATCGCTCACCATACATTTTGTACGAGACCGTTCACACTGTGCTATAATATATATTACATCCCAAACTATAAATATTTTTTCGACCGAGTTAGCGATATTTGAAGGTCATTTGAAGGTGTATATTTTACCTCACGTCCCCGGACACCGCGCCTCCCCCGCTTCGCCCTCCGTTTGAATGTTGGCGTTCGTGTGCAGACGTGTAAACTGATCATTGTGTGCTCCAAAATATATATCTTACAGTGTGAATAGCAATCGCGGGATGTAATATATAGCACAAGATGTAATTTATATTATATCCCATAGTCAAAAGCCGGCTTAATATTTGCTTGCGTTGATCCTTAGCACTGGATTAGACATGTTCTGTAATTATTTGTAATCAAACAGACAGACTGTATTACTCTACCATAGTATTGTTTTAATTTTTACATAGTGCGTAGCTTAGAACAAATTCTAAGAGTTTGTATATTCTAAAAAAATTTTTTCGACTAGTCAGGTATTTCACCTTTTCAGCGCAATTGGTAGCGCATTCCCATACTGAGTGGAAGGTTGCGGGTTCAAGTCCCGTATAGGTCGTACATTTTTGGGCTGTCTAAATTATCACCTCGGTTCTGTTAGTTTTTTGCGTTTTCTTCAGCCAATATCTTAAAAAACTTTTGCCACTATTAAATTAGTAGATAGGTTAATCTAATATCTCTTTTCGTATTTCGAACTGAAGTTATGATGTGGTTATTTTCATCCATTTTAATAGATAACCCTTGACACACAAAGTATTATTTTTGACAGATTTACCTACGCCCAAATACTCAAACGCAACTCATCTCATGTGACAAATTTTTGACACATTTTCATTGAAAACTATCAAAAACTCGTCATCAAAGTATTCGGGAGTTACAAACAACATGTCAACAAATATGTATATCGTAACACTTTTCTACATAAGTATCAAATTACATTAATATCCATTTACATAGTAACCGTCATAAAAGTGATTGAACGCTCATCCAAGGTTGCCAAGCAAAGATCAAATACATTAAAATGCACAAAAGATTGATTACTCTATGGCAATAGTCAAGGTTTGGCCATTCATTTGACAGATACCTACCTACTGCTTATAATGGGCAGGGCACGATTGCATTTTTAAGTTTTGTACTTAAATTTAAATTTCAAGGTGGATTAAGTAAAAGCTTTGTTTTGGTGTTTTGACCTAAGTAATTAGAAAAAAATGTGGTTCTAATTAGATAAGTCAGTATTAGTTGAGAAGTGGTAATAGCTAGCATTGACTCGATACATGTTAAAAAATGTCTTCGCTTGATAAATTTGTAAAGCATCATCTGTCGCTAATGTAGCAATTTGGTCAACTGAGTCCCACAAAAGGTACCGGGTAAAACGGGGTGAATGGAGACTTAAGGGTGAATAGAAATGGACGAAATACTGGAGCAGAACTTCCTTTTGCAGAGGTTAGATCCAGTGACACAGAAGGTGAACAATCAGGGACTAAGGATACTTCCACTGCTACCAGCCAGGTAATGTTTTGCTCCAGTATTTCATCCATTTCTATTCACCCTTAAGTCTCCATTCACCCCGTTTTACCCGGTATCTTTTGTGGAACTAACGGTACCTAACTCGCGGCACCAGCTCTACGTCTAAACTTCTGGATCCCTCCATAGAGGATATGATTTTTTTTTGATCCGACGGTGCTTTATTTCTTGTCATGTCTACCTCTACGGGTTAGTGATCAGTTGGATCTGGCAGATGGACGCAGTCAACCTACTTCCAATAACGCTGTTTCTACCATACAGCAACTCACTGATTGTGCAGCACAATAGCAAACAAATAGCTTGGTCTGTTACTTCCATTGAATGTAGTGCTGGAGCTGGTAGAGAGATTTACAACGTCAAACTAAATAATAATTCAGTAAATAATCATCGTCTTGCTCTGGCTGATTCTGTGTACCGAAAATAGTTAGATTTTTCTGTGAATTTTTTCATGTTTTTAGTCAAGTTTGTAGCTTTATAAAATGCAAATAAATGTTGTTTTTAACTAGGTAGGTAGTTAAATTATTAGCAGCTATATGTACAGTACAAAGCTGCTATTTTTTTTGTAATTTAACTCTAAAATAAAAAATAAAAGGTATATAATTATTTCATTGAAATTAAAACTATTAATGAATCGCCAGCTTCTTTCCATAAAGACGTTCGGTTTAGTGCGTTGGAGTATGATCGGACGCGGGGTGAAGACCGTATGAAAAATTTTTTAGTCGCCATTCCTTAACGCTACTATAGTATTATAATATCTGTGACGCTACCAACATTTTCTATGACGTCATTTATTGGCGTCCAAGAAAATGTCGTAGAAAATTTCTTATTTGGAAAGGTCAAACATTATACATAAATGCAATAAAATATAAGAAAAACTTAACACACGATTGTTAGTGTTCTGGTAACTTGTAAGTTGATTCAATATAAACTTGGATTTGTAAAATTATCAAGCAATCAAGATGAAAATGACGCATAGTGAAGGTCCAAGATTCCTGTAAGGTTTAAATGAAACAAAACACTTTCACTGCCCACGACGCACATATGGATCTCCGCCCTGCTTGTACCCGCGGCTATGCTGGTCGCACCGCAGAGGGTGCAGTGTACCTACTTTTGATTCTTTCATCTTCATTCTTTCATAAGCAAATCACCACCAGCTCCCAACCTATCCCGACTAAGCCCATTGGGCAATAGGCCATAGCGGTCACAATGCAGACGTGCACAGTTACTTGAAAAATGGATGTCAACGCGGTGACCTTAAACCATAGCCATTCCGATTCACATTGCATCAGTGGCGGATTTAGACCACTGAACCGTGAAAATATCAAATACTTCTTTTTATTGTTGGTCCATCGTTACAATAAGTTACAGTGCTTTTGGCGACTTAGGTCTATATTATAATGACCGAGTATAAAAATGTCGAATTTATAAAATTAAATTGTCGAAGTGTAAATATGCCGAAATATAGAAATGACGATATTTACAAAGTTTGAAAATGCATATGCGCTATAATTTTAATGGACACAATTTGGCGACCTCTCTGGCACAGTGGATAAAGTTCGGCTTAACATTGTTATTTTCAAATATTGTACACACTTATTTATTTATTTATTTGGAAACTAACTGCTAGGTATCTATATACAAAAAGAGATGTATACCAGACGGCTAAATATACATAGGTTCCACAAAAAAACTCCGTGAAATTATTATTAACAGTCGAAAACAGAAACAAAGACAGCGCGCTTGGATAAATAAAAATAAAAACTAATTCGTATACGTTTAGCTAGCTCTGCTGATTCCCACACATTTGCCTTCAATTCGTCCCGAGATTTCAAAAACTCGCTCCACTGTCAAATTATCATCACAATCGGTTCAACAAACTGTTGAAGCATCGATCGCTCATCTATAACACTACGCACCGGTATCTGTAACGGCAACTCTTGCGCAACGTTTTTGCTTCACTTTTTACAGAGGCTTCTATTGTTTATGTTGTTTTCTGTTTTTTTTTATCGTGAATAGATCTTTATTTACAATCTTACTCCTGATTTTTTTAACTACAATCTGGGTCTCTTCAAGACAACTATGAAAAGGTGTCTTTTAGACCTAAGTTATTGTATTTTGAACACGAAATGCAAACGTTTCAGTATGTTTTTTTTTCGTAATTTGGAAAAAGACATGAAATTAACCAAAAATCTTTAAACTCGAAATGCGAGTAGTGGTCAAACGAAGGTTATTAATAGTTGTAATTAATCAATGGACATTTAACACATCACCATCTTCTATCGTAGTCTAAAATAAAAGAATTATTCAATAAAATAAATAATGCTTGACAATTTACACAGCATTATCTAGTCCCAAGCTAAGCAGAGCTTATGTTATGTTATGAATACTAGTTATCTGATATATTTAATACAATATATATCATACTAATATCATAAAAACAAAAGTTTGGATGGATGTTACCTTTTCATGCCAAAACTACTAAACGGATCGGGCTGAAATTTTGCGTATAAGTAGTTTTAGGCCTCGAATAAAACATAGGCTTTACTGCTACTTTTTATCCCATGAGTCAGTTCACATGTGATAGTAATAACATTTAAATACTTCCATAGAAACAATACGTGCGAAGCTGCGAGTACAAACTAGTATTTTATAAAAATCCAAAACACAGAATCTTAAAGAAGAATATTTCTTATTTCAGAAAAACGCTCACACTGCCCACTGAATACACCAGCCCTATGCTTTTACACAGTTGTAACCAAATTGAATTACCTACGTGTAGTACAAGACAATGCTTTTACTAACAAATGTAGTTGGAATCCCCGCGGGCACGGTAAAGGCATAAAGCTCGAAATTAATCGGAAACTACCTTCGGACGCGACTTTTGGTCGCGAAACTTTAATATGAATACCAACCATGATTATGGTACTTTGAGGAGGTAATTATATTTAAAGTTTCGCAATTTTAGGTGTGTTTTCAAATAATCATTTTTTTTTAATTTCTAACTAATATGGTTTTGAATTCAATATGTTCCTTATCATATAAAAATATTAAAATTGAATAATAGCAACAAATTAGAACTAGCATTTAACGTTGAAACAGTTGAGCTAACTGCAGTCATTTGCAAACAATCTAGGGTTACTCAACTGATCCATATCAATACCAATCAAGACGCTGGCCGCATTACCCCGCTGTATAGCAAATGTAAATATTATAATATTTAAAACATACAAAATATTTACATCCATCTTTTTTTACTTACCTACTATAAGTAAAATGAATCCCAACTGGTTTTTCTCATGTTATTCAACCTATTTAATATAATTTATAATTAAATAATAGAAACAAATTAGAACTAGTTTTTACAATTAAAACAATGGAGCTAACCACTGACTGTTACACACAATCTATAGGTAGCTCAACTGATCCCTAAATTAACCTAGTATATGAAATATCTGTGTTATTCCCTAGAATATTTTATTTCAGTCTATCCGACCAAATTTTAATGAACAAGGTAGATGTATATGGTGAAAATAATATATTCAATACGTCTCGAGGTAGAGAAAGTACTTGAAATATTTTATCGTATATTGCTCATGGGCATTTTTAATCATCTTTTTTGCGACAAAAAGTCTTGCCCGGGGCTTCCATCTCCAGTACACTGTGCCAATAGAATATTGCAGTAGGATCTATGCGGGATACTACCTATTATTTACTTTGTCTACTACTTTTCCTTATTAAGTCATACAATTTACTGTTGTTTTAAGTACGCTATTAATAACATTGTCTTTGCAGACAGTTTTGTGTGATGGAGTTGACATTTTTCTAATTAAAATAATTTATGTTAGATATCTAGGTATAGTATGCAATACCAATAATTACCAATAATAATATACCAATCATGCTTAATTTAATAACGAAAACAGACATTCTTCATTACCTTTAATTTTTATCTTGTTTAAATTAACACAAAAAAAAATATTTAGAGAAAACAAAAACACATGATTTCAACTTCTTTCTTAATGGCGCCGCTTGATTTTCGCTACCGCTCTACCAGTGTCTCGTGTAGGAGTAAGGAGTGCCATAAACTTTGAAAACAGAATATCGGTTTTACAGAGCCAAAAACAAAAAAAAAGAAGAAGAAGAACCTAGATCTTATAACTTTGCATCAAAATGATTTTGCTAAAACAAAAGGACAATATAAGCAATGGGACAACAAAACATGAAAAGCACTATGAATAATGCAAAATAAAATAAGTTATGTATTTTTTTATAACTTAATATTATTGATTTTTACTAATTTACAGCGTACCTACCTAAATAATTTATTATAGGGAAAAGGTGACAGCAGATTTAAATCTCCAAAACACTGCTTGACATAAACTTGACAGTTACGTTTTGAAAGTTAAACCCGTTTAAAAACGACATCATCAAGGGGACCTCCCTTGATGATGTCGGTTTCTCAACGATTTCCGAAAATAAATAAACTTAACGACGTCAATCTGTTTTTAAATACATTGTAAATACGTCCACATTGACTTGTGGTTCTGTTTTATTTTTACTGTGGCTTCGTTTTATCTACAGATTACCTAGAACTTTAAGTGAAAAGATCTGGCACAAAAAATACTCAGCACTTATCAAATTGGCGACGATTGCTTTCCCCTCCTCGGCCAATTTTATCCCATATAAAAAACTAAAACACTAACAGATCTTTCAGTTTAATAAATTTAAAGTTAATATATATACATATAAATTGTTTAAAACATTCACCGGCTACCCGCACATAAAATTGCAATTTGCATGGTGGCCTTTCTAACCCTCAACAACATAACTTTGTACGGTGGCTTTTTTAACCCTCAAGTACATAACGTTTTCGATGGTGGCCATAGTTATGGCTCTCACAATCATTAACATAAAAAATATCCATTTAAAGAACTACATTTAATTAACTACAGTTGAAATAGCTAAGACTACATGTAAAGTTATGAATATTTAAATTAATATTCTAAACACAATATTAATTCGGTAATATTTGAATATTTTTGATACCATGAACTATTTAGCTAGGCTATTTTAGTAATGTTGGTTACGTGGTTTTAATAAAATATGAATCACGAGAAAGTTAATTTATTTAAATTAAGCGCCATCTATTAAATAATTATCAATTTACTGTCACATATTTTTTTAAAGATATTGTTTGATATACAGGTTGTAGCAATAAGTAAGGACTAAACTTTCAGGAGTAGTTACGATTTGACCATCACAAGAAAATATTTAAACTTATCCAAGAGAAAATTAAACATACAGCATTAAAATTAGTTTCTTTAGAAAGAAAAACAAAAACAAAGTTTGATGCTTGACCTAAAATGCTTGATTTCGTAAAGATTCGTTTTAAATTTTTCGTGTGTTCTATGATCAAATCTGAAACTCCCCTGAAAGTTACGTCCTTATAACACCCTGTACACCTATTCTTAGGGAAAAATATTTTTTGCGTGTAATGTTTTTCTAACCAAACCTCTCTTGTTACAGGTAAATCTCTATTTTCGATCACAAAACAACTGACCCGCATAAAATTCCAGAAAAGGTAAAATAGACTTCAAGTTAACTCGACCTCGAGGCAAAAAGTCGTCCTTGGGTACAAAAAACCGACCGCAATCTGAAATCTGAACTTTTGGCCACCTACCTTTATACTACGACTCTATTTTAAACCTTATTTAAGAAAACCTAAAGCACACTTCAGATCAAAAGCCTCAGGTAGGTACCGAATATGCTGGGCTATTTGGATAGCTATGTCCATAATATTAAGGGTGTTTTAAATGTGGAGTAAGATATAAGGAACGAAAGCGCCGGCACGTGTGCAAACCATCTGGATTCCCAATTAGGACTCTCTTTGTAATAGAGCGGTTTGCTTTCTTTTTTAAGGCAAGGTTGGGTATCGACGTCGAACAAGAATTGAATATGGAATAGTTTTATCGATTTTATCGATATCGATAAAACTATGCTTAAAACTTTTTTTGCGAAAATTTACACTTTTAAGGTGGAGGTCTCTGAACATCATTTGACGGTCAGCAGCATCGTTTGCTATGTTTGAGGCATAATAGGATCTTTAACATTTCTATCGTAACCTGAAATAAATGAATTATTATTTTTAAAAATATATAAGTAGGTATATTAAAATAATTTTGTGAAGACATCAATTAAGTAAAATAGAATCGTCTGATTATGTTTTACAAGAACACCACCCTTTAGAAATCAAATTAACACCAGACCGAAAAAGTTAGTAATAATCGTATCTAAAATGATGATAGCAAAATTTATGGAACAGAAGTTTGTAAGCACTGTTAGCAGAATTACAGAGTGAACTTCAAAAAACATGGCACGTTTTGAATATTGATGAAGAAAAATCATCAAAGCAAAACACGCAGCTGTAGGCACGTAGGCAGTAAATTTAAGATTTATCTTATTCATTTCTAAATTAATTTCGTCGAGGTAAAATATTTTTATAACACGTCGGAAATATCTGCGTACCTCGATTCCCCGCACTACGTCACACCTCGTCAGTTTTTCGTTGACAATAATAAAATCGAACATAGAACTAAAAATAATTTCAAATTATATTATTCTGTGGATTTTTCTGACTCAGTTTGTGTGACGTAATTTGCCAGTTCACAGACATTTCTGACATTATAAATAGTTGAAAAAAGGTAACCAAAAACTACCATCGGATATATGCCTCCTCTAATATTCTCCAGCTTCCGTTGTCTCTGGTTTCACGACTCCAATGTCGCAAGCTACAGTTTTATACAGGGTTATTCGTAATTCACTGACACTGCGTAAACTGCAGGTTCTGATCATCATCACGAACACGTTTGTGAAGACGCCAGGTCTTAATTCTTCAATCAAACTTACTATTATTGATAGCAGGTATCCGCTCAATTTAATAATCGTTCTTTACTACTAAACTTCTAAACGGCTCTGCCCTGAATTAACAGTGGGTGTGGGGGAGTGGAAGATCGGCCTTAAGTAATTAATTGGGTCCCGGACGAAAAAGTTTTTTCATTTTTGGCACAGATGATTTACAAAAATAAAGAATCCTAAAACTATCCTAATCCAAAAAATAAGAAAACCTGGCGTCTTCACGAACGTGTTCGTGTTGATGGGCAAAACCTGCAGTTTACGCAGTGTCAGTGAATTACCAATAACCCGGTATAACAGGACAATTAAAAGAAAATAACCATAAACGTAAAATCTGTTAAAATATCTGGATAATTTGTGGTGTTCTGAGTATTCCTATGTTTTGGCACAGTTCCAAACAGTATCAAAAGTTTTATCATGAACGATTTGAATAAAGGTATAATCGATATCAAAACTTATCGATACCCCAACCCTACTTATTCACCCGCGCCAATAGGGAATGCCCATTCATAGAGAAGAGATAAGGATCCGACAATGTGGGCGAAGGCAGATGTATGCAAGTCTATGGATTCATAATGTTGGAGAATAGGATGGTATCATCGGTTTTTGCGGCAGCTGGTACGTTTGCTGGTACATCTGCAACGCCTACTGTATTTCAAAATTTACTACCTTAAGAAGAGATCGTATTTTTTCTTCCTACTGGCACTGAAAGGTGCGAGTGTGACACAGCTCTTTTAACACTATCATGGCACAAGAGGGACCAGCGGCGACGCACAGGCTTGGCAGTGAATGCGTCAAACTTATCGCCTTCCAATATTTTGTAGGAAAAAAACATAATCCATACCTACGCAATATTATAAAATTGGAAGAAATTCTGTCTGTTTTAACGTCTCAACCAACGGGTGAATATATCATAATGAAATTTTACAGGGAGGTGGACAGGGGAAGGTCAGAGGCGCTTTTATCTCAGAAAAGGGCGTGCGAAGCCGCGTGTAGAAACTAGTTTAATGTTATTTTTATTTGAGCCCTTTATTACGATTTTTTGAATTCACACATATCGTTAAGAATAATTTTTTGTTAAAAAATTGTGACGTTTTTTCTTCATATTCGTGTTCTTTTACGTGTACTTATTCTTTCATTTTCATTATTGTTTTGAAGTTTAAAAAGCGTTTTACACTTTTTTGTGATAGTGTCATGACAAAATACTAGTTTTGCTAAAAAGAATACCCAAAAAACATTTGTGAAATACATATTTTGTAATGCTAAATAATGCAAGAGTACCTACGTGTAAAAGAACACGAATAAGAAAAAAAACCTAATTTATACAGAAAAAAAAGTTGATTCCCTCGGGGTCTAGAATCAACCCTTTTCGGCTTAGTTCGCCCTTTCCGTGACTCCCTGTATAATATTTGAAAACTTTGAAAGAAAAACTAAAAATATTTACCTACCGGTCTTCCGTTAAAAGGGTTTGAAACAAGAGCTAGTGACTTACTCCACATAATTTATTTTATCGATAAGATCGCAATTCGCGACAGCAAATTCGGCATTCGACGCATTTAAGCCGCCGTTTCGGCCCTCGTCGGAATTTATCATGCATTTTCTGAATCAAACATTCCATATCGAGTTTCAATTTCCGACTATGGACTTTGGAATGCACGAAAGGGAACTTTAGTACTATATTTATACTTTATTTAACTTTATCTGTTTGTTGGTCAGTAATGCCTTGCGATGCGATTTCGACACACTTTGTTTCATTGAGCTGAATTCTTACAAGTTCTGGGAAACATTGATTTAATCTTATTACAAGTACTTAGGATCCTACACTGTATCATAAAAAGTATAATTGTATTGGTAATTTAACGAAATTTTGAAATACTTTTTCAGAACGTTGCTGATCTCATGTTATGAATTTTTTGGTAGTTTTTTTGTGTGTTAAAATGTCAGAAACGGTAGAGAACATTCAAAGAATTTACAAATGTTTGAGTTACGAGAGTGTTGGTAGACCTATCTTGTTATTTCGCTTGGTGAAAAAAAAAACATTCAGACGAAATAAAAGACAGACGGATTACCCCCTCTACATTGCGTTTGTGACCGATTTCAATACATAAATAGGTGACGAAGAATGAAGCATGTAGGTACAATACAATACCATACAATATCTTTATTTATTTGCTTGAAAAACACATTATATTTAGGCATACTTAAAAATTGAACAAAAAGAAAACGTAAACCTAATTAAATAATTAATAGGTTAGATTGATTAATCACACTAATCACACTAATATTATAAATCAACAATCATCCATCCATCCACACATACATACATACGTCCAAACTTTCATATTATGAAAGTTTGAATGTATGTATGAATGGATGGATGATGTTACCTCTTCACGCCAAAACGACTGATCCGATCGGACTGAAATTTTGCATAGATGTAGCTCTAAACCTTTAACCGGTAAGGTGTTCTTTCCAAAAATAGCTTTTAACTATCAAGAATCACCCTCAAGGATCACGGGTGGCGCGCGGCGCGCGTTTTTCCCGATTCCCGCACTAAAATGCTTGTATCTCATAAAATACTAAGAATTTATTTATTCTATAAAAAGATATAGAATCTAGACTAAGTATTCTTTCTATTAGTCTATTTATTATTTGTAGGTACATGCATAGTATTTAGAATTTTGTCGATAACTCAGTATACAAAAATCGATAACTCATTATACAAAAATGAACCTTGTTGCTTCCGTAATAAAGTCGAACCGAATGTGTACAAAATGGCGGCTAAATGCGTGATTTTGTTACCTGATTATTTCTCGAACTTCAAACCGTTCGATCACCATAGACAAACTTTTAGTAAAGAGGTTCGTTCATTCCGAATCGAATGAGACATAGATTTCAAGCCATAGTGTTCCTTATATTTTAAAAATAAGGTTTCAATTGGTCTGAGGTGTCGAGCCCGGAGCGGGCATCGTGATACCTGACGGTATGAATTTTTTTCTGGCCCGCTCAGGGCTTCATAAAACTTTAAAGGTCAAACAAAGGTTACTTTTTATCCCACTACACAGTTCCCATGGGATATAAATAACCTTTAAACCTTTCCATAGAATCAACGCGTGCGAAGCCGAATTTCGACCACGGCGGCCAGTCTCATCTTAGACTAGCCAGATGCGCAAGACATATTAAATTGACAAAGTGTGTGCGCAAACACTTTGTCAATGAGGTGCACTCTCTAATCCCTTACTCTCATAATCCGATGGGACGATAGACCGACACGACCGGGGAGAAGTCAGGCGCAGGGCCAACGGCTTAACGTGCTTTCGGAGGCACGGGGGTGTAAACCCGCTATTTTCCTGACTTCGGGCTGCTACTGTGAATTTATTTTGCTAGTAAAACTCAACTATTGGCTCTCACTACATATTTACTCAAACTAAAAATACCTACCTAAGGTGGTTTTAATATCGATAAGAGGTTATCGATATTAATACCATCACTAATCTCCCTTTGTTCCAAAACCCACGCACTTCTTCAAGCTAATCACGAGATTGTACAAAAAAAATCAGACACACCTATACGGTTAGTAGCATCTGCCAGCAGCCATTTATTTTAGTCACACTAATATTATAGATGTGAAAGTTTGGATGGATGGATAGATGGATGGATGGATGTTTGCTACCTCTTCACGCCAAAACTACTGAACGGATCAGGCCGAAATTGCATACAAGTAATTTTAATCCTGGAATCAAACATAGGCTACTTTTTATCCCATAAATCAGTTTCCATGGGATAGAAATCACCTTTGAAAGTTTCCATAGAAACAACGCGTGCGAAGTCGCGGGTGAAAACTAATTTTTAATAATAACTTATCTAATAGAGATTAAAAGCCAAAAATGTTTTTTCAATAAGTACTATGATTAACGGACTACTGATATCACACTTTTTTTGTATTCAACTAAAGACACTTAATATTTCTAAACAAATTCGAAGAGTTTGACTTGATAAAATTATTTTATTAATCACCATGTGAATACCTACAAAAAACACGAGCGCGGCGGCTTGGAAGGCGCGTGTTTACCCTTACGCTTACTGCTGCTGGAATACCAATTCGAATAATGTGCTCTTATTCCGTAGTGACCTTCTTGAATTTTTACCGAGCATTTACTTTAACCACTTTCTACCTGTATTTGCCAAATATCCAGTGCCCAAAGCTCGAAACCGTTTAGATTCGAATAAAATAGTATCCCAACATAACATTTTATATAATATAATATGTAAGTATGAATGAACATTGAACTGTCGGCACGCCTTCCCGATCCTTCGTGTTTCAAATGTTAAAACAATAGGTATTCAAATTTTAATAACAATATCGATGTTCATCGTAATGAACCTTTTGAATAATGTTATTTTGTTTTCTCTCATCATTATTGTACGTTGAACTTTAACTAAGTTATAAGTACATCAGTAAAAAAAATCTTGTGCTACCTGTAGATTGTTTGCAGTCTGCAGTTACCTCAATTGTTTCAATTGTAAATACCAGTTCTAATTTGTTTATATTATTTGATTTTAATTTTTTTTGTCAATAAAAATTATGATTAATATTAATATTTTTTTATGAAATTAATTAATCATCAACTACGGAAGTAATTGAAACGGAACATTACTAAGCAATCTAATATAATAATATAATTACTGTACACAGAATAAACATTATTATACATGCGATAGTTTGGATGGATGGATGAATATAATGTATGTTTGTTAGTGCTTTACGAATGCCATACCTAATCCATTCAGTACCAAAACTGCTGAATGGATCGGGATGAAACTGGAACAAGACATAGGCTACTTTTAATCCCGTAAATCAGTTCACATGAGATAGAAAGTAACATTATCGTTTCCATAGAAACAACACGTGCGAAGACGCGGGCAAAAACTAGTTAAAATATATAGCGCAATCCACATAAAAACCACATTTATCTACTGCACTTAGAGCTTTATAGTTCTAGCTTCTAGCCAAGTTTTATCTAGCCTTTATTGTAACTTTAGTAATAAAATCAAAGAATTTTCATCTAAACCACGACGCTAGTACAACAGCTTCCATTTAAACTGAAATTAGCATTCTTTAGCTCTTTTAATCAACTCCTTGAACGTAAAAGTTTAACAGTCTGTTAACTTACAATGGGCCAGTAAAGAACTGTAATCAATGCAAATAGGTAGATAAAATAAACTAGAAGTAGATCTTGCAATAAACTTTTTAGTCATATAAAGACGGCAGATGTTTAATTAATGTAAAACCTGTTATAAATTGGTTTGTTTTAAAAATCTATAAACCGACTTCAAATTAATCTACATAGTTAAAATTTTTATGTGACCAACTTCGTGATATTTTCTTTCTAATAAAAAAGCATTATTTAAATCGGAGTACTGTAAAAAGTTATGCATGGCCAAAAATTATAATCAGTGAGTGAACAATCAGTCATCCCCTGTTTTCCAACCCTTAGGGTTGTTTTTCTTTTTTCAAATTTAAATGGGACCACCTTCGTGGTATACCCTTTTCAATAAAAAAAGAACTATTGAAATTGGACTACTCTGTAAAACGTTATGCGTGGTAATGGTAATACATAAAAAAATATACGCGTCGATTTGACTTTTCGTCGGTTGAAAGTTTTGTTGAAAAATGTTTTTCATCAGCTAACATAGGTTCGTTCAAAGTCGCTCAGCGAGCTATGGAAAGAGCTATGCTCGGAGTCTCTCTGAAGGACAGAATTCGCAACGAATACATCCGACAGAAAACCAAAGTTATCGACATAGCTCAAAGAATTAGCAAGCTGAAGTGGCAGTGGGCCGGCCATATCTCGCGAAGAACCGACAACCGCTGGGGCAAACGTGTTCTTGAGTGGAGACCATGACTCGGCAAACGTAGTGTAGGACGCCCTCCGGCCAGGTGGGATGACGATCTGCGAAAGACTGCAGGCAGATGGTGGATGCGGCAAGCTGAAGACAGGGCGCTATGGCGCTCATTAGGGGAGGCCTATGTCCAGCTGTGGACTAATTTGGGCTGATGATGATGATGATGAACATAGGTTCTACTGCTGAGCCTCCCCCAATCAAGAGGACTTTTGACGCAATCACTACGCTTGGCAGGCAGATAAATGATCCTCAACCTCAACAGCCTGTATTGGTCCACTACTGGACCCAGGCCTCCCCCTGATTGACATTTATCACATGGAGATAGTGCCTATAATGGGCATGCGGGTTGGGGATCGCAGTTCGGTGATAGAATTGTTCTGCAGGGGGCGCTGCTGCCCGCCCCCGGTGGATATCCCTTAGTCGCCTCTTACGAGACCCTCGGGAAGAGTTGGGGTGGTGCAAATTCGAACTCGGCACCACACAATGATCTAGCGAGCTGCAATGATCGCAGTGATCGATATAAATGTGTAGTACATTTGTTTTTATTTTGTATTCAAAATGGTATGTATACCTACATCAAAAAACTCACACCCTCCATTGTTTGTATGTTGGTTATGGTTATGTATCTATTTTACATAGTCTTTGGTACACCCCCTGCCTTTCTTAAATTCACTTAATTCTTTCCATCCAAAGGTTGCGCAACACACAAAAATTAAAGAAAAATGCATACTCATATGCGTAGTCCAAAATAAATTCATTAAGAATTTCATCATATCGTATCAGCACACACCCGTCCATTGCTGGACATAGGTCTTCCCCATACGGACGCCATAAATAGCACATACTATATTACACAAATATTACGAATTTATCATTAATTAATTTTTAATGTACCAGATAAATTCTTAGAAAGACAACAGTGCCTTCATTTATATCCTCTCATTCAGCGGCAAACATTGCAATAAAAGAAAACATCATAACAAGATGCAACTTGATACGATTATGTATGGACTAACGAGTAACAAGAGTTATTTGTTTGTTTTTATTTTATTTATCTTAACATGTTAGCTTCCTAATAATTATTAACTTTCACTAAATAAAATCATCATCATAATCATTGCGTTTACATTCACGAAAAATTGTTTAGTAAAGTTAATATTAATAAATTAATATGTATTGGTATTGATATGGATCAGTTGAACTACCTGTTGATTGTTTGAAACAGTCTGCTGTTAGCTCAATGGTTTCAATTGTTAATACTAGTTCCAATTTATTTCTATTATTTGATTGTTATTTATTTTGTGAATAAAGTCTCAATTAATAAATTTCTAAATTAATATTAGATTAATGTTAAATGCGGTAAATTTCAGTTTATCGAGATATTTTAAAGTATTTTTTTTTGCCTTACAATTTTAGGATTATTTGTCTTAAAATGTTAGCAGTCATCTTTTTCCGGATTATCTGACCTTTTATGCGATCGTCTTAATTTACAAAAGGCATCTTCTATGTAGACATTAAAACCTACGCAAATAAACACTGTTAAAACCCAGCTATGCACCACCATAATACGATATCCGGCAGTTAGGGCGCTTTCATGTCTACTTTATCGATGTCGATAATTGGAGGCGCGCATCTGCTATGATAGTCAAAGGTTGAGGTAAGTCTAGTCAGAGAATTCTATCCTATCCTAACCACTAATATTTCACTTCCAACTAATATTATAAACTGCTCGATGGTCTAGCGGTCAGCTTGTTCAACTGCTGATTATGAGGTCCTGGGTTCGAATCCCGGGTCGGACCAATAGTTGTTATTGGGGTTTTTCTAGCAAGAAAAATTCACAGTAGCAGCCCGGAGTCAGGAAGTTGGTGGGTTACACACCCGTGCCTCGGAAAGCACGTTAAGCCGTTGGTACTGCGCCTAACCTCTCCCCGATCGTGTCGATCGGATTATGAGAGTGAGGGAACAGAGAGTGCACCTGTGTATGCGCACACACTTGTGCAATATAATATGTCCTGCGCATCTGGCTAGTCTCCAAGAGACTGGCCGCCGTAATCGAAATTCGGCTAGGAGGACATTATTAATATTACTATAAAGCCGAAAGTTTGTGAAATCTGAATTTTTGTTACCTATGGTCTTCAAAACTACCGAACCGATCAATATGAAATTTGACGTAGGTTTAGAGCAAAGCCTAACTTAGATAATAGGCTACTTATTATACCGAAAATACGCGTGTGAAGCCGCTGGCAGAAGGTAGTATTAATATAGTTTAGTTTGATGAAGTGATAGAAAAAAGAGGTTAGGTCTAGGTATTATTTTTCGCTGTGTCATTTATAAGTTCAACACATTTGGGTCAAATCCTTAACTATTTTTAAATCCAAAAATTAACTTTTATTAGCTTATGGATCCCTACAGCTGGACAAAGACTTCCCTTCCTCCATTAACTAAAAAGATAGAACTATTTCCAAATGTACCCATAGAAATAGTTCTATCTGAGTACATAACCTAGGTACAGGTACCTACGTCGCATAAAAATAGATGAGATTATTATCTTTAAGAGTTTTCTTCCAGCAAACCATTACGACCAACTTATTCGGTCTTGTGGGACATGGCAACATTCCGTGTTCATCATTATTTAGCTAAATTTAATTTCTGAGTAGAATTACAATTGATTGAACAATAGATCGTTTGAGCTTCCGTTCCGTTGAAACCAAGTCATAAGCAGAAGCGTTTCGGCCATATTAAGAGCTAAAAGTACGCAAGTTTTTTAATTGTTAAAATCTTTGTTTATAAATTAACTCCTGAAAAATAATTAAACCCAGTTTACTAACTACTACATTAAAGCACGTTTATGAGCTTTACGGTTTTAAAATTTATTTCGTAAAAACACTCAAAAACACAAGAAGTATGTCACAAATCCATCATTTAATCGTTTTACTTTACTCGTGAGCTCAGTAGATTAGAGCTCTGATACACAAACAAAAAATCTCATGTAAGATTTTGTTTTTAAATAAATTCATAAAGGTTATATCTATCTCTTCCTAAATAGTTATCCCATATGTAAGGTCAGCTTTCTTAATTGGTTTCCTCCTGTGCTCTATCCATGACATCGTCTTCGGAACCTGTAATTTTAAAATGAAAAGATAGGTACGAAAAATACTATTAATGAACCTCAAAAGCCATAACCTTGGACCACAAAACCCTGCAACCACGAGCAGTGGTCGCGCACGGCTATTCTAATGGCCCTGTATAATTACTTCCTGGGATGCGACAGAACCAATGTTGTGGTAAACACCAAATTAATGTTGCAAACAATGACCACAAATTATAAGTTTCGATGATAAATTAAGACACGGGTATTCCCAACTTGGGTGACACAATACGACACTGTCGTGGTAGATTAAATAAATAAATAAATAATGCTGGACTATTCACACAGCATTATCTAGCCCCAAGCTAAGCAGAGCTTGTGTTATAGGTACTAGATAACTGATATACTTAATACAATACACTACTTATATAGATATTTTTTATACATAGAAAACACCCAGACCAACGGAACAAATTTCTGCAGATCGTACACAAATTTGTTCCGAGGCGGGAATCGAACCCACAACCTCCTGCGTCGCAGGCGGACCTTCGCCCGCTGCGCCACGGAGGTCGTCAAACGACGCGCGCTATTAAAGTTAGTAGGAGAGATGTGATGAGAATCCAGCCAGACAACCGTGGATGGATAGGATCATTGGACAGGATAAGGGGATCTGTGTCCCTAATACGACCCATGAAGCCGCCGGTCAGTATCCACTTTTAAATATTACTTTAAATTCTTCTCTTTATAGAATAGAAGCAGATCAGTTCAGACCACATTAGCTCAATAGGTCCTCATGTATCGTGAATCACTCGGCCTTGCCCCAGATCTCCTAAAGCAATTAGCTGCTGTTATTAATGCTAGAAATGCTACTTACTGATGAGGCAATAACTCGATTCCCATTGATCTGGCCGAGCGATAAGGATGTGAACACTTAGATCAACATTACCTATTCTAAGAGATTGCAGAGATCTGCTCACAATTAGATAAGTTATAGGTAATGCTGTAGGCTGTAGGTAAAAGGATTAACATTACCTGTTCTAAGAGATTGCAGAGATCTGCTCACAATTAGATAAGTGATAGATTATGCTGTAGGCTGTAGGTAAAAGGATCAACATTGCATATTCTAAGAGATTGCAGAGATCTGCTCACAATTAGATAAGTTATAGGTAATTCTGTAGGCTGTAGGTAAAAGGATCAACATTGCCTATTCTAAGAGATTGCAGAGATCTGCTCACAATTAGATAAGTGATAGGTAATGCTGTAGGCTGTAGGTAAAAGGATCAACATTACTTATTCTAAGAGATTGCAGAGATCTGCTCACAATTAGATAAGTTATAGGTAATTCTGTAGGCTATAGGTAAAAGGATCAACATTGCCTATTCTAAGAGATTGCAGAGATCTGCTCACAATTAGATAAGTTATAGGTAATGCTGTAGGCTGTAGGTAAAAGGATCAACATTACCTATTCTAAGAGATTGCAGAGATCTGCTCACAATTAGATAAGTTATAGGTAATGCTGTAGGCTGTAGGTAAAAGGATCAACATTACCTATTCTAAGAGATTGCAGAGATCTGCTCACAATTAGATAAGTTATAGGTAATGCTGTAGGCTGTAGGTAAAAGGATTAACATTACCTATTTTAAGAGATTGCAGAGATCTGCTCACAATTAGATAAGTTATAGGTAATGCTGTAGGCTGTAGGTAAAAGGATTAACATTACCTATTTTAAGAGATTGCAGAGATCTGCTCACAATTAGATAAGTTATAGGTAATGCTGTAGGCTGTAGGTAAAAGGTCATGATTGTTCGCGAAATATGTGTTACCATTTTACCAAGCATCTACAGGTTCACAGTCCAGCATCGAGAGTATAAAGTACCTCCCAAGTCCGGTAGAGATTTTGATCCATTTTATTAGAGTAATATAACAAATATTTTAAAATATTTTTTTTCGCTTAGTATCTATTCTACCAAGTTCACGTTTAATATAAGACATCATTATGAGTCCAATAACATACGACCCGTTAAAAATCAGTAGGCGGACAGACCACATGCGGGCTGTGGACTCAACCATCTGCCTGCAGCCCATATATGGGCTGTAAACTGTGAAAATGTTAACTAAACTAATTAGGTAACTTACCTGCTAATCAAAACACTAGGAACGTAAACAGAAGTGACTGAAACGACACCCATTATGAACGTATCAAACTAAAACAAAAGCATGGCGTCAACCGCAGGGTTCTATTCAATATAACTTGTACGAGATGGAAAATACGACTTTCAGAAGGTGCAAGCGAAAGACAATGTGTTTGTTAATAATTGTTTTAATGCATTGTTTTATTAATTAGTGAATACAGAATGGAGTGTTTTGATGCTATTCAAAAATTGCACGTGTCATAAAAATATTGTGTGAAGCCATTGGCATGTGCGTTTTGGGCAATTTAAGTGTTAACATAATGTTGACATTTACATGGCCCAAGACTCACATGTCATTCATGCATACGTAAACCATAATCGAGTTTATACACTGTCATACCATGAAAATTATTTACAAGTAGTATACGCTGTAAGGCGCTAAACGGCAGGAAGGAAATGAGTACTATATAATTTTCGTAAACTATGCAAAACTCATTCTCTGGCCTCAGAACAAAAAAGTTTCTGATTAATTTGGGATTCATATTTGGCCTTTTATAAAAAAATATTAATGTTACTCTATTTTATACGTCGGTTTTACAGGACTAACATTTGCATCATTCATATTATTTTAATCTCACTATTATTAAGTAAGCTGAAATTACTTTTATGTGAACCGAAATTTGCCCGAACTTTCACGAACTTACCGGCCCAGCCCGAATTTTCCCCAACTCTGATTGAGAAAACTCTAGGTACTTATTTGTTTCTCGTAAAAGTTCTAGTAGGTATTTCTAAGTATGTAGATGATGCTAAGGTCCACTTTCACCGTTTGCTGCCAAAACTAAGATCAACAAAATCAGTTGAAACGGGATATTTACCATGATTTGAGTTTTGAGCTTTCCAATATTCTTATTAATATCTCAAATCATGGTAAAATATCGCGTTATAAGTGACTTTAGTGTTAATAACCATGATGGATTTAAAAGTCCTAAGATCAACAAAACTAATTATAGCTTAATCGAGTTCAAATCTCGGTTTCCGATTATGTGATCATGACAGCTCTTAAACTCGGTTTAGCGTTGGAACCGGATCAAGTTTATGAATGAATTAATCTTTTTATTTTTTAGTCTACTTAGTCCGTAATTATCAAACACACATTGCAAAATAGGAAACAAAATATAAAAAAAAACATACTACAAACTAAGAATAAAATTACAGTTCAACTATAAAACATTACTATGATATTAAATTACATAAGTACAATCAATCATTTCGGAACTAAATAGAAACAAAGGTAGACAGTTTATTTCAAGAAAACTAAATATAACAATTACAAACAATAGCCTTGTGACATTTTAAATTACTTTAAACTTTTAACTTTACATCGCTAAAATGCGCTGAATCTATGTATAGCTAAACTGAGTTTATCATTTATTGAAAGCGTTCAATTGCGACGGTGAAATTGAATCTAACTTATTTGAAAGCTTTTTGAACTTCATGCTAGTTGAAACTTTGCTTGTTATTTGTTTTTAATTAGGCGTTGGCGATCAGAGCTTAGGGCTACTACTGTGGAATTATTTTCCTCCCTCCTTAGTTCTTGCAATATAGTCCGCCTCATTAGCACGCTACCTACGTCTACTGTTGAACGTTCCTCCCCAAACTTGGGGTTTCGCTTAGGTTTATTTGTTATTAGGTGCTCGCGTTGTATTATACATACGAGAAACCTGTTGCCTTTCATCTGATAATAATATGGTGTACTAGAATAGGAATTAGGATTGCACCGATGGACTTAACGCCAGTATAAATAAATAATAAATAAATAAATAAATAATGCTGGACAATTCACACAGCATTATCTAGCCCCAAGCTAAGCAGATCTTTTGTTATGGGTACTAGATAACTGATATACTTAATACAATACACTACATAGATAGATATTTTTTTTTATTATACATAGAAAACACCCAGACCAACGGAACAAATTTCTGCAGATCGTACACAAATTTGTTCCGAGGCGGGAATCGAACCCGCAACCTCCTGCGTCGCAGGCGGACCTTCGCCCGCTGCGCCACGGAGTCGTCATCAGTCGTCAGTATCGCAGTGACTGAGCGGTTCATTATAGTGCAAGCGTGTATTTGACAGTTTTCAGAGGAATTTTTTGACGCAGCGCGCGAGATTTCCTTAGAAAACTATCGAACGACTTTCTTTCCCACTGTTTACTCAATAGTCAGCTTTTTTCTACGGGAAAATAGTTATTTTTTCACATATTTTTAATTACATACAATTTATTTTGGCATCTATTCGCCAACCGCGCAATTTAACCGCTAGTGCATACAGGCCCTAACCAAATTCACTATGTATTGTTTAAAGCCCGGGCCTGCTTGTGCCTTCGGGGTAAGAGTGGATAACTTATTCTAAAAGAACAAAATAATTTATCCACTTCACGACTCGACACTTTATGAACAAGAAAACTTTTAACGAATTTCACATTAATTTTAATGAACACGCGTCAAGCAAACTTTATGTCAGAACCTTTTACTTATCCTGAGTAAAGCCCGTATTAATAAAGCTTGCTCATAGATTTATATGTATTTTTTCTAATTGATTTTGAGTCGACGACATCCGAAAGACCGTGGGCTACACCTGGCCCAGACTAGCGCAGGACCGAGGCGAATGGCATAAATATAGAGAGGCCTATGCCCAGCAGTGGGTTAAAGTCCGGTAACGCTGTCATGGCCATCTGCGGTCAACAGCAGCACGAAAAAAACCAGCAGTGGGTCGTGAAGGGCTGATGATGATGATAATGATAATGAATATGAATTTATTTTTAAAGAATTGTTATATTATCAACTAGCTGCTTCCCGCGGCTTCGCTTGCGTAGTTCCCGTTCCCGTGGTAATTCCGGGATAAAACATAGCCTATGTCCGTCTCCTGGTTCTAAGCTGCCTCCCCACCAATTTTCAGCTAAATCGGTTCAGCCGTTCTTGAGTTATAAATAGTGTAACTAACACGACTTTCTTTTATATATATAGATTAACATGTCAGTCCTGGGGCATGATTCTCTATGACCTACGAGATAACATGCCCAAAACGTGTGACGTCACAACGTGTTCTAAACAAAAACACGATTCAAACGAGCCTAGGTGTGGAATCGAAAAATTGAATTCTGCATGCCACAAGACTGGTTGTCTATGCCCCGTGTTTTGTTTTTCGATTATTTCACACGGTGCGTTCAAAATCTTACATTCGGACTACTCGGAAAATTTACGGTTTTATTATAAATTATTTTTTGTTTCCAAATAATAAATATTTTGAATTTTAAGCTTGCTCAACCATCAATAATTGTTGAGCTTACAATATTTTAGTGTGATTTGAAAATTAAAAGCCCAAAAATAATGATTTGTAAATACATTCAAGTCAGTCATGACTAGTTTCGGAACGTTTGTTTTGATTATCAAAACCTAAAAATCTATCATTCCTAAGGATTGTGTTATTGTTATTGTGTTCTTTGATAAACACAATCAACAAAAGATATCTTACGGGTTGCATTTAATGAAATGATTTTATTAAAACCTCAAAATACGAACGACGAAACGATCCATACTAACTATTGCAGGAACACGCTAATCTGTGCCTTAACACGCTATGAACGAGCTCGTTTATTTGACAGTTCAAATCGTGCCGTGCAGTGGTAAGGAATGACAACTAGGGCATGCGGAATACGGTTTTGTACGATTCCACGCCGTTGTCGTGTCGTAGGTGTGTAACACGCTTGCATTGGTCATAGTGAATCACCCCCCTGTTATATAGACAACAAGATTTTTAAATGAGTAACGCTTATGCCATTATCATTGATCTACTATTAAGACTATTTCTGTCGTACTTCTAGAAGTTTTTCTTAAAAATCTATATAATATTTTTTTGTATCGGTTTCTGTCCTAATAATTAGCTACTGCCTATACAGGTGTAACGCAGGCTGTCATTTTTTTTGATAAACCATTCGGGTCGATTTCTATCAAAATTAAAAGAATAAGAAAAAAATATGCAGTTATTGTGTTCTTATAAATCGAGGGCATGACTCCTTTCACGACTTTGCTGTAACTCTCGTGGTTTCAGACTTGGCCATCACCGCCCTTCGCAAAAAACCACCCTGTATACTTACCTACTCTTAAATAACATAAATTTCACTAACGCGAACATTCATAACTATTCCTTGCTATTCGATTGGCAACCGAATCGTTCATTCAATTGTTTACGCTACAATTTGCATTATATCTTGCTCCTTATCAGTGTTGCCATTATTTCATAACTGCTATCAGCAATCTTCAACAGTAGCTACCAGAGTGTAATAAACTAACCTTTGCCACTCGACTCTGCGGCAATCAGTTTGGCAATGTGCCTATTTTTAGAGTAAATTGAGCTGTAGGTACATAGCTTTATTTAAGTGGTATAAATAACGTAATTTATGATTTTATCGGGTATTTATTGCGAACAGTACCCGATAAAATCATTAATTTTGTAAACAAATCGCGAAAGTTTAAAAAGTTTTATATAGATAACGTTATTTATTATTAAATAAATTATATTCTATTCTTTTCTTATTTTGTTTGATTTGTCAAGACAATGTTTGTTTTCACGTCAGATACATCTACGGATTTAATTTTTTTTATTTCACTGGTCAGTCAATTTTTTTTTCTGGGCATTTCGAGGGCGTCAATTTGTGTTCCTTTTTCTTAGACACTGTAAACTTAACTTCATCATCACAATCCCATAAATTTATTTATATATTATTGTAATAATTACTTTATAATCAGCCTATGTTATTACTCGGTTTTAATGAGAAAACAACAAGAACTTCAAGGAAAACTTGCCATTTCAAATATCTATTCACTTCACATCGCTCTTGTTAATTAATTTAAAAGACTTACAAGACTTAAAGAAAAGACCAAAAGACGAAATAATAAAAATACTTTTCCTTTGAAAACAGAAATCAGAAATTAATAACGCTAAATTTCTTTTGGCTTCCAAAATAAACTCATAGACCTGTTAAATTTTAAACTAAAAGAAATAAATAATGCTGGACAATTCACACAGCATTATCTAGCCTCAAGCTAAGCAGAGCTTGTGTTATGGGTAGGCACTATTTAACTGATATACTTAATACAATACACTACATAGATATAAATTTTTTACTATGCATAGAAAACATCCATAAGTTATATAATGTTAAATAAAGTGATAAAGCAATCCACTAGGTACATTATTCCAACTGGCAACATCGATATTATTGACCAACGAGCAAGAATTGGCAAACGAAAACGACTCACCCGCCTTGACCGGTAGATCTAAGATCTCGTCGCGTAGGTGGTGTGGACAAGGCGTTAGATTCATCATAACTTATGTACCTTTATATCACTGGTTATACACAAGCCATATTACCTAGCGCTGATGTAATCGGTCTCAGGCAACCACTGCCTGGGTGTGGGCATTGCAGGATTGGTTACTGTGGCGATGATACTTCGCATCATCAGCAACATTTACTAGTCCACAGCAAAGGCCTCCCTGCCTTATTGGCTCTTAGCATTAGGTGTTTTAAGCCCCATGCTGGGCATTCAGTTTGGAGATGGCTATTCGGTGGTAGATTCGTTCTCCATGAAGCGCTGCTGCCTGCCTCTTTTTTATTGTTTTCATCTTCAATTTCTTACTATTTTTACGTTGATTAAAATCGAGCTTGAGCTTGAATCTATTTTTATAATTATACTAAGACTGAAATATTGACACTGATTATAATTATCTTAGAATTAACGCAGTAACAAACCAAGGATCATTTTTTGTCAATGCAGGTATCAATTCGTGTTATGTAATATGCAATAAATCAAATAAGACAACGAAATCTTTCATCGAAATACTAAGCGCTTATGGTATCGATGGATCAAAATTTATGCGATTGTTTTAAGAATTTCTTTCGTATCCGATACATTTAATTAATGTACTAGTACGGTCTTTGTTTTTAGTAAACTTCTATAATTTTATGGTGGAACTATATTTCCCTATTATTCGAATTGAAATGAGATATTGTTTTAATATTATTTATCACTTATACGTAGGTAAGTACTTTTCATTAAGTACTTAGCAACATTAAAACAGGATTGATTTAAAAAGCCCTACCTTTTTCAATATTTATTTTAATCACTTTCAACAAACTTATGGAAAAATAAGTTGAAACATTGAATATACAAATCGCCGTTCTTTATTAAGTTATTATTTAAATTACTTAATTAAGCCCGGCAACGTAAACATTTAACTTAATTTGTCATTAAGTACACTTGAAATACGAAAGTAACGAATTATGTTGTCATGTTAACAAAACGGTTTAACCTCCCAGTGAGTTTAGGTGATTGGTAAAATAAATACTCCGTTACACTAAAAAATACTACATAAATACTACATTAAGGGGCATACCCGACTCAAATCAGCGCCAGCACCTATTTTATAATATTACTAGCTGCATTCTTACTACCCGTTGTCCTATTACCCGTTTTCCCGTAGGAATGAAGCATTTTCCCGCGGTAAAAAGTAGCCTATGTTCATCAGGAATAATGTAGGCTTCTAATGGTAAAATAATTTTTCAAATCGGTCCAGTAGTTTTGGAGCCTATTCAATACAAACAAACAAACAATCAAATCTTTCCTCTTTATAATATCAGAGGTAAAGGGCAGAAGCCTTTATTCACAACTGAAATTACAATAAAATAATAGAAATAAATTAGAAATAGTATTAATATTGATTTATAATATTAGTATAGATAATTTTCAAAAATCGATTTTGCAGTTTGTGATACCTACCTATTATAAGCTTATTTATAATGCCTAGGTAAAAGTTTTATTTTGTATAGTGTAGGTAGAGATGGGAAGTTGATCTTTTTGGCCACGATAGTGAGATCTATGATTTTACAATAAATTTTTAAATTAATAATAATGTCCTCCTAGCCGAATTTCGACCACGGCTGCCAGTCTCATCGGAGACTAGCCAGATGCGCAGGACATATTTTAGTGCACAAGCGTGTGCACAAACACAGGTGCACTCTCTATTCGCTCACTCTCATAATCCGATGGGAAGACAGAACACGACCGGGGAGAGATCAAGCGCAGGACCAACGGCTTAACGTGCTTTCCGAGGCACGGAGGTGTAACACCGCCAACTTCCTGACTCCGGGCTGCTACTGTGAATTTTCCTTGCTAGAAAAACCCCAGTATAACAACTATCGGCCCGGCCCGACCCGTGATTCGAACCCAGGACTTCATAATCAGTGGTTGAACAAGCTGACCGCTAGACCAACGAGGCAGTCAATTAGCTACTCGGCTATACCAGTCTCGCCTGAAGAGCTTCGGTCTTTGTTTTGCTTTTAGACAAGATCTCGATTGGTTTGGGTTCTGCAGGTCAATTCAGATGTATTCGTGAGTGACTGATACGATTTTCGCCGTTCATTGGCTGCACTTTAATCATTGAATTACCAATAACCCTGTATATAAAAATGAATCCCTATTTCCCTTGGTCATGGCACGCGTGAACGGCTCGACCAATTTCGCTAATTCTTCTTTTGGTATATGTCACAAAACAATCTACAGGTAGCTCGCTCTTCCCAATGGCGTTCCGTTTAGAAATTTTGCGATTTTGATTTCAAATATCTGCTTTTCAAGTATTAAATTTCACAATAAAACATCAAACAATATATAAGTAAGTATACAGATATATTTCTATATCTTTTTTGAAGTCACATGCACCCTAATCCCGGACACCTTCCAATCCTTTGTCCCAACATGTTGCTTCAGAGCCTCATTCCTTCCGTGAAAGCATGTAATTTGTATCATTACAGCAGACTCTCATTTAAATGTGATGGCTTCATTCGTATTACATGATTATTACCGAAATTACTAGGGTACTGGGAATTACCCGCCATAAAATAATGTTGCTTATTTTGCAAAGTATCTCGGAAATCAGGATGCTGCTTACGACATCTTTGTTATAAAAGAGGTCATTGATTATGATGATGGGCTCTAGAAATTATGTAAAGATTTACTAAGTGACTATATTTCTCTTATTAGGGGGAGGCCTGCATCCAGTAGTGGACCGATATAGGCTGGTGAGGGGATTAAATAAATAAATAATGCTGGATAATTCTCACAACACCATCTAGCCCCAAAGTAAGCTACTCAAAGCTTGTGTTATGGGCACTAGATAACTGATATACATACATTATATACATAGATAGATTTGTTTTTATTATACATAAGAAAAACACCCAGACCAACGGATCAAATTTCTGCAGATCGTACACAAATTTGTTCCGAGGCGGGAATCGAACCCGCAACCTCTTGCGTCGCAGGCGGACCTTCGACCGTCGCGCCACGGAGGTCGTCAAAATGGAAACGTGTTTCGTTATCCAATCGATAAGGATAGGTTATTCCCATTGATCGTTAAAAATTTTTTTATCAAAAAAAGAATGACGCACTCCACGACCCAAGATGGCAACACAGAAACGCCCCCCAAAAACAATTCTTATAACTCTCCGTTCTCATAAGCGATCATCCGCCAATTTTCGACTTGATAAAAGGTATGTATCGATAATTACAAGTCAAAGGTACCTGCGGGCAGCTTTCTCTTGGCAAGTGATTTAGGTGTTTGTTTTGGAGGTAAATTTGGCAACCTTTTCTATTTGTTATGCTACGGCTCCACCTGCGTCATAACGCGTTAATTAACGCGTTAATTTCGTCACGCAGATGTGGCCAAGGTTTTAACGTGTTCATTTATTGACGACGCTAAAAATGCACCTTAACTACCTAAGGTGTTTTTTTTCGTGTCCGCAACTAGGCCACAGGTGGGCCCTTTTTGCGTGTCGGGTGGGCTGCTAGACTAACCACACGATGTCTTCCAGGAACCTAAGGTGTTACTAAGGTGCATTTTTAGCGCGTTAATTAACGTGTTAATGGACATTAACACAAATGTCAACGCTAATGCCGGTGGAGCCGTAGCATTAGGGACCTAAAAAGTGATGTCTTAAGGGAGGGAATTACCGGCGTTTCGGTCCGTAATGTAACGTGTTACACAGCGAACGTTCGTGAAGTCAGTACGGGGAAAGAAGGCGCTCGCAACGAACAACGAAACGGATTTTATCACACGATGACGTAACGTATATCATATTCGCTAAGAATGGTAAATTACGTCCCGTAATAGCTCCCCAGTCAGTGTCCTTAGGGGGTGAACCTAGCGGGTTTACTTGTCAATTTAGGCCTAGATCAAAATCAAAACCAAAAACTCTTTATTTCCATAAATACAATAAATGTACACTTAGAAAAGGTCAAATTGTGAAACAAAACACTGACACGGAAATAAAGTCATATTTTTGATTTCTGTCGCTTCGGTATGTAGAGTAAAGTACAGAAGCGACGAAGAAACCTTTAGCCTGTTAGTTGTTACTTTTCGAGTTGGAGCAAAACCCATCCCAAGTTTTTTTATCTTCTAAATAATCTGATATTTTATATTAAGCCTTTTTGCTCAGCAAGGTTTTTACAATTTTTTTGAATTTTTGCAACTCACTAGGAGTTTTGTTGTAGAAGCGTATACATTGCCCTTTAAAAGATACATTAATTTTGTGTAAACTAGTTGTG
This sequence comes from Eupithecia subumbrata, assembly GCA_949316285.1. NCBI lineage: Eukaryota > Metazoa > Arthropoda > Insecta > Lepidoptera > Geometridae > Eupithecia > Eupithecia subumbrata. Next base: position 5,823,876 of record OX438632.1, read on the forward strand.
GGCACAGCGAGTTTATGTTTATTTCTGGTATTAACATTATATAAATTATCACTATTTTTAGGGAACCGATTTATATTTCTATGAGTGTACAACAAGTTTTCATAAATATATTGACATGGTACTGTCATTATGTTTATTTCTTCACACACACATGGTACTGTCATTATAGATCTCAGTACTCACGGTATCCCCGTGGTAAAAAACTAGAATTACATAAAATTAAACTTATTTTCTTCGGTTGAAAAATCATGAAAGTGCACTATTTTGCACCTGATTTGGTCGACATCTCAGGTGTAAAGAGTAAAAACTGTTACTAATTCGTTGCTTCCATAATACAGTTTCTTCATAGGTTGTATAGTTTTTTTGTAAATAAGCAAAAACATCATATTTGCGTTTACGCCGCGTTCCAAAAATGTACCTATGCTCCGTCCCGCTCTATGAACGCGAAATCCTGAAAATGAAAAATATTTTATTGCTACTTAAACAACAAAATTAAAATTAACCCATGGGATCTTAGTAGGTACCTACTATTACTGAGTTATTACTGAGTAAGTAGAGAAGATTTTCTGACTCAGTTAACAACGATTCCCACACTAGGCTAGGCCTGTATCGTGGGAACCTACATTTTTAACAAATAACTAATTAATAAGCCTCAGTTGACTGACAGCACTGTACTGAAAATAACAGATAATTTTCACTATGGAAAACAAAATAAAAATAATTGAAAACCAAAGTGAATAAAAAATTAAACATCAATGCTATAATTGCCTATGCCTATAATTTTCACAAAATGCCGCGCAATGCGTCCTTCACCCATTTGCAGCTGATGTCAAATCAAATCAAAAACTCTTTATTTCCATAAATTCAATAAATGTACACTTAGACAAAAACTTCAAACCTCTGTGGTTTTCTTAGTGTCATTATTGTAAGTTTTTCAATGTAACATTAGTTTAAGTTGGTAAATAAATAAATACAAAAAAAAAAAAGGTCAAATCATAAAACTAAACACTGACATGGAGTCTGTCCAAGTCCAAGTTATAGTTTATTTTACTGCACACAGTCTTGCCCGCCTTTTTCCTAGCCTTTATACTAGGTACGTCCAAGCATTTACTTTCTTTGACTGAATTAAGTACCACAATGTTTGTTAGACTCTGTTTCTTTTTTTTTACTCTATTTCTTATCAAAAATAGTGATGTAAATCTGTCGACTCGAAAAATATCGGTATTAACGAAAGATTCCGTAAGTATCGAGAAAAATTCCGTGAGTATTGTAAATATTCCGTAAGTATCGAGCTAAAAGATCACGTGTCTATGAAATATTGTATTCTTTCATTCAGTCAAAGACGGGGTATAGCTATGATATTTCAAGTTATAATAACCATATCTAGATTATTTAATCAAAATGGCAGTAAATTTAGCTTGAAGAAAACAAATTTACTAATATAATATCGGAACTTTCGCATTTAATATATAAAAAAGAAGAAGAAATACATTTACATTTAAATTTAACCAGTAAACCACTCCAATTAGTTGTACCTACCGAATCAAATATAGCAAAGAAAGTAGGAAAACCAAAAATTCTTGAAATAAAAGCGACCACAAGTCCAGTCCAGTCCAAAAGTCACAGGTGCCGAATAAAATAAGCAACATATTCGAACAAACATTTCACAAAATAAATAAAAAAAAAGACATTTAAGAATTCCAACATAATTTTATGGCACATTATGAATTACCAGATGCAATCTTTTGGATTCTTTCGTGTACCGTCTTCTTTAGGTATTTCCGGATCTGCCTTCATATACAACCGTAATTTTCTTTAATTCGTCATCTTGCAACCCACTTTCTCAGGAATTCCTTGTATTTTTTGTTTTAATTATTAATTATTGTCAAACATTACGAATACCTATATTATTTAATTTTACATAAGATGTGCCGAGAATGCAAGATGCGTTGACCCAAGAATAGGAAAGTATATAGAATTAAGACAAATGTGTAAGCAAGCATAAATTGTCAAATGTTTATTTATTTAAGGAAAACCAGCAGCACATACAAAAAATTTAAAATTAAGAAAATATAAACAGATTATTTTTGAAACTTATTGAATGCTAGCTTCTGACTGCGGCTTCACACGCGTTTTTTTGGAATAAAAAGGACCTATATATAGCTTATAATTTATTCCAGGTCCAGATCTTTATGTATGCAAAATTTGAGCCCTATCCATTCAGTAGTTATGGTTACTATCTTCGACCAAACATCTTTACAACGACACAAGGTTTCGCCTTAATAATATTAGTGGGATTTACTATTAAAGGAGAGGTAACAGGGTTATTCCTTTGAAATCCCAAATTACTGCTTCCATTGACAAGATCAATACGAACTTCAATAAATTATCACAGCATTCGAATTTCAAAACCCATCGTTCCAAAAACAAATTGCTATCAATTAATCGGAGCTGTCAACCGGCAATCTTGCGTCGAATTCGAATTTGGAAGTCTGAAACCAACGGTTTAATGAATTGGGGTTCGGGTATCGGTTGGATTCCTAGCTGTTTTTCGTAGTTTGATATTTTATGGTTGTTACTAACCTTAATTTTTTTCGTCATCATCATCATCATCAGGCTATATTAGTCCACGGCTGGACATAGGCCTCCCCAAATAACCGCCATAATACCCTGTCTTCAGCTTGCCGCAGCCAGAATTTGCCTGCAGCCTTTCGCTAGGTTATCCTAATATTCAGCCGTAGGGCATCCTACACTACGTTTGCCAAGTTGCAGTCTCCATCTGATTTTTTATGATTGTTTAATTATGAGGCCTGATGCCCAGCAATGCCAGCAGTACTAAACGGCTCATGATGGCGATTTCGATGAATGCAAATAACGTTTTTTAATTATTAAATAATTAACAGTCCAGGGTCCCCCTGGACTGCGATTAAATTGGATCACAAATAAAGCCATAAACAAAAACAAGTCTACATATTAAATCACTTACAGTAAGTCACGATTTTAATAAGTATGTTTTGATAATTTTGGACCAAGGCTGAGTTTATAACTGAGCTAAGTATTCAAACTTCACACTAAGTTGGCTTATACGAACTTCCAACTGGAATTAGAATTAATTGTAATGCAAATCCTGTAAAGTTGTTGTTTACCTATCTTATCTGCGGTCTCTAGTTATTTTGGGTTTTGGAGAAATTATAATTTCTAGGAAAACACAGAAATTTATTTGGAAATCTAGGAACCTTTGGCAGCGACTGTTTTCGCATCAATTAAGAGGGCGCATTGCGCGTCATTTTGTAAAAGTTAGGTATAGGATTTCGCGTTCATAGGAGCAGAACGGAGCATACGTTTTAAGAACGGCGTAAGCGCAAAAATTATGTTTTTGCTTATTTACAAGAAAACTACACAACTTATGAAGAAACTGTATTAAAGAACAAAAGAATTAATAATAATAATAACCTACGAATCAAAATAAAATGCTTTATGGCTATGTTGATGCGCTGCGGCAGATACACACCAACTCTCGGGTCACGCGTCGCTTCGAATTTTTTTTAAACCGAAGAGCCTCGGTACCCCACGGACCTAGGGTCTTTAAGGAATTGGACTTAATAGACTTTAACCCGTATTTTCACGACACAATGTGTAGGGAACACATTGTGTACAAAGACCACCACAACCTCTCGCGTTACTTAATATCTCAATATTACATCCGAATCTGGCCACACGCATCGTTTAAACATTTTCTTTTTGTCTTGCGATCCTTATTAGGAGCAAGAATTAAGCTTTGAGGTTATCCAACCATGAATAAAGCGAAAGTAAGCGATGTATATTTTAACTTAGACTCGCAACTTTTGTTGGGTGGTCATACTGGTCATCGCTTTTACCCGACTGCGCAAGTAGAAGGGTTATGTTTTTGATGCAATTTTGAGCTGTTGCAATAGCATGCTTGCCGTGAAAAATTTAATCCGTTCAGCCGTTTAATCGTGAAAAGATAACAGACGGACAGAATAACTCTCGCTTTAATTACATAAGTTACTTTAATAACATAGAAGCATTGTAGGCATTGCTGCCGCCAAGGACGAACTAACTTAAAACTTTTTAAACTTTCGCGATTTGTAAACATAGTTAATGGTTAATAAACGTAGGGGATATAAAAACAAAAGGTACGCGATAAATACCCGATTAAACCATTAACTACGAACTAACTTAGTTTATATTATTGTATTTTGCATTTGGTCTTTTCCTCTTTTTTGTTTGAAATAATTTTTTACCTTTGTTAATATTAATACCTACCTACTTAATATTGTTCTGTATTTATTTCAATTAATTATTTTGCACTTTCCTTTACCTAAGTAAGATAATATTCACACTATGTTTGTTTGTTAAGTCTGTTCACCAGTTTTTATGAGTAAATTTGTTTATAGTGGAGTCTAAGAAAATTCTTATTGTATCTCTTTATATATCTATGTATATACTTGTCTGTCTTCCAAATAAATAAAAATAAAAATAAATAAATAGATAAAAGTAAACCACACAACTGGCGGATCGCTGTAGAACCATGTCACAGTAACAAACAACGCCAAAAGTGGCGTTTGTTACTGTGTTTGGCGTTTGTTTTCTTATCGTGACAAGGTTCTACAGAGATCCGCCAGTTCTGTGGTCTACCTATAAGTAACTGTGTGGTGCCGGCTTAGAATTTGCACCACCCCAACTCTTCCCGCGGGTTTCGTTAGAGGCGACTAAGGGATATCCACTAGAGGCTGGCAGCAGCGCCTCCTGTAGAACAATTCTACCACCGAACTGCGATCCCCAACCCGCATGTCCAGCGTGGGGATTATGGGCATTACCCCCTATGTGATAAAAGCCAATAAGGCTCTAATCAGGGGGAGGCCTGCGTGCAGTAGTGGACCAATACAGGCTGTTGAGGTTGAGGTAACATAATGTAACTAGGTATATGAATTCTCTCTGATGACGTTGGCAAAGTCGAAGATATCTTTTTAGAACTTTATCATAATATCCAAATTTAATATTATAAATTCAAAAGTAATTCTCTCTGTCTGTTACCGCTTCACGCGTAAACGGCTGAACGGATTTAAATGAAATTTAACAGGGAGGTAGATGGGATTCCAAGGACTGCTAAGGTTTTTGTTATTATAGTGCGTAAGCCCTGGGTAATTTCTAAGAAATCAAATAATATCACAAAAATTTTCGACTTCGACGGGACTCGAACCCGCATCCTTCCCTCAGTACGAGAATGTGCTAACCAACTACACCACGAGGTCAAATGACTTAAGAGTCGTAATGTGACGTCACTCAGAGGTTCAGACTGAAAACCAGCGTTGTTTCCATCCTCGGGCGGTAGCGGCATTAAGGCCAGGTAGTCCTGCAGCAGTAGGCGTAAGGGAAATCGCGCGCCTGCCAAGCCGCCGCGCTCGTGTTTTTTGTAGTTATTTAAACATGGTGATTAATAAAATCATTTTATCAAGTCAAACTCTGCGAATTTGCTTAGAAATATTAATGTCTTTAGTTGAGTACAAAAAATTGTGATATCAGTAGTTCGCTAGTATAGTATTGAACATTAGGGGTAACTTTGGGATGTTTTTCTTTCGAGTGAAGTTCATTAGATTTTGTAACTGAATGCGACTTTGACTAGGGTAGATCCTGAAGTAATATATATCATTTTTTCAGAATTTAAAACACTATTTTCTAAGTCTCAGATGGTTTTAAAAATCACAAAAATGCGGCCTCTGCTGGCCTACCAAGCCTTAAGCTGAGGCTGGACCTGTTTAGCCACGCATTAGGGAAAGACCAATTTTTTCCATCAGACTACACGTAGAGTTATTTATTAATTTATATTTTAAAGCACATGTTTTGGTGTTTGTTTCTTTTATGCAGTCTCTATTGTCGTGTTTAGCGTAACTTTTTTGTTTTGTTTTAACTTTCCCTCAATGTTTTGTGTGCTAAATAAATCTCTATTCTATCTATTCTACGTGCGAGCCGATCGATTCGCCACAAGTCCAAAAAATCAAATAATATACCATAAAACGGCTAACGGCGCTAGAGTCCGTAGGATGTCCTAGAGAATTTCGATTCCTATAGAATTATACATAGAATTATAGGAATCGAAATTCTCTAGGACATCCTACGGACTCTAGCGCCGTTAGCCGTTTTATGGTATATTATTTGATTTTTTGGACTTGTGGCGAATCGATCGGCTCGCACGTTACAACCCTATTGGTGGGGTACATCCCTAGTGGAGAGAAAAAGAAACAAAAAAATATCATCTGGGTATTTCCGCTGGTTTTATTGTAAAATCATTTTTGTATTTGGTAATAACTCTGCACCAATAAATCCCAGTGATCGAAGCCGCTGTTTCATTTACGTGGGAAGAGTTTTCCCCACAGACTTAGGCTACTTTTTTTGCTGGTAAAGTGGGTGCGAAGAAGCGGGCAGAAGCTAGTCCTTCCCAACACCTCAATAGCACAGTAATCTTGACCTTTACACCAATCGACACCTCGAACTTGACCTCACGACAGCACTATCAGTTTGGGAGATCGTTAACAAATCATTTTCACGACCGGCGGTGGTGATGGTCTGATAGCCGTATAGTATAACAAACAAAGGTGGAGTATTACGTGTGAATGTAGCAGCGTGGGTGATAGCAACTGCTTTCTTGTCATAGCAACTTAGACGGATATACATTTTATCGATATTAAATAATTATTTACTTAGAATTTGTAAGAACCCTAAGTAGAGTAATTAATATGCAGCTTTTAAAGTTAGTTATTAATGCAATTTTATTATTCAGTAATCTACATCTATCCACAGTACCACGCAGTTAAATATTTATTATTTATATTATTATTATTAATTCAATGTCAAACAAAATTAAATCATATCTTTAAAAATAACAAGAGTAGTAGTCAGGGTAAAAATTGATGTAAATTGAGAATTTCAAAACAACTCTTAAATTCCTCAGGCGCCTAAAAGCGCTTCATAAAAGTTGATCACAACGTACGGATGTTGATCTATTGACAATCTCTATTTAATGGGGCACATAATCTTCGAAAATGTACGACGCTCCCGATTTTCGATTAAGTTGTGTTGTAGGTATGAACCTATTTTGAATATAAGGCATTTAAAATTCTATCACGATTCGTCAACTCGTACAAAATAATTCGAAATGTTCAGTTGACAAACGACTAACAATTAATCATAATGTCCAGTGGCCAGTCTCATCGGAGACTAGCCGGATGCGCAGGACATAATATATTATAGTGCACATGTGTGTTCGCAAACACAGGTGCATTCTCTATTCCCTCACTCTCATAATCCGATGGAATGGCAGACCGACACGAGCGGAAAGAGGTCAAGCGCAGGACCAACGACTTAACGTGCTTTCCGGAGTCACAAAATTGGCGGTGTTACAACCACCAACTTGCTAACTCCGGGCTGATACTGTGAATTTTTCGTGAAAGAAAAACACCAATAACAACTACTGGCCTGAACCGGGATTTGAACCCAGGACCTCATTAACAGCGGTTTAATAAGCTGACCGCTAGACCAACGAGGCGGTAAATAATGAACACTGGGTAGTTGGTCTATTGCCGACCTTGCATTGACGACCTCCGTGGCGCAGCGGGCGAAGGTCCGCCTGCGACGCAGGAGGTTGCGGGTTCGATTCCCGCCTCGGAACAAATTTGTGTACGATCTGCAGAAATTTGTTCCGTTGGTCTGGGTGTTTTCTATGTATAATAAAAAATATCTATCTATGTAGTGTATTGTATTAAGTATATCAGTTATCTAGTACCCATAACACAAGCTCTGCTTAGCTTGGGGCTAGATAATGCTGTGTGAATTGTCCAGCATTATTATTTTTATTTTATTTTTTATTATTATTGCAATCGACCATAACAACACGTAATAGACGCAGGCTGTATACTATCCGTCTTCAATTTTCCCAACTCTATCTTAATCTACCAATTTCATTTCATAATACACAATATTGGAGATTTATAGGGTTGCATAACTTAGGCACAGTGAGTAACAAACAGCTGTTGATGTTTCTTATGACATTTCAACGCACTGTTGATCTCGTCCTGAAAGGTGGCTTCGTAGACGAAGCTTTGGCGACACATAACTTATGTGTCGCCAAAAATTCATCTTTGTGACATAAGTGCAGGGATGTTATACACAAATATGTTATGCACATATTTTTTGTTTTATAAGGGCCACAACGGGTCTGAAATAAACGATTTTTTTTATTTATTTATACGGTTCGTTCTGATTAATAAAAAATCATAGATTTTTCTATTACAAAACGTAGTTACGTCATAATTACCTACTACATACAATGGTGGTAAGTTTTTTACTGGTATCCCCTATGTTTACAATATTTGCAGCATTATTGGATATGGAGTATAGGTATCTATTATGAATTTATGATACATAGTGCCAACGTTACGGAACTTAACGAAATGTTAGGGTTTTGTTGGCAACATAATTCAGCTAAGATTTGCGTTTTTTGTGCGTAAACACACTCAGGGCAATTTCCAAGAAATCAAATAATTTTGAATAATTTTATGGGATATTCTGATAATGAACCTGCTTACCTAACTTTTTTATTCAATATTTTTTTGATTTTATTTATTTAATTTTATACAACCTGACACGCGGCCAAGAAGTAAACTAGCTGAGTTAAAATAAGCTAGATGCGACACAATAGCTAAGCTACGAAAAATATATCAAATAGTAAAATAGATAGCATTTCTATTGTGGATATCGGTATATTATTGTGGGGGCAAACGCATAAATAAGGGAATATTGCATACAGTGTCATATACCCCTCAAGTTATAAGAGACTAGCTTCTAAGATCTGACGTAAAATGTAATTCGTTAACATCCAAACATCTGAATATTCAAACTTTAGTGTAATGTTAGTGCGATTAAATTGAATGTAACCTCTTTCATTCATTGTTTACTTGCATGTTCATTATGTAGTGTATTGTATTACATATGTATATCAGTTATCTAGTACCCATAACATACGCTTCTGCTTAGCTTGGGGCTAAATAATGCTGTGTGAATTGTCCAGCATTATTTATTTATTTATTTTATTTCTTCGCCTATAGGTATCTATTATGTATAATAATAATGCATAATGCCAACGTTTCGGCACCACGAAATGTTAAGGTTTTGTTGCCACCCTGTGTTACCAACATAATATAGGTCCCAAAGGTTTTTGTTATGATTGTGCGTAAGTCCCACTCAGGGTAATTTCCAAGAAATCCAATAACTTTTAACAAATTTTTGGGATTTTATTTGATAATGTACCAACCTTAATTTTTTAATGATATTTTTTATATATATAACCTAACGCACCATACAGTGTCATATACCCCTCAAGTTATAGGAGATTAGTTTCTGCACGTAGGTTTCCACAAGTTTCCCATATAAATATTAGACTTAAGTAACTCTTTATTTTCTCAAGATACTCGTATAAAATATAATGCTGGAGAGAATTCATACAGCATTATCTAGCCCCAAGCTAAGTAGATCTAGAAATATTTGATGCATATTGATAGATATTTTTTATATTGTACATACAAAACACTAAGAAAAAAATCTCTCTAGCTCGTACAAACATAATGTCCCGTGGCGGGTATCGAACTCGCAACCTCCTGCGTCGCAGGTGGACCTTCGCCTACCGCGCCACAGAGGTCGTCAAATCTCGATTTGCATTCAGATATTTTCTCGTCCACGGCTGGACAAGAACAAGTGTCCCCAAACAAGAGACCTTTGCCATAGTCACCAAGCTTGAAAGGTGGGTTGGTAATTGCGGTGTTAAAAAAAAATAGAAGGAAGCTGCTATCCTTTCTCTGGTGGGGTCGATTCTTACGCAACAGTCACGGCCAATTCATCCAGATCCAGAAACGTTCGGCTTAATTCTTAGACCTTCTAACCCGCTGGTTTAGTTATTCGTTCCATAAGTTTCATATTTTCTGTTGTAAAATTTGAGTCAATCCAACACTTTGATAAATGATCTAAGTTGATAAAATTACCCTAATGTTGCCATGTTCCACCCATTTCAGGACCTTTTAGTGAAAAGAGCGGTCATTAGTACAAAATATTAAATTATTTTAGGTCCTCTAAAATAGGATAAAGTTATAAAGGGTGAAATTTCAAGTGGAAACCTTTTCAGGTTTACTGTTTGCGAAATTTTATTTAAGAATTGTTTATAATGTTACTTAAACAAAATTAGACAGTAGCCTTTATTCATAAAGAAAATTACAATCAATTAATAGAAATAAATTACAACTAGTATTTACAATTGAAACAATTTGGCTAACTGCAGACTGTTGCGAACAGTCTACAGGTAGCTCAACTGAACCATATCAATACCAGTCGGAAGCGTCCCTAAGACGCTGACTGCATTGCTTATAATGTTGGTTTATTTGGCCTTCACAATTTATAAATATCTTTGATATTTTGTGAAGTAGGTACCTACCTATATCTGAAAATAACTGAATAAAGCGTAGGATAAATAGGTAGCCTTTCGAAGGTAGGGTGTAACACGCCAAATCAATAATCATATATATGCCCATCGGTATAAGTAAAATAGGGAAATGACTAGCTTCTCAAGTGGAAGGCTCAAATTAGGTGCGATTAGGTCCACCCACCTCAGTCATAGTCGGACTGGAGCTGCCGGCGTTCGTGTTTCGCGTGCGTATTGTTGTCTCGGTCACATTTTAATCTAGGTACGGAAAACTAGAATTTATTTTTTTAAAGTCCAGTTTTCCCCGTCAGTGGGGATTTCAAGGGGGAAAACTGGGATGATCCCTTCTTTCCATCTTCGTTGTCCATTAGGTAGGTATATTGCAAAATATTAAAAATAGCGTGTCTTTGTGTTTACTTGTAACACAACAAATTTTAATGCCATTTGTTATGTTAGCGCTAGGAGAACGTACCATATCTACAGACTTTACCTACTTAGATCTACATACAGTCGCCTTTATTCACCGCGTAAATTATGAATGAGTCAACTATTTTTTTTTACTTTCTTCCATGCCTTGGGTCACAACCAACTGACTCACGAGTATAGATGTCGCTCCTTGTGTTACCTTTGGCACTTCCTATTTCACAACCAGTAAAGTCAATAAACTGTTATTGCGTAGGTTATTGCATTTTGAACCTTAAACCTATCGTATATCGATTATATAAAAATCTAGAACATTTTTCATCGAATAGTTTAGGTTCCAGTGGGTACGACTGGCTCTATACGGGTTGTGCATGGTTTCCGAAAACTTTTTTCGTTTTCGTTTCCTTTCTATACATAATAGCGCTTTGCATCGCTCTTACCGGACAGAGCGGCCCCACTTTTCGTAGTATGGCAGCGATCTCTTGGTTTTATAGAAACTCTTTTTTGATTCGTGGCTTTTGCGACTATTTGCCACTACTCTGGCAATTCAGTTGTAGTTTCCGAAATATTTTGAGTGATTCGTTGAAACTTAGCAGAACTTTGACAGGTCAGCGGTAGTCAACGACTACTTTTTTCGTATTGGTAGGAATTTTGCAAACCCATGCTAGCCACACAGTAGGTATTTATAAAAAAAATTGGGAATTCATTCAACGGAGTATAAAATTTATATTATTTGTTTTAAAGTTGAATGCAAATTCTTAAGCGTTGATGTTAAGTGTGAATAATTTCATCGCTTGACCTCCCCTTGTAAATCAATAAGATATTAAATTCAAATATCACGCTAATATTATAAATAAATGCGAAAGTTTGGATGGATGTATAGATGTATGGATAGTAGATATGAAGTTTGTTACCTCTTCACGCCAAAACAACTGAACGGATCGCGCTGAAATTTTGCATACAGGTAATTCTAATCCTGGACTCAAACATAGGCTACTTTTTATCCCATAAACCAGTTCCCATTGGATAGAAATCACCTTTAAACGTTTACAGAAACAACGCGTCCGAAGCCGCGGGCATAAAACTAGTATATGCGACAGTTTGGATATTTAGTTGTATGGATGCATAGATGGATGGATGTTTGTTACCTCTTCACGCCAAAACGACTGAACAGATTCGGCTGAAATTATGTATAGATGTAGCTCTAAGCCTCTGGAAGCTGGAATTAAACATAACCTACCTTTTTATCCCACAAAACAGTTCCCATGGGATAAAACAACCTTTTAACGTTTCCATGGAAACAACGCGTGCAGAAACGCAAGAAGCCACGGGCGGAAACTAGTAAAATTATAAATTAAATTAAAATTGAATGCCAATTCTTAAGTGTTGATGTTAAGTGGAAATAATATCATTGCTTGACCTCCCCTTGTAGATAAATAAGAATTTAAAATTAAACTATTTTTTAAACCAAACAGCGGTATTATATGATGACAAATTTTATTACCTTAAACCTTTGGCCGGCATAAAATTTTATTATCAAGCGAAAGACGAAACTTGAATTTTCGCGTTTCACTTTCGTTTTCAATTACGTTTCGATATCGAATTAAATTTTACGACCTCCATTCCCGATAATGAAGACTGTGACTATAATTGCGAGAAAACGAATTTAGTTTTTCTGTTCCATGTTACTTTAGAAGTGTGAAATTTGGACAATTTTTTTTAACAGCCAACTATGAACTGAATTTTTTTTAACGAACCTTGTTTACTCACTGTCACTACCTACACGAAATACAGATAACAAAAAGGAAATTTTAAGACCTATGTCGAAAAATTGTAAAATCTCAAAATGAATCTAGGATAGGAAATTTCTATTTACCAAGGAAAAAATTTAACAACCACTCGAATCCAGGGTCTCAAAAAGGAGAATATTCAATATAATTTTTGTTGTTCCATCTCATCTAATTAAACGTCCAATAGACATAATTCCCTTACACTTGCCTATTTCTATTTTTTTTCAGTAACCATGTGCTCTATAAATTATCATCAAGTATATGACAATAATAAATAATGCTTGACAATTCACATAGCATTATATAGCCTCAAGCTAACCAGAGCTCGTGTTTTGGGTACCTACCAGATTACTGATATACTATGCAAAATACTACAAAGATATAATTTTTTATTATACATACAATAAACTTGCCTTTTTGTAAACTTTTACTAGATATTACCAAGTGGTAAAAAATCCAGCGACCCTGTATACAAAATTTTGTGGAATAATACAGGACACAATAACAAATACCCAGTAAATTACCTAAAGTACCTAAGAGATATCCACCGGGGCGGGCAGCAGCGCTCCCTACAGAACAATTCTACCACTGAAACTGCGACCCCCAACCCGCATGCCCAGCGTGGGGAATAAAGGCAATACCCACATGAGATAAAAGCCAATAAGGCGCTTATCAGGGGGAAACCTGCGTCCAGCAGTGGAACAGTACAGGCTGTAGAGGAGTAACTAGTAATAGTATACAGGGTTTCTGGAAAAATGCATGTTTACTGTCATGTTGACGACCTCCGTGGCGCAGCGGGCGAAGGTCCGCCTGCGACGCAGGAGGTTGCGGGTTCGATTCCCGCCTCGGAACAAATTTGTGTACGATCTACAGAAATTTGTTCCGTTGGTCTGGGTGTTTTCTATGTGTAATAAAAAATGTCTATCTATGTAGTGTATTGTATTATGTATATCAGTTATCTAGTAGCCATAACACAAGCTCTGCTTAGCTTGGGGCTAGGTAATGCTGTGTGAATTGTCCAGCATTATTTATTATTATAATTATTATACACTTGATAATAATTATAATACGGGTATTTTTCTTTATTTCCTTTCAAAAAATTCACACTAAAACGGTAACATTTTCCCTACTTCTAAAGAATGGAGTTTATTTATGTTATTTTTAATTGCAACCGTTGCGTTAGCCGGTTCTCGTTTATAGGGCTTTCTGTTGCAATAGCTTGATTAAATTCTGATTAGAAACGTGACTGCGAAGATTATGTATGGAGATAATTTTGGCAATTAGATGATGAAAATTGGATGGTGGTAAATGTTTTAGCTTTTGTTACGACTTCATAGAATGTTCTTTGTGACAATTTGATTCCTTTGAATAAAACTAAAATCTGACTTCAAATCCTTTAATTTTTCACTGCTTTTAGGTTTCGCGGGACAAATACTTTGTTAAGGGACCACCTCGATTTATAGTATTTTTTTTTTAATTTCTCCATAATAGACGGATAAATCGGGAACATACAAAAAACGTACTTTCGGGTCAGTCCGACCCTATGTATTCATTTTCCGTAGCATATCCATTATTAAATAAGAATTTGAATATTAACAACACTAGCAATAAAACAGTCATAAAATATAATGGCCAGCATCGAATAAAACTTGCAGATGCAAACTACAGTACTTTTGTAAGCACTTGACATAAAAATGCACACTAAACTACAGTTAAAATAGTAGATGAAACTGCCTCTCAAGAGTAAATTTAAACCAGCCAATCGATCTTTGATCCAAAAATAGTTCGATCGACATAAATCTCGTGTAATCGATTCGGGTCTTTTGATCCGATCGATTTCTCGATACGCCGACTTTGGTTTATTTAGGTGTTTGTTTACTAAAATGTTAGAACAGAGTTCGGTGACCTTGAATAGTTAAAGTGTAGAGATAACTTTTAGTCAAGGAAAGTAGTTTTATAAAATCAAAATCAAAAACTCTTTATTACCCCATAAATACAATAAATGTACACTTAGAAAAGGTCAAATTATAAAACTAAACACTGACACGGAAATAAAGACATATTTTTGATTTCTGTCGTTTCGGGATGTACACTAAAGTAAAGAAGCGACAAAGAAACCTTTAGCCTGTTAGTTGTTATTTTTTGAGTTAGACCAAAACTGGTCCCAAGCTTTTTATCTTCTAGATATTCTGATATTATATAGTAACCCTTTTTTCACAATTTGTTTGAATTTATTTACTGATAATTTTTGCAACTCACTAGGAGTTTTGTTGTAGAAGCGTAAAGTAACTTATTGCATGTATGTTTGCCGATTTCATTTTTGATGATTCTTTTGGTTTTGTATTTATAGAGAATGATCCGGGTGTTGCCTTAAAATTTCCGAGGGATTATTGCTACTTATTCGTCCTGCAAAACTTAAAAACAATGTAAGTATCTAAATCTAAAGGTATTCGTAGTCGATTTTTAGTTTTTTATAAAACACATAAACTTACTACCTACTGTTAACAAACCTTGTTTAAAACTCCAGTCTCAACCAATAACTTTAATGAATGTGTTTGCAGTGCAACATTCCCTTTTTCATGTTTCGCCTTAATTTTTACAATAATATTGAGTTTTTCCTTAGATACTAAAAATGAATTCACAATCTTTGTCGCCGCCTCAGGTGGCTATGTCTATTTTTCCGTGCTCCTCGACAGGGACTCCCTTATCAATTATCATACATAGGCTATTTTGCAGGAAATAATTTCCATTAATTAACTTGTTCAAGAAGAAGGGTTATGATTTCTAATGATGCTAATACGACTTACATGTTGACCAAAAATATATCAATTTTTATAACGCACTCATCATAGCAACTACGAAAATTATTGTCTTGTTCTATTAAAACTTGAATATTTTTTATTATACACAGGGTTATTGGTAATTCACTGACACTAGTTAAACTGCAGGTTTTCCCATCATCACGAACACGTTCGTGAATATGCTAGGTTTTTTTGTGAATCACCTCTGATATAAAATGAAAAAAAAAAACGTTTGTCCGACACCCAATGAAGTAGGTACTAAAAACCGATCTCCCACAACCACCGTTAATTCGGGGCAGAGCCGTTTTAAGTTAACTTTTATAAATAAATTTTATGAATGAAAGGAGGTACCTACTACTAATACTAAATTTAAGAATTAAGACCAGGCGTCTTCACAAACGTGTCCATGGTGATGGGCAGAAACTGCCGTTCAAGCAGTGTCAGTAAATTACCAATAACCCTTTATATGTGAAGGTTTTGGTTGCCATATCGCGATCGCTTTACTATGACAATGGTATCGTCTCAGAATCGTCCATGGATGAAAGAAACTCTATAAAGTGCGTGCGGTGCTATTTGCACGGAAATATTGATAGATTGCTTTTAACCTTGACATTTGACGCGCCACGCGCCCTCCATCTCTCATCTCTCATCGGCAAACGTAGTGTAGGACGCCCTCCGGCCAGGTGGGATGACGATCTGCGAAAGACTGCAGGCAGATGCTGGATGCGGCAAGCTGAAGACAGGGCGCTATGGCGCTCATTAGGGGAGGCCTATGTCCAACAGTGGACTAATATAGGCTGATGATGATGATGATGCGCCCTCCATCTGTAGGTTTTTTCAAGCTGAGCTGCATGAGTTGAAAGCCAAACGTGGATGTATTTCCCTCAAGTTCCTTTCAAAACACCCACTTCAGTGCTAAAATGTGTAATTCTGAGACGATAGCATTATTAAGGTGAAGCGATTAATTGAGTGGAATTATGGCACAGGGGTATTTCAATCGCGCCAATAATTTTGAATACTTAATACCTATTGGAATTTTCGGAATGTGACCCTTGTGTTAAAATTTACAAAGCGTGTCGTGGATCAAGATGACCGTGTATCTAATGTGGTAGGTTGTACTTTACTGGTTCAGTTTATATCTTTCACAATACCTATCACTTATCAACTAAATATCAACTCAGTGCCTCAACCCACGTATTGTAAACAAATTCATTCACACAATAAATCTACAGGGTATTTAGCTGTCAATCTGTATCTCCGTGTATTGTAGCTACTTGCTACTTGACACCATTTCAAAGGGTGACTTGGTAACTGTTGAGAATTTGAGGTAAATTTGTATTTGTTGGTATACATAAAAACCTTACTATTTGCAGAGATTTTCAGTGGATATAATCTAGTATATCAAACGAGAAAACTTAAACACTGAATGATTTAATAGATAAACTACGCTCTTAATTGATGGGTCTACAATTCCAGAAATAAAGAATCTAAAAGAACAGATCTAAAATATACCAGGATAAACAACGACTACAGTTACAAGTAGGTCACGATCGAAATATGTGAAAAGCTGCACATGGAAAAGAAGTCGTGGTTTATATATAGCTTGTCATAACTGCAGTCACATACCTTTGGGAATACAGAGGGGTCTTTAGACGTTTCGCGAGCGGTTCGAACCGCGGTGCTCGAGGGGGACGCGCGAGGTTGACATAGCTGAGAAATAATTCAAACTATCGCCTGCTTGCGTGCCCCATTTATATAAGGTTGTACAGACTAGGAAAATTTCAAGAAACACAATAGAATGAAGTGTTTACTTTAAAAAACTAGCAAATAGTTCAATCACGCTGAAGAGAGCGCTGTATCTGTACCTACCTTTCTTCTCAGCTGGCACGAGGCCAAAATGTGACCTGTCAAAAAATACCCCTGCGTGGCAAGCGACCATATTGTGGCCGATTTGCGTGATTTTCAGCTTGTCTTTTGTTTCGTCGAAATTTTGTTTACGTAGAGTCAACTTTTGAGCCATGTCAATGTCTTAAAAGTTGACTGACAGTTTTAAGCTGACGTCAAAACCATAAACAAACCAAGTTTTGACCACCTTTCTTGCCCTTTCGGATGGAAGGTAGAAGTGGAATTTCGTTTGAAATGATAACGATACGCGAGTGCATTCAATTGAGTTTGAGAGGAAAACGTCTCATATTTTATGATACATTTTGAGAGGATAATGCTTCAATGTGAATTAGGATTCCCAAACTTTTCACCAACTAGCTTAAATCAGGCATCGTAATCACATGTGTAACAAAGCCTTTGTCACACATGTGATAATGATGCCTCAAACTGTAGTCGTCGTTTTTATCCTGGCTTTTTTGAGCTTTCTTTTAGATTCTGTTATTTCTTAGATCTAGATGGAATAGCTTATGAGGTTCACTAAAAAGCCTAGTTAGATTCAATAAATGCAACATCCATGCAATAACCCTGTTTACAGGGTTATTTCTGGAATTGTAGACCAATCCATAAATAGTAAAAAATAAGGTAAAATCACCCATTTATTTCCATTTTAATAACAATTGGTCAGTTTCTATTATGTACAGGCACATCAACAAAATGTCAACGGCCACCGCTGGCGCCATTGTTCTTTATAATTATAAGCCGGAGTTTTAACGATAAAAGGTTATCAAATAGGTGACTTTTTATCGTAAACTGATTTGTATTCAGTATTTTTGTCATAGTTATTAATAGGTATTCACTACGTTTTGGCATCTAGGTAATCATTTCGAAGAAATACTGACTCATATTTTAATCAGAAGCACTTCTTGTTTAAGACTTGGGCATCAATTCATTTTTCCTCATAAAGCGATGTTTTCATGAATTTGTAGACCAATTAAAGCATCTTTTTTTACACAATACAAACCACGCTGGTATATGTGTTGAGTAAACACTTCTGTACGGAGTTCAATAAACTTTTATACCGGTTAATAATCATGTGATTGAGTTATAAATCGATTATTACAAAAATCCTATAAATCCCTGTCACCGTTCCCACAAAATCGTTAAAATGTCAACCTTTTTACGCATTAATTCGTGTGAACGCACACATTCTGGGCTCTCATGTAAATTATGATCCCATTTACAGTTTTATACAGGGTGTCCCAGCACGAGAAGCTGAAGGCCAGACGTGCTGGTGTTTCACTCAAGTTACTTTCAAACCAGATTTAGAAAATAAATCTTGTTACAAGATGAAGATGAAGTTGCCGTCGAGAAGTTTTATTAACTTTTGATACGGCAGGACCTACTTTAAATAATTGTTGGTTATCCTATCACCTTCGTAGATTATGTTTGTGTCCAGTATTATTCATTTATCTGAGCATCTGGTCAAAGCGACGCGTGACCCGAGAACTGGTGAGTATCTGGCGCAGCGCATCGGCATTGCCAAACAGCCGGGCAATGCAGCTAGCGTCTTGGGGACGCTTCGGACTGGTATTGAGATGAACCAGTTGAACTACCTGTAGATCAATTATATCAATTGTAAATGCTAGTTCTAATTTATTGCAATTATTTAAATTTTCTTTCGTTAAAGGTTTGTGATTTATTTACTGAAGTAGTAAGAACACAAGAATATAATAATTCACATCGAGGAACTCTTTTTTGTTAAATGAATATGTACGTACCTATCCTCTATCGGTAAAATAATAGCGCTGGACCTGTTGATGTTGAGTGCAGTTTGACCTATTTCCCGGATCACCCTGTACAACTCGAACCCACTTGGGACCAGCAAGCAATGATTGACAGGTGACCAGCCTGTCATCGCCATGTTTTATTCAACGAACAGCAAAACATACAATAACTTGAATTAATTTAATGGGAATTTAAGTTCGGTACAATCTGATAATGTTGAAATTGATTTTGGTATTGACGTTATTTACTTACGTGAAGGATTGCTCAATAGTACGAAATATGTAGTAGTATATTACAAATTTCAAATTTATTAATTTGACCATGGAGATATAACATGACAGGATCTTATCTCTCATAAAATAGAAAGAACAAAACTTTCACAATAACAAATTTATATGAGACCAAGTTCAAGTTATACCATCACATCACACTAATATTATAAATGCGAAAGTTTGTATGGATGGATGGATGGATGATTCGTTCCTGGGCAGTTCGTACAATTCCTAATTTGTACAATCGATAAAAAATCCTGATTCACATAATTTTTGTCATGAATTCGTACAATAACCTTCAGCTTGAAATAGAGGTTGTTGCTGGTCTTCTTTTATACACTTTATCTAGCATCAATAACCGTAAGAATTATTTCGCAACAGTAGTCAAATAGCCTATTAGGCTATTTGACTACCGTTTACTTGACTGTCTTGACTGACTTACTGTGTATTTGACTACCTACTGTTGGGAAATAATTCTTACATATTGCCCGATAAAAAATATTGCAAATACTACTTATATTTCTTCAAGGCCCTTCGTGTAATATCGTTACCTCTTCACGCCAAAACTACTGAACGGATCGAGCTGAAATTTTGCATCCAGGTAATTCTAATCCCGGAATCAAACATAGTTTATGCCCGCGGCTTCGCACGCATTGTTTCTATGGAAACATTTAAAGGTAATTTCTATCCCACGGGAACTGATTTATGGGATAAAAGTAGCCTATGTTTGTTGTGAAGAGGTAACAAACATCTATCCATCTATCCATCCAAACTTTCGCAGTTATAATATTAGTGTGACTAATTTTTGGGGTACTTATACCCTTATATATAAAAAAAGAATTATCAAAATCAGACTACTCTGTAAAAAGTTAAGCGTGGTCATACATAAAAAAAATTATCTCCGTCTGAATTACCCTACATTTTGTAGCGATCACAATTAGGTCTATCATTCATAGCTTCGTGTCTCACAGAGACACGAAGCCATCTTGTGCAAATAATAATCCTACAGCACACAAAACTAATAATCCTAAACCATAACCCACTAAAACAGTTCGCAGCTAAAAGGAACAAAGGAACACAATAAATGAATATAATAATCTTTAACTTTTAAATGAGTGTACACACTAAATTAAAATAGCTCTAGAAATATATCTCAATTGATTTAATAGCAATCACTTTTCAATTCTGCAACCGAGTCAAAATAATTGCTTTAAACGATCTACTGGCCTTATATGGATAAGTGATCGTAACATACATAGATTGGCGCCAATATTGGTCCCTGGAATAACTTGGACACAATCTAAATTCAACCTTAAGACGATACACCACAAAATATTTTCCTTGATCACAATCTTGAACTGAGATATCAGAATTCTAGGTTGATACATATACCTAGATGTGTCAACGGTACATTTAGCCCTACTGAACATAACTAGATAGAATTCGTAACGAATACATCCGACAGAGAACCAAAGTTATCGACATAGCTCAAAGAATTAGCAAGCTGAAGTGGCAGTGGGCCGGTCATATCTCGCGAAGAACCGACAAACACTGGGGAGGTAAACGCGTTCTTGAGTGGAGACCAAGACTCGGCTAACGTAGTGTAGGACGCCCTCCGGCCAGGTGGGATGACGATCAGCGAAAGACTGCAGGCAGATGCTGAATGCGGCAAGCTGAAGACAGGGCGCTATGACGCTCGTTAGGGCAGGCCTATGTCCAGTTGTGGACTAATATAGGCTGATAATGATGATGATGATGAACATAAACTAGGTTAGCAAGATAGAAAATTCAGAAATATAGGTAGATAGGATATCACATACGCAAATAGGTAGGACGCGTCGATACTGCAAGCTTAATGCGGGCGCGTCTGAAAATTACGCGTCCTAACTCAAGCCCTTCACGCTAGGCGCCCGCCCTATTCACTTAGTATGAACGCAAACAGCGGTTTCATATGTTTGATACTTCGCGCCTGCCTTAGCCATAGCCACCGCGTCCGCTCTAGGCTCGCAGGGTGGTTGAAGCCTAACAGGCATTTTCTAGTCACTGGTATCTATTGGCTCGGATAATTAATCTCGAAATTTTTCGTACATGTAGCTCTAAGCGTGGAATCAAACATGTGCTTCTTTTTATCCCATATTTTTTCGCTTTCGCCTATTAATTCAGCTTGGCGTATTAAACGCGAAATCCTGTCTATCCTATCCGGACAAATGGATGACACTTGCCCTCTTAAATACGTCGAACTCATCCCACCATCTCTACCTAAGGCACTTGGCAACTCAGATGACAGAATTATTCCGTCATCTGTACTTGGCATTGACTGCAAATTAAAAACCACGGAAACTTAAAAGTTCTTGCAAAAATAAGTATTTCACTGATATTTCCTTCACAAAGTGGTTGTCATGGAAAACCCGGATCCTTCGAAGAAAGAAAGAAACAAGGAAACAATACAAGGAAAATCACCTACTACTTACCTACCTTTTGTTTATGAAATCGATTTTGGTATCATCATAATATTTAGTCAAGGACGAGTGGTCTGTAAAATTGAGATTGATATTGTGCAGCATTTTTGTCATCAACATCTTTTTGATTAAGTATTACAAAAATTAGTTTACAGTGTTCAGCTATTTATGGTTGAGACAGACGTCACCGAGTATCAAGTGACGTTGAATAATGCATTTTGTGAAACCAAATCCCATACTGATGTTATCTTTTTGTTGCAGGTAATTTTCTCACCTATCTCGGCAACCAGAAAAGCATATTTTACTACTCCTTAGTAAGTATGATATTAATAAGACACGGTTCTAGAATTCTAAATATTTTATGCAAACACAGGCATCACATAATATTATAAATGCGAAAGTTTGGATGGATGGATCGACGGATGTTTGTTACCTCTTCACGCCAAAACTACTGAACGGATTAGGCTGAAATTGTGCACACACGTAAGTCTAACCCTTTTATCAAACATAGGCAACTTTTTATTCCATAAATCAGTTCCCATGGGTTAGAAATAACCTTAAAACTTTTCCATAGAAACAACGCCAGCGAAGCCGCGGGCAGAAGCTAGTTTATGTATCATCATCATCATCATCATCATCAGCCTAGATTAGTCCACTGCTGTAGTTTATGTATAAAACTTACCTAAGTAAAAATAATAAAAATAACTGAAAACAATGTAACTACTAAAACAAAAACAAACATTTCAACATTGAATTACTATTACTAGCGTACATTTCAACATCGCATTGCACATGCGCATTGAAAAAGGTGTACTTAAATTTGAGTTCCAAAACGGACGAAAGACTAAATGATAAAATTATGATTTTAACAAATAAAATTGCAATCAAATTACAGAAACAAAGAGAACTGGGTGGTTTTAATTGAATGCTAACTGCAGACTATTGCAAACAATCTGCAGGTAGCTCAACTGATCCATATACGAGTACAATAGCAGTCGGAAGCGTCCCCAAGAAGCTGCCTGCATTGCCGAATGAAAATTGAAAAAATATATGAAAAAAAAAAATCGAATTGCTGCGATTTGCTGGTCAGTGTCGTAAAATATTTTCCATCTGCTTATAATTTGAGGGTAGTATACTAGTGTTTTGTGATTTGAGGGTAAAATTAATACTGCCAGTCATCAGGAAAATTACGAGAGACAACCGCTTTGCGCGCCTATGAGTGGAAGCGGTTTTTCCTTCGTCAATGTTCAAACGGCAATCATCATTAACCATTGCCCCGCGCCGCGCCGCGCCCGCCTACGTGTCTGTAGCCTTATATTTCTCAGAAATTTGTATTTCTCCAAATAACAAGAACCATATACCGTCAGAAGATTATCTCAAAGATGCAAATCGGAAAAAATCCGGTAACGCTAATTCTCTCACAATCCACCAAAAATACAGTCTTACTTAGGGACCTGTAGGTAGTCATAGGCCCTCACCTCATCAGCAAAGGTGCGTCCAGTCCACTGCTGACCATGTCTTCCCCCCTTGTTTGGGGATACCCATGATCACCACGCTTGGCAGGCAGATTGGTGACCGTAGCAAAGGTAGAACTAATCACAGAAGGAAACTGCTGCCTTCCTCTGGTAGGTTCTTTTAGTCGCCTCTTACGGCAACCACGAGCTGAGTTGGAAGGGTCGATTCTCACGCCACGACCGTCACGGTAACCCTTTAGATCAGTGGTTCCCAACCGGTGGTCCGCGGACCACTGGTGGTCCCTGAAAGCATCCGAACTGGTCCACAAAGCACAAGAAGCAGTCCGCGGCGCCATCCTTAACTCCTTAGCTCGCTCCGCTCGCCGCTAAAAAGTTTTTTCTGCTTGATTTAGGCCAGGGCCCTCATTTTCAGGTAACATTTCCCACCACCGCTAACAAATTACGAAAATCTAACAAGTACATACAATTTTCGAGGCTCGCAAATACGCTTATGAACACGGTGCACGGCGGCGATGACGCCCCCCCTTCCCCTAACAATGAATTGTGGCTACGGCTTGCTATAGTTTTCATCTCGAAACAGTGTTCCGTAACAAACCAGAAAGTGGTAAAGTCATCACAAAAAGCTTAGGAGCTACTGCTTTAGATACTTGCTTGCTATGATGATGAACACAACATCAATTGGAACGCGACTCAATAGAAAGCACTTCACAAAACTAATTACTAAGCACATTACTGGAATCCCCGTGAAACACAGGAACCGGATTCGAAACGTAATATAACTTCTATTTTCTTATAAGATCCAGTGTAAGACTGTCTAGTTACACAGGAAACTATAACCATTAGTGGTTGTGCTAAGCACTTAAGGTAAGTATATTGTGAAACTATTATTGAATCGCAAAATCGATCTGTAGATCTTAAACTGTAGACCAAAGCGTATTTACTAGTAGATAATGCAGTAATGGCTGTAGATTTAGCAATAGACCATGATTGCGTATTTCTATCTACTTTGCTGCATGATTGACGTTTGAGCAAACAGAATGATAAAGCTTTTTGTTATAGGAAACATATAGCTTTAGAAACTTTGAAGTTATCAACAGACCCCAGACAACGTAGTGAATCAACGAAAATCGTTTTCTTGCAAATTTTATGTATGTAAGTAGGTTTTTCACGAGAATGAATCAGAAACATTGATTTTTCGTTTTTAGTGCCCACTGGTGAATCAAGTGATCGTTGGTGAGGCATAAGCCTACTTAAATACTTGACAAGTCTAGCATATCGTATTTCAACTAAAATTTAAATGAATAAAAACACCTTACAATTTATCTTACCAAATTTATCTTCTGAGAAAAAGCATATTATTATTAATCAACAAAAAAATAAAACTCCTTGAAATAATACTCACATTCTGCAATAACAAACAAATAGAAGACAAAGTATATAAGCTCTAGAAACAAAATAAAAAATACGTCTTACTAATTTATCTTTTTATCAAATTTATCTTCTGAGAAAAAGCAAATTAATGATGAACTCAAATAAAACTCATCGAAATAATACTTACATTCTGCAATAACAAACAAGTAGAAGACAAAGAATAGGCACTAGAAACAAAATAAAAATACGCCAGAACAAACAATGAGAAATGTAAATCAAACATCAAACAAGACTCCGCAAACAAAAATGTATCTTCCAGTCACTTCCAGTCCTGACTTTATTTCCATAAGCGCAAATTTCATTTATCATATTAAGAAGTCTACACACCAATGTCGCCGACACAGCCCGGTGGGTTGGATGTTGGCAGCTTAGTCGGCGACATGTTCAAACAGCTTACACAAAAACATCATTTATTCCCAGTAGTTCTGTGCAAAAATACTGGAACTTAGGTAAATGTTCCAGTAACAAGACAAAACCCGCCGATTGAGTTGCGTGGTTGGTAAACATTGTCAGCGAAATCAGCAACTTTTGACAAGTCACAGAGGGTCGCGGACATACCGCCGACATTTATCGCGGAATCGCGTTTCTTCATTGGCCGGCCCGGCCCGGCACCGATACCGACACCGACATCGGTGGACGCATAATTCTATGAAATTGTTTAACACACTGTCTCATTAGCCCGGCCCAACACCGACATCCTGGCGCCGGCGCCGACAGGTCGTCGTCACATCGTCTCCCACTTGTGTCGCGCTGGCATTCTACGTATGTGTTGCGTACCTACGCAAGCTCCTAAGTGGGCATGCGTGCGAGGTCTCTGTGGAATTACAAAGCCGTCGTGTCGTGTTGGTCATATGAAGAATGTAGCTGTCGGTGCAGTGTCGGTGTCGTCATCGGTGCCGGGCCGGGCCGGCCAATGAAGAAACGCCCAATGTCGCAAGAAGTCGTTGGGGGCTGTCGCTAAAATGATTCTATAAAATAATGGTTCTGACATCAATCCGCCGGGCTGTTTCGGCGGTGTTGCAGACTTTGGTGTGTAGACTCCTTTACAAGTCTCTTTGTCAAGAACTACAACTTATTCTGTGTCAATATCAACATTGCAGAGATTATCAGATTCTGCAATAGCTTTGACTCTTACACGCTGAAAGTTAAGGTTGATAATGTCTCGGTTTATGGTAAGGTGTGTTTATTTTTTATTTAAATTGCAAGACATAGCTTGCAGACTGCATGACGCGTAGATCTTGTGGTTTTTGCAACTGGTCGGTAAATGGTTTAGTGTTGTGACATGCTGTAGATGTTATCGATAAAATATAAAGGTAAACTTGAACTCTATACTAGTTTTCTTCTGTTATTATTGAGATTGATGATAAAATTACATTCCGGGAGATAATTTAGTAGACAAAGAAGGAATATTTACTAGGTTCAAACATAACCTTATTATCCTCATATTTGCCTTCTCTATCGATTCGATTTTTTTTATTATTATGATTTTGTTTATATTATAGGTTTCCGTACCAAGAACGAAAAAAGGAACCCTTATGACGACCTCCGTGGCGCACCGGGCGAAGGTCCGCCTGCGACGCAGGAGGTTGCGGGTTCGAATCCCGCCTCGGAACAAATTTGTGTACGATCTGCAGAAATTAGTTCGGTTGGTCTGGGTGTTTTCTATGTATAATAAAAAATATCTATCTATGTAGTGTATTGTATTAAATATATCAGTTATGTAGTACCCATAACACAAGCTCTGCTTAGCTTGGGGCTAGATAATGCTGTGTGAGTTGTCCAGCATTATTTATTTATATTTTTATTTATTTATAGGATCACTTAGTTGCCCGTCTGTCTGTCTGTCTGTCTGTCTGTCTGTCCGTCTGTAAACCCCCTTTTCTCAGGAGCACGTGGAGGTATCGAGATGAAATTAACATCAAATACTCAAGTCCGTAACCTCTTGAAACCTCGATATACATTTAACTTCTAGGTCAACGCAAAAGTTACAACCGTTTATGTCTGAATATTTTGAAATTTCCAAGGGAATCACATGCACACAAAACCTATAGGGTACTTCCCGATAATTGGCAGGAAACAAGGTCTTACAACTAAACGGAACCCTTAGTGCGCGAGTCTGACTCGCACTTGACGTCTTATTTATTGTCAACAGACCTTCGTTTGATTGCAATCTAACCTTATGGAAAGTGACGAGTTGAGACGAGTGAGTGAGAAGAGTGCGTGTCTGTCTCTCTCTCTCTCTCCCTACTGATGGATTTTTTCTACTTTCCTCTGTCTATCGCAATTCTTCGAAAACAATGCTGTTTGTGTATCGTAAAGAATCATAACAATTCTATACCTGAATACATTAAAACATTGAATAAACGATTACGTTTTACTAAACTGAAAATGGTAACACAAACCAAATGCAAAATATTCACACAAATTAAACCAAAGCTGTAAGTAAAAGGTAACATTCGCCCTTGAGATCCATTTTCCGATCCTATTTCAGATTAATTAAAGAGATTAAACTCGGGGGACAATTTAAACCATAGCTGCCTTATTCTACGATAACCTTCAGAAAACAGACGCGGTTTGATGAATTATTAAAGTTTATAAGCCAGTATGCTCAGGGAAATAAGTCTAGAGTTATGATATACAGGGTTATTGGTAATTCACGGACACTGCGTAAACTGTAGGTTCTGCCCATACGAAGACGTTGGTGAAGACGCCAGGTCTAATACTTAGATAGATGGATAGATAGAAAATTCTCTATTGCACACTTATCGATAGAAACAATACAACAAAACAGCTTAAAATCTAAGTGACAAGTGGCGGTCTTATCGCTCAAGAGCGATCTCTACCAGACACCCGTGGATGGATAGGATCATTGGATAGTACCAGGGGATCTGTGTGCTCATGAAAGTTATTTATATAAATACTTTCAATATTATATTACCCATAAAATATACTACATACATAACATTTTATAAATTAACAGAAATCAAAAAACGAAGACAACTAAAAACTATCATGCTTTCCTTAAAAATAAATTATGGAAATGTTGCAAAGCTATCAGACCAGGTCCATGCTCAGCTGAATGCTGCGAGTAAATAACCCACAACGCTGATTTTCAGCATACCAACACCAAAGTGGTGATGATGATGACGTACGATCGGTTTAAAATAAATCAGAAACGAAAACTATATGCAAGCTATACTCAAGACAAAAATAATAATAGGATAAAACAATCTTTAGTAACAATTCCGCGCAAAACCTCCTCCGACAAGATCCAACAAAATGTGATTCGCCCTCCCACAAATCGCTCCCACTTGCAATCAGAAAGCGCGGAATATAATTACTAAATATTGTTTTATCCTAATATTATACAATGGATTTCCGCAAAGTAACGCCTGAATCTATTATTTATAAGACAAAAAGAAAATAATGACAAAAAAATAAAGGCTAATAAAATTTCAAGGGTAGAAGTAGATGTGTGCTTATGAACAATTCTAAACTACATACCTAAATCACTGATTCTTATTTTGTTGCAGGTCGATTCAGATGTATTCGTGAATGAATCATACTATATTCGCAGCTCTTTGGTTAATAAACTTTTATTTTTTATTCGTAATTATAATGCCGCCGATGAGCGTCGAAAAAAGTATGACTGATACACTCATGAATAAATTTATCTCACTAGTTATACCTACATCTGAATTGTCCAACAGCATTGCCTAGAGGCAAACCCACCACTTTATTTCCATCGAAGGAAAAACTTCAGCAGGACGCAAAACTTTTCCCTCTGTATGAAGAAAAACAAGCAAGATGCCGCCAATGCCTAAAGATGACAGTTTTTTTTGTAATGCGGTATTTATCGTACATATTTTCATTGGGAATATTTTTCCTACCTAAATCGAAATAGTAAGTACTCTACTATATTATCATGAAAGAATATTATACATCATATCTGTACGAGAGAAAGATATAAAAATGTTTATTTAGAAGGAACGTTGGGTCAAATATACCCGGCCCGACATATTTTATGAATAACCGACCATGCCTCATATTTGGAATGTTTTACTAACTTTGCTGAATATTTTTAGGGCAGAGATAATATTATATTCAGGACAATGAAACTGAGTAGAATTATGCTGGTTTTCATATAAATGTTATTTAATTTATGTCTTGCAGAGCTTAAGACAGTGAAAATATATAGGAATACCAAGTTGCATTATTGTTTTTGTAAAACATCAAATTATATCTGTACCCCCAAATACTCGAATGCAACTCAGATAAAAGCGTCGACCCCACAGCCGCGATTTTGAGGCGTGTCTTGTGTTGTGCGATTTATTGCGATTTTGTAGCGCAATTCCGCTGCGTTTTTGTAAGCGTGATTTTTAGACGCCTCGCGCCAAATGCGAAATCGCATCGTATGCGTCTTAGTACAAAATGTACAGCAAACAAACCAATATCGCAACAAATCGCGCGACACAAGACGAATTCAAAATCGCGGCCGAGGGGTGGAGGCTTTAGGCACGTCTCAAATTACAAATTTTTGACAGATTTTTATAGAAAACTATCAAAAAATCGCGAGTTGAGATGTGTCTATCTGAGTTGCGTTTATGTTAATTTATAATAAGCCACTGTGTGTATCTCCGTGAAAAAAAAAATTTTACACTGATGTTAGTAAGATGTTTAACAAAACAGCGTATAGATATGTAACGCAATAAAATAAAAGAGGCGTAGCTAAAGTATTCAGTAAATTTTACACGTGAGTCAAGAAAAACCAGTTGTATACCTCAGTTACATTACGGGTCGATCTCACCCAAAATCAGGCATAGGTAAAATTTTCCGAAAGTGTTTTTAGGTGTGTACGATCTGAACACTTTTTATTGTCATTGTTTAGCTACTTTTGACGCTGGCCTTACTTATTTGAAATTATCGCTGTAAGTATAATTTTTGTGTACGTGCTTCTAAAAATAGCGAAAAACGCTTATCATTCCACCCGCGTAAAAACAATTAATTCTAATCCATCGGACTCTAGAGTCTCTTAGAAAGTGCGAATTAATTAATGAAGCTTTAATTAATTAAATTGATTAAAAGTCCGTGACTAAGCAACAGTTAAAAACTCATGTAGGTAGTATTTAGAATAAGAAAAACAAACTCATTGAGCTTAGGTTATGTAGAATCTAACTAACGTAGGCATCTCATAAATTGTTCAATTCTGATATGCAGTAAGACTGACTTTTACTTATCGCTCTGAAACTTTACTCAAAGCTAATAATTGTTTTGTTATCTAGCAGTAAAGCTTCCGTACATACTCACGTTATTTCTAATGTATAAAAATTGTTTATACACGACAGCCCAAAAAAAGAGTAAGTTTTTAGGGTCCATTGTGTATCTAGTGAGTTTATTATTTCCACAATTTTAAATGCCTGAGCAGATTTGGATGTATGGGATAGCTAGAACCCTTATATCATCCCGAAACACACATTTTTTTCTAATATCATAGCCAGCCGCTATCTTTAAAAATAAAACATTTGGTGGATGTAGAAGCTCTTCCTATTTTTGAAGTCGGTTAAAAATTTAACTGACTTCAAAAATACGAAGAGTTTCCAAGTTCGGCTGTATGCATGTTTTTTTTTTAATAATGAACTTGCTAAACTATGGTTTTAAAAATACATTATGATTGTTTGCAATCATAATTTCTTTTTAAGTTTTTTCATAGTACGTGTATGTAACTTTGAAAAGCTCTTTATGCGTAGTCTGTTTCCGAAGAGTTAATAGAAAATGCAGCACTTAAAGATTTTACATTCTTGCTGAAAATTTGCATAGGTAATCCTCGTACTTTGTAAAGAAAATAAGTGAATAGCTAAAACCCAGGATAAAAGCCAACCAGCAATATTAACTTTGACTTTTATTGCAAAATAAACGGTAATACCGGGTGTCTAAAGTGCATAATCCTAATTTGCCGATGTTTATGGTAAATAACTTGAGTCTTAAAGCTAAGGGTTTTACGTGTCCTTGAATAAATAAGGTTGTTTTGCCTACTTTCTACTTTTATGTGCTTGGAATATTGAAAACTCTCTACTGTAAAGTGGGGTCTTATGACCCGCAAGAAATTTCTAGAAATAAAGTGTTCAGGTATTTATAGGAGCTAAGCAGGTAAGCGCTTTCTGAGTCATAATGTTTATTTGTATAGATTGACGTGTAACTGCGAAAATTTTCATTGAAAACTGCAGACGGTCCAGAGTTGGCTTAAAACTGCCCATTTTCCAATTCAGATATTTTTATTTTTTTAAAGTTTGCTTCCCATCAAAAAGAAAAAAGAGCTTTACCAGCTATTTCATCAAATAATAGGCAAAGTTTATGCTTTCTTCACAGATATTGAGCTCTGCTTGGAATAGGAATATCGTATTGAATCATAATGTTTGCTTACATTCCTCGCAATAAAATAGTTCATCGACCGCATCCTTTGAGTCCTTCCTCATACTTGCGACGTGCGCGTCATGCATCAATTAGCTGCCCGCCACAGTTTGGATAGGAGTAACTAGATGGCGCTGCTAATAATTTCTAAGCTAGAACGTGATATCAATTAGGATAAAAAAACGTATAGAGTACGCCTAGATCGCGATAAAACACAAGCTGTGCTCTTTTCGGGCACAGCTTGTGTCGGTTTTTGTAACGTTGGTATTTGTATTATATTTATTTATGTATATATTTTATTTATAACATAGGTTCGTATATAACAACGTTATCCAAGTCAAACACTGTACAATTTGAAGACAAAAACATAATTCAGTAAACAAAAATCATTTAAATAAATCCTAATTATAAACAACATTTCAATTAATTGATATTCTTCCAACACAAATAAGGTTCGCAGTTAACCCGCTCACATCCGTAATGTATCTTGATGATTTTAAATTAATTACTCGTAATCGTCTAATATTATTTTTTTAATTAGGTATTTTAGACGATTTTTCATAAACTATAAAACATGTTCTCAATCCAATAGCCACGTAAGCTCCAAACTAGTGGCAAAAGATCTCTTAACTTCATATCAAAAATTCAGATATCAGAAAATATTGACAAATTTACAAAAAAATGTAACCAAAGCAATATAACCAGATTAAAATACAAGAGTACTGAGACTTTTAATTCGGTCACCTATATTGAAAATCCTCCGCAGATATTATTTATTTGAATTTCTATTTTCTGCCCTCCATCGATCCGCCATTTTGAGAGAAAACATTTCGGTAACAGTCACGTTTTGTATTAGCCGTAAAAAGTTTATGAAAAACTGTCTGCCTACGTGAGCAAAGGTAAGGTCAGGAGGATAATATTACCAGCTGCAAATTATTTTGTGTCTAGTTTTATTAGAAATTTCTAATTTCTTACACAGATGTGGAGTGCCTTACTTAGGTACCTATTACTGATTTGTCGATTTTTTCCTTCAGGAACAAAAAGCAGAATTCTCGTAATGTAGAGTTTGCAAAAAGTTGAATTTGCAGCTTGTAGAATCCTAAAATGTTGAGTTTGTAAAAAGTTCAATCTATAATCTAGGCAAGTACATTAAATTAAATTGCTAAAATGAAACAGGGTACAACAATTTATTTATTATTTATTTTTATTATGTTAAGGATATTATACCTACTATATTTCAAGTACATAATATATGTACATAATCTTTAAAACCACTATACTAAATCTTTATTATCTATTTCATAATAATAATATGCTATTTATACCTAGACAATTTTGCTCCTCATTGTGATTCGTCGTTGCCTGTTCAGAGTAGAGCCTACCTTGGTAGCTTATTATATTATACTAGCATACTCCTTATTACGAAGAATCTAAGAATCGATATTGTGTACAATCTCAGCGACCCCAGTTTTCCATTGTCACACGCGCCACGTCGCACACGTCCGCATTCTACGCTACTTTATCGTACCATCTGTTTCCCCGCACTAGGTTTGACAGGGCTCGTTCTTAAGAGCTCCTGAAATTAGTGGAAATCATTCAAACAACACTAACGCCCGAATACTCAAACGCAACCTAGATTTAAGCACGTCTCAAGTCGCAATTTTCTTGACAGATTTTCATTGAAACCTTTAAAAAACCTCGACTTGAGATGTACTTAAATCTGAGTTGCGTTTGAGTATTCGGGGGTAAATGAATGAAACAACATTACGAACCTTGTTTATGTCTGAAGAACATACAATGGCAGTGGTCTTTATTAACAAAAAAATTTAATCAAATAATGGGAATAACTTAGAACTAATACTTACAATTGAAAAAAATTAGCTACTGTAGACAGTTGCAAGAAATCTACAGGTAGCCCAACTGATTCATATCAATACCAGTCGGAAGCAGCCCC
This sequence comes from Eupithecia subumbrata, assembly GCA_949316285.1. Classification (NCBI taxonomy): domain Eukaryota; kingdom Metazoa; phylum Arthropoda; class Insecta; order Lepidoptera; family Geometridae; genus Eupithecia; species Eupithecia subumbrata. Next base: position 5,857,047 of record OX438632.1, read on the forward strand.
AAGTCGCTGGCTGCTGACGTACCAACGTATCATCCGAGAGATTTCTTCAGGGTGAGTCCGGTTCTAGTCACGCTTATTCCGCGAGTACTGCGTAGAATAAATTCGACAAACTGCTATGGTTCTGATAGAAAAACGTTAATTGAAATAACAGGAGTATCCCAGTACAAAAATATAAGGAAAAAACTCGTTTCTAAATCTGCAACTCATTGCTTTAATGGTGTGCGTTGAAATCTTTTGTTTACTACGAATGACTTGCGTCGTAGACCGCTACGACGAGTAAAACCATAACATATAAATCAGATCTGTTATCATACGAAATCCTTGATGATTAAGAAATCTATTTTATCTTATGTATAGTGCGCTCATCCTGTAAGCTTTGTTTGACGGTATATGAACAACTATGAATTCTTCACGAAAAAGTCACTCGCGCGTTATTCACAACTTCCGATCAACTTAAATAATTCCTTCGCGCATGTATCTCGAATTCCATTACTCAAAAGATGCATAACCAGAGCATTTAGGAATAACCCCACAACACGTAGTGCTGTCACTGATATCGATAGTCCAGCTCCTTGTTATCTGGACAATCGATATTGGAATTGCGAGGTATGAAATAGTTTCCACTATCGATTTCATCTGGAGTAGTTTGCGAGTAAATGCGAGGTATTTGAAACGATTAGGTTGATAAATTGTTTCTTGTTGTAGGTTGTTATTATTAAATTTGTTACAGTTCTGTAGTTTGTAATGTAATGATGGATATATCGATCAAGTAGAAGCGTCAATTTATTGCTTGTTAAAAATTTTTCACCTGTCATACGAGACTAAAATTTTTACCATAATTTTTTTTCACTAAACTCAACTAACTTGCACTTAAATTTATGTTGCTCCTTTCATCTTTTAAGTAGACTAATAATTTTTGTACCTAAGCACCTATATTAGAAATTACTTGTTTAGCGTATAGTTAGCATAATTAAGATAATTTACAAATCTGCTCTGTTCTTGCTTTGCTTTATTATGACTACTGGTTCATGTGATTATTATGTATTTTTTTATTGTAAGCACTTTATGCCTGAGATACAGTTTTACTTTACCTAGTTCAGGCACATGTATTCTTTTACCCTATTTAAGATATTAGTAACTATTTCGTAATGCATTTACCCCTTAGTTGTTTCAAATACATCATATTTTAATTTATATATAACGACCGAAACATTGAAAATGGGCTGAAAATTAGGTAAGTTTAGTTTTGGTGTGCATCTGAATTGACTTCCGTTTGATTTATTTCCGTAAGTTGCATACGATACGCTCGTATCTAATTTGTAAAGTCTTCTTCTTGAGTTTAATACTTTAATTTAGGCTGAATAGATCCAATGGCCATGGATCAGGCTTAAATCAGCTGTGCAATTACGCAAAAACCACCCATCCTCTAACTGTCATTTGAAAGCCATTTCATGGACTTTGCACGTCCCATCCCGCGTCCCATTCATACAATTGCAAATTATGAAGCCTATAAAATTGCTTTCGAATGTCAATTTTGGATGGGTGGTTTTAGCGTAATCGCACAGCAGGGTCTCACGAGGTGAAAATTCAAAAGTTTTAAAAAGAAAACAAAAACCAAGCGTTCTTATATAAAAAACATTGTTTAGATAAAAATAGGCCGTATTTTTTATCGAACCTAATTCCTGTTTCCCGAATAAAAATGTAAAATATCGTTTTTACCGAAAACACGGAAAGCGTTAGAGAATTGGCGAAAATGTGAGATATATTTTTAATAAAAACACGCTAAAGTACCAGCTTTTATATCACACAGCGGATCGTGTTTTGACTACTTACCACAAGGTCTTTTTGTAAAGTGAATAGACTTTTTCTGAGCCAACCGTGTTTTATAAATAATTTTGGGCATGCATTTCAGAATTTGACTAATTTCTTTGTAAAAATATTGCATGTGAAAGTAACGACATACTTTCGTTTTTTTTTTTGCTAACACGTCATCGACAAACAATCCAAAATATTTGATGTCAACAACAAAACATATGAATAAACTAGCTCTGCCCGCGGCTTCGCACGCGTATTTTCGGTATAGTAAATAGCCTATTATCTAAGTTAGGCTTTGCTCTGAACGTACGAGATCCCAGGTACCAAAAATTCAGAAACTTTGTAATATCAGTAGGATAGAATGCTTCACAAACCTAATGACAAAGAATTCGGAAAACGGACGACATACGAACAAATGATGAATGAGAACTTTCAAAATCAAAAATTGTTGTAAACTTCTACCATTTGCTCCGAAAATGATTTCAACGTAAAATATTTTCCAACAATATTTTTTTGACTTCAAAACCCCTTTTGCTTACTAAAAATATTAAGGACTCTAGAACCTAGAAAGTACAGTTTACTTTTTGGTACACATGATAAAAAAGAACCACCTGACAAAAATATTGCCAACGAAGATTCAACCAACTAAAGCCCCCATTCCCTTGCAAATATTTGCTCGCGTGCGACAACCTTACAAAGTCCTCATCCCTAGCAAATATTGCTCGTGTGCGACAACCTTACAAAGTCCTCATCCCTAGCAATATTTTTTTTTCCACTCACAAAAAGGTTTTCATAATAATAATTGTGTACAGATTAGGTAGTATTTAACCTGTTTTGTGAGGAGCTGGAGCTTGAGATAGGCTTAAAAAAGCCTGTATTACAAGACACCAGGGCCCCCACTCCGCGGGCGTAACAAGTGCATATTATAGATACAAGTTTAAGCGAGATTTTAATTAGGTACCTATTAAATACAACAAACCAAGTGACCAATTTGCAATACAAGAAAATAGTACTATGGAAATTTAAACTAACACATAAAATAAAAAAATAATAACTGAACTAAAGAGAGCAGAATAGAATAACCGATCCTTTCATTAGGTAGAGCTAGGATAGGCAAATATTGTTAGTGTGCGTGCGACAACTTTACAAAGTCCTCATCCATTGCAAATATTGCTCGTGTGCGCACAGACTTACAAACAATCACCTCTTATCTCTATCGTTAGGAGAGATAGCAATCTGAAAGACGTGCGGATGATTTGTAGCTGCTGTTGTCACCAATGACTTTCTAGAGGTCAGGGTTATCGGCTTGTGAATATTCTAAGGAAATTCTTACAATCGGTTTACGAAGCTAGAGTCGAGCTACGTCTCAACACAATCGTAAACACAACCAACAACAAATATACAAAACAATACAATACAAATTTTCTTTAGTGCACACCAAGATAGAGAAAAATAGGAAAGAAAAACACAAACACAAAAACAGTTGCACAATGGGCGGTCTTATCGCTAAAAGCGATTGCTTCCAGGCAACCTTTAGATAGACACGTAACTATTGTACAGGTATAGACGGTGGCGTATTACAGACTACTATACTATATATAAATATAAATAAAAACTGGACTATATACATATATATCCAAGTATTTTCTTTTATCTATTTTTTACTATTTATCTTTATACCTAATGATGGAAAAATATGTTTATGTTAATTATTTGAAATTGAAGTAAGAAAGTATTCAAAATATAAATAAGTTCTCCCCTCTATTATGGTTTTAGATTTGTTTTTTTGTAAAATAATAACTAACGCTCGCTTTGTATTTTAATTAAAAAGTTAAAGATTATATTTGCATGTCATCTTAGCGTTAATGAAACTTTAATATTGTAATACCTAATTGTTCGATACATCGATCACATAGGTAAAGAAAGAAAGAAAGAAAATTATTTTATTTACCTTAAATTTACTACACAACATAATAGCTAACTATACTACTTATATCTTAGATCCGATTTGTGCGTAGCAGGTTTAGGGCAAATATGGCCTACACTCAGCATTGTGCTGGGTAGAACCTGATGTGTCTACCCAGCGCTTGTTTTCAGTGCAGGCCAAAGACAGGGCACGTCACGACCATCGGTGGTAGTGCATTTTTTCCAAAAAATTATACACTACAACTAAAAATTAACATAATTTATTTACATTTGTACCACACATTATAAACCTATTGAACTACCTATGCATAGTAAATAAACAAAAATCGTAGGTTAATCAGCATCATCAGCAGTTTGACCTAAGTAGGTTACTTGTGCCGCGAGCGCGGACCGGGCGCCTACGGAGGTCAGTGCATCAGCAGCGATCATCCAAATCTCACTCATCATCTTCATCCTTCATATTAGTCGTAGTTTTACACAATACAGCTATTGTTGACGACCTGGAACAAATAAAATAAATAAATAAATAATGCTGGACCATTCACACAGCATTATCTAGCCCCAAGCTAAGCAGAGCTTGTGTCATGGGTACTAGATAACTGATATACTTAATAAAATTAAATAAATAGTAAAAAAATTAATACAACTAAGTAAATAATACACTACATAGATAGATAATTTTTATTATACATACAAAACACCCAGACCAACGGAACAAATTTCTGCAGATCGTACACAAATATGTTCCTAGGCGGGAATCGAACCCGCAACCTCCTGCGTCGCGGACCTTCGTCCACTGCGCCATAAGAGCCGTCGATCCATTAAAAAAGTAAGCGGGTTAACTTTCAACCTATTTTGTGTTGGAAGAACACCAACGTTTCATCCCTTAAAGAGGGACTGGTGAGTGCGGTCACTGCGCTGGAGAGCTCGTTGTGAAAAATATGTAGAAAGTAATGAAATAATATTATAATAATATTTAATTTTTATGGAAATAGTTTCTGCCCGCGGCTTCACACGCGTTGTTCCCGTGCCGAGCCTATGTTTGAATCCAGGCTTAAAACTACATGTTTGCAAATTTCAGCCCGATCGGTTTAGTAGTTTTAGCATGAAGAGGTAACAAACATCCATTCATCTATCCATCTAAAAATCCAATCCAATACTTTCGCATTTGTAATATTAGGGTGATGTGATAGTGTGATAATTAATAAATTAACTAATTTATTTTTACTATTTTATTGTAATTTTCTTTGTGAATAAAGGCGTGTGATAATTATATAATTAATACTGAAGTTTTTAGACTACGATAGTTTTAGAGGTCTACAATGTGCACATATTAACAGAACAAAGGCACAAAGTGATCATTGTCACTGTAACAGTGATCACTTTTACTTTCGAATGACAATTAGACTATCGATAACGATTGCGTGCACAACACTAAACAGTCAATCAAATTGATCGTATCGCGGTAACAATAGTGCTGGGCACACAATGACGAAGTTATGGCGGTTAAGTGTAGTAATACTAAATTCACCAAGTATTTAACCACCTATAGTTTTTTGGGTGGTCCAGTTACCACCTAAAATATTATCTTGCGTGGGTACAGTTACACCATGCAGTAATTTTCAGTGATCCCGTTGACTGGTCCACGGAATTAAAACAAATTCGGTGGTACAGTTCACTGCACTATCGAAAAAAAACAGTGGTCCAGTCAACGGGACCACGGAAAAAATATCTGAATTTAGACTAAGACCGTCTTTATAGTTGACAAAAAAAATGAGTCTTTCTTAAATTTTTTTAAGTTTTAGTAACATTATGTAGGTACATATCTTTATTTTTCAATATTAAAAACGTCAATACTGCTACACCTTCCAACCAGTGCGTGTAAAGAAACGACAGCGGTATTTCGTTCGGATAACATCGGCTCCCGAACCGAGATCGCAATCTCTCGCTCGTGCCCGTGTGCTTGATGGAGACGTAATTTGGAAGGATTGTGAAATATTGTTAGTACCTTTTAACTGATGGCTGCATTCTACACTATCTATACCTATGAATTGGTTGGGATAGTTATTTGGATTTTTCAAGAAAGGAAAATACACAGTAGCAGCCTTTTTTTTATTCGGCAGGAAATTCGTTTACGAATGAACTGGTCTTAAAAACAAAAAACATAACATGTAAAACGTACGTTCGTTACGTTATCATGTCCTGATAACGGACTATTTTTTACCTTAAATTAAAGCCCGTGATCTCCAGGATATTTAGTACCAAAAAGATATCGCCACTTGCCACACAGCACGTGAAACCATGGCTTTATTGCGAAAAAAAATTATAGAACAGTTAAGTTGGCGGCCTAGATCCTGTGACATCAGACCCCTCTTTGGGACAATGTGAAGTCTATATGAAAAGTTAAAAAATCTAATTCCACTTGGACGAAGTCGCGGGTAACAGCTAGTTTAAAATATAAAATAAATAATTCGATCAATCCTTTTATGTAACACAGACCAGCCGTGTTTGCCACATTTTTTGTAAAATTCTATGATATTACATTTGTTTTATAGTAAGTATTTTAGTCGTCACTGGTCTGGGTTGGCAACACACATTATATAAAAAGAAAATACGTCAAATAAAAAAGTCAGAGGCTTAAAAAGAAGGCACCAATCGCGGCAGTGAAATCACTAGTGTACTAGTGTACACTACTTTATGTATAAATTCCCTTGCGATCAGAGTTACGTACGTACGTAAAACTAAAATGGAATAACAAAAACACTACCAATAAAAACTCAGGTACAGTGACTTCAGTTATTCCGTGATTATGACGCATGCGAGGTTTATTTATTTATTTAATTTATTGGGAAATCAACGGCTTAAACTAACTTGATCAAAATATTTAATAACATCAGAGAGCCAATTTAAGATTTTCACGTACATGACTAGCCGAAATCATGGTATTTTTTTTATATAAATTTATACTAGACAATCCACACAGCATCATCTAGCCCCAAGCTAAGCAGAGCTTGTGTTATGGTTACTAGATAACTGATATACTTAATACAATTCACTACATAGATAGATATTTTTTATTATACATACAAAAAACCCAGACCAACGGAACAATTTTCTGCAGGTCGTACACAAATTTGTTCCGAGGCGGGAATCGAACCCGCAACCTCCTGCGTCGCAGGCGGGCCATCTCGCCCGCTGCGCCACGGAGGTCGTCTAAAAAAATATCCCGTTATAATGACTTTGGTGCTAAAAACCATATTCGTTTTAAAAGTTTAACAAGTAAAACTGATGAACTAGAAGAAAATGAATAACTAAATTCAACTTTTGCAAAAACTCACAACATAAATCATTATAACTCTTCTTTAGTGATGTCTGCAAAGTTATCGACAATGATAAAATCGTTGTGAAACCAATCGCTGCCAAAATGAATGAAAGAACGTAATCGTTTCGACCTTCATTGTCGTAGTTCAACCACCTTGCTACCAACAAATTGTGTAACAGAATTTCTCAAAGATTGTATCTAATTCAGTTGTTATTACAACCTACCTGTCTTCACGTAGGCTCGGAGCAAACGGGCTACTTAAATTATATAGTAAATAATATCTATTACTACTCGTACACAAAGATAATTTCAGGACGACCTCAGTGGCGCAGCAGGCGAAAGCTTGCTGCCCACCTTCTGCGTCGGTGGTGTATGCAGAAGGTCGTGGGTTCGATTCTCATCTAGTGACAAATATTTGTACGATCAGCTGATATTTGTTTCGGGTATTCTGGATGTTTTCTGTAATAGTAAAAATATCTATCTTCTATGATTTATATTTATATTTTATTTTATATCTTCAGGAAAAGCTAACGGCTACAAAATGTGTAATTATTTGTCTAGATTAGGTATACATAATAATATGACAGCCCACGACGCAATTCACAGATTGCTGTATGAGATAGTTACTAAAAAGTTCCGCTAAAGTTTATAAACTAACAGAACAAACATTGAAAAATATGATATGTATTGTAAATTTGTAATAAGAATATCAGTTATCTAGTATCTATAACACAAGCTCTGTCTAACTTGCGGCTAGATGATGCTGTGTAAATTGTCCAGCACTATTTATTATGTAAATATAAGTAATATCGTTGGCGCGAGGCAAAACATCAACACCTTGCCACCAACAAACCACCTAGTATCGAATGCTTCCTTGTATGATTTATACGGCAATACAAAAAGGCTTTATCATCATCATCTCACGGGAACATTTAGATACCCAAGGAACCCTAAAATGTTTCCAGCCATTTCTGCCACTAATGCTTGATGCAATTTCCACACAATGTCTTTTAAAGAGTGGTTCGTTTGTAATGGCTTACGTCAAAAAATTACCTTCCGCCGCCATTAAAATTGCGTCAATTTGTTCCAGCAAGTACCGCCGAGTACCTTATTATAAGCAGTCACGCTACACGAATCCAAAGAAAGCTTTATTTCGTCACAACGAATAACTTTATATTCTGTGACTACTGAAGTAGCGACCGAGTTGTCACGAATGACATGACAGCGGAAATGCGTTCCAGCGATGCAAATTTACGATAAACAAAACATCGACAAAATATCGATGATTTAATGGACAACACCAAATTAATTCTGTAAAACTAATTACGTATTCGAAAATTGAAAGTACCAATTAAACATATTCAAATTCGGAACGAAACTGGAACCGGAAATTCGATTTTACGACTTAATTAACGACATGGATGAATGAAAAGCGGAAGTTGACCGTATTGTAAACACGGAATCAATTTATTTAATGAATAAACTAGCTCCATCGTAATCGTTTTTATAAATCACAGAAGCGATTCGAAATTTAATATACAAATCACTATTATTTGAGAAAGGTGAAATAATTGATGGATTACATTCGAATTTGTATATATTTAATATCATTTCTATTTTATAAACTACCTACTTATTTGTGTTTAATACCTCCTCAATTACGCCACCGACAGCTTTAATATGTACCGATCCTATCCATCCCAAGGTTGCTTGGAAGAGTTCGCTATTAGCGATAAGGCCGCCGTGTTGCCCTACTAGACATAGTAAGGGTTAAGTTCCTATTTAATTGTTTTATTTATTGATGGTGCAATAAAGAAATTCTATCTGTCTATCTATCAATATCCAAAACAATTTATTGCTTTATACAAAGTCCTGGTACTAAAAAGGTAAGTACCTACTTATTATCTCTTTTCTGTTATTTATTTATTCTTAGAAAGTTTTAAAAGTAAAGTAAGATCCTAAATTACACCGGCATAAATCTAGCCCTCTAGGTAATCTCAAGTAACAGTCCTTAATTGGGCAATAATAGACCCATCGACCCAACCAGTCCGCGAAATGCCCAAGATTACCCAATCAAGTATAATTTGCCCATCAATGCTACCATACTCAATTTATCAATCAAAGTAGAGTGCTACTGCCAGTTCGATGCGTGTGCGCAATCATGATTTATTTTAGTACTGGAGCTACTGGATAAGTTAATGCAACTTTGTGCCAGCTTTTACGACTTTTAAGTAGGTATCTTACTTTATTACTGCCTTTGGCTTCAAGCTTCGGTCAAACCTGCGCGTCAAACACGCGGGATGCTGGACGCAACGCGGAAGCGGCGGACGCTGCAATGGCGCCTCAATGGAGGCTACCCGAGATATTTTTTACGGGAAAAGTTTCGCGTTGTTGACACTCCCGCTTCGCGTCCCGCGTCACGCGTGTTTGACGCCCAGGTTTGGTCGAAGCTTTAGACTTTTGGATATAGGGCTTTTTGTAATTACATCTGGAAAAAAAGTTTACTTGATATCGCTCGTTGGAATATAACTTCTATCTCGCTTACACTTACAAAAACAATGAGTCATTATTCCGCAAAAGAAGCCTATGTCAAATCTCTTACATCCATTTTAAAACTATAATCGAGAGAGTATGAAAAATTTTTATTCACAAAGAAAATTACAATCAAATAAAAGAAATATATTAGAATTAGTATTTACAATTATAACGATTGAGGCACATAACTGCAGACTGTTGCAAACAATGTACAGGTACATTACGGATGTAAGCGGGTTCCTTATTTGTGTTGGAAGAACACCAACGTTTCATCCCTTAACGAGGGACATCTTCAGGGTGAGTAATGAATCCGTAATGAATTTGTCAAACTACGATAGTTTTTATAGTAAAATGTACAGGTAGTATAAAACTATTCAATCGCTGTCAAACTACGCGCTGCAAGGCGCCAAATGTTTGTAAAAAAACAATAACTTTCTCGGTATCGTAAGCAAACTCATACTAAAGACTCTCGTGGATAGAGGGTTTTTTGTAGATTTGTTACAGACAATTTATTGACAGTGACAGTAACAAAATGGAGGGAAATATTGGCAACGTCCTTTTCCCATACAATTTTATGGCGGGAAAAGGGCTGATTGAATTTAAATCCGTGATATTCAAATCGGTTGCACGTAGATGCTGAGCCACAGAATAGTAAATCTTGTGGAGTTTTGATATTTCACTACCAAAAAAAGTATCTTAGATAAAGTTAATCGGTCAATAAGCAGCTTCTTCGATTAACTTTGACTCATAATGTATGAAAACTTCTGTTAAAAAATCAATTAAAAGTAGATTAGAAGATTCACAAAGAGAATAACAATCAAATAATAAAAATAAATTAGAACTAGGATTTACAATTGAAACAATTGAGCTAACTGAAAACTGTTGCAAACAATAAGTAGCTCAACTGATCCATATCACAAGTCGGAAGCGTCCCCGAGACGTTGACTGCATTGCCCCGCTGAATGGCAATACTGATGCGCTGTGCCCACAGATATCAGAAACAAAGGCTGTGCCAGATACTCATCAGCTCTCGGGTCACGCGTCGCTTCGACCAGACGCTCAGATAATTTTTTAAGAACCCGCAGTGTCTCGGTACCCCACGGACCTAGGGTCTCGACTCCAAGGGGAGCAAATGTGTAGGCTCTGTCAAGACCTGCATATGTGCGCCTCATCCATCAATTAAAATGTTTTATAATTAGATTTTTGTAGAAGACATAGGTACCTAAGTGAAACAGTTGCAGTTAGTCAAGGAAAAGTGTCTGAATGTGTTTAATTTATCGGTTGAAAGCGTCGAAGTGAAGAGTTACTGGTTGTTTCAACTGTCACGCAGCGTCTAAGTTGTCCACGACCAGGTGTCGGTATGTCCGACTGTTTGATAGTCCGAACGGACAATAATTTGCATCCTTTCAGGATTGTTGGATTGATCAATCGATCCTACTTTCCTATTCGGACGATTTTAAGATAAAGTGGAAATACAGTTTTGTCTTTCACCAGTCTTCATAACCATGGATCTTTTGTTGTCCGAAATAAAATATTTAATTTTATTTATTTATTTATTTATAACAAGCAGAACTAAGTTAACTTATTTTGTGTTGGAAGAACACCAACGTTTCATCTCCTAACGAGGTACTTCATCAGGGTGAGCGCGGTTCGTGTCGCGCCCGTATTGCGTCCTAGCGCGCATTGAAAAAAAAAACTTAGTTTTTCCAACATCAACATCGATACAGTAATCACCAGGTTTTTTTTATCAAATATTTAAAGTACTCCAATTTCTTAATATAATATTCCTCTAGACTCAATACATAATAACTTTGAGGAGAGTATGTACTTACAAAAATATTTTTGTAAGTACATAAAAAAACATCGAAATCGAACAATCATTAGCAAGATAATTATAATTATACACACACACTTATTTAGGTACTGACATAAAAAACATAAACCCGAATTGAAAATCTCTTTCTTTTTAGAAGTCGATTGAAAATAGACATGAGTGGTGGTGGAGACCGCGATTCGGCAAAAGTAGTGTAGGACGCACTCCAGCCTGCAGACAGATTCTGGATGCGGCAATGAATGGGGACCCCTTTTTTGTTGTTAAATGATAAAGTACACACCTATGTCCAGCAACTACTGTTATTCCTTTAAACAAACTAAATACATAACTAGGTTAAAGCCATTTCTCAGTTTTAGTAACGGGGTAAAAAAAAGGTCCCAAGCGTAAAAAGGGTTCAGGATTTTCTATCAACCATTTTGAATTATAATTGGGTGAGAACTTAATCCTACAGTGGCTCCTGAGCGGATAAACAAAAGAAAATTAAACAAAAACTAAAAATACCACAACAATAACAACTGAACCGGGCTAACGAGCCCTATTCTGCTAAACTAATCGCTTTACTATGACAATGGTATCGTTCCAAAATCGCCTCCATACACATGTTTTGGTATTCTAAGTACTTCAGTTCAAATAAATTTACAGATGGAGGGACGCACGGAACACGTCAAAAGTCGAGGTATAATTCTAGATTGGTTTCACAATATAGAACATATCAATCTCTTCGTGCCAGTATCACCGCATGTTCTATCTGGAGTTTTTAAGGATTCTACGACGATACCATTGTCATAGTGAAGCGATAGGTTAGCAGAATAGGGCCCGGTCCAAAGTAAATTAGGAAGTGCTATGGTTTTTGTTATTATAGTGCGTAAGCTCTCTCACTCTGGGTAATTTCTAAGATATCAAATAATATCGCAAAAAAAATTTTTATTGGATCAAGTCCCGTCAATGTCGAATATTTTTGCGGTGTTATTTGTTTTCTTAGGAAGTTAATGGTTTAATCAGGTATTTATTGCGTATATATCAAATTTATAACAAAAGGTACGCGATAAATACCCGATTAAACCATTAACTATGTTAACAAATCGCGATTATTTAAAAAGTTTTCTTATGAAGTGCTATATTTGGGTCCACTCGTTAACGTGACTATTCTACGACGATACCATTGTCATAGTGAAGCGATAGGTTAGCAGAATCGGGCCCAGTCCAAAGTAAATTAGGAAGTGCTATATGTGGGTCCGCTCGTTAGATTAATTGAAGTTTATGATGCTAATTCATAGAGAGGGCTCACTTAAGTGATTATTGTCTCACTTTCACTTTACGTTTTCCTGTATGACATGGTCAGGTCAGTGGACAATGGACTATGTATTCGCTGTATTTGCTACTAGCGGCCCGTCCCGGCTTCGCACAGGTGGACTTTTATTTTTTAAACATAAATATATAGCCTATGTTACTCAGGGATAGTGTAGCATTCTAATGGCGAAAGAATTTTTGAAATCGGTCCAGTAGTTTTTGAGTTACAACCTCAACCTCAACAGCCTGTATTGGTCCACTGCTGGACCCCCTGATAAGAGCCTTATTGGCTTTTATCTCATAGCGGTAGTGCCCATAATCCCCACGCTGGGCATGCGGGTTGGGGATCGCAGTTTGGTGGTAGAATTGTTCTGCAGGGGGCGCTCCTGCCCACCCCCGGTGGAAATCCCTTAGTAGCCTCTTGCGACACCCGCAACCGCGGCCGCAGCCGTGGGAAGAGTTGGAGTGGTGCAAATTCTAAGCCGGCACCACATACATAGCAAAAAAAATGCAGTTTTTGAGTTTCTTCGTTACAAACATACAAATCTTTCCTTTGTTTAAAAAAAATGTGTAGATTAAACACGCTAATCTTGACCGAGGTTACCTATTTGAGCCGTTTGGGGGTGGAAACCTTGGTCCTGTCCTGGGGCACACGCCAAACATGTAAAAGATCATAATTATAAAACTTCTCATAGAGTCCACAGTTGATCGGAATGCTGGCTTCATAATTGATTTGATCCTATTTCGGTCAACGAATTAGCATTGCCATTCAACGTGCTGCCAGCGTTGCCACGTTGAATGGTTTTTACACTAACTATGCTCAAAAAAATTTATGTGCTTTATATTGGCATAACCTAATTAGCTCAATTGTTTCAGTTGTAAATACTAAATGTTAATCTAATTTATTTATATTATTTAATTGTAACACTTATAAGTAACACTTATATTTAGATTTAGTTTAATTTTAGTTTATTTACATGTCATACACCCATCGATCTATCTAAAACAGGGATTTTATCAGATTTTACTCATATCTATGCGTGTACCTATGTAACACCTTTACGCTAAAACCTAATGGACAATATTGACCTACACATAAATCTCCTAGTAGACGCTGAATTCACTAAAGGATACTGTTACTATGAAAATCTATCAAAAAGACTGACTAGATCTCATTAATTAGTATACCTACCAACCTTCCGTATATTCCAATAGGTTTATCCAAATGGAGTATTAATCTCGCACAAGTACTCACATTCATTAGAACTGAAAGGGTTCTTATTTCTGACGTTATTGATAATAAGGGTTCATTTACGTTACGATATTTATTTCTATCGAAAGTATAACATGATTTATGAATTAAAGCTATACCTTACGTCACCAGCGTCTAGTGGTCGACGAGCTATGAAGCTTATAGATTAAAGCTTAATACTAAAGCAGGATATTTATCATCGCAGGATATTTTGATCGCTCCGCGTCACCCGTCCCACGCATCCCCACCGCTCTCAACTCTCTCCTGATCCTGAACGATAGCCCTGAAACAGACTTATTTGCGGTGCGGATAGCCTGGGTGAGATTCTGTCGGTGTGTTTAAGGTTCTGTGAGCGTGATGTATGACTGGTGTATCTAGTTTTTAATATTTTAAATTTCACACCTATCTTACTATGTGCATTGTGCATGTAGGTACCTATGTTTTGACAAAATAATTTCAATTTTTTGTGTAATCTATTTGATATATATAATTATATATATCTGGACGTAGGCCTCCCCCTGATAAGCGGCTTATTGGCTTATATCTCATAGGGGTAATGCACATGATCCGCACGCTGGCCATGCGCGTTGGGGATCGCAGCTCGGTGGTAGAATTGTTCTACGGGAGGCGCTGCTGCCCGCCTCCGGTGGATATCCCTTAGTCGCCTCTTACGACGACGGGATGAGTTAGGTTGTGCAAATTCTAAATTACATTTATTTCAGACTTAGCACAATTTACATCAGTCCATATAACGAGAAACATTTTACATATCACACACATAAACAAATTACCTACATTAAATTGACTTCATAAAAATAAATAAATCACACTAATATTATAAATGCGAAAGTTTGAATGGATGGATGGATGGATGTTTGTTACCTCTTCACGTCAAAACTACTGAACGGATCGGGCTGAAATTTTGCACACAGGTAATTCTAATACTGGAATCAAACATAGGCAACATACTTTTTATCCCATAAATCAGTTCCCATGGGATATAAATCATCTTTAAACGTTTCCATAGAAACAACGCGTGCGAAGCAAACTAGTTAAATTATAATTACATTGAATAGCAAAAAAAAAATTGAAAGCTAATGCGAGGGTTTTCCACATGTAGCCTTATTTAAGCACAATAAATTTCGTCAGCTGCCTTTGTATTACCTACCGATTGCTGCTTCTATACAAGGATCTACAAATCCATATTTAACCGTAGCACTAAAATTTCCATCCAACGTGCACCAAGCGCTTACTCATAAATCTTGCGGTACAAATGGTGCCTTGTAATTTCTATTCGATTTGTTACGAGCTTAAAGTATCAACGGTTCACACGTGCATTTATTGTAAATAGCACTAATATAGCAGTATCGGAGAAATATGGCACAGTATAGCAGTATACGGCTAAGTATAGCAATATTTACAAAGGGTGTCAAGTTGAGCTTGAGGGTATAAGAAATTATTTGCTATTTTTGGCGTATTTCTGAGGAATGACTTGCAGCATGCCTTTTTATATGCCTTTGGATTATTCACTTACTTACTCATGGTCAAAATATAGAAATGATATTATTATATAGTTAAAGAAACGAATTATTAAAATGAAGCAACAAATACAAATGGTAACCGTATACACGCCAAAAAAATTAAAGAACCCACAATCTTTTAACAATAGATCGCTTTAAGATAATTTACCACGGGGATATAAATAAAAAAAACATAAGAAAATTATTTAATCCAAGTCCACGACTCATAAGATTACATTTAAAATACACAATAATATTACTTAAAATGCAAAATTAATTAATATGTGAAGTTAAACAAATCAGATCAATGCACAAGATCAATAAAATTAAGATATTAAACATGAATTGAATTTGTAACTACCCAATGTTTCGAAACAGTTTCATGCGCCATGATCACGGAATTACTGACGGAAACACTGCGAGTTATTTTTTATTGGTAGACCTAATTTTTTGTCTTTGCCACGAACGTTACCAATGACTCTGTTGTTACTAGCCATGATATTTTCAAAAGTAATTCAAAAGTTCTAATACCTCGCCTTGTCGTTTTTCCATAATTTGGAAAGACTTAAGGATCAATAGAATAAAGTCCAAGTAGGTATAGTG
Source organism: Eupithecia subumbrata (assembly GCA_949316285.1). Lineage (NCBI taxonomy): Eukaryota > Metazoa > Arthropoda > Insecta > Lepidoptera > Geometridae > Eupithecia > Eupithecia subumbrata. The sequence continues at coordinate 5,873,144 of OX438632.1, forward strand.
TTAGTGGCTGTGGCAGTCACGGCATAATAATTGACCTAACAGAACAAGGGCAGCAGTTTCCTCCTGAGTATTTTAACACTTCTACTGTGATCATGATCACCAATCCGTTAAGGCCTGGTAGTCCTGCTGTAGTAGGCGTGCGGGAAAATGCGCGCCTGCCACGCCGCCGCGCTCGTGTTTTTTGTAGTTATTTAATCATGGTGATTAAGAAAATCACTTATCAAGTCAAACTCTGCGAATTTGTTTAGAAATATTAAATGTCCTTAGTTGAGTACAAAAAACAGTGTGATATCAGTAATTCGCTAGTCATGGTATTGAAAAAACGTTAGAAAAAGGGGTAACTTTGGGATTATTTTCTATCGAGTGAAGTTCATTAGATCTTGCAACTGAATGCGACTTTGACTAGACTAGATCCTTAGGTAACATATATCTTTTTTTTCAGAATTTAAAATACTTATTTAAAAGACTCAGATGGTTTTAATAATCACAAAAATGCGGCCTCTGCTGGCCTACCAAGCCTTAACCAAGCGTGGTGATTAAGGAAAAACCCCTCCAGTGGTACTCCAAAAACTAACCTTTTAGTTAAACATTATCTAACTAAACAGTTAGACGTGGGTTTAACAAGAGTTTAATACCATAATTACACGAGTCGCTACATCCGAAGACATCTAGCCTAGTACATTGAAGAGTTAAAAAAATGTCGAGGATGCAGCCACGTAGTGTTGTAACTCTCGTTTAAACTACGTCTAAGCCGTGTCTAACTGCAAACCGTCGTAAAACGAAGTTTTGTGTAACGCTTATGTTAAACAACAGATGTCTAACTTTTTTGTAGTACCAGTGGTACTCTTGTTTAGGGAAGCACTTTCAGCAGTGGAGGTACGAGTTCTGATAGGTATGGTGTTTGTGTGTGCCGTAAAGTTATGGTACAACCCATCGAGTTCTTTTGAGTACAATCTAGTGCACATAACACAAAGCGACCACTTCTGATGTGCGGCGATGGGGACTAAAAATAGATGGAGCTTGCACGCGATGGATGCATTATGGCGTTATTGTGATTAGGGATGTCCCGTTCTATACATTATTGTGTAGATTTATCGATGAAACCATGATTTCATTGGCTAAACCAAATTTAGTTTTTTCTGAAATAAAACGCATGAATAAATCATTAACACAGTTTTTTCTTATCGCGATATAGTTCAGTATCAAACTTGCTTATTTATGGTCCACATTTTAGCCGTATCATGGTAAGTATGTCTAGGTCATAAACAGTCAAATCTTTCGGACGTTTGCGATAACTCTCTGTCATTCTTAGTATTCTGAGTACGTCATAAAATATATTCGAGTTTCAGCCCAATACCTCATACTGGTGATGATTTTTGACATAAAGCTAAGCCAGTTATTTCGATGTCAATTCAAATTGTCCATTCCTAGGTTGCCTGGATAAGATCGCTCATAGCGATAAAGCTGCTCTTTATATTTCGTCTATTGTTAGCATTTCCGTCTGGATTGTTTTTTGTCTTTGTGTGGTATAATAAACTGTTTTCTATTTATCTCGATAGATATTATCAAAACATCGATATCGATAACAGCTTTACCTCAACACTATGCATAGTGGGAACTAACGTAAATAAAAGCACGATAAAACTGTGATATAATTATTGGTGCGATCCTTCTGCAATCTAGGAACGTGAGCTTCTAACCATTTCTGCCAGGTCCTTTATCTTTATTTTCTATACTTAATCTTTATGAAGTGTTTTGGAGTGGTTTTCTCTATGTATGATAAATCAAATTAATTTTTTGGAATTCCTTCTAGGGAAGTTACCTACATGTTTTAACACTTGGTCTTAAAATTAGACTAGAGAATTAATCTCTAGTTATGAAAAGAAAATAATGTTTTTTTTTCTGAAATTGATCTTTGACTTCGTCGACTTATCGATTGGCAACGCTTTAAGGTTCTTCTGATAGGGACCAGATCTAAAATATTAACATAACAATAACAAAGTAGTTATGTTAGTACTTTATTCACAAAGAAAATTACAATCAACTAATAGAAATAAATTGGCTAATGAATGCTGATGCGCTGCGCCAGATACACACCAGCTCTCGGGTCACGTGTCGCTTCGACCAGACGCTCAGATAATTTTAAGTAGTTAGATACCTTCTTCACCTCAGCCCATAAATGGGGGAGACCTATGTCCACGGCTGGACAAAGGCCTCCCCCAATAGTAACTTTAACGAAAATTCTAAAGCAATTTCTGCGATACTCTAATATAGGTAAAAACAAGCGCTTACTCGTTGCATGAGCGCAGAGAACTCTATAATTACTAGGCTGCCGACCACGCAGAGTCAATATTAACGAATTGGTTTATGAGTGTGAACACCATTTTATAGTTAAAAAAAACAAAGTCCAGTTAATCCAATTTACTTAAAAAGAAAAGAACATAATTCAAAATGAAATGAAATGAAATTTATTGTTGAACCTTTGTACAAAAGATCTTATTAAACTAGCTAGAAGCAATAGTTTATCCATTGATTATGGAAGTACAATATTTTATTGAATTGAAATTTAGATTACCAAAATTCCTTAATTTTATACTTGCAATTTATAATCCGTAAAGAGACAGATAAAATACATTTCCTATTTCTCGAATGTATAAATAATTAAATGTACGTAGTATATCACGAAAAAGTATTAAAAGCCGCGTAGTTCCCATTACCACTCTTCTTTTCCCAGCTTAATTACAAGCCGGAGCGCGAGTGCTTAATTAATTTGTTGGGCCCACACCGGAACAGCACTTTAAACGCCTCAGTTAAATAATTAGTTACTTGAAAAAGATACTCCTTCCATACCTTTGGATTTAAACTGCAGTTAGTTTTAGTTTCAGTACTGTCACTGTCACAAAAGTTGCGTGACCCGCCGAATACTCAAACGCATCTTAGATTTAAGCATGTCCCAATTGACGAATTTTTGACAGGTTTTCATTGAAAAATGTCTAAAAACAACGACATGAGACGAGCTTAAACCTGAGTTGCGTTTGAGTATTCGAGGGTTAGAGAAACAAATCGCTAGCATAACGCAAAGTTGAGTAACATAAAAAGGCTAACGATCGAACACGAAAGAACCAGTGTGGTGTGGATGTGACGAAAGCAAGCAAGCCCAAACGAGGGCCTTCGTTCGCCTTCGGCCGTGCTCCAGCGGCTGTCGCTACATCAAAGAAAAATGGAACGAACGTACCGATCGTTTGGATTTAAACTACAGTTAGTTTTAGTTTCAATACTGTCACTGTCACAAAAGTTGCATGAAATAGAGAAACAACTCGCGCGCATAACGCATAGTTGAGTAACATAAAAAGGCTAACGATCGAACGCGAATGAACCAGTGTGGATGTCATTGCGAAAGCAAGCGAGCCCAAACGAGGGCCTTCGTTCGCCTTCGGCCGTGCTCTAGCGGCTGTCGCTACATCAAAGAAAAATGGAACGAACGTACCGATCGTTTGGATTTAAACTACAGTTAGTTTTAGTTTCAATACTGTCACTGTCACAAAAGTTGCATGAAATAGAGAAACAACTCGCGCGCATAACGCATAGTTGAGTAACATAAAAAGGCTAACGATCGAACGCGAATGAACCAGTGTGGATGTCATTGCGAAAGCAAGCGAGCCCAAACGAGGGCCTTCGTTCGCCTTCGCCTGTGCTCCAGCGGCTGTCACTACATCAAAGAAAAATGGAACGAACGTACCGATCGTCGAATCCCACTCGTTTGCATTCGCTTGCGCTCGCTTGATTGGTCTGCCCACCATTACAAAACAAAAACAACACAATAATGATATAATTCTCTTTGATTCTTTATTAATTTAGCTAAGTTACCGAAATAAAAACTTCTGAAGAATAATTTTCTGAGAAGGCCAAAACTGATTAGAAAACAGACAGCTTTTAGGTTTGATAATAAGGCTTTTGTTATTCAATAAAAGGTAAAAAATAAGTTAAGATTAAAATTACCATTCAAGGATGAAGGCAAAAAATGTGTTTGCAATTTATTATAACGCAATATACCACGATATTAACCATGGGTACTCAGATCTTCTGGCTTCATTTTGATAATTATTATATGTCACTGACATAATAATACAGAAAGAATTAGCAACCTGAAGAGGCAATGGGCCGGCCATATCTCGCGAAGAACCGACAACCGCTGGGTTAAACGTGTTCTTGAGTTGAGACCGCGACTCGGCAAACGTAGTGTAGGTCCTTTGATTATCATAATTATAAGAAAGAAAAGGCAGCGGCGCTAGTTTGAGTTATACATGCACCTTAATATGTAGGTAGGTACTTCTATATATAGAAATGGTCAGGGGTAAAATGGGGACCCATTTTACCCTTGACCATCCATCTCTGTCTGCCTCAGCATGATGCATATTTAAGCATTTGCCCAATACTGCGCTGGTTGTCAGGCAGATAGATCATAATGGATAATTATAGGATACCTATCTATTTCTAGCAAATCCTGAGTCGTATTAAGGTTACGTTTTATTTTAACCGCACGTAAGCAAAGCCATTAATTGAAACTAGTTTCTAAGGACAACTAATTTCTCTCTTTAGAAAGTAGACAAATTAGAATCCTTTCGAACCACTAAACGATCTCTCATAAACAATAAATGAGACTCATTGTCTGGTATCTGATTACATACAGATAGTGTAATGTAACACATTACATCTATTTGTTTCTTCGTTGATAAAATATCTATTAAACGATTCTTCATTGTGTTTAGATAATATTGATTACAAGTTGAACTCTAGGTGTGGTAATATTTTAGAAACATGATTTAAAAGATATATTACTCAATAATGAAATAAAATAAAAAGAAGAGAAGACCAACCCTTTTAACTGTTTAATAATTTATTTTAGGTATGACATTATAATTGATTAATTTCTAGATAAACAAGGCTTTAATAGCGAAAATTACAATCAAACAATAGAAAGAAATTAGAACTAGTATTTACAATTAAAAAAATTGAGCTAACTGCAGACTGTTGTGACCAATTTATAGGTGACACGAGAGCTGGTGAGTATCTGGCGCAGCGCATCAGCATTGCCGTACAGCGGGGCTATGCCAAAGCGATTCCAAGACGCTGTCTGCATTGCAGCGCTGTATGGCAATACTGATGCCTGATGCAAATATGCATATTACAATCACCTTTATATCTCCATTCTTCGAATAAAATTTAAAAATTAAGAAAACTTAATGTAGCGGATGAAAGTTAATAGATTTTTCGTTTCATTTAAAAATTAAAGCAGTAATATAACATAAGTTGTTATTAAACTTGATCAAGGTTAGCTCAAAAGCCGCTAAAACAAAAAGATAAAATGAAATAGATATAATAAAAATAACTACAAGTAATAAAACAGAAATAAAATAATAACGACACACTATAATTTTCTTGCTTTTCTCCCAAAATTACGATATTAAAAAACATCGATAAGCTATTGACACAGAAAAACGGCAATGAAATGGATATATTCAATCGAATCACAAAATTATTACTTGTGGTTCAGTTTACTCGCATGGATGACTCTTGATAGACTGAAGAATCTCATCAACATAATTGATTTTCTCATAGGTTATGAATAGTAGTAGGATATGAATAATGAATCAATCAAAATATCATTACGCGGTGGATGGCGCAAGTATTAAAGAGATCAGTGTTAAAGCGCTCTTTTTCGGTCAGTAATTTGTTATTGTATCACAGTCTGGGGTAATGTTGCTATAGTAATTATGATATTACTTATTTACCTACCTCCGTAGTTCTATAAGTATTCCTTGTTTACTTTCTGTGATATGTATACTCAACAGTATATAACTCTTAATTAGATATTATCACGTATAGCGCTTTTAAAGCTTTTAATAGTATAATTCAACTGTCTACTGTCGTCTCTGACTTTGACCATACAATGTTCGCTTACAATGAATCACTTCCTCCAGCGATCAGCTGTTGCATTACTTTGACTGCGATCTCTGGGTCACATTCACAATGATCTCCGGTACTTATCTATGATTTTCTAGCTAAAAATATAATATGACTAAATTGCGAAAGGTTACGTTTTGTTTCTTGTCTTTCTTGTCGTTCTATTGAAGCTAAACTTACCTTTAATGTTTGCCATCTTTTTAATTTATCAACATGCTTAACAGCAATATCCTTTACTTTGTTTTTACAAAGCTTCAGGTCATTCAATACGAACACTACCCACACATTTAGGGTGAAGCCACAAGTAAATCAATTGGCAGCTTGCCAGCGCCGGTTTTCGCTGACATCCGGTTTCCATATTAAAAGCAGCCATACAATTTGCTTAATCGAGTCTGTAACAAAAACAGATGTTTTGTTTTAACAGAAAGGAAATGAAAGGCTGGGCTTGAATGATCAGATTAAATATAGATAGTGATAGACAACTTGAATGATAGGTTTGTAAGTTGTGTGAATGAAGCATGTTAGTTGTTGAATGTTATAGGTGTGTACGTGATATTGATCGTTGAGTAAGGAACTTTAATGGCATGTTTAGATAGTGTTCCTTCACTTCAAACATGTCTTCGATAGAATTAAAAAAAGCTTAAAAACTAAAACGAGGAGGAGCAGTTTTACGAAAACATAGTAGGGGTTTATAATTCAATACTTTGAGCTTGCACCAGAGGCCTTTATTCACAAAAAAAATTACAATAAAATAATACAAATATATGAGAACTAGTATTTACGGTTGAAACAATTGAGCTAACTGCAGAATGTTGCAAACAATCTACAGGTAGCTCAACTGATCCACACCAGAGTAATATTCAAATATTTTGCACAATCGATCCTTGCAAAATAGCAAGGTGAACGCCATATAGCTTCGCTCGAGTATGTGGTCATCTCATGCACTTAATTTCATCCAGCTAGGATAAGTTGGTCAATCCAAAATATTTAGTGGTCAACTCATCCAAAACCTTTAATGAGGACCTAGGTTGAACGGAGTTCAAATCAATGCATAACACAAACGATACACGGCATTATCCATCTATACTCACAACGACGACAACTTTGTACTAGAATGCAGCCGTATTTCAACAAAAATGGCAACAACCTGCGAAAGAATATTGAATCCAATGTCAACAGAATGCAGGCAGCGATCAACAAAGATGCTACCTCGTGCAAACAATGCTAACGCGATCTGAATTACAATGAACACGTGTAGGTAACGGGAGTTGGTACCGTGTCTCGATGGAGCTTCGATTTTGATAGCTGTTTTAACATGCTTTGAAGATACAGACACTGGAAAAAGATTGGTGAATAATATCATGAAAGATTTTTCACTTGTGATAAAGACATCCATTAATAAATTAGAGGTAGACTTGCAATCATCATAGTCAGATGATTAATGAGTTTATATCATCAAATTGGAAGACCTCTGGACTTAGATTCCCAATTTCAATAACTTTATTTGTTTAGGCTTACAAAATAGGCACTTAGGCAATTCAAATTTTATACCATACATTTTAATCAATTAGGAAATAATGTGTTAATGATTTTTTCTTCACTTATTTTTTCTACAAGTGGAAGAAGCTAAGATGGAATCAGGAAGCTGGCTGGGTGGTATTGCATGCACCAGAGTTCATTTAGTCATGTAATAAAGTATTTACAAAAATCTTGCAATTGACAGACAAACAGACAGAAACATTTATTTAGACAACATATTTTGCATCCTGACAAACATCGAAATAAAAACAGAAACTAATCTATAGCCAGCGAACATATGTATACATGAAAGCATTCCTTGCGCTAAAAATGACCCATGTTAGTTGTTGAAAAAGCATTTCGCAGACACACTCAGACCGGCTCTCGATATATACGACCCTATTTTAGACATATGCCAGAGTGGATAATAAAATATATAATATACGAATAACCTCAGGGTAGATTATTTGTAAAAATGGTAATATTCGTAAAGACAAAGAACGTTCTCAACGTCATAGGTTGGAGATATTGAGGCAAAGCTTCGTAGGCTTTACCTTTTATTACGACGAGAAGTGGATTCCTTTGGTCTTACTGAGGTTTCTTTTGACTTCATTTTCTTTGTTGCCTTCGCTTTTCCTTTTACGGTTTATCCACATTTTCTAATTAATTTTCTTTTGTTTGTTTCAGGTAAATATTCCCGGTGTTATTATGGTTCTTCAATTAACTTTTGTGTGAGTTTAGCTTCTGTTAGATTTGTGTAATCGTCTGTCAGATATTCTGTTTTTTTTTATTAATCGTTACTTTTTGTTTTATAACTCGAAGTTACAACCGCTTTTATCATTATTGCTCACGGATATTATTCAACTCTACAAAATTTCAACATTAAATCATTGAAGGCGCGATTGTCTTTTGTTTTTTTTTTTCATACTTTTATCCACGATGACATCACAAATCCAAGTCTCCATTCACGAAAAACAAAAGAGTAGCCAGTTTTTTAAAATTAATCTTATACACTATTCAATAATCGGAAACATCTGCCGGACTTTATCAGAAATACAGAAAAACTAAATTGCACCATCATCTGCAACATATTTAACAGCCTTTTCTGCTTCCCTATTCATTTAAATGGATAATCATAATCTCTTTATTCATTCATAATGATTAAATCGTAATGAATTTTTTTTATAAATAATTACATTGGGACCTTATTAGTAGAAACACATGTCATAGATATGTCACAATAGATTTCAAAACACACACAGGAAAAAATCAATTCAATTATCTAATAAAATCATAATTAAAAATAAAAATTAAATTAAATAGGTAATGTCAAACTGAGAGAAAAAAATATAAATAATAAGTAAGTACTATTAAATTAAACGTGATTAAAAACACAAAAATTGCAATATACTTTGTCATGCTTTGTAAATTCATCTATTGAGTAGTAACACCCCTTCAACAATTTTTTTTTTCAATTTTAATTTAAATATAAAGGATTGTGAATGGTTTCGATTACGTGACGTTAGGACTGGATTTCAAAACACCTTGTATTCGATACACCTGAATCAAAAAAAAACCTTTTGCCAAAATGCCAAGAAGCCAAAATGACTGAATACTGTTATGTCCGAAAAGTTGAATGACAGAGTACAGTCAATGAAAAATTATACAAATAGTAAGTAATTTATCAATATTAATTCGAGCTGAAACTCAAGCCAAACTCGCGTATCAATAAAAGCGAAAGCAAATCTGTTTAACAGTTTATTACATTTTCCGTATCCGTATAACCTCAAAGTTATACTAGAGCCGCAGATTATCCACATAGTATCTATTACACAGTTGACAGATTGGATAGCAGTTAGTATGGTATTTATTGACAAATTACCATGAAGAAACCATTTGGTAATCGAGACGATTCCGTGTGGGTGAAATGCTAAGGTTTTATGAGCGTTAAGCGTGTTTTGCTATGCTCTCGTAGTAATCTCATAGACTCATATTTACCTATTCTTGAATTAAAACGTTATGAAGACTCTTTTAGAAGCACTTAAACGTTTAAGTGTATTTATTTTGACCTTAACCCGTGTGGTGCCGTTTTAGGATTTGCACCAACTCAACTCTTCCCGAGGGAGTCGTAAGAGGCGACTAAGAGATATCCACCGGGGGCGGGCAGCATGCTTGCCTAGCGTGCGGATTATTTTATTTTACGAATTTTAGGAAAACTTACAGCTATGATTTTACAATAAGGTATTTGCTTACCTAATATAGCATGCATGATACATGCATGATATGCTACTGAAGGCTAATTACAAGTTTCCACTTATATGTATTTACTAAATAACTTAGGTAAAAATCAATAGACGACGATATTAAAGAAATTACATGTTAAAGGGAATGTTACTTAGCTACAAACAAAAAGGTAAATTAACTTAAAAAAAGGTGATTAAATACAACAATCTAATCTAACACATAAGTAATAGGCTAATTAGAAAATATAATCCTTAGTTGAATCTTAGTTTAGTCGCTGCCCAAAAAGAATTTATCAATAAGAATCCGCTTTAATTTACTCACTGATGTATTAAAGATATCAACATCGACATTTTCTTTTGTTATTGATGGGCATTATGTTACAAAGGCCAATAAGGAGTTTATCAGGTGGAGGTCTGCATCCAGCAGTGGACCGGTTAAGGCTGTAGGTAGATGTAAGATGAGTTTGACCTTAGGCGCAATCTTTAGGTTACGTCACCATCAACCAATGATGATTCCTTCATCATCATTGTAGACCTGTTAAACCTTTCATTGCTCAGGACGCACATGCACATTTACGTCTTCAAGTCTTCTTGACTGCGGCGCGCCTTCGGGAGTCTGGGCATTATATGCGCTAACATGTAGGTACGAAAGATGATTTAACTTTTTAACCTCGACCCCACCTGTTTTCGAAAACCGCTAAAAACGTCGTTTTACGTCTAGCGATAGAATGATCTTGATTAAGTTGATTTGGGTTACTTTTTCTGAAAGCTATTGAAACAAGCTATAAAACTAGGTATACATAGTTTTGTATTTATTTTATTTACGCAGACCTTTCTTTCATAAAGCTCAAAACCACAATATTTGATCTGAAATGAATATCGATGTTTAAGAGTTAGGTGCTATCAATATGGTTGGGATGGTAATGTTACCGACCACATAAAACCTGACTACGTAATATTTCCCGGAAGTATTTTAATATGTAAGTGGGTACCACATAATACATTATTTATTTGGAATTTTTACAACAGGTTGTTAAACATTGTTTTATGCAGGCTGCTATAAAATTACTGAGCGCAAAATAGGCACCGAATTATGTATTCGAAAGGTGTGAAAAATTCTTCTGTTTTTAAGATTATGATAGAATCCAGCTTTTGAATTAATGTTGATGAATGGGGCTTTAAATCTATGCTTAAGGTATTTTATTATTTCAACTGTAGAACGTTGTTATTTAGTATTTAATTTACTTTAATTTATAGAATACTAGCTGGTGCCCGCGACTTCGTCTGCGCAGGATTAGTATTTCGAGTAGCTTATATTATCTACTTTAAATATCTGAAGCGATAAAAGTATATACTATTTTCATTTAGGAATCAATTTATTACTACCAAATGTGCATTTGAAATAAAGAATAAATTTTTATTTTAGTTATGGTTCACTATTTTGGCTATAATGGCTTACACATTAGATATAGATATATACTGTAGCGGGCTTTTTTGTAGGACTATTTAAGATAAACATTTCCATCATACATTACATATGTGTAACTCTAGCGGTTTTGGCAGCGCACGCCAGAATAGATCGCAGATGGTAGATTTTTTCCTACTTACTTGACACTTATCATCATATTTTGGACAATTCACACAATATCTTTATAAATTGTAGCCTATATGTTTTTCTGATGTATAAGCTACATTATTGTAAGGTTTCATAAAAATCAATTTAGTAGTTTTTACGTGAAAGAGTAACAAACATCCATCTATCCATACTTACAAACTTTCACGTTTATAATATGGATGGCTGGATGGTAGGATTTTCCTTAGCGCAATTAAGCTTGTGAAGACAACATAATTTCACAGGGCTACATTTTTCCAGTAGAATGTCCTTTGTGTCGCGGTTGCTGATATATTATTTATTTTAAGTTTTTTTAAATCACTTTAAATGTCGCCTTTAAATTGTCATAATTATCTTTTTTGTTTGTGATTGAAATGCCACAAAGTTACTTGTGCTGGACTTTTCAATGTATATTTTACTCTAAATTAATTACTTGATGCTATTCACATAAAAAAAATATGGCTACAGAGGAGACAAATTTAATGTTTGCTTAACCCTCTGCGAAACTGTGTTATTTGGGATCGTATAATGAAATTTTTCTAACACAAACGAAATTTTCTCTCAGCAATTTTGTACGCGTGATTTCATACGAAACAATTTAATAGGGGTTGATGTTCAAAGCCATAAAGGGTGTTTCATTTTGCTTACGGGCAAAATAATTGGATAAATATTATTTTGAATAAAACTTTTTGGCATTTATTGTCACTTTGACGTTAAAGGTCTTGTTCCAGAATGTTTGTACGCATCGATGAAACCACGTTTTGAGATACTGAAGACAGACACAGATCAGGGACGCACCGGCTACCACAAAAAGGTGCTTTATCTCGTAATATTTAGATGCATTTCAAATTGACGGCATGAGATGACAGCCAGCTCGCGGGCAACTCGCTAAGAGCTTCTGGGAAGTCATTTTGTCACTGTAAAATAATATAGCATTTTGTCACTGAAAAATTATTTATAATAATAGCTTAAGCCCTTATTTAATTCACATTTTTGCACTGTGCGGTAGCGGCATTGGATTTATTTGCGCAAGGCTTTACAGTGGAAAAAGCGGAAAAAATGCTAATTTTCAATGTCACGAAACTCTGACCTCCTTAAAAGTGGGGGTCCGCAAAAGTTCGATCAGTTCCATCCACCCACAAATTGTCAGAATTCTCCAAATTATATTTACTCTAATAACTATCGTAGTAGTTTGTAATTTTTTGAATTCATTGTGAATTTAAGCTTAAAATAAATGTTGTTTAACTAATTTCGCTCTGCGTTTGATTGATTTTAGAAGATTGTGCCATCATAACAAAATCAACGTAAGTATTTGCAATCCAACCCACACTGATAGACATTCATCAAGTGTCATCAAACCAAATCAACACCCATAAAAGGACGACATCAGCAACCTTTCTAAATCGATTCTAGCCGAAGCCCACTCAACAATTACAAAGAATACTCAAGTCCCACTCAACAATTAGGTAAATCAACAAGTTCATTTCAACACGAAATGGCAAATCCGCGGTCGTAAATTACTATTACAACACCAACATAGGTAAGTACCTAAGTGTAGCAATACGGATCGTGATCCCAAGGACGCCTACGGTTATTGTTTTATGGTGCTTATTTAGCGACAGACGCGACTTTTGGTCGCAGACTTGCAGCAAAAAACTCATAGATCTCATCTATGTCTAATTCTTATTTTGCTGTTTTCTACATTTTCGTGGTACACGGTCGGCAGTCAGTTCAGTTCAGTTAAAATGAAGTTTTGTGGCCAATCGAGTTATATTACATTTTATTATAGGTACTTTATCCTCTCCCTGGGCAAGCGTCCAAAATTTGAACTGTCACGATTGGCACAATCTGGCAAGCTACCAAAATTTGGACGATTTTCGAGGGTTCTTTTGTAGACCGTTATTAGGGTAAGGAGAGTCAACCTATAAGTCAAACCAATCGTTCGATGAAGCCAGTACACCTTCAAGCCAACATCAAGCTAATAGCCCAACCAAGTTTAGAAGAAATTAAAAAAGAAAATAAAAGATCCAACTAGGCGAATTTTTGTCATTGTTCCAGACGGAAATTAAGACCTGTATTATCACAGAAGTTGCAAATCAAATCAATCATTTATTTGCGAGAATTTTTAAACATGACAAATCCACAGATGACAGAATTCTGTCATCTGTGTCCAAATCAAAATCGCAATCACAAACGACTTTGTAAAGTTGTAATGCAAATCGCGTCTGCTAAAACCAGATTCGCTCCTAACGCGAAACTAATGCCTGTATAAAAGGGTTTCGTGTTGAGCCCATTCATAAATAATATCGAAACGAGATAGAGCGGATTTATCGTTTACTAATTAAGATTGCGTGGTTTATGGACAAATGAATGAGTCACTCATTGAATTCTAGCATAAGTTTCAAAGCTAATATTTTATTGTTATATCTTCCTACACGAAATCTGGTTTAAGTTTAACTATTAAAGTTAAACCAATTGGATTTTATTTCTGGTTACCCTCAGGCAAGACTCAGCTCCGTATTTTTTGTCATTGAAGGCCTAGAAAGAAACACTTTAATGGTACGTCCACACGTCCGAATGATCTGTCCGATCATTCGGTCGTTTGCGGTGACTCGAAAAAAGGTAAGTAAAGTACATTTATTCATCACAAATAGGTTCATGTAAAATACAACAATCACAATACTTAGAATTATTCTTAATTAGTGTACCCATTGTGTGTTTGTGTGGTGTTTTTTTTGCACTAAAGTTGTAACAAAATGATTGAACAATATATGGCAATAAGAACAGTTAGGTTTATTGACAAAAAAACTCGAGTACTTACCGCTGTTACGGTGCGTAATGTACCATTCGCAGCGAGCATGATACATTACACCCTGTGCTAAAATATGTCTAACAGCAAATTAGACGCTCGCTCGAGCAACGGGTCGTTGCGAGCGCCTTCATTCCTTGTACTGACTGCACGAACGCTCGCTGTATAACACTTTTAGCCAGAAGGGCGATTACGGTGGTAAGGCACGGCATTACGGCTCAAACGTTGGCAGTTGAAACGTTCGGGTGCGCGTTCACAGGCCGACATCGGACAATCCGCACTAGCCCCAGCAATGGATTGACATAAAAAATCCGTACCGCACGGAGCGGACTGTCGGCAATGCCGGCGAGGATTTTCCATGCGATTTATGTGATTTAATGCGAATGACGTCATTCGGATTGCCGATGAGTGGACGCACTTTTCAGCGGCTTGTCCGATGCCGGCCTGTGAACGCGTACCCTAACGTTTCAACTGCTAACGTTTGAGCCGTATTGCCGTGCCTTACCACACCGTAATCGCCCTCCTGGTACAGGCGGGCGTTAAGGGGCGTTATGTAACGTGTTACGCAGCGGGCGTTCGTGCAGTCAGTACGGAAAAAGAAGGCGCACGCTACGAACAACGAGACGAATTTTAGCACACGACGTAACGTATAATGCTCGCTGCGAATGGTAGGTACATTACGCACCGTAACACCGGTCAGTAACGGGCTTAACAGTTAGTCATCGCAACGCAAACGACCTATGTCATTACAGTTTTCCTAGCCTGTTCAAACCTAGGCTTGCTGTGACTCTGCCATGTGGACATGCCATAACAGGTGAACGTACCTAGTTACTGATGTCCCCCTAGCCGAATTTCCTCGGTCAAGCTCAACGGAAACTAGCCATGTGCGTAGGACATTAATAGTGTACAAGTGTATTCTTATTATTACAGTATATTATTATAAGTATATTTTATATTATGTATTATTATGTAAGGATTGTATATTTAAGTAATACGCAACCGTCTTTACAACTGCTTCGTGTCCATCCCAAGGTTATCTGGAAGAGATCGCTTTTAGCGATAAGGCCGCCCATTGTGCAAATCTGTATCTCTCTTTTCCTGTATTTTTGTTTTTGTATTTTCTTGGTGTGCAAAAAAGTGTAATTGTATTTTATTGTATTGTGTATTCGTATACCCAGGTGCACTCTCTATTTCCTCACTCTCGTAATCCGGTGATATGGCAGACCGACATGGCCGGGGAGAGGTCAGGTCGTCGCCTACTATTTCATTGGTAGGTTACCAAGTCAGGTCGGTACATGGTACATATTTCATTGGTACCTGCCGCTCCGCCTGTTTACCTTTTAACCGTATATTACTGGCTAGGTAAGTTTCTTCCGTCCATCAAAAATATTCATAAAAGCCTTAATACTCTTACGAAATTGCTTGGTAATTTTGTAGTCAATTTCAGGGCTTTTTGCGGTGAGTAAACTCACCCGAACGCCGAAGGTCGGTTCATTATTTTTAACCGAAATAAAAGGAGAGTTTTTTTCCGAAATAGACCGACTGTGACTACCCTACTCATGGATTTTGTCCCTACATTTTCTGGTTTTATTTGGCAAATGGACTTCTTGCTGTGAAGTTTACGGTTTTTTACGGGCTTCAAAAAATTAATCTTTATTAAACTTGTTCGGTTTTAGAATCCAAAATTTAATATTAGTGCTTTCTGACTAAGCAATTAGTGCTGGTAGGGCAAATTGACAGACGAAATTTGTTTTACTACAAAGAAACTATTGTAGTTTGATGAATATAAAACGGAGGCAAGCGGGTTATGAAAAGATGAAATCTGTGCCAAAGTTATCATTCAAATTATGTACAAAATTACCCATAAAATGTATCATGTGTTGTAGATTAATTCCATCTAATTTTAATTGTATTATTTGCTGCAATTTTTTTTTTTAAATAATAATATATCTTCAACTTAATTGTGTTTGCCAAAGCACTCGTAATATAGGCAATCGTTTATACTTGGGAGAGCGCTAATCGATTCATTGCCTGGAGCACCCATTCAATAGAAATCGCATCTTCAAAGATGGGTGGACACCTCAGTTCGCTGGTGATCCGTCATTTTTGATAGACAGCTGTCAATGGGCGTCTACCTTTTCTGTTAGAAGCGTATGGCAGGTCAAACTTGATTATTTGACATTATGTGGTTTACAAACGGTATTTGAACTAAGACTTTGGAGCGCTAAAAGAAGAATAATAAATAAATAAATAATGCTGGACAATTCACACAGCATTATCTAAGTTACCCAAGCTAAGCAGAGCTTGTGTTATGGGTACTAGATAACTGATATACTTAATATATTGTAAGATATTTTAAGAAGTTATATTGTAGTAGTTCTGACATTCGACTCTCAAGTAAATTGGAAAAGTAAATTGCATTTAGATTTAAAACAAGTAGTAGGCACTAACACAAACATTTTGTGGCATAATGCTGCAACATTGATAAACACATGTACCTAAGTACTCTTTTTAAATAAATAAATATTCTATTCTATTCTCTATTTTCCGCGTCTGGTTTGCGGACCTCTTGGAGTTTGCAGAGATGAATTTTTAGCGAAAGTCAAATTTCTCGCATCTTGGGGCATTTTATGTACCTTTTGCTGCATCAAGACTTTCTTTATTTTGATCAAGCTTTTCATCCTGGAGAAGGGGAACGAGAAAAGAGAGGCCTTTGCCTAGCAGTGTTTCCCACTACGATGGTAATGACTGAAAAATTAATAATAAATAAATAATAAGTGTCATCCTGCATTTTATCCAAGCTTCTACAGTTTTAGATTATTCGCAGCTTGGAATTATTAATTATCTTTAATCTTATTTTCATCATCATTATTGAATGTCAATAAATAAATAAATAAATAATGCTGGACAATACACACATTATCTAGCCCCAAGCTAAGCAGAGCTTGGGTTATTGCTGTGGGTACTAGATAACTGATAAACTTAATACAATACATAGATAGATATTTTTTTATCATTTATAGACAACATCCAACCTGAACAAATATCTGCAGATCGTACAAACATTTGTCCCGAGGCGGAATCGAAACCGCGTCGCAGGCGGACGTTCGCCCGCTGCGCCACTGAGGTCGTCAATATTACGGTTACCAAGTACTCATTTACCGCATAATGTCTAATGTCATTGAAACTACGCTCTTTCCTCCATCATTCGCATTCCCTCCACATTCGCCCTGCACTTCTCACCTTAATCGCTTGAACTAGATGCGCGGGAGTTGAACCGTTAGCTCAATGGCGCTTTGTTTTTTGCTTCTATGGGCAAATGGAGTAACACTCCGAGATTTGTATCGGTTGCAACACTGCTATTGTGGCGTTTTTGTCGGTGAGGCATTTGATGTTTCTTTGTTTTTCTTGTATTTAGGTACTTTATTTTGGACATCCTGGGATTTACTTTCCATCCTTCTTTACAAAGATGATGATAAATCCATACTGAATCCGAATCGTAGATGAAAAAATAAATATTTGTTCATTAAAGAATATAAATTATGTATTATAGAACTAAGTGTTCTTAACTTTAGTGTTTTTAAACCCTTATGAAACCAGTGATAACAAAATTCAACATTAGGTCCATTATTTTCAGAGTCTTCTAAAGTGGAACTAGTGATTAAAAAAAAAACATCAATAGTTCATGGTACTGTTAATGGTACTAGTGACAATGAACCCTTTTTTGAAACTAGATTCAGCGTGAAACTTTCGTTATAATCAAACTTACTATATTCATTAGGTAGAACGCGATACGTCTAGGTAAATCCTATATTCAGACTCAAAATTCATAAGAATTTATTTGGTGTAGAAATATTGGTTTTAAAACGTTTGACACAGGCGAAAATTTGTGAAGTATGTTATGTTTGTAACGTAGGTTCTCTAAAGCCACTGAAGCAATCCTGATGACATTTTACCCTAGACCTACACTGTACCTACATTTCAGCAAATAAAGTATTGAATTGAATTGAATTGAATTGAATTGAATTGAATTGAATTGAATTTTTCGTGCATGTAGAACATAATCTAACTTTTATATTAAGCTGCTTTCATCCGGGAATACCACGTGTAAAGCCGCGGGCAGAAGCAAGTGTAGGGGGAGTTCCCGTAACCACGGACGGCACCTAGTTTCGGACACTCGTACTATCTCGGCAAGTTGCAACACGTTCGATTCAAAAACCGGTGAAAGGGGCGCGGGAGAGCATATCGATGCCCGGCCGCGGGACGCGATATGCCAGGGACGCGCGTGGCCAAGCTGGGAGAGGTTGTTTCTTGCTTTTGGCGAGTATACAGTGCGTCACATATAATCTAAGTGAGTGTTATTACTATGTGTTTGTGTTTATGTGTTTATAGTTATTGTTAATGTACTAAGTGATTCATTGATATTTGATATTTATAAAAGTTTTTGTTCATTTGCAAAGAAGTTTTGACACAAATGACGTAATTTTGGGGAGTTTCTGTCCCGTGGTACCGGACACAAAGTCGTCCCTTAACGCCGGACAAAAAATAAATTGTATTTTCTCATAAGTAGGTATTTATACTTTTTATGGCAGATGTTGTACGTTGTTTTAGATACTAGAAGAACGAAGAGAAATTGAAATGAAGGAGAAGAAAAAGAGAGGATGATGATGAAAGGATGATGGAAATGAGAAGAACGCAAAGGACAAAAAGAAAGAAATGGGAAATATCTATAAAATAGCAATAGAAGAGAAGGGGAATAAACAAAAGGTGTGAAGGTCGAAGGAAAAAGTGGAGATAAAGCAAAGAAAAAGGAAACGATAACTGAAATTAATAATACTAGAACTACTTGCCTAGCGTGCTTAGAAGACAATGACAAAGACTGGATGCAATGTTCCAGCTGCCGTGAGTGGTCTCACGAAGCTTGGGCTGACATCCCTGAATGTTCAGAAGCCTACGTATGCTATAGCTGCATGATTTTTTTAAGATGTCTGGTGCTGGGGTTTTGACGTTAATTCCGTCCGGTACTAGGTGCCACTTGCAATGATAGCATTTTTCGTTACCAAAGTTTGATTTAAGTTTTAGTTAATGTTTATGTAGAGGTTGCATTTATGTTAGTTTATTTTGATTTTAAACTTTGTTGGCTTACTTAATTAATAAATAAATAAACGTTTTTGAAAACAGTTTCTTTTTTATTGCCTGAAAACCTTAGGTGTCCGTCACTAGGGAACTTCCCCCTAAGTGTTTAGCAAATTGCATGTGTTTGTTATTTTTAGCAAACCATCTGGCCTCAGGACCCCTCAATTTTTCCCTCCCTTTGTGAACAGGAAGTTAATTCCGTGGGTAATTATACCGGATATCAACCATCTATCATGCAATAGCATTCGCTGACTAAGCGTTAGGGTGACCCGGTTTTAAATATAATTTATTAATGTGAGGATGAATGTAAGATTTAAGGGGACGACTATTCTAAAAATGATTCTAATCAGAGTTAAAAAAAAACATAACCTGTTCTGTCTGTATTTATACAATGACAACTAAAGGCCCTGTACCCATGCAGGGCGTAATGGAACGTAATCACACCAATCACTAGAGACCAGATTATATGAAAAATGCTAGGAATATGCATGAAACTAATGAAATGTGTCAAAATATTTATTTATTATTTATTTATTTATAACTAGAACGATTACATTTAACCAATTACACTAGTTATGTACAAGATAAAAAACTATACAAAGAACACAATTATGTACATATACTCGTACTTAAAAAAAACAACTAATGATAACTTATTATCATTAGTTGTTTTTTTTTTTCTTATATAGGTACCTTCTCTCAAGCGTTCATCTTTCATTCATCAATCTTGCAAAACCTCAGGCATTCTAACAGTATCTTCTTCCATTCATTGGCAAAGATATCACAATCCGGGTTCTGGTCAAGAAGTCTATTGAGGGCGGCGAGGGTGCGAGGCAGAAGAGAATTGGCACGAGCAACGGTTCTGCTGAAAGGAACAGAAAAAAGCCTATGTATAATATGCAACATTGAATAGTAAAAATAGTAGACTTTAATTCAAAATAATATACCTACAATAAGTAAGATATCGTCAATCAATTAACAATTATTGTAGTGGTAGTCATGTAGACGCTTACAATCAGGTCTGACTATTCTCCGATAAGACTGGCCGCCGTGGTCGAAATTCGGCTAGGAGGACATTATAATGCAGTTTCCAATGTTTATACCATTTAATATGCTCTGCTTTGTAAAAGAAAAAATATCCAGATATTTAATAAACCCCCTTTCTAATTTACAGGGTCCATTTTCGGTCAATGTGCGCCATTTAAGTCAATTTGCCTTTCTACTCGCAACAAACAACCCCAAAATGCCACTCATTGTCCATTACAGCAAACAAACCCTTCAATTTCAGGAGTTTCAATCCAATTTGGACCGTATCTCGGTGGTCGAAGGTTGAATGCAATTATTCGCTAATTCCCTTTGAAGTGCCCTTTGGTCAGCGTAGGTCAACCTGTGTTTATTACATTACCTACCATAGGCAGAGCTTTGGTGCCTCCTGTAGTCTGGTAAAGTTTGATTTTATTTCAATTTCTTAGAGGTGAGCTTTCAAAGCTTTCGTTATTGCATCGGAATAATATTTTATTTATTAGTTTATACCTTGGGTGTGAAAAATTCCAGAGGATATTTACTTTATATTTGAACGTAGGCTACGTCTTTGATACTTTAATAAATACTGACGTAACTGCCTCGTTGGTATAGCGGCCAGCTTGTTCAGCCGCTGATTATGAGGTCCTGGGTTCAAATCCCGGGTCGGGCCAATAGTTGTTTTTGGGGTTTTTCTAGCAAGGAAAATTGGTGCCGTGGAAAATTGTGCCTCGGAAAGCACGTTAAGCCTTTGGTCGTGTCGGTCTGCCGTCCCATCGGATTATGAGAGTAAGGGAATAGAGAGTGCACCTGTGCTTGCGCACACACTTGTGCACTATACCTAATATGTCCTGCGCATCTGGCTTGTAAGTTTGCGATTAATTTAAAAGAAAATCGCAAAAACAAAATTGTAATTTGATACGTGCGCCATTTTTATCGATTTTTCTTTTTATGAGGCAAATGTGTAAAAAGATTGTTTGGAAATGTGTTCTTTTTTGTTTATATTGTAACAATATTATGGGCCTGACAGCTGAGAGGATATACAAGCCCGTGAGTTGTCTGTCATCTGATACAGTCAATGCTGAAAAAAAAAAATAGCGACATACATATTATAAATACTAGAAATAAGGATAAACTCGCTGTGCCCACAACTAGGCTACACAAGATAAATGTATCTTTTAAAGGGCAATGATACGCTTCTACAACAAAACTCCAAGTGAGTTGCAAAAATTATCAATAAATAGATTCAAACAAATTGTCAAAAAATATCCTTTGTAAAAAGGCTTACTACAAAATATCAGATTATCTAGAGGATAAAAAAGCTTGGGACGAGTTTTGCTCCAGCTCGGAAAATAATAACTAACAGGCTAAAGGTTTCTTCGTCGCTTCTTTACTTTAGTCTACATACCGAAGCAACAGAAATCAAAAATATCACTTTATTTCCGTGTCAGTGTTTAGTTTTATGATTTGACCTTTTCTAAGTGTACATTTATTCTATTTTTGGAAATAAAGAGTTTTTGATTTGATTTGATTTGCTGACAGTGCACAAATGTCCACTGCCGAATAAAGGCCTCCAAGCGACGCCACAAATAGCGGTCCTGAGCTGCCTCCATCCATCTACTCCCGCGACCGCTACAATATGTTGTATTTCCATTATCTCGAAGTAATTTTCATTGTAAAATTACACTTCTAGTTAGCAAATTACAGTTCCAATTAGATTAGCTTCTCAGCTGTCCGTGTTTTCCATCTCATTTCTCATCACTCCATTTACGCTGGAGCGTTAGGGTGTGTTTTCACTGAAGCGGAGCTGGGTGAAGTGGAGAGGAATAGACCATGAATTGGCCAATCACAGTGCTCGAAATCTCCACTCTAAAAATTAAATATATGAACACGCGGCCTTGAGCCGGACAGAACGGAGTCTAGCGGTGGTGCCGAGCGTGTGGTGGAGCCGCTTTGCTCCGCTTCAATGGAAAAACTCGCCACATTTCCGCTTCAATCCGCCTAGTTCCGCGTCAGTGGAAATTCACCCTTAGACCTTCAACTTCATACAAAATTAAAACTTTACCTAACTTTTTGATTATGTAAATTGTCTGGTCCATTTGGGAGTGGTGGACGTCATCTCAACTGCGTCATCCAAACTCTGTTAATAAATCTGAATTAGATGAATTAAGGAGCGTTAGAATGTTTTATTTAAATTTGTAAAAAGCGTAACGTTGCTTTGTATTTAAATTTATTGTTTTGGCTTTGTTTCATTGTTACTAACTCTTGCCCGCAATTTTGAACGCACTTTCTTGGCTCTGAAGAGAAACCTGCAATTCAGAGGGTGCGTGAAAATTATTATTAGACAAGTTTGTTTAGCTATCTTTATCTCTTCGGACAAGAAGTAAGCATACATTCGTTTAGCAGGTATAAAGTTTTTCCGGGTAAAGAATCATTTACATTTTATGTGCGACAATTTGTCCAAACAATTTGTTCGTTATAGGAAATGTGAGAGATCAATGTTGTAAAGTAAAAATGATGAAGATCCAGTGGTCTTGATCATTTTTACAACATCATTAATTTATTTATAAATTTACTGTCAAAACAAGACTATCTATCTAGAAATCTAAAGCCTAGATTTTCAGTTTTCAATATTACATTCTAAGGTAAAGTCTACACAGCGTGTTACAGTGGGCTTTCTGATGAGCTTGATACGCTTTGCATAGTAAATGGAAATTAATTCTGAACGAGCTAAGTGATACTGTTACACTGAACCAATTTGTGGAGAACAGATTTGGTGCTGAGCAATTTATAAAGTACTAGCTTCTGCCCGCAGCTTCACACGCGTATTTTCGGTATAATAAGTAGCCTATTATCTAAGTTAGGCTTTGCTCTAAACGTACGCCAAATTTCGTCTTGATTTGTTCAGTAGTTTTGGAGATGTTAGGAAACAAAAATTGAGATTTCACAAACTTTCGGCTTTATAATATTAGTTGGATCGTTATCGACGGATACATATTTTAGGTAGTTCCACATTTACAACAAAACCACAACTAAACTAGATTAGGGCTGGACCCGCGCAGAGGACTGGCTGATTACGCGAAAAAGGTATGCGAGAGGAGGCTACAAATTAAAAACAAGATCCGTCAAGTGCGAGTGTAACTCGCGCGCCGAGAGTTTCGAACGTTTGTCAACAAATATGTACCAAAAGTACCGGTTAGAGAGTTCGTAATTTAACAAATACCTAAAATAGTAGGTACCAACCTACATTTCAGATGGATCTCTCTGCATGCTTCGGTTAAAGTGGGTAATGGTAAATTTATCGACTTTTTCGAAATATTTTAAAAGTATGAAACATACAGAAATTTAAAAAACTGTTTCGAAATTTCCAAACCGATACCTTTCATTTGATGAAAATATTCATTTTCATTTTTCATTTATTATTCTTTAAATCTGTACAGGCGCACGAAATGTGTTATTGTTTTAAATTTCAAGTTGATAGCTGCAGTAGTTGCTGAGTTATTATAGAGGGGGAAAAGTAAGTAGGTAATAAGTAAGTAATAAATATTCACAGGTAGTTATCGCGTTTAAACCTTTACCTATTTTATCTATCTGTCTGTCTGTCTCAGACAGATAGATAAAATAGGTACCTAAATGAACGCGATAAATACCTGTGAATATTTATAATAATGTGTTCAGATCGCGTAAGTTTAAAAACTTTGACATTCTTCTTAAGTAGTATTTTAGGATTTATTGTAGCATTTTTTTTAGAAGTTTAATTGAAAAAAAATTATATATCGGCAGCAAAGTCCTTACATAATTCATGCATTCTGTTATCGGGCGTTGGCACTACTAAGATATAATTCTTAAACATTAAAGTAATTACTAAGTACACTTGACGCAATAAACAGCTACCCACTCACCAGTAAAATTATAGCACGTACCGACGGTTTTCCAATCTCTAATTAAAAATATTACAAATAAGAGATCGAATCGTGGGAATGAGATATCGGCTATTCGATCCTATTGGCGTTGCTTAGATTGATCGCAGCTGGAATATTCAATCGGAAAATTTTGATTTGTGATTTTTGGGTGTTTTAGGATATGGTGGGTCGTAAATGTTGGCCATTTTCACCTGTCCCTATTTACCTTCATAATTTTATCCTGGCATATGCACATTTTTCTTCTTAAAATGAGGTTCTAAAATCTTTTTTTTTTATAAATAATTCTGGACAATTCACACAACATTATCTAGCCCCATGCTACTAAGCAGAGCTTGTGTTATGGGTACTAGATAACTGTTAAACTTAATACAATACACTACTCTACATAGATAGATATTTTTTATAATACATAGAAAACACCCAAACCAACGGAACAAATTTCTGCAGATCGTACACAAATTTGTTCCGAGGCGGAAATCGATCTGTGTGATTCAATTATGTTATGATGTTATTTAATTTTAAATTTATTTATTTTTATTTTAATTGTATTCTTTACATAATTCAGAAATAAGTGACCTGTAACATGATTAAGTTATTAATAAAAAAACTATGAACTATGAACCCGCAACCTCCTGCGTCACAGGCGGACCTTCGCCCGCTGCGCCACGGAAGTCGGCGTGTCTGTTGTTTGCGAAAGTAACTGTTCTACATATTTATTAAACTAACACTTTGATGGCTCAAGACGGTCACCTCGGAGGATGCGTTATGTAAGTCATTGTTTAAAATCGGTCCATCCCGAAATCAAGCAATCTACCGATCTGTCCTCCATCGGATTATGAGAATGAGGGAATAGAGTACACGTGGTCGAAATTCGGCTAAGAGGACATAATTTCACGAAGAAGATGTACCAGCTAGGATGTTAATCAGCTGCCGCGTGACCGTACATCGTACAATAATTATGAATTGTCAAGACAAGAGAAATGCAGTGCTGTAATTGACACCTCAGTTTTTGTTTATTTTTCAAAGAGATCAGTTTTGCTTTGAATAGATGCGTAAGTGGATGATCTCTTCTGACATTGTTATTAGAAGCTTGGATTCTTTCTTTCGGCATTTTAGAACTGTAGAGACAGCAGCTTTTTAGATTTTGGACATTTTGTATGTGTCTGTATGCTCAAAATACCAGGCAGGTATGTATTTTCGTTTTATTCAGCTTTAATAAGGACTAATAATAATTAAGTTTGTTTCATTTACAAAATAAATATTTAGGTAGTAAATCCGGTATTTCGCCTGAAATGACATAGGCCAGATTTATTGTAAGGTATTATTAACTAAGTCCGATAGTAGGCATCTCGCTACTAAATCGTAAATTCATCCGAAGGCCATGATAAGGATTTCGTTTAAAAATATAGATATATACTTACTTTGAGGCTAAAAATGGTGTGCTTATACATTTCTTATTTTCAGAGCTTTTAACCCTAAAAACTTTATCTATACTTATAATAAAACTGTAACAGGTCCAATTCTGTACATTGAAGATATTTAGAAATTTTTTTTTGGAGGACACTCTACTATCGATACTGAAGCCAAAACTGTAATTTTTTTCATTCATGTCTGTCTGTCTGTCTGTCTGTCTGTCTGTTTCTTAAACGCGCATCACGTCGAAACTACTGAAGGTATCGAAATGAAACTCGGCACGATTTTAGGTCATACTACGAGGAAGGACATAGGATACTCTTTATCCCGGATTTCAGTCAGGTTCCCCTGGGAGAGGGGATGAAAGTAAAATTTCTTTACCGCGCATGACGCCGAAAGTGCTGAATGAGTGGGAATGAAACCCAGCACGATTTGATTTCATACTACAAGGAAGGTCATGGGATACATTTCATCCCGGAATTCAGTAATGTTCCCCTGGGAGAGAGGATGAAAGTAAAATTCTTTAACCGCGTATCACGACGGAACAACTGAATAAATTCGAATGGAACTCGGTATAATTTCATTTCATACTACGAGGCAAGATACATTTTATCCCAGAATTTAGTAAGGTTCCCGTGGGAGAAGGGATGTAAGTAAAATTCCTTCACCGCGCATCACGCCGATACTACTGAATGAGTTGGACTGAATTGGTACGATTTGAGTTCAAGGAAGGACATGGGATACATTGTATCCTGGAATTCAGTAAGGTTCCCCTGGGAAAGAGGATGAAAATAAAATTCTTTAACTACGCATCACGACGGAACTACTTAATGAATTCGAATGCAACTCGGCATGATTTTAGTTCGTACTATGAGGAAAGATACATTTATCCCGGAATTCAGTAAGGTTCCTCTGGCAGAGGGGATGATAGTCAAATTCCTTCACCGCGCATCACGACGAAACTACATAGGTAATGAGTTGGAATGAAACTTGGCATGTTTTGAGTTCATACTACAAGGAAGGACATGGAAATACATTTTATCCTGGAATTCAGTAAGGTTCCCCTGGGAGAGAGGAAAAAGTAGAATT
Organism: Eupithecia subumbrata; assembly: GCA_949316285.1. Taxonomy (NCBI): domain Eukaryota; kingdom Metazoa; phylum Arthropoda; class Insecta; order Lepidoptera; family Geometridae; genus Eupithecia; species Eupithecia subumbrata. Next base: position 5,899,871 of record OX438632.1, read on the forward strand.
CTTAAACCGCGCAACCCGAGGGGTCTACGCGTCGTCCGATATCATGCATTATTTTTGTTAGAAACAGTGTTGCAAAATCGAATTTGACTAAATCAGTAGAAAGTCGAGTAGAAAATCAGTAGACTGATGAAATAATCTGTAGATTGAAGAAAAAAAATTGTAGATAAAGGGTAGGTAAGTTCCTATCTAATTTTTCCAAGACGCACCCATTAGTTAGGTTCCTACAATACAATACAATATAATACAAAATTTCCTACCTACTAAGGTGGTGCGTCTTGAAAAAATAAGTTAGGTTCCTACCTTACATGACATATGGTGGTTTAGCTGGTCCGGTTATCTGTACTACCGATGTTTGGTTGGAGTAAGTGGTCCAATTAAACTAACTGGACCACAGAAAAATATTTTTTACTGTAGTACACAGCCAACTGTAACTACCTACTAACGAAAAAAAAATTACGGTGGTCCAGTCAAATGGATCAGGAGCCCAATTCTGCAATACAATTGCTTCAGTATGACAGTGCAATCGTCGCAGAATCAACACGTAGAATCCTTAGATTATTAAAACTCCAGATAGTGCGTGCGAGATAAATTAATAGTTTCAAACTTGACGCGCGTCTCTCCATCTGCATTCATCATAATTAGTAGAACCATAGAACCTACATGATTTTTTTCACGGCGGCGTTTCATAATATGAGAGACTATGGTTAAATGTGAACTTAATTAGTCGGCCGGTAAGGCAATCGCGAACGAAGTCGCGGGTACAGCTAGTATTGAATATGCGTTTAAAAATGATGAATTAATAATAAAAAATCTGTGACTTTAAGATCCTTCTTATGGATTTCATTCCTCTTTTTTCACGCCTATTAGTTTTTTCTATCAAACGTTTCAGGCACGTCTAGTTTTTCTCCCCTTTCACAGTTTGGCTTTTAAATAACCTATTTATTTATTTATTTTGAGTTCATAAGTATTTTTGTCAAAACTCAATGGAACGCAGCATGAGAAAAATATTAAAAGGACAAAATAAGAATCTCACATATGAGTGCGGGTACAAAATATACTGTACTAAGTGCAATAGCACATTTTTTTTTATAATCGGGGGCCTCACCCACTGGTGCGTCGACCACTAAGGGCCAACCCAACTAAACTCCATTTGAGCTGCCTTACTTTGTCAAATGACATATGAGTAAGGCAAAGTAAGGCAGCTCAAATGGAGTTGGGCAGACCACATTATGAGAGGTCCAGATAAATAGAGCTAAGAAACAACATGGTTTCCCCGAGAAGGGAATAGGAATCATAGCAGACCTTTCATGCGATGGGCCGATGAGCTCGTCAAAGGAGCAGGCAAGACAAATGACATGGACGAGGGGAACCCAAGACAGGGAGTGTATGCAATGGTTGTAAATACTTAGTTCGAAGAAAGGCTTATATCATTATTATAAATAAATAAAAATAAAATAAATAAATACTATTCTACAGTAAAAAATATATCAAAACGGTGAATCACCGGCCGCGAAGCTAGGCTCAAGCGCCCGGTGACTAGGGCTGCAGCGAGAGGAACTTACTGAAGATGCGCCCCGAGTCCAGGAGTACCGCCTTTTGAATCTGGCCCTTGATCCAACTTCCTAGCGAGAGTCTCTTGAGATGTTGATCGAGGCTCTTCGCTATTACGCCGTTAACCGAAACGACTATCGGGACGATAGTCGCTGAATCAACATCTCACATGCTCACAACCTGTTATTATTATTTTACACTCATTTATTCTTCAATCTCGATTGTATAAGACATTTTTAAACGGAAAATAAAATATTATAAAACTATTCTACAGTAAAAAATATATCAAAACGGTGAATCACTGGCCGCGAAGCTAGGCTCAGGGGGCCGGTGACTAGATTATTATTATTAAGTATTTATGTAGTGGTCTTATAGGTCGATCTACCAATGACATGGCATCGTGCGAAAACTAATTAAGAAAGTAGGTTAACCAATCTTAATTCCCAATGAAGTTCAACAGTAAACCATTTTATTAATCTTAAACGCTCTTCCATCCAGATAAGGTTATTTATTCGATTCTTCTCAGTATCACACCGAATTCTCTGAACACAATAGTCTTTATTTCAAAGGATTAAGGTTTGGTTTGATAATTTTAATATGTCGGTACTTCTTAAAGTAGTATCTCGATTGGCCTAAATAAAGCAGCTTAATGTTCGTGAGCTTTGGGTGGGTTTCAGTTCTTATCAGAATCAGCGTGGAAATTGGTCTCTGATACTGGTAACCCACTTACATCGTAGGTTTCAAACTCGCTGGTACTTACACAACATAGAGAAGACCGTCGTTTGGTGTTACGCATTTTTTTTGTTCTATACAGGGTTCCACGTAACATTTTTATAACCTAAGACGAGAGGGAATGATTCTGTACCTACCTCGAGGGGATCAACTTGTAAATAACGAATTTTTGAATACCAAACATTTTTTTTTATTATGTTTTTATTTTGTTCCTATTCGTGTTGTTTTATATACACTCTTGTACACTCAATATACAATATTTCACAAATCGCTTTTTGCCTTTTTTTTCTGAATAACAAAAGTATCTAAATCCTTTTAAATTATAACACAACATTAATAATGTAAGAATACAATACAAGTACAAAGATACGAATATGAAGAAAATAAGCTGTAACTTGTTTCAACGAAAGTTTCAAAAAATCGTAGATCAAAAGTTGGGGTCCAGAATCACCCCCTATCGGCATAGTAGGTACACATGTTTCGTGGCACCCTATATAGTTATACTAGCCTAGACAAAACTTTCTAGGGTGCTTATGCTAGCAGGAATATGTTACTTCCGCCTCTCCGGAGGTGCCAACATAAAAATAAAGTCATCGTTATAGTCATAGTCATATATTTATTTTCCAGAAACATACATGTATGTGCATAAAATAAGATCTTAATTTAAATAGTGTCCATTATGTTCTACCATTGTAAAGTTGGCACGCAAAATTTTAAATTAAACACAAGTAAGTAAATACATTAAAAAGAAAAAACGAGCTAGACAATGGTTAATATTATATAGGTAGGTAGGTACTACTTCCCAGCAGATTTATAATTCGGGTCAGTTTTTTTGCAGTGGTCAAAATATTCACTTAGCGACTAAAATCAGAATTCTTGTAGGTAACCATTTATGTAACTTTGGTTTCAGTAAGTGAATATTTTCACCACTACAAAAAAACTGACCTGAATTATGAATCTGTTGGGAAGAACCTAGTACCAACCATCAATGGTTCGTCGGTTTAATAAGTAGCCTATTATTTCAGTTAGGCTATGTTCTAAATGTACGCCAAATTTCATCTTGATCTGTTCAGTAGTTTTGGAGACCCAAGGCAACAAAAAAAATCATTTTTTAAACTTTCGGCTTGAGGATATTACTAGCTTCTGCACGCGATTACACACACGTATTTTCGGTTTAAAAAGTAGCCGTTTGTTTAAGTTAGGCTACGTTCTAAGTGTATGCCAAATTTCATCTTGATCTGTTCAGTACTTTTAGAGATACGGAACAGTAAAACAAATTTCACAAACTTTCGGCTTTACAATATTGGTAGGATAAATATTCGCTATTCACTTCTTTACTCATCGTAATAAGTTATCTAAAAATATCTGCTAAAAATAGACGTTGGTGAACTTCGCTTTCCTGAAGTATCAATTTGCCCTCGGAAAGTAATTACCCGGGTTGACGAGGGTTCGCCAATAAGGGCCAATCTGTCGACTATTTACACTAATTTGTTTTATGATTGTCTTTTGGAAACTCATCATTATTAACACACGACATTATTATTCACCTGCCTGCGACGCAGGAGGTTGTGGGTTCGATTCCCGCCTCGGGACAAATATTTAAACGATCTGCAGACATTTGCCCAGGGCGTTCTGGATGTTTTCTATGTGTAATAAAAAATATTTGTGTATGTAGTGTATTGTATTAAGTATATCAGTTATCTAGTACCCATAACACAAGCTTGGGGCTAGATAATCCTGTGTGAATTGTCCAGCAATATTAATTTTATTTATTTATTTATTCAGGTTAATAAATAAATAAATAAAATGAATAATGCATTTACTTTGTCAGCATTTACTTTTTCAGGTTAGAAATAAATACTGTCAGTATTTATTTCTAACCTGTCAGAATTTTTAGTAATTTTATTTAGAGATTGTTATCAATTAAGAAAATTACAATCAAATAATAGAAAAAAATAAAAAAGTTTCTGGAGAAGTGTCTCTATAATACTGATGAATTATAACTTATGTTGTAATATTAAGTTGACATGGAATACCCATGTCAACATAATATTTAATTTTTATTTTCAAGTGACATATCATACTCCAGTTGACATTTTAATATTTCAGATTGACATCATAGCTATCGGGCTGACATTTTAATATTCAAGTTGACATTGTATCCAAATAATAATACCATTCGTTTTTACTGATTATCATAATTATTTTTCATAAAAGTTATTTATTACGCTATTGCATTAAGTTTCCTATTTGAATTGTTTTAAAAATTGATTTGATTGCAAGATTACCTTTTTGTGTAACTACTCAGGAGTTTTAGATTTAAGTTTTCCACACACAATGTATTTTGTGTATAAAGGAAATAAATTGATTGAATTGAATTAGAACTAGTTTTTACAATTGAAGCAATTGAGCTAACTGCAGACTGTTGCAAACAATAAGTAGCTAAGCTGATCCATATCAATACCAGCAATGCAAATGCGCGTTTGCGCGCGTTAGTGCGCGTTAGTGCGCGTTTGCGCTTATTTACGCGCGCAAACGCGCGCAAACGCACGCAAACGCACGTACGTGCGTTTACGTGCGTTTGCGTGCGTTTAGGCACGTGCGTTTATTAGTGTAATAAGCTTGCAGGCTTAAGCGTCCCCTAGACGAGCTGTCCCGCTGTATGGCAATGCTGTTTGGTTCTTTCACTTTAAAACACTTTTCACTTTTGTTGGAACATTATTATACAAAGAAAGCTAGTGCGAAACTGAACGATGACAGAGATAATTTGATGAGAAAACTAACCTTTAATTTCTTTGAATTTTCCCTGTTTTTTAAGTTTTGCGGAATAAATAATAATACCTCGGGAGTCAATTTTTTATGGAACTACCAGTGAACTATTTTCTATACAATAACGAAAGAATTTTCAAAAGCTGTCAATATTTCAAGGAAAAATCGAGGATTATTTATAGGCTTACAAAATAAGCTCTTACTAGTCAAGTTTTAATCTAATAATGTTATGACAAAATTTATCCACATTGCAATGGTATTTTCTCGCGCGATTTAGATCAAATTACTTGACTCTATAACCTCAGTTCGAAGTTCGGGATCGAACTCAATTGACGTCAACCATATTTTGTAAACGTTCTCAGTTCAAAAAGTAAAGTTCGGAACTCGTTGCTAGGCAAATTGCTTACAGCAAAGTTATATCGAAAGTTTGGCTTATTTGGATCCTTCCTACTTAACTTTAAGATAAGCTTGGATGCAAACCGTAAAAAGTTCGGAAACATTTTAGATCTCCACAGAGTTGAAGCAATCGAAACAAAAGATTGAAACGATCGACTGATTTACTTACATTTTGTTGTTAGTTAATCTCACTTGAAAGGTTACATGTCATCACACTTAAGAACATAGTTATTGTACTTTAAAATTATATATAAAAAATAATTATTCGTTAGTCACGCAAATCTTGAAACCCGCTTGACCGATTCGAATACTATTTTGTTTTATTTGTTCAAATAACAGGAAGAAAAAAAATTGTGATTCAAGTTCACAGGATCATTTCGACGTTATTTATTTATAAACGTCGTCGTTTGAAATTTGTAAAAAATATTTTATACAAATTTCCAACCACGTTTAAAATAAATTAGGTTCCACATCCTACCTTCATTATTGATATTTCACACAAAAAGCTTAAATTACTCCGCAGAACATGAAAGGGTTTCTAAATTAAATATAGGGGAAGTTATTAAAATGAATAGATAAACATACAATGGGCACAGCCGTCTGTCTGTTGTACAATCAGCTATAACAATATGGGTGTCGTTTTTTGGGAGGTTATAGGGGTTAAAATTAAATCTTCATTGTGTTTTTCTGTAGTATTTTTTTAACCTCCAACGTCTAAAAAGGATGGGTCGTATGTAAGTTTTTGACGTTTTGTCTGTCTGCAGCATCGTATAAGCTTCCAATCCAAACGGATTATCCAATTTGGATGCGGTTTTTATACGAAGGGCCGAAATTGTTGTCTATCTTATTCTATGGTATGGTATTTATGGTAAGTTCTTTTTTCGTCTGTTATTATTCTTTTTACGGGTTCCGTACACGAAATGCGCTGCCGGCGGGACCCTATTACTAAGCCTCCGCTGTGTGGCCGTGTATCAGCGGGCGGCAGAATGAAGACCTGGCTTCTTCAAAGACGTGTTCGTGGTGATGGGTAGAACCTGGAGCTCACGCAGAGTCAGAAAATTACCAATAACCCTTTATTGAAATAATCTGAAGTCACTAGTTACTTTTATAGTCAGTTTTTCATAGTAGTTAACTTTTTCACGTTTTTTTTTACTCAAATGTAAAAATAAATACAAATACAAATGTTTTTTTATTTCGTTCACAAAGTACATAATTTTCATATACCTACAGTATTTTGAAGCCTCCTTTTAAGTCCTACTAATATTATAAACGCCAAAGTTTGTAAGTATGGTTGGATGGATGGATGGATGTTTGTTACTCTTTCACGTAAAAAAAAGGATTTTAATGAATCTTTACAAAAATATAGCTTTTACATCAGAAATACACAAAGGCTATAATTTATAAAGATATTTTGTGAATTGTCCAAAATATGACGATAACTGTCAAGTAAGTAGGAAAAAATCTACCATCTGCGAGCTATTCTGGCGTGCGCTGCTAAAACCGCTAGAGTTACACATATTGTAATGTATGATGGAAATGTTTATCTTAAATAGTCCTACAAAAAACCGCCACAGTATATATATGTGATAATTTTAATGCCAAAATGTTAGTTCTTTTCTACGCCACGCAAAATAAGCTACTCGAAATACTAATTCTGCGCAGCAGGACTAGTATAAAATACCTGTACTAGGAGGTTCCGCTCTTCCATAGTTACATTAGCCAGAATTCAACAGAAACTTTTTACAATAAAACATTTTGGTCAATACAGAGAATTTAAAAAATATTACCAATTGCAAAACTTTCAGTAAAGTTTCTACATCGTCAACAGAGACAGGGAGGTGTCTACAGAGGAAAGACAGGGGTGCTGGATAAACAAAACTTTTGCTATCCAACCTCTCTCGTTAAGCGGAAATTAAAATGATCTCCTAAATAAACAAACTTTTTATTTAGAGATAATATCGTGTAATGGGAGAAGGCAACTGTGAAGCTGATTAAATGTAGCTTTGTTGGTTTTGGTGTTAAGGTGAGGTTTGACTAAAACAGATCTTTTTATTTAATATCACCCGCGAGTAGCGAGTTATTTTTTCTACTGTTTGTATGTGGTTGGGCTTTCCTAGAAAAATTATACAAATAATAATAATAAAAAAATAATTTACTTAGAATAAGTTACAGAATAGATAATTTACGAATGAACGATGAGACGGCAAAAGTTTAAAACTACTTGGAAAATAAATAAATTAATTAAAGGAGCATATTTAGTGGTTTTAAAGTTAAGTACTTTAAAAAGTTAAACTAAAGACATAATAAAATTAGTAGTAGTGATATTTTTACTAATGAGACAAGCAAATAAAAAGGTACTTACGTAATAATAATTAAATGTCTCTGAGAAAATGCTGTGAATTCTGTTATAGGTATCATAGGCTAAGTGGGTGTGTGTGAGGAGGGCTCCTGAGGACACCGGTCTCTTGAGTAATGAAAACGTCTGAAGCGATTTTGATTAATGTGGTATCAAAGTGGGTCAGGGTCCGTGATCCACCTAGTTTCTCCACCTGGGGATACCTGAGATATGCACAGTATTCACAGGTCTCATGATCCAACTACCATTTAAGTACAGTCTTGTGTATGTATGGAATTTTGTGGGAAAATTTCCATATTGAATTTAACAAACCTAGAAACCGCACTTGGTAAAAATAAATACAATGCCTGATCATCCACCATATCACTCAAATCTTCACTTGCTTTGCTCGTACGTATTAACCTTGACAAGCAAAATGGTGATCGCAGTAGGGGTGTTAAAATTACACAGAAAGAAGCGGCTGTCCATCTTCTGTTAGGTTCCCTAAGTAAGCTCTTACAACATCCACGGGCTGAGTTGGGAGTTGGGAGGGTCGATTCTTACGCCTGCAACCGCCAGGGCGATTCTGACTCACTCCAAATAATTATAGCTGTACCTATTATATTAAATTAAAGCATTTTTCTCTTGGATTTGGATTTGACTAACGAAAATGCTTGAATTCTTGTTTTTTTTTTACGAAACGTAATCAAAACTTCCACTGTGAAAAATGTGAATCATTGCAGACAGATCCGTCCTTAACGTAAAAAAGTAGAGTTTTTACGAACACTCTACAATTCTACATTGATGGATTTACGACGTATCAGTTGATTTATAGTCAGAAGTAAAATCGGGTTACTTAGCTAAAGGCTTAGTTTGTTTGAAGTTATTACCGTTAACGATACTAATTACGAAATAGTACATTTTACACCTAGGCGAGAAAGTGATCGATTCCTACCGAGTGTGTCGTTTTGGGCCCGAGGCGCAGCCGAGGGCCTTAAAACACACGAGGTAGGAATCGCACTTTCTGCCGAGTGATAAATAGTGCTTTATACTACACCTTCGCGGAAAATAAAAAGCAGAATTAATTATTAATTGAAATTTAGAAGAACTTACCGCGCCCAATGATGTTGATAAAACCTCATTGACCGCGCCAGCCTTTGGGTTCTTTTTTCAAAATATTGTTCGGAAATCGGAGGAGGCCTAAAATGGACTTAGAGTAAAAACTTTTTGTCGTTTGACCGAACGAAAATAACCATAGCTACCGGCCGATCTTTTAGGAAATTAAAAAAAATAACACGTTAGAAATGGATTTCCATACAGTTTTTCCTCCCGCTAAAACACGTGAGAAATGAAATTCCATAGAGTTTTTCCTCCCGGTTTCCTATAGGCCTGCAAAGACATACTTTCTATTCTATTAATGGAAAAGGAATAGGCAACTTTCCGAGCAGGTGTAGTATAAAAGCTTTTTCATAAGAAACTTTGGAGTGGCCTTTTTATAATAAAAACGGTTTTTTCTCACTAATTAAAATGCAGCTCATTTAGAGTAAAAAATTTAATATTATCAATTTTCAAAACTACTTTGAGTACTTACTTATTTAATGCTTTCACTGCCCAGTACCTGAAGTGCGACCCGCAGGGGCTAGAACCACATGTGCGACTCGTGCGCATTAAAGTACTAATATGCTACGGAAGCTGAAAGATTGACTGAAAGACTATTCAGACATATTCTTTTTCACTGTTTGTACCTATGTACTATTTACGGTACTAAGTCTTTCTGAAAACTCCATCATCATGAGCTCTTGTTGAACCACTCCAGGGCATAGGTCTCTTTATGTTTATGCCATTCGCCTTGATCCTGATTCCTGTCCTAAACTGGGCCAGGTGTAGCAGACGGTTTTTTTTTTTTTGGTGTACGACATAAAAAAGGAATCCATGAATTCCCCAGATTTTTTGACTTCATTGTCGTTCTCTCTCTCATAGAAACTGCCCAGAGCTTTGAGGTTTAACCTGTTGTGTCTGGACAGGTCTAAATCCAATTTTGGACATCACGCACCCTTAACTAGAGTCGTAAGGCAGTATAACGCTATTTTACTATAAAAACTATCGTAGTTTGACGAATTCATTACGGATGTAAGCGGGTTAACTACGAACCTTAGTTGTGTTGCGCGCGTCTAGAACCGCACTCACCCTGAAGATGTCCCTCGTTAAGGTTAAACGTTGGTGTTCTTCCAACACAAATAAGGTTCGTAGTTAACCCGCTTACATCAGTATAACGCTGTTAGCAAAATTACCTAAAACTGTAGATATTTGCCGATAATAATGTCTAAACTCAAGAAGAACTTTAAAAAACAAGATGGTTCTTACTCCACCATTTTGTTAATCTATAATTTTAATTTTAAGTGACTTACTTCATTAATTATTTTGTTTTACATATTATTTTGGTAATTTTTATCTTATAGATCTATCTTTATTTTACATGAATGAATCAAATCCAACAATATTTACGTTTTGTTATGTTACACGCCCATGATTATTTTTTGCATGCTGTAACCTATAAATAAACTGAATCTTGATATGATTAATACTAAGGTAACTCTAAGCTAGTTTTAGTGTACACTATGTTGGTGATCAATAAATAAATAAAAACCCTTACCGAATCATAATGAAATACCTTCGAAATTGTAATCTGTAGTCCCTAAAGAATAAATTTAATCTAGCAAATTTATGTTTATTTTGTTTCAGGTAAGCAAATGGAGGAAAATCCTCAGGGAGTTGTAAAATGATCGAAGCTATTATCTTAAACATAAATTACTCGGTAAGTGCCTTCTTTAAGAAAATGTGAAACAATAAGCCGAAATTTTTATCAAATCAAAAACATTAATGTGAAAACTCGCTGAGTACGTTCAGATAATACACCGATAAAAGAGCTGAGATCATTATAGATAGGTGCCAAGTTTCATCATCATCATCAGCCTGGGTATGTTAGTCCACTGCTGGCGGAGGCCTAATGAGGGCTAATGATCCCTAGTAGCTACCAACGCTGCCCAGCCTAGCTGGATCCTCCTCTTGGCTTCCTTCGCAATTTTTTTTCACCCAATTTCAGAATCTGCCTATGGTAAATGTTCGAAAACGATTTCGAGAAGGTGGCCATGTAGGACGACCGGTCCCAGATCAATGAGGCCATTGATCATGACTTTGGTTTTATCCAAATGAATACCCAGACCTATGCGTCGCGAGGCTGAGACTAGGCCGTCCAGCATCTGATTCAGCTCCTATAGCGACCCGCCGCCGCGGCCTCCGCCATTAAGACTATGTTATCAGCGAATTGCAGGTGTGAGATGTAATCGCCGTTCATTTTGATGCCCTTACCTTTCCAGTCCAGCGTCTTAAACATATCTTCCGACGCGCTCGTGAACATAGTTTCGGTCAAATGAGATCCCCCTGTCTCACTCCTCTGCGCAATTGGATGGGTTTGATTGCCGGCCCTGTACTTGGACTGGACACTCATGGTGGCGGCTTCGTAGAGACATCTCAACAACTCGTTATAACGATAGTATATTAAAATTTGGCAGCCCTGTAAAGATTACAGAACAGCCAGATTCGACGGAGTCAAAGGCCTTCTCATAGTTCACAAAGGCCAGACACATTGTCTGATAGCTTCTTTTAAAATCCAGTATTCCCTCTTTCTTTTAAAATCCAGTATTCCGTCTCAATTTTTTTTCTAATTATGCTTCTTCCCCTTAGTATACAAAACCACACACAGAAGCCAGTTTCTCTATAAATCCTTGTTTCATCAGATTTATTATTAACATAGAGAAAGTAAAACTTACTTTAACGTTATTTGAAGTACTCTGGATTCCATTTAACATTAAAACACTAAGCACTTACGCCTACGCCTCGCTTAATACCTGTTCTTTCTAAGAATTTGTTCTCATTTGTTATTAGGTAACCTTTTAAGAGCTTCTTGGTATTTTTACAAAACTTCATGTTTAAGTAGGGCAACTGTTTAGAAAGAAAAGCAATATTAGGGTGCGGAAGCGCCACGATGCCAGCGGGAACTGAAGCGGGGTAGGATTTTTGATGTTTTCTATTGAATCTAGCAGGCCAAGGGAGAGATTTCCTTAGAAAACTGTCAAAATACTGATCTCGGATGTCCGCCGTCAATCCACACTTGTCCGTTGTGATTTTCGCTTGTTCTTTCTTCTCCTTGAGGCAGTTTTAATCTATTTAAAACATCCATAGATACTATCGTAGTTTGACGAACTTGTGAAAATCTATGGATGTATTCATTACGGATGTAAGCGGGTTAACTACGAACCTTATTTGTGTTGGAAGAACACCAACGTTTCATCCCTTAACGAGGGACATCTTCAGGGTGAGTGCTGTTCTAGACGCGCGCGTTGTTAAGGGATGAAACGTTGGTGTTCTTCCAACACAAATAAGGTTCGTAGTTAACCCGCTTACATCCGTAATGAATACATCCATAGATTTTCACAAGTCACTCGTAACTTTCTGTCAAGTTAACCAACAAGTGAAATAACTTCTCAGGAAAGTTCGCTTATGATTAATAAGTGCTCTACGTTTTCCGTTGGATTTACCATAGTTTTTACCCCCGACGCAAAAAGAGACGGGTGTTATAAGTTTAACGTGTCTGTCTGTGGTATCGTAGCTCCCAAATGGATGAATTTTCAATTTTCATTTAGTTTTTTTTGTGTTATAGTTTATTTTATCCCGAGTGTTCTTAGCCATGTTTCATGAAAATCTTACGGGGAGTTTTTAAAATTTTAAATTTTGTTCTTGTGAAAAAATATAGTTTGAAGTAGGCTTTGTTCAATGATCTTAGAAACTCAGCTTCTTATTAAGCACCACATTCTAAAAGCAAGGATTTGAATACATTATTAAAGTTAAGCTTCTTAGACGAGATCAGGACGAGCCGTTTAGATTTTAGACACCCAGATTATACAGGCTGTTATCTGTTTAACTTCAGCAGTTGCGTAAGACAAGGTTGCTTGTGATAAAGTTGGTAGAAGTCAGGATACTAAATACACACAGTACATAATTAAAGTATTAGGAGAGTATGCAATATATCATCATCATCATCATCTACAGCCGGATTTTACCCACTGCTGGGTATAGGCCTCCCGAAGTTTGTGCCATACACAAATAACAAGAAGTTGCAAATATTAACCACGAAGATATACTTATAAGTGGTTAATATATCACTTGTTTTTAAATTGAAACCCGAGGAATGTAGGTAATATTCGGGTTTTTTTTTAATTTGAGTCGTTTGTAATTCTTTTTAAATAAATACAAATACAGTTTACTACAGCGCATCAGTATTGCTATACAGGGGAGCAATGCAGCCAGCGTCTTGGGGACGCGACGACTGGTATTGATATGGATCAGTTGAGTTACCTGTAGATTGTTTGCAACAGTCTGCAGTTAGCTCAATTGTTTCAATTGTAAGTACTAGTTCTAATTTATTTCAATTATTTGATTGTAATTTTCTTTGTGAATAAAGGCTTATGCCCTATAAAAAAAGTTTACCAATACTTATTCCATCCTATTCTATCAGTGGTAAATAGATTAGGAATTTAATAAACTTACAAAAAAACCTCACATACCTACTACGTCGTACGTACGTAATGGTCATGGCCATGCAGCTCAGGTTATCGATCACCCTATATAAACCAACAAAAAACAGTCGAAAGCGATTTTTATTATGCTTAAAAGGATTTTGATGAACCGTATTAGAAGCGACGGTAGCCAGTATATGAAAGCCATTTGTCGGCAACGAGCTACTGTGATATAATCCCAGCTTTGGGTAAGTTATTGCTGTAAAGGTGTAGGGCCACTGATGCTCACGGTTAGTCTACGTCGCGTGCATTTAAAGCCAGGTACTGACTTGCGTATCGTGACCCGTTCGTGCAGTCAGTACGGGGAAAGAAGGCGCTCGCAACGAAACGGATTTTTGACGTACCTACATTACGTGACGTCGGTCACTGGCCGACTTACGCCCGTAGCACACCTCCGCTGCGGAACACGAGTAGCGGACCCGCTACTTGTGTTCAGCATGAATTCGCGATCAAATGTAGTTTGACTTGCGGAACTAATAGCGGAGGTGTGGCTGGTGTCGGAGCAGAGCGACGAAACCGCGCGGGGAAAGAGATAGAATTATAGTCAAATCTATGCGTTAGAACAGGCAGTTACGCTAGTTTTCCGCTTCTCCTACATACGGACAAGACATGGCGAAATTACTGCGGGTCCGCTGTTAAGGTTTCGCAGCGGAGGTGTGCTACGGGCGTTATAAAGCTTATCTGAAATCAAGCAAAATAGAAATGTGAATAAAATAAAATATCGAATGGAAACGAATGGGATAAATTATGAGGCATTATTTCAGTCTACGTCTTCAAACTGCAGGGTAAAGTTTTCTATCCTTTTTTATATTTTGGATAAGATTGGTAAAATAATGCTTATTAGCTTCTATTTGCTGCGTTGCACGCGTTTTTTTGAATAAAGAAACCTAATTCTAGGTTTAGATCTTTATGTATACTTTTAAATTTAAGCTCAATCCATTTAGTAGTTTTGGCGGCTCGGCTTGGCTCAGCTCGGCTCGGTTCGGCTCGGCTCGGTCAAAGGTATTTGGCCGAAGACAACAATCGTCTGCACAACTGCATCGACACCAACTTTCGCTTTTATAACATAAGAGGATGATTCGTTCATTCATATGTACTCGCACTTTGGGACTGGTTGGTACTGTGTGTTATTTTTAACCCTATATGACCATCACCAAAAATAAATTCTATTTGTATATTTAATCGTTATTACACCCATATTCATAGCCTACAAAAGGAAGAGCAGAGCCTACCGTCGACAGGACAACTCCCACGCATATAAACTGCTACATTATTTTTTAACCGCAACTATCAATTGTTTTGTTGGAATAGTCAGACAGACTACCATTTTTGGAGAATGGGAAAATACCAATGTCTAGCTAAAACATGATATGGTAGAGCACCGACAAAATAGAACAAGATAACTATCATATTTCCAGGCTTTTTCTCTTAATTCTTTTTCTCTAAATGGCTATTTATCAAATGGATTGTTAAATAAATACTTTATTTTATTTTTGTATTTATCCCGCGGAAAGAAACCGTTCACTTATCACTTTACGTCCTTGCAACACAGTTAAAGGAAAACTTATCAGCAGGATAAAAAAAATCTAAGTTTACCAATTGTTTTGTTGAGATAGTCAGACAGACTACCATTTTTGGAGGATGGGAAAATACCAATGTCTAGCTAAAACATGTTTTGGTGAAGCGTTGACAAAATAGAACAAGCTAAGTGTTATATTTTTAGGCTTTTTCTTTATTATACAACTTTTTCGGCTTATTATAGTGTCCTTGAGTGGAGACCACGTCTCGGCAAACGTAGTGTAGGACGCCCTCCGGCAAGGTGGGATGATGGCCTGCGAAAGACTGAAGGCAGATACTGGTTGCGGCAAGCTGAAGACAGGCCGCTATGGCACTCATTGGGGGAGGCCTATGTCCAGCAGTGGACTAACATAGGCAGATGATGTTGACGATGATAGTTTAATTTTTTTTTGGCGTGTTCTGATGGTAGCGAGTTTAGTCTAGGTCAAATGAATAGTCATCTAAATGAGGCTATGAAGTATATAATTTTCTATCTATCTAATTATTTTTATGCATTAAAACGCCTAGAGACGAAAACTTAAATTATTACCAGATTAAAGCGTCTCTTATCACTATGCAGTACACTTCGTTATGCGGTGCCGAACACATAATCGTATAAAACAAGTATTTTGTTCCGTCTACGTCAGCGGTAAGGGGTGTATTGTGTAGGTACTTCGTAATAATCGAGAGACCAAAGCTTAAAACCACTTATAAAGTCAGAAAGTCAGTCAAAACAGTAGTCGTGAGTGCATTACATACTATTTTCGCCGCTGATTGCCGCTTATTTTGAGTACCTATTTAACAAAATAGTCTGTAATGTATATAGCTGAAAGGAACGAAAAGCAACAGGCAAGAACGAAACGTCCAGAGGTTCCAGAGACAAGATGCCAGAGATACTTTTGTCTATGGCCGCTCTATGGGAAGCTGACAGAAAAACAACTGTAATTATATAACTTATAACGAAATAAATGTGTTTGCCTAAAACTAGAAATGGAGTATTATTTTACAATACAAAGTGTCTCTGACATCTTGTCTCTGGTCCGTCCGGAGATTTCGTTCTTGCCTGTTGCGTTTCATTCCTATAAGCTACATTACGAGCTTTTGTCTACAACTAATATATCGTTGTGAACCTGAAAAAATAAAACAATGAATTCGATACGAGCAAAAAATAATCGAAAAGCCACAAAATTCCATGAATTTAAAATGAATCCTGCTTTTCGTTCCTATAAGCTACATTACATAGGCCTTTGTCTACAATTAATATATCGTTGCGAACCTGAAAAATTAAAACAATGAATTTGATACGAGCAAAAAATAATCGAACGGCCACAAAATTCCATTGAATTTAAAATGAATCCTGCATTATTCAGGCAATACGTGTACTGAATCAAAATGGAAACTCATTGAATGGAAGAATTTATGTTTTAACTGTTCTTTTTGTGGATTTTGTTAATTAATCTTCCGGCGTATGAAATTAAATGAATCTTCAATTGAAAGCACTTTTCGAACTTTAGGCCCTTAGCATTGGCTACGAAAACTCTAAAAGTTTTCGGTTACTTCCATAGATTTAGCTTCTCGCAGCGCCTCTACCGGTTACTGAAAGGAACTACTGTTCATAGTATAACAGCATTCCAATGGTTTGAAATATAATAATTTTGGAATGATTTTGAGTGATTTGTTCCATTTTAGCAGTAGGTACTACTTTCACAACTCTTTTGTTTTGAACAAAAACTTTTTTGTTTTCGTATATTAGGAGTAAGCCACTCTCGTGGTGTTAAAGGAGTACTAGATGATATGATTCAAATTTAAACTTTTTCTTACGTAATTCAATTAAGCTCTTCGGTCTGTTGTAATTGCTGTGTGGGGCCGGCTTAGAATTAGCACCACCCCAATTCTTCCCTCGGGTGTCGTAAGAGGCGACTAAGGGATATCCACCGTATGCCCAGCGTGGGGATTATGGGTCTTACCCCCCATGAGGTAAAAGCCAACAAGGCGCTTATCAGGGGGAGGCCTACGTCCAGCAGTGAACCAATACAGGCTGTTGAGGTTGAGGTTGAGGTCTCAAGTCGTCGCGTTTAAAGAAATATATTATATATTTTTTTATGTATGACCACGTATAACTATTTACAGAGTAGTCCGAAACTCTGAAGGTGATCCCATTTAAATTTGAAAAAAAAATAATGTGAAAAAATATCCAATCCTAAGGAAAACAGGGGATTATTGATTGTTCACTCACTGATTGTAATATTTGACCACGCATAACTTTTTACAGAGTAGTCCGATTGAGATTTTTTTTATTGGATAGGGTATACCTCGATGTGTCCTCAAACAAAATTAGACTCGAATTTTAACTAGATTTACCGTTTTTTTCAAACACGCCAAATTAAAGCACACGGCGTGACGTATCACGCTCGCTGCGAGTGTACACTACGCTTAAAGCAATGGACAGTAGCCAGCTTTAAGACGTATATATACCCCGATACTAGCGCCACAGCATATTTTATTTTATCATTACGATAAACAAGCTTTTTTTGTAATGTATCTGTAATAGTTTTGTTTTGTGTTATTCAGTCAAATACCTTGTTTGGAGAGCTTGGTGGCCACCAATAGGAACTAAACTCTTGAAACAAGTATCTGCCTAAATAATACAACACAAAACTATTACAGATACATTAAAAAAAAGCTTGTGATAAGTATCGTCTACGCGCGGTCCGAATTTTTTATAATTCCTTTGTATAACGTAATGATAAGATAAAATATGTAGTGGCGCTAGTCTCGGGGTATATATGCGCCTTAAGCATAAAATTCACAACAATATTATATTGCCAGCAAAAAAATCCAGTGTTTTCATTTATCAATGACCGCTCCCAAAAAATAAAATGACAATCTTAAAGCTCATGAATCTGGATAATGTATAATGTATTTTCATTCACATTAAACAGCTAACGGAAGATTTCATTCAATACTTGCTTTATTCAGTACTTGATTTTTTTTGTAAATCGTGGATATCCTTTTATAGAAACGTCCGCATTCAATTATTTTGGGAAGTACTGACGGTAAAAAAGTAACGTAGTAAGTAAGTTTAGTAAAACAGTAAGTATTGTTTTTAGTAAGTAAATATTATTTATTTTTTAATTAGGTTCCTCTCAAAATGCATAGCCCAACATGGTTTATATTATTTTAGCTTCAGTGATATTTTGAAGTCATTCTCAGAAACTCTGGTGATGTCCTCCTAGCCGAATTTTGACCACGGCGGCCAGTGTCATCGGAGACTAGCCAGATGCACAAGACATTTTATAGTGCACAAGTGTGTGCGCAAACATAGGTGCACTCTCTATTCCCTCACTCTCATATTTTGATGGGACGGCAGACCGACACGACCGGGTCAAGCGCAGGACCAACTGAAAGAAAGAAAAAGAAAGAAAATTTGAACCTAGGACCTAACCAACGAGGTAGTCAGAAACCCTAATGGGTTGTTAAATAAATACTTTGGAAAGAACTTTTTTGGAAAGAACCCGTTTACTTACCACTTTACATCCTTGCAACAAAGTTACGGGAAAACTTATCTGCAGGGTAACAAAAACCTAAGATTTACTGGTTGCTCACCTCAAATTAGCCGTTCCTAAGTATCTCAATAAATAACCCGCACTTTACCTGACTGACTCAATGAGGCACATCCTATCTATAAATCCCCATTGCAATTAAGTATTTAGCTACTTTAGCATTTAACACAGATTGTCCATCGCTTTTTCTGCTGTCCCTACTGAAGATTTCCACGTACATGTCATCTGCCTGAACAAGGCGTACGCGCAGCGATTTAAAATGGTAAGACAATGCGACATTTCTAAATTTTTTTGGTGACATCTGGCTTCAAGTGCTTGTAGTTTATTTAAGAGATGATATTTTATATGTGCTTATAATATTTATGATTATATCCGTGGCGGTCGAGGCTAAAAAATCGACCCATTCAACTTAGCCCATGTATGTCGTAAGCTATGACTACTATATTATTTGTTATTAAAACTATTAATTTATATTATTTATTACCTATTAAAACTATTAATTAGTTACTTAAATTCCCATAGACTTAGTCATTATCATCATCATCATCATCAGCCCATATTAGTCCACTGTTGGACATAGCCCTCCCCTAATGAGCGCCATAGCCATAGACTTAGTATTTATTGTAAAATTTTGTAGTACTTGTGTATTATTTATTTATTATTTATTTATTTATTTATTATTTATATAAGACTTTTAACCCTACCTAAATCCTCTCACTTGAACCAAACTAAGTTTTTCCTCACTGGCGACATTGCCAGCATTGCATGCAATAAAAACTCACTCAGCGGGACACACTGACTAGTTTTGACTTTAAAACCGGTATGCAGCGGATTTTTTATACAATTATCGGCAGTTATACTGTTTAAAAATTCTTAACACAACCTAATTGGTCGTGAAATGTCGTGAACGACGCTTTAGTTTTTATGGGCTTGAATTACAAATTCGATAAATTAAAAATGATTATTGGTTTTTATTTTTGAAATAGTTTGAGGCATGAAATTGTAGTGAAATTGGATAGGCACCTAGTTTTATTAGAGTCGGTCTAGACATTTTTTTGTATAAGTTGCTATTCATGTACCCAACTGATATTGTTATATGGGTAAGCAATAGTTATGACTGTAATCAAATTTTAGTTATGAGTTGGTCTCGGTTTTGGGTTAGGTTAGCCTTGCTGCCCGCCCTGGTGCCTACATATTTTGGTTTGCATTGCTTTCCTAAGTTGAGAACTTAGTTTTGAACCGTTCCTTTATCAGCCACGTGCGTTCTGATAAGGCTGTGTGCCACAAGCGTTAAATCATAGGCTAGTAATTTTCATAATATTTTTCTTTTTCATAACTTTTGGTGTTACAAAATCCCGGGCGTTCATTAATTTAATTAAAGTAAAATGACCTTTGCAAAACGGATGTCACTTTGGCTAGAAAGCTACATAGACCATCAAAATATCACTGTGACCCTCCATACCTATTTGAAGAGAGGGTATGGAAATTTGATCAGGCCCTCAATCCATTTTGAATTTACCAGGGGTTTAATCAAAGGCCTGATTTCATATTGATGTGAAAGAAAATTTGTGTTTCCGAAAAGGTTTATGATCGAATTTGTGTTGCTTGATATTTTGTAGAGGGTTTTTTGAGTATCACTTTGGTTTTATAGAAATATCGGTAAATTATTTTGATGGATTTGAGATTTTAGAAAGGATGAAGAATATAAAAGATATAATTTCAGTCAATGAATAAATTGACAAACTTAGAAAAATTGGGTGCAAAAATGTAGTACGGTAAAAGCAACAAGAAGTGTATACAGGTGAGTTTTTTTTTCAGGGCCATTGAGGGGAAGTCTGAAACCGTGAGAGTTGTCGAAAAGTCATGTTAGGAGTTACGTGCTCGATTTTGAAAAAATAAGTTCTTGGTGTTGATAATATCCTCCTAACGTTTTTGTTATTATTTCACACTCGGGGTTATTTCAAGGAAATCAAATACATATAATAATATCTCAAATATATTTACTTTGACGGGATTTTCCCTTGACCTCGTGGCGTAATTGGTTAGCACATTCCCGTACTAAAAAGGTTGCAGGTTCAATTCCGTCGAAGTCGATTTTTTTTTAGGATATAATTTGATGACCTCCTGGCCGAATATCGGCTATGGCGGCCAGTCTCAGTGGAGAGTAGCAATGTGCGTGCGCAGGACATATTAAACAGCAGAAGTGTGTGCGCAAATACAGGTTAACGCCGTTGGTCCTGAACCAACTGCTTTAAGTGCTTTTCGAGGCACGGACGTGTGACACCGGCAACTACCAGACTGCTAATGCGAATTTTTCTTTCTAAAAAATTACATTTTTTTTTTTGGCTTGACCGAGATTTGAACCCGGTATCTCGTTACCAGAACACGCGATCGCTAGACCGCAAGGTAGTCTTAAGTTGGCTTTTTAAGTTAAACAACCAAAGAAAGACTGCACCATTCATAAGACTTAATAAGACTTCACAAGACTTTATTTAACCTATGTATCACATCGCGAAATGCATATGTGTAGAAATCAGTCACCCACACCACACGCATTGAACGAAACACAAAATTATTACAACAGTAAAGGTGCGAGTCAATTGATGCATGCGCACGCACTAAGCGCTAAACAATTTCCGCAATGTATAGAAATCTGAAACAACAAATAATAGTCATAACATACCTATATGGTTAAACCCGTCAAGTCAAAACATTTCCTTGTTTTTAGACGATATTACAGCGGAGGATCTCGTCATTTCATTCAGGTTTTGTTTGTCGGTGAAATTTAGACTCACTTTATCTTCATGAAAAATAAATTTCATCAAATTAATGAACTGAGAAAACGTAAGCTTTTTGTAAAATAAGGTACTGCAGTTAGCCTTCAATCATTGCATAAAAACAACCAGATCGATAGGTACCTCTATGTTTTATTCATGGCAAAATTGTATGCGTGCACCATTGTATTCAAATTTCGTGGCAAACTTTCGCCAATTACGCTAGGCTTTCGCAGGCGAACCCTGGAGTCGAGACTAGTGGGAGTGCCGTGATGTAAGAAAGCTGATGGGAAATTAGCTGCGGTATTGTATAAAATTGTGTAACGTGTTAGGAAAGTGGTTTCGGTGTATCTGTTCGACGCAGTGGGCTTGGGGTGTTAATATTGTGGATTAGATTTCCACTTCAGTAACCTTCAGTATCACATCAGTTCATCAAGGCAGTTTTGCTTATAAAATTTAGGATTTCTCTTTGTTACTCTTTTGTTTCCAATCAGGTATTCTATATGCTATACAAAAGAAGAAAAAAAAGACGGGTTGCACTCCGGGAGTGCCGGCAGAAGTGAAACTTGATGAGCATGTTTGATATTTTGGAATGGTTAGGGAATAATTTTGCACCAATTGCTTTATCAGTATAAAAGTACTATCATTTATGTGGTAGAATACAATATTCATTTATTGCGCTATCGTACACAAACATGACAATTTATATTACATTAAAAACTGTAGGGGCTCGTCGAAGGTGTAAGACTTCAACTAGGGCTGGTCAGGAATGATATCCAAGTAAAAACACTTCAGAACACTTCAAATCGGTATATTCAACCGTATACACTCAACTACGTTCTTAATACAAAAAGTCACTGCACTGCACTTAATAATTCACTTTCGTTATTTTCCTTAAGACTTGTTCACTGTTTGATTGCTTAGAACTGAATGAATAATCTGCCAGAAGGCTCGGTTTTTATACCTATTTCTATCCTTTCTAGATAATTCTACGCGTTTCCGGAAGGTATACCTATCTCTTTCTTTATTCTAAAACATTTTTTTTGTCCTTGTCTTTCTTTTCGATTCGTTCGAGAAATTAATTATCTATAGATATATAAGTAGGTAGGTATAAGCGAGCCGGACGCTAGCAACTATTACGTAAGCTAGGGCCTATTGTTGTTGTCGGAAACTAGTACTATTATCTATTCTGTTTACCTAAAAATAATGTTCGATTTTGAACTCTATCTCAAAACATAACTTCAAGAAATTTCCTAGCTATAATGAAGATATTGTCCTGCACAATTTTGAGCTTTATTCCTTCGGCATAATGTCGTCGTTGCTCCATCCGTCTTACGCTTTTTCGATCAGGTCACGTGTCCTGACGCGAGTTTAAGATTTTATACCCATTACAGAAAAAGTGCTCAACGCCGCTAAAGAAGTTTTCACTTCAAAAAAAATTCTCCCCAGCTTCAAGTTAAACGTAAACCTAAAAAAAGCAATCAATCGGTTAGGTATCTCTTTTTTTTATTTCTGCTTACTAGATTTTGACATTAGTGTACTAGCGGCCCGTCCCGGCTTCGCACGGGTGCACTTTTATATTTTAAACATATAAATATAGTCTACGTTATTCAGGGATAGTGTAGCATTCTAAGGGTGAAAGAATTTTTTAAATTGGTCCAGTACTTTTTGAATTTATTCGTTACAAACATACTAAAATGTAAATCTTTCCTTTTTATAATATTAGTGAAGATGGATAAATGAGTGCTTCCCCGTTCAACCCACAATTTTTCTACCCAAAATTATTTTTCCCCGCTCAACCCAAAACATATGCTCCGTTCTACCCAACGCAAAAATCTAAATCACAGTGTATTCTAAACAGCAAAGACACCGTTATATTTAGAAAAATCAAACTTGATGAAATTATTACTTTTTATTATTTTATATTAATTATTAATTATTATTATTTTGTACCTGCAATATGCAGGTAATAATATTTTATGCAGCTTATGCTGGCGCGATTGTCTTTTGTTTTTGATATAATTTTCCACGCTGACGTCACAAATCCAGGGCTTCGGTATACGAAAAATAAAAACGATCGCACTAACGTTATTTTTTTTATAGGTACCTATAGTATACCGTTATCAATACAAAACAAAAGAAAGCTAAACCACTATCTAACTTATTGACTGAGCTACTGTTTTGAACGACAAATCATAATAAAATGAAATAAATGACCATCTGATATCTTTTGAGGATTACTGCAATTATGGTCCAATGAGTGATGGTTTCCGTGGTCTGCTCTGTTCCCACCATTGTCTTACTTCTCACAGAAATATCTTGATTTTGGCCCTACTTTTGGAATGAATAAACCACCTCAATTAATATTTTCGTCATTCCGGAGACAATTATATTGTCTAAACCTTTTTGGGTACTTAAGATAAATAATAAAAAAAAATATCAGTAGTTCAGTCATAAAATTGAAAAAAATGGTAAACAGCTTTGGAATATTTTTATAATAGAGTGAAGTTCATTAGATTTTGAAACTGAATGCAACTTTGACTAGGCTAGATCCTTAAGTAATATCATTTTTTTTTATTATAAACATTATTTTATATGTCTCAGATGATTTTAAGAATCACAAAAGGGCGGCTTCTGCTGGCATATCAAGCCTTAATTCAGCCCATTTAATTCTGTAACACAAAATTTAGTTTTACATTTCGGCCAATTGGTGTATTCTAATACACCAAATTAGAGTACCAATTTGCACAAGAAGCAATCGATTGCGTATTGGAGATTCAAAACAGGCCTTTTAGTGACGGTTTGCAAAAATTTATTTGTAGGTACGTCGTGTAAGAAAAAGTAGAGATTTTTTACTTGGTAAGTACTACACTACATACATAACATAAAATAATAGTGATCAGTTAAATTATCCAAAAACGAAGATACTCGAAGAGAAACTCGAAAGTAAACTCCTCGAAAGAAAGTCATACCTACCGACAGTAATCTAAAAGCATCAAAACACAAAACAATAGGCTGTTGACAAACGGGCAATGGACACAATTTGTCAGATTTGTATGTGATTTGTCAATTTTTGACAGTTTTGTATGTGATTTGTCAACTTCCGTCAGATATATGAAATGACCACCGGGCTTGCGATGGTTTCGAAGATAATTTATGTTATTAATTTGGTAAATATTAACGGTTTAGTTTTGTAATACAGTACATGATTTGACAACGGTGTCTTTTATTGCTTTGAATGTATTTACTTTGGACATTAGAAATTTACAGGTTGAGTAAACTCCGAATTGACGCCCCAGAAAGGAAACGTAACTCAATGCCAAAAAACTCGATTACTAAAAATTGCAATCTAGTTTTGTTAGGCTCAATATAATTATACATAGAAAAACAAGCAAAAGAATATCCTATCAATAAATTTACTGTATTTTCAGTTTTCTAGCAGTGAGGCACCACTGAGGCGGCTATACCTATTTTACCCTCATCGAATTTTTATATTTCATTTCATAATTCGGCAGCTTAAAAACAGATCCGGAACTACGGAACCCTATATCTTGTTTTATTTGTATGGCTATCTAATCACATCACACGTGAAGAATGCACAGAACCAACACAGATTTGCTGCGTTTCGTAAGTGCTAGCGGTAGTACTTCTATCTAAACGTAATATTTGCGTTTCGTTGCTGTGGTTCGAGCTATAAGCGGTAACGGGAGCGTTTCAAATTGTTGGCATAGTCGTAGCAGTAAGTAGAGTTATGTTATGATATACAGGGTTATTGGTAATTCACTGACACTACGTGAACTGCAGGTCTTAATTCTTATTTTTTTTTGTAAATCGCCTCCCATACAAAATAATTTCCGAAACCTAATTAATTACTAAACCGATCTCCTACTTGTATTTAAGTCCACATCATCATCATTGGCTTATTTTTCATCTACGCAAGATGATTTAAGTGGCATTAGCCTAGCTGGGCGACAACCGAACACACACACACTTACTGATATTTCAGGGCAGATCCGTTTTTAAGTTGAGTTTCAAAGAAAACCCTTATAATGAACGATTTTTGAATGGAGGGGGAACATACTAATATTACCTTTCCACCAATTTTGAGAATTGAGACCTGACGTCTTCACGGTCGTGTTCATGATAGTGGGCAGAACTTGTAGTTCACATAATGTCAGTGAATTACCAATAACCCTGTATTTAATACATATTATTTTATGATGGAAAAGTTTTTGAAGTGGGACACTTTGGGAGAACAAGGAATCGGAATTTATTGGACAGCTTTCAAAGATAATTTGATTATTTTCTACCGCATCTTTTGACTACCTCGGAATCATTTTCTATATTATTTATATTATCGGTATATATTATTTGTATAATTGACGGAGAACTGAACGAACATACAAAAAAAAGGATCAATATAATCCTCCTGTTTTCGAAGTGGGTTAAAAATACAATAGGTATAGACCAAAAAACGTAAAATGTTCATTGAAACTCATACAAAATAATGATCAAAACGTCTAACATATATTGCTGTCTAACGCAATGATGCAAAACCATTCGTGTCAGGACTCGTCTACATTACCTGAATACTTATTTAAAAACGATTTTTCTATTATTCTTCAGTGATTCATAATGAATGAATTCACCCATGATTACATAAGATTCGGATTTTAGAAATGATAAACTAGCGATAACCTTTAGACCACACACACTGAAATGATGTCACTCATCTCTAGTGTTTGTGTATGATTTAATGTTTGGTAAACTGTTACCAACTTCAGACAAGCTACGATCCTGGACGTAACTCATTGGAATACACTGTTAAGTTATATCATAAGTGGTTTATACGATTGACCTCATCTCATCAGTACACATAACATGTGTAGGCTGTATATATTAGTCCACTGCTGGACGCAGGCCTCACCCAGATTGGCGCCATATTGGCTTTCTCTCATGGGGGTAATGCCCATAATCTCCACGCTGGGCATGCGGGTTGGGGATCGCAGTTCGGTGGTGGAAGATCTACAGGAGGCGTTGCTGCCCGCCCCTGGTGGATATCTCTTAATCGCCTCTTGTTGAGTTGGGGTGGTGCAAACTCTAAGCCGGCACTACACGGCGCAACACATAGGAACCTGCACTGCTAATCACCACGCTTGGCAAGCGGATTGGTTATCAGAGTGGGGGTGGATAAAATACACAGAAGGAAGGTCCTGGTCATCCTCTGAAGATTCCCTTAGTGGGCTCTTAAGACATCCACGGGCTGAGCTAGAGGGATCAGGCAATAGTCAGCCAAACACACTAATATTATAGACTAGCTTCTGCCCGCGGCTTCGCACGGGTATTTTCCGCAAAATAAGTAACCTATTGCTTATGTTAGGCTACGTTCTAAGTGGATGCCAAATTTCATCTTGATCTGTTCAGTAGTTTTGGAGATCCTAGGTAACAAAAATTCTGATTTCAGAAACTTTCGGCTTTATAATATTAGTAGGTTTTTGCGATGATACCACTGACATAGTAAAATGATTGGTTAGCAGAGTTTGACCCCGGGTTTCTCTGCCATAAAAATTAATTACCAACCCTTTTAAACTTTTAGCGAATCCCTAACGAACGAAAGACTAACTTTGAAATAGCGCTACAGCCGGTAAAAGGTAGGTACTTGGTGCAAAGCGCGCGATCGAAGTCGCAAGCACAAATTCGTTACTCATAAAATACATAAATCGTTAGGCACTGTATCATCATCATCATCGGCCTATTTAGTCCACTGCTGGACATAGGCCTCCCCTAATGAGCGACATAGCGCCCTGCTTGCCGTATCCAGCATCTGCCTGCAGTTTTTCGCAGATCGTCATCTCACCTGGTTTCCTACACTACGTTTGCCGCATAGGCACTAGTTCTATCTAAATTAGGAATTTATTTACTCAAAATGCTTACATTCAATCATAAATACGGCTTCGTTGATATACTTGATCTGTGTGTTACCTGATTTGAATATCTTTTGAAGTAGGATTATTACTGAAGCGAGCGTTACTTACTTCTCTGCCTCAATCAACGGAAATGGGTGTACAAACTATGAAGAAGAAAAGCAAAGACTCCGAGGAAATATAACCGACCAGTAATTTCATTTTTTGTCGTATAATAGCTAAGCTATAGTGACTGCAAAAAGCACGGCTTTAGCTAGATATGAAGGAGGTTTTTGTTGTTTTCATCTATCAAGAATGAGTCAAGTGTGATTTTTAAAGTCTTGAAGCTGGCATGGTAGTAATTTCAAGTTGCTATAGATACTTTTTGCAACTTCTTGTAACTCCAAACATCGTATCACGTTTAATATCCTGTTTTCGTACTCTTAAAAAAGAAATCGAAATTTCTGATTCGTTTTCGTACAAACGCTAATCTTATGCAAGCGACATAAGAGTTGGTTTTGCACGACAACGAAAACGAAACTTCGATTTTCATTTCCGAGTATTCTCCCAGCTATTCGGGAAAATCAAAGGGCTTCACAGGTACTATTTAATACAAAATGTGTTTGGTAGACGTCAGCCTTTCCTCTCCTTGGCACGTACACCTTTCAATATTGTAATTTGCAGTTAGTCATCGTATTGCGAATTTCATGAATTATTTAGGGACTCAAATACATTACAATTTTGGGTCATTGATGAGTGTCATTGAGCAAGTTGGAATAACTACGTGCTTGGAATTGAATAAACATTTACAGGGAATTTCGAATTGTAGGTGCAAGCTTCCGAATAAAAAGGCTTTCAAAATTCCGTTGGTGAGTAGTGGTAGAGGCGAGTCATAATTTATGTTTAGCTACTGTCTAAAAAAAAGTTTGAGTTTCCTATTACCCGTATTTTTTTACTCCTTTTACTCGCTGCTGAAAAGACTACGTCAAAATGTTTGTTGAAACTGGTAGCTTTTGCTCGCAACAGAATTCATTTTGATGCAAAATGAATTCTGTTGGGAGTAAAAAGCTTTCAGTACACTCACCGTACTGCACAAACAAGAAATAATCTTGTATGGGAAAATTTGATTGAAGCCTTTGAAGTTTTATTTCAGTAACAAGCAATTTTTAAACTTCCATTTTTTATTGTCTCTAGGTCACTTTTTCATGTCCATTTCTCTCATAACATCCCGTCTGTCATTGACTATTCAATCTTTTTTGATTAAAATTGATTAAAATCTCCTTCATAAATAATCAGCGGCATTCTAATTTAAAATTTAATGAGTCTGTGTTTTTGATGGCATGATAAAATGTTTATTAAACGCCTGCATATTTTCGTTAATTATTCTAATGTCTCTATTTTAACTTACTAATTAGTAGACATTTTAAGCTACGGATTATCTGGAACAAATTTATCTCACGGTTAGATCAGGTTTGTCATTTTAGAATGCAGAAATAGTTTTGTAATCAATCTTATAAATTTACTCGCTCATAATACATTTTCCAATGCAGTTAATGCTTTCGCATTGACTTTTGTGTTCACATTGTTTTCCCAAATAAAATTTGTATTTCCTTTTTTATAATCAATTTTTTTTTATTTTGGCCAACGAACGCGAATCCTGGAATAGTTTGGGGGAGACCTTTGCCCAGCAGTGTGACAAAATATGTTAGATAAAAAAATCATTTTCTAGATCAAAAGTAGATCTAATCATACCTACAAAAATATTATAAAGGCGTAAATCTTTTAAGATAAATTAGAGTGCATCAAAAAACGCCAAGCCTTGGATTATTCATAGACGTAGCTTCGAGCTACATGACCTGAGAAATAGCAAAACGGCTCTCAAAAAAAAACCTATGCAAAGCCGCGGCCAGTGTTTCAAAAATATACTATATTTTTGAAACAACTGATTGATTGTTCAGATAGCTTGTTATTCCGGCGTCGCTGAAATTGGGGCTTAGTCGAAAGCTCCTATGGATCGCCGTATCGAAACCAATTTCAATGTTGTATACTGTTCTCCCGATGAAATATTGTTACAGAGTTTCAAACTTATATTGAAACTCGCTAAGGATCGAGAATGCGTTGGGGCCTCTTTAAGTTAAATTAAGAATTTCCGGGGGGTTCCCCTTTAGTCCACATTCGTAACTGATCTTCGATAGGTAACCTAGATACGAACATTCTGAAAAGAATTTTAGTCCAGCGCCAATTTTATTATTTATTTATCATATAAAATGAATCAATTGGTACGAAGTAAAGTCGACTTGGTATAGTTCCTAATAATATCTACGCGAGATAAATTCCAAGAAAAGGGATCCCCGTTTTCTTGGAATTGAATGGAATTTCTGGGAAACGCAAATCAACGCCTGGTTTATTCGCCTGGCTGTGAGTTGTGAGTGATCTTGGGCGAGAATGATGATATTTTAAATACTAGTTCTCATCATCGTCAACCTGCGCTGTCTACTGCTGGATATAGGCCATAGCGCCCTGTCTTCAGCTTGCCGCATCCAGCATCTCCATACAGTATTTCGCAAGTCGTCATCCCACCTTGTCAGAGGGCTTCTGTTTGCGGAATCTAGGTGAATAAAATACTATGTAAACTGTATTAACAAGGGGCTGTATTCGTAGACAAACAATGAGAGTACATCAGTCGGTGGCCGAAAGGGGATGTGGTGTCGTCGGCGCGTGTGGAGCGTTGGATTGTTCGGCGCCGATCGGCACGTGTCGGCGGCTGGGACCCCGGCGTGGTGGGAATTCGAAGCGGTTGTCTCCGACACTAGTCCTAATTTGTTTTTAGTATTTAATTGTATTTTCCTTTGTTGAATAAAGATTTGATATTGATATTCGTGATAATTAGATTGATGACGTAACATCCGCCTAAAGAGGGCAGCAGCTCCTTTCTGTGTATTTTTAACAACGGCATCGTGCCACTGTGATCACTGATCACCTATACGCCTGCCAAGCGTTTTGATTATGGCAATATTCCACTTGTTTGTGGGAGACATGTCCAGCAGTGGAAAGTGGTGCTGATGAGTATACCTTTAAGCCTTATCTGCTTTCTGAAAAATGAAAGTCCGACCTCAGGATAAACTGACCCAATTCTTCTCCATATTAGTGGAATGGGACCATTAACGCAAAAAAACGGCGGTAACCAAAAGTGGCCATTATTAATTGATTTAAATGAGTAAATCGGCATCAATTTCGTAATTTCGTTTTTTCTGTAGCGGTCTTGAGGTTTCGTTTCACATACTTGAAGTTTTTGGGATTTTATGGATTTTATAGTAAGTAGGTAATTAATCATAATCACTATTTTAATTTGTAAGAAAACAGGTCAAGAATTCGCCTACTATCCTTATTTAAAGTGAAATTTCTTTGGCTCGATGGTCGAGCCAAGAGGCAAAAAAAGGCCCTGCCAAAAATACTCGTTTCAATTTAATCATGTTAAAAATATCGCGAAAGCTTCTAAACTTTTTTCCTTGATATAAAAATGGCAAACATAACGTTTTCCTAAATCATGATCATCATAAAATTTCTCGAACGAAAGTAAAATCAACAGAAACAATTTACATTGGAACGATCATACCATATAAGGTATTTCTCTAACCGCTACAACGTGCGCCATTAAAATGGTTAAGACCATAACATTGCCATCTTCTATGGAATTGCCCATAAAGTGGCAGACACTGCCCTGTCACTTTCTTCGAAACCCAAATCGTGTTTGTAGACAGAGAGAATGTAGTCTTTTAGGCCAGCCATAAAATACTTGGTTGCATAAAATAATTTGCTTGCAATGGTATTCAAATCAAACTCACTAACAACTTTCAAGGCTTTTTATTTATTTCTTGCCTATGAATTTCTTCCGTAATTTTGTAAATTTTACATTTATAGAGTTCTGATGCCATGCCACAAAATACCTTAAACAAGTCTGCAAGTTATAGTAAACTTGTAAACATAAGGATAAAAGCTCCATTCTACTCTGATCCACTGAGCTAATCCATTAATGAAGTAGTTTCTAGTATTTTTTCCATCCATAGGTCGTCGGGTGGATTAATTTCCACGGCTTGAATCTATTCCACTCTCATCCATAGGCTGTCGAGTCAATTAGTTTTCACTGCTTAAATCTATTCCACTCTGATCCATAGGTCGTCACGTCAGGTGGATAAGTTTCCACTGCTTGAATCTATTCCACTCTGATCCATAGGACGAGTGGATTCGTTTCCACTGCTTGAATCTATTACCCTCTGATGCTTAAGTCGTCGCGTGGATTAGTTTCCACTGCTTGAATCTATTCCACTCTGATCCACAGGACGAGTGGTTTCGTTTCCACTGCTTGAATCTATTCCACTCTGATCCATAGGTCGACTGAATTATTTTCCACTGCTTATATCTATTCCACTCTGATCCATAGGTCGTCACGTCAGGTGGATTAGTTTCCACTGCTTGAATCTATTCCACTCTGATCCATAGGACGAGTGGATTAGTTTCCACTGCTTGAATCTATTTCACTCTGATCCATGCCTGGGCCATGGATCACAGTCAAAACAAATATAAGCTCTTGATCGATTGTTTCATATTATAGCAAATCCGACAAACTGTTTGTGCTCTCTCTTCGTTTCTCATATGTGTAGGTCTGGCTGACATCATCATCATCATCACCAATAGCCTTTACCAGGAAGTCCACTGCTGGACATAAGCCTCCTCTGATAAGCGCCTTACTAGTATGTAATGCGTTATCCCCATACAAGGCATGCGCGTTGGGTATCGCAGTTCGGTAGTGGATTTGTGCTACAGAGCATAAGACTAAAGCAGTTGGTCCTGCGCTGCTACCAGTCGTGTAGATTCGCCACCGTCCCATCGGATTAGGAGATTGAGGGAATAGAGAGTGCACCTGTGTTTAAGCACACACTTGGGCACTATTTTTTGTCCTGCGCACATGGCTAGTCTCCGTTGAGGCCGTCGTGGCCAAAATTCTTTGCCAAAATTTTGCTTGAAGCGCATCACATCTTCATATGACTCAAAAAATAGCCCAAAATAAAGTAAAATACTACACCCTGTGCGACATCAATATTCAAATGTTTTGTCTTTGCTTTGCTAAACATTCGAGATAGAACAATTATCCGCCTACATGAGAATTTGCATGATTATGATGATAGGGAAAGCGATCACGATATTCAGATAATAGCTTAATTTCATTCATTCATTCAAGTTAATTTTAGTTTAATAGCTTTCACTATTGTTTTAATAATAATTTTAGCATATGCGTATGCCCACGGTTTTTCTTACTAAAATGAAAGTAGCACTCGAATTAACTCAAACTCTTATTTTTCATGGGTAAAATTAAGTTACATTATGAAACATTACATTTTAAAAGTAAAACAAATTTGCTCAGACCTTCTTTATTTTATAAAAGATGAGAGTATGTAAACTAAACTAAAGTAAAGAGAGAAAATAGAATTATTAATTCAGGTAAAAAACAACATAACATTTGGGTTTGAAATGCCTTAACGCATTCACTGCCCAGCCTCGTCTGTGCGACCCGCAGGGGCGCGCCCCGTCGCACCACTGAGCCACAGGAGGACATCTGGGCCATGAAAGTGTTAGAGCATATGTTAGTCTCTGCATAAATCTCCAACACTCTTAATCTGAAAGAAATCCTAGAATAGATAAGACCATTTGAACTCTAAAGTAAGAAACCCTAGTCTACGTTGAAAATGACCGTCGGGGCCGAAAATTCGGCTAGAAGGACATCATCATCCTATTTTTATAAAAATTATTTAACCTTCAATATATTTTTTCTTATTTTCAAATAAAACATCACTTTCGAACGCCATAAAACTAAAAACTCCAACGAACCCGAACCGTTTATCCAACCGTAATTGTTGTGCTGTATGTCTTGTCATTCTATCCGTGATTTTATTTACGCATCGCGTCTCATCCTCATACAAACTCATACAAATTCATCGGGACCATAGGGGGTTAGGTAATAAAGCAGAGCCAAGACGTCTTTACGACCACTGGCGACAAGGCAGCCAGTTTATGGTGGTTTAAAATTCCTAAGATGAAATGTTTAGTGGTTGAAGTTTTAGTAACAGTTTAGTTGGTTTTCTTCAGGGGTTACCAAGGTTTTAAAGGGTAACTTGATTCCTTGGTAGTTATTATATTTCAATTCCTTCTGCATCCGTTAGAATTTCAGAGAAAGAGTGCGATAGGTAGTGTTTTTAAATGTATATTACTATGAGTTTTTTTACCCAAACCATAATCATCATTATGAGTATATTTTAATTACTCCACTGCTGGATTTGGGCCTTCCTTAGGAACTCCCGGCAATATCGCCTTGTCTTCTGCTTGCCAGCATCTGCCTGCAGTCTTTCGCAGATCATCATCACATCAAAGCTCGTTTAATTTTATTATATACAGGGTCATGGTAATTCACTGACACTATATTAACTATATTAAGGTTCTGCCCACCATCATGAATACGTCCGTGAAGACGCCAGGTCTCAATTCTTAAAATTGGTGGAAAGGGAAATGATATTAGTACGTACCCCCTTCCATTCAAAAATCGTTCATTATAGTAATTTTCTTTGAAACTTATCCTAAAAACGGCTCTGCCCTGAATTATCAGTGGGTGTGTGTGTTCGGCTGTCTCTCAGTCAGGCTAATGCCATTAAATCATCTTGCGTAGATGTGAAATAAACCAATGATGATTATGAGCATTTAAAAAGGAGTGGGAGATCTGTATTTAGTAATTAATTAAGTTTCGGACATTACTTTGCATATGAGGCAATTTACAAAAAAAAAAATAAGAATTAAGACCTGTCTTCACTAACGTGTTCGAGGTCAAACCCTGCAGTTTACGCAGTGTCAGTCAATTATCAATAACCCTGTATAGGTACCCGATTGACCTTACGTTCTGGCTCTCTTGTTACGCCTGTTGTTCTTCGCCATACTGCTCAAAAATGGCATAGGTGAAACTTCTCTTAGCGACCCCTTTATAAACCAGTTACCAAAGAACTACCCACATGTTTCAATATGCCACAGAAGGTAAACTACGGTATTGTATATGATCGTTGCTCTATACTCCTAAGTTATTGGATCTCTGACATTACTCACGAACAGTGTGTTGAAGACACTCTCGTAAATTGAATTTCGCATTGCCATTCCATATGAAAGCAAGTCTGGCTAGTTTACTATGAAAACAGGCAAGTTAAAATCAAAATGAAGCGAAAATATCGTTTTTATCTAGAACCCTATGCATAGTAGGAAAATTACAGTCAAATAATAAAAATAAATTAGAACGAGTATTTACAATTGAAACAATGGAGCTAAAAGTTTTAAGTAAAGTTAAAGTTAAATAAGTTTTAAGTTTTAAGTATTAATTTTACCTACTTTAAAGTTTTAAGTATTAATTTAATTTTTTTTTATACCTACCTACTTGTCTGTGTGCTTGTATTTTGTGCTGTCCATTTGTAAGCCAAATAAACTATATATCTATCTATCTAAAAAGAAAATTTACAGATGTAACAATTGAGCTAACTGCAGACTGTTACAAAAATCTACAGGTAGTTCAACTGACCCATATCAATACCAGTCGTCGCGTCCCCAAGATGCTGGCTGCATTGCCCTGCTGAATGGCAATGCTGATGCGCTGCATATAGTAGGTATAAAGGGTTATTGTTACTTTTACAAATTTGTCTCTCTCTCCCAATAAGTTTTGCATAATGGTCCATCTACATGTTGGCCTAGTCAAGGTAGCAATCTAAGGAATTACATTGTACAGAGTGTCAAATCTGTCATCAGAACGATAGCGGACACGTAAGTTACGTGTCCCTGGAAAGGAATCGGAGCTTACGCAGCGTCGGTATTTGCAATATAAATAAATAATGCTGGACAATTCACACATCATTATCTAGCCCCAAGATAAGCAGAGCTTGTGTTATAGGTACTAGATAACTGATATTCTTAATACAATACACTACATAGATAAATATTTTTTATTATACATAGAAAACACCCAGACGTAACAATTATCTGCAGATCGTACACAAATTTGTTCCGAGGCGGGAATCGAACCCGCAACCTCCTGCGTCGCAGGCGGACCTTCGCCCGCTGCGCCATGGAGGTCGTCGGAGGTCGAATATGCCGATATGGTACATCGTGCCTCTGCTAGTGTCGGATTTTGCATCAGCAATATAGGTATTTTCAAAGTGCTCGAGTTTGCTGAATATCGGAAAGATTTTATTGGCAAAAATACTGGTCTCTGGCATCGTTATCGGCAGATATGTCAATCCATTGCACGCTGTACCATAGGAATCAGTATATATGTAATTATAATAATAATTAAGCCATTTATTATCATAGAATAAATTATAGCTAGATACATTACAAAATTAAATATAAATTATTAAACATTATTATAAAATTATTAAAATTATTATTTATTATAAAATTAGATATTGAGCATTATTAGAAGTAGATGTTTTCATTAATCTATGATCTCTGTCCGAGTAAAGGCCTCCTCCAGATTGTGCCATTTTTTTCTGTCCGTCGCTAAAGTTTGCCACTCTTCCAGCTATTTCTAAAATATCGAATTTTAGGAATCAGTACAAAGCAACAAATACTTACGCTCCGATACCGATTCAGTGCACGCTTAACTTTACAGGATACCTTAAGCCTCTTACAAACTAAAAATAAACAAGAACAAAATTAAAAATTAAAAAAACCCCCTACAGATTTTGATGAAACATGGCTAAGAACACTCGGGATAAATTATATCTATGACACAAAAAAAACTAAACGAAAATCAGTTCATCCGTTTGGGAGCTACCTACGATACCACAGACAGATACACAGACAGATACACAGACAGACACGTTAAACTTATAACACCCCTCTCTTTTTGAAGGGGTTTAAAAAGCTACAATCTTCCAGAGTAATCTGGTTGCTGCTGGCTTGAACCCACCGATTTTGATCACTTCCCATAAGATCTTGTCAAGTTCACTAGATGACCTTTAAAAATTACATTATTCTGATGTATAAGACAAGAAAATGATTATTAAGCAGTCCAATTGGTGATTAACAGGTTTAACAGTATCACCAATGATGGAAATGCTAGATCTGATTACCGGTTTTCTATGTAAAAGCTAAAGGAAACCACGGTTTCACCCGTTTGTTTGTTCTTGCAGGGTTCAAGTTTGTTCTCTATGAGAAACTTTTGTCTGTTAGGAATATAACATACCTAGGTATGAAGCAGACAATATTAGTACCTATATTACTGAAGCAACTATTGAAGTAGGGTACACTGAGATGCTTGCTTTGGGAAATCAAGATAAACTTTTTGTTTTGGTTGTAAAAGATGAAGGCAAGAAAGTTTTAAGGAATATTAAAGTTGCGGGTAAAGAAGCTACTATACTAAATATTAGCTAACAAGTATTCACGGTTTTATTGCATTGAAATAAAACGAGGATAGGTAAGTACAGTGGTGGTCGTAATTAGCTGACGCCCTCTGCAGGATCCATATTTACATCAGTTATCGTTTTATATGATTAAACATGTTGTTTTTTTATAAAAAGGCTTGCTATCTTCATTTTACCGAAAGTTTATAGTTTTAAAGGGTTTTATACAGGGTTATTTGTGATTCACTGACACTGCATGAGCTGTGGGTTCCGCCCATCATCATGAATACGTTCGTGGAGACAGACACTAGGCCTTAATACTTAAAATTTTTCGTAATTCACCTGTGATTCAAAATGAAAAAAAACACGTTTGTCCCGAACCAAATGAATTCCTTAAAACAAATCTCACACTCCCACACCTAATGTTAATTCAGGGCAAAGCCGTTTTTAAGTTTAGTTTCAAATAAAGGCTCTATAAAGAACGATTTTTGAATAGTGGAGGGTCCCTACTATCAGTACGATTTGGAACTTGTGGAATTTGAGAATTAACCTTCTTGCTATAGAGGGTTAAAACCTGGCGTCTTCACAAGCGTGTTCGTGATGATGGGCAGAACCTGTGGCGGAACCTGTAGTTGTCACTGTCAGTGAATCACCAATAACCCTGTATACATAAAAAGTGACTTCAAAAGTAACGGCCCGGTCAGCAAACTATGAACGCCACTGTACATAGTCTAAAGCAGTCAATGACTGCATTGTTTGGATATGAGTAAAAGAGTTTTCAGGGTCGGGTCAGAATTTTTCAGACATTATTCAAGCATACAACCATCTTGCAAAATTCTCGTATAAATACTTCGGGTTTGCGCGTAAAGCCGTGCGCAGGACTTACTAGTTGATAAACTAAATAGAAGGTTTTTGAAGAAATTACTTTCTGCTATCTTGGATTTGTGTGAAATGACGACACGCTAGCGAATAAATACACACACTACGCACATATTAATACACACAAATCCTGCGTCAAAAGAGCCGTGTCCTCCTGAACAGGTCAGAGTGTTCCTAGTTCCTACTAGGGGGTCGGCTTATGAGCTTAGTGGCCTGACAACTAGTCTTTAGATAGAGGGCTGAGAGAATGAGAGAGCGATCTACTCAAGCCAACGCGACGGATAATATGCAAGCGCTAAAATAATCTCTATTTTCATGACGGATGTAAGCGGGTTAGCTACGAACCTTATTTGTGTTGGAAAAACACCAACGTTTCATCCCTTAACGAGGGACATCTTCAGGGTGAGTGCGGTTCTAGACGCGCGCGTTCCGCATCTCTCCGAGCAATACGCACGAGCGCGCGTTGAGCCCGCGACGTGAGCGCCGGGGGCGGGGGTGGTGGGGGGTGCGCTGCTTGTTGATGCTGCTGTGTGATATTCATATCCTCGTAAAGATCCGATCTCTATTGTCTAGCCTAGGATAAAACTTTTTAACCTTTCGCGATTTGTTGTGATTGTGCATAATTATTAATGATTCTTCATCGATTACCGATAAATAAAATTAGCTTATGATATACTTACTCGTAGAAATAGATGATTTTCATGAAA
Source organism: Eupithecia subumbrata (assembly GCA_949316285.1). Taxonomy (NCBI): domain Eukaryota; kingdom Metazoa; phylum Arthropoda; class Insecta; order Lepidoptera; family Geometridae; genus Eupithecia; species Eupithecia subumbrata. The sequence continues at coordinate 5,938,101 of OX438632.1, forward strand.
AAGACATACGCTAATATTACTTTCTTAATCTTTAGATCAACACATAACTGTTTTTTATGTTGTTAACAAAGGAAATTACAATCAAATAATAAAAACAAATTAGATTACGTATTTACAATTGAAACAATTGAGCTAACTGCAGACTGTTGCTAACAATCTACAGGTAGCTCAACTGATCCATATCAATACCAGTCGGAAGCATCTTCAAGACCCTGCTGGGTCGCTGTATGGCAATGCTGATGATGCGCTGCGCCAGATACTCACCAGCTCTCTGTAGTTTGCTTTTTCTAAGTATAATCTGGCTTTGGTTCGGCTGTTAGTAATTTAAAACTATCAAGTCACCATTGTCTATATTTATCATATAAATCGATGTACAAACACGGTCATCAAACCGTGTCAGATCAATACAAAAGACTAAAGCTTTTATAAAACATCAGTTTTGTACAAGCTGTGTTTTATCTTTATTTCCGTATAAACTCCATTTAGCACGAATTCATATAACATTTTACAAGTAATGATTTTATCGGGTTTTTATCGCGTACTTTTTGTTATTATTTCCTCTACGTTTCTACCGCGTTACAGCGATCGTGGTCACGGGGCGACTCAACCTGATAAATACCCGATAAAATCATTAATTAAGTTAATAAATCGCGAAAGTTTAAAAAGTTTTAGAATATAACATTCTAAATCTATTATTTATATAACATTCTGCTCGTCAGTCTTTTCAACACTCCGTTTATCACTCGCTTCAGTACCCGCTCCGCTCATGACCTACACTTTCTCAAAGATTACGTCAACTCTTAGCAAGGATTATCTTATAAACTCCTAAATACCTTGTTGATGCCTTGTCCCCTCGTTACGGTGCGCGTAATGATTTTGATGTCATCGGTTTATCTGGGCCCCACACTTTGTATCACCGTTTTAGGCTGCGGTCGTATTAGTTAAGTTTATAAGTGGGTTAACTAGAAATATAAATTATTCTCTTTGCTTCAAAGTAATAGATTTTATCATTTTCTGCTTAGCTTCGCACTAAATAATGCTGGGTAAATTGTCCAGCATTATTTGGTTTTTAACCCCCGACGCAAAAAGATAGGGTGATAAGTTTAACGTGTTTGTCTGTGTATGTCTGTGGTAACAAAGCTCCCAAACGGATGAACCGATTTTCGTTTTGTTTTATTTGCGTCATAGATAATTTTATGCCGAGTGTTCCTAGCCATGTTTTATAAAAATGTATCGGGGGTTTTTAAAATTTTGTTCTTGTTTATCCAAATCTTCTTTAAATACTTTATTTCCATCTTACTTTTCTCTATATTTCCGTTATTATTTTCTTTTTCATTTCTTCTTTCACCCCATCTCTTTTCTTGAGCTACCATACCATTTCTTTTCCTTAGTTTTCAAGCCTTATATTCTCGAACATAAAGATATAAATATGTAGTTTGGCTCTCTTGTATCGATACGCCAAAATCAAAATTTAATAATAACTTTACTGGATTTTTCAATTCCGTACACCAACGTGTTGATTGCCTTCATGAATTTCCAATTATTCAAAAACACGATGAACACGGCTTTATACCCCCAAAATTCAATTTTGTGAATGTGTAAATAATTTTACGTTTTCAGTGGACTCGCAATCAGCTTAAAAGCATATAGCCTGCCTTAAGAGGGCATTAATAATAAAATTTACATTCAAAATCTGCTCCAGATGGCCCGAGTGATATTGCCAATATTTACAAATTGGTGAAGAAAGTTTTTGCTTGATGCTTGCGTGGTAGGTAAATTTGCTCATCACACTAATAATATTAAAGGTGAAAGTTTGGATATTAGTTTGTTTGTTTGTCTGTAGGTATTGTCTGTTACTCCTAACTCTAAAATAGACTGGATTGAATGTCGATACAGTGGCATTCATGGATAGGTAACCCCCTGAAGGGTTAATTTAGTTGTTAATCTCGTAATTACATTAGTTGTTTTAGTTTTTAATGTTAAATTTATAGTTTTTTTTTTATAGAACAGCTCGTTTTTACACCCTTTTTCATTTTACCGCAAGATTCTGGTTTGAATATTTTTTCTGTATCAATAGAAATTTACTTCGAACTTAACAGCGGGTTCACCTACAAGCCTATCTAGACTGTGTACTTACCTCTTGTTCTAGACAAGCAGAGCTGGAGGCTCATGTACTGAAGTTAATGCATTTCTTTTTTTGGGAAAGTCCAAATGTGTAAATATCGGACTGTAAGGGCTAGCGCATACATACAACTTTTAGTTGAACAACTGTTTTGTTGTGTATCATATGTTTAAAAGAATATTATTAAAGCGCACAAACTGTCAACTCGATAGTTGAATGACAAAAAAGTCAAAAAGCTTTATCGATTTGCTTTTGATTTAAAAGTTGGACAACTATCGATCAAGTGCTCAATTTGTATTGCATTGTATTGATGTGCGCAGACCATCAGACTGCCAGTCTCGTATAAGCATTTGAAGCGGCGCCACGTCTCTTGTCGCCATGGCGGGAACTATTACGGGCGACACGGAGGAGTTCATTAATAGCGTAGAAAAAAGGCCTGCGCTTTACATAAAGAGTCTAAAAGAGTACTCTGACATCAATCTGTTTACATGGAAGTCGTCTCTGGATGGTTGGAATTAAGACTGGTCGATTTGAGGAGACAAAAAAATCGATTGTATACGCACTTCCATCAACTAAACTGTTTAGTTGAGTAGAAATCACGAAAAGTACAAAACTCGACGGAACAATTTAGTCGATGCAACAGTTGTATGTATGCGTTAACCCTAAGGCTCAGTAGTCCGATGATCTGAATTGATCAGCATCATCGGACTAAATCATTGGACTACTTATACTAGACCGTTCAAATGAACTTCAGTGACTCCATGATGAATCCTCTCTCTAAATTAGCACCTGGAAATATCCGTCTATATGCGGCATTCGTGAGGGAGTCATTCACGGCAAAATTTCTGAAGAAATACCATACCATCTATTTATTAAAATACACACAAAAATAAAATATTGCTTGACAAATCCCATAGCATTCTCTAACCACAAGCTAAGCAGACATTGTGTTGTGGGTATAACTGATATCATCATCATCAACCTACATTAGTCCACTGCTGGACATAGGCCTCCCCTAATGAGCGCCATAGCACCCTGCCTTCAGCTTGCCGCATCCAGCATCTGCCTGCAGTCTTTCGCAGATCGTCATCCCACCTGGCCGGAGGGCGTCCTACACCACGTTTGCCGAGTCGTGGTCTCCACTCAAGAACACGTTTACCCAAGCGGTTGTCGGTTCTTTGCGAGATATGGCCGGCCCACTGCTACTTCAACTTGCTACTTTTTTGAGCTATGTCGATAACTTTGTTTCTCTGTCAGATGTATTCGTTACGAGTTCTATCCTTCAGAGAGACTCCGAGCATAGCTCTTTCCATAACTCGCTGAGCGACTTTTAACCGGTGGACCAGCCCTACCGATAACTGATATACTTACCTAATCCTGTACACTACTTACATACATATTTTGAATACTATACAATCATAGAAAACATGCAGAACACCCGGAAATATCAGCAGATCATACAAACATTTATCCCAAGGCGGGAATCGAACCCGCAACCTCCTGCATCGCAGGCGGACCTTCGCCCGCCGCGCCACAGAGGTCGTCTATCATTTGTAGTCGGGAAAAACGAGTACAAAGCCGCATGAAAAGCTATAGATATCACAATAAAATATCGAAATTGCTTCTGACTCCATAAATTCCGGTTTATGATCTTAATCTGAACTGGGGTCTGGGGTCACAGAGATGATGTAACGGCGGCAATCTTCAAATAGCCAAAACAAGCTCAACAAAGTCGTAATTACATGCTGTTATCACTTGATGGGTATCGAAAAATTATTGCCTAATGGAAAGAATCAGCTGTTTTCGTACACTTTAAAAACGGGGGAAGCAAGTGGCTAACTCTTCTCTAGCCATTATGAATGAATGAATTAACACTTTGTTGCACAAAATTAACAAAATAACTTTTAGCTAAATAAAATAAAAACGTAAAATAAGCGGTGTTCCGTATTTATTACAAATTTTAGTTATATTTCGCGCACACACACATACATCACACTTATAATCACTGAGCTTATATTTATTCCCTCTTGTCTCGAAATGGGTATGGGGTATTTCGTTCGTCCAAGTGAAGCCCAGACACATGTTGCCATCGACAAGAACTGTCAAGTAAGAAGTCGCGGGAAGGAATTCTCCGGAAGAAGAGGCCGAAAAATTTAGGGAACACAGCGGCATTGTGGTTTTTCCAACTTATTTGCAAATCCGTAAAAATAAAACAATCTGTGCAGAAATTATTGAGGAGCAGTGCGAGGAATATTGGGTGAGCCTAGATATAGTATTGTTTATTTAGATTTTATCATATTAATTCTCATATTTTCACCCCAGCACATATTAGAACGAGCGACAAAACGGAGACAGGTTCGGCGTCAGATCCCTGTGGTAATGTTTCTTGAACTTCGTTAGATCAAACAAGCGGTATTGTCATAAATTAGATGTAGAAAAATCCAAAATCGGAAATCAAAATCCTAGCCAAGGATAAAATGGTTGCATTTTGGTGGAAACTAATCTAAAGGCCTATTCAGCTTCGAAATATGGCATGAGTAGGCTACTTACGCTATATTCGAAGTTTTCATGCAAATGCTAATCATATGTAAACGATATAAGAGTTAGTTTTGCACGAAAACGAATCAGAAACTTTGATTTTCCTTTTCCGAGTAGGCTCCTAGAGCGGCAGCGAAATGCAAGTTATGAGTAGGTAAGGTACAGTAGCGGCCATAATTGGCGACGATCATACTCGCTTGAAGGTTACTAAGATAGTAATAGTAAATTTCATATAATTCCGAATTTCAGCTTAACAATATTACTGTATGCTACACGGTATGGATAAGCGAATACTTGTGACAAATTGTAACAATGTTGTTAAAATAAATTATGTTATTTATTTTTGCTCTTTTATTTCCTAATGAAATAGATAATATAATAAGCCTCAAAATTATAGTAATTGCGAGTATTAAGTGTAAATGACTTTGTGGGTTTGAACCTAGGACCAAAATAATAATAAATTTTAAAAAGGTCGTAAGCACTACGAAGGCTGCAAGACAATGTCTTTAGAATCTAGGTCACCACTTCTGTCCGCCACTGTATCTTTATACAAAATGCCCGGTGCGGGCGGGATGAGGCGCGAAACCAAGCGAAATATTTCGCTGGGTAGCGAATATCGCGTAGGTCTGAATAGGCCTTGAGAAGCCCTATTTCCACCAAAATGAGAGGTTATTGCATTGCATTCAACCAAACACATTCTATCTATCAAAGTTTCCGTGCAATTAGCACCGCACGCATTATCTAGAGTTTCTTTCATCTTTGGGCGATTCAGCGACTACACCATTGTACGACTACGCCACAAAAAAACCTTAAAAAAATCAGGTCGAAACAAGGTGAAACACGGGTTCATAGTCGACTTTTCCTATACAAAAAAAAAAAACAGTTTTTTGCCTTAACTCCTGGACGATAAGGCCTAGCTAAAAGTGCAATAGAACAGAAGTTTCTTAGTTTTGATAGAGTTATCGAATGGCGAAATCAGAAAAACGAAATTCGAAAAATAAATCCTAGCTGTTTGATGATGTATTTAGTCACGAATGAGCACGTCCAGCAGTATAAGTCTTTCCATTGAGATGATGATGATGAAATATAAATATCGAATCAATAAAGAAAAACTACTTTACTAGTCTTAATAATTGTTATTAATTTCTACACAATTCATTATCACCCGCTCAAACCACCCAGTGGGTGGAATGAATTGGGTGATAACTATGTTTTCACCCACTTTTTGATTTTAACCCGGGTGGTTACCCATCTCTACTTATTATACCGAAAATACGCGTGCGAAGTCGCGGGCAAAAGCTAGTTATGAATAAGGGGATTAGTCATTATGACACACTACCTTACCAAGAAAAGGAAATAAACAAATGAAAGTAGTAATATCTACCCATCCGGATACTTACCTGTTTCTGTCTACCTTTCCTATTTCCAGAAAGTAAACACTGATGACTAAACGGTAGGTGCAATCATTGACTCATAGTAGGAAGGTATAAAGTTTTACTACCTACTGCAATCTTATATCGTTTACGCTGTGCATAGACTATTGTTCTTTTGAAGGCCGTTCGATAAGATTTTGCTTTCATTTTTATCAATTTTGAGAAAACGTTTTTTGCAAAAGTAGATTCAACGAAATCAAGTAAAAGCCAAAAAAATCGATTTCGACGGTATTGCGACGGAGTATTGTGATTTTTTATGAAAATGGCGAGAAAAATACTTAACTAAAATAAATGTAATAATACCTCCCGTTAGGTATAGTTTTTACAAATGTACATTTTAGGTTAGTCTTTGATGCCATAGAGCCTACTAAAACAAATGGAGCAGAATGTTATGTGTAACATAGAGACGCGTGTATGTCATGCAATTAACTTCTTGAATGACAGCAGAGATAACGTTAGCTTGAAGTATTTTCTTAATTCTTAAAGTCGTTCGTTACATCGTAGAGCTACGAACACTAACAATTACCATAATTAATGAATTTTATTTAACAAAAAAAATGCATTGCCTACGTAATGTAAGTGTTACTAAAGCGGTTCTGAGTGAGCTCTCATTTCTGAGTGACTCAAAAGTCCCCGAGGTCACATTGAAGTGACCAGCACCTTGAAATACTCTATGATGACCTCATACGGCAAATTGATGATCTAACATAATACCTATTTTGTAAAATCTTTACTGCAATTCTGATGTTATTGTTAGTAGCTTTGCAAATGCAATGCAATATGCAGGAAAAGTTTGTTTTGTTTTAGATTTGCCCTGGTGCCTTGTATTTTCTGTTGATACTTAGTTCAAGCGAATATGACGAAGATGTAAAGGGAAGTTTTGGCCCCACGGTAAGAGGTTTCATATATTTCTTTAGGTTTAAATTCCATAAATTTGTTTAAAAAACAAGATGACGTGGGCTATCATAACATAGGAATTCACACAAGGGGACGATATTTAACATCCTAAGGTCCAATTCCACCGTTGCAATTGAACGTGTTCAATATAAGACAAACTCAGTTAAGCGCTCTAAAAGAGTTCAGCGCATTTTACCGACATGAAGTTGATCCATTTAAAGCACTAAACCGAGTTCAAGAGCTGTCATCTCACACAATAGGGAACCGAGATCGGAACTCGATCAAGCCGAACTTAGTTTTATTGATCTTAGTTTTAGCAGGAAACGGTGAAATTGGACCATAAGTTAAAATCAATGTTCAGTTTAATAAAAATACCGTATCCAAACAGCATTTTCATTCTCAGCCACGCTATCGGTGACGTGTCTAACGATTAAAGGACGCAAACGACCACCGATAACACTGATAACTAATCTCATTCTTCGACTCGAGCACTTGTTTGTTTCTTACGGCCGCCGTGGTCGATGTTCGTATACGAAAATAAAATAATACGTGAACTGTCCTAGAGAAATACAAAAGTCTGCTCTAGTAAGATTCGTACCTCCATGGACAGTGTTCGATTTATGAAACGAAAATACAATTTGTATCAAACCTTTTTGCTGAGATTTGGTTATAAACTTTGTGGATTGTCGTTCGGATTTCAAAACAAGAAGTGTGAATTTTCGTCGAATTTAAAAAGACATTCTTTTCTTTTTATTCTGTAGTGACGTGGGAAGTGTGAAAATAAGTTATCGATAGTTTTTTACAACGCTACATCCATTTACCGTTAGCGTAACATTTACATCGACATGCATAAAATAACAAGTGTTATACCAATAAAATGGAAGCGCCGAATTTGAATAACAAGTTATTGCGTAACTGCTACGGAAAAACTGTTATTTAACGTGTTAATTTGGAGTCGAGGTTAATATCGTTGATCGGATTTTCGTGAATTGAATGAATCAGTGATTGTTATGATGCGCGAACGCACGCCGCGCCGGTGCTGGTGAATCTGTGATTTGTGAATAAAGTTTGTGAATAAATGATTCAGTGTTGTGATAATGAGTGTGCCGAACTTGAGTGCTGATCAAATAACAGGTATTATTAACCTTCTTATGTTTTCTTCATAATTATCATTGGCTACCTTTCCAGTCGTATCGACTTTAACAAAGTATGAGAAAATTCCTCTCGAACAAACAAAATACATTGAAGTAACTTTCATTAATTCTATAATACACTGAATAAAACATACTTAAAAAACATAAAACTAGAGAAGGAATGGCAAAGGCGAGCTTAACCCTAAAAAGAGTTCTCTTCCAGCAAACCTTATTGGGAGAGAGAGACAACGTTATGTGGTTAAGTACATAATTTAAGAGAAAAAGATGGCCTACTAACTTCATAAAGTTTTACTAAAGTACAGACAAAAATTTAGATTTTAACTCTAAAGGTATGTTATGAAATTTTTAAGGCGTGTTACTACATCTTAATCAATCAATCGCCTCTTAGAAGGGACTTCACACTAATATTATATATGCGAAAATTTGGATGGATGGATGTACCTATAGATAGATGGATGGATGGTTGTTTCCTCATCACGCCATAACGACTGAACCGATCGGAATGAAATTTTGCATGGATGTAGGTCTAAACCTAATATCAAACATAGGCTTTTTATCCCATAAAAAGTTCCCATGGAATAGAAATAACCTGTAAACATTTCTATAAGAACAACGCGTGCGAAGCCGCGTGCAGAAACTAGTAGGTATATGATAAAAAATAAATAAATTCTTGAAAATGTGGTAGGTCCCCCATTGTGCCATAAAATCTTATTTTCTTTTCAAAATATGAGTGGATTTCACAGCAATTTATTTTAAAGTAATTAGCTCCCCTTCCATTACATAACTTTTTATCTATGTTTAGACAATTAGTATGACTGTACATGTACAGATCAAAAGTCAAGTAATCAACATACATTTTATGTCGCAACAAGTGTTTATCGGCAATAAATAACTTACCTACACGTAAACATATTACATTAAAGTGTTTGTAATTGAGTCTCAGAACATCATAAAACGTATCATACATCATGGTGTCAAATATAGCCGGTGGCAGATAAGGGCGAGTTAACACTGAAGGACAGAGTTTATGGAAAAATCTTGGCGGTTTGTTGACAAAACAAATTATTTTAAGCCGTATAAATGTAAAATATTCCGATGACAGCCTTATATTAAAACGACAGTTCATTCCATTTTCGGTCTATTTTATAAACCTGTACTTAGGTACTTACATTCAGACTGAAAAGAAAAGAAAGTACTTGTTTAAATAGTAATATTTTTATATATTTTATATTATATTATATATTTTATTTTATTTTATATATTTTATATACAATATTTATATTTTAAATGTTCGCGCAGCAATGTTTGCATCAGCAGTGATCCAAGTTCTTAGCAAAACTTGTGTGTACAACAGCCCTACAATCATTAGGCAATCCAAATATCATCCGGCTTTTAATCGAAAAATTATCGAATAAAAGTTACTTCTCACTTTTTAACTGCGTCAAGCCCAAATTGATTTGTCAAGTTGGTAGGTATCAATGCGTTTCAAATTCAATATTTTCCATTTTTTTTTTACTTTCGTTCTTTTCCAACTTTACCAGCGACGCAAAAAGAGAGAGGTGTTAAAAGTTTAACGTGTCTGTCTGTGTATCTGTCTGTGGTATCGTAGCTCCCAAACGGATAAACCGATTTTCGTTTAGTTTTTTTTGTGTCATAGATAATTTTATCCCAAATGTTCTTAGCCATGTTTCATGAAAATCTGCCCGGGTGTTTTTAAAATTTTTAACTTTGTTCTTGTTCTACTTTTAGTTATTATGTAGTTTTGCCGATCTGATGTTTTGCTCCAGTATATCGTCCATTCCTATTCACGCTTATATAAGTCTCTATTCACCCCGTTTTACCCGGTATGTATTTTCATTTAAGTTATGACAGTCATATTTTGTGATCTTATGTAGGTACCTACGCGAATTTAAGTACCTACTAACAATGAAGGTATGTTATGTATGTAGGTAAAGCGGATAAAGCACATACTATGTGCTTTACCTACACAGTTAAAACTTTCATCGCCCAAGATGCAGCTGATCTCTCCCAGCCCCATGTAGCAGCAGCTCGCACCTGCCGGTCGCACTGCCGAGGCTGGGCAGTAAATGCATTAACAGTTCAACTGTGAACGTAATCATTACGGACAATAAAATTAGGAACAGAGGGAATCTTCGAAAGATTTTGATGCAATGTTCGCGCAAATCTTTATGAATTCTGTGAACATAGCCTCGAATGCGTAACTGCGCATGGTATAGTTGAGTGCGTAACCTTAACTGTAAGAGATAATTATAATATAATTAGTATTTACAATTGAAACAATTGAGCTATCTGCAGACTGTTGCAAACAATCTACAGGTAGCTCAACCGATCCATATCAATACAAGTTGGAAGTGTCTCCAAGAAGCTGGCTGCATTGCCCCGCTGTATGGCAATGCTGATGCGCTGTGCCAGATACTGACCAGCTCTACTACTGTAAGAGATTAAATATGTTATAGGAACAAAATAACAATATGAAATGAAACTCGACTCGACTGTACTTTCGAAGCGGTGTAGGAACGAGCACTCACACTTACCTTCATCGTTTGCCGTAAGTTAGTGAGTGCTCCTCGCCCGCGCACCCTTCCGCGTCCCTCTGACCTCATAAAATAAGCTATTACGCAGCCACTTGCGCGTACTTCCGAGAATTCATAAAGATTTGCGTGTACCTACTACACGGTGTACTATGAGGTAATTTAAATGTATATTTTTGTGTATTATTTTATAGTAGGAAAAACCTTAAACCTTTGTAGTTAGTGTTTGTTCGCTTTAAATGTATATTTTGTGTATTATTTTGAAGCAGAATAAACCTAAACCTTTGAAAATACCCTAGTGCATATTGTGTTTGTTTGCTTTAAATGTATTTTATAAAAATATATTTTTGTGTATTAGGTATTTTATAGCAGAAAAATCCTAAACCTTTGTAGTAACCCCGGTGTATATTGTGTTGTTCGTTTTAAATGTATATTTTTGTGTATTATTTACTAGTAGAAAATACTTTATGTAAGACCTTATAACCTTTGTAGTGTGGCATAGTGTATATTGTGTATGTTCGCTGCAAGAAGATAGCATAGGCTAGGTAATAAAGTAACGAGCCATGGTCAAACAAATCACTAACAATTGTTTGTCTATCATTACTTATCTATTCCTCATAAATATTCGAAGAAACCCCACTTAGGAATACTTTATTGTCTTTAAAAGGGCTATTACGTAATTTCCTGATAATTTGAACGGATCGAAACTTCGGATCGGGCACCCGCTGAGAAGTTCTGTGTTGCCATGTGGTTTATAACCTACCTATTTATATCTATTTAGTTACCTACATGATCGTTAAAACTACCTGCTTTGGGAAAGTTAGTCCAACTTTTCCTAAAGTTTCTAAAACAGAGAACATTGTATGTTTGTGTCATCGTTAACATAATATCGTTGGGTGGGACAATGAGCTACTACATTTTTTTCTTTTTTCATAAGTTAACAATTTTTTTTTTGTTATTTATAACGGTTTTATAGTATAAGCGTTTGGCCACCAACTCACTTAAAGTAAGTGAAGACGTTGCCTAAGATGAAGCACGCTTTCCCAGAAGGAACTTATTTAGTTACTTAGTCTAGGGGGACTTGAAGACTCCCAGATTATATTGTAACGGGAAAAATTTTTAAACAATTTTTTGAGCATTAGTTTACTATCTCTAAGCGCTTTTTTAACCGACTTCGAAAAAAGGGAGAGGTTCGGCTGTATTGATGCTTTTTTATGCATGTCCATCGATTTTTTTGTTTATAGATAGATAATGTTGATTCCGAGGTGGTCCTATAAAAGTTTTATCCCCGTTGGATTAGTATTTGTCCCGTAAAACTTAAAAAACGTGGAATTAGAAGTCGACTTTTAGTTTTTTCAAAACAAAAAAATTATCATGTTGACATTTTTTTTCGTTTTAGCTAAATAATGAGGCTAGAGATGGCAACAAATGGGTACTACACGATTCCTAGGAGATTAAACAGCGCAGCGTTTCAGCATTGCCAACAGCGGGGCAATGCAGCCAGCGTCTTGGGGACGCGACGGCTGGTATTGAGTGGATCAGTTGTGTTTGCGCACACACTTGTGCACTATAATATGTCCTGCGCATCTGGCTAGTCTCCAATGAGACTGTCCGCCGTGGTCGAAATTCTAGGAGGACATTATTAGTAGAATTAAACTTAGAGTAATAAATAATTATTTTATTTCATTTGTTCCAGAGATCGAAGCAGCTGAGGCTTGCAAATGGCTAAGAGCGGCGGGGTTCCCCCAATATGCACAGATGTACGAAGGTAAGCGAAAGTTCATTAAAAAAAAATGTTTTTCAACACCACAAGGTTCATAGTTAACCCGCTCACCGCTGCTTATCACAAAGCACCCAGAACAAATATCCTGCAGATCGTGCAAAAATGTGTCCCGAGGCGGGAAACGAACCCGCAGCCTCCTGCGTCGCAGGCGTACCTTTACCCGCTGCGCCACAGATGTCATCCATAGATATTTATTAATAGCCGAACTTCCCACAAGGAATCAATAAAACTGCATTAAGGTCCGTCGTTTCGTGTTGGAGCGAGATATTTTATTTTGTTGTTTCGAATTTTCTTTGATTTCTACCTAGGAATAGAAAGGGTTATTCCAGTTTTCCCCCTTGACTAATTCCCCTTAAGGAAAAAAAAACTAGCAGAGCAGGAACTTGCCGCAAATCGTAAACCATTTTCTATTAACTTATGAAAAAAGCAACTTAGTTCATTGTAGAATAGAACGTAGTACAAAAAATTCAAAACCAAAAAAATTATTATTTCTGTTAGTTTAATTTTCTATGTGCTAAATAAATTATGATTCCACAGAAACAATTACCTATAATCTCTGACAATGTAATATCTTCTCAGTATAATGATTTTAATATAAAAACGTGGGGTACCGAGGTTCTTCGGGTTTTGAAAAAATTATCTGAGTGTCTTGTCGAAGCGACGCGTGACCCGAGAGCTGGTCAGTATCTGACACAACGCATCAGCATTGCCATAAAGCGGGGCAATGCAGCCAGCGTAGCGGGGACGCGACGACTGGTATTGATATGCATCAGTTGAACTACCTGTAGATTGTTTGCAACAGTCTGCAGTTAGCTCAATTGTTTCAATTGTAAATTCTACATAGTTCTGATTTATTTCTAGTTTTTATTTTAATATAAATAGGTGTCAATGTATAAATATAAATTACAAAAGATTATTATTTCGTGCTAACACGAAACGATCAACCTTAAGTTCGCAAACTTTACCTGCTTTAGTTATAACGTGACAGGACCTGTCACAAACAGACCACCCGTGGTCTGTTTGCGGTCTGTTCGTATATAAAACTACACTAGAGTACAAAATTACCACATATAATCTTCACCTACACAAGCAAAGCGTAGTAAATCTACTAAAGCTAGAGTTAATATTCTGTTTGACTCCCTCTTGACCACATTTCACTCTGACAAGTCCAAAGGTATTAAGAACGCTCACACAACAAAGGTGACCTATCCCAACAATCGATTAATCATACTTACGGTACAGGGTGCTATAGAAATGACGTACTTATTGTACAGGGTGTTACAGATGATATATGATCATGTTGTTTCGGTTTACAATGTTGAGGGGGTTTAGCTCTTAATCGGGGATAATCCCCGAAAAAATAGGGTCAGGTTTTTGGGAATTGCGTTTCGGTGATGTTTTATTATGTCTACTTAGACAGATCTTTGTCGTAGGGCTTTTGTTTGGGTCCAGTGTATCCAATTATAAGTTAAAACTAGCCGGCGGCTTCGCGCGTGTATTTTCGGTAAAATAAGTAGCCTATTATCTAAGTTAAGCTATGTTCTAAATGTACGCCAAATTTCGTCATGACCTGTTCAGTAGTTTGGAGATTTCACGTTGCACAAACTTTCGGCTTTATCATATTAGTAGGATTTAAGCTGAAGTTATTTATCTTAAAATAGAGTCATCTCATCATCTCTAAATACCTAGTTCTGGATCTAAATGAATATGTTTTTACTGGGGATGGCAAAGCGGAAAGTGAAAATGTTGCCTAAGATTTAACGGTTTCCTAGAAAGGACTTAATCAATCGGGATTTGAAGAGAAGTTCGTCGTTCCATTGTCACCGATAGATATCATAAGAATAAATCATATGAATCAAATCTATATCTGTATCAAAACTAACGTACATCCCTGAAGAAAATTACTATGTCGTTCTTTCGAATTCGTGATCTTTCAGTATAGCGTTCAATCGAGATTGTGATCGCTCGGTCTATAGTTTTCGGTATTGTGTGCTTTCGGTATTTCGTTCTGCGGTTTCGAGTTCTTTCGGGATACCGTTCTCCGGTATTTTTTACTTCCGATATTTCGTAGTACAGTCGTCGTTTTGCCTATAAGGGCTGTCAACACTTGAAGTTTGAATATGAATACTATATGTATTTTGCAATTTTCTTACAAAGTCTAGTAGGTATGTAGTAAGCTAGTAAGCGTTGACGCTTCTAATGTTCAAAACGCACAATTACTCTTTTTTTTACAAGTTAATAATATTTTTAAATTATCCGAGTGTCTGTTCGAAGCGACGCATGCGAGAGCTTTTGAGAATCTGGCACAGCGCATCAGCATTGCCATACAGCGCGGGGCAATGCAGCCAGCGTCTTGAGGACGCTTCCGACTGGTATTGATATGGATCAGTTCAGCTACCTGTAGATTGTTTGTAACAGTCTGCAGTTAGCTCAATTGTTTTAATTTTAAATACTAGTTCTAATTTATTTCTATTAATTGATTTTAATTTTCTTTTTTTTTCATTGTTTTCTGCTCTTATACTGCAAATAAATAATAACATCAGTAACGTACCACAAACGAAGCACCCTGTGCATTCAATCCTTCGTCTTGGCTCAGCTGGGAGGAGGAGAGGAGATGGGGCCAAATCCACACAATCGAACGACAATCCTACAATTGACGATATCTTTACGAAGATAAGCCTTTGAAGTATAGCTTGTGCTTACTACTGTGGATACATTTTGTAGGTACCTTCTCGTAATATTCTGATAGGACAATGTTTATCTACCAAATATTTTGAGTTCCATAAACACGCAAAAGGTATCAAAAGGACCATTTCTAAACCTACGACGTATGTCCGCCCATACGTGTCTTTCACGCTTGTAGTCCAATAAGAACCAATAACTTTAAAAAATCTAAATTATTATAATATAATATAAAATAAATACATGTTAAACGTAAAACTAGAGAGGTTATGGCAAAGGCGAGTTTAACCCTAAAAAGAATTCTCTTCCAGCAAACCTTATTCGGAGAGAGAGACAAGTTTGTAATCGTGGGTACGTGTGCATATATGTACATATAAAAATAAGATTGAATCCTTTGCTCACATATGGGTAACATATTGTTTTATGGAATGTTTTATTCGATTATCCTTACTAACCTATCCTCCTCTGTTGACAATAAGACCTAAATTATCATTTAATAACAGAAAGGATAAACAGAATCATTTATTTGATGATACCTTGACCAGTATGGTATCAACTTTGAAACCAAATAGTAAAGTTGTACTAACTGTAACGCTATCTATGGCACATTCCATTCTATCAACGAATCTATTGAGTTTGATTGAATACACGCTATTTGAATAAATACAATGACTGGTGTATATTTTTGTGGTGACTATTTTGATATGTTGCTTTTGTCGGTAGAAAGATCAAGAATTTTTTTTTTTGAATGTTTTGCAATCCAAGAACTGCTCTACCTAGCTAGAGTACCTATGCGTTGCAAAAACAGCTATAGTTCGATGGACTCAATTTTTAAATTTAAGTACATATCTAAAATATACATATATGTATATACTAACCATATTCTAGGCATATAAACTTTTCATTTCAGAATTCAATTTCAATCTATATTGGTTTTTTGTATGTTAATACAAACAAACCGTAATTTTTCAATGTATGTTCATACAATGGACCTTTAAAAACTTCCTTCAATTTAATTCAATTTCAATTTAAATCTATCTTGTATTTTTTTGTGTTATTTCTAAAATCTCTGTCTCCAGTTATTAGGCAGTTTTAAGATAAAATCAAGCAACTATCACCAGGCGGCTTTCAAAAAGAATATAAAACCTGATACTGCGACAACGCAATCTTTGTCAACTAAAACTATGTAATTATAAATATCTTGTTCCGACCGAATGGGAGACGTCTAGAGTTCCGTAAAGCACTGCTAAAACACTAAAAGGAGCTTACAATTTGATTCGATAGAACGCTTTTCGGTCAGGTGGGATGATGACATGCGAAAGGCTGCAGACAGATGCTGGATCCGTGAAGCTGAAGACAGTATGATATGGCACTCATTAGGGGAAACTTTTGTGCGGCAACGGACTAGTAGACTGATGATGATTATTATTTTTTAATTAGGTGCAGCGCATTAGCATTGCCATACAGCGGGGCAATGCAGCCAGCGTCTTGGGGACGCGACTACTGGTATGCTGGTATTGATATGGATCAGTTGAGCTACCTGTAATTTGTTTGCAACAGTCTGCAGTTAGCTCAATTGTTTCATCTGTAAAAACAAGTTCATAATTATTTCTATTATTTGATTGTAAATGCAGATATCAATCGGAATTTTCTAAAAAAGAAAATACCTATATTTACTTTAAAACTCGACAGAGGGTAGGGATCTTTCGAAGAATAGAGATCGTCATTGAGATGTTTTGTCAAACCATGCAAGGCTTATGACATTATAATTTGACAGTCCCAAACTCAATCGCCATCTTTTCCTTCCATGGTCTGGTCTAACTATTTTTTGACATTAAGCCTTCAAGGATTTTTATGAGAGTACGAAAATATCCCTCAAGTCAGTCTTCTAGACCATGGACAAGTATTTTAGATAACGTTCCAGTTCACTCAGATTCAAGTACAGTACCAATGTTATAGAAAAATTAGTAAATTTTTTATATACCTAAATACGATTTACCTTTGTCCGCGGCTCAATTGGTCCGCTTGAAAGGCAGGAATTCATTGTATCACAGAAATAAAAGAAACGCTACTTTTTATGTCCGTACAAGACATTATCAAAACATAATAATATTACCAAAACATTTTTTTTTGTGATACCAAGTGGATCCTTAGTCACGGTGCAGTAAACACGGTGCAGGGTATATACCCTGCAAGTCTCTGATCTAAGAATGAAGAAAACAATTGTACTGAACTAAATTTCTTTGCAAATAACACACACTTGGCCACTCAGACTTATCGCCAGAAATATTTAGAGAGGCGACGTTCATCCTATCTCTACGATAAGAGACAAATTCAAGCCGAAAATGTTTAAAATTTTATGATTTTACATGTTTAGTTTTTGTTGAAGATAAGAGTCGCAGTCAAAGCATACAGGGCAGGGGCCTAACTGTGATAAAGGTAACGCCGCAGAATAGCGTTTGGTTTAGCAGAATTAGGCATTGTTTCCACCAGAGGGATGCATAATTAAATCTAAGCGTTTTTGTACATACAAAACAAGGGAAAAATGTGTGCGAGGTATGTTTTGCGAGGAATGTGTCACGTCAACCTCAGTAGTGCAGCAGGCGAGAATCCGCCTGCGACGCAAGAGGTTGCGCGTTCGATTCCATATTTCCCGCCTCAGAACAAATTTGTGTACGATCTGCAGAAATTTGTTGGTCTGGGTGTTTTCTACGTATCATAAAAAAAACTTTAAATTTAACAGTTATCTAGTACCCATAACACAAGCTTTGAGTAGCTTACTTTGGGGCTAGATGGTGCTGTGTGGATTGTCCAGCATTATTATTATCATTATTGTTATGTGTTGCGAGAGATGTGTCCTACGGACGAACGCGGGCGAAGAAAAAGCAGTCACTAGACAGTGACCCTACCCTAGCCTTCCTCGCTTATCTGAAAAAAGCCCGCTACACATCCTCGCACCGGTCAGCTTGCTTGCACATCGCTGGTGGAAACACTCGCATCGTTGCACAGCCTCGGTGGACACGCAGCCTAAGGCAGTCGGTTGGCACTGGCACCAATAATATTCTTGAAAAGATGGATTTTTTTACTTTTGTAGAGTGATCGGATCGTTTACCACATACTGAGTATCGTTTAAGGACTTTTCGACAAAATTAATTTAGTAAGAGTAAAGAAACCAACCTGGATGAGATTGGCGCAGGACCGCGTGGAGTGGCACAAAAGTTTGGAGGCCACGTAAGAACAGTGAGGCCACGTAAGAACAACCCAGCAGTGGGTGAAGTCGGGTTGCGGATAATGATGATGATGAAAGAAACCAAGAGCCGGCTAAAAGGACCACTTACCAAACCGACCTACCAGAGGGCAGCAACTTAACTCTGAGTATTTTAACACCTCTAACCCTGTAAGTACTGCGATCACTAATTAGCCTGCCAAGCGTGGTGATGAGGCCCCTCGTTTGGGGGGTCTATTCAGCTGTGGACATCCACTTCTGAAAATACCCGCCTTATCAACACACGTACGAACGTGTGCTGATGAGGAAAAACACGCCATTGTTACGATTTTGTCCATCCATATAAGTAAAGACGTAAGACCTTTTCGAGGAGTCGGTCAACAAAAAGTTTCGAATGCAATAAAAATAACATCGATTTTCTTATGTAAGTCTCAAGCTTTTGTTTAATCGTCGATTTAAATTGGGTTTATTACAAGCCGATAAAAATTAAAATTTGTAACACCTGTTTGTAATTTAAGTTGGTTTTTACGATGTAGTAAATATGTTGTGTTCTTACGTGGGTTTTGGGTCAATTGTTCCCACTGTCAAGTCAAGGTGAATTATGTCATCTATTTTATTAAGTGGATACCTAACCTACACTATATTCCTGTTTATTCATTTCTGTGTTGAAAAGTTACTTTCTTGCAATGTATATTTTTTGGGAAAAAGTTATTTGATTATTCAATGATTTCTACTATTTCAATATTTCAAAATGACACTATTGTTATGACACAATTTATTTATTCTTCTGACATCCCACTATTTGGTCGCCTGTACCAAAAACCAAAACAAAAAAATCTTTACTGAAAAAAACGTAAAGTTACTAATACATTATTATTATTTAGTCATCATCATCAACTAAGTCAAGGTCCCCCCCCTAATTAATATCTATTTAGGTTAGGTAAAACTTAAATTTTTCACATCAACATTTAAATCAAAAATTTGGAAAAAAATAAAAAAATGCAATGCAACGCAATTTATTCAAAATGAACATAACTGCATACAACGCCAACCGTTACAGTTTCCATCTTTTTATTGCCTCATAAAAACTCGCCTACTTACAAAGAACTAAAATTTAACAAAGAACAACCTAAAAAGCAACCTTAATAACTTTTATGGGTTTCCAATGACATAATCCAAAGTTTTTGCTGAAATAAATTACAAAATCATTTAAGTTTAGTGAAAGTGTCCGCCCACCCTTAAATCGTAAAGCCACAGTCAATTTATAAACAGCTGGTAAATTTAACAAAGGTAAACACTTTAGGTAAATCACTTCAAAATATTTTGGCTCTCGGTGGCCCAGGGGGCCAAATAATAAAATATTAGTATAGATTTGAAGTAAGTAGTTGTAAGGATTTGCCCAGCAGTGGGGCAGTAATGGCTGAAAAAATGTATGTACTTGAATGGAATTTGTATAAATTGGGTTTTTAAAATTTAAAGGGGTCTCAGAACAAAGGAAAATTTGATGTTATGACTTAAAATAAATAAACAAAATATGTAGTTAGACATCTGTATAGCGCGTGTTTAACAAAAGCGTTACATAAAACTGTTTACAGTTAGACACGGTTTAGACATAGTTTAAACGAGAGTTAAACTCTTGTTAAACCCATATCTAACTGTTTAGACACTGTTTAGCTAAACGCTTGTTAGACCAGTTTTTACGTTGGTTTTTGTAGTACCGTTGATGAAATTCACTAACGTATCTCATTTTCCTGTGTAAATAGCTGCAATACGTCATCCCAGAGCCAAACAAAACATTAACCGATTAGCCTTATCTGCAGGTAAACATTTCTTTCAAGTGACTAAATATTACAACATAAAGACAACCCTAATCCAACGCAATAAGGTTTTAAAATTATCTATTTTGCGATGATCGACATGACCGACGTAGATGCAGCAAAAGTAAGTGATTTGTTGAAATTTGAGTCTTTTACAGTGAAAATAAGGTGTCATATGGCTAGAATTGTATAAAAGTGATTCAAAAAAGATTAGCTAGACAAATATGAGTCGTATTTTAAAGTATTAAGGTGTCTTATTCTCTTTTAATCAGGAAGGGCGGCAGGGGGTCGACTCTATAAAATATCTGTCAAAATATTTTTTGGTGATTAGTTCAGGTATATTTGATCTGTCATTCTGTGACAGCTCGTTGTGGAGTGAGGACCTATTTTGTGGTGTGTTTTGCAAAAAAAAATGTGGGTTTTATTTTGTGATGTTTGTTTGGATGACTGAGCTAAAGTGTTTGGAATTACTGTATTATTATCACGCGTAAGTTGAACACATTTTTTTATACATAAAACATTTTAGTGTTCGATGTTGTCTTATTGGTTTCCTTGGGATTTTTAACCCCCGACGCAAAATGAGAGGGGTGTTATAAGTTAAACGTGTCTGTCTGTGTATCTGTCTGTGACTGGTATCGTAGCTCCCAAACGGATGAACCGATTTTCGTTTAGTTTTTTTTGTGTCATAGTTATACTTACAGGTATTGTTGTTTATGAATTCTTACAAGGACTTCTTACAAGGACACTTAGCAAGGACTCGAACATTTTTTGTACTTGACAAATATGTATACCTGTACCAACATAATAATTTTATAATTGAATCGGCTATTAATGTCTTAAGACTCGAACCATGGTCCGGAGTATTCTATTGTCTTACGTTATTCTGCTAAGCTAATCACTTCTCTATGACAATGGTATCACAGAATGACATATTGTAATTCAAATGAAAAGACAGCAGTGACGATTATGCGACGATACAATTGTCACTTGAATTCCAACTCTATCCAAATTGACTTTGATAGTAAAAAAAACCACTGGAAAAAAAACATGTCCTGAAATCAAATCTCAGTAAATAAACCTTTCTGTCCAATATATCACTACTACATATTAAGTTTTTTAAGCTTATATGATCAGCAACAGCGCGCAAGAGTTCCCTGTTGCACAACTGGGATGGCTCAACTGCAAGGGGGCTTTCCTTTTGCGCAACTAATTTTGTTCCCCATTGCTCAACTCAATAATTTATTGCCAATTTTACTTCTATTATTTGATTACCAAAAAGCACTATAACCATTTGTATTGAACGGGTTGAAACGTCAGGAATATAGGTAAGTAAATAAATTATACTGAAAAAAGAAAATTACAATAAAATAATAGAAATAAATTAGAACTAGTATTTACAATTGAAACAATTGAGCTAACTGCGGACTGTTGCAAACAATCTACAGGTAACTCAAGTGATCCATATCAATACTAGTCGTAAGCGTCGACGCTGGCAGCATTTCCCCGCTGTATGGCATTATTTTTTAAAGGTTTTTTTGCTAGCCAGCAATGTACAGTTAAGTTTGCAAATGCCAAATAACGTAGTTTGTAGGCAAGTTGGTAATAGGTAGGTATGACTTACCTAATTCCGCTGCAGCCTCGGTCAAACCAGAAATGTCTCAAACGTAGCTCCTCCTCGTTTATGGCACAACTGAACACGTCTGATTGTGAACCGAGGAACACGATCCAGGAATGTAGGAGTCTCGGCGCTTTTCGAATTGCTGATGCGCTGCGCCAGATACTCACCAGCTCTCGGGTCACGCGTCGCTTCGACCAGACGCTCAAATATTTTTTTAAAAACCCGAACATCTGCGGTACCCCACGGACCTAGGGTCTCGATTCCAAGGGGAGCAAATGTGTAGGCTCTTTCGAGACCTGCTTATTTGCGCCACTTGAGATCCTCGGCCAAATCTGCTGATGGATGCAGCAAGCTGAAGACTGGGTGCTATGGCGGCCAGTAGGGGAGGCCTATGACTAACATAGGCTGATGATGATTATGCCTACGTTTATAGCAAAACAACTCATTCATTACTTATTGAATGTATTCAAGTTCTGTGGGCGTCCGAGACCCCATTCAGTACGATCGGTCTATCCTTTATGAATATTCACACACCGTATGTTAAATACAGGGTTATAAATGAAAGCGAGGTGTAGGTAGTCTAATGCGCATATTTTGATGGGTACCTTCTAGATAATTTATAGGTAAGTAAACAAACAAATCGTACGACAAATTTCAGTTAAAGAATTTAATGTACTCGTAGTCCAGTCGTAAATAAAATCCATGAACTAAGTACTGGTAAGATCTTTATAATTGCGTTTGCCCCATGAACACAATGATCAAGGGTTTCAACCCTAAACGGGTCAAATAGATAACTTCAGTCAAGGCTAGCGTATTTTCGCCGTTTCAGGGACTCCGCTGTTGTTTCAGCGGAACCAGCCCTTACCGATGTCCCTGAATGATGTGTAGGCGCCAGGGTATATACACACCTGGCATACCAAACTAAAGGCTGACCCACCTTTCAGGGAATCAGAGTCGGTATGTCAGGTCTTTTACCGAAGAATTTTGAGAAGATACTTTCCTAGTGACGGGTTTTTAGGTCGATTCAATATCCGTGGAATAAAGAAGAAAAAAATAAAGATAAAAATAAAGAATATAAGAATAAAGATCAATCACGAAGACTTCATAATACCGTACGTTTCATTATGTATACGTTTATACATATAAATTTGCACTTCAGTACCTACTAAATCAAAGGCACATGTGGAGTAACCTTGAGCGTTTCATATGAAATCTTGTGATGTATGGTATAAACTATAAGCGTTACATACAAATCCCCAAAATATATGATTGTTTGTATTTGATTTGAGTGTATTAAACTTTAACAGTATTACTACAAAAATGTTAGTTAGGTAGACATAATTTTTTGAACGCGTCTCAAAAGCGTTACCACTGCGTTTTACGACGGTTTAGACATAGTTTAAACGAGAGTTAAACTTGTTAAACCCATGTCTAACTGTTCAGACATGTTAAGCTAGACGCTTGTTAGTCCAGTGTTTAGCGTTAGTTTTTGTAGTATAGCTGTGAAGGTACCCAGCAGTAGGTATTATCATCATATCAACCGATCGACGTCCGCTGCTCGACATGGCCTCTCCTAAAGACCTCAACAGACCAATTTTGCGCTGACTGCATCCAGCAACTTCCCGCGACCTTCAGTAGGTCGTCGGTCCATCGCGAGGGGGGCCTCAACCCTGCGCCTACCGATACGTGGTCGCCACTCAAGAGCCTCGAGAACCCGGCTATGATTGCCATTACAGTAGTTTGTTTGGTTCATATGTTATGTGTGTTGACGACCTCTGTGGCGCAGCGGGCGAAGGTCCGCCTGCGACGCTGGAGGTTGCGGGTTCGATTCCCGCCTCGGAACAAATTTGTGTACGATCTGCAGAAATTTGTTCCGTTGGTCTGGGTGTTCTCTATGTATAATAAAAAATATCTATCTATGTAGTGTATTGTATTAAGTATATCAGCTATCTAGTACCCAAAACACAAGCTCTGCTTAGCTTGGGGCTAGATAATGCTGTGTGTATTGTCCAGCATTATTAATTTATTTATTTATTTATGTTCAACAGTGGTCCTATGTGTCCTGATGAGGAGCAGGATTTGCAGAGATTTGTTCCGGGTGTTATTGATGTTTTCTATGTCTGATAAAAATATCTAGCGATGTAGTGTATTGTATTATGTATCTAGTACCCAGTTATCTAATAGTACCCATAACACAAGCTCTTCTTAGCTCTTGTGGCTAGATTATGGTGTGTGAACTATCCAGTATTATTTGTTATTATTTATTTCATTGCAATAGGTACAGTCCTCCACTATGCTACAAAAGCCGTTGTGCAATAAGCACATACCTAGGTAAGCTTAGTTATTGTGGTTTGCGGCTATGTTACGAGAAGTTAATTAATCGATTGTTGATTTACTACATAATGAATGTTATGACAGGTAATTAGCTATCAACCACAATGTTATTACATAAACCAAATTGTGTCTACACAACGGGCTTTCTTGGAATAATTTCCTTCACTGAAAACATATTTTCTGGAAAGTTCGGTCATAAATATGCACCTGGCTAAGCAACAAAAATGTATCCATAGATTCATATTTTATTCAGTGACTTATTTCCAAAAACTGCTTGGTTACAATTATGACAAACTGAGTAGAGAATCTATTTGACGTTAGCAACGAAACGTTATCGTCACGTCGCCTTTTATCACATTCATGGGCCAAGACGTAGATGCCTGCCCGCGGCTTCGCACGCGTTGTTTCTATGGAAAAGTTTTAAAGCCGACACACACAGACACCTTGGCCGGGCCGGAGGCGAAGGCGTGCGTGTTGTTATGCGTGAATTTATATGAGAGACTACACATACACCGCTGGGCGGCGTGTGTGTAGTCTCTCATATAAATTCGTACGATACAACCCGCAGGCCAGGCCTTCGCCTCCGGCCGGCCACGGTTTCTGTGTGTGGCGGCTTTTAGGGTTATTTCACAAATCAGTTGATTTGTGAGATAAAAAGTAGCCTATGTTTAATTCCAGGATTAGAATACAAAATAAATTTCAGTCCGATCCGTTTAGTAGTTTAGGCGTGAAGACGTCTGGATTACGTCTCTGTCACGTCAAATAGGCTCACCCCTTTGCTTACTGATTTAAGAAAAAGTTATGTTGATTCTCTTTACTGCAATCTTTTTACGCTTTCATCACATCACACTGCATTTTCAGCCCACATGCGTCCACTGCTGAACATAGGTTACATTTCTATACACACTAAACGAGAAGGTGGTAATGCGGACCCCCATATTGTTTTTAGCCTGAAAAATTTGAAATAATAGGTTTTCAAATTAATATTACACTGAGTCGTCTGATGTCTGATGTCTGAGTCTCTATTCAAAGAAATTCAATTATTTTAATAAGAAAATCGTTTATTTAAAAAAAGTACTAATTTGAGTAATTGGGATCTGAGGTGGTGTCATGTCATGACCCGTAATAGACATTTTACACTTACTACTTCTGGCTAATAACTTTTTGGCACAATAGTGGAATACAAACAAACAACGCGCGCAAAACCTCTCACCGGCACTCGTTACGACTTGCTTGAATAAAAAAATATGAAAGTTATCGGCGGTTTTGGGGTATAAATGACCTGGAAGTTATCTACATTAAGACTTAGAGCTGTTTCAATAAGGAAATATTGAAGGGGCCAAGCAAGGCCTGCAAGGGCCACATTACCACCTTCTCCCGATATCGGGTGGTGGTAATAACTGTTCTGTGTATGGATTTTTCATCATCATCATCACCAGATGTATAATAATATGTACCTGTGCGGTCCATTACAATTAGGGCATCGAGAATCGGCCATATTTTAAGAACCGGTTTTTTCGATTCCAGTTCCAACACAGAACCGGGTACCCGGTTCTTTCGGTTCTTTCGGAGCTTTTATTAATTTATTAGAATTTTTTTAGTAAAATCTTACAATATTCTACAATAGGGTCAAAAATCGAACAGGGAATTTGTAATCACAGCAATAATTTTTATTTCTTAAACAATCAGTCTTGCAACAATAAAAATTTTTATATGTTATACTTACAGTAATATTTTAAGCTACAGCTAGTGAACTCTAACTCAAGATATAGCACACAGAAAATAAATCAAACATTAGCACTTAGGTTTAGGTACTCGTAGTTGGTCCATTACGCGTTAAAATAAGCTAGCATAGACAGCCTAACTCAGTCCAGAAGCGCAGAATCTTCTTGGGGTCTTCACAGGCTTCGCGGAGTGACCTCGGCAAGTTGAGGATTTCTGTTCATTGTGCTGTTACTCCCTCGCATTCCAGGACTACGTGGGCAGCAGTGATTCGTCGTCGCTGATGCATCCTCTGCAGAGAGGGCTATCCGTCGCTCCATCCAATGGTAAATAGGTGTTTGTTTAGTGGGCAGTGTCCTGTTAGTGTTCCTACCAGGATACGCGGGTCCATTCTGTTTAGGTTGAATAGGCGTTTTGTCAGCCTCGGTGATGTTGATGGAAACGCCGTTCTGGCTTGTCTGC
Source organism: Eupithecia subumbrata (assembly GCA_949316285.1). Classification (NCBI taxonomy): domain Eukaryota; kingdom Metazoa; phylum Arthropoda; class Insecta; order Lepidoptera; family Geometridae; genus Eupithecia; species Eupithecia subumbrata. Next base: position 5,964,441 of record OX438632.1, read on the forward strand.
ATTCTGGAAGGCGTGTCCATAGTTCGTTATGAATCTCTCTGGTTTTGAGCCTGGTCCATGTCTGGAGTATCGAGAATGGTAGCAGGAGGAAAGGTGATGGACCTTCTGTGGTAGTATCCGATCCCCTCCGTGCCAATTCATCGACGGTATCGTTACCTAGCGATCCGCTATGTCCCTTGATCCATTGAAGAATGATCCTGTTCTTAGTGGATAATTATCCTCTCTAATGCCAAGTGACATTCGTACACGAGCTTGGAATAACAGCTGTTTCCTTCCAGAACCCTGAGTATGGCAGTGCTGTCGGAGAGAATACGTACACATTGGTCGCTCATTTCTCTCTTCTGCACGGCTGTGACTGCTGGGTTATTGCTACGCATTCATGTTGGAATATAGAGCTGTGTTTGCCTAGTGCTATTGATATATTTATGTTGAGGTCCATTGAGTGAACCCCAGCACCCGTGCCCGTATTTGTTTTAGAGCCGTCTGTGTATAGTCTGACTTCGTGGACGCCTGATTTATCTTTTCATTTTGGTCCTCATAAAGCTGTATCTGGTAGTGTTTATCTGGTATTGGTTTGCTGGGCATTTTGTCACAGGGGGCAGCTATGAGGTTCGTGTTAAATGGCCCTGTCCATGATCTGATCTGTGGGCTACCTGTGACTCCCCAGAGCCCCATGTTGTGCAGTCTTAGCGCCGCCGTCGTCTCTTCTTGTTGTATGTACAGGTCTAATGGTACTAGATCTAGAATGATGTCTAGGGCAGCACCGGGTATGGTTCTCATGCAGCCTGTTATCGCTGAACATGCCGTTCTTTGGAGGAGCTGTAGTTTGGTTATCACAGTGTGTGATAGTTTGGTGGACCAGAACGGAACTTCCGTTCTGGTCCACCAAACTAAACTATCCACCAAACTATCGCTCCATATGATAGTGTTGGTCTTATGGTAGCGGTGTAGAGCCACTTAGTTATTTTCGGTGAAAGTCCCCATGTTTTTCCTAGCATTCTGCTGCATTGGTAGAAGGTTGCGGTGGTTCGCTGTAGTTTTTAGTCAAGTTGTTTGTTCCACAGCAGTTTCCTATCTAGTATGAGCCCTAGATACTTGACTTCTGTTGTTAACTTTATCTCTATGTTGAACAGTTTTGGGAGTTTCAGATTTCCTTGATGTCGCTTATTTGTGAACATTATTAGTTCCGTTTTTGTAGGGTTTACTGAGAGTTAATGGTCGTTGCACCATGCTTCGATGTTTTTGAAGGCGAGTTTGATCAGGTCACATAGTGTATTCTCGAAGAAAACATTAGCACTACAAAATAGGAGATTCTTACACACATTTTATCAAATAAAATAATCACTATTATAAGTTTTATAAGAATTCTTAATCATATCGATGGCCAAATTATGATGTCATTTATCGTTACAGGATAAAATTACCCTTAGGTAAAAAATCGCAATAACACACATGGTATATTTGATTTTATGCACCCGAAGTAACGGTTCGCCGAAATTTCTAGTTTTCAAAGTGTTGTTTTTATCGTGAATTAATTGTTTGTGATATCGTTGTGCCGAGACCACACCGCAACACCTTGATGCGTGGCTTGTGATTGTCACAATCTGCGATATGCATAATTTTATAAAAGAATCGAAAGAACCGAAAACCCGGTTCCTAATATTTTGAGAACCGGTTCTTTTCACAGCCCAAGAACCGGGAATTCCCGGTTCTTGCGGAACCGGGAAAAACCGGTTCTTGCGGAACCGGGAAAAACCGGTTCCGATGCCCTAATTACAATAAAATCAATCAAATAAATTGAAAATGAAAATGCCAACATCAATACAATAAGCTGTTTCTTGCGTTTAATTTTTAACTTCCTATAGATAAACAAAATAAACGTCATAAAGAGTTACAAAACGTAGTTACGTTTTCTAACTCTTTTATTGATTGAAAACATAGCTGATTGAAAACGCAGAGATACTCTGATATAATTGTTGTTGTAAAATGAAAGTGGTTGTATTAAAAATAGCAAAAAAGGGGGAACACAAACGTTTATAGGGCAAAGTGATGTGATTTCACTCCGAATTTACTTCGAAGAAATAAGATGAGATACTACTTTTTGGAACTTTTATCTATTCTTATTATTTTACAGTGCATGCTCTTAAAAACTTTTGATTTATTTCAACTATAAAGCATTTATAATAATCAGGTAAAAAACAAATGTGTTTGTCTAAAATGTACAAAATAGGCACTTCAATATTTATAAATAATTCTGAGCGACTCACAAACACACATGAAAGAACGACTTCATAAGAATCTTACATAAAATTATAAATACGACTCCCAGATAAAAACTCCGAAATAAACTCCCGAAAGAATTTCAAAAGCTCAGAAGTTAATTGCTAAAAATAAACCAGATTACTCAGCACTCCGAAATAAAAGCCCCTGTAGCTCTCACTCCGAAAGTGCCCCTCTCTAGCCTCAACTGAACAGAGTTAATCGAATGCACGGCTGAGTGGCCACATGCCTTTGTTGCCTCTAATTTGCAAAGGCCTGCTCGATAAAAACGAAAACTTTGTTATAAAAGCTCTCAACTGTACACTCGGCGCTGAATTGAATATTGACATTTCTAAAGGCATTTTTCAGTATCCAAATTGATCTCTTTCATCGCATAAAGGAAGTGCAGGAATTGGTCAAAAGTTTTCTTTTATTTACAATCCATCATAATAATAAGCACGAAATAAGCTTCAATTAACTGTTAATTTTGTTATTATTCCGTCGGGACCTGAGCTAAGTTTTTTTTTATAGTGATTATGTGTGTATTAGGTGGATCTTTAATAAATAGCTTCAAACAAAAATTGGAATCCACCGCACTGTAGTTAGTGGGTCTCGAACACTATTGACATTTTTAATTTAGCATATTTTGCGACACCCAATAAGTTCTACCTAGGGCGAGTTATTTTTTGGCATATAGTGGTATTGGAACAATGGTGGGTATCATCACAGGTCACTGTGAACTGAACCATCATCTTCTCAAAACTGGTGCCAGAGACAGTAGCCTGTGTCGCGGCTGCTTCCAGGAAGAAGAGACTGTGGAACATGTAGTGGTACACTGCATGACGCCAGACGGGAAACGGGACTGAAGACTCTCATAGAGTCAAATCAAACACGTCCACGCCTACAGAAAAGCTGAAACGAAGCTGTAAATCGCCAAAGGTCCTGCTCCGATATTTTAAGGAGCTGGGCTGGTTAGGGGCCTGGTAAGGCAGGGGGACAATGCACAATACACTCCTATGCGAGATGTGAGTGCAGATCCCAGTTCCCCCAATCAGAATCAGAATCAGAGGTGTTGGATTCTCATAATGTTTGTTACTACTATGACACTGTCCACTCTTTTTGCAACATTTTATCCAAGACTAACTGAACTCAGACTTTGGCAGAAACTCTTATTATGAAATACCATAATGAAATAAAATGAGTAAGTAAATAACTGCAAATGGAAGGCAAAAGTAAAAGAAGATTATTGAGATATCCTCTAAAAATACTTATAAAACCATTTCCAATAAAATTTGCCTCCAATAAGAAACATGCATCCGAAGAAATGGGCTCTAATATTTATCCCATGGCAACCAAACACGAGAAGTGACATTGGGGTCGACCACGTAAAAGAGATATATTCTTTTAACCTGGAGAGTGAGATGCCGCAAACGATGATTCGAAATCTATCTATCCCTATAGGGCCTTTGCTCAACCGTGGAACAAAGAAAACGAAATAAAAAAAATATTACGAAAAACTGCAGATTTAGATTATGCAATAAATTTTGCGTCGACTGTACCTACTATATACAGGCTTGTTTGATCATCGACAGACTTTAATTTAGCTTTTATGTAGACAAGGCTCATGGAGAATTAAAGTGGAGATTTTCATGAGCTAACATGGTTTATGAATAATCTTCGCATAATTCAATTTAACATTGTAGGTTTAACATTTACCTACTTAAATATTTATACTTATGATGTGAAATTGATACACTGTAAAATTTACTACGATGTACGATGCAATGACATCTCTCAGTAATACATTATTTTACAAATATACCTAAATTATAATTTGTATAAAGAGATTGAAATACATAAAGTCTATTTTATTATTTTTGACTTCATGATGGCCTCTGTTTCCCACCGCTGCTCAGTGCCTTGGACAAAAATGCTACTTTCAACTACATTTAATTTGAACTTATTTTTGTAAAGAGGATGAGTCATTACACCAGGGATTATGACCTAGTCGATTGCCATTAGCTATTTCTAACCTGTCCATTTTGGTAGAACCGTAGCAGAACAAAAAAACATTTATCGCTGGATTTCAAACTATTTGGAAAATAATATCATCACTTCTCTTTAACACTGTCATAGCCCATGACACACAGACATCTACATGCTAGTTGAGCTGCATCGCGCTCCTCCGGGTCGCACCGGCAGTGAATGTATTAACCTAGTTAGTCTGCCAAGTAGAGACTTGGAATAAGCCACTTAAGATACCCGTAGCCAAGTCACAGGGGTAGCTAGTGAAACACGTTTTTGCCTAATAAGCAAGACTCAAAGCCAAATCTTGGCAGTCTGTCCTCAAAGCAATAAAAGAACGTAACTTTGTATTCGAAAGAAATAACAATGTTGGGTAAAGATAAAATATTATTTCGAGAATTATTAAAATACCCGTGACCAAGTCACAGGGGGTAGCTAGTGAAATACGCTTTTATCTAATAAGCAAGACTCAAAGACAAATCTTGGCAGTCTGTCGTCAAGGCAATAAAGAACGTAACTTTGTATTCGAAAGAAATAACAATGTTGGGTAAAGATAAAATATTTTTTCGAGAATCATTAAGATACCCGTGACCAAGTCACCGGGAGTAGCTAGTGAAATACGCTTTTATCTAATAAGCAAGACTCAAAGACAAATCTTGGCAGTCTGTCGTCAAGGCAATAAAGAACGTAACTTTGTATTCGAAAGAAATAACAATGTTGGGTAAAGATAAAATATTTTTTCGAGAATCATTAAGATACCCGTGACCAAGTCACAGGGGGTAGCTAGTGAAACACGCTTTTATCTAATAAGCAAGACTCAAAGACAAATCTTGGTAGTCTGTCGTCAAGGCATTATAAGCAACACAATTTTGTATTCGAGAGAAATAACAATTTTGGGAAAAAATTTAATATATTTACGAGAATCATTAAGACACCCGTGGTCAAGTCACAGGGGGTAGCTAGTGAAACATGTTTTTGTCTAATAAGCAAGACTCAAAGACAAATCTTGGCAGTCTGGCGTCAAAGCAATAAAAAAACGTAACTTTGTATACGAGAGAAATAACAATGTTGGGTAAAAAGAAAGTATTTTTCGAGAATCATTAAGATACCCGTGACCAAGTCACCGGGAGTAGCTAGTGAATCACATTTTTGTGTACTTTTATCTAATAAGCAAGACTCAAAGACAAATCTTGGCAGTCTGGCGTCAAAGCAATAAAAGAACGTAACTTTGTATACGAGAGAAATAACAATGTTGGGTAAAAAGAAAGTATTTTTTCGAGAATCATTAAGATACCCGTGACCAAGTCACCGGGAGTAGCTAGTGAATCACATTTTTGTGTACTTTTATCTAATAAGCAAGACTCAAAGACAAATCTTGGTAGTCTGTCGTCAAGGCAATATAAGCAACGTAACTTTATATTCGAGATAAATAACAAATGTTGATTAAAAATAATATATATTTTTTCGAGAATCATTAAGATACCCGTGACCAAGTCACCGGGAGTAGCTAGTGAAACAGGCTTTTATCTAATAAGCAAGACTCAAAGACAAATCTTGGTAGGCTGTCGTCAAGGCAATAGGTATAAGCAACATTACTTAATATTCGAGAGAAATAACAATTTTAGGTAAAATAATATTTTACGAGAATCTAATGAAGCAACAAGTTTCTTCCTACGCTTATTTCTCCATCAAATTCTCTACAAAAAAGTTTTCATAGAAAACTTAGTTAATGCTTGAATATTTATTGTTTAACTTACCTTCACATTAAAAGTTTGAAAAAGGTCAGTAAACATTTCTGTAGGGAGGTAAGTATACGGTCTATGTATTTTATGTTTCTGCTTGAATTGCCATAATTCTGAATTAAATAATCTTAGCGAATAAATTTAAACTGAATGGTATTTTATCTCTCTATAAACAAATTTTCTGATTTGGTACCCAACTTTATATTTATGAACGTAGTAGCTGCGCCCCGCGGCATCGCCCGCGTGGAATTTAAAAAAAAATATTGCACTCCTCCTAGGCGTAGTTTTGTTGAAACAAAAATACTTAATTCATTATTTACTTAAAGTTTATTTATACCAAGTTTTGAGTGAATCGAACCAAGGAATAATAATTTTTCAAAGAAACTTTACCACCTTTAACCCCCTCAAAGGTTAATTTTTGAAAACTAGATTATCCTATGTATTATTCTAGAATCTAAACTACATTACATACCAAATTTCATCTAATCAGTTAAGTAGTTACGGAGACACGTGGTAACAAACATTCACCCAAACTTTCGCATTTAAAATATTAGTAGGAAGGACTAACAGCTATTTACCAAGCGAGAAAATTACACACGTCTAACCCTAACTGGATTCATATATTATTCCAAAACATTCTAAAATTATTTTAATTACTTTACTAGGTTTTAATCATAAATTCTACCTCTGAGTATTTTAATCAGACACTCGAATAATTAACAGGCCTGTCACTGAAACATTTTTAACCCCAGACGCAAAAAGAGAGGTGTCTTATATATAAGTTTAGCGTTTCACTTTAATCCAGATTTAACTCAATATATGAACTCGTTTACCTAGAAACGAGTTTAGTAGAACGCGTTTTAAGATACTAACGGTAAAATCCACCCTTAGACATAGTTTAAACGAGAGTTAAACTCTTGTTAAACCCATGTCTAACTGTTTTTAGACTCTGATTATTAGCTAAACGCTTGTTAGACCAGTGGTTAGGTACGTTAGTTTTTGTAGTACCGCCGAGTGTGTCTATGATAAATTATAGGTATCTATTACTTCATACCAAATTTATGGCAACACGCTGTAACTGTCGACAATAGACAAACCTTATAATGGTTTAATTAAAGTGGCGTTGAAATAAGAATAGTATAACTTTTGATTTATATAGAAATTCAATACAATACAATGTAATCATCTAGCTAGCGAGCCGTTTTAGTTTCTCTTACATAGGAAAATTAGTTAGATTACGTCGTTTTGCGTTCAATTTGAAACGTCGCTAGTTGTGATCATGGAATTAGGTCGAACATGCATATCGAAGGTTGCAAACGGGGCACACGTTTGGGCCCACTGGTTTAGGATAAAAGCGGGAGCAGTGAAGCGGCCAACCACGGCCGGATGGGTCTGCGCTAATTATACACAACCTTGTGATGGAATGAACGAGCTAGCTTCAATGTGTGGATATTGCGCGAAATACCTGGGTTTTGCAAAGAAGCTTTTGCTTTACTAACCCCCGACGCAAAAAGAGAGGGGTGTTATAAGTTTAACGTGTCTGTGTATCTGTTTGTGGTATCGTAGCTCCCAAACGGATGGACCGATTTTCGTTTAGTTTTTTTGTGTCATAGATACTTTTATCCCAAGTGTTCTTAGCCATGTTCCATGAAAATCTGTCGGGGGATTTTTTTAATTATTGATTTTTAACTAGCTGTTACCCTCAACTTCACTAGCGTGGAAGGAAGGGTGAACATTTCAGAAACTTTCGGATAATATTAATAGGAAAGGATATAATAATATCAGTAGGATAGGATAGTAGGAAAGAGGATAGGATAGGATGCATTCTCTGTCAACAATGCTTTGATAAGAGTTGGTTTTCTGATCGATATTTTTTAGAAAATACATTATGTATAAAATATAAATATTTTTTATCGATGGTAGTCACCAGATAAACCAGTACTGGTTTGTCTTTTGTTGAAAACTGTTATCCGGTGTAAAGCTTTCAGAACTTTAAATTTTTCACGAGTTTTATCTAGTTCCAACTCGTTAAACTCAAAAAAGTGTAAAATGTTTCCGTAGTTTCGAGTTGTTTTAGCAGTTTCATTTATCTGTGTCCTTTTAAAGTGTCCCTCTTTGTGCAAGTTTAGTTTCAACCTGACAGGAATTGTTTGAGATAGTTTTCAGCGCTCTGATTAGGGACCGCCGCCGGTTCGGATGACTTTGTCTATCTCTTTCAAACACATGCATAAAATGCAAGTACATGTATGCAACTTACTGTTATATTTTTAATTTCTTTTATACTTATTTATGGTTTTAAATTTTAATATTATAAAAATTAGTTTTATAAAAATCGTTGTATCAGAACTGAAACTAAACCTAAACAGCCGAGAGGTAGAGATCCCTCGCGTCTACATTATAAGTTACTCAACTTAGAGCGAGGAGTTGAAATCCAAATGGAGAAATAGTTCTAAAAATGAATATAATTTCATCAATAATTTATGTTATATGTAAAACCTCCGAAATAAACGATTTTATTATTATTATTATTAGAAATACATGCTCTTTATCTAGTTCTGAACCCTTAGTCAGGAACTAGATAACTAGCAGCTATCTAGCAGTTAACGCCGATTAAACGCTTTAGTCATTTTTGATTATTGTTTAGTCATTTTTGATTTACCTAGTTAGTATTTTTAGCAATTATTGTTTTTCTGACCCGAAACTTTCTCATATTCATTATCTGGCTAAGGTTTATGTAGAGTTTGTTTCATGATACAAGTCTCTCAGCAATCAGCAAATGGCTCTATCGGAAGACCAGTGTTGGTTGAACTTAAATACAACCAACTTCTGCTGAGACAGAGACAGGGACCATGTTGTGACTCCATAAAACAGTTTTCCTGTCTTTGAGTATGTCTTTGAGTTGGGTGAGTAAATGATGCTATTTTTCTCAAGTTTTATATGTAATGTAATTTATGGCCTTTGGTGACTATTTCTCATCGAGTGGTCGGGAATCAGTGGGCTAAATAGAAACACGTATCTCATTTTAGTTGCCACGATTCATTTTAGCGTAGCGAACGTTATGTCTCCTAGGTTTAGGTAGTTTGTTGGATGTACAAAATGTTTGCTGCGGTTTCAGTTAGTTTCCTGTTTTGGCTAAAAGTTAAATTGGCACTGTGAAGTAGGTATATTGTTAATTAAAGGAAGTTGTGAGGTCTGAATACTCTTTGATTGTTTCGTACAGAATTTTCAGAGATATACGATGTCCTGATGCAAAATGCACCTTTACAGGCATTCTTTAGCAATGTGAGTTTGAACTTTGACATGTAGCCAAGGTTTCTATTAGTGATCTTTTGCTCTTATTTGACATGAAAATTTTAATGACACACTCACAGTTATCATGAACTAAGAGACAGCAGAGTTTAGACTTAAGGGTCCGGCGACGGATGAATTTCCCATACAAACGTAGTACCAAAATGATTTGTTGTTTGAGAATATTTTCACCATGGTTTGCTATTATTTGTATTAGAATATTATTTATTTCGGTTCCTGCCACAATCTTTTTTAAAAATACTTATCTACACAAAAACTAAGAATACATTGATTCTTTAATGTAAAATTGCGATTCGGTTTAATTTCATTTCAGAAATGTATTTTGAAAAAAAAAAATGTGTCAGGAACCTAGATAAATACTATTTTAATACAAATAATAGCAGACCATGGCGAAAATATACTCAAATTACAAATCATTTTGGTATTACGTTTGTATAGGAAATTCATCCGTCGGGAAACAGGATATTCAACATGATTTGAGTTTTGTGCTTTCCAATGTATACCAATAAAAACTCACTCGCAATCCCTTTAGTTATTTCATGATCATGGCGTATGAAACTGTGCCGAAATATTAGAAAGCTCAAAATCAAAAACTTTTTATTTCCTTAAATACTATAAAATGTACACTTAGAAAAGGTCAAATGATAAAACTAAACACTGACACGGAAATAAAGTGATGTTTTTGATTTCTGTCACAGCGACGAAGAAACCTTTAGCCAGTTAGTTGTTATTTTTCGAGTAGGAGCAAAATCCATCCCAAGCTTTTTTATCCTACAGATAATCTGATATTTTATAGTAAGCTTTTAAATACTCATATCATGAGAGGTAAATATCCCTGGTAGGTAAATATCACGTTGTAAATGGCTTTAGTGTTAATAACCATGATGGATTTAAAATATTTAGCAGACCTGAAACAAAAGACTACAGGGACCTCGCTTACCTTTGAGTCCCCCGTACTCTACGATATCTACATAAAGACCTGCTATATACTCGTACATACCCTAAGTAGTGGGTTCTATGATTACTAAGGCTCTTCAGTTTGTTTTCTTTCAAATCTTTGGAACGTGAGATTGCAGGGGAGAATAAAAGCAGCTTTCTCGTATAAATTGCAAGCGACGGATAAATACCAGAGCTTAGAGATAAATTCTAGAGTCTAGGATAATTGCTTGTCCGTGAGCGTGGAATAGGGGTCGTTGTTTTCTGTGTTTTGTTCAAGAGATGGCTCAATAAGCTAATAGTCCAATTACATGTTGGCCTAGTCATAATTATCATTGATCTTTAAATCACGTACGTCGTTTGTTGATGAGTCGCCAAACATGTTATTGTTGTTTTTACATGGCTTTTGCCATTTTGGCAATATCAAATAATAACTCAAATTTTTTTCGACTTTGACGGACTTGAATCAGTTGAATCCTTCCCTCAGTACGGGAATGTGCTAAGCAACTACACTACGAGGTCAAGTGACGTAGGAGTCGGAAAACTTTTCGACTTTCTTCGGACTCTAGCCTAAATTACCCTGAGTGTGAGAGCTTACGGACTATAATTACAAAAACCTTAGGTAAATAAATAAATCATACTGTTATATTCATAAGAAGACAGTTAAAATATCGTCATCATAGCTATTATTATAATCAACGACAAATTACAACTAAAACTTGCATTGTTGATCGAAATACAAGCCAGCGTTTCGATCACCTGTAGATTCTATCGAGAATCTAATAAGATCTTTTAATATTGCGTATTCCCCTAGTCCCCAAGGGCAAACTAACCAACCAACTTTAAACCAAACCAACCTATCAACTCTCTGTATTTATTAATTCATAAGCCTACCAATCAACCTACGTAACATCCATTGAAAACCATTCGCAGCAGATCAAAAGCTGTAGATACAGCATTGTTCTCGTGTCTCAAATGTGGGTCTACAGGCTACAAAGACGGTCTCCTATCACCACTTTGAGTAGGGCTGCCACTGTCACAAGAGAATTGCTTACCTAAGCTGTTAGCTGTCATTAGCTGTCAAAATGCTTTGGTTTATGGTAAGCCTAGGGTATCTATAGCAAATTTATTGTGTTTGGTTTGCAAATTTTGATATTGTTTTTAATGTGTGTGATTTTGGGCGTTTTTTTTTTTTTTGCTATGGTTAACTCTGCCCAGTTTCCGAAAACTCTTGGTACCTATGAGAACATTCTAGTGTCTTGTCGTCAAAAAAGAATGCGTTCCTTCCTACGAGTCCGGTGTCCTAAAACGCCCAATATCCAAAGGCTAGTCTTTTTTATACCGAAAAACCACAGGACAGACCGTCTAAAGGTTAAAGGCGATTTTAAGTTTTCTAGCTTAGTTCTCCCAAGTTAGACCTACTTTCATTTAAGTTAAAGTCTCTCAATAATTACCAGTAAACAAAGAAGAGTATGAAATGTAACTGTATGCGAAACGTAATTATTTCCCTTTAAGCAGTAAGTAATTAAAATGTTTGCAAAGATGTTCTTTGTTTTTGTGGTTCGGTTCCTTGTTGTACGCGACAGCCCTGTGATGGCGCAGCTTCATCAAAAAGCAGTGTAAAAGTGTTAAACCAGTAGAAACACTCAGATTTCAGGGGGTTAACCTCACCTCACTTCACCTTAATAGCCTAAATTGGTCCACTGCTGGACGCAGGCCTCCCCTGATAAGCGCCTTATTGACTTTTGTCTCATAGGGGGTAATGCCCATAATCCCCACGCTGGGCATGCGGGTTGGGATCGCAGTTCGGTGGTAGAATTGTTCTGCAGGGGGCGCTGCTGCCCGCTCCCGGTTGATATCCCTTAGTCGCCTCTTACGAGGTTTCGTAAGAGGCTTCCAGCGGGTGCCCTGGAAGAGTTGGGGTGGTGTAAATTCCAAGTCGGCACCACACCAGGGGGTTAGAGTGTAGTGTAATTACGAATAAATAGACTATTGATAGTTTTGGGGTGTTTAGTTCTTCGCCAATAATTTTGGCTTTAAGTACACGAACTAGAAATATGTATATAATGACGAACGCATTGTATGACGCAATGTATGACGAAGCAATGTCAGTCATTATTTTCTATTCTACGTTAGAAAATAGTCCCGGTGCTTCGCATACAGGTAAATCAAATAATTACATAATATGTTTCCTAAGGTTTCCTAGTCTATATTTGGTTTATTTAGGTTAGAATTAGGTGGACCTTTGTTTCTGAAAATATGCCACGGTACTGTGCCGAACCGAAATAAAGCATATGTAAGGTGGGTTTAATTTAATTTGATGTGAAGAATTACATTTTCGTCAAGGGAGCGTCTTTTTAGGGTTCCGTATCAAAAGGGTGCCAACGGGACCCTATTACAAAGCATCCGCTGTCTGTCCGTCCGTCTGTTTACGGTTCATGACACACATCCCAGTCATGAACCGTAAAAGGCTGACAGTTAAAATGTTCAGTGTGTATTTTTCTTGCCGATAGAACTACAAAATAAAAAAATAATTGATTCCTTTTTATCGTGATTTTTTGGCTATTTTTCCTCCACCTTTGACAAGGCTCTCTTGAAACGTAATAGGTAGAACGGAAATAGGTAGAAGTGTATTACATAAATAATTCTATTGCTGCTAAGTACCTATTACAACAAATAATTAGAATACAAATAATTTAATTACTAAGGGGGCCAACGTCCATACCATGTTGAGTACCCATCACCGAAGTAAGACGACATCGTCGGGCGTGGTCAGTTCTTGGATGGGTATCCGCGTCATGTTAGCATTTTGTTTTTTCGATCCATCAAAAAATCTGTTTTTAGTGAAATAGTTTCGTCCGATGGTACGGAATCCGTGTGCGAGTCAATTTGCACTTGGCCGGTTTTATTTGCTTCGCATACATGTATCCTTATAATGTTAAAAAACCCACCTACTCATGTTAAAGGTTACGCACGTAGGTACCTCGTCTAGATGAATTTAAATCAAAAGGGATTTTGTTTCGTAGAAATGAGGGGAGATCCCTACTTGTAAGGTTTTATTTATAGAAAACTTTTAATTTTGTAATTAATGATTTTGTTTTTTTATAAATATTATATTCAAAATTAACTAACAAAATTAAATAAAGCCCTCTTCACGTTTAGAAAAGAAACACAGAACTACAATCTCACATATGTACCTATGTAGTTAATAGATTAGGTGCTGACATTTTTGGAGTTCTACGTTATTAAAATATAACATGATAATATTAATGTGTAACTTAATCAGCCACGAGCTTGCCTTGGAGGAAAAATAGTTACTCTTGTTCGACGAAATAATAATAAAGCTTATTAGTTTTATCTAACAGCGAGATAATAGCTCGTCCTACATGTTCGACAGTAGCTGCTCGACTGCGTCGGAATTCTCCCCAACATTTCCGCCCCCCTCCTGACCGGAAACGGAAGTCGCCGTCAACTGCCGTCCTAGTTTTACGACAGTGATAACTTCAATTGTTGGCTAGAACGTTTGTAAGTTGATGTCCTTTTTATTGTTTCGCGGTTTGTCTTTATAGCTTTGTATGGTTTATGGTCTGAATGTGACAATCTTATTCCTTTTATTGGGTAACATAAATTTCCCTGAGTGAGAATGCTGGAATACAAAATTCTAACTCTGGAATGTTGGTATTTTCTCAGCATTAATTAATTAAGCACCGATAAGGTTTATTTATTTTAGGTTTACCAATACATAACAATCATTTAAAACAAACTTAAAATTAGGTCCTGTTCATTAGAACAAAACCTGCGTATCAAACCAATGAATGTTATTTACAGTTAAACAAGGTAATCAGGATTCTCAGCACCAAACAAAAATATTTAGACCTTTACTAAATTAAAAGTACGAAGATACGAAGTAGATAGATAACACTTTTATTCAGCACCATAGAAAACTAATTTTACAAAGAAACATGTAGAGAACAGCAATGGGACTGGCGGGCTTATCGCTTAAAGCGATTTCTTCCAGGCAACCAAAACGATGAGAGAAAATTATAGGATGGCGGTGCTACTTAACATAAATCTAAACTATTAATACTAATACACATAATACTACTAAACTAATACACTAATACATACAAAACTATAATGATACTTAGTAACTATATGAAAATGCTAAATAATTTAGTGTGACGTGACATTTAAAAAGTGATAAAGACTTTCCTTTTCAAAGCGTGATGTGATGTAGACTTCTTAATATCCGCTGGAAAATCGTTCGAAAGTCTGACAACTTGAGCAGTGAAAGAGTAGCTGTAAAAAGATGTTCTCTGTACTGGAGATGCGAGGAGCAGAGTATCCGGTGACCTTAGAGAGAGACCGTGAGAAGAATGAAGAAAATGAAATCTCTCCTTAAGATAGGACGGGGAAAGGGGATTGAAAAGTAGTAAGTGAAGTACGAAAGAAGTGAAATATCATGTTGAAATTTTCCACAAAATTCAACTCCATAGCCGCTTATCATGCAGATGAAAAAAGTGGAAGTGAGTTAATTCAAAAGTTCAAGGTTTTGACATGGTTTTAGCAGACCTTAAAATTCCTAAAACCCAGAAAGTAAACGTATTGAAAGCATTTAATTCGCAGAGAACCTTTAATAAGCTTCCAGCAGTGATTGCGTTGTAATTGTGTTCACTCATTTGCCAAGTAGGTAGGTATCACAGCTCGATACCACTTAGCTGTGTCAGTAGATCTCAAACTTCTCATTCTGGAAGTGATTCTTACGTTATATGCGTCACAATTTCTTCATATACTTCACAAGGCATTCAGTTTAGACAAAATCATAAGCGTTTGGTTGATAGGTATATATATTGCCCTATATTCAAAATCACAACTAAATACTTATCCAAGTGCATTTTTGAATGAGGATTTGCCAAATATATGATTATATGCCAGAAATTCACTGTATTTGACCGATATAGCTTTGTCGACTTATCAGAGGCATGTTGACATTTTCCCCCGATCTTGTAGAAATAAATACCTTCGCTTGACCACGATCTGATTTTAACGTTGAGTTTGGTGAAAGTTCACCAGCTGCATCATTCTCGCTGCGATCACATCTCAATGGAAGTCGGGAGCGCGTCTGAAAGCATTTCCTAGTTCCTCTGCATCCGCCAGTTCCACTACTCCATTTCCATCGGTAATACCTCACTTACGGACTTTTATTGCATTTTTCCATTAACTCTCCTTATAGCTTTGGTTTTGATTTTTTATAATCCACTTTTATGCCCGTCTCAAACTGACTTTGGTCTTTTAACAGAGTGAGTGTGTAGCAGGCAAATATAGCTTCGCCATTTTTCCAGTTCCTAGTGACTCTTCTCCCGTAATTCCCTACATTTTGTCAATATCTATTTATGACATTCATTAGACTCTTTATTTGGTTGTATTTGCTCCTTTTGAATTTGTGCAATTTTTCCGAATCCTTTCTAGCGTTTCTACCATTTCAAAATACACCGTTTCACAACTTTACGATAATAGTCAAAAGTTCTTGTTTGGCTAGTATCATGACCCCTCTCAAATCTCCTCAGATCAACGCATTGGAAGTTTCCTTTATAAGAGTTGCAGGGGGAAAAGTGGTAAAAGAAAAAATGTTGAGAGGAAATTCTGAACTTGTTAATTTAAGTTTCCAATTTTCCCCCATAAGGGGCAATTGTCTAGGGGGGGACTGGAATATGCCCAGCTTTATCTGTATCTTCTGTCGCTTACAGCGAATAACAATATCTCTCCGAGGAAATACCTGACACATCTAACGACATATCATTATCAAATCAACCTACATTTTACCGTTATCTGTAGGTACACCTCGTGTCGTAATATCACCGTAATATTCATATCGTGACGTGATTTGAATGACGTTTCCGTACATCACTAGTGATAAGAATTTAATGTGGGCCTTTTAGGTTGTTTAGGTTCCACGCAAAACGTTATTGAACGAAGAAATATAGAAACGAATTGATTTAAGAAGGAGCCAAAGACGGAGCCAAATACGAACTTTATGGAAAACCCTAAGAACGATAGCATAGCATTTCAGTTTGAAAACTTGACAGCTGTATCGTTTATTGGGAGTAAATCGAAATAGTTTTGCAAAATAACTTATTTTTGGCTGGAGCAGATATCTCAGTGTTCTTATATGAATGAAACAAAAGTTACCGTTTCATAGGGGTCGCCCATAACCTAAACGATGACGTCAGATAAAATATTGCTCGTTTTTCGAGGCGTCAAAAGGCTGGTCACCTGGGCCGCACTGCTACCACTCAACACAAGAATTTGCATTCAATTATGGACTTCATTTTACAGTGACAAAATGGATTCCCGCAAGCGTCAAGCGATTATCCTACAAGTTCCTGATATCTGATGCCATCAATATAGAATGCATCTAAAAATTATGATTTCAAATCCATATAAAATGCACATTTTTGTGCGGCGTTGGTACGGATGGTCCAGATCCCCCTTAACCTATAATCGGACTTACAGATTAAGCTCTTCAATTCTAACTCTTAATATTCAGAAAATAAACATCGGTTTCCAGCACAAGATAACCTATTTTTCTTTGTTCCAGACCTCCAGTTCCCGATAGACGTGTCTGGAGTCCAGAACGACCATCCGTTCCTAGACGAGGATTCCCTGCAGTCTCTCTTCAGGCGGCTCACAGCTCTGAACCGCTGCGCAAATATGAAGCTGGAGCATCATCATCATCAGAAAAGATCAGTGAGTATACCATTCATCTGTTAGAACCTTTGCACCATTATTAATTACGTACATCATCAGTCGACTGCTGGACATAGGCCTCCGACATAAAGAGTGCCGTAGCGTCTTAAGCTTGCTGCGTCCAGCATCTGCATTCAATCATTCGAAGATCTTCATTTTACAGAGCTGGAGGGTTGTCCGAGACAACGACGAACAGGCATACGCCAGGGTCTGGCCAGGTCTTCGTTAGGCCTTTATAGTTTTGGATGGTTGATAATCTCAATAGTAAATAACGGGGTAATCAGCTTTACGAAAATACCTTGAAGCTATTAAAGTATCGTGCAATCAAAACTAGCTGCCAATAATGGTGAGAAGAAAGATTATTAGAAATTTTCCTTACAAAGACTTAAAGTATTCTACAGAGCACCTCGGCCTCGGAGGTCTATTGTTGTGCAAAATTCACGTTTGAATAAAATTCAATGTTCTATACGCGATTGATAATAAATTTTGAAATAATATGGTTCTAGTAATGCTTAGGCACGTAGACATAAGGCATAGAATCTGTATCTAGGTATAACGTTTATTTCCATAAGACTATTTCAGACTATCTAAAAGTTGAATAGAATAGAATATAAATTTATTTGTTAAAAGACTTACACACTGAACTTAGACTAAAATGCATAACAAACTTAGATTAAAATACAAAGTGTAAACCCAGTAACAAAAGCATGAGTCTATATTTTAAACGTAAAAAATATAGTAGGAGATAAACCTTCATAGGAAAAAGAGTTAAAAGAGAAAGGTAGAACAAAATATCATATTTTTATGGAAAATATGCTAAAATAGTTCAGAATTTACTGTGAAAATAATGAGAAGAGAAACGAGGTCAGCATAATAAAAATGTCCATCTTTAAGAGGCTTTCTGCTCTTAGAAACTTCCAGCTTTTAAATAGGTACACGATAAAATATGCAAGCAAATATGAGACCTTTTCAAGTCTTAGTAAGATACCAACTTAGTTCAACTCCATAGCCGGATCTCTTGCGGCAAGTCAATAAAAATATTCCACAAGAGAGCTTTTTGACAAGACTATTGACAGCGATACATTTGCCGGTGTAGGTGGTCCTTTAATAATTAAATTCATATATTTCAGATAACAATGACCCATAATTTGTTAGTAGCAGAAAGATCTCTTATATTAAATGTTAGTACTATGCTTAGTCTACCTACTACATTATTTTTAATTTAAATTCTAAATTGTATCAAATTAAATCATATAAAATTAAATGAAAACAAATTAAACAACATGAAATTAAATTAAATCAAATAACATAAATAGATTTAAGTGGTTAATCTTCTTGCCGGTCACTCTCTAAAAAATATACCTACCTACGAGTAAATAAGTATTCAGATTTCAATTAACGCCATTTACAGCCTTGATTGATTTATTTTGCATAAAATCTATAATTCGCGAACTTTTAATTTGAGTGCGAAGTGTTTTAATTAAAATAATTAGAGTGTCGAAAATTCCACTCGGAGAAAGTAAATTTGTTTAAGACCTTTTTAAATGGATTTCTAAAGCCCCACGGTTATTTGATAAAAAAGTAATTAGAGGAATCAATCTCGGCTTTTTCGAGGTCAATGTGTATGGTCATCATAATTCTCTCTCTATAACAATGCTTCATGTTGGGTGACTGACGCTGTTTGGCGCCGGCTTTGAATTTGCACCACCCCAACTCTTCCCGCGGGTGTCGTAAGAGGCGACTAAGGGATATCCACCGGGGACAGCAGCGCCTCCTGCAGAAAAATTCTACCACTGAACTGCGATCCCCACACCGCATGTCCAGCGAGGGTATTATAGGCATTACCCCCATGAGATAAAAACCAATAAGGCGTTTACCAAGGGCAGGTCTGCGTCCAGCAGTGGACCAATAAATTCTGTTTAGGTGAGGTGAGGAGGCTGAAACTCGTAAGTCTGTACAAGGACTTAAGCTGTTCTCCAACCATCTATCCCATTTTATTCCACTGTGAATAAACTGAACCAGCCATAAAACACAATCATTACACTAATTCTATCCTACTTCCTATCCTACTATAATACTATAAAGAAAATAATAATACAATTAGTATTTACAATTGAGCTAACTGCAGACTGTTGCAAACAATCTACAGGTAGCTCAACTGATCCATATCAATACCAGTCGGAAGCGTCCCCAAGACGCTGGCTGCATTGCCCCGCTGTATGGCAATGCTGATGCGCTGTGCCAGATACTGACCAGCTCTCGGGTCACGCGTCGCTTCGACCAGACGACGCTCAGATAATTTTTTGAAAACCCGAAGAGCCTCGGTACCCCACGGACCTAGGGTCTCGACTCCAAGCGGAGCAAATGTGTAGCTATAAAGCCGAAAGTTTGTGAAATGTGAATTTTGTTACCTAGGATCTCCAAAACTACTGAACAGATCAAGATGAAATTTGGCGTACATTTAGAACATAGCCTAATTTAGATAATAAGATACTATACCGAAAATACGCGTGTGAAGCCGCGGGCAGAAGGTAGTAATATTATAAAGTCGAAAGTTTGAGGAATGTAATTTTATGTTACCTAGGATCTCCAAAACTACTGAACAGATCAAGATGAAATTTGGCGTACATTTGGAACATAGCCTAACTTAGATATTCAGATACTTACTATACTGAAAATACGCATTCGAAGCTGCGGGCAGAAGCTACTTTTTAATATATATTTATTCTATAGAAGACAAACGCGTCTAGCGTCGTCTATTGTTTCTTGGGGCAAAAGTGGGTGGGCCAAATTCACGACCAAAATCAAGTCTCTAACATCAAAAGTCGCTAGTTTGTGCCAAACCTGGCATGTTCATTGTTCCCGCTCTGTTGCCAATCTGGGACAACCCGGTACACCCCAAATAGGTTATTATGTTCAGTGTGCTGTAAGATTGAACAATGAACATCGTGATCGCTAGTTGTAAACTGGTGGTGCCTGAAATTGGATAGGTTTAGTAGCTCCATGCTGATGAGATGGTATTAATTTGATGTTTGTTGATAAATAAATAACGATATAATTTATATAAAAAATTCTAAAGACAAATGCTTGACATAAGAAAAATAATAACATAAATTCTATAGAATAGAATTCGTGCCTGTACTAGGTAAAACCTGTAATAATGTCCTCCTAGCCGAATTTCGACCACGGCGGCCAGTCTTGTCGGAGACCAGCCAGATGCGCAGGACATATTATAGTGCACAAGTGTGTGCGCAAACACAGGTGCACTCTCTATTCCCTCACTCTCATATTCTGATGGGACGACGAATCGACATAACTATATGACAAATAATATGACATAAATAAATAAATAAAATAATTAACTCATTTAATTTCATAGTAACCTATGTGCGATACAGGAGGATGATAACCTTGATGTCGAAATATTCCAATTTGTGAAAGCTATATCAATTGTTATATTCATGCAAATTACCATCACCGCCTACTGGCAGAATTGGTATCATGACTCCTATTGTATTGCAAGTTCGATTAGATCGGGTATATTTATGCGGAATTTAGTAAGTAATTAAAGTTAAGCTGCTAAGTAGTGTAGGTAGTTTTGTTGGTAAAATTAACCACTCGTTTGTTGAACCACAAATTACAATTGATTACTAAGGTTTTTGCTACCGTTTTTCGTTTGTTTTTAACGGTGTACCTCTTTTGCACCTCACTGTACGTCAGCTATCTTCTGTGGGGTATTTTAATTCACCGATTCGTTTCCGAATCGAATCCGACGGATCTTTAAAACACTATTTTGTTTTCGCCTCGGGTTGATGATCAAAATAAAGAGCCCCTCCTCATTGACATGGCCTTTAGTCAACAGGTTCGCTTCGAATTTTCGATCATCAACCCGAGGCGAAAACAAAATAGCGTTTTAAAGATCCGTCGGATTCGATTCGGAAACGAGTCGGTGAATTAAAATACCCCTGTTGGAGTGCTATGCAATCTTATACTATCTTATGACAAATTCGTGGAGTTGTTTGAGAATGAATGTACGCTTTATTTAATTATTTGAAACCAGATCGCTGGAGTACGTTGAGAACTCATTTTATAACGTATTCTTTTTCATGGAGCAGTTTGGGACGTATAGGACATAGGACATGGAGTACTTGGGTAATAAGCCCGCTACTACTAACCCCATCTGTTGATAAAGCAGATTAACTTCACCTAAGGATGGTTTTAGCGCTTACTTTTCAAACACTATTTTCCAAGTTTTAAGATAACTGACTTTAAGCTATTAAAGCTATTACAGCTAATGGTAAAATAAGGAGAAGATTCGAAGTATTATATTCTTCAAATAGGTAGGTACTTAATTACAGTAGGCAAAGAAGCCATGATCTCTCTCAAGAGGTCAGGACAATTACATGCAATTACATATAAACTGATAACCGCACGGCCTTGTGCACACGTGATAATTATCATTTATGATGAGAACTCTAAAAATAGACTAAACAAGTCTCTATGCAATTTGACGCAGATTTGACCCGCTTTTCGCCGTGAAAAGTGATTTGGAAAACTGCTTACATTATTTGGTTGCGCCTTTCGACTCGCTAACTTCGTACTCACGTAACGTAACGTAACATCGTTTCGTCGTACTTTTTTATCGCCGTTGAAAAGTAATCTGGGGCTGAATTCGGCTAAGCAATTGCTTCTGTATGACACTGATAGCACAGAAAGCCACTTAGAATCCTTATATGAAATAAACTCCAGATAATGCAAGTGCTATTGACATGCCAATGACAAAAGCGCTGTCTATCCCATAGATGTAAAAATTTATATCTATGGTCTATTCATAGAGTTGGATAAAATGTATGTTTGTTACATTTTAGCGGTAAAACTACTGAACGAATCGGGCTAAAATGTTGCATAGAAGTAGATCTAGGCCTGGATTAGTACAAAGGTTACTTTTTATCCGATAAATCAGTTTCCATAGGATACAAATAACCTCTATACGTTTCCATAGAAACGCGTGTGAAACCGCGAACTGAAACTAGTAAGTTATAAGCTCCGAAAGGTCCCAACCTAACACTATGTTAACCAGTATTTCTTCACAAAAGCTTTTCTTTCTATTATCCATCTAACCCGACCATTAATTTAAAACCACCACGCCTCAACTCCTCAATGCATCTGTCAATAATACTTTACCACGAGAATGGGTATCAAATTGAATGAAAATGTGATTCACGGGTGTTAACGAGTGACGAAACATCTTTCATTGATCCGTCATTTTTCTCGCATCATGCCAACAAATTGGTAGTTGATATTGACCCAGCATGTTTCTCGTCAATTAAATATAAAGGTACAGTAGTAGTATTAGCGATGGAAATTGATTGTCAGTTTTTAAGGGTTTTTGTCTACCGCTTGACTATTTTTATATATTCAGGCCAAAAGGCACCTTTAGGGAAGGCCATGGAATAGTCATTACTTGCACTGCTTCATAGGCCTTGGTGAAGGCCAAGGAATAGTCCTATTAGACCACTGCTTAATAAGTTTTGGGCAAGGCCAAGTTATAAGAATAAGAATAATAAGAATAAGAACATCTTTATTTGTAGCTAAGATACAGTATTTTGTAGTAGATATGTATTTAGTATAATATAGATAGTTATAGTGCTTTAAGTCCTCTGCTTTAATAGCGTATAGCGCTATCCCTTGGCCTTGGATAAGGCCAAGGGCCACAGACAAGGGGGTTTTCATTAGAAAACCCCCTTGTCTGTGGCCCTTGGCCTCCCAAGCGTGCTGATTATTAAATCAGCACGCTTGGGAGGCGGATTGGTCATTGCGATGAGGTAGATTAGCTTATTCAAAACAAGTTACATAAGTATGGAGAATATAATTGGTAATTTTGATTGAAACACCTAATTCAAAATCATCACTAGCTGAGATTCTAATCAAAATGAAACTGTATTAAAAAGCGACGAAACGAACCCTTCATAAATTTTCTCAGAAGATTCAATTTATAACAAAAACAAAGTCAAATTAAACTCAGGAGAAGTGATTTTGCAAATATTTGGAAATAATTTTGCTTCGGACTAAGACGGCGCCAATTTTCTCTGGTAATATTTTCTTAGGTAAGTAGATACATTTTTCTTGAACAATCTTCTTAGCACCTTTCTTTTTTAACTACTTTGACCAGAAGGATCCTTGCTAATAGAAAATCAGGCTTATATACAGCTGAAAAGGTTCTAAATTAATTTAATACGACCTAAGAAGCTTTACCTTTCATTAAGTTAATAATTAATCCCTTTATATCTTAAGATACGAAACGAACCCTGCTGCCTATACTTCGAAAGACATTCTAATTTGAACTTAATCCTTATGTAATTGGTGACCTATACCTATAAATCTTAGGTAAAATATATATTTATTTAGCAACTAGAAGATTAGAATAATAGAATAAAACAATTTACGCTTATATATATTTAATAAAAATCTAAGCTGTCACCAGAAGGCAGAGTACCCAGAATGCTGGCAGCATTGCTAGGTTGAACGGCAAAGGTAAAATTATAATTAAACGATGGACTATCTAGACATCGGGGGATACCACTATAACCAAATGAAAGTTCCTAGATATCGTGTCACCGATATAGCAGAATAAAAAATAAACACTTGTCATTATTTTTACCGTGGGGATATAATTTAATAGCGTGCCAATGAATCTAAACCACTGTCCACAGTACTACAGGATAGCAAAATTAATTATTTGGTACACCATATTATCAGTGGTTGTAAGTTCTTCTGGAAAGATACTGGTCTTTCACAGTGCAAACAATAGATAGCGGCTACAAGATGGAAGGAAATCGAGTACCTAGACTTGAGGCTTTTATCCTACTGGCTCAGCAGTAGAACAGCATGCGAGAAGAAAAAACATCACCAGTTCTTAAATCAACCTCCCTCATCACATTCGACATTTCAGGCTGACAAGGAAAAATGAAAGTTCTTGTAAAACGCTCTTATGCAATAAGACAAAAAGCGCATTGCGGTCCTGCGAAATTTTTATTACTGCTAAATCATATTGAACACGGCCAGCGCATGACATGACTCCAGACCTCCACTTTAGGCCTGTGGTGGAGAACAGCTGAAAAAAAATGTAATAGGTAATAGGTAATGCTGGACAATTCACACAGCATTATCTAGCCCCAAGATAAGCAGAGCTTGTGTTATGGGTACTAGATAACTGATATATACTTAATACAATACACTACATAGATAGATATATTTTTATTATACATAGAAAACACCCAGACCAACGGAACAAATCTCTGCAGATCGTACACAAATTTGTTCCGAGGCGGGAATCGAACCCGCAACCTCCTGCGACGCAGGCGGACTTTCGCCCGCTGCGCCGATGAGCGATTTCTTATAAAATTGTATATTGTCCACAGAACGACTCAGATGACGACCAGTGCGCCCTCAGCGACAAGTGGCAATACGAGCGGAAGTCGAGGCGATGGTCGCGTGTCGTCGAGATCACACCGCAAGCGCAGAGAAGACTGCAGGTAATACCTACTGCCGTTTTGGTTTCTCTTTACGTAATGACGAGTGACGACCGAAGTGGCACTCAAGAGCCTCTAGAACCCAGGTTATGATGACCTTTAAGGCGCTGCCTTCCCTCACACTAGCGCCGCCACCTATTTTATCTTATTATTACGTTTAAGGAATTTCCAAAAATTACGTTAGGCAGTTTGTGGTACCTATTATAAGCTTTTTTTAATAAATAAATAATGCTGGACAATTCACACAGCATTATCTAGCCCCAAGCTAAGCAGAACTTGTGGTATGGGTACTAGATAACTGATATACTTAATACAAAACGTAATGTATTATTTTGAGTATATCAGTCGTCTAGCACCCATAACACAAGCTCTGCTTAGCTTAGGGCTAGATGTTCCTGTGTAATCCACACAGGAACATCTAGCCCTAGTCCAGCTTTATTTATTTGTATTTGTTTATATTGACGGAACAAGCCGAACAACCAGTTAAGTGGCACAAGCACTGCTTAAATCGGAGCAATACCCAGAGCATAAAAGAAAGAAATGTGCCATACACTGCCAGCACCCAACCAGATAGGTCTCATTCTCCCGGTTTAGCCCTGTTCCAGGTTAGAATTAGAACAGATAAAGTTTTATCTAGGGTGGTGCAATCAAAAGGGTTAAACATCCTCAACCTCAACCTCAACATGTATAGGTCCACTGCGGGACGCAGGCCTCCCCCTGATAACCGCCTTATTGGCTTTTATCTCAACCTCTACCTCCTCAACAGCCTGTATTGGTCCACTGCTGGACGCAGGCCCCCCCTGATAAGCGCCTTGTTGGCTTTTACCTCATGGGGGGTAATGCCCATACCCACCCTTGGCATGCGGGTTGGGGATCGCAGTTTGGTAGTAGAATTGTTCTGCAGGGGGCGCTGCTGCCCGCCCCCGGTGGAAATCCCTTAGTCGCCTCTTACGACACCCACGGGAAGAGTTTGAGTGGTGCAAATTCTAAGCCCACGTAGCTAGGGTTAAACATCACGTGCGTATAATTTTACATGTTACCTTTCATACCAAAAAACAGCATTGCTACATAGATGACGCTGTGGTATGACGAGCATTATCTTAACTCCTCTTTCAAAAACCAGACGTTTATTATTTTATCGTATGTATAAAACTCATACCTTTCATTTCTTATAGGTGATAGCAGCCAGAGCACTAGCGGAGCGGGAAGCCAGAGAGGCGAGGGGCGAGGAAGAGGATGATGAAGACGAAAGCCTGCCCACCATCAGGGTGGGACTGGTGGACGCAGATGGACATTACACCGACGTGGAACCAGATCTGTGAGTATAATAGGTTCAACAATACACTGACCGAAGTAAGCCGTATAGTATGAAGAGCCTCCTGACCAAATCTGGACAAATCATTCAAGCTATGAAATTTGTAACGTCGTTTGTGATGACTGATGACGTGGCCAACATCTGACTTTACAATGTACCTAGGTGGCATCAATTCGATTGGATTGGGAGTCAGATCAGCACTGTCTTTTTTATCATTTATTTTCAAAGGGTTTGTTCGCTAAAGCGAATAAGGCACCCTGATAATTATTAAATTAACTTCATTACATCTATATATCTAACTCAACTAATTACTTCTACATTATATACACTCTCTGAAGGATAGGATTCGTAACAAAAACATTCGACAGAGAACCAAAGTTATCGACGTAGCTCTCAGAAGTAGCCAGCTGAAGTGGAATTCGGCTACCCATATCTCGCGAAGAACCGACAATCGTTGGGGGAAATATGTTCTTGAGTGGAAACCACGTAGGATGCCCTCCGGCAAGGTGCGATGACGACCTGCGAAAGACTGCAGGCAGATGCTGGATGTGGCAAGCTGAAGACAGGGCGCTAGGGCGCTCATTATGGGAGACCTATGTCCAGCAGTGGACTAACATAGGCTGATGATGATGATGATGATATACACTTTCTTACTTACTTAAAAAAAGCACTGTCTTGTGTGACCGACAAGACCACGTTTGATCTCCTTTCAACCATTAGTTCGATTTCATAGAATTTGACATATAGACATATAGAATGATAATGTAGCTACGGTTAAGGTCGGTTTCGTTTGTCTTGTTAAATCGTAAACCATAAAATTTTGGTTGTATAGAAATAAGAATAGGGATTGAAATCAGAACCGTACTCGTATTTTCAAGCTACGAACACACTGTTAGATCAAGTAATTTATCCTTAGTTTCAGTGCTTATCATAAAGCTTTTATGCGCCCATTAGCGATAATAAGTAACATAAATAAGATAACATACAAACCTATCAATCGGCAGTATAAACTGTCTTAGCCCCATTAAATAAACTGACAATACCTGTGGACAATACAACGCTAAGCAAACGACAGAGTTTAACTATACAACCGTCAGTAAATAAATTTAATTATGAAATCAGTAACCCATTTTCTAGATACGTTGTTTCCTTTAGGTACTTTATACAACTTCAAAATATTTACACCCTCATTTGTAATACCTAGTAACATCTATATATATTTAATATATATAGATGTTACTAGGTATTACTAGATTATTAAAGAAATCTGCGAAATAATGCATCATAATATCCCATTTCCGCGCGGACGTGCCGCCAGCCGCGCGGTCAGCTGTGCCAGACGGCGGCGGCGCGGCGGTTGCGATGCGCGGGGTCTGCCAGCTCAGAGGTTAGGGCAACCAACAATTGATAAAACTAGGAACTAAAATTAGGTACTATAGTTTGCTCGCTCTCCTCAAAAATTATTAAATACCTATACAATTTTATAATATTATATTAAGATTTTATAAAGACAAGATAACTAAACTGAATAGTTTAAAAAACCGTAACTCTTATGCTATTAAAATACGAAGAGTAGATAAATAAGATCGGACGGATCCTTCATCCTATAAATTCAGACAAAACTTAAACACACTATCACGTAAGTAAATTTACTTTGACATCAGAACATAAACTATTAAACAGTTTAGTCAAACACCTACCCGTGTTAAAACTATTTTTATGATAGACGTTAACTGCATTACAATACTAAATACCAATAATGTATGTATGAATACAGTAGAAGGTGTCGGTAATCCATTAGGATTGATGAGATAAGAATAAAGACTCGTGCACAACTAAAAATAATACAAGAATTGTCATGAAAATACTACAAAAGGTTGTTTAGTGTGACTTCTAGTAATATCAGAAATTGTAATTCTAACCTCGTTCTCATCTCAGGCCTGGTTCGGAATTGGTAAGAAAAAGTCTATTATTTAAGTTTTCGTAAATTCCAACCTAATTCGATTATGGTATTAATAGGGCCAAATGTTACACAATTCCTTTTGGAATAGGTACATTTCGCATGAACAAGTACTCTGGTAGGACATTTATTTCCGGTTAAACTCTTATATTTCAGTAGAAAAATAAAAGGTCTCTAAAAAAGTCGCGTAAAAAACGTTGAGCAATACAATAACATGGGAAATTGATTTGTCAGCCAAACAAGAGAGTGCGTAAGCGGCCTTTTTACAATCCGATAGAAAGTTAATTATTTCCCTTTGAAGGTTCTATCAGACCCCTCATTAGAGATTTGATAGCTTGACATGGCGTTTGACGCGCGGTTTGACAGTGTAGATAATAACTCAATTGAAATAAATATAATTGCATTTACAACTTATTTTCTACTACAGAATGTTTATCATTCATCCATAACTTGCTGAATGATAATAGAAAAGCGTTCGTTTTGCGTTTAAACTAGAGTCATTTGGTATAAGGGACATTTTGCTTCTAAAAGCTTTAAAACTGGGGACGTTTTGCTTCCATGACGGTTAATATTCGGTCGTTCTTCTAACGAGGACATTTGCCACTGAAATTGTGTTTGTTGATAGAAATGTCCTCTTAGCCGGATTTCCGCCAAGGCGGCCAGTTTCATCGTAGACTAGCCAGATGCGCAAGACATATTAAAGTGCACCAGTATGTGCGCAAATACAGGTGCACTTTCTATTCCCTCACTCTCAAAATCCGATGGGACGACAGTTCGACACGACCGGGGTGAGGTCAGGCGCAGGACCAACGGCTTAACGCGCTTTCCGAGGGGGTGTAACACCGCTAACTTCCTGACTCCGGGCTGCTACTGTGAATTTTCCTTGCTAGAAAAAACCCAATAACAACTATTGGCCCGACCCGGGATTCGAACCCAGGACATCATAATCAGCGGTTGAACAAGCTGACCGCTAGACCAACGAACCAGTCGCACGATAAAGCCACTAGTGCGTCCAGAGTACAAATAAGAAACAAATAAATTGGGAGTAGCCTACTTATTTGTTTCTTTGTCAATATTGATTGATAGGAATTTTAAGTGTATTGATTTGGTTATCGATCGTAGCTTCGGGCAGAGGCGTCTGTTGAAATTAAAACCTTTTGTCTGATTGTTTGCTTGTTAGTAGCCGATTCAGGCTGGTTAATTGTTTGTAGAGTTATTATGATAGATGAATACATACAAAATAACCTCCACGTAATAGAAATAATCCCTCTTAACGTTGTACAATTTTTCTGTACAAAGTTAAGAGGAATTCTTCTACATAATAATAATCTATAGACAGAAGCTGGAGCGATATTAATATAGTCTTTGTCTTTGGCTCGCGGCTTCGCACGCGTTTTTTGGAATAAAAAGTAGCTTGTATATTATTCCAGATCTTTATGCATGCAAAATTTTAGCCCGATTCGTTCAGTAGTTTCAGCGTTGTCTTCAGCCAAACATCTACACAACGGCATAAACTTTCGCCTATATGGGATTTTAGTGGGATTTGTTTAGTTCTCATCATCATCATCATGATCTAAGCTGAAGGACGTCCAGTGTTGAACATAAAAATCGACAGAATGACTTGTCACCCAAAAAAGATTTTTCACCCTTTTAAGTAATACGAAGAATTCTTTATAAATGTAAGCGGGTTAACTACGAACGTTGTTTGTGTTGGAAGAACACCAACGTTTCGTAGCTAACCCGCCTACATCCATAATGAATTTGTCAAATTACGAAAGTATTTATTGTAGGTATAATACGAAGAAGAAACTAATTCCGAGCTTGCTTGACGCTCTACCTCGTCTCTCAATTGCATTTAATCTTTGTACTCTTGTAAGACCTGATCAGGCCATTTTCAGTCGCCATTTACCGCGCGAATGGAAGAATCTCGTCTATTTATTCTCAGATGTCAGGGGCTTAGAAATATCGTCCCATCTTAGCACTAGACGTCCAACGCTTCCGTTTCCAGGACGCCAGACTTCTTGGACGCCATTCAGTAAGCGCCTTGCTCCACCAGAGCAGGGTAGGAAGAATCTGGATGAAATTGGCGCAGAACCGTGTGGAGGTACAAAAGTTTGGAGGCCTATACCCAGCATTGGTGAAGTCGGGTTGCGGATGATGATGATGATGTCAGGGGTTTAGGTCTAAAGTTCTCATCGTATTTTCTAAATCTCTTTCGAGACTCTATTGCTCTGTTGTTTATTAATTAATTTATTGTTGCTGACTTCTTCAGCCTGATGATGACACTGTCCATTACGTTCGTTTCACACAGCAACAATTAATCTTGCGCTAAAAGCATTCCGTTCTAAAAAACCTTACGCCCTTTATTTGGACTATCGGGGCCAAAGCCATGCATTTGTTAGAGGCTGGTTCAAGTGCAAGCGATTTTATGTTGTTAGGTCCCGCATTTGCAACTAGTATCGATGGTGAATTTTTCGTAGCACAAGTTTTTGGCTGAAGTCCTTGATTAGCGCGTTCACTGCCCAACTTCAACGGCCTCTGACAAACCAGGCGTGTGCATTAGCGGTAATAATGTATTAGATAAGGCTTTACTATCTTCGGGATCATTGTTAGATTATTTTTTATTATTATTTAATTTGTATAATACTTTATTGACAAAGAAAATTGCAATCAAATTACAGAAATAATTAGGACTAGTATAATTACAATTGAAACGATGGAGCTCACTGACTGTTGCAAACAATATTATCCAGAAAACAATGATCCCAAATAATGGATAAGGAGCACCATAAACGATTTCTTATAATAGGTACTAGTTATTTTCATTCACTGCCCAGCCACGGCAATGCGACCCACAGGGATTACCTGTGTGCAAAATTTCAGCCCGATCCGTTCAGTAGTTTTGGCGTGAAGAGGTAACAAACATCCATCCACACTTTCGCATTTATAATATTAATGTGATAGTGTGATAATATTAGTGTGATTACATATTGAGCTATATATTACATCCCGCGATTGCTGTTCACCTGTAAGATATATATTTTGAACACACAATGATCAGTTGATACGTCTGCACACGAACGCCAACATTCAAACTGGCGAGGCACCCCTGCCTCGCCCTCAGTTTGAATGTGACAGACACGGTGTCCGGGGACGTGAGGTACCTTCAAATGACCTAAAAATATCGCTCACTCGGTCGAAAAAATATTTATAGTTTGGGATGTAATATATATTATAAGCACAGTGTAAACGGTCTCATACAAAATGTATGACGAGCGATAAAATATTACATCTCAAGATGTAATACATACATATTATATTATATCCCATAGTGAAAAGCCGGCCTTAAAGTATCATCCATTATTTCATCCGCTCCGCGTATCGCGTTCACTCTAGCCCAGCCCTTCCAAGCTATCATTACGGTTTGGCAATCCATCGTGATAGGTGAAGGGCCAAGTACCCAATACTAAGTAGAACATGCCCAACGACTTAATTATAGTCATTGTTGCTTTATTTGAGTGTCATTGTTTACTTAGAAAGGGCTCGAGGGCTCAATTTGCTACGGAGGTAGGTACTGGTCAAAGTCAAAACAAAAAGTTTGATAATGATGTCAATCTCTGTCTCTTGGAAGAACTAAATTGGATAGTTTAGTTAGGCCCTGGGGGCCTAAACCATGCCGAGAATTACACAATATAGTACAGATACCTAAGGACATTAAACTTGCTAGAGCGGTAGGAAGGTACTAGTCAAAGTCAAAACAATAAGTTTGATGATGATTTCGATCTCTTTCTCTTGGAAGAACTAAATTTGATCGTTTTGTTAGGCCCTGAGGTCCTAAACCATGCCGAGAATAACACAATACAATAGAGGTACCTATGTACATTAAACTTGCTAGAGAGGTAGGTAGGTACTGGTCAAAGTCAAAACAAAAAAGTTTGATAATGATGTCAATCTCTTTCTCTTGGCCTCAGATATATGTTACTCAAGCGTATACCACGCTTGAGTAACGCTTTTCTATGACATAAACGCCACTCAAGCTCTATGTTTCAGCAAGCTTTCATAATATGGGCGATACACTATATATACAGTCCCTAAGGGTTAAGACTGAAAAAGGTCAACCCTACATAAGCATGCTTGAAAGAATGTGACGAGGGTTAAAGAGGTGGGTAATTGGAAGGATTGTAGCGACAGGGAATACTTACCTCTATGGTAATAAGCTTGACATTGCGTTTGTTGAGGTAAAAGGTAGGGAATTAACACACACACATAAATAAATAAATATAAATAATGCTGGACAATTCACACAGCATTATCTAGCCCCAAACTAAGCAGAGCTTGTGTTATGGGTACTAGATAACTGATATAGTTAATACAATACACTACATAGATAGATATATTTTTTATACATAGAAAACACCCAGACCAACGGAACAAATTTCTGCAGATCGTACACGAATTTGTTCCGAGGCGGGAATCGAACCCGCAACCTCCTGCGTCGCAGGCGGACCTTCGCCCGCTGCGCCACGGAGGTCGTCTTGCTAGAGCGGTAGAAAGGTATATATTACAGAGAAGAAAACTCTCGGCACCAAAATAGTTTGCACCGACTGTGTAAAAACTAATGTACAACCCTGAAGAAAATTTCGACATAGCGTTCCTTCGATTTCATGATCTTTCGGTAGGTATAGCGTTCGATCGAGATCGTGATCGTTCGGTCTACAGTTTTTTAAGATTGTGTGCTTTCGGTATTCCGTTATGCGGCCATATGTGCTTTCGGCATATCGTTCTGCGGTTTCCTTTTCTTTCTGGATACGTTCTCCGGTATTTCGACTTCCAGTATTTCGCAGTACAGTCGTGTTTTGACTCTTACATGGTGCTGAGTGTTTTTCTCTAACCTATGCTCGCCATCACCACGTCTAGCCAGGCGGAACCACCTGGCTAGACGTAGTGATCGTGGTCGTTGGACAAAAGCTGTGACCGAGTGTTGGCCAAGGTCATGGCCAAGGCCTTAAGAAGCCATGGACATCCAAAAGCGCATTGGGTTGATGACACAATCAAAGTCGCTGGGAACACCTGGATGCGAAAGGCAAATAACAGAGGAAGCTGGCAAAGATTGAAGGAGGCCTATATGCTGTTCCACTCCTGGGCAGACGTATCCCCGAAACTCTTCCAGGGATCGCGTTTAAGTGTGCCTTGTGCTCCTACGGCGAATAAAGATATAAGGATGAGTCAGAATTTTAATGCTTTGGAAATGGTATCGTTCACGGCTATTTTGGTACAAAGCGTTTAGTAATTCGGATATTGGGTGGTTTATTAATTACCTAATTGAAATTATACTAACTAAAATTTGATGATGTGAGTGTTAGATTCCGTGGGTCAATTGTAGCTTGTGAATGTCCAAACGGTTTGTATGGGAGACAATCCACCGTTAACATTAATTACAGAGAAGAAAACATTAATTAAGCCCAAGCATATCCGGTAGCATTGTAACACTATAAAGTACGGGTTAACATTGTAAATTGTAAGTGAATTTAAGTAAAGAAAGCCGTTTCCCCAATTTAAAAGTTAGATTAGAATTATCTTAGTCGTTTGTGTTATCTCGGATTTAGAAATGTTCCGCCCACTGCTGCACTAATCTATCTTGAATCTCTGAGATATAATCTGCGCGCTATGAGAAAGGGACGGAACCATGCCATCGTTGGCTTAGTTCACATCTCTGGGTTCGTACTCATAAAAAACGAAAATCGATGTTTCTCATTACTTTTTGTGCAAATGCTATCATATTTTGTGAAAGTGTAAAGTAATTTGATTGTTTTGATAAAACTCACCGTCTCCGAATCCCTTAGTTTTGCGGTAAAAATACTAATCCATTGACAAAAATAATCGACCACTTCACGAATATTTTCTATACAACTGCAAAATAGTTATCTAAATCGATCCATGAACGACGAAGAAATCGACGCGACGAACATAGGTACCTACATAAAAAATATACGTATGGCCGAACATAGAAGATAGATAGATAGAAAATACTTTTATTGCACACTTAAAACTAAGAAACAATTTAAAAAGAAATAATTATAACCTAAGTGACAATTGGCGGACCTAAGCGAACCTTTTTTCAAAGTCAGTTAAAAGACGAAAATCGATGTTTCTCATTCGTTTTCGTGCAAATGCTAACATAAGCTGTGTAAGTGATACTATCTGTAGGCTTAGCACGAAAACGAATCAAAAACTTCGATTTCGTTTTATGAGTACCTACGGGTCCAAGGGGCATATTATTTAGGTACTTCCAAAAATCAAAATCAAAAACTTTTTATTTCCATAAATACAATAAATGTACACTTATAAAAATTCCAGTAGGCATGATTAAAAGAACTTTCCGTCAAAAAACAACACTTTGTTTCCGTGTCAATGTTTAGTTATATAATTTGACCTTTTATAATTGTACATTTATTTATGGAAATAAAGAGTTTTTGATTTTGATTTAAATAAAATAAAGATATATTGGTAATAGGTAAAGCACCCAAAATCTTGCCTTTAAATCGCCCTAACTTTTTTGTTTATGGTTATAATACCACAAAACCAAGTAGTAAGTAAAACCAATAGACTTAGGATATTGGGTCTCACGGTGAAAATAGCACATGACTGTCCCTCCCACACCCCAAAAAAATCATGTCGGTCCATGTGCCAAACACCCTGTATAATGCACACAAGTTTCACGCAAATAAAAAGCCACAAAAAGAAAACTTCAATATTCCCTTCGCAGAATTTGTTTCGTATCAATTTCCATCGCCCAGTCGTTTGCAAGACGAAAGCGAACGTTAAATTCACCGAAGCTAATTCTGTTACTCAAAGTGAGTTGGTGCCTAATGAAATAATTTGTTATTTCCCAAACTTGGCACTTCGGCTGGCACGGACTAGGCAGCTTTTGTGTAGAAAGCAGGTTACTGTTATGTAGTCTACACAACAAAGCGGGCAAAGAGTTTGAATATTGTAGGCAGCTAACAGTGTTCTGTCAACTTGTGGGTTAAGTTGATTTTTCCTTTGGTGTGTTAGATTCCATACTGGTGGATTTAGATGCTGACCAGCCATGGCGAACCTTTACTTGCCTAACTCCTGAATACTCAAACGTTACTCACATTTAAGCACGTCTCAAATCGCTCAAGTTTGACAGTTTTCTACGAAAATCTGTCAAAAAATCCGTTTCTGTGACCTACTCAAATCTGATTTGCGTTAGATTATTCGACCATAATCTTTACTGGCTGTCAAACCCAACAACGACGTTTGCGATGACTCTGCCAATATGTGAAAGGAACCACAAAAATAAAAAAAAGCTGACCAGCTATAACTTTGGTACCACAGAACCTTTGATTTATAGCCAACATAAATTAAATCAGTAGATTTCAGGATTATTCGTGAAAATACACAAAAAAAAATCTTTCTTAGCTGTTTATTACCTTCATGCACAAGTAAGAAAGGAAATGTGACTATTATAGAAAAGTAAGAATAGGAACTAATGATTAAATGCATAATATCAATTCTTTTCATCCAAAATTTGCCTGGAAGATACTTGTGTCTTAAGTAAGGTTTTTTTTGATGTAGGTACATACAATATAATATTTTTGTATTGTATCAATATACCTAGCATTATATGTAGTTTCTAGCTTCTACGATATTAAGTCAGGAAAGAAGCGCCGGTCACCAGTTTTCTTTGTCAAGGCAACATAAGCTTGTTATAACTTCAGAGTGCTTTGTCTTAAATTATCAACTTCTAAATAACCGTCACAATAATTTCTGCGATAAACAACAATCCATTGTTGTTTATACAGTTGTCCACAAATAAAGCCTTGCTACAACAAATTAACTCTGTTTTGTTTGCAAATCACAACTTTGTGACCCAGTTCAACATGACAGACTTTCAGGGAAAACTGTCACAAATCAATACTGACCATGAATTTTTGAGCGAATAGGTACTATCATCTACTGTCATCTACATGCCTTCGTAAAGTAAAAAAAAACATAGAAACAGAAATTATAGAAATCATTGGTTTTTTCAGGTTAACAGTCCCAGGCCAGCCAATGATACAGTTACCAAGCGACAAAGAAGACGATGAAGAAACAGGCACCCGCTTCCGAAGAACCGGCTCTGAACGACTCCGGGACGGCGCGAAAGCACTACTTAGACGAGTAGAATCCCTCAAAACAAGAAGAAGAAAGCGACAGAACAGAACTGAAGTCATAGTCTCCTCGCCACACTTCCTAGACCCATCACAAGATAAATACCCAGATCTGAATTACATAGACATGACACCGACAACTCCTACTTCCTTCCCTTTCGACTTCAATTCTCCTGCACACGCTGTTGGCATCAGAACTCAACCACCGTCTCCCATGACGATTCTACCACCTTCTCCTATCGCACCTTTAGAACCCTCATTCGTCCTCAACCCTCCCTTCGGAGATGACAGTTCTAGCTATGCGTCTGATGGAAGTATGGGGTCAAGCAATAAGAGTTCGAAGTCAAAGCTTGGGAGAGCGAAGAGAATATTCCATAGGGGGGTTAAGAATGAGGATTCTAGTGCGCTGAGCGATTCCGAGTGTCAGCCAGCTAGTTGGAGACATAATTACTATAAGGAGCATAATACTCATCATAATACAGAGGTGAGTTGGATATGATAGCTAACACTGAGAAAAATCGATTCACAAAAACAATAAAACTCTTTGCACCGTTATAGAGTTTTCGCATTGTTCCAAACGATAAATAAATAAATAAATAAATAATGCTGGACAATTCACACAGCATTATCTAGCTCCAAGCTAAGCAGAGCTTGTGTTATGGGTAGGTACAAGATAACTGATATATGTACTTAATAGAATACACTACATAGATAGATATTTTTTATTATACATAGAAAACACCCAGACCAACGGAACAAATTTCTGCAGATTGTACACAAATTTGTTCCGGGCCGGGAATCGAACCCGCAACCTCCTGCGTCGCAGGCGGACCTTCGCCCGCCATGGAAATCCACCAATAATTAATCTGTTAAGTAAACGAAATGGTCTTAAGATTATCTTTTCTAGATCTTTATTATGAATTTGAGTTTAGTTTTACCTGCAAAACATTTTATTATGACAATCAAAGGCCTTGGAAACAGACTTCTATCATTCAGGTCCTAGGTCATGTTTATCGCAATAAATTCTCTAATCAACAATTAAGACCAATAAATGTTATCTGCTCTGTGTGTGGTCCAGGTCTACGTAGAGCCCCCGTCACCAGTGGAGCTCAAACCTGACCCGAAGGTGCTCAGTGAAGTTCAGAAGAGTCCGGGACACACGGCGCATCGGCGGCAGGCTATACGAACCAGTTCGCTGAACCTTGGGAAAGAAGGACAGAAGTGAGTAAAATTCTTGTTCATAAGTAGAGCTTCATAAGCAACACACCACAATATCACATCACAAAAATCACACTAATATTATAAATGTGAAAGTTTGGATGGATGTTTGTTACCTCGTCACGCCAAAAACTACTGAACGGATCGGGCTGAAATTTTGCATACAGGTAATTCTAATCCTGGAATCAAACATACATAACTAGTTTCTGCCCGCGGCTTCGCATGGGAACTGAGTTATGGAATAAAAGTAGCCTATGTTTGATTTCAGGTTTGACGCTACATCGATGCAAAATTTAATCTCAATCTGTTCAGTAGTTTCGACGACGTAGTGAAGTAACAAACTTCCATCTATCCATCCATCCATCCAAACTTTCGCATTTATAATATTAGTGTGACGTGATGCGAAATTTCGGATGTTTGGAAACTCTTCACGCCAAAACTATACAACGGTTTCGGCTGAAATTTTGCATTGATGTAGTTTTAGACCTAGAATAATATATAGGGTACTTTAATCTCGAAAAACACGTGCGAAGACACGGGTTGAAACTAGTTGTTTACTAGTGTTAGATAGATTTATTATTAGACCTTGGATTTGGCCCGGAAATCTGTTTCAATTATTTTAGGGTGCGTCAAATAGCTGTAGAAGATTTTTAACAGCGTTCGCTCGCTCCGCGATTAAGCGAATAGTTACTAGAAAAAACATTCCAACTTCCATTTCCAGTGTCCAACTGACAATGTAGCTTTTAGAACATGTGTTTGGCTATTTCCTTTCTTTTGCCTTACAGTTCAATAGATACGGGCTTTTTAATAAACAACAAAACAAATAGTCAGTCAGTTGGTAATTACCCAAGGAGGAAAATTCCACAGTAAATTGTCCCAGCTACTTGTCAAGGGCACTCAAGGGGATAAAGGTAGGGTCATTTAGATGGGTAGATAACCCACAATATAATTAGGAATTTGCAAAAAATGTTAGTGAAAATAGAAATCGAACTCAATCCTAGGGCCTCATTCTATCTGAGAGAGAGTTAGTCATCATTGTATGCATCGATCGGATCAAACCGTGTTTTATTTACAAGCTTCTTC
The DNA here is from genome assembly GCA_949316285.1 of Eupithecia subumbrata. Taxonomy (NCBI): domain Eukaryota; kingdom Metazoa; phylum Arthropoda; class Insecta; order Lepidoptera; family Geometridae; genus Eupithecia; species Eupithecia subumbrata. The sequence goes on from OX438632.1 coordinate 6,002,744, forward strand.
CCGCGTCTTTGCACGCGTTCTTTCGGAATAAAAAATAGCCTATACCATAATCCAGGTCTAGAACTACATGTATGCAAAATTTCAGTCCGATCTGTTTAGTAGTTTCGGCATCAAGAGATAACAAACATCCAAACATCTAAACGTTCAAACTTTCGCATTTATAATATTAGTCTGATGTGATCTTGTGGTTAGACTGGGCCATATGGCCTGTCCAGTCGCGAGACCAGCAGTAATTAAATAAATAATGCTGGACAATTCACACAGCATTATCTAGCCCCAAGCTAAGCAGAGCTTGTGTTATGGACTAATATAGGCTGATGATGATGATGATGTTGTGGTTTGTCTTAAACTCCTTTATGCCTAGCCTATAAAACTCTTAACTCCGGTTTAGACCTTATAATTTCGTTTTCCAAATGCAATTGTGACTTATAATAAGATCTTATAAATTTCCTGAGTTCGCCGCCAAGCTTACAAATCTTTACAGCTTAACGGTAGAGAGGTCCCATAGGAAATCTAACAAAAGTTGCTAGCGGTTCATTGAAAGCGTTTCCAACATGGTAATAAATAAGCATGCCCTGTCAATAAGCCATTGTTGGTCCCTCACTTGTCCCCCATTACATGTGACTAATTCAAACCGGTGTCATTACCATTAGTCCAAATGATTCTACTGATAATTACTTATTTGCATTGCAATGGTTCCGTGACTTGTGAGTGTTTTGTGTCTTTTGTGGTTCGTGTTTTTGTGCCTGGAATTGTTGGAACGGGCAATGGCCTTGGATTCTTGGCGTTAGGTAGTTTCGTGTCCTTCAATTGAATCATCTCTATCTAGAAGTAAAGTATTAAACCAAATTTGATATTCACCCTTACCTTCTGGCTCATATAACACTATCAAATAAATTTAAAACTAAATGATAACTTCAGAGTTGGCAACAGGATTACAGACTTAGACCATTATAAGCTTTTGTACGCTATTTGCATTTCAACATTTATACTTTTTTAGGTCGACAGAAAATATCACATTAAGGGTCCGGCGACGAATGAATTTCCTATACAAACGTAATACCAAAATGATTTGTAATTTGAGCATATTTTCACCATGGTCTGCTATTATTTGTATTAAAATAGTATTTAAAGGTTCCTGACACAAATTTCAAAATAACTTTCTGAAATGAAATTAAACCGAATCGCAATTTTACATTAAAGAATGAATGTATTCTTAGTTTTTGTGTAGATAAGTATTTTGAAAAAAGCTTGTGGCAGGAACCTAAATAAATACTTTTCTAATACAAATAATAGCAAACCATGGTGAAAATATTCTCAAACAACAAATCATTTTAGTACGACGTTAGTATGGGAAATTCATCCGTCGCCGGACCCTTAACCCTGTTGGTTATTATATTTAATAACCAGACTAGCCAAAAAGGACTGGCATTTGTAAAGTAAAAGTCCTTAACATTGAATATAATAAAAAATAAACCCTGACTCTTTCAGGTTTCGTGACAGAAGCCTCAAGAGGGATAAGTCAGCGTCAAGGAGCTCAGAGCTGGACAGCAGCAATAGCCCCCACTCAGCTGGTTCCAGGTCGCACGACGGTGATCAGGATGATGACGATGACAGCTATGATATGAAGAACAAGAAGTAAGTATCATACTAGAAGAACTATCGGAGCTTGACGATCATTATCAATGTAAGCGGGTTAATTACGAACCTTGTTTGTGTTGAAAGAACACCAACGTTTCGTTAGAGGGAGTTCTTCAGGATGAGTGCGGTTCTAACCGCGCGCATTCCGCGTCCCTGCGTGCACTGTGTTGAGTCCCTCAATAATGAACGACACAAAAAAATTCTTCCACCGCAAACAAGGTTTGCAAAGTCTATAAACTGAGTCAAAGGGCTCAAGCTCGTCTAAAGATAAAGAAAGAAAGAAAGAAATTATTTTATTAAACACTACACTACTAATAAAATAAAGTAAAAAGACTGGTAACATGTACAAAAAACTCAAATGAACCTTAATACTAACACAATCACTTTATTTCCGTGTCAGTGTTTAGTTTTATAATTTAACCTTTTATAAGTGTACATTTATTGTATTTATGGAAATAAAGAGTTTTTGATTTTGAATATGTAACAAGTACCTACTTAAGCATTGGGTTGGTACTAAGTAGCCAGCAAGCCGACGAGCGCGTGTGTGCAGGTCTAACAGGTCCTGACTCAGCTTGTTGCTCTAACACAAAACCTATGCACGCTGATTTTCAGTCAGGACTACCAAGATGACTTTAGTATTCCATGTGGAGCCTAACTTCATTTCATTTAGTCATTTATTGACTTGCGACTTATAAAGCAACAGTTCTTGCCCCGCACTGTAAAACTACTCTATAATTTGCACTTTTCCTTGATATAAATAAAGTTCTTCCCTGGGATACCACCATGCCTGTTTAATGTCATTTGATGACCTCCGTGGTGCAGCGGGCGAAGGTCCGCCTGCGACGCAGGAGGTTGCGGGTTCGATTCCCGCCTCGGAATAAATTTGTGTACGATCTGCAGAAATTTGTTCCGTTGGTCTGGGTGTTTTCTATGTATAATAAAAAAAATATATCTATGTAGTGTATTGTATTAAGTATATCAGTTATCTAGTACCCATAACACAAGCTCTGCTTAGCTTGGGGCTAGATAATGCTGTGTGAATTGTCCAGCAGTCCAGGTTCCACCCGTGAAAAGGTAACAGTCTGTTTAAATAGCATTCGCATCTTTAGGAAGATTAGGATCTTAAATTCTTAATACATCAGCTCATAAAATATGGATGATGCATTTGACAACATTCTTTGCAAACTGTTTACATGGGACACATCAATAACAGATCTATCTTTCAAAATATTGGACATATTTATTTAGGATCAGGCATTAGCAGATTCATGAGATTCCCGAATTTATATGCACAATGTTTACATTGCTCTTGAGAAGGTTGGGTCCAACGTCCTACATATTAATTATTCTCGTAGCATCGAGTCTCAGGAACGAGAGTCCACGTTGCATGTCAACAAGACGCCCCATTTCGAGAGTTGAACCTGACCGTCCGGTCATTGTAGCGATCTTTGGGGGAGGCCGCTATAAGTCGATTCACATATATAATTATTTAGATAACTACTATGTTGAATTAGGTCTTACCTATAATAATAGATGTAATGACTTTAGTCTTTGAAAGACCGAAATAGAAGCCAGCATTCCGATCACCTGTGGACTGAGAAGAAATATATTTGTGTTTTCTTGTCAAATTATTCAAGTAGATTCTAGTTGCCAACAAGTAAGAGGTGTTGGAGATGAAAATGATGATAACTGCAGAAGGAAAACGACTTCTCGTACTTTATGATCTACAGATAATTTTGCCGGTTCTGGGTTTGTTGTGGACTTGCCTACCTATAAATATAAAGGTTTATTTTACCTTGTAAGCAAGTCATACCAAATAAATTATGCTGGACAATCCACACAATGGCCACAATTGACTGAAAATGGAGAAGAATGGAAGGTGGAAAGGGAGGCCTTTGCCCTGCAGTGGGATCATGCAGGCTCTTAATAATAACAATCCACACAGCATCTGCCCTAATATCAAATTACAACAAACAAAACAATGCTCTAGCCCTAATATGGTCTTTATTTATAGTCTTTTTCATCCCCCCATCTCGGAAAGAGTATTTTTGCTCTTCGATACCTGAGTGCAAAAGCAGTTTTTATCCGCTAGAGGATAAAGTAAATTGAATTTAGAAAATCGTGTGCACTACGTTTGTGATTCAAAACCTATTTACTTTAACCTCAGTGGTGCCGAATATTATCATACAACCTTTTTTAATTTGTTAAAAACTCAGACTTGGAACCTTCTTGGTGTACCTTTTATTTAATTTGTTTTGCACGCGCCATTTTCTTTTTTTGCATTTAGTTATATCCTCGCTGAGGTGGGATGAAAAGTTACGTGTTGCACTCGAGTGCAAAGATTTTTTACCTCGTGCTCTTTTGATTCCCTCGCTAACGCTCAGGATTCTAATTTTTGAATCCTTCGCTTGCTCGGTCATCAAAATTGAGCACGTGGTTAAAAAGCAACTTTGCACTCTTGTATAACAAATAACTATTATTTCCTTTAGACCTTACTGGCCTTTTGGACACGACTGTCACAAAATTTAAATTACATAAGTAAAGCTGGTTACTTTGAATCCAGAATATGCGAAAATGACATAAAATACTATTAGTCTAACTTCTTCTATTCAGGAAATTTAATTACATTTTTTACTTACAGAAACAACATCCAAAGATGGTACTCCTTCAGGACGACGACGCTCAACGGAGGGCCCAAAGCAAATAACACCTTACAACCAGCTCCCAATCAAAAGGACCCTGAATCTTATTGTGAGTGGGTTAGGGTGCTGAATTAAGTAACACTATTAAATTTTAAGGCCCATTTTGTAGGGTCCATGTCATGAGACTTCTGTAAAAAATATTCCGAGAGCTTTATACAAGGTGGATTTTTGAGAGACAAAATAAGTATGCTGTTTTTGTTTTCTCTTTAATTAAGCCCATGACTCCTTTCACGGCTTTTCTCTAGCTCTCATGTTTTTGGATTTGGCCATCCACTCCTCTTTTAAAAAGCCACCATATGTAAACTTACGCCATTGACGACCTCCGTGGCGCAGCGGGCGAAGGTCCGCCTGCGACGCAGGAGGTTGCGGGTTCGATCCCCGCCTCGGAACAAATTTGTGTACGATCTGCAGAAATTTTTTCCGTTGGTCTGGGTGTTTTCTATGTATAATAAAAATATCTATCTATGTAATGTATTGTATTAAGTATATCAGTTATCTAGTACCCATAACACAAGCTCTGCTTAGCTTGGGGCTAGATAATGCTGTGTGAATTGTCCAGCATTATTTATTTATTTATTTATTGTTTTGCGGCTTAGTTATAAACACAGTAATATATTATAATATAATATATTACTGTGTTTATAACATATTATGTTGTACAAAATTAGAACGAGTCTCCTAAAGCGAACATGCCTCAGGGAGTCCGTTTAATTTTGTAAGTAAAAAGGGTTCTTTCCTTCTAGGAAATGCTTGTAGGTTTGATCAAAGTTTGTTACTATGGGGACCTCAGAATACCTTCGTCAAATAGGTACGCATAAAATTTATTTTTGGAACACTGTTTCCTAACTATTGACTGGATCAAAAGGTGTAAAGACTTTTTGTATTTCATTTTGCTTAGCGGATATATCGGAGCCACGGAAAGGGTGTCCTAAGCCGAAAGGGGGTGATTTTGGACATCAAGGGGGTCAACTTTGGTCCTACGATTTTTGAATTTGGAATATTTTTTTACTTTTTATGAAAAAAATAGAAACGTTTTCTATTTTTTCATTCTCATTCAAATTCCGGTTCTTTTACGTGTATTCTGACATTGTTATTATTGATTTGAAATTTCAAAGGATTCACATAATTTTTTGTATAAATTACTACTGCAACAGTGCGAGTAAATAAAGACGAATAGAAATAAAAGAAATACGAAATTCAAAAAATCGTATTCACAAGTTGACGTCCTCGGGGTCCAGTATCACCCCCTTTACTTTAGTATAGTTCATAGTTCTTTATTGAAAACAGAAAATGTTACATGTCAGGGTATTCATTATCTAAATATTACAATTCTACAATTGTACCTACTTAATCACAACATGAAAAAATTACATAACTTTAGCATACTTACTAAAGGCAACTAACAGAAATAATATATCAACGTCTATACAAATTTGTAATTTAAAATATTTATGTTCTTCCAGTGGCCAGACCAATGTCATCCCTCTCTTGCGGTCAGCTCCACATCCTCCGTAAGCTGGCCCTGCTCAGGCTAACAGCGTGCATGGAACGGTACTGCCCTTCTCACAAGTCTGGATGGAATTGGGAGCTACCTAAACTGATCCGGAAGATCAAGACTCCTGATTACAAAGGTAGGCTTATTTGTGGTCAGAGCTATGAGTTTGGTGAGTCGATGGAATCGTCTCGACGACGAAACGTAACTGTAGAACGATAGAATGAAAATGGAACATCACTTTTCATCAATCAACGTAAATGTTGCGTGGTCCCCTTTAACTTCGACCCGCCTGTTTTCGAAAACCGCTAAAAACGGCACATTTTTGGCGAGCGCGTCTAGCGATAGAATGCTTTTGATTTGGTTGATTCGGGTTACTTTTTTGAAATCTATTGAAACAAGCTATAAAACTAGGTATAAATGGTTTTGTATTGTGTTTTTATTTTATTTAGGCAGACCTTTCTTTACTAAAGCTCAAAACCAAAATATTTTGAAATGGGACATGCCATGTCCCTTTTCAAAATATTTTATCTAGATGAAACGTTATTAAAAAGAGACTGGTCACCAACAATTATTTATTTTACTATAAAAATTATCGCAGTTTAACAAATTCATTATGTCCCTCGTTAAGGGATAAAACGTTGGTGTTCTTCCAACCCCACTCATAAAATTATCTCCTTACAAAGCTTATATTAAAGCTTAAAATGAATAGATAAGGTGCCTACTATGAATAGGTAGATAAGATACTTAATAATCGTCTGGTTTCACAGAGGATCTCGCTGAAAGCTTTACAAAGGCATTTACAAATTAGAACGAAGAACTTTCTCTAAAGAAGCTTCAAGTTTGAGTGAAAATGAAAAATGAGAGCTTAACCGTCCCGAAAGTTTCAAAAGTTAATCAAAAACGACGATAAAAAGTTTTCAAGTCAACACAAAGGGATATAAAAGATAGATTTAGATTTATGTTTATACTAGCTTCTACCCGCGGGTTCGTACACGTTTTTTTGGAGTAAAAAGTAACCTTTATGTTATTCCATGTCCAGATCAGATTTTCTTAAAAGACAGTTTATGTTGCGTCAAATGACGCAACTGCATATTTTCTGGAACGGTTCCTATAGAAAAAAATAGTCTGTTTCGCTCAATCATTTACTATCTCGCTCTAGCATTATCTTCTTCGATCTTACCATGGTCCAGTATATTATGGATCGAATCGAGGAAGAGTTGCCATTGACTGTACTTACTTGTTTGTCATGGTTTTGGTTGAAACTAATTTAAGTACATCATTTTTATATAAATATTTCATGGCATTCTCTGGGAAAAGAGAGATACCTTGCTAGTAGGTAACTTACATAATCCCGAGAATGCAATTTGAACTGTTTAACATTCGTCTTTATTCTGTTACAGATAAAACAGTATTTGGCGTACCACTAACAGTATCTCTTCAAAGGACTGGACATGCTCTACCAAAACCTATCCAATCAGCTTTGAATTGGCTCAAGAAAAACGCTTTAGATCAGGTACCTAAGTCAATTTTCCGTTAGTAAATTGTACTTCCTTCGGCAGTAGGTATATTATACAAAAAGAATATAATAGAATGAAATAAGAGATACCTATTTGTGACTCAAATTACAACAATACTATGAAAACACTATGTGTAGTTAGGGTCACAAAAGCGTACCTGTCTTACTTAGCACGACTTGTTTACAACCAACCTTTGGATGGCAAAGACAACGTAGTTGAAAACAACATACAAATTAAAATTGCTATCAACGCTATCAACGGTTATTGAACTGGCGCAACCGGGTGGATAATTTCATTAATAACTTCGTATATATCCACTACAAGCTCTGCTTACTTTGGGGATAGATAATGCCACGTGAATTTCTAACATTATTTATAAAATTTATTTCCTACTTTACTGTAATATTTAATTTTGTTCTCTACAGATGGGAATATTCCGCAAAGCCGGCGTCAAATCCCGCATCGCAAAGCTCAGAACGGTCGTCGAAGCAGCCGGTTGTACCACCGGTACCTTTGCAAATGAAAACATGAACACCACTGAAGCTTCCCAGTCCAGCCTTAACTTCGACGGCTCCCAAGCTCATGATGTTGCTGATATGGTGAAGCAGTACTTTAGGGAACTGCCTGATGCATTGCTGACGAATAAGCTTAGTGAGACTTTCATCGCGATTTTTCAACGTAAGTTCCTTATGTCTATCATTTTACTTGAGCTATGTAACAAGAACACTGCTGAAGCTTCCCAGTCCTGCCTTAACTTCGATGGCTCCCAAGCGCACGATGTTGCTGATATGGTTAGGCAGTACTTTAGGGAACTGCCTTATGCGTTGCTGGCGAATAAGCTGAGGGAGACTTTCATCGCAATTTTTCAATGTGAGTTCAATAGTTCTATCGTTGTATTCCTTCAGTTCTTTGATTTAATCGCGTGGATTACGCTGTGTCCTAAGATGAGATTTTCAATCTAATCAATAAAATATCACCCCTGTGGAACTGATGCCTCTCGAAGGCGTATTTTCCAAATTGAATGAATCCAATTTTATAAATTAGTTGTAGTACAAAACTTGATCTTTGCCGTGCTCAGTGAGACGTTTCTTCTGAGTTCATTTGTTTTAATACTTTTCTTCTACCCCTCACGTTGCGTACAATTAGAATGGATTCATCTATAAAGTAGTCCACTGTTGGACATAGGCCTCCCCTAATGAGCGCCATAGTGCCCTGTCTTCAGCTTGCCGCATCCAGCATCTGCCTGCAGTTTTTCGCAACAAGAATGTCAAACGGTGGACTAATATAGGCTGATGATGATTATGATGATGATAAATTGGATTCACCAATGGATACCACGTTTCCTGAATTATTAATTTGCGTCTTAAATCGTCTACGTGCACTGGTTTGATTTGTTGCTCTTATTTACAGATGTGCCTGAACCTCTGCGGCCGGACGCAGTGCAGTGTGCTCTGCTGTTATTACCAGAAGAACATCTGGAGGCTCTACATTCCTTACTTATGTTCCTGTCTGATGTAAGTTGGGTTAAAAATCATACGCATTGTCTATAGTCTTTCAATGCTCGAAAATATGGCTTTCTCTTTCGTCCTATGAGTTATTGTGGGGCTTATTATTTATCTGTTTTGCTGTATATTACCGAATCTTGCCAACATTCATTTTATTTCATTCATTGTGGCCCAAGCAATCTTTTTCAATTTCAACACAATACTGTGCATTTCCAGGTAGCCGAGCATTCAGGAGTGAATCAGATGACGGCCTCCAACCTGGCCGTGTGTCTAGCTCCAACGTTGCTGAGGTTGCATCACGCCCCGCCTACGACTGGCAGTACCAAAGAAGGGAATTCTAACAGGTTGGTAATTCTTGAAACCTGCCTTTGCTTTAAAAAGGGTAATTTAAGATTCGTGTGAAGGTTTTACTAAGCCGCGGTTAAATTGTACGGTAAAACCGATGTTGATCCTTAGAACTATATATCTAGAATATCTAGATGTATGTCTATAATTTATCCATCAGATATTCATTAACATTGTAATCATCACCCTATATTAGTCCACTGCTGATCATAGTAATAGGCCTTTTCAATTTACAATTGTTTAATTTATGTTTAAAAATATGAATAGTACGCTAATGCTTGTAGCTAGTTGATTGACAAAATTTCAAGCATATCAAAACACAAAAGTTATAGAAAGCCACCCCTTACAATCATGTTGCAAAATGTTTATCACCGCACGCACTAGGTATCTGGAGTTTCTTTCATCTAAATTTTCTACATGGTGATTCTGCGTTATTAGTACAGTGGAGTGTCTGCTCCTTTCAGTACGTGGTCACTCGAGATAACCAACGACTATCAGTTCTGCGAACTATGTACCCTACTTGGTTGGTACCAACTTGGGTTTGTTCCAAACCTAACTAATCCGCTTCATGTTCCAGGATGGTGATAGAGAGCGTGGCCGACCAGCGTCAGATCAGCGAGAGTCGCGCGGCCCACGCCTGTCTACTGCTGCTGATTCAGAAACACGCCTCTCTGTTCCATGCACCCGCTGACATGCTGGCGAGGTGCAAGTTCAACTATTTTGAGGAGAGCGTTCCGGTGAGTTTGGATGATTTTGTCTTCCCTTCGTAAATGTGCTGTAGGCGACCTCTAGGCGACAACGGCCGAACTACAAGGCTAACTTGTCAATAGAGGCGCTAACGGCGAAACACTGAAGCATGTAAAAACCTACCTAAGCGCTTCAATAAACATCCGTTCAATAAGCAACCGCTTGATTCAGTAACAACTGACTATATACAACTATCCGACATCAACTATCGGTCGAAAGACCACCGGGCTCAGTGGACCAGATGGGTCGGGCCCGGTTCAGAGGAGATCTCCTTCTGTTCCTATTTGGGGGAATCCACCTTCACCCCCCAAAGTGCCTATATTGTATATACAAATAAATAATAATAAATAAATAATAAATAACGCTGGACAATTCACACAGCATTATCTAGCCCCAAGCTAAGCAGAGCTTGTGTTATGGATAGGTACTAGATAACTGATATACTTAATACAATACATTACTTATATAGATATTTTTATTGTACATAGAAAACACCCAGACCAACGGAACAAATTTCTGCAGATCGTACACAAAATTGTTCCGTGGCGGGGATCGAACCCGCAACCTCCTGCGCCGCTGCCGGACCTTCGCCCGCTGCGCCACGGAGGTCGTCAATTTGTCATTAAAAAAAAAACAGAGATCGCAGAACAAAATTCCTGCACACAGCACAGTATTTGTCCCGCTGACTTCGCTGATCTATAAGGGAGATTCCCATGGGCCAAAAGTCATACTTGCGATTCAGCTTTATAGGTGTATACCGTTGCCTTCTTACTTTTGCCTTTAACAACCAACACAAGGACCCACTTCGCGAAGGTTTCTGTCATAATGAAAGAAAAATGCTCAGTGCATTTCGGTATCTATCAAACGGACCTACTCTGTAGAATGAGTCCTGTCAGCATCGGATGCCTGGCCTCTGGGATTCAGGCGCACGCCCTTCTGTTCCATACACCAGTTGATATGCTGGTGAGATGCAAGTTCAACTACTTTGAGGCGAATGTTCTGATATGTGGGAGTTTTAGATGCAATTGTCTTTTGTCGAAAAATGGCTAAGGTATCTGTTTAGGTCGGAGATTTCTGTGCGCACTGGACTTGTAAACTCGCATTCAGTATTTATTGTGATAATTTTTCCAGGGTCCTCCCAAAGCCACAATTTTTGATGTTTTTGGTCAAAAAATTATGAATAGTAATTTTCACTTGACTCAAAAAGTTTATTCTATTTTAAGTCTTGCCGTGGAATCAACACAAGTTTTTGTTTTACAGGTTGCGCTGGAAGAATTAGGAGGGGACTTCAATCAAGACTGGAAAGGTTTCCAGCAAGCCTGTATAAAAGCCTTACTCAAAGAAGCCAAAGAAAAGTGAGTTTTATTCCAAAGGCTTAGTCATTCAAGTCTATAGATACCTAGACCTACCTTTTATGTAACTCTTGCGGTTAGTAGATAGAATCTGACTGTAGTCAATGCCCTTTTCTCAAAAAGCGAACTAAAGAGAGATTAAACAACGGTACATATAGTATTATATGGTGACTAAGAGAAGAAATATGATAGAACTATGATAAATTATGGAGTAAATAATCAGTTTGAAATCTCTATTCAGTTTGCTTGTAACTTTGTAATTCTGTCCCTATAAATCTGTTTCTATAGTCTAACTGTTTTCGTGCTTTTTTAGAGTCAGTGGCCGCTCAGGAAAGAGGTGAGATTTCGGTGTTAGAGATCAATTCGCATCATTGTTGTTATAATTTCTGTTCTATGGCTATCTGTAAAACTACTGATGTTGGTGTAAACACTTTATTAGTAAAAGTACCTACTATCTGCGACCACTCTACGTGTGTAACCGTAAGGTCTATTGCTGTGTGCTGACTGAATGTTGTTTGTTGTTGAATGTTCAATCGCGCATCATGCACATCATCATATTGTACCTAAATTAAATAAGATACCTGCTTAATAATCAAATAATTTATTGCTTGATCGAACTTGAACAGAAATTATAACTTTCCAAAACAAAAACCAAGTTGTCTAAAAGTTTACACCTCATGCTCATCGTAGTGTTTTCGTGGCCACTAGATGTCTCTGTGTATTTTCTCTTAGTTTTCTTTTAACACGTTTAATTGTTATTTCTAGGTATTCGTACCCCTAAATTTTAACATAAAAATATGATAGGTACTATACCTAATAATGTTTACCGGATTTGGATTTATGCATTTTAATAAAATAATGCTATAAATGTGAAGATGCTAAATCCCACAGGGCTACAAAATGTACCTATTTATTCAGAAACAACAAATTTAGTACGTGTTTTTACAGCACCAATAAATAACCTTGCACATTTTTTAATAGCGATGCATCTGTAGTACCTACGCTATATTCACACTCTGCTAAGTCAAACCCCACATTTTCAGAACCCGAGGATGGATGTCAGTTTCCGGAGCCGCTCCTCATGTGGAACTGTGCTGTAAGAAAGTCGGCGATGGACACCCGCTACGACTGTGGAGGGCTACCACAGACGTGGAGGCACCGCCTCAGGAGGTTATGCAAAGGTATGAAGAAGAAAACCTTCAAATCCGACTACTGTTTCAACCCACCTATTGCTACATTATGGCTTACTTAAGGACCTTGGGCTAGTCAAGTAAATTCATCCATCATTTATAGCGTGACTAATTAAGTAAAATAAGACCAGCGTTACGCTTACGGGGCGTAATGTAACGTAAATAATAATAATAAATAATAAACGTGTCACACAGTAAGCGTTCGTGCAGTCAGTACGGGGAAAGTAGTCGCTCGCAACGAGCAACGGGACAGTGTCTCCAGATTGGCGGTTATTTTTGGAGAAGTTTTGGGGAAATAAAAACTGTGGGCAAAAATTTTGGGGATCGTATTTTATTTAGGCGAAAGTTTGGGGAGAAATGAAAGGTGTATACATTTGTAATTATGTGGCTAAGCAAATTTAAAAAAATCTAAGATTGGTTCTCTGTGTCGTAATGAGGATCAGTAATACTATAGCTATTGCAGTAGAAGTAGAGTATCCACGTTATTTTTTATGACATGAGAATGATATATATTTTTAAATTATCCAAATCGGACCATTACGGAGGTACGAAGTTATGACCACTTACTAGCGAAGTTCACTGAGCGACCGCCGCAGGTGCGTGTGGCGTCACTCGCTCGGTCACCGCCCGTTAACCGTAGGCAGATATCAGTTTTTAGTGATTTACTCCGAAACTATAAGTTTACGAAAAAAATAACAGTACCAATAAAATACTCAGTCTTGAGAGAACCATAGAATGAAAAAAAATTAATATAAAAAAAATTCATTCTATGGGTCTCTCAAAACTCCTATTGGTTGCTGAGATATGGAGCATTTGCGTTTAAACTTTAGTTTTTTAGTTAAAACTTGGATATAGGACAACACCGTCAGAATTTCAGAAAACAAGGAATTGATAGATAGATATATAGAAAATTCTTTGTTGCACACTTATCGATCAAACAATACAACAAAACAGCTTAAAATCTAAGTGACAAGTGGCGGTCTTATAGCGAAACGTGTGATCGCTATGAAAGGGGAATCTTCATGTAAAATTTTGTAGTTCTATCGCTTACTTACGGTAACTGAAATATAGAGCATTTTTGTTTAAACTTTTAGCTCCTATTTTGAAACTATTAGAGTGCGAATTTTCAAAATTCCTTTTAGTACAACCCTACAACCTAAAAGGAACAAACACTCCAAATTTCAAGCCTTTAGAACCAGTAGTTCGGGCTGTGCGTTGAATCAGGTACTACTTCTTAAAATAGTAGGTAAGTATATTGATTAGAAACAAAATTATTTTCGGGAAAATTACAGGAAAACTTATCTGTTTGGGGAAACTTTAATCCTTATCTGGGGAAATTTCACATACATAATGGAGACACTGCGGGACGGATTTGTGACGTTTCATGCTCGCAGGCCTTTACGGCTTTAGAATTTTGACATTTTCTTTCCAGACTGTTATATATAAGGTGCAATCAGATACCTCAATTTCATATAATAAATAAATGTTTATTCATTATTTTTTGCATTTTTTATTGTATGTAGGTACTATAAAATCCTTAACTTGCGTACAGACAGCGTCAGAATTAAGTAGGGGAGACTGGGGTCAATTGAAACACGGGTCAATTGAAACAAGTTACATAACTCTAAGACGGTTAGTAATAGGGGAAAGGTCTGGAGGGGGGAAAGAAGCGCGCTGCGAGTCGGAACATGTCGCTCAGTACGCATGGCCGCTCCGAGCACGCTGGACATTTTTACGTGGGTGCATCGCTTTTTCGACTCGAAAAGTAAGTTTTTTTACTATAATTGTTTTGTTTATTACACTGAAACTATTTAGTGTTCTGCAGTGTTGTTTACTATCATTGTATCTATGGATATTCTAGTTGAATGCTTCGTGGTGAATGCCCACCTATCACATCTGGTTTTTTTTCTGTTCGATAAAATATTTAGAGTGATGGGATGGGGTCAGTTGAAACAAACGTTTCGGGGTCAATTGAAACGTATTTTTATTGACACCAAACCGTTTTTTAATACTTTTTCTAGCATAATAAATAAATAAATAAATAAATAATGCTGGACAATTCACACAGCATTATCTAGCCCCAAGCTAAGCAGAGCTTGTGTTATGGGTACTAGATAACTGATAATACCTACGCATATTATGACATATTTTTGTCGACCTCTATGGCGCGGTGGGCGAAGGTCCACCGTCTTCGCAAGAATTTGCGGGTTCGATTCCCGCTTCGGGGCGAATGTTTGTAAAAAATTATTGATAATTTTTTTATTTACATTTTAGATGTCAAGAAACTGTCCAAAAACTACCAACCGCGAAGAGACAAGTAATGATAAGTATAAAAAGCATATGCTGAAGTCGTTACGAAAGGCATTCCATTGAGACAGGCGGCCGAAAAATATGCTATAAATGTCATATCCTTGTTCAGATAAAAAAAAAGAGATAATTCCAACGATGAGACAGCATAATCAGTGAAAATGGGATATTCACCACATAACAGAGTATTTACTTACTCCCAAGAAAAAAAATACGCTACAAAAATATTTAACAAGATGTGCTGACATTTATTTGAGACTTTCCAAAAAGGAAGTTAGGAAATTAGCATTTAAAAGTTGAGGATAGAGAGATTTGAGGTTGAAGAGGTAATGTGCCTGATACTAAGTGGTGATAAAACTTGAATAAGTATAAGATTTAAACCACAAAACAATAAAACTGATTATTTTTGATTAAAACATCTTTTTCTCACAACAAACCTACTTTACCTTTTCACTCACGACATCAACTGTACATAAGGCTAGTTAAATCATTTGTAGAAACACTTGTTTCAACTAACCCCAGTCACCGTTTCAACTGACCCTGACACGGGGGCAATTGAAACATTTTCCAATGTTTTCTAAATCGCTTCTATCTTATTTAAAGGCGTATATTATGCCAAATTACCAGGTTAATTATATAGCCAGATAGTCTGGCTATGATTAAAACCCATTATTAAACAAATAGGGTTATAGAATGAAGTCACACGATCAATTTTCTCAAAAATGTTTCAATTGACCCCAGTGTACCCTAACACCTGCATAACACATGCAGGTTTAAATCCAAACCTGTTAATCATAGGAGTTTTAAAAGTCGAGAATAAATTATATTTTATTTAGGTCACATAAAAACTTAATGAATATATTTAAAAAAAATAAAAAATCGGATTCTAAACTGCATTGTGTTATGCAGGGGGACTACTTAATTCTGACGCTGTCTGGACATAGCACATATTATGCATACCTACCGCTACACATAAAAATTACAAAATTACAATATCATTGGACATCTCTGAGCATGATCTTGTTTCGTTTTATAGAGGCATTTTTGAAGAGTTACCATAATCTTTATCATTTCCAGGATACTCCGTGAGCGGCACATTTGGGACGATTCGCTGGTGAAATGGCGTGTTGCGGAGAAATTAGGAACCAATGCTGAGGTGTTCCAATTTATCACGGCTTCTAGCTTCAACCTGCCTGCCAGGGAATATTGTGTCTTACGGTAAGGGAATACATTTGGTTTTAGCCCGGCTTCGCACTTATGAAAAAAATTAGCTTATGTCCTTCCCTGAGATAGCGCCCGTGTTCTAATACTGTGTGTTTAGCTGTTTATTGAGAAAGTGACAAATAGACAAGAGCTACCTGTGATGAAATATTTTTCAAACTGTGGCGATTTGGTAAAACCAGAAATTAAGAACCCACCAGATAGTTATTATACCTAAGAAAGAGACACAGGGATAGCAAAGCGTTTGGCAGAATGATCTCTGTATTATTTATGTCTACGTTTGTATTTGATTTCCATTTATATGTTTCTAGGTCATGGCAGCAAGGTGGCGGAGGCGGCGGCTGGTGCGCAGTTGCGGAAACGTCCGTCGCACACGGCTCCGCGCCGACAGAGGGCACTCGAGGCGTGGTCCTAGCGTCGCGGTATTTGGCGCAGCCGGCTGGGAAGGGCAGGAGTCGACTCGTGCACTTGGCTAGGGTTGATACTATGTAAGTATTGCAATGCAGCCAGCGTCTTGGGGACGCTTCCGACTGGTATTGATATGGATCAGTTGAGCTACCTGTAGATTGTTTTCAATACTCTGCAGTTCTTGCACTTGCAGCTCAATTGTTTCAATTGTAAATACTAATTATTATTATATTTTCTTTGTGAACAAAAGCTTCTGCCCTATGTAAGTATTGTTTTATATGTGTGGTCGTGGAGACGTCAGTCGCACCCGTATTGTTTTATATGTATCGTCATAGAGACTTCAGTTGCACCCGTATTGTTTTATATGTGTCGTCATAGAGACGTAAGTTGCACACGTATTTTTTTATGTGTGTCGTCGTAGAGACGTCATTCACACACGGCTACGCGCGCAAGGCGTGGTCCTAGCATCGCGGTATTTGGCGCAGCCGGTGGGGAAAGGCAGGAGTCGACTCGTGCACTTGACTATACTCGATTCTAGAATCCGACATATTTTATGTCAAGAAAGACGTTTAAGATGGAAAACCTCAAAAATCGTTTCGAATATCAGCGATTTGCTTCGACGTTATTAGCTCGGGATGAGCAATCTTACCTAACTCATCGATGATATTAGGTGGTTCAAAACTACTCGCGTTAAGCCTTGGTCTCTTAATCACTACGCTCCTCTCCACTCCGCCCAGCTCCGCGTCAGTGGAAACGCACCCTAAATACTTTCAGTTGCCATGACGACCATGACGTAGGTACATGCCGTACTTGAAATGCAATAACATTCAACGGTTGCGACATGCCTCTTCGGGTAACACCCCTGAGGCTTGGCAGTGAATCCTCTGTGCATATTTAACTATATGTATTTTATTTTCAGGGGAAGAACACCAGAATGGTACAACAAATGCTACGGGCACATCTGCGCCCTCTACCTAGCGCGAATCAGAGCTTCGTTCAAGCACAACACGGAAGGACCCGAGTCGAATGTATGATCCAAGCATTCCACTTAGATCGGCGCCATATTGGGGCTGTTCTAAGTTGACGTTTAACGTCAGTGACATTGACTGTGACAGTTCTGTCAGTTTTGGCGGCTAGTCAAAATGTTGACCGCTGCGTGATGGTGATTTCTCTCGTGTTAAAAACTTGAAAATAGTGCAAATATCTAAAAATTTCGTGCATTTAGGTAATGTGCAATTGAATCTAAATACAAAATTATTACGTGTTACATGTATAAAGTCATGTACAGTCGCCCGAAAACTTGTTTATCAAAAATTATTCACTATAAATTTAAGCCCTTTTACCGATTGTATAATTATCATGAAATTTCCAAAGCGTGATTCCACAGTTATTGTTAATGTAAGTTGACTAAAATGTTTAAACATTGCCGCTAGGGAGAAGATACATAATCAAATGTCATGAATATTACGATATTTAGATATTTAATAAAATTTTAATGATATTATTGACCAAAATATATTCTTGATCTGATATTGCAATTTATAAACATAATTAGATAGAGTTTTAATATTAAATTATTCTGATACATTATTATAAATTTTAAAAAAGCGCGCATAATAAATGAAAGTGTAGATTTTAAAAATCAATACCTACCTCCATTAAATACAAGATTATTTTTGACCCTTGTTGTCACCCCTATGGGATTTACCAAAAAGCCTGACTTTAGAAATGATTAGGTAATTATTTATAACTAAGTACCTATTTTTAATTAGTTACTTACCTACCCCTTTTGGTGCATTGTAAATAATTAAATAGATAGGACCTACTTTATTTTAGCATTAA
This sequence comes from Eupithecia subumbrata, assembly GCA_949316285.1. NCBI lineage: Eukaryota > Metazoa > Arthropoda > Insecta > Lepidoptera > Geometridae > Eupithecia > Eupithecia subumbrata. Next base: position 6,021,016 of record OX438632.1, read on the forward strand.
ATAGTTTTATTCTTGTATTAAGTTAAATTAAACTAAAATTCAGTGAAGGTCGGACTATAAATAACAAAATAATAATTTTAGGTCATTGAAAATCGTGGTCCTAAGTCTCACTTAAACTGATATTATTGTAAATCTCGTATTTTTTGTAATAATTTTACCTTTTATGTTAACCATATTTTAAGTAAAGTTATCGTTACATATCACTAGTCATTGTATAAATAATTTAACTATTACTTGTCCTGTGTAATGATTTTCATTTAATATTTTATAATTCAAATAAATAATAATATAATAACCGTACCTGTCCTGTGTTCAGGAATAGTATTAGAATATTAGAGATGAGCTAAAATACATATATTATCAAATTGAAGTAAAATACCATATTATTCAAATATTTATTAGCAAATAAAATTTATTAAAATAGTCAACTCTAAAACTACAGTTATTTATGACTTTAAATTCGTGTACGCCTGACTGTAAGTAGCCGACATAAGTTTCAAAATTGTTACAATTGTATCTACAATAAAATTTTGACCATCACAGTATTTTAATAACTAAATCAGCACTTTAATAATGTAATTGGCGTTTAAAATATTTAAATTATATGTTATATACTTACTTACAATAAATAAAGCCAAATAATCACAATTAATTTTACTATAAATGTAAATAAATTCCAAATCCCATAAATGTGTGTTACCCAATTAATCACAATTTTGGTGCAAAATGTTAGTTAACTTTAAAATATTATGTAAGCATTAAAATTAAATGTCTCATGATATCTGGGTAGGATTTTCCTCAGTAAACAATAATTAACGTTTCCAAGTCTCAGCTAGCTATAAAAATATGAAAAGGCCAGTAAAAACCAACCACATTAACAAGTCAATATTTTTGATGCTAACTGTACCGTGATAGATTATTTTGGTATTACCTACCTAGGTCCATTGTGCATAGCCTTTTTTGTGTAAGTACCTAATAGATAGGTAAGTATACCTACGCATCTGCTACAAATAGCTGCGTGGTGAAATAAGAGTTACATTACATCGCATACTTACCTACGTAGGAACAGACCTATTTTGTAGAGGCTAGATAATTATGCAACTATATACAAGGCAGAGGGTAGGTAGATAGTTAATATTACGAACATATACATAGACACGATGCCGCGGAAAGGGTGCCGAAAGGGCCTAAAGGCCGAAAGGCCTAAGCCGAAAGGGGTGATTCTGAACATCGAGGGGGTTAACGTTTGTTCTAGGTATTGTTGTAATGCGAACATTTTTTCCTTGTTTCGAGAAAAAATTACACGTTTTTTCTGCATATTCGTGTTCATTTGCGTGCAAGTATCTATGTATTTTTTACATTCTTATTAACTCATGTATCTAATTTCATGACAAAACACTGGTTTTGCTGAAAAAAATGTGAAATATTTTGTAATGCAAGAGTGAGTGTAAAAGAACACGAATAGGAAGTAGGAAATAAAACTTTATTTTTGGTATAAAGAAAAAAAAATATACCTATTAAATAATTAATATAATATTCTAAATTCAAAAAATCGTTGTTCACAAGTTGATCCCCTCGGAGTCCATAATCACATTAATCACCCCCTTTCGGCTTAATCCGTTTGCGTGGTATGGCACCCTTTTTATTGTAATAGAAAATGAAATTATGATGCACTTTTACTGTTGAAATCTCTAATCATCACAGTACTCGTATCTAAGTTATATAGATAAATAGATTATAACTTAATTGCACCATCAATACATACCTACCTACCTACTTACTTACCTATGTAACTGTTTTGAAAAATACTCCAACCATGTATAATAATGTTAACGTAGGTACATTGTGTATATTTTAAAGCATTGTGACTTTATTCTCTGAAAATATATGGACCATTGTATTGAATGACTTCATTTTATTGTCTAAACCCGGATTCCTACTCATCATATAATACTTCCTAGGTACTAATATTATAAATGCGAAAGTTTGTGTGAATGTAAAAAATATTTTCGGAAGGAAGTCTCCGATTCTTTTCACTGTTCCTCAAAGTTTAGGTAAATAAGCCCTCCCTATTCCTATCACTGCTTATTACCCTACTTTTAGTTAGGTAACCTAACCTACCTACCTACCACGCTAACGAAGTTGCGGGTAGTATCCGTGCCGTCAAATTATGTTTTTTTATCGATATACTACCGCCAAAAAAAGCTTACCTATAACATTGTAAAATATTCAAATGGATATAAATAAATAAATAAAGGTAATGCGACTCCATGACGTCTTGTCCCAGCGCGGCAACGGACGACTGAGAAGCGCGCTAGATACGGCGGCGCGGCCCGACCGACGCGACGGCACGATTGCAAACCGCGTAAAATTACCGCGGGGTATGTGCTGCTTGCGGGGAGCTCATGGGGGGCGTGGCGCCCGATTTCAAATTATTGTTTATCAATGCGTCGCCTTAAATACTTTTTACCACGTAACTACTGAAATTTGTGGTGTGTTTAGTTTAGCTTCTAAAATAGCACAGGCTAATTTTCAAAAATTAACCTCTGAGATTTTCAAAAGGGTGGTAAGTTTCTATGGAAAATTATTAATCCTTGGTTCGATTCACTCAAAGCTCGGTATAAATAAACGGTCAACTAGATTTGGAATTACAAATTTCTTATATTAAAAATATATATCTGAAATTAGCAGTTAAATAAGTATATATCTGAAATTAGAGTAGCTAGGTATGCAAAAAAGAAAGACTAATCCTCTGTGTTCCTTTTTTTGTCGTCACTTTCATGTAAGTAATTACTAATTACTGTAATTAGCAAGGTTTATGTCACGAAATAATTTGAATTTATTGCATCAGAATTTGGTTTACCAATAGCGTGTCGCAATTCCTATAAAAACATGCGATTGGCTAACAACAGATAAAACCATTCCATTATTCACTCAGTTCCTATGTGACGCTCTTGTTGTTTAGATTTTCAAGACAGCCAAAATATTTTTTACCAGAGTTAATTTTATATAATGTAATCTATTACTCATACAACATACAGCCAAAAAGCTCAAAACATACCAGGAGAAACAGAAGTTGTATTGAAATGACGGAAGATTTTCAACGTGTAATGAAACGTTTTGCCAAACGTCAAGAGCGCATTGATCCCGCCCCGATTTCATTCGTCGAGCGAGCGGGAGCAAATGAAAATTTTCTTCAGTTCACGATCGCAAGCGTTGAGGGAGGCCGTTTCACATAAATTAATGATTTTCTAATTCGATAAATACTAGATCTGTAAAAACAAAGTCTTTACAATGAAACATAAAGTTAATCAGTAAACTAGGCTTAAACAGTGCTTTCCGTCCGACCGGCCCTAAACTAATTTAGCTTTCTCTTAACTAATCCAAAATAAATAAAATTGAGAAAATAAAATAAAATTCGCTCTGTTTTCTACTCCTGCCTGACGAGATAAAAAACAAATCTACGATGGAGTGCCGTCCAGATTCATCTGAAAAATGTACAACGAAGGAGGCTGAAAGCTGCCAAAAGGAGGCCTTCTGGGTTTTCGGCTACGGATCTCTTTGCTGGAATCCTGGATTCGAATACACACAATCTGTTTGTGGATTTGTGAAAGGATTCTCCAGAAGGTTCTGGCAAGGGAACACCACTCATCGCGGGACTGACTCCAAGGTAAGCTTAAAAAGGTCTTGACCTTATTTTATTTCCTACCTACACCAATGTTTGAAAAACAAGTGGTAAAAAGCGGCAAAAAATTCAAAATCTTCAATTGTTTAATTAAAATGAACATAACGATAGAATAACAACGCTGGCTACTTTTAATAACATTAGAAAGTGGTTTTGGGGTTCATTACATTACAGGCACTCACATATCATACAAAAACAAAACACCCACCATCACATCAGCTTGTGCAGTGTTCTTTATTTATCAATCAATCAGGCAGGCCTTTGATTGACAGAAATTTCATTTATTTAGGTAACATAAATAAAATTGTTTTGGGATTCCGTGGGAGTTCTATAGTAACTAAAAAATCATGAGCTGATGCAATGTCTCACCTTTCTTTCTCAGTTTCTTGAGTTCTTTGACCATTTGTTTATTGTTTGTTCGAAAGTTCTGGTGAATTTATAGAAACAGGTGATCACACACATAGGTACATACAAGAAACTATTTTCTATTCATATATAAGTAGGTACCTATTGATATGTTATTCAGTTCAATAAACTTTGGTGACTACATGCTTTGGTTCGTTATTTGTTGGATTGATTTTTCAATTTAAGCTTTTATCCCAAAGAACTTAACTTTTATTAAAAAAAATTGAGAAAATAAAATAAAATTCGCTCTGTTTTCTACTCCTGCCTGACGAGATAAAAAACAAATCTTATATGCCTCGGAACAAATTTGTGTACGATCTGCAGAAATTTGTTCCGTTGGTCTGGGTGTTTTCTATGTATAATAAAAAATATCTATCTGTGTAGTGTATTGTATTAAGTATATCAGTTATCTAGTACCCATAACACAAGCTCTGCTTAGCTTGGGGCTAGATAATGCTGTGTGAATTGTCCAGCATTATTTATTTATTTATTTATTTATTTATTTTATTGCTATCAATAGAATTAATAATTACCTCTCTGGCGCAATGGGCTTAAGGCCCCTCTGCGATGCAGGAGGTTGCGGGTTTTGTTCCCCCATCCATACAAATGCTTGTACAATCTGCAGATATTTATTTTGAATGTGTTGGTTCTGGGTGTTTTCAATGTTTAATGTCATCTAGTACCCATAACAACAGCTCTCTTAGCTTGGGGCTAGATGACTGTGTGAATTATACAGCATTATTTTTATAATAATCTTTTATTATTATTTAGCCTGTTATCCTCAATAGGTAGGTACCAAGAGTCGAGAGAGCTTCTTACACCTTTAAGTAGATACTTGAATATTTTACTATCAATAAAGACACAAACAAGCCACATTATGATAAAATTGTTGTTTTAGGTAATTAGTAAAAAAAATTGTATCTGCAAAAGTATTATTGTTGACAACTTGGGACAACATAGAATAGATTATTATATTTCATATAATTATAGTTAAGTCAACACTTACTACATAATCTAACCTTAAGTGGAGCAAACAACAAAAAAACGAAATACCTAACTTCCATCTTTATAGCTGAAGGGGATTTTACCATAATAGTAGTAGTCTTGCCAGGCCCTCCACCTGGCAAACCAATCCTACTAATCATCATCATCAGCCTATATTAGACATAGGCCTCCCCTAATGAGCACCACAGTGCCCTGTCTTCAGCTTCACGCATCCAGCATCTGGCTGCAGTCTTTTGCAGATTGTCATCACTAATAATATTATACAGGCGAAACTTTGTGCCATTGTGAAGAGAGTGTGAAACTACCGAATTGATTGGGCTTAAATTTTGCACATTTAAAGATTTAGAGCTGGAATAACATAAAGTCTACTTTTTATTCCCAAAAATTTGTGCGTAACCGCTGGCAGAAACTAGCTATAAACATATTAATACACTGAAGGAAGGTGCTGCCCTACAAATGAATATTTAGTAAATTCCTGCCTTGTACTTATTTTTGATATGCTTATTAAAATACAATTTAAAAGCCATCAATGCATTAACATTGACCTTAAACTAACTGACACACTGACTCAGATCCTTGTTTGTTTGGCATTCATTCAAGGTAGATGCACATTTGTTGTGTATAGGTATTATACTTTCTTCTTTGCTGGTCCATCTTTCTTGAGGCCCTGATGCATTCACTGCCCGCCGAACCCTTTCAGGTCAGGGTTTGTCACCGCTTGTGTGAAAGGTCCTGGGGCAGAATTCCACTAAATTAGACGCTTCACCATAACATAATTTAATGAAAGAAACTACAGACGGAGGAATGCATGTCAAAAGTGTAACTTCAACAGCCTGTATTGATCCACTGCTGGACGCAGGTCTCCCCCTGTTAAGCGCCTTGTTGGCTTTTATCTCATATGGGCAATAACCATAATCCCCACGCTGGGCATGCGGGGTGGGGATCGCAGTTCGGTGGTAGAATTGTTCTGCAGGGGGCGCTGCTGCCCGCCCCCGGTGGATATCCCTTAGTCGCCTCTTACGGCACCCGCGGGAAGAGTTGGTTTGGTGCAAATTCTAAGCCGGCACCACACAGCAAAAGTGTAAAGGTTGAAACCAATTTCTCTCCGTGCGAATAGCACTGCACGTACGATCTAGAGTTTCTTCAACTAACGATTCTGACTATGACAATGGTATCATCGTACCATTGTCATAGTTAAGCGATTGCTTAGCAGAATTCGGCCTCTGCAGTTCACCGCGTGTCATGGCCTCTCGATGTTTTAAAATTATGAAAGCATTAACTGTCCCGCCTTAGTGGGGTGACTGCTGCTTTACGATATCCTAAAATGTATGTTCCTAATTGATGACGTGACGATTTTGCCTTCATGACACTCCAGCCAAACCCGTCTTTTGTCATGCATCTACCTAAATACACAATTTTCCGAGATTGGAAAGCCACCCATTAAATCTGTTTACGAGTAGGTATATCAAGAGATTAGTAACTTTCGATCACGCAGAACAAACGTGAGATACTAACGTCACAGACGTGGGTATAAGTACATCGCGAAATGGTATACTAAAAGAATCTTGTAAGCGAATTGCGTTGTTTTTGTTCCCAAAATACCCTGCAGACTTGTTATTATGAGGCCCGCATTTTGACTGACTTGTTTTCAATTTTAAGGCCAATGACCAATGCAAAGAGTAACCCTTTGCCCATTCTGCTTATTTTGTAGTACATATTTAGCCCTTTAACGTTAACAGCTGAGCATGCGTCACCCAAAAAAGGTGGGTTTTGCAGTAATCGCCACGCTTGGCAGGCGAATTGGTGATCGCAGTAATGTCCTCCTAGCCGAATTTCGACCACGGCGGCCAGTCTCATCGGAGACTAACCAGATGCGCAGGACATAATTATAGTGCACAAACACAGGTGCACTCTCTATTCCCTCACTCTCATAATCCGATGGGACGACAGATCGACACGACCAGGGAGAGGTCAGGCACAGGACCAACGGCTTTACGTGTTTTCCGAGCCACGGGGGTGTAACACCGCCAACTTTCCAACTCCGGGCTGCTACTGTGAATTTTGCTTGCTAGAAAAACCCCAATAACAACTATTTGCCTGACCCGGGACTCGATTCCAAGACCTCATAATCAGCGGTTGAACAAGCTGACCGCTAGACCAATGAGTTTGAGAGATAATGAAATATTGGCTGCAATTTATTTATTTTAACCGCACCTAATTTATTTTGTATGCACAAAAAGTTCACTCATTCATTCCAAACACTTTATTGCACACAAAAGTATACAAAGGGTGAGCATAATGCCGATGGCATTTTCTGCTGTTTGATGAAATGATGAATCAGACTAATGTGGGGACAGAATGGATCGGACATAGAGTGCAATAAAATGAATAGAATCTTATTCTATTCAAAAAAATAATAACCAACTACGAAAATGCATTTACATATATCCTCACACAAGCATTTTCACAAAAGTTTGAAGGCGTATTATTAACTTCTGTTTTATTTTATTTTCAGCCCGGACGAGTAGCGACGCTAATAGAAGACAAGGAAGTGAGTATTTTCAACTATTTCAAATCTTTACTAACGCTCATAAATAAATATCGAGCTAACAGACTTTGAACCAATTTCAAAAAGGCTAAAGAAGCAAATTCAAATCCATATTTTTTATTGAGACCATATTTGTACATTGAACCATATTGAAACTTTCGTGCAAAACCTTCTCTTAGATAGATAATTGTTTATTGTCAAAAAGATTGATTTCTGGTTAATATTATATTTAGGTTAAATGATGTTTATGTACCTAGACTTTAGACCTAGACCCTAGGGTTCTCTTATGTCATATTATGTTAATGAATTATGAGGTTTTCTGCACAGATAAGATACCATTTTCACGAAAACAGAACAGAAACTTCGATTTTCCTTTTTACGAGTTACGGGCCCAGGTTATCATACCTGCTGTATAAGACTAGGTTGGTAACGAGTTTTGTAACCTTCCTTCCTATCGAGAGGAATTTATCGGACGTTCCTCTTGTGTTTGTTTAAAAAATGCCAAGCAAATACATTTACTCGTATGGAGAAATAGGTACCTGGCACACAATTGACTACCTTTTTCTTGCTACTTTGCTCACGTGCACCTATATTTTTAATGGCTCTCGTATCACTGTGGCCATCTGAGGCCTATTGTGATCGCCCACTGACGCTGCGGGGCGTTCTGAAATCCATGAGTTTATTTATTTATTTATAAAAAGTACTTACACTATTTTTAGAGTTGAGTACTCAGGGATAAGGAATGAAAGAATATCAGAGACAGTCCACTACCTTTACAGTTTTGCAAATTATTTAGAATTTGACCTCTCTCTAAAGCGTATTTTTTAAGTACATTCAGGGTTAATAATGTCTCAAGCTTCTAGTAAGCGAAACCTAAGGGTTTGAGTCTTATTTACCTACCTAATTGGAAAGTCTAAGACATCCTCCGTACTCCCCGGACCTTGCTCCAACAGATTACCATTTTTTTCGAAATTTGGATAACTTCTTGCAAGGGAAAAAATTCAACTCCGATGGGGCAGTCCAAATCGCCTTCAAAGATTTTATTGATTCCCGTCCGACTGGTTTTTTTAGTAAAGGGATCAATGAACTACCTATAAGATGGCAAAAGTGCATAGAAAATAATGGTTCATACTTTGATTAATTAAATATATTATATTAAAAAATATTCGACTTTTTGTTCCTCCCATACAAAACGCCAATTTCATATGTAAGGACCTAATATTATTTTATTCATTGTTAAGAACGCGTATTGACAGACAACGTGGCCCTCGGGTATGTCATTCATAATAGAGTCGGCTATACCTACAACAACATGTTATGAGGTCACAAAAATGGTATGATGTCTGTTATTTTCATCAACAAAGGTGCATAGAGTAGGTAGGTACTCAGCGTTTCGGGAAATCACCAACACAATCCGCTTTCGCTATATGTTATCGAACTCGTAATTGGTTATTTTGTATTCTGGCAGGCTTTGTCTTGCCAATGTTCTTTCGATCCGTAGCATCCTTTATCGTCGTAGTTGGCAACTTTCTTTTTTTTATGCCCGCTTAAAGCAATTCAAATATCTATCGGAAGTATTTGTTAATTCTCATACCAGCATTATTTATTTCAGATCGTCAACTTAGGTCCACTCTCAAGTGCATTGCTAGGTCACACCGATGCATCATCTTTGCAAGGGCTTTGACTTTATTCTAACTCATTTCACCAACATCCTTACACGTGGATAATATTAAATATATATCTGCGCATATTATGTTCCTCTCAAGGTCTTTTATCTTCTATTCACGCTACCATTGGTCACAAAGCTCTCCCAGTCCCATGTGATTTAATATCTGCGCAATATTGCATTGTATGATAAATAGGTTTATATATTTTGAATGATATTACATCGGCACGTGTTAACTTGCACACATGTTTCACTTACTCGGAACTAATCGCAGTATTATTTGTAAACAAAACCGTCTAATTCGATTGCGATTGTGTTTTGTTTTTGAGTTACTTTGTGAATGCTTCATCAAATCAATGTTTTCACTGTACAGCAGATAACATACAAGTATGGTTTAAGTTCATATTTCCAATATTTTTCTCGTAATCTTGTGCCACATTTTCTCTCGTCCTAGGTATCCGGAAACGTTATTGAAATTTTGTTTACTTAATAAAATTACATCTATAATCGGAGCTAAATTTTGAGTGCTGAGATTTTTTAGTATTCGGCGCCGAAAGTGAAAAGCTTCATCCCTATTTTGGGATCAAGTATTTTCGAAGCATTTCACTAGAGGGTACAAAATTTATTCGTGATTCATGTCTCGGAAAAAGGAAATTCCATTTTGTTTGCAAAATACTGGATCTTTGAATCGTTACCGAAATCGATTGTCCAACTCAATGAGGTGTGAAAGAAGAATAGTGAATCCTTGAAGTGAGATGACCAGACATAAAAAAAAAAATCGTTACCCTATTCCTATAGTTCATTGCTAGATACAATTTCAGCATATACCGCTAATAAATCTACATTCATCACTGGGACGACATCAAGTCTGAAGTACCTACTCCTTACATCCGCCAATTCACAAATTGGCAATGACCATTGTGATGGCCAAGGTGTTTCATTCGTCTGAATTGAAAGTGTCGCACCGCAATGATGTAAAACAAAATGTTATTCCTACACAGTTAGTTTTAGTAACAGTAAATACTTTATTGCACGTTATATTTTCCTGTCGAAGTTGTGAAATAATGACTTTAGATTTTCATAATTATTTCACAGCTTCGCTTACAAGATTTTCATCAGATTGTTTTCCATCATTACTTCATGGACGCACGGTTCTTTTTGGGTTAGTATGTGTTTTTAGATTTTTGTATAATAAGCTTGTTTATAGATAGGAGTGTGCAGCTACGTTATTTGCCGTTGATTAGGTCATTCACTGCGTCACGTGCTCGTGAACTTGTCTGCTGTGCTGACACTGCTTTTGGCTCGTGTTGCACTTTGCAATAATTTATGGTCACGTTTGAAATGTGATTCATTAACCTACTTGAAATGCTTTGAAACCTCTCTTTTGACACTGCCACTTAACCTATGGTATTTTATGTTGACTGTCACTCTATACAATACCTAAGTCAACATCTGAATTGTTTTATCGTTACTTGAAAGTAATTTCTTATTCAAAATATTAAGGTAGGTATCTATTTATATTTATTCAAAGATTAATAGTTCTTTGTCATTGTCGCGGTCAAAACTGCGCACTATTTTCACCGAAACAATCGAATACTAACTTGGCACTCTGTCCACTAATGTATTCTAGTCAATTTACATACTTATTGCATTAATTGACACTTTACTGCCCTAATCCGCTAATGTTTCCATTCAAAACTGATAACGTTCTCATGGCAAGTAATTACCTAAATGTTTGTTACACCGCATCAATAATTTGCTATCTATAATCATGTAACACTGATAAATGTCTGGGGCAGCTTAGACAGGTTATCGATATCTATTATCGTAGACGAAATAATAAGAACTTTTATCAATCTATGCTATTATTGATTATCAATTCATGTTTTGATTTTGTCAAATATTCCCGTTTCATCGGCTTTCTTATTTTTTTATTGTCTTCAAAGGGATTGGCTCAATATATTTCATTTATACTACTTAACCTTATATTTATGCTCAATCTTTTCTCTCTATACGCAATGGTATCGTGTCTTTGTTCAACATCAACATGCATCAACAGCAACAAGACACAATTAGCTCATATATTTCTTGGTTTAATGTTGGTGTTCTTGCAACACAGACACAATGAAATCTTTCTTCTTTCTTTCACGCAATCGACGCATTAAACCCTTGAGTGGATCACTCACATTGAATGCGGACAATTATGACCACAATCATCTGGTGACGTGACTCTGTCTCAACATGTTACCTGCAACTTTCACACTTTTTCCAATGATGCTACTACAAATGCTTAATGAATGACCTATTGACCACAGACAGTCATCGTATGACTTGACAGACATGTTACATTTCCGGTTAAGTAGGTTATGCTTTGATAACTAAACAAACAGCACCCATTGTCTCTAAATAGATGACTTATGAACCTAATATTCAATGAGATAAACCTATAACAATAGGATATAAACTACGAGAAAAGTATATTATACGATAATCGTACCTATGGTTATGAGAAAATGTGGGTTGATATAATATATTGTAATATGCTATAAGTTTACATATTATAACGATATTATATAGACGAGTTTATGGTTAACTTTGCTTCGAGGGATAAGAAATGTCCTCAGATTGTCATTCAAAACCACTAAACACCAGGCAATTCAGCTTTTGCCTCCCTGATTGTAAAAACTCTTTACTCACTTATCCGATTCTACCGAATCTTAATTAACCAACTTCGGAAAAAGTAGGAGGATCTGTGAGTTTGATTTCTCCGCGAATCTATTGTATAGAGAATGATCCCCACTTTATTCCCGAGGTGACCTTCGGTTCATCTGGTAGGTATCTTTAACATTTTGGCACCTTCATTCCCTCGCATGAAGTCTGAGGTAGAATCATGGATGGATGTTCTAAAGATCATCCCCATTCTCTCTACCTCTAGATCGAAGTTCTATACATATATCTAGTTTAGCAAAACTAATCATGGTTTTAACACACGGAACTTACAAAAATACGATAGCCTAGTTTCACATCACATACGTAATGCTCCAATATCTGCGTTCCAATTCCTCGTTTTCGACTTTACGAGTGTATTCGAAAAGAATTGCTATTACTTTTGAATCTGCACTTTCTTTGTTCGGTGCACAGCACTTGGCATACAATCATGACTTATCTTTTTGGCAGAATAATATTATAATATATTCTGTTGTCAACATTGAATACTACCGATCTTATTAAATTTGCTTCGATGTAGTTCTAGAATTAAAAAGACTTATAATGTAAGTCTAGTAAAAATAAATATATGAAATGCTATATAATTATTATTATCAATATCTGTATAATTTTCCTCATACTCTATTTTCGTTCAATAATCACATTCTTATCATAAACACGTTCTGTGTTTACTTACAAAACACCTACAATTTTGAGCGTATGGCGTATTTGTAAATCCACATGTTACAATGTTATTTCCGATCGTCCCTGACCTATTTTGAGGCCACCGAGGGTATAAACCGACCAATCGCATTGCGAATTCCTTTTTAATGGAATCTTCGAGTGATAGTCATAAATTCCTTATAATTTTACTTAAACGTATGCTTTTTGTTTCAATAGATAATAGAAAGATCCTATATCAGTTAATATTTTTCACGTTGCTGTTATGAAAACTTATTTATTCATTTTTAATTTCACTGGTTTGTTCGCCGAATATTAGAGTTATTCTCTTCGCTAATATTTCTTGCTACCTGTGAAATATTTTAATTGGCTTTCATTAATGTTAAACAATTCGACTATGTCAGCTGTTCGTTTTCCGTGAAAGTAAAAGTTAAATATGCACCCGCTGCTTGAAAAGGTATTCAATATTTTATAATCATAAAATAAATCGTAGAGTAGACAATAATATTTTGGGTTTGTAAGTAGAATACAATCAAAATCTTGTTTACATAAATACAAGTTTGTTTTTGTTAGTATCATATACGAGTATGTATATATTTTTATCTGGAGGCAAACGCACAACAAGAGATTTGCGCGTAGGTAATGTAAATTAAACATAAGTTAGTGGTAATTGTAAGAAACATGTTGCAAAACGAATAACTGAGTTTAAACCATTATTTTTCGAAATAAATTAAATATCTTTTGAAAGTAATTTACAAATATCGCGTGTATAAATGAGGTTATCCTAACCATATTTGTTTTTTGACAACCTCATTTACATATAGGTTAACGTTTCAAGAAGTTTGCGTTGGATGCGAATTTCCATAAACAATTTTGAACTAGTCTGACAAACTAAATCGAGTTCGTTATCTATAGCCTTGACAAGTCAAACAAAATCAGCAATAGGTATCGTGATGATATTTGCGCTAACCATATATGTATTCTTAACACGCCGGTATTCCAAAATAAATGCTAGTCTCAAGGTCAAACAAAATAAACAGGCGGTTATATAACGCATTCAAATGATATGATGATAATACTTATCATAATGGAATATAATAATACCTACCTATATAGGAAATTCTCGCGTCCGACCCACCTTCACACTGAGCCTTCACACCAGTTTTAAGGTAGGGAAATTACTTTCCCAGCTTTCATACTGACCTATTTTAAAATAATCAGTGTGACAGTGGATCATACAAATGAGTAGGTAAAGTATTAACGTTGGGTAACCAGGCCTTTCGGTCTCTTAGGTCTAGTTCCTGATATGCCCAGTAAACTCTTAAGTCTATTGCTTCGAACGTCCATTCCGTGAATGTCTAGCTTCTGTAACGTCCATTCCGTCCTGATTTTCAACCTGAAACATACCATAATAAAACTATTTTCTACTACTAGAAACTGACATGTGTTGTGCGGACCATACTTACTCCTGATACTTTTGGTCCGCACATTTGGTCTTCATACTAGAAAACGGCCTCCCTAAAATATTCCCATCATCATCATTCCCACAAATTTCTTAAGAAAAAATTGACAATCGCTACGATTTCGTGGTTGACGCTTACCTATTACTGAGATTTGTTTGAAATGCAAAAGCTTTTTAAGCAAATAGAAATGATAACTTATCCAAAATTGTATTATGTTTTCTATATAACTTTATTATTCCTGTGATAACCCGATGAAGTAAAGTACGTAGGTAGGTACCTATCATTTTTTAAACAGTCATTGTTTTCGTTGAAACAGTTTTATGTTTTACAATCTGTGTCTAATGGTGAATGACCTGCACGTATATACTCGGCCGTTCATTCAACCGTTATCACGAATTGCAAACATTGCAATTGGAGCAGCTTTGACAAATTTAATTTATCTTGAAAAAACATGGTTACGGTTATAGGTGCTACTTAAAGAAATATATTATAGTTGCGAGTACTGAAGTATACAAATATTTAAAAAAACAATGAAGAAACTTCACAATCATGACACGTTTATTGTTCACGTATTTTATAATTAACTGTTGCTAGGCTGTTGCTATCTATCAAAACAAATTTTCACCTTCGCACCCAGTGAGTTTGATATCTATAGGTACTAATACATATTATAAAGAGGTAAAGTTTGTTTGGGTAAAGTAAGAGTAAAGTTTGCTTTCGGGAACATGGATGAGATTGGCGTAGGACCGTGTGGCACAAGACTTTGGAAGCCAGCCCAGCTGTGGGCGAAGTCGGGTAGCGGATGGTGATGATGATGATGAAAGTTTGTTTTGTTGCCCTATGACTACTTGTCAAATAATTCAACCAGCTGCAATTTCTGGGATTGCAATACGTGTAAAGCTAAGCTGCGAGAAAGCACTGGTATCTCTATTAATTCTATATTCGTTCCTATCAGTCTTGAGATAATATTCAATCGAAAGAAGTCTTGTGATAATGGTCATGTGAAATAGTTTGTCTTTGCCGTATCAGACTTTTCCTTCGATACAATCTCACTGTCTGATAATGTCACAGAACTCTTGAAGATGTATATGCATTAATTTATCTATTTTATTGTAGAAACCTACACAAAGATGAAGGGTGAAACAAATATGTGCAGAATTCATCTCCTCAATGTTTCTTTTTCTGTTTTCTTCATGTTATCTCTTCTGTTTTACCTCGTATTTAGGTATATATTTTTCTTTTATCTTAGTGACAGATGCTCGCTTACATTGTTATGTTAATACGGCCTAAAATTACTGTTTTGTTTAGACTTGTAGGTACTAGTATAAACAAAACAATGAATCAGCATCTATACAATATGAGTATTATTTATGAAAAACACTGCTGGTTTCAACAACAGACCAATTCATTCATAAATAAGTACTGCTGTTAATATTTATATTTCTTTGTTTCAGGGTATAACCTGGGGGAAAGCATTTCTGATCTCAGCTGACAACAATGCAGCGCTTCCCTACCTCACCACTCGAGAATGCCAGCTCGGAGGGTACAGAACTTACTCTGTGAACTTCCACCCTCGGCCAATCTTCCAGGAAGGTACAGAAAGCACAGACCTCCCATCTACTAGCCTTACATGCCTCGTATCAACCAGTGCGCCTATACCCGATGACAACAAAGACGCGCTGCTATACATAGCTATACCTGAAAACAGGCACTGGTTAGGCGCAGCGCCGTTACCAGATATTGCGAAACAAATCCTCGAATGCAAAGGATCATCTGGTTCTAATGCCGAATACCTTCTCAGACTAGCAGATTTCATGAGAGAGGAGATACCAGAGGCTTTGGATGATCATCTGTTCTCTTTAGAAAGGTTAGTGAGGAAATTCGCGGCTGATATGAAGGTTTGCCTCAACAGTTTAATGAAGGCCGAGGAGAAGGAAGCCAAAGCTGTGGTGCCAAGCTACGCATTCGCATCGCGTGTACCAGAAAAGAAACTGCGCTGTGTCAATATGTGATTTAGTTACCGTTTTGTGACATTAAAGTGGACAAAATGTATGAGATTCGATGAAGGATTTGTCTTCGTGAAAAGGGCCAAATCAAAATTTACATGATGTTGTTACTGACAAAGTTGGCTTTTACCTTAACAACGTAGTTCATTGATCTGCTGAAAGAAACGCAGGAATAAACATTGACGTAAATGAATTTAGCTGTAGGTTTTTGACGATTTTGAAGGCCTTTGTCAGTTTTGTAAAGGCATTTATTTAGCTTGTTAACAATCCCTTTATCCAGTGAAATATTTAGGTAGCTTAGCTAGAGAATGTGAATCGCTTGAATATAGGAAAACTTTATTTTATTATTAACTTGTATTGCTTGATAAAAAAAAACTTGTCTTTCTTGAACAGGTGCTCTTATAATCAAAGAATTGCCAAACATTTTGATTGAAACGTGACATTTACGAAATGTGATAAAGTTTTTATGTAAACAGTTTCATTTGGCGATAAACTTCTAGAATAATGACAATTTTGTATAATGATAACTTTTTATTAGAATTAAGACTACAGTACACTTATCGACGTAAATTTGATTGTAATGGATTAAAATATGTCATTAAGTGAGGCTATGACGAGCAAATTTGACGTCGACATATAGTTGTCGGCACAGTTACTGACAATGATCCAAATCACTTGTGCACAAGTCAATTTAAGCTAAACAATCGTGAGAATGTTAAACTTAAGACAGTTTTATTACATGGCAGCCAAATAGTTTTAGTTATTTTAGTAATGTAGCTCCCAAACCAAAAAATAAAATAAATTACGAAGTATTATTTGAATCTTGTTAATCTAAGATTTTGTGATCAAATAAATTTAGGTTTCATAGACAAACAAATATAACTGGATTAATTTTCTCTTTTTAATTTTATGTCCGAATTTTTTGATTCATACGACAAGATTTTATCGAACTTTTAATTTATATTTATTTTGTAAATAGGTAACATACAATTAAATTGACAAATTAATAATAAATGAATTTTATGAGTTATGATAGCTAAGATTATGAAATTAATGCTTATTGTAATTTTTATATGAGATTTGTACCTAAGTAAGGCCAAGCCATAATATAAAATGACGAAATAAAGATCAAAATAAAATAATAGCAGAGTTTTAATTGATAATATCCACTCGCTTACAAATAAGATACATTAAGTATTAGTATTAGTAATGAAGTACCTATTGACCAATCTTAATGAAACTGAAATGATAAAAACCTAACACAGTACAAATATTTTTGGGTAACAAAAAATAACTTTATGTAGCAATGATGCCTTGCGTGGCTCAGGCGATCAAAAAAAAAGAACAATAAGTGTTATGATTATTTTTATTTTTGACACAATTACGCAAAGACCAGCAAATATACAAACAATACACACCGAACAATCTTCACAATAAAATTTTATCTAGATACAATTTTGCTAGGTGTTTATATACTGATTTATCTTTTAATGTACATACATTCTTCTGAGTTTTATTGTGTTTGCTTACATTATGCATTATCAACTATCAAGCTAACCTATTGCTTAATCTAGCTCGCATTATATTTACAATATTTAATCTCGATATAATTTCATTCAAGAAATTTTAAATATATTACGACCGACGTTAAATGATCAAACGTATTTTTTCTAAAAAAATACTAACTGCTAGTTAAGTACAAATAATTTGGTGGTGAAATGCACTTTCTGAAATAGAAAAAAAAATCAATATGACAGACTAGATGCTAAATTTTCTATGTTCAATACCTAAATAGTCACCTACTTAAATTAAAATAATAAATACTAACTAAAGTCATGGATAACATCTCTTAGGTTTAATTTTTAATACAAAAAGACACAAAATAATACTTTTATAATACACATAACCTTTGGTACTAAATTACTTATTTACATTTCCTAATACTTATTTAACATTTGGTTTATTTACATAAAAAATAGTATTATGCATGTATAATAATTGAGGGTAGTGCAAAGTACATACCAGAAACTTATACCTATCTAATCCATTACTAAAGTCGTCATATAAAACTGGGTTGTGTAAAGGCATTTTAATATTTCTCTCCATTAGAAAGAACAAAATACTTGCAAATTTTTAGTACTTATATTTGACTTACTACTTTCCATAGCCTACTGGGGTCAAGGGACACCAGAAACAGATGGGTCCGATGATAGCCGCTTCTCAAATACTTTGTCCGAAAATGCCAAACGCAGTATTGTTCATTCATCATTAATAATTCAACGTTTCTTTACGATTACGATTTATAACGATTAAGTTACACCAGAAAACCCTCATAAACCTTAAAATGTTCAGCAGGCTTACACGCTGCGGTGGAATTGTCACGCCATGACGAATATTAGAGTTACCATATTTGACTTTAAATCTTATTTACTTATAAAAGGAAATTCACTATCACTCTCGTCTCCTGACCCATCGTAACTTGAGGGGGGTGTGTCTAACTGGGGTAGTCCCAAGTCTAGGTACTCCTGGTTGGCTGTCACCGTGAGGATCTTATCCAGATCCTCGACCAGTTCTGTGAAGGAGGGCCGGTCGCCTGGTGAGAAGGACCAGCATTCTCTCATCAGCATGTATCTGGGGAGAAATAAATTGTTAGAAGATTAGGAATAAAGAAACCACGGGAGATTGTGGCTTTAGAAGTTCTATGTAGAAGCGAGTTGTTTACGCGTTAAAGGACGCTGGATGACGGCCTTAGACTTGTAAAGACCTCGCTCCATCTCACCGGTTGCTCCATGTCTAGGTTTATGAACTTAACTTCAATTGAGCCATTCAGAGTAATTTAATGTCGCCCAAATATGCCCCCAAATTGTACGTAAGAACAAAATGCAGTAGGTTTATGTAGAATTGAAATTGATAGGTACACCTATTCATTTAAGAGTACCTCCTAACTGGATAAGTTCTTCTAGGCCTAGTACGTGGACTGTTGTCTAGGGTAGAATAGAGAAAAATTACGTCATATCGTCATCTAATGCGTAATATGTTTGAAACTCATTATTTGAACCTCAATAATTTACGCAAAGTATGACAATGCGATGTCATTCTTCTCTATTCCAGTTCATCCTGGCCCGATGATGATAATTACCAATACCTAATGCCTTCGTTCAATACAAGAGGATGAAAATATTTAACAATTCCGCGCAAAACCTTCTCTGATAAGATCCAAAAAAGTACTTAGTTACTTTGTAGGAGAAAACCACACCAACTCCACAATGAAAAAATCTATCAAAGTAAGTCGACTGGTTTCGTCTCTCCACGTGACCTCTTTAGGACTCCGCATCACAATACTCGAGTTTGACGCGTGCTAAGCAACGACAGAGACCTGCCAGTGTCCTAGCGCAAAGCACTTCGTTCACAAACTTACATTTCGAGACTGCAGCAAGGAGGTTTCTCCATGCGATGCCCGGCGCTGAGGTGCTGGTACATGTACTGCCCAGGAACGGTGGGGTACGGAGTACCACCGAGCGTCATTATCTCCCAGAGGAGCACGCCGAACGACCAACTGAAATGAGAGATTAAGAGGTGAGTAACATGAGTAACAGGTGAATTGAGTCCCAAAACCCACGTTTGACTATGCGGAAAATCAATTTTGAGCCAAAAAAACATTGAATTTTTTATATTTTTTTGATAAGCGTGAAAAGATTAGGATTCTAGTTAGAAGTTATGGGAGTCGAAATATGATTGACAAAATTTGACTCGATCGCAAAGTTTCCTCTATATCTTCATTTTTGCACAAATACTTCTACGGAAAAAGCAGTTTCATTTTCATTTGCTAGTTACTTAGCATTTTTCAATAAAATTTCGTCTACGTGTTCCCTAATAAGTACCTACTTTAGACGATTATGGTCTTATTTTTTTGCGAAAGATTGTTATTTTACAGCAAAAAACAAAAAAACTAAATTTATACAAACGGCCAGTGAAATTGCGCGCGGGCTGACCATTCCGCGGCTCTCAACTTCCTTTCTCGCCTACCCCGCGCGACGTTCGCTCGTCCTTGTCTCGCAAAACCGATCCCACTTCGTCTTAAAGCACATCCAAGGGGTTGGACGATACGAAAGTGAAATGGTATAGATACTCTCTAGCGACATCCACCGCACCGACAAGCAAACTTCAGTCTTCTTTCTGTAGTAGGTAGTCGTTGCCAAGCACGTCCTTGCCAGTCGTAACCGTCTTTGTCCGTATTTACTTGTGTTTGCTCTCGACAAAACGGTTAGAAGCTAGCTGACGTAACCCTGCTAAGTTTTGTAACTCGAAGTCTTGTATAGACTCTTAGTTTACTTACACATCAGTCTGCGTCGTGAACACCTTATGGTACAGACTCTCGGGCGCCATCCACCGCACTGGTAATCGTCCTTCAGTCTTCTTCCTGTAGTAGTCGTTGCTATGCACGTCCTTGGCTAAACCAAAGTCTGCTATCTTCAGAACACAGTCGTCTGAGACTAGCACGTTACGGGCTGCTAAGTCACGGTGGATACACTGAAAATATAAAAAGAAGAGTTGATGGAATGATAAATAGGTAGGTACCTAACCTGTGTTTGTGGATGCCACAAACTAAATAGGAGTCTAAAGCTTGCCGCACACCTGTATAGCACAAAAATGTGCATTCAACTATGGACTATAACATGTCATTATAATATATAACATGTATAGTACATACATACCTAAATACAATGATATTATAAAATCTCATTGCCTAAATAGGTAAGTATATAACATGTATTTAGATGAATTTTATATTGACGGCATCAGATGACAGACAGCTCGCGGACTACTTGATGCTTGTAGCTTGTAGGAAGCCATTTTGTTATTTTAAAATGTTTCTAAATATGTACAACGAGTAGGTCTAAAAAACAATATTAACTAAAACAATACAATACTAATTCATGGCCTAAGACGCAGATGCCAGTCTCAACCCCCGTGTAGCGGCGGCGGAGCACCCTGCGAATAGCACCGCGCGCAAGCAATTTGAGTAGCAAATGCGTTTAGCCCATAATCAAATGCACGTTTTTGTGCTGTGTGGTATTGGAATAATGAGAGTAGAGCTTTATGCATCCAACACTAGTTTAATAGCCTGAATATTTTGTTATTATTATGATAATAGGATGACTGTGACGAGTCGGTCTCTGAGTAAGTCTCTCTTGAGTCGTTTGTGGTCTGGATTTAACAGGTGTGATAAGATAGGCAGTATTCAATAACGCTAGTTAGGTAATGAATAACCTACTAAAATAAGATGCATATCCGCATAGAAACTGCAGACCTATCTTGATGTGTTTTTTATTTCTCTTCACACCTGTTGGGGTCTTAACCAACAATCTTTCCTCCCTGGTTATTCTATATACTTATACCATTAATTCCGCTATTCTAGAGAGGCACGAAGAGACAACAAAGACAAAGACTCTTGTCTTGGATCACGAGAGTTGGGTATTTCAGCTTGTAAGGAAAAATTTTTCATGATCTTGTTTCAAGTTCAATTCCTAAATTTAACTTACCGCACGCTAGAAGATTAAACTCAGCCTTTGCGTTGATTTATCAAACATTTAGAAACTTACCCGTCTCGACGCTAAATATTCCATGCCCCTCGCTACTTGGTAGGAGAACGACACGAGGTCTTTTTGTGTCAACGTCTTTTTATCCTTCAGGTCTTCATTTGGTGATTCATATCTGAAAGGAAAAACATTTTGATTACAAATCTGTCTCGTTTTATGGGGTTAACATAACAGTGGCCTACTCTGTATGTTGGTCAACTATTTAGATAGGTAAATAAATAAATAAATAATAAATAATGCTGGACAATTCACACAGCATTATCTAGCCTCAAGCTAAGCAGAGCTTGTGTTATGGGTACTAGCATAACTACTATAATTAATACAATACACTACATAGATAGATTTTTTTTTATTTTACATAGAGAAAACACCCAGACCAACAAATTTCTGCAGATCGTACACAAATTTGTTCCGAGGCGGGAATCGAACCCGCAACCTCCTGCGTCGTAGGCGGACCTTCGCCCGCTGCGCCACGGAGGTCGTCTGACTTCTGCGCCACGGAGGTACAGCTAAATGATCTTATTGGCACTTCACAGAGTTAAAGATTATAAAATGGGAAGAATATAGATTTCTTTTAACACCTAAAAACTCGGGTGAAGCCGCGAGCTGCTAGTTATCTCAACCTCAACAGCCTGTATTGGTCCACTGCTGGGCGCAGGCCTCCCCCTGATAAGCGTCTTATTGGCTTTTATCACATGGGGGGTATAATACCCATAATCCCCACGCCTGGCATGCGGGTTGGGGATCGCAGTTCGATGGTAGATTTTTTTGCAAGGGGCGCTGCTGCCCGCCCCCGGTGTATATCCCTTAGTCGCCTCTTACGACACCCGCAGGAAGAGTTGGGGTGGTGCATATTCTAAACCGGCACCGCACAGCAAAGTCTATAAGAATTACCTGTTCCCTGGTCGATGGTTCCTCAAGAACTCTCTCAGGTTACCATTAGGCGCGTACTCAACGATCACGTAGAGCGGCCCATCCTGCGTACAGCATCCAAGCAGATTGATGATGTTCACGTGAGAGCCAATCATCTTCATCATCTCCATCTCCGAGACTAGAGCCATCATCTCTGCGTCTGTGTGTCCCTCTGGAAAGCAAAAAAAGTGTTAGTCAAGATAAAACAAGGTGCAATTTGTCGATGAAGTATTTTATTTAATAAGCGAAAGATGGCAGCTATTAGACAAGACTGAAAATTTAGTTGATGAACCTGTCATTTAAATGCTATCGATGATATACAGGGTGGCTTTCTCAAAACTACCTACTTTAAAGTTTTTACAGTGGTGCAACAGTCTTGTGTGTTAGGTCTGTTATGTATGAGATATTGATTTAGCATAAGAATTGCCGCCGACCGAATAAGATATCAAATCAAATCAAATCAAAAACTCTTTATTGCCATAAATACAATAAATGTACACTTAGAAAATATCTCGGAAGGGATCTCACAAGGGAATGCACTTTTATCAGCCAAGCGAGGGCATTGTCTCCAGTTTTGCACAGTGCTTACCTATCTAAGCCTAATCTTTAATTAGGTACCTATTGATAATACTGATCTTTAATTACCTATTGATAATACAGACATATTATTTATTTGCCACAACACACACATTTACATAACACAGTAAAAATAAAATCATATTATCTTAAATTAAATAATTAAGAACACAAGTATACATATTTAACAAAATAAGTACGTACATAGTACAAAGTAGGTACATTTAACAAACGATGTAAACAATATTTAGGAATAAGTAGGTAGGTAGGTAAACAATGTGTGCTGCAGTAGCAAATGGGCCTAGGCTCAGCATAATGCCAACTGTTGTGAGCAGAAGGCGCTGTTATTCTGCCCAGACCAAAACTAGAACAATCACAGGACCCTGCAATTACAAAACAATTAGAACAGAAAAACAAATATCCTCTATAATACAGATTTTTTTGTAAATCTAATCAAAATATCTAACAGTGAACTTGAGATGACGATTCCATATGATTGCGCGTTGAGATGGGAGTAGATGGCCAAATCCGAAACCATGAGACTTGGATAAAAGTTTTATTTGCTCATAAATTGAGCCCATAACTCCTTACACGGCTTTTATCTAATTCTCATGGTTTCGGATTCGGCTATCCACTCCCATCTCAAAGTCCATCATATGGAATCGTCATCAAGTTGTATCAATCAAGTTCATTGTTAGATAGCTTAGCTACCTATATTGATTAGATTTTCGTACAAAAAAATATGTATAATCAATAATAAAAGATTAGGCACTGTACAAAACTGGAGAGAATGCCCTCGCTTGGCTGATAAAAGTGCATTCCCTTGTCAGATCCCTTCCGAGATATCTTATTCGGTCGGCGGCAATTCTTATGCTAAATGAATATCTCATAGCAGACCTAACACTTACACACTACTGTTGCACCACTGTGGACACTTTCAATTAGGTAGATTTGAGTGTCATTATCATTAGGTAGTACCCTTTAGTCAAATTACAAATTTACAATAATTAAAAATTATTTATATAAAAAACATTACAGAATTTCTCCTAAGCGTTATGTCTAGTACATAGAATAAATAAACAATCTGAATATTAGAAAATAATTCACAAAAACAAACAGTAAAATAAATATGCAGTACACACACCTAGTACATAGTCGATTATTTGTATCGAATACCTATTTTAAATTTGTCTTACCTTTCAACATCTTAACGGCAACAACGCTCTGCATCCCAGGCTTCAATATCCCAACACACTCCGCTTTCACTACCTTCCCAAACTCCCCTTCTCCCAACACCTTGCCCAGACATAGCGACTCCCTCGGCACTTCCCAGTCTATGTCCACGGGGAGTTCGTATTCGGACATCATCATGGAGTCCGATGTATTGCTGTTCGCTTGCACTTGGGAGAGTTTTTGTTTCTCGATTTTTACGACTGGCATGAGCTGGAAAGAAACGGCTGGGTCAATATGATGAGAAAAAATAAGTGCCAGATATCTCTGGACATGGTGGCATATTTCCTCAACCTCAACAGCCCATATTTGGCTTTTATCTTATGGGGGGTAATGCCCATATTCCCCAGGCTGGGGATGCGGTTGGGCATGGCATTTCGGTGTTAGAAATGTTCTGCAGGGGGCGCTTCTGCCCGCCCCCGGTAGATATCCCTTAGTCGCCTTTTAAACACCCGCGGAAAGAGTTGCAGTGGTGCAATTTGTAAGCCGGCACCACGCAGCAGGTAGCGTATTTGCCTGTGGCCACATCAAGCGGCAGTAGGTACCCAGCCTAAGAAAAATAAAAAGTGGCGGTTCTACCTACCTCACTAGTGTATAGAGAAAGATTAGTTTGAGTCTAACGGTGCATCCACGCTGAAGTTCCTGGTGGTAGTGCAACATTTACTACAAGAAAATACAGAGACTTCTCTGTCCCCGACCCTAAGATAATAAAATTGCACTATCCATCGAGAATGATTGCTATGTTATATTTTGTAGGAGTTTTTACGGTTCAGTTTTGCTATAATCCGGACGATTCAGCGTCCTAAGTTGGACCTATAGTTTTTACTAGCTAGGTATTTATTCATAGAAGTAAGTTTTTCGCTTACCAAACCATCACCAATCGTAGCCGGAGACCCGTTGCTTGTAGGTTTCTCCACCACCACCTTCTTAGTCCAGTGCGTAACGATCACCGCCCGCGCCGTCTCTATAGCCAACTGCTTCTTGATTTTCTCTCGCTTCAACTTCTTGAAGATCATGACGACGATGATGGCTGCCACGAAGAACATGGCTCCAAGGACGGCGGTCAGGATGTTTATGAGAAGTGTGTGGTTGCCGTGGTCGAGGGCTTCTGTTACAGGGAATGCTGGAATGAGATTGGAATTGTATTATGAACAAAACGAAATAGTAGGTAGGTACTTACAGGTCTCAAAAAATGAGGAAATCATCGAATAGCTCTTCCAAAAATTGTGAGTAGGTGCATCATTGAAACTTGAAATTCGCCTTGTACGCTAACTGGGCGCTAATTCCACTAAATTAACCGCTTCACCATAACAATAGCATCGTCCCAGAATGACACATTTGGGCATTTTATCCCTGATAAAAGAAACTACAGATGAAGGGACGTGTGTCAAAATTGTCAATGTTGAAACCATTCTATCAATTTCTCCGTTGCAAATAGCAGCGCACACACTATCTAAAGTTTACTCTTACTAAAAGACACATCAGTGAAAGGAAAAAACATTTGCATATAAAAAGCGAATACATCTGCGACTTTTTACGCACGAAGCATTAAATATTATATTATCCATAGAATTTACCTTTAGCAATAAATTGAATTATTTCCTTTCTTTGCTGGAGAAATACACTCTGTTTAATTTTCATATTTACAAAGCAGATATGACAACCTTTACCACATCACAAATTCAATCGCTATTTTGACAAAAATAGACAACATTGCATTGAGTTTTTATCTATGTTGGACGTGACGTGTACCTAAATTATCAAACCCTATTATTTTAAAATCTAAATTGGGGGCAAAGTCCTAAAAAAAGTAGTCAAAAAAGTAGGTATTTTTTAAGTTAGGCTACATTATTCTAAATGTTAGGCCTATGTCCAGCAGTGGACTAATTTAGGTTGATGATGATGATGATGATTCTAAATGTTTGCCAAATTTCATTTTGATCTGATCTCTAGTTTTGGATATCCTAATCAAAAAGGTAACAAAAATTTAAAATTTCACAAACTTTCGCATTTATAATATTAATAGAATTCTGCGACGATGCCATCGTCATAGTAAAGCGATTGGTTAGCAAAATTCAGCCCCTATCGCGTTGAATTTATCAACATCCAATCAAGTAAACAAAATCAAAAACAAGTAAAATATCAATGCAACCTTCCTTAAGATTTCTCGTGAATAGATTCTACTTAGACCCTATCAATGATTTATACAAATCCCAGCAATTAATAAACCATTCCTATTGCGTGTGGGATAATCTAGCCCAGCGTCACAAAGATAGGACCAATTAGCCCTGTAGGGAATGTAGGGACGCATTACTAGCATTGCGTGTTGCTTGACTAGTAGCAAACGTGGGTGTGACTATTGTATATTTTAAAGGAGCTTGATATTATTCAATGCTGCTTTTCTGCAGTTCGTCTGTATTGTAGACTGTACCAACAAAGCTACGATAGCAATGTAGGTACCACTTAGTTTGGGTTAACGATAGATTTGCTTTACTGGGGACTTGGTTTTAGTTTACTTATGCACAAAAAATCCTACCTACTCGGAAAATGAAAATTTAACTTACTGCTGTGTTTTCGTGCAAAACCACCTAGTGATAAAAAGGCACGAAAACGAAGCAGAAAATGTTCTTACAAGGAGTCCGTAGGTACTCGTAATAACGAAAATCTATCTATCTAATATAATATGGGCTCTTGCCCAGAGCTTATTTTATTGGTAACGTACTAGATACCTAACTGGTAAGTAAACGAATAGCCAATGCTTCACACTAATCACACTAATATTATAAATGCGTCAGTTTGGACGGATGTATGGATGGATAGATGCATGGATGTTTCTTAACTCTTCACCTTCTCTTAAAACTACTGAACGGATCGAATGAAATTTTGCACACAGGTAATTCTAAATCTGTAAACAAACATAGGCATACTTTTTATCCCATAAATCAGTTCCCATGGGATAGAAATCAGCTTTAAACGTTTCCATAGAAACAACGCGTGCGAAGCCGCGGGCATAAACTAGTATTATATATTTTCTAGGTGTACTTACATTCCAAAACAGTAAGATATCCCTTAGCAGTAGTGTTGCCCAGGGTATTGAGCGCCACACAGACGTACCACCCCTCATCTTCCTTTGTTACGTTGAATATCGTCAGCTGTTCTTGCTTGTCGCTCGCGTTTTCACTCTGGAATATATAGAGGTTTAAATATATGATGTTTGGTTCGGGGAAATCATGCAAGGAACTGGTTTGTGGAAAAATCTGGAGTCCGTGAATATGAAGTAGATACCCAAACGCAAAACATCGTTAGATAATCATCTAAAAGTCAAGCTTAGCGTCGCATTTTAAAACGAAGTTAAAACAGAGCTCAAGACAAAACAAACAAAACCAAAACACGACTTAATCCGTCAAGGCAAAGGTATAGTATACAATATAATAAAATTATGTTAAACTGATCATTATATTAGGTGCATAATCCACTGTTGTTATACCTACACATTTAGTTTTCAAACCACGCAATCAAAATACACTACATGAGATAAAGCATATAGTTATTTTGATAGGACTCAACTAAAATTAAAAGGTTTTATGGAAGTCTAGGATTACGAAGGTGGTTTTTAGAATCGAGAACCGGCTGAAAAATCAATTAACAAGCCCATGTCATAAAACCAATCCATGCAACAAAGCAAAGTCATGCAACAAATCTAAAGCCAAACAACAAACAAGCACACAAATCACACGTTAGTGACAATCCCTCACCGACACAATCTTGTTATTATCGAAGTAGACGACAGACTCTTTGCTGCCGTCGCCGGCGTAATTGTAGACGAACTCATCCTGGGTGAAATACATCCAGTAGACAACGATATGCATGTCCGAGAGGAACTCGCAGGAAAACTCAGCTGTTTCTCCGATCAGCTTAGTTTGGTTCACAGCGCCTTGCGTTAGCACTGGCTTAGCGTATAGGCGTTCTAGAGGACGGAAAGAATTTTAAGCACATAAATATAGATACAAGATTTATGCTGTTGACTTGATTGTAAGGACATTGTGTCCAGTATCGGAGGCCAAGGTCAATTTAAGATCGTAACACTGCAGAGTAGTACATAGGAATAATTGTTAAAATACACATTAACTGTAAGTCACCGGTAAAGTTACGCTTTAAACTATGTAAGTAATATGTTATAAGGATGTCAGTTTACAATATTTACCATCACCAAGGCCTAGACCACCTAAATCTATATCTAATAGTACAAAAGAGAAAATAAACATTGATAAGGAGAAGAGAAACCCACCGCCAAAGAAAATTATCTTGACACCGAATGTAATAGATTCGCCATTAGTCTACATTTCCTACACCGTACAATGCCGTACATGGCACTATTCTACCTTGCAAAACAAAGAGATATACAAAAATACTTATACAAAAATGTTTCGTACTAATCACCTTCTAAAACTAACAGAAAATTTAATTTATACAGCTTTGCATCGAACGTAACACTTTAAAAATAATTCTCTGTTTATGTCTGGCTCCAAGCCTTGAGTTCAAGTTTGTTTATTCCTACAGTAATATCTATTCATTTGAATGAATTTCTAGATAGTTAAAATCTCTCAGATGTCTAAAGATCACACAAAGTATCTTTATAGCTCAATTTTTTTCATCATTTATGACAATGAAACTACAAAGAGATTTCAGGAAGAAAGTTATTATAAATTCAAATGTATAAAGCTCTTTGTTGTTCTGCAAGATATTTTATTCGATAAAAGAGAAGATTATGAACATCATGACCCTCAACCGAAGAACCTTCACCGTAATAATATAATCAAAGACCTCTATCGTATATCCGACGGGAATCGGCATATCGCTCGGGCCAACTTCGGCGTCTTTCAGGGAAACGTTCGTGGGCCTTATCCAGTAGAGATAAGGTTCAAGGTCGGATACCGGAGGGCATGACAGAGTTACTGTGTCGTTCACTAGCACAGTGATGTTTCCGGGGTATCCTTCTTTTATGTAGGGCTTCGACGGATAGCGTTCTAGGAACAACACGCATTAGTTATAATGATGATGCTAATACTAAGTAGGGATAAACTAAATCCATTATATCTCTGATATTATTTTTCCCAAAGCTTATGTCCAAGGAACAAGTGAGATCCCAACTAAAAACAACCCACTCTAAAACGACAGCTAACTCTCCGACAAAAATGAAAGAAGAAAGTAAAATCCCAATGGTCCAACCACTTACAACCTAACTACCAAATTCTTAATGTTGTATGATTATCTTATCATACAGGCTGAAACAGAATTTTTTGGTTTTATACAGATTGTATAGAATAAATAAAATAAAAATAAATAAATAATGCTGGACGATTCACACAGTGTTATTAAAAAAGTTATTAAAGCCCCAAGCTAAGCAGAGCTTGTGTTATGGGTACTAGATAACTGATATACTTAATACAATACACTACATAGATAGATATTTTATTATACATAGTAAACATCCAGAACGCCCTGGACAAATGTCTGCAGATCGTACAAACATTTATTCAGAGGCGGGAATCGAACCCGCAACCTCCTGCGTCGCAGGCAGACCTTCGCCGCTGCGCTACAGAGGTCGTCAGGACCAAAAGACCAAATAGGACCAAAAGATCCTGTTTCAGCCTAAATTATTGCATGCAAAGGTGAATTCTATTCTTACCTTGCACAAGTAAAGTAACTGTATGTTCGATACACCCCAGCTCATTGCAGACCTTGCAAGTATAGTCCCCATTGTCAGTCTTCGTTAGCTCATCCAGAGCCATGGACCACTTGCCGAAAGAAGGCTGGAAGTAGCTCCTCGTGATAGGCGTGCTTTTATTTTTGGACCATGTTATATTCGGTGTTGGGTTCCCTGCAAATGTTTATGGCGTCGTAAAATTTATTTTTGTTGCGTGACCATAAGAAGGTACGGGTTTGTTTTAAAATTCTTTACACCAAAACACCACCGTGTTTTGGTGTACTTGTTAGTAACAACAATTATTGTTTTACGTGTAATTTTCATTATAATATTCTTTTTATAGTGAAAACTTTGTACTTTTAGTGAAAACTTGATATATTTAGTGAAAACTTTTTTTTGTATTTTCTACCAATCTTGACATGACTATTCTTCCTGGATTAATGACAGATTAGTGTGTTTTTCTACAATTTTGTATTAAATTAAGAGATTTCTCGTATTCTGTTGATAATAAATTGTTAAATAACCTACCTTCAGCAGCACATTTAAGCCTGATAGAACTTCCAGCGGGTTTCATATCCATTTTGAACATTTTATTAGGATGTTTGAATTTAGGAGCAAACTTAGTCTTCGTATTATCCACATGTCCATAGTTCGGATGGTCTCTTTCACTCTTGTCATCGAGATCTTCTTCTTTGTCGTCATATTCTCTTAATTTTACGTTTTTCGGGAACAGTTTTGCTGTTTCGTTCCTTTCAATGGTGTTGTTTTCGAGTAGAGTTATTGCTGCTTGGTGCTGGGCGAGAATTTCTGGAAGCGGTCTGTCGATGTCTATGTCTGCTTGGTAGCCTGTAAAAACAGAGAGTTTATCATTAGTAGCTAATAGTAAATAGTCAATCGGTTATGGCATTCTGTTATGTGATTACAATTGTTCTACAGTCAATTCAACGTCAAATAATAATTATTTAGCAATTTTATTGATGACATTGCATAAGTTTTGTCCAAACGATTCTTTTTTCGCAAAAATCTTTTTATTTTAGTATGCAAGTGCTTTCATTTCATTCTTTCTACAGGACGTACAATTAAAATTTAAGTATTTGTACCTAAGCAACGACAAAAATCAAAAACACGGCTTAAATCGACTTTATATCGAGGCAAGCATTAACCCTGTGGAATCTGGACTCGGTTTGTTTACACATGTGGATATTGGAGGAACAGTGAGACGTTAATAAAATATTGTATGAAAATAGCCACATTCATCGGTCAGGTTGTAAACTGCGTCGTTCTGAATGTTGATGTGTACACTGTTGGTGCGTAGAGTAGTAGTTAGGATATATAAAAAATCTACGGCTGTTCCTGATCTATTGGTGTGTTTCTGTTTGGAAGTCAGTTACTTTTGTCATTTAAATCTGAATCTTCAATTCTTATTTGGATCTCTATAAAACCAATGCCTTAATTCCAGCTTTCTCTGTTCCTTTAGGAGGTTGTACTTTCTCCACATTCTGATTTATCGCCTATGTTCAGGAGTAGACATAATTATACAGGATGAGGATGACGATAATAAAACACACAACACACACACACACACACACACAAAACACATTAGTTAACAGACTTCATAGAATTTATAATAAGAGATTTGATTCAATCGATTTATTTTATACCAGCAAGGGAGGTTTTAAAAGGGATGTTATAAAAATTTTAGAAGACACTGCGTAGAAAGTAGGTACACTTACCCATTTTTATAACTTATTTGTATTTTATATTATTATTATTTATGTATTTTATTTTGTTACATACTAATTATTATTATTTTTTTATTTACTTTAAGTGATTAAGAGATACCTATAATCTCTACCTTTGTACAAAAGTACATGTTTTGATTGCATTAATTTAAACTTACTTTTTGACTTTGTCATCTATAAAATGTAAATCCGTTATTGGTCGTAAGAAAAACATATAATATTTTTAGTTTATGTAAAATAAGGACTGTGGATTTTGTTAAAATAAAATAAAAAAATAAAGTAAAATGATTCAGATTTATTTCCGACCAATTCAGCTAGGCTTTGGCTTAGGCGGTTGTGAGGCCGCAGTACATTCCCTTCGTACATTTTTAGACCAAAATTATGGGGAGGTAATACTGAAGGTTGACGTCAAAAACGCCTTCAATTCCGTAGACAGGGGCGCCTTGCTAAAAGAAATTAAAGACCAAATTCCAGAAATTTACCCTTTCCTTTGGCAATGTTATGGTTCACCGTCAAAATTAATTTACAGGAACAAAGTAATTTCGTCCGCAGTTGGTTGTCAGCAGGGCGACCCTCTTGGTCCGGCCATATTTAGCCTTGCCATCCAACCAATCATTCAACGTCTCCAATCCAAGCTCAATGTTTGGTATTTGGATGATGGAACATTAGGTGGAGAGGTGAACACAGTTTTTGATGATCTAAAAATCATCACAGACGAATTTCAAAAAATAGGTTTGTAATTAAATTTTTCAAAATGTGAGCTTTTTATTTCGGACTCTTGTGTAGACAAAAACAATATCATTGGAAAATTCAATAGTTTAGCCCCCAACATTACAGTTGTAGATAAATGTTCACTTCGACTTCTTGGTTCACCAATTCTTGATGAGTCTTTTCAGTAATTTGTAGATGAGAAAATTCAAAATTTCAATAAAACTTCGGACAGATTGCTCAAAATTAATAGTCATATGGCTTTTACAATTATTCGGTTCTGTCTATTTGTACCTAAATTTACGTATTCTTTGAGATGTAGTCAACTGTGGAAACACAGCGAGCTCTTGGAAGGCTTAGACAACATAATAAAGAATACTTTATCATCGGTTTTGAATATTGATTTAGATGACAAGGCATGGTCGCAGGCCTCCCTGCCTGTCAAATTGGGAGGCTTAGGTATACGCAAAATTTCAAGTGTAGCCAGCGTTCTTGTCTTCTGTCTACAGCACTAGTTCTTTAGTTGACAAAATTTTAAAGCCTTCTCGTTTGGTCCCGCCTGGAATGTCATTAAAAATTTCATTTTTAGACGAAGCTCGAACGGCTTGGCATAATGCTTGCCCCGATGCTGCTCCCCCAAAATCACTTTTGTCCCAACGGCAATGGGACGGGCCTCTGTGTGAGTTGACACGGAATTGTTTGTTACAAACGTGCTCCAGCTCTGCGGATCGGGCCCGCCTCCTGGCCGTTTCTAAATGGGAGTCAGGACATTGGTTGCAAGCATTTCCTTCATATAACACTGGTACTTTATTGGATCCCGTAACTTTCCGTATCGCAACATGTCTTCGGTTGGGTGCAAGGTGTTGCGCGCTTCATCAATGCCAGTGCGGTACTGCTGTCGAACAGCTTGGTCATCACGGATTATCGTGTACTAGGGCAGCCGGTCGGATATCTCGCCACGCCAGCCTTAACGACATCATCCGGCGGGCCTTTGTCACCGCTAACGTACCAGCTATTCTCGAACCGAATGGTCTGTTACGTGACGATGGTAAAAGGCCCGACGGTATGACACTAGTCCCATGGGAGTTGGGGAGGCCCATTGTGTGGGACGCTACATGCGTCGACACACTTGCGCCTTCCCATCTTCCGAGGACATCCGTGAGGGCAGGCGCGGCGGCAGATTTGGCCGAAGATCTCAAGAGGCGCAAATATGCAGGTCTCGACAGAGCCTACACATTTGCTCCTCTTGGAGTCGAGACCCTAGGTCCGTGGGGTACCGAGGCTCTTCGGGTTTTCAAAAAATTATCTGAGCGTCTGGTCGAAGCGACGCGTGACCCGAGAGCTGGTCAGTATCTGGCACAGCGCATCAGCATTGCCATACAGCGGGGCAATGCAGCCAGCGTCTTGGGGACGCTTCCGACTGGTATTGATATGGATCAGTTGAGCTACCTGTAGATTGTTTGCAACAGTCTGCAGTTAGCTCAATTGTTTCAATTGTAAATACTAATTATATTATAATTTTCTTTGTGAATAAAGGCTTCTGCCATTTCAGATTTTTATTTAGAGGCATGATTTGCTAGTGTCCCCCCTATAAAACTCAAGTCTGCTACATATTATTAATCACAACTAGTATCATTCATTAGGTACCTGTTGTATCCTGATCCTGAATCTCCTTGTGTTTGATTGTGATGCTCATTTCCCTCCCTCTCTCCTCTTCGTTCTGGCAGGAGTAGACGCCGGCATCTTTTGGACGGAACCCCTTAATCCGCAACCTGGAATAATTAACATCGTTATAAAAAAGCTTGGGACGAGTTTTGCTCCAGCTCGAAAAATAACTATTAACAGGCTAAAGGTTTCTTTGTCGCTTCATTACTTTAGTCTACATATCGAAGCGACAGAAATAAAAAATATCACTTTATTCTTTTACGTGTCAGTGTTTAGTTTTATAATTTGACCTTTTCTAAGTGTACATTTATTGTATTTTATTTATGGAAATAAAGAGTTTTTGATTTAATTTGATTTGATTGATTTTTGAAGTAGTAACATAATGTGTTTTAGTTTCTCTGAAGGATAGGATTGGCAACGAATACATCCGACAGAGAACCAAAGTTATCGATATAGCTCTAAGAATAAGCAAGCTGAAGTGGCAGTGGCCGGCCATATCTCGCGAAGAACCCATAACCGCTGGGGGAAACGTGTTCTTGAGTGGAGACCACGACTCAGCAAACGTAGTGTAGGACGCCCTCCGGCAAGGTGGGATGACGACCTGCGAAAAGCTGCAGGCAAATGCGGCAAGCTGAAGACTCATTAGGGGAGGCCTACGTCCAGCGGTGGACTAACATAGGCTGATGACGATGATGATGTTGAACATAGATGTTGTTATTATAGATAACGAGACCTAATATAAAACTAAGAGTTTTTGTTTATTGTTAAGTGGTTATTTTATTTCGATTCTGATGAATTCATGAATGAATATTCAATTAATATTCAGGTCCTTATGGTTAAAGTATTCTCTATTCTCAAATTCCCTGAGTTTGTTCTGTTTTGAGCGGCTCAGTTCGTCAGGGAAAATCAGTAGATCCAGAATCAGCATAGGTATTAAGTTATCAAGACATACACGGCTATTCAAATTGAAATCATATTTCTTTATATCTTAGAGCTCACTTTGGAATATTTATTCCATAAATCAAGGCATAATATCATCCAACACGATAGTCAAATAGCAATACATTATTCCATGCATTGGAATGGCCACAAGTCAAACATGGTTATTAATAACAAAGTTACCCCTTCAAACAGTTACTATGTCTATACAAAATGTTATATTGTTTTAATATAAGTAAGTTAAAGGCTATGGGAATGGAAGTTTTCAATAGTCAAAATAAACTGTACGACAGAATACCGGAAGTCGAAATACCGGAGAACAGTATACCTCAAGTACACGAAACCGCAGAACAGTGAAATATTTATTAAAATATATTAATTGGTACGACAATACTAACGTACAACCCTGAAGAAAATTTCGACATAGTGTTCTTTCGATTTCGTGATCTTTCGGTATAGCGTGCATTTGGTATTTCGATAAGCGGCCTCATGTGCTTTAGTATTTCTTTCTGCGGTTTTGTGTATTTTCGGTATACCGTTGTCCGGTATTTCGATTTCCGGTATTTCGTAGTACAGTCATCAACATACGGTGATATTGACACTATATTAGGAACCTAAACTTTATTTCGATGCTTTGCATTGTTTTTTTATATCGCTGCCCTGCATGTTCTGTAATGAAGTAGGTAAGTAGCCAAACAAACTTTATCGCGAGTACCTACATCCACCTCTTTTTAATCCACTCCACTGCCAAGTTAGTCCTGGTTTAATGTGGTTTATTAATAAGACACAGGGTGTTATGAGTTATCGTGCCATCCCAGTATAGAGCAACGTAAATATTGAACAGGCATGTCTTGATGTTATGTCTCTATTTCTGTAGTTCGTGATACCTTTTATTGTTGTTACATTATTGAATGTACTATTTATTTGCATGATGATGCATTCTGTGTTGCGTGCGGTAACAAAATGCCGACGCACGCGCACGATGAGGTTAAAAATAATGTTTTTGTCAATAAACCTAACTGTTATTATAACCATATATTGTGCAATCATATTGCACGAATTTTTGTGAAAAAACACACCACAGAAACACACAATACACTGATTCCAAATGAGCGAGCTATCTCATTTCGCTTGGCATGATCACGACGCGGTCTCACTATGGAAAGGGCCTATCTAACGATTTAAATCTTTGGATTTAGACCCATTAGCTTCAAAGCTGTGTGGTGCCGGCTTAGATTTGGCACCACCCCAACTCTTCCCGCGGGTGTCGTAAGAAGCGACTAAGGGATATCCATCAGGGGGCGAGCAGCAGCGCCAACTGCAGAACCATTCTGGCACCCGACTGCGATCCCCAGCGTGGGGATTATGGGTATTACAGATAAATGCCAATAAAGCGCTTATCAGGGGGAGGCCTCAGTCCAGCAGTGGACTGTTATAGGATGTTAAGGTAAGGTGAGGATGCCTAAATCTACAACACCAAGTACTCTATATTCTATGCCATCCGTTTTGACACCCCGCCGACTCTCATAATGTGCCTACTATTTGGGTCTATAATATATGTGACATTTAGGTAGTTTTGTAAAAATACAAAATACATATGTAATTCAGTATTTACTATATACTTTACTAGTTTCTGCCCGGTGCTTCGCAAGCATATTTTCGGTATAACAAGTAGCCTTTTATCTAAGTTTTATGTTTTAAATGAACGCCAATTTCATCTTGATCTATTCAGTAGTTTTGGAGATCCTATTAGGTAACAAAAAATTACATTTCACAAACTCCTGTGTGGCTTTATAATATGAGTAGGATTTCTACCGAGTTTATAGTGAATCCAACCAAGGAATAATAATTTTCCATAGAAACTTCACCACCATTTTAAACCCCCTCAAGGGCAATTTTTTGAAAATTAGATTATCCTATGTTCTAGAACCTAAACTATCTACATACCAAAATTCATCTAAATCGGTTATGCAGTTATATCTATTTCTTAAAAATCTAAGCCGTCACCAGAAGGCAGAGTGCCCAGAATGCTGGCAGCATTGCCACGTTGAATGGCAATGCTAATTCGTTGACCGAAATAGAAGCCAGCATTCCGATCACCTGTGGACTCTGTAAGAAGTTTGGTAAGATCTTTATAAATTGCGTGTGCCCCAGGACCCCAAGGACCAAGGGTTTCTACCCCAAACGGCTCAAATAGGTAACCTCGGTCAAGGTTAGCGTATTTTCGCCGTTTAAGGGATTCCGCTGATGTTGCTGCAGAACCGGCCCTTACCGATGTCCCTGCAAGATGTGAAGGCGCTAGGGTATCTACACACGTGGCATCCCAAACTAAAGGCCGACCCATCTTCCAGGGAATCAGAGTCATACCGTCAGGCCTTTTACCATCATCTCGCATAAGGCCACGTGGTTCAAGTGTAGCTGCGACACTGACGCTGGTAAAAGCCCGACGGATTATGTCATTAATTGAACCATGACGGGACACACGTCCTGCACTAGAGACACATGCCAATGCATGGTGACCAAACTTGTCGACGGTTTCACCACACTGACAACGGTGTGCAACGAGGCAAGGAGAACCTAAACGCAAAGAGGTGGCCACCCGAAATGAGTTATTATCTAAAAGGGTACCTTGATTTTTCGAAGGCAGAATATGTAGCCAAAGTCCTGATTCCCACTCGGAAACGGCGAGTAGACGAGCACGTTCTGATGAGCTGGTTGACGTATAACTAAGATTTTTCCGTACCAGCTCACATATTGGCTCATCCCACAGTCTCTGAGAAGAAAGGACTTTGGGCATATTCGTGTCAGGACAGGCTATTTTCCATGCGTGTAAAGCTTCATCAAAACCTGTAATTTCTAAATTTTGACACTTAGCTAAAATGCTATGAACAAGATCTTTAGTACCATGTACTGATGACAAAAAAGCTGGGAGTGAAACACTAGAAATTTCGCGGAATTTTTTTGTTTTTTAAGAAATAGATATAAGTGTATATATTAGTTGTAATTGTTTTATTTTTTTTATAGATAGGGTAGGTATATGTATCGAAATAGGTTCCATTTTAAATTAAATTAATTTTAATAGGGTCTTTTGTCACCGTTGTTATGCAGTTACGGAAATATGTGGTAACAGACATTCACACAAACTTACGCATTTATAATACCTATTAGTATGATAGAAAATAGGGTAATACTAACCACTGTCTCTGCAACGCCATCCGTTTTGAAGCCCCATCGATCTGCAGTCCATCTTTAAACCAGATCACCGATGGAGACTGACTCCTCGGCATCAGACCGCAGACCAACCGCAATCTCTCATTGGTTGATGCCTCTAGCACGGTGTATGTGTCGTCTGTAACAATACAATAATATTTATTAATAACCTCAATATATATTTATTGATAACCTCAACCTCAACAGCCTGCATTGGTCCACTACTGGAGGCCTTCCCCTGATAAGCGCCTTATTGGCTTTTATCTAATGGGGGTTATGCCCATAATCCCCACTCTGGCATGCGGGTTGGTGATCACAGTTCGGTGGTAGAATTGTTTTGCAGGGGGCGCTGCGGCCCGCCCCCGGTGGATATCCCTTAGTCGGCTCTTACGACACCCGCGGGAAGAGTTGGGGTGGTGCAAATTCTAAGCCGGCACCACACAGCAGAATATAATGCAGACTGAAATTAGTAAATTAATAGTTATTCGAAAGAATTTTGAGGTTGTGGTACCAGGTGACTTTATATAAGAGATCAGAGCGAAGACAGAAAAAGTTTCTTTAGTTTTACCGATAGAGCGAAATGTAACTACCTACATTACATATTTCGAATCAAAACAAGAAAACAAATGATTTCTGAATAAGCCTGCGCTTACTAGGTAATTTAACTAGCTTCCTTTCCAACTTAACACCTAAATGGAAAGTTTATACGAACTTCTTCGAAAAAACAGAGAATCCTTGTTGTGAGGATCCATAAAACAATCAGAACAGAATACCCATACATCTCATACAAACACATACATCGCGTATGTTCTCAGCTCATAAACATTATGCTGAGTGCAGTGGGTGAATACGAATCGTATGCACTTAGTTTTTAGAGGCATATTTTTCACAAATTGTTTATTGTTTATGGGGAATTATGGTAAATTGTGTGTAGGGTGGGTAAAATTTATATAAAAACGTGAACTATAAAGTAAGAAATGTTTTTGAATAAGGAAAAAAGGCCTTTTCCCTGCAGTGGGACAACAGTGGCTGAATTATAATGGTTCGTCCACATTTTGACCGAGTCAGTGTAAACGTTAGTGGTGTGTGGCAGATTTGTCAGCATTACCAGCCTAATCTGGCCATGACTCGGTCAAAATCTGTCCACATTTTGGCCGAGTCATGACGAGATTAGGCTCATAAATTGCCTGACCCATAAATGCCTGCATAAAATGCATTCAACTGACAACTCAAGCGAAGTTTTATTTGAGCTCAATAACTTTAATGTTGCCTTGTTGTTTTTATTTTGTATAGGGAGGCGTACGTCCTATAATTTCGATGATTTCCTCCTAGCCGAATTTCGACCACGGCGGCCAGTCTCATCAGAGACTAACCAGATGCGCAGTACATATTATAATGTGTGCGCAAACAAAGGTGCACTCTCTATCCCTCACTCTCATAATCCGATGGGACGGCCGACCGACACGACCGGGGAGAGGTCAAGCGCAGGTCCAACAGGTTAACGTACTTTCCGAGGCACGAGAACGTCTAGGTATATTATAATACTCACCCCGTTATTATTTTATTGTATTACTTATCGTCCCATTATTATCATATATATATAACATATTCATGGCGGCTGAGGCTGGGCAGCGAATGTGTTAAACATCTTGAAATAGTCAAATAACAACAACAAACCTTTTTCATATTTATTTTCGTCAGCAAAAGTTATGGCGAAACGCCCCTCATAGCTAAATAAGTAACCATTGCAAACTCATTAAAATCACGTTTCATCCGAAAATAGGCATTCGCAGGACACCTGAAAAACATAAATCTTGGTAGTAATAAGCGTTTCTCTGACTCTAGATTTTCCAGCTGGCACTGTGTTGAGTTTTTTAACCCACGACGCAAAAAGCGAGGGGTGTTGTCTGTTTAACGTGTCTGTCTGTGTATCTGTGTATCTGTCTGAGGTATCGTAGCTCCCAGCCAAACGGATGAAGCGATTTTCGTTTAGTTTTTTTTTTGTGTCATTGATAAATTTTATCCCGAGTGTTCTAAGCCATGTTTCATGAAAATCTGTCGGGGGGTTTTAAAATTTTTAATTTTGTTCTTGTTTCATAAATACAATACAAAACAAAATACTTTATTGTACACCATAAAAATAACATTACAAGGAGAAATTACATAAGACGAGTACAATGGGCGGCCTTATCGCTTAGAAGCGATCTCTTCCAGGCAACATTTGGATGGAAAGAATTAATGCCATCGAAATGCCAACAGGTACATGTAACTCTATTCAAGACTTGTTGCACTATATTATTGTGTCCTGCGCATCTGGTTAGTCTCCGATGAGACTGGCCGCCGAGGTCGATATTCGGCTAGGAGGACATCATCAATCATCATTCAAGACTTACTCATCCAAACTAATATTATAAATTCGAAAGTAACTTTGTCTGTCTATCTCTGTCTGTTACATTTTCACGCCTAAACGGCTGAACGGATCTCAATGAAATTTGCCAGGGAGGTAAATCAGGTAGATGGTACCTATCCCTGGGATTACGCAGACAGTCGTCAAATACTTGTTTGTCCATATCCTTAACAAGTCATAATCTTAATTTGTCAATTTCGCAATTCGTCAAATCCTTTTTTTTTATTTATCAAAATTATCAAACTAGAGACTGATCCAAACCTAAATTTTTCAAATACATGATTCGTTAAGTTCTTAAATATATTAATACTTGGTTCGTCAAATTGGGACGAACATAGGCTACCCCTGAAAAAAGTGTGCGAAACCGAGTGTAGCAGCTAGTTATTTATATTCTAGACTAAGGTCTGTGTTCATCAATCAATAGATAATTGGAAAATCAGGCTGCTTCGTCGTTTAAGGCCAGGTAGTCCTGCAGCAGTAGGGGTAAGAGAAAATGCGCGCCTGCCAAGCCGCCGCGCTTGTGTTTTTTGTAGTTATTTAAACATGGTGATTAA
Source organism: Eupithecia subumbrata (assembly GCA_949316285.1). NCBI lineage: Eukaryota > Metazoa > Arthropoda > Insecta > Lepidoptera > Geometridae > Eupithecia > Eupithecia subumbrata. Next base: position 6,062,431 of record OX438632.1, read on the forward strand.
TAAAATCATTTTATCAAGTCAAACTCGCGAATTTGTTTAGAAATATTAAGTGTCCTTAGTCGAGTACAAAAAAAAGTGTGATATCAGTAGTTCGCTATTCATAGTATTGAAAAAACATTAGAAAAAGGGGTAACTTTGGGATTTTTTTTTTCGAGTGAAGTTCATTAGATTTTGTAACTGAATGCGACTTCGACTAAACTAGATCCTGAAGTAATATATCTTTTTTTCAGAATTGTAAACACTATTTTCTAGGTCTCTGATGGTTTTAAAATCACAAAAATGCGGCCTCTGCTGACCTACCCAGCCTTAATTTATATGATACTAGCTGCTGCCCGCGGCTTCGCTTGCGTAGTTCCCGTTCCCGTGGTAATTCCGAGATAAAACATAGCCTATGTCCGTCTCCTGGTTCTAAGCTGCCTTCCCACCAATTTTCAGCCAAATCGGTTCAGCCGTTCTTGAGTTATAAATAGTGTAACTAACACGACTTTCTTTTATATATATAAGATTTAATGTATGAAAACTTGTGTCAAAAATGACAAAAAAACAGTTTAAAATTTAACCAACAGATAATTAAATTTAGAGTGGTGTTCTTCTATTAGATAACCTGGCGATTATTTTAACTGGCGTTCTAAGAAGTTTACGGCATATGCAAACAGTCAAATCAGTCATTGCAAACGTAATGATTTGGACAACAGTTACCAACATGTGCCACAACTTAATGATTAGTTCGTATTCTATGTAAAATGTACACCCTAGATACCTTCACATACCTACCTTACACAGCTTACACTACACATGAACATGAACATAGGTAATGCGCCTAACTCATTTGTAAATTCAAGTCACGGCCCTTACAAACTTTGTGTCCAAAATTATTACACGCATATAATTATGCACTCAAAACCAAACTGAACAAAATTACAGTATTGTTCTTTGACTGGGACACAGGACAATGTTACAATGCCTTGTTTTCAAGTGTTTAATGGCAGCTGAGATTTGTGGCCTGTAAATTATGGGTTTTTTAGTGATGTACTTTGTCGATCGGTAACGATATCGACAGAACTGCTTTCAAACTGTTGATATTTTATTAGTCGATATTAGACACCTTTTACAATCAGTCAAAGTAGTGTAGAATTTAGTTTCATTCATTTATTTCTCATGGCCACACTTAATAAATTGTGTTATTCTAGTTTTTGTTTTTCTGCTGTGCTTTTGCATGCACCAATATAGGTTAGCATTATAGCGTACCTAGACCTATTTGCACTATACAAAGGCCTTAGGGTTAGAACGATAAGCCCGTTCTCAGGAAAATGCTGTTGACATCGATAACTTTTTACTATCGATGACCTTTCGGCCGGTCGGGTCGTAAGTTTGATTTTATCCCTAGTAGTAAATTTTACACCAAATGCCTATGGGTGCGGTTAGTTGCGAATGGACAAAAGCTGTCCGATTGAACTTTGAAAATTGCACTTGCATTAACCTGCACGTAATTAAACATAACAGAATATAAAGCCTAGGTGTGATTGAATAATAACAATTTAATAACCCTTTCAAAATATCACTCCTGCTTCGGTAAAACCTAATTAAACATAGGTAGACAGAACGTGCATTTATCTAAGTATTTTTTTGCATTAAGTTATACAACTTGGATCTGAATCCTGTATAAAATTGAGTGTAGGTTGTTTTTTATGACTTTGAATTCTGCTTTTCACATATTTATCGATAACTTGCATATCGATGGTCTTTGTCGCCCACCACTATTGTTTTTGCAAACAGCTCAAAATGTGAATTTGGGTTGCATGTGCCGAGCAGATGCAGAAAGAACCCAAAATAAAAAATGTCCCTAAGTCTCAATAGCCAGTGCTGTAAAAACAATGCTTGTGAAAGTCCATGAGAAAATTTAAACCTGTTTTTTAGCTTAGCTTTTGACTGAGGTTTTCTCTCTCAATATTAATTTGTTGTTTTTGCGCTGGATTTGACTGGCCTTTGGGGCCCGTGTAAAAATAAGTTTCTTTCTGTTTTGCATTGAGATATCCTTCCTAGGTTTGACCAAGTTTTCTTTAGAATCATAAAATAATCACCAAGAACCCGACTCGCTTCAATTTTGAATTAATCTTATTTTTATTTCTTTTATCAGACCACCTGGGAATTATTAGAAACTACCATTGTCTCAGTAATGCCTCCCATTTCGGCTTCGAACTGCGATCGACTTATTGTTCAGAAGATTATGGCTCTCCTTAGGCTTATGAAAGGTACAATAAGTACTTATTATCGCAGGGAATAAGTATAATGATTGCTTTATTAAGAAGTTAGTCTACATACACCCTATTGGCAGCGGGGAATAGAGGAAAATGGCGTAAGAAATGAACTACTTGAATTATAGGTCCTACCCACCTGGAACAAAAAAGTTATTGAGTATAGAAAACAATTTTATCATTGGGCAAATTCAATTTGACTAAAAAACTTCTGAATGTATGCAAAAACTCCAATTCCGCTCCATTTAAAACTACTAAAAGTCTATTCGGATCAGCTTCTGTATTTAGCTTTCAAAGTTTGTTTGAAAGAAGCCGCAAAGAAAGCAATGATTTCGACTTCCCTTTGTTATGCGGCTATACTGATGAAAATTTACTAGCAAACAGATTATTTGAACTGTGATTTCAGTTTATTATCGATTCATAGACTTCAATTGGTTCATTGATTTATGTTGACGATCCTTTGAATTAGGCCTGTCTTTTGATTTGCTTATGAAAGCTGCGCTTTGAAATTGAAAGTTGTTCGTAGCCAAAACTTTTTCAAGAATTTAATTTAGGTAGGTTTCTTAACTTACCTAAAAGAGTTCATAATAATTTGTGAATAATGCTGGTCGAGTGGTCGATTCACACAGCATTATCTAGCCCCAAAACAAGCAATCAAAAGGCATTTCTGCTTTATGATGATAATAATGATGTTTTCTGGCTGATTTTGATTAAAGTGACCGTTTTATAAAGTTTCTACTTAGGAAGGTACCTACTGTACACGTTCTATTTCTAGTTCCAATAGGTAGATAGAGACAGCAGTGTCAAAATTAAGTAACCCACCTGTTTATCACAATAGTTAGAATCCATTTCTTTTAACTATTCTTTCTGTTTTGTTCCCTAAATAAAACAAGAACAAAACTAAAAATGTTAAAAACCCCCGACAGATTTTCATGTAACATGACTAAGAACACTCGGGATACAATTATCTATGACACAAAATAAAACTACACGACAATCGGTTCATCCGTTTGGGAGCTACGATACCACAGACAGATACACAGAAAGACACGTTAAACTTATAACACCCCTCTCTTTTTGCGTCGGGGCTTAACAATTTATTTTCTACTTTTAAAACTCCAACGATTAACAGGTTTGAATTTAAACCTGCATGTGTTATGCAGGGGGGCTACTTCATTCTGATGCTGTCTGTACCTTTATCAACTGCTATCTGACCTGGGTCACAGATATAATAATACTATACCCTGGGTCAAGGACACTAACAGTAAGATCTATTTTCAGCCTGTATTCATGTAATTTTCAGACTGTTTTCATCTATGAGATACGCGGCAAGTCTTATCTCCACATGACATGAGTAGGTACACGAGTTTTTGATTGTTTGGCAAATTTCCAAAAACATGAAGCACTTTTGAGAAACACGTCTAGTCTGGCAATGTCTGGTAAAACAAAATGAAGCATTTTCCAAGAACAGTTATCAAAAGGTTGATTTCCAACGAGTCTCGAACCTACACCTTATAGACGATGATGATGCTAAGCGTTTTTTTGTAGACTTAGCTTTTGCCCGCGGTTTCTTTTGCGTTATTTTTGGGGTACAATAAGCATCTACGTTTTTCAGGTTTAGAACTACATCTATGCTAAATCAACCCTATCCATTCAATTAAATGTGTTAGCCGATATTTATTCCTTAAATTATAATAGTTGTAAGAAAAAACTTAAGGATACACTGCAATGTATGTCATATGATGACACAGAAAATTTATTGACTGTCTTAAAGTAGGCCAAAAAACTTGTAAGCATCTTTATTATTTAAACTAGTTTAATGTTGGTAGCTTAAGTAATTATTTTATAGTATGCACCATCGCCTTGTATAATTAGTAAGTCCATTTGATTAACTTATTTGTTATTAGCACTCTTTTTGCCTGAAAAACAGATTTTTTACCTAGTTCAGGCACAAACATTACTTAATACCATTATAACCTAAGATAAGCCTTTTTGTTATATGTCTAGTCCTAAGTTATTTTGAATAAATTATTTTATTTATTAAAAAAAAAAAAAAAAAAATCTGTAAGTATGAATAAAGAGGTAACACTTACCGAATAACCACTATAGCATTCATAATATTTGGGTAATTTTATAGTATTCCCAATCACTTCGTGGATCACTAATCAATTTTATATTATTCCTAACCACCTCAACAGCCTATAGATGCAGGCCTCGCTCCTTTTTATCCTTTTATCTCATGGAGGGGTAATGCCCATAATCCCCACGCTGGGCATGCGGATTGAGTATCGTAGTTCGTTAGTAGAATTGTACAGGGGCGGTGCTGTCCGCCCCCCGGTGTGTGTGTCCCTTAGTCGCCTCTGACGACACCCACAGGAAGAGTTGGGGTAGTGCAATTCTATGCCGACTCCACACGGCGTCACTCGGCAATCACTTTGTGATTCAAAGAGTAAATAAGATTTTAAAAGAAAAAGGTATTTTTATTCTGGTTTATAGTACGAAAAAACTACCAATTTCCTCTCAATCAATAGGTATACCTAATTAAAGACACAGGACACAAAAGTCATAAAAGCTCAAATCGACCAACTTCCGCGACGCATTAAGAGGCAGGCCGCGGGATATTATTAGTCGTGTATTCCTGTTGCCACAAATCATAATAAAATTAAATTATGCATTTTGTAAGCGAATTTTTCATGATTGATTTATTTTCGTGGACGCAAGGAGGGGTGATGTCACAGATTGGCGAAATACATTGCGTAGGTTGGTTTGCGTGCACTTTAGAACTCGAAGACAGAATAATTTTACCGGAAGAACATGGAATTGAGTGGCATTAAAATGATTTAGCAAATACATCCGCTACCGCACAGCACAACAATAAGCAATAAAATATGAACTTAAACTCGTAGTCCATCTTCCAACAGATGATTAGGTATCTGGTGGCTCATAATAATAGAAACTTATTGAACTGTTACAAATATAGCGGATAAAAAACTGCACGTGAAACGAAACGAAGCGTCGAGTATCAATGACGTCTCTAAAACGATACCGAATACCGTCAAATACCATAAAACAGTTTTACAGCTGTCAAACTAACGATCACTCAATTTTGAGTTTTACAGCTTGTTGATAAAGTCCACCGGTCGGAGAGAATTTACGGTATGTTTTGAGCGGATCAGGTGACAGACGTCATTTGCATTTGACGTTTGGAAATAGCGCAGTTTCCTGTGAGCGAGATTTTCTGGTATGGTAATTGGAGGGTAAATGGTATTGATTTGAGGAATCAAATATGTAGGTAACTGGAAACGCCTGAGTATTTTGAGACAGGAATTGATTAATATAATAAGGTAGTATGGGGTTCTTTACTGGGACTCGGAGAAATACCTTTTAGAAATGTTGCTATAGATTTGGAATTGTATTATGTAAATTAATTTGTTAGAGTAATTTTTTGTGTTGTAGATTTGCTTTTCAGAATTTATTAAAATGAAGTACCTAACTAGGTGGTTTTTAATAATATTAATTGGATTTATACCCATGTACTATAATTCGACATAATATTTAAATGGTATCCTAGATTAGTTAGTGTACCTATTGCCCTAAAAACATCAAAGAAATATTCAAAAGCTATACGATATTACCAAAAGACGCGAACGAGAGATGAAAAGAAAAACTTTATTATTAATCCTGACTGAGTAGCAAAGAAATATTAAAAAGACAACCGGCACATCCGCTTCCTCTTCGAATTTCGAATGTCTATGCTTTTCCCAATTAAAGATGGCGGAAGGCGGAAGCGTTAACTACAAATTGAAACGGGTAGTTTCCTCCGGTAAATGACAGTCGCGAAATTCGAAATTCGAAATTCGAATGCTTCAGTGCATTCTGTCGACAGGTAATCGGAAATGTTGTATGGGGAATTAGTTTTGGTATCAAATCTTATCCAAGTATTTTGTATCAAGAGAGCGAAAATAAGTAGATGGAGCCAGGCTATCAGGTTAAAGAATACTCACATGATGTAAAATTCCACAATAGCTATTTTTTATCGTTTGAAAGTTTCACTTAGAAAACGTGGAGAACCAACGATCCTTCGATTTATTGAGATCGGATGTTGGACTATATCAATAATATTTTATTATCATAAACTTTCATGGTTCTGATAACATCTTGGTAGGTACCCCGAAATTCCCAGACTTTTTTAAGCGCAGCTTAAAAGTCCTGACTTTCTGTTTACCCAGGTACCCAAAGAACATTGAACAGGCGGATACCCAAAAAAACTAAAAAAGAGAAAAATATTTCTTTTCCACAAAATTTCCACCGTCAATAAACCAGTTCACAGATAGAGCACATAACACCGGCAGACTGCGCGGGAGTTGATCTAACGCGACATGCCAATTACTGGCTAACACGAGTTTGTTTACGACGGTAGAAATAGTTTTATCGAGGAAAATATTGAGGGGGATTTGGAGGTCTAGGATAGAGATTTTCTATTGACAGCAGATAATATAGGTCACGTCATGTATAACGTAACGTGCGTTAGAGGTTCAATAAATTAAACCCTTTTTTTTAAATGTTTCTAGCGTAAGTAATTAGATATTTTTTGTAGAGCATAAAATGGATGCTTCCTTGCTGGAAATTGTGTCAAAAAATATTATGCATAAATTTGTCTGGCAGAGGTTTTGAAGCTTTCAGAACAACAACGAAGAACATGTGCACAGAAATGGCACAGAAGCTAGTTCTCCAAATTAAAGAAAGTTATGTTTGTAGAAAATGGTAATTTTTAAAATATCCATGAAAATAAATGAAGACTGTCCCACTAAATCAATTTCCCACAAATCAAACTAATTGAAGAAAGAAGCACGCGCAGCCTATAAATAAAACAAAATGGCCGACGACCCTTCGTTCACTTCGACAAAAAATAATTGAAAGAAACACAAAAAATATACGAGTATTAGCAGAAATGTGGCTCATTAAGGTTTGCAGAGATAATTAGAAACTTATGTAAAAAGAAAAACAAATGATTCTTTTAATTCAAAGATTAAATTTTAAATTAATTTACATCGGTAAGAATAGAAAAGGACTTTCTTAAAAAATCAGGAAACGAAAAAAGGTGGCAGTATTCCTGAGTTTATTTTTTAAAAACTCCTTGCCGCCGACAACCATGCCGATGAATTTGACTTTCGCAGCGAATACAACTATGTTAACCCGACTGCCAAAGGAGTATAATAATGATGTGTTTGTTTTCAAGTTAATTAGGTAGTAAACTTTAGATTGTCTTCCTTATCTTTTAACATATTCAGCCCTGAATCCCTATATTGTTAACGAAATGACTTCGGAAACCGTCCCAATATTAGCCTATTAAGATTTGTGACGTCCGCATAGGAAGCAGACGTGACTAATGCCTTCCCATGACTTTGTTTGGATTGCACGCCGTTGACAGCTAAATTAGGAAGCTGGTAGAGTGAATTTTGTTACATTGGAGAAACGGATACGTTCCTTAAATAATGCAGATACAATTAAGAATTTTTTTAAATATAATGACCCTTTTTTAAATAGTATTGTTAGGGTCATTCCATCATAGTATTAAATACTTCTTCATCCTGAGAGAATTGTCATTTTTCTGAATCATATGAAGATTATGATGATAGATAGATCGATCATTTTTATATATATATATATTAATTAGCCTTATAAATCATTCGGTACTTAATTAAACGTATCTTATAGTACCTATATTTTGTATAGTATCCTATAGTGTACGTATCTTGCCTATAGACTTATCCTATGTTCTTAGAGTAAAGAATGTCTAAAATACGGGCTTGGTTTACGTCAAAGATTGAGGACTATGAAGGAACCGACCTAGTTTGTACTCATCAATAGAATCTTCACACCGCTATTATTTATGTTTACCTTCCACCGTTTACTATCTCAGTTGTAAATTTCTGCAAAAAGCCAGGTTTCGGTTTATCATCAAAGCTGTTTGGAAATTTCACTTTAATAATATATTTGTTTACAATTTGCTGTTCTGCTTCATTTTAGGTCTCGCTAACTAACGCTTGTGGGCTTGTGGGTCACCGACATCTTTATAGATTGCACGAAAGTGAGTAATTTGTTTGAGATTTACCTTTTTTCTGTTTTTTCAATTCCGTGAAAAGTCATTTACGCAATTGAAATAAACTTAAAAATCTATACTAGGTATGAAATATTTTGAAGAAACGTTATGGATGGCACATAAAGTTTAGATTGTCATTGTCAAAATAATTACCTGCTGGCTAAAAATTTTCTCCTTTAAAATTCGAGTCTGGGTGATATTTGTACGTGTAGCCTATGAGTTATCCCATTTTTTAGTTGAGGCATTCCCAGTCATACTCGGCATCAAATATTTTTAATAGATATCCATGACGTTTTCTTTGACAGCCTTGAAGTACATGTCTTCAATTACAACGATGATATTTTAAGCTCCATTGTTTAATACAGTTTATCCTACTACCTTAACAGTTTGTTTGACGCACCCTACTGCGCACGCTTCTCACTAGCGATGACTGACCAACAACATGTTTATTAATTCAAAATCAGCACGTCCATTCATTTCGCAACATTCAACTTTACACCTTTGAATCAGAGTTCAAAATTAGAAAGCATCGATGTACAGTTGCATTGTTTGTTTGGCAGTCGCTGTTTTAGTATGTTTTTGAAACCGGAGCGGTAAAATTAGCGTTAAATAAAAAAGGTTACAATGAACAATTTGATTTTGCTCTAATTTTTCATTATAGTTCAGCAATAGAAAAAGATCTTGGAGATTTCTTGAAAAGTCATTGATACCTATGGGTGTATATTTTTTACCGGTCTATGGCGCGTCTTCTAAACACTCTTTTCTTACCATAAGTTTTTTACGTCTACCGACCACCACGTTTAATATTTTGTTTTACATCTATTCAGCTGCTTCCTTGATTATTATCTCCACATCCAAATACGTCTACGGTACGAGGACGTCAGTATAATCCTAACTACCACATGAACATACCACCAAATACGTAACAATTGTGTAACTGTAACCGTGAACAATAAATAAATCATTAAGTACATAGTTTGTATGCGTTTCACACCACCCCTGTGGAATTTGACGGCATCCATGTTGTATATTTTGAGGTGATCATGGACCTTAAACTAAACTAAATTAACCTATAACGAAATTTAAAATCCTTTAGATTAATGCAAATACGATTAGGTAAGTAGCAATAACTATTATGTAGGTACTTATATGGTAGAGCCGGTCCACTGCCACTTCAGCTTGCTAATTCTTTTAACTATGTCGATAACTTTGGTTCTCTGTCAGATGTATTCGTTACGAATTCTATCCTTCAGAGACACTCCGAGCATAGCTATTTCCACACTACTACACCAGTTCAAAGTCGCTCAGCGAGCGACTTTGAACTGGTGGACCAAACCAGACCTACCGTGAGTGTCCACGTCTCAGCTCCGTAGGTCATGACGGGTAGGACGCACTGATTGAAAACTTTAGTTTTCAAGCATTGCGGTATGGATTTCTCGCGAAAACTGCTGGGGTAAACGTGTTCTTGAGTGGAGACTACGACACGGCAAACGTAGTGTAGGATGCCCTCCGGCCAGGTGGGATGACGATCTGCGAAAGACTGTAGGCAGATACTGGATGCGGCAAACTGAAGACAGGGCGCTATGGTGCTCATTAGGGGAGGCCTATGTCCAGCAGTGGACTAATATAGGCTGATAATGATGATGGTAGAGCCGGCTATACCTACTATTAGACATTAACTACCATAAAATACTACATTAGCTCTCATTGGCACATAAACTGAAGTCGTCGATTATAAAACCTGCTAAAATGTATCTAATGCATTATACGACCTCACAACTATGACGCTACCCACACAAAACGCCACTGAAAGACGTTAGCCTCAGTGTAGTTATACGCTGAAATTAATGATAGAAAAAATAAACTGTGTAAAAAATTGAAATCCCAGACCGAAGCATAAATAGGTAACGCAGACATAGAAAGCAAGTCATAGAGAAGGTAGACTATACAGGACGTAGAGTAGAAGATACATTCCAATCGTGTTTGCCTCAAATGGCATATGTTCTGAACCAAAGACATCAAAAGATACGTCTAGAAGCAACCCAACATCGACCGGAACGCCATTATCACCGAAAAGATTACCCGATCCATGTAAGGCAACACGTGGTAAGTGCGAAGACACGATACATTAAATGCAAAGATTAGGTATTTCCGTTTGTACTCCCGCGCATCTGGGATGATGTCTATGACTCATTAGAATACTTGAAATAAGTAGACACTTCCAGTTCAATAAAGGGAAGAATGCCGTCTAGATCCGGTAATAGGTTAGATATCTACAAGAGAATTTTGAGTTTATGAACGACAGAAAGAAATATGAGACCGGAAACTAAATCTACAAGATTTAGTTCACACCTCATATTAATATCCCAGCCTTTGGGAAAAAGCTTGACTAAGCTATAACATAAACACATAAATTCACGAAATGACTATATGTTTGCATAATAAAACGCATGCAAAAACAATGAACTTCAACAATGAATTATTACAATGACATCAACAGACTCTAAAGCTTTTTAAAGATCCATAAAACTGCACCATGAATATTAAAACTTTTGTCATCACAGTTTGGAAAAGCGTTATTATTATTACTGAGCGATTAAATGTGAAAAATCCCTTTGTCTCTATAGTGACATCTTCACTTAGAATCAGTATCACTTATATTATAAGTGAATCACTTGACCTTGTTTGAGACAGACGCCAGCGAGACGAGAGTCCAGACGTAGAACAACAAAAAGCTAGTTACTCACACTTCATCTGTAAGGACGTCGACATATTTTTGAAACTAGTCATTGCGGATGGTTTTGTCTGTAATTTGGGTGACCCCAATAGTGTTGACTACACAGTGTTATGATTTCGTGTGGTCTTTGTTACTGCAAGCGCTGATTTTACTGGTTTAATGCTCTGATTTAAAATTACAGTCATGGATTATTTTTCACATGCTACCTGTAAAAAGTCGTATAAATTAAAATTCATAAAACAACCCATGCCTATAAATACTTGATTTTTTTTTTTTTCTATTATTTATTTGTCATTTACCTATAGAATATAATAAGAAGTATATATTAACATGATCCCACATACAAACATACTACCGATTTAAGAACACTTACAACCAGTGTTACAAAGAGTATTAACATAGCTACCGTTTGCCATGTTAAGAAGGCAAACATCGCAACGCAAGATCTCTGTACTTAAGTGCATAGTAAACATCATTATAAAATCGTTACGGCGCGGCGGCGCAGTGTCACCTTCCACTATAAGGTTAAAGTCTATAAATTACTATTATTGGTTGTAATTGAATATCAGAGAAGAAATATGATGCGTAATTTTCATGCCATTGGAGAAAGCTGTAATTTTGAACAAATTGCTTTACGGTCAAGTGGCCTTACCGTTGAAGACGCATCCTCTTTTAAAAGGATGACAATGATTAATTTAAGTGGGTAAATCCAAGTTTAATTTTCAATCAAATCTATATTTTAGTAAAGTAAGAAGAATCTGCGGCTAGAAATAATGTTTCAAAACAATGTCAATTATTTTAAAAATAGCTTCGTCTGGTCTACGTTGCGGTTTCAGATTTGTTAGCAAAACCAAATCATAATCATTAGGTAGGAAATCAAATCTTAATTTAACCACAAAAAGCTCCATTCAATTGCGTTCGATGCAGACGGACAAAAAGTCCAGACGATAAAAAACTAAGTTTGCATTACTTTGCCATTTTTTTATGCGTACAGTGCAATAACCGTGAAATACCTACGTGTGAAAATTGAAGTCATATCCAGGAATCCTATTTATACTCAATGTTTGTAAATGCTTCTCAGGTTTCGAAAATGTAGGTCGCCAGCATTCAAATACAATTATTTTTAAAATTCCTTTTGAAACAAGAAGCTACTAAAAGTAAATTCGGGCATTTAGGTACCAATACCAACAACCTACGAAGCTTTTTCATTTCCTAAGTTTTCGCCATATTTGAGATTAAAATTCCAGAAACTTTCTTTTGAATCTACATAAATCTGTATAATCTTTATATGCCTCTAGGTGAATCGTAAAACCACAACATAGTTCAAACATATTATAAATTGTCTATTTCATAAGAATATTCCGATAAGTTCGTCCAAATATGCAGCGATTGATGTATCTTTTTGTGACATGCAATTTAACCTATTTGGAACTTCCATGCCTTATGAAATCAGTGAATTTTAAAATCCATCACAGAATCACTATTGTGCAATTATAATGGTCTGATGCCCACTCATATAATCATAATAATGATTGACGTGGGAAGTTAAATATTAAAGTGCGATGTAGAACACCGGTTCGTTTTGGCACAACCTTTAAATTATTTTTGTTGATGATTGATGTATGATGGCTTTCATTTCCTGAGCTTTAAATATTTACAATCTTCTTCTTTATTTTCCATTACATGTATTTATTTACTTTGTACCGAAATCTTACCTATACACCAACCGTTTCTATGTGTGTTTATATATGGTAGGACCATATTTTCATTTAAGGTTTAAAAGACAGGGTATTATATTCGTTACTTCAGTTTTACAACCAAAAACAACAATTCCAACATTGACAAATGCTTGTACTTAACATGCAAAATTATGACAAACTTCTGTATGGCCGTCTAAAAATATGTCCTCTTTACTTGCAATAATTTCACTTGTAAATTTGTAAGAGTCATGCGCATACGCAGCTATTCCCAGCAACCCTGCTTCAGTATTGGAAGGTTCAAGGTTGAACGATTCGTACAAACATTTACTGTAAGTAACCTCGATTACTGGAATGCCACGAATAGAATAGTGGATGGCAGAATGATGGAGTTAATGGATTAAAGTTTTCGGATTTTGAGGAAAGTTAAAGACATTTTATAGGTATTGAGGAAATTAGTAAGATTATGAATCGTGTGTAGGCTTCATTACGGATGTAAACGGGTTAACTGCGAACCTTGTTTGTGAATGAATTCGTCCAACTAATACCTACTCGTATAGTTATTATACTAAAATCGGCTATTATTGCAAGACTTGGGAAAAACACATACATACATACTGCAACAATAAATAATCTGATGTCTAGGAACCGAGAAATAAACACAAGAGCTTTCGTGTTTCTTGATTTCTTAAATGTTATGGACTAAGATTTCTCATGGCTACATCTAATAAGCATAGCAAACAGTCTCGCTTCGCTATACTTTTCGAGGAATTCCGTAGAGCTTGCAACAAAGTAAAACAGAAGCTTCTATTTACATTGTAAAGCGAAACGAAGACTGACATAAGGTTTGTTTGGAATCAAAACAACGGTTGTATTTCCTTCAAACTTTGAAGACAAATTAGGTAAATGTGTGATCTAAATAACTCATCTGTAGACAATAATTTCTTTCAATACGAATCAATTTTATAAGAATTGTCATTACTAGACAAGACTAGACTTAAACTTAGGCTAGACAGAAGCTGACATCATAACCTCTAGACAAGTACCATATTAAAACATAAAACATAAAAAAAATAAACACTAACCTAAAAAAAAATATTGCTACATAAATTGGTGTGTACTTTTTGACACAGATTTGAACCCACACAAAAAACCTGTACATACTGATGATGATCCAAAGGCACATAAAAAATAACAGAAACGACGGTTAGACGAGGTCAGGATCGTTATGGCGCTAGTTTTTGTACAACTTGACACCGTAACTTTTTAGAATAAATAAACAAGGCAAAAAAACTGAGCGAATAAATCTGCAGCTAGGATAAAGAACAGGGAAACTGTGGAGATGCCATAGTGGAGTATAATAAGTTTTTGAACGTTCATTTAGGCGTTCAAAATTTAGGTAATAACATGCGATGCGATGCCTTAAAAAAATATTATGAAAATATTATTAATTCTTCAAAAATATTATTAATTCTTCACCATCAATCCATACATGCACCATATAACTATCGGAGCTCATTAGGCTTTTCCTTAAATCATAGTTCCGCTAAAATTTTAATAGCTTTGAAGTAAACGTAAATATAGCTTTCAATTTATTGAAAACGAAGCAAATACTAGTAACATGAAAATTGATGAGTAACCGGAAATCAGACGCGAGCGAATCGCGAACGCAAATGAATGTATCTATCCAGGACCTCATTGGCACTGTCTAGCATAACAAATCAACTTCATAAATTAAACATTACTTTCTCCACGCCACTGCATCGCAGTTCCACGCATATGGTCGTGAGAAAACTCCTGATAAACAAACGTAGGCTACATCTTTGAGATGCCGCAGTAAAAACGACAAGCTAAAGCAAGGTACTGATTACTCGAGGAATTCACAAAAAGGAACTACCAGATTTGCATTGATCAAATGTAGGGGTTAAATTTAACTTTTATAAAAATAAGAAGGGAATATCAATTGCATTCTCATGACATTGTTTCAGCTCTATAAAACAATGAAATAGAATTACAAATAATAAGTATACAGGTAACAGATTCAAAACAATCTGATCAGCTATTATATAGTGCCCTTAGTCATCCTAACACACTGACACAAAGAATCATAACTGACTTAATTAACAATTAGTCACGACACCATAATTGGGACCAAGTTCACAAACATGGAATCAAAATAAGAATCAAAACCAGCTAATAAATCCAGACAGATGCGCCTAAATCAAAAACGAAGACATATTTGATGTATATCCTTACTATAGCACGTATAAATTGTATCCTTTCTGATATTTCAGCAAAAGGAAGACGCTTCGACATCTGTGCACCTGAACTGAAATACACTGAGATATGGACGAATATTATTCCTAGAATAGCATCAGACTGTAAAATGAACATGGTGTCTACATGTGCATTCAAAAACTTGCCAAGGCAACTTTACGAGCCACTAAAACCCATGATGCACTTACAATTTCAACTCTAACCAATGCACTTAAGGATTGCGAAGGTGAGCATCTTGAAGATCTGAGAGCAGATTTTGAGATAAATTGGTAAGTGAACAATTTGTCATATTCTTTGGTCAATGTTGACAAGTCGTCGTGCTTTGCTAATGCTCATTTTGGGAGGATGATGGTAGCTCTTTAGTGGAAAAAGTATTTTGAACCCCCATGGGCTTCTTTGATGTTTTATTCTGGTTTATTTCTTGTACATCTTAGGCTTTACGATGAATTCCAGAATTAATAATTGAAGCCTAGTTAGTATTTAAATGATGTATACGAAAGTGTTTGTGACCTAGCCTAGACCTATAATTAAACAAGATGACTAGGTATATTTCTGCGATTATACAATGTTATCTTATACGATTTACCTTCAAAAATGTCAAAAATATCTAATGATCATGCACATTTACTGCTTTATGCAGGTGTAAATAGGAAAGACAAGCAAGACGTTGAGGTAAATCGATTGAGATATGTTTGAACATTTAAAATAAACAAATAGGCCTACAACTTCCAAAGTCTTCAACAAATTCCATTTCGAATTCCCTTACGTTATTCCATAAACAGAAGCGAAGTACTAAGTAGTTCATCTCATTGACTAACACAACATAGATGTTAATGATGCTGTTTCCCCCGTTATTGCAAATATAGATCTGAAAGCTCAATGAACTGAACCTAGGCCTATTCACAGATTAAATGATAGAGCATAACATAAATTTCACTTTCATTCATAAACTTTCTTTAAGCAATAAAGGTGAGACCACCATCAAATCAAAGAATATCAATTTACAGATTTTGCTATTAGAAATCATGTGAGTAATTCCGGGAGAGCTATGTTATGAGGGAGATGCATTTATGCAAGACTTGGATTTCCGACATCTATAAATAAATAGAATGTGAAATCTGAATTCACAATCAAACAACTGATTTTACATTAAAATACAGTATCAGATAGAGATACTGACAGAAAACTACACTGTAAACTAATCGTAGACGCACAAATATTTACCGAGGGCAGCTGCGTGTACGCAAGTTGCGCGTGCTGTAAATTTATCAATGACAGTCTCTGCTGAAAGTGAACTGGATAAGACGCGGTTGATTTTTATGACAGGTTTAGGTTATTTTGTGTAACAGGTGGCCGTATATAAGCGTTCCACACAGACATTCTGTCTGTGGAAAATAGAAAGCCGTATGATAAAGTTTAAAACATCAGCTTATCATTATCGTCAGCCTATATTAGTCCACTACTGGACATAGGCCTGCCCTAACGAGCGCCCTGTCTTCAGCTTGCCGCATCCAACTTCTACCTGCAGTCTTTCGCAGGTTGACATCCCATCTTGCCGGAGGGCATCCTACACTACGTTTGAACAAAACTAATTTTAAATAGAAAGCTACTGTTCGAGAAAACATACACGTAAAGTATTTCGTTACATGAATTACCTGACTTAAAAACCTTACTTAGTCATAACAACAAGTATTTGTATTTATTAAATAAATAAATAAATAATGCTGGACAATACACACAGCATTAACTAGCCCCAAGCTAAGCAGAGCTTGTGTTATGGGTACTAGATAACTGATATACTTAATAAAATACACAACATAGATAGATATTTTTTTTATTATATTTTTATT
Organism: Eupithecia subumbrata; assembly: GCA_949316285.1. Classification (NCBI taxonomy): domain Eukaryota; kingdom Metazoa; phylum Arthropoda; class Insecta; order Lepidoptera; family Geometridae; genus Eupithecia; species Eupithecia subumbrata. The sequence goes on from OX438632.1 coordinate 6,079,350, forward strand.
TATAGAAAACACCCAGACCAACGGAACAAATTTCTGCAGTTCGTACACAAATTTGTTCCGAGGCAGGAATCAAACCCGCAACCTCCTGCGTCGCAGGCGGACCTTCGCCCGCTGCGCCACGGAGGTCGTCGTATTTAAAACATGTATCTCTATTTTTGCAGATTATTCTACTTTTTTACCTTCTACCTACTCATTTTAAAACAAATATTTAAAGATTATCTCAAGATTTAAAAGCATTCTAAAAGAAACCAGTGATGTTACTTAGTTTATTTCAGTGCGTACAGAACGGTCAGTTTTGCACGGAAATAGAAAAGTGTCATAGATCAGCCACGGCAGAAGTAAGAGATTTATTCGATCTCCGAGTATAGACTCACCAACTGTGCGTGCTAATGAAATGAAACGTCTAAACCATACCGTGATGAAATAAAATAAGACCAAACGCGTTTTGAGATATTCAATAAATCCAAAACAAATGACATACGAAAAAAGTAAAATAAATAAATGACTGGCCATGTGAATGAAAATTATGCTGAAGGAAAAAGAAGAATAGACATTGGTGATACTGAAAAATACCAGTTTAAGGTAAACTTCTTTTTCAAAATAGTCGAAATTTTCAATGAATAAACTAACACAAAACAACAAAAAAGTGTTCTGCCTTGCGATGTAAATATTCACACGACTGGAATTTATATGAATTCAGAATGCGAGTTCTCATAATTATTTATGTACACGTTTATGAGCTATTGACAGCAGAAAATTGAAATTAGCAGCTGCGTATGAAATATTTGCGACCTTTTAAGCTCTCTGCAAAAAGTTATTCCTCATTGCAAGGTGCAATAACAATTTGCAGTCATAGTTAATGGTCAATTTCATTGGTCAGTTCTGCTAAGTAATGCTTTTTTGATGAAGTAAGTGTACGTATTGTTTTTTATGTGCTTCTTACTTGCTATTGTATTTATATAAATGTAAAAGGGCAATCTGTCCTCAATTCAAGGAGAAAATACCTGTTATTTATGGGGTAACGCAGCATTAAGATTTTACTTGTGAAATGTGACAGACTCTCTTAAGATAGGTGGTCGAGGGTTGTCTCATTTGGCGTGCAAATATATTATGTCGGATTATTCTGAGATTTTGCGAGTCTAGATAAGTAATGGTGAATATACACGTGTTAAACAAGGAAGAGCTGGCACATGGCCCATTAGATTGTAAGAAGATTAAGGATAAGGTGAATGAATTAGCGAGAACAGGTAAATGTGTTCCCGACGTTTATTCGATAGTTCCTTGTTATGTGTTACTTGTAAGCGAAATTCAACTATCAATTGAATTTTGGCAAGAGGTTTAATAATAAAACTTCTTGCCAAAACAAGCTTTGGCGATTTGTCAACAGAATCAATGATTATTTATCGCGTACCTTTTGTCGCCCAGTGACCACCATCGCCGTAACGCGATAAAAACGTAGGGGAAAAATAACAAAAGGTACGCAATGATTTTAAATGTACCTATGTTCCTTTTCTTTCAGCACAATTTTTCATAACGCCAGTCATTTATTTATTTTACTTTTTCTTGTGTCATTTTTTTAGATATATTGAATATCTCAAAACGCGCTTGCGTATGTCTTATTTTATTTCATTTCGACGTTTCATTAGCACGCACAGTTGGTGAGTCTGTACTCCGAGATCGAATAAATCTCTTACTTCTGACGTGGCTGATCTATGACACAAGATGATTTTAAATTATTTGAATTAAAATATACGAAACGTACAAATAACATTCAATTTGCGTGCTGTTAATGTCATAGTCACCTGCAGAATAGCAAATATCTACATAATGTATGTATAAATGGATAAAGGGCGAAAAAGTGGATAAGAGTGAACTGGGTTCGAATTCACGTTAGTTCTACTAGATACCGGAATGTTCCCGAGACGCAGTTTATTTTCTTTCTGCTGTAAACATTTTACTATAGTGCTTATGGAAAACTATTTATTTACATTCAAACTATAAAATTTAACGACATTTTAAGCATCATCGCCACTTTCGGGTAACATTTCGTGACTAATAAAGATTTGTTTGTTGAAGACTATTGAGCTTTATGGGAATTATGTACATTTCTTCTTATATTTACAGGATGAACTATAAATAATTAACAAATAAATCTGTTATTTTTATCTCACAAAGGTTAATGCGATATACAAAAGGTTGTTTTTAGGGTTTTGAAGATCGAAGATCGGTTTCAAAACCCTTATGGTCTCGCTTTGTCTGTCCTTTTTTCCCTCCTTAATAACTCAAAAACTACTGCAGCTATCAACTTGAAATTTAAAATAATAATACATTTCGTGCGCCTGTATAGATTTAGAGAAAAATAAATGAAAATATATGAAAAATGAAAATGAATATTTTCCATACAAATTGTGATGCCGAAATTTTAAAAGATACCTACAGAGTCATATGGGGTATCAAATGAAAGGTATCATTTTGTACATTTCAAAATAGTTTTTGAAATTTTTGTAGGTTTCATACTTTTTAAACCCCCCCTATCTCCGAAGATTGCAGAGCGATCCATGTAAAATGTATGGAGCGTTTATAGACATGAATCGATATTTTACAGGAAAAATATAGAGAAGTTTGAAAAATGAACAGTTTTTGAAAAATGGTCAAAAAGGGGGGGAATAATTTTCAAAAGGGGGAGCTACCTCACCGAGTGGGGTATCAAATAAAAGGTATCGGTTTGTACGTTTCAAAACAGTTTTTCAAATTTCTGTAGGTTTCACAGTTTTTGAAATATTTTGAAAAAAGTCGAAAAAAAACCCATTCCCCCCCCCCCCTATCTCCGAGGTTTGCCGAGCGATCCATTTAAAATGTATGAAGGGTTTGTAGATATGGATCTATATTTTACAGGAAAAATATAGAGAAGTCTGTAAAAAGAACACTTTTTGAAAAATGGTCAAAAAGCAATAATTTTCAAAAGGGGGGCTACCCCACCGAGTGGGGTATCAAATGAAAGGTATTGGTTTGGACATTTCAAACCAGTTTTTCAAATTTCTGTAACTTTCATACTTTTTGAAATATTTCGAAAAAAGTCGAAAAATTTACCATAACCCACCTTAACCGAACCACCCATTTAACCGAAGCATGCAGAGAGATTTATCTGAAATGTAGGTTGGTACCTACTATTCTTAGGTATTCGCTAAATTGCGAAGTCTCTAACCGGTACTTTTGGTACATATTTGTTGACAAACGTTCAAAACCCTCGGCGCGCGAGTTACACTCGCACTTGACGGATCTTGTTTTACTAAGAATTAACACACCTAACATTTTTACCATGGGGAATTCCTCTCAGCTTCCCAAGCAATTTTCGGGGGTAAAGAGTAGCCTTTGTCCTTCTTCGAGATTTCTATCTCCCTTCCAAATTTCATTGATGTAAAATGAATAATTTTTTTTAATGCTGGATAATAATAATATCTGTTTAGCCGTTTCATCGTGTAAAGGACAGAATTATTTTCGTATTTATAATATTAAGATGGATTTATTTTTTGTCAATTCTGCAAATAAATTTTCAGAAAATAATTATTTCATTCCTGGTTATGTAGATATTTTGTGCACATGTTGAAGCTACAATTTATGGTAGATTCAGCTCTACCGTTTTTGAATTTTTACTATACCATGTCCTCCTTCCTAAATACCTTTCATTCGTTGATTTTATTATTTGTTTTTCTTATTGCCCCTAGTTCTTGAAAGTCATTAAATGCGGTAGGTGGATTGGGTGCTACTAACAATTTGACATTATTTTTATGTGTCTGTTTATTGACAAAAACAAGTAGTTTTATCGCTTTTTCATTAAGTCGCGGAGTGATTTTCGGAAATGGGATTTAAACTAGCTAATGAATGTCTACTGTTCAGATTTTCCTCTCCATTCAACAGAATATATACCTACCAAGATAATTTAAGACAACACGCTACGTATTTTATACAGGGTTATTGGTCTACTACATCTATTCAATGATCGTTCTTTTGAGAGGCTTTATTTGAAACTCAAACTAAACTTAAAAACAGCTCTGCCCTGAACCAACAATTGGTGTGGCAGTGGGAGACCGTTCTTAAGTACTTCATTGAGTTCTTGGCAAACAAGTTTTTTAAATTTTATAAGAGGCAATTTGTTACAAAAAATACGAATTAAGACCTGGCGTCTTCACGGACGTGGTCGTGATGATTGGCAGATCCTGCAGTTCAAGTAGTATGAGTGAATAACCCTGTATATAATTACTAGCTTCTTTTTGATAAAAAAAATGGCCTATGTTATTCTAGGTCCAGATGTGTGCCAAATTTAGTAGTTTTGATTGACAGCACAACTCACAATTTTCGTCTCTATAATAAGTAGAATACTTATCCAAGTTAATATTTTATATTATAATTCTTCTCAAATTAATTCTGCCATCCTATACTTCTTAGGATTGAGAATTTCTTGGCGATAAGGATTCGCTATTAATTTATATATTAACATTGATTCCCAAAATAATGAACGTATATTCATCATTTTGGGATTAAATCGTAACGAAAATACCTACTTATGTAATGCAAGTTCTGACCTAACGTCACAAAAGCTTTCTTTATTTATTATTAATGTAAGCGGGTTAACTACGAACCTAGATTCTTTATTCTTGGCGTTAAAGCTATAAATATTTTCCTTGAATACATACCAAGCTAAAAACTTGAACAATAAATTAAATAAACATGAAACGCACTTTTCTTGGATATTAAAACCGCATCAGATGCATACAAACACAATTTCATGACCGCCAAGGTTGCTGGTTGTCACGAACAAAGTAATAAAAATATATAAAGCACATAGAGTAAAATATAAAAGAGTCCAGTCGTTTGAACCCGTGGTTTGAACGCAGTCATGAGGTATGAACATGAACCTAACAATACTAGCACGAACTTTTTTTACATATTGGTTTTCTTCCGTATTTAAATTACGTCAAAAAATCAAAATCAAAATCAAATCAAAATCAAAAACTCTTTATTTCCATAAATACAATAAATGTACACTTATAAAAGTCAAATTGTAAAACTAAACACTGACACGGAAATAAAGTGATATTTTTGATTTTTGTCGCTTCGGTATGTAGACTAAAGTAAAGAAGCGACGAAGAAACCTTTAGCCTGTTAGTCACACTTTACAAATGCGAAAGTTTGGATGTTTATTACCAATAAGCCGAAACTACAGAATGGGTCGGACCACACCACCTGCAAGATGATACTTTTTATGGTTATTTTAATCCCGGGAAAACGCGTGTTCACGGGAAGAAGTTAGTAATTTTCATAAAGAAAACATTAATTTATTACGTGTCAAACTAAAAAATCTTATTATATAGGTAACCTATGTTTACTTTTGACACAAGTTTTAAGCTAATCATCGATTTTATAATAACATCCCTACAAATTAGGTCCTCCAAGCCAGCAATTTTTTTTAAATATGCTTATCCTTTGTCTATAAAGGCCCTCACTCTGATATCACGATTTTACGCAATGACTATAAATGTATGAATTTAGTATTGTCGCACAACTTTCTCTGTTGTATAGTATATAATAACAATCGTTATTATCATACAAATGTGGTCTATTTTAGTATTCTGCGACAAGTTCGTAGGAACTTAGTTTGAGAAACCTGGCTTCATTGGTTTTTTATAGCTCCCACGTAGAGGCAGCGACTCCTATCTTTTGCAATTAATGTCCCAGATAATTAATTATGAAATATTGCAATACTTATTTTCCTGAACTTAATTCATTCTCAAGTATGGAGGCGGCTAAGGAGCGCTATTCGTGGCATCATTTAGGGAAGGGAGGCCTAGTTGAGCAGTGTTCTTCTCAAACAATCAAAGAAATTTCATAAAACTGTGACTGTGGTGGAATCTTACAACTCAATTTTGTAGCAGATATCTTCAACCGATTGAGCTGAAATTTTGTATACACGTTTAGTTTAGATGACAAAGCATTAACAGCTAGTTTTTAAAAAAGGTTTTTTAAAATATTAAAACTTATTACTATGTACAACATGCACGCAATAAACGTTCTTGAATGTTGACCTGAGATTCAGAATTTTGTTTAAAATCAATTATTCGACATTGGCAACATAATCTCAAAGTCACATAGTTTTATTCTCGTGGAAACAAAGTCTAAAGTTAATAATCTGTGGCTAAAGGGACCGACACATCCTGCGCGTGCGTCCACTTGGTATTCAGGGAGCTATGGATCGTTATCTTACGTGGGATTTTTTAACTGAAATTGTGTAGGCATTGGTAAACCTATCTATGGAACAATAGGTAAGGGTCGTTTAGATCTCAACTTATTCCTTTTAGAACGCAGAAAATATTAAAAACCACAAATAAGAGGGTGATTCTGGAAATCGAGAGGGTCAAAGATTGGTCTAAGATTTTTTGAAACTCGCACATATTATTAAATTTTTGAAAAAAATAGGCAGTTTTTTTTTCATATTCATGTTCTTCTACGAGTATTCTTACATTATTATAAACTTTTTGAAATTCCAAAGGGTCAATCAACTAAGCTTTCAATGAACATAATTTTTTGTAATAACTTCATGACAAAACACTGGCTTTACTGAAAAAACAAAGTTAAAAGCATTTGTGAAATATTTTGGAATGTTATTTAATACCAGAGTGCGTATAATAAACATGAAAGAAAACTCCATTTCTTTGCAAAAAAAATTAACAAGTAGGTATTCGAAATTCGTAAACTTGTTATTCACAAGTTTAATAATAAGATCACATCTTATCGTGAAATATTAGTACATACTTCGTTCTCCGATCGTCGAAGTAACAACTACTATAAGACCCTCAACGGTTGATGTAATACTTGCTGGGAATACTTTTGTGGTAAGTAATTGTGTATTTTTGCAAATAAATGTCATAGATTTGAAATATATGCATGCAAAATGTCTCATTTCCATTGAATTGAAATATAAACAATTAAACATGTACAAATAAATGTATAAATAAATATGATGTTTTACTGGAACATGGTGGTTACGCTCAAATACATAATATTCCCTCAAAAGTTTCTAAGCTTTAAGTTATGGTCGCAGGAATCTCATCAAACTGCGTTTATCAAAATAACTGACCACTTTATCATGCAGGCAAACACCTATCTATAGAATTATAAATCTTCTAATCGAACACCTTTGAGATTGTGTTTGTTTAGGATTCGGACAAGATACGCGGAGTTCAGAGAAAATAATTTTGTATTTCTTATGTAATTTTTTTATAAACTGGACTTATATGATAAACGTTTCACGATAAATTTATAATATTAACAGGCATTATCGTAAAATTTAAAAAAAATTGCTATCCGCTAAAATTAATATTTTAGCGGATAAATTCCTAACAAGCAGAGCAAAACTTGTTTAACATTTAGCTACCAACTTTATAGGATTGTCGACTTACGATTGTAATGTAACTAACTTATAGACAACTTAATCCACGCGTAGCCTATAATTTAGCATTGCTAAATAGGCGACTGAATCAGTGATAATTTACATAGTAATTTTGCGAAGAAAGTTTTGCGACTTTGATTTGAATTGTTTGAGTTACCGAAATAAACAGAGAAGCCTATCTTCTAAAATTACGTTTTATTTAAAATGAAGACATAATCCCTCTTGGTAAATGAAATGACCCAGAAATAAGCAATTACTGTCAGAAGCAACAATTTAACGCAACAATTAAATAAATCCATCACATCCCTTCAAAATTAACCAAATTAACATCCCCTTATCAAATTAAAGTACCAGGACCACAGATACACAGCACCAAGGATATTGAATTTAATCATTCATAACAACCAATCTAGACTGGTCTCTCTTTTATTTTCTCTATACTCAACTCGACATAACTACTACAGTACCATGACCCGTCAATATCATATTGATGACTGTTTCTAAAAGAGATTTCCTTGAAATTTCGTCTTTATCGCCTTTAGCTTTAGGGCTGTTGTTGTTTTCTATGGATGCTACAGTCATGTTACCAAGGAATATTTGAGGAGACATGACAGTAGGAGCAAATGAAGAGTTCACAATTGGCTGGTCATTAAAATGATGGCATCCGGTGCGTCTAATGAGCACCAAATGAGCGGGTTGGGACAATCGATTCGTCTCCGTGAAGTTGTTATATTCACCGGTGTGATTTTTATCGTCGGAAAATGTGATTTCGTTTGTCGGTTCGTTATATTATAACGAAGTGATTACATTTGCTTTTCCTGTCGTTATTGGGTCGTTTGCTGAAGCTCATAAATTATTATGGACTGTATCACTATAATTTACCTATTCTATATATTTCTTCTTAATAAAAATTGTCTAATCACTGAAAGTGATAGTGATATCAACAATCCGCCTAATATTTCTACCTTTTATCATATAGTGTAAAAGTATCTCGAAAAAAATAACATGTTCGAAAGCAAACTCAAAGAGATGCTCATAAAAAAATGTTTTTACGAACTTGAAGACTTCTTCAACGATTCTTTTAGCGACTCGCAAATTAAATTATAAATTAGTTTTATTCATCTTTAGTAGAAAGGCACGATACCTGCCAGTCTTCTATTGCAACACCCTAAATGGGTACATACTGTGATCTTAACATAAACTCACCTAATCACTAAGACCTGATTATATGAATGCAATAAATAAAATACTGAATACTGAATCTCCGTTTTCTTTTTGAGGCCATGCGATCGATGCCTTTTATAAGGTTACAATTACGGTTCATCTACTATTTTTACGCATATCAATGTACAAAGTCTTCGCTATCTTCTACCTTATCTACTAATTTATATTCTATATCCATATTCAGTGGTACCTCAGCTTTATATGGCCTATGACCATCCGAGTACCAACAAGTAGCTGCTATGACTGTTAATTGCCATTGCATGCGACCTGCTAACGGATGCCTCTCTGGGTGGTCCAATAAAAGTACTATAATACTAATACTAAATACAAGGCTAGTGGGTAAGTACCATAAGTTTGACAAAAACTACATGTTCTGAATATAGATGATGATTTCCGGTTGCGAATGCCAAATATACAATAGAGCTTGTTTTTGGGTATTCAAAAGTTTGGCTTTATCGTATTTTACAGCTAGCAACACCGAACTGTCTAGGTGATGATGTGTGGAATTGCAAAATTTAAATATAAAAACTTCAAAATCATCAGTGTGCGATCTTAAACAATATTTAGATAATTTGCTGGTGGTGGAACAGGTACTACATGAACCTAAATTAAAGCTTTTATTTAAACCTTAGATACCTTTTTACTGGTCCAAACACGTAAAAGCTGCGTAGCCACGAATTACAATTATCTGGATTTGGCTAAGTAGTAGTGTTTAGAATACAAATCCTTATAAAATAGATTAAAATTCAACGGATATGAGTTAGGCCTATTGTCCTGAGTAAAGATAACACAAATTTGAAATTAAAATTAACCAGCTTACCTTCTTACATAATGGTAAATACATATTTATTACAAATTTGGAAGTAAGTATCCATCCTTCAGTCATACCCTAAAGAGATAATTTAAATAAAAAATATTTCAATTAACATAGGAGCTATTTATAACCCCGGGAAGAGAAATTTACAAACCTTTTTTGAAAAGTTTTCATCACAGCTTGAGAAAAAGAAAAGAACCATTGTATTAGGTGACTTCAACATAGACCTCCTAAGTAGCAGTAGAGATACAACAAACTACCTGGAGATGATCGAATCAGTAGGATACAACATTATTAATAAAATAGACTTAGAATACTGTACACGAGAAACAATGACCACCAGAACTATATTGGACCACATTGGAACAAATCTTTACAATGAAAACTTTCATATATCAATTATAGATTCTCCACTATCTGACCACAAACAGTTATATATACAGCTAAAGAAACACAGAAATCAACCAATACAACGCAGTTCTTACGAAGCCATAGACTATGCTGCTCTATATGATTCAACGAAAACCAGCGAATTCACGAATGAAGACCACATATATGAAGCCCTAGAATTACACCTTACTAAACAAATACAGAAAAACAAAGTAACAAAAGTAAAAATATTAAACCTACCACAAAAAGACTGGATTAACAAGACTATTACGGACGGAATACACAAAAGAAATAATATTTGGAATCAATTAAAGAGAAACCCAAAGAATGACGACCTACAAGACAAATACACACAAGAAAAAATACGAGTGGACGAATTAATAAAACGTGCGAAAAGAGACTACTATTATACAAAATTTAAAGACTGTAACAGTGACCCCAAAAGGATGTGGAATCTGATAAACACATTAGCTAACAATAAGATAAAAAACAGTGTAAACCCTCCAAAACTTATAGTAAATAACACTAACATTACTGATGGGAATGACATTTGTAATCAATTTAATAGCTTTTTTTCTCAAATTGGTCTTGAGCTGGCTAACAAGATACCAAAAAATCATCCAGATGAATTAACTTATACCATGACTTACTTAGAAGACGGACCAAATTACGAAACAAAACAATTTGAACCCTGTACAGTAGACGAAACCGCTCATATAATCAAAACTCTAGACCCTAATTCAAGTATAGGTATTGATGGCATTAGCACAAAAGCGATTTTATGTCTGAGCGACGTTATAGTATCTGATTTAACAAACTGTATAAATAAATGTATGGAGTCGGGGGTTTTCCTTAATAGTCTTAAAATAGCTAAAGTTTCCCCAATGGATTGGAATGCCAATAAGGCTGGTACTAAAACGGATCCAGGAAATTACCGTCCTATATCGGTACTCCCTGTAATATCAAAAAATTTTGAAAAAATTATATATAAACGTTTAGATGCGCACTTGGATAATCTCAATTACATATTTAACCGCCAGTATGGGTTTAGACCAAAATCTAGCACATTATCAGCTGTAATCGATTTAATAACTAAAGTTAATACAGAAATTGACCAGAAAAACATTTGTTTAGGAATATTCATCGACTTAAAGAAGGCCTTTGACACAGTGAGCCATTCCCTCTTGCTTGCTAAACTTAAAAATCTAGGTATATCTGGATTAGCTCACCAATTGTTAACATCTTACCTCAATGATAGAACCCAGATAGTAAAAATAGGAAATTATTCGAGCACACCTCAAAATATAAAATGCGGTATACCCCAGGGTTCCATACTAGGTCCACTACTTTTCTTGATTTACGTAAATAATATTAATAAGATCAACCTAGCCGGAGAAATTACATTATATGCCGATGATACGTGCCTTTTCTACTATGGGAAGGACGTTAAAGAAGTAACAGCCCAAGCACAAAGCGATCTCAATAAATACAACACTTGGTGTCATTGCAACCTACTTACTATAAATACTAAAAAAACATCCTATATGCTATTTACCTCTAAAAATAAACACATTTCTCCAATTACATTATCTATAGATAAAGAAATTATACTTAAGTCTAGCCAAGAAAAGTACCTCGGCCTCCTCCTAGATGATAAATTAACATTCACACCACACATTAACCTTATAAAAAATAAACTTACTTCTTTTTTCGGACAATTGTTTAGAATAGCTAACTGTATTCCATATAAAATGCGTGAAATTATATATAATTCAATAGTAAAATCTAATATACAATATTTAATAGAGGTATGGGGAAGTGCAGCAAAAACAAACCTTAAACCACTACAAATTGCCCAAAATAAAATCATTAAAATCCTTTTTAAATATGACAGACTTACTCATACCCCAATAATATATAAAGAAACTAAATTGTTTAACCTTAAGCAATTATATACACTAAACATCTGTACACTAATTAAAAAGATCATGCTAGGTGACCTCCACTCCCAGACTGTTTTCACTAAAAGATCTTATAGATATAACTTGAGAAATACAAATAAACTAATACGACAAACACCTAGAACAACGCTGGGAAGTAGAAGTGTATTATGTGATGGTACAAAAATATTTAACAGCCTTCCAAATGAAATAAAAGACGCAAGTAGCATCGCCATTTTTAAATCTAAACTTAAAGAATATATATTTGAAAACATAGAAATTGTTTAGCATAAGATACAGTATTTAATAGAAAAAAATTAACAGTATAATGATAGAATCAAAATGGAACTACTAGGTATTCACTATTGAAACAGCTGAGCTAACTGCATACTGTTGCAAACAATCTGGAGGCACCTGAATAGACCTATCAATACCGATCGAAGGCCTCTCCAAGAAACGAAATTAAAAAACAATTTAAGTAAAAATTAAAAAAAAAACATTGTCAAAATGTTCATTTATTAAAACTTCTTTGTAGTAAATAATTAGCTAAAATGAAATCGTAGTATATATGGGTAATTATCTTATAACTTTCAGTACCTATATCTGGTTATTTATAATAAAAACCTACATAACGTACAGAATATAAAAACAAGAAAGGCTAATAACCACTCCACGATTTCTTGCGCTAGGCATGCAATCGCGATAACGCACCGCACACTGTTTTTTATCTCATCTACCTACGCCTACCCACTTTATTTTAATCGTTATTATGCACGTACCTTTTGTTGGGACACTTATTTGTTACCTACGTGTTTGTGACCTTAGTTAACTAGATTGTCAAAAGCCGTAGATCTACCGTAACTTTACCTAAGTAATATTTATTTTTAGATACCAATGTATACTCATTCTAAGTGGACTTATTTGTTCTTTTTGAGTATAAATAAAGATCTTTAAACCGAAATAAAACTTTAAGAAAGGCTTTTTTGAAAAATTTTGGGTGACAGATGCTGAAATACTGATTCTACAACACAAATTAGTTAAACCATGGTCTTTACCAAAAAAGGATTCCACAGTATTTTGATTACACGTAAGTAGGACCTAACTACTGATTGTAGATTATAAAAAAAACATTAAAAACTCACCCAACACAATGTCTCTGGCTGAAACGACGCATGCCGTTGCCAACAGAGTGACAGTGACAGCTATCGGCATTTCGCGCCAAAACGAAATGGCGGCGAGGCTCATGTTTCCCCGGGAATCTCAACTCTTATTCGGATCCATTAGTATCTGGAACAATGAAGCAATGCAAAGTTAATTTAGATTCTTTTTATGTTCGCATTTAATTTTTTTTGTTTTGTAACTGGCAACTTTGAATGTGGCAACTGATTTGACAAAAAAGTTTCCAAGTCATTCTTCTTTTTTTTCAGAATAGAAGTTCGCGATGGATACCAGATACCTAATACGTTTTGAAAAAGTATTGGTATGTGTATTCTACCTCCACTACTCTTGGTTAAATTCCGATCAGCTTGATAACTAAACTGAAATTTATGACGTGTCCAGGAGTCCTGTAAAATCTAAAGGAAATATAGCAATTTGAGTTTGAGCTTGAAACTAAGTTTTATTAATATAATATTCCTATAGTCAATATCATTGAATTGACTGATTTAGTGATTTGTCACATCAAAAACGTTACCTACACATCTTCAAGGACTGTGCCATTGACTTCTTCAAATTTACCAGTGTTTTTTCAACGTCAATTAGAATTACGTCAGTTCGGGTAAATGAAAGTGACTCAACGTCGATTTGACGAGAAGAAATGCATTTTACCTACACGACGTGTCGTGTGATTTTAAAAATAATTTCACTTGCATCGGTCGTTGGCTCGGATAAAATTAAACATTAAACGGTATGTTAATGTATAAAATAAGCAGGTTTTGATTCACTGTTCTGTTCAGGATCAAGAAAGTTTATATTCCTGTACCGGTACCATTTAATTGTGCATAAGGAGTAACATTTTTTATTTTGTGAAGCCGGGCATAATAGTTATTTGTTATACAAGAGTGCAAAGTTGCTTTTTAACCGCGTGCTCAATTCTGATGACCGTGCAAGCGAAGGATTCTAAAATTGAATTCAAAAATAAGAATCCTGAGCGTTAGCGAGGGAATCAAAAGAGCACGAGGTAAAAAATCTTTGCACTCGAGAGCAACACGTAACTTTTCATCCCACCAGCGAGGAAATGACTAAATGCAAAATATTTACAATCACAAACTAGTACTCCTATTTCAGTGCAGGTATTAACTACTGCATTATGTAAGGTATGTAAGTATTAAAGAATAATCTTTAAATTATAACAAATAATACTCAGATAAAATTAAGAAAAATTGAAAGTAACGTTGCTACAGTTACTTATGTTGACTGTATGACTACACTTAAATTAAAGCAAACTAAAAAAAAAGTACACCAAGAAGGGTCCAAGTCTGAGTTTTTAACAAATTAAAAAAGGTATGATATTCGGCACCATTGAGGTTGAAGTAAATAGGTTTTGAATCACAAACGTAGTGCACGCGATGTTCTAAATTCAATTTTACTTTATCCTCTAGTCTAGCGGATAAAAACGGCTTTTGTACTCAGATATCGAAGAGCAAAAATACTCTTTTTAAGATGGAGGATGAAAAGGTTTTTCGCTTACCTTAAAACTCAATTTGGGGTTTAGTGACAAGGGAGGTTTGACGTGACATCGTCACTCTAAAGTGTCTTATCTTCAGTCTGATCAAACAAGGTTTTTGCTAACCTTTTTTAAGGAACAGTCTTTTTTATACAAAACATTTAAAGAAGCATAGAGTCGAAGAGTCTCTTCCACCTTACGCTAGATAGAGCGAAAAGTAAAGAAAAGACGAGATAACTTTTTTTATTGTTGAAGTGCTGACGTATAATTGAAGGAAGGTTTTTGTTCGCAGTTAGCTACCCCATTAATAATAAGTATTATTAGCTCCCATAAGTTATTTTCGTTACACCACCACATAAGCAGTTAAAAATTTTACGGCGCATCATAAAACTAAATAGCAGAGTTTCATATAAAAGGGCTTAGCTAGATTTTTTCAAGTTAAGATCTGTTTTATGTTAGTTTTTCATTGGATAATATAACACGTGCCTTCGTAGATCATGTAAGAGGGTTACCACATTTAAAAATGGATACAACAAATAGGGTTAGATTAGTTTTTTATCGGGCCTAGTTTTAAAATAGATCTGTCAACAATGTGGTCGGGTTAAATTATTTATTGTCGTGGCGAAGGGTGAGACGATATTTCAGTACCTTATTTATTATTGTTTATTGAAGAAGCTAAGAAATATATCACCTAATACTATTTTATAAGTGGCAACTCAGTTTTTTACATGTCAGTCGACCTTGATATGAAATTTTTTGAACGATTTGAAACCGCTTTTGTCAAAACAAGTCCTTAAGTTTGACTTTTCAAATCATTATTATTAATTAACAACAAACACCGTAGGTTTTTAAAACAAATAATTACATAACACGGCTCCGACACCAGATGTCATGGTTTTTACGTGAATATTCGTAAACAAGAGCTTTTATGAATCTTACAGGATGATTCAAAATCGGAGAGCATAGAAAATACCTACAAGACAACGCCCACTGAAGTATCTACTGAAGTACCTACCTACCAATAGGCGCATTAGCAAAACTAACAAAACTAGCTGTCAACCAGATTAAAACGGGCTGAAATAAATTATGAAATTGTGTGCTAACGAAACTTTTTTCAAAATACCCCCAGTGAGAGGATCAAAAACCTGAAGTAGGTATTTTTGTGTTTATATGAATTTCTATGCTGTATTTTACTTGTAATGTAAAATAAATAATTGTATATTATTGTAGGCATAAATATTTCTAAAAAGTTTTGGCTTAAAAGGTTTGTAACAGAGGGCTAACAAAGAATTTCTTGAATGAAAGCTAATTTTAACTAATCGATTAATCGGCTTCCAGGAACTAATCAAAGTCACAACACTATAGCGCCAGTGACATAAACAGATTTGATTACGGACCATTCACGGGAAACGTAGGTACAATAACGGAGAAAACTTTACTCAAAGAATTAAACTTCGGCCAAACCTACGCGTCAAACATGCGAGACGCGGAACGCAAAGCGGTGTCAGCCGCGCGGCGGACGCTGCAATGGCGCATGGCGCTGGCGCCTCAATGGACGCTTGTACAACGCTACCGAGACGCGGCCACTTTGTTGGTAGATGGAAGAAACTTTAAGAGGCCTATTCCTAGCTGTGGGTAAACCCGGCTACGGTGATGATAAGAGTGAGTGAAAACTTTGATAAGATAGAAAACAATGGGGAAAGAACAGAGTCGCAGGACCATCATGTTTAAAGTGCACCTCTCTCTTTTCGTTGTTTTTTTAACTGTGTGGATATTTTTTTTGTCGTTGTTTACCTTGTATAGAAAAGGCCATCGGCATTATGATTAGGCATGTGTTACTAACCTAATTTTTTTGTTTTTTCTATAATAGTTTTACTAACAAAATATGGATCTTGTTATTCGAAACAATATTTTTTTATATTTATAGTATGCCCCCATTTGAGTACTTTTTAAAATTGTGTGCAATAAAGTATTAAAATAAATAAAGTAAGTACGAACAATTACAAGCACTTGTGTTCACAACTGCACATTTTGCGTGAACAGTCACACAAATGGTTTGTTTACATTGGACCACATTAGCCGCAACAATAAACAATTGGCAAACCGCAAACCAGAGACATGCTTGCGGTTATTTTCGTGTTAATGGGTTTCGAATTGACTGATCGTTCTGCTATTGGAATTAGAGTTATTTCTGTAGTTACTCTGTCTATGAAGAAGTGAAATAGTTTTGATAAAAAAACCAACCACCTTAAAGAAATGTTTCCAGTGTACAACAGTTTTTGCTGCAACAGTCTGCAGTTAGCTCAATTGATTCAATTGTAAATACTAGTTCTAATTTATTTATATAATTTGATTGTAATTTACTTTGTGAATAAAGAATTTACAACAGTCACATTTCTTTTACCGTAAAACGGCGTGAATAGAGACGCCAGGGTGAATAGAAACGGACGAAATACTGGAGCAAGACGTTACCTGGAGGCAGCAGTGGAAGCATCCAGATAATCGGACAATCAGGCAGCTTCGACGGTTAACTTTGACGTCATGTATGAAAAGAGGTGTCAAAAAGGTCAAAACAAGTGTTTAAATTTAATCATCTGTTGGTGAACTCGGGTCTTAGGGGCACAGGCCTGTGTCAGTCGATCTGACCTCTGCAAAAGGATGTTTTGATCCAGTATTTTGGACTTTTCTATTCACTCTTAATTCTCTATTCACCCCGTTTTACTCAGTAGGTTTTATGCCATGTAATTCTGGACCTTTTAATCTGACGTTCTGGATTATCGCTAAACTATTACTTATGTCATAGGTAATCCTTAAATTACATATTAATTGTAGGTAAGTACATACTAAACTTGACTTGCCTCGTGTAACTTCCAATGTTGTAATGGTGAATAAATACAAAAATATACAATTATAGACGTCAAATTAATAACATTTTGGAAACTAGAGTAGCTTTACATACGAAAGCGACAGATATCAAAAATATCAATTTATTTCCGTGTCAGTGTTTAGTTTTATAATTTGACTTTTCTAAGTGTGCATTTATTGTATTTATGGAATTACAGAGTTTTTGATTTTGATTTTTTTGATCTTGATTAGACCAAAACAGTGAAAAAAAAATTACCTACTAATAACATACCCTCAACATAATCCCGTAGGTCAAAATTGACTAAAAATATACGAAAGAAGCTTACATAGAGTTCAATTGAAAAATAAGGACAATGCAAGTATCAAGACTACAGCATCCAGGTTACACAAATACCTAGGTAATGCAAACACTAGCTAGATCTATCACTGTTATTAATTCAAACCCTAAACAAACCGTCTAATTCTATTCCAGTAGCACAGGCAGTCGTCATAATCTAAAATCACAGGCACATTTCGCGTCCACGTTCGTTTTAAAACATCCTGTGCAAGGAAGCGGCGCGCGCACGTGCCGGTAAACTTCCTGCGCGCGCGCAGGTCGAGGGAAGAAAACGGTTAGCATTTGATACATTATGAACTAGTCGTAGTGAATAGATTCAGCAGAGTTTCTTCGTGAGTAACTCAAAATCCGACCGATAACATCAAATTTCTTCATCTTTCATTGCTCTACATTTTCATGACGTGGCATTTTATAAGAAGTAGTCTAATTCTAGCATATTGATTTTTTCCGGTCCACTTAATTAGTTTATGCCATATTCGTCCCTAATTTTTGGCCCACGCAATTAAGAAGTATGTTGTCGTCCCGCATGATAACTTAATTGTAAACGTCATTGTACTCAGATTCTTGGCTATAGGCACTTTAATTCTATCAGTATTCTGTTAATAACTTTGGAATTTAAATAATTGTGTAAGTAATTTAAGTATATGGAGAACTTCATTTGAAGCATTATTTCGATATCCATCCTATACCTAATAATATCACTAGTAGACAAAAAAATTAAGTGAAAAGAAATAAATTGTTATTGATACACTTTGTTTTTTATAAGATATTATTTTATAGTTTAAAATGACAGCTCTTATTTTGTATAACTAAAAGTTATTGACTTTTCTGACTATAAAAGCGAAAGTAATTCTGTCTGTCTGTCCTTTTCTGACCTTTTCATGCCCAAACAGCTAAACAGATTTTAATGAAATTTAGTAGGGAGGTAGACGGTATCTTGGGGCATAGGCTACTTTTATCTACTTTTGCTGCGGGCTGTTTGTTGTAGAAGCAAGTTACGCATAAATGTGACCTTTTCCTATTGTTTTATTCAGTTCGCCATTTTGTTTTTGTTGCATAACAGTTTGATATTCAATAGTAGGTAGGTATCTAAATAGATACCCACCATTATTTTCATTATGTCGATGATTGTCTCCCTAATTCCTCCTATCTTCGTAGAATAACCACGTAGCTGAAGCCATTGGCCCTTTGGTACCTTACATAAATAAACTGACTCCCATAAGCTAATGAAACTGAACAAGGGTGCCTTACCTGGTTAATGCGGGCTAAAAATAGAGCGTCCTTTAACCCAATCGACCAGATGGTAGAGTAAGTAAAGCTATGGGCTCAAGTATTCCTTTTTCATTAACTATAGCTAGAGGTAACTCGTACCACACGAGTAGATGAAAAAGCTCAAGAAATTGTATGTACTAAAAAAAATGAAATTGTATAAATTGTATGAAATTGTATGATCTGTTCAGACTTACGTTGTATTTGCTACCCAACGAAAAGTAAAGTTTCTGTTTCGCTTTCAAGTAAAATCAACTCATAAGTCACTTGCATAAAGTGACTTATGAGTACTTACTTACTTACAATTACTTCATTCGTTTGCATGAACACGAATCAGAAACATGGATTTTCGTTTTCCGAGTCGGCTTTTCGAGGGGCAGTGGTAAATTGTTAAAAGTGGTAAAGTGGTAAGTTTCGGTATCGCATAAGTAGATCAGTCTTAAGTACATTATTTTGTTATTTCAATGTTAAAAGTAAGTAGTGCCAAAAAAGTTGCAGAGTAATAATTCGCTGATGTCACTATATAGTATCTTTGAGTGTCGTCCATCGATCTAATGTCATTGTTTGGTCTTCGTATAAGAACGATACTAACGACGTTCCACCAAATTTTGGAACCAAAAATTTGTTCAGATTGCTGGCATTTTAAGCTGTTGAAATTTTTTAAATATTGAAACGATAAACTAATTATTCAAGTATAAGGCCGTTGCTATTCGGCAGTGTCCTAGAATGCTGGCTACGTTGGCACGTGGTATGGCAATGTTATTTTATTCACAAACAAATACATTTGTGTCGGAATATTTACAATAAAAAAATAATATACAATAAAATAATCACATAAATCAAAATACAAAAAGTTAAAAATAGATAAGATGTCACCACAAAAATAAATTGGTATAGCATTCCGTTCAAGAGTTTTTTTATCTCCCTAAGTACAAGTTACTGTAGGAAGGTAGATCTACTTCAACTCTAACCAAACCCTTCCACTTAGCTTGAAATAGAAAAATACCAGACATCGTTAAAAGGTACTCAGGATTTGTACTGTTAGGATAGGGTATGGTCGAAGCGTTACCAGCTACCTACCTTCGACAAGACATAATGCATAACATTTACGACAGCATCATCATCATCACAATATACTTGTTCACTGTTGGACATAGGCCTCCCCTAATGAGCACCGTAGCGCCCTCACAAACTCAACTGTATGTTCAGCAGGGTTGAATGAAGTCTTCATACTTTTATTCGGTCTTGTTGGACCACGACATGGTACAACAAAACGGTGGTGAAGACGATGTGTTTGAAGACATTGTCTTCAACCTCAACTGTTGTTGAACTTATGGACTTAGGCGTCCCCTAAAAGGCGCCATATTGGCTTTTAGTATTGGGTAGGTAGGATCATTATGATAATACCCACTTTTTTCGCTTTCTTCTTCAAAATGTAAAAAATAAAGGTTTGAAAAAACACCTACTCTGCATAGGGAATCGAACCCGCAACCTCTTGCGCCTCAAGCGGGTCTTCTCCTACCGTGCCAAAGAATAAAAACATTTTATATGGAACTCATAAAAAAACAATAAATATTGTAAAATAAAAGTTAGATAGTATAGTAAACCGACCGTCATAAAACGGTCTTGGTAGCAGTAAGAGTTGGAGAGAAAATGCAAAAGACAATCCTTAAACCAGTGAATATTATCAAAAGCTCTATAAATGTCTGTATTTATTATACTACCTATGTGAGAGTGAGGGAACAGAGAATGCACCTGTGTTTACGCACGTGCATTATAATGTGTCCTGCGCACATGGCAAGTCTTCATTGAACTGACCGCACCGTGGTCGAAATTCGGCTAGGAAGACATCATCTACCTATCATCGTACCCATATCAAGTCCGAAAATAACTTACCTGGTAGCGGTACGCCCTTATTTCAATCAGCCAGTATCATAAGTCCAGATTTCGCAGCGCCCATCGATGGATAGAAGCCAGCATCGTTTGTTTATGTTGGATGGTTCACAAACTTTGGTTGGATAGTGGTTTTACTTGCTGTGAGTCATGATTTTACTAGTTAGATACTCTATTTTGTATACAACTATGGTACCCTATATACGAAACGTTCACTTATAGTAGATAATGAAACATACGGCGTAATGAAGTAGGTTTCTAATTATTTTTTACTATATCTCTGCCCTCCGCTTTGCACGCAGTGTAGCAGGATAAAAGTAGCTTGGTATTCCTGAACTTGGACTTATACCTCTGAAAAATTTCAGATCGATTTCAGTAGTTGTGGTTTTATCTTCAGCTAAAATCTTAATCTTAATAAACGTTCTCCTTTAAAGTATTTGTAGGACTGTTTTGAGTAATTTTTCGTCAACGGGATTTAATCGATACCTACTTTTTTATTTTCTCACGTAAGTCCAAAACCTAATTTATACATATTAGGGTCTTTTACAGAAAAAATCCTACCCAAAAGATATCTTATTTTCCCATAGTGCAACAATCTCCAAAATAACAAAAGAAATTCACCACGCCCTCATACAATTTACCCTAAAAACCCCGCATTTATTCAAAAATGCCATAAAAACACAAAAGAACTAAATGCCCTATTCAATATGCCGTAAGTCAACTTCCGCATAGTTAAACTGTGATTACAGTATCGAATTTAACCTTGGAATAAAGTATTCTATACAAGCCCTGTCTCCCCTATGTCACAGAAAAATAAATTGTAAGGGAAAACAAAAAGGGAGTTCAGCTGGTCAATTCAGATTGTATTCTTGAGTGTACACTCACTAGGTAATATCTATTTTTTAGAGTAATACCATTTTTCGCTATTTTTCGTTTTTGTCAAATTGCGAAGAAATTTTTTTACTAACTGCGTAAGATCATCACTTCAATTGATATAATTTGAAGAAAAAGTAAAAATAAACCAGGGTGAAAGTGAGTTATTTTGGTAGAATTAATATTAGATTGTAATATCATTCAGTTTTTGTGATTTTCTGTACATATCTACAACTGTACATGTTATATCAGCTATACCATTTTTTAAAGTATGTGGTCCATATTATGTTCACTTTTTGTAAGTTTATAAAATTGCATATTTTATAAATTCTTGATTATTTCTAAGACGTTGACGTTTCTTTAGAACTTTTACTATCGTTTGTTGATACCACAAAATAATCGAACAGTTAAAAATAAATAAGGGTAAGTAACACTTCAAAATTCGGAGTTTTATTTAAGAAAATCCTTTTGGTGGTCCATATATGGCTCTTTTACTCATCGTTTATTTTTTCATTTTCTTCGAATCTTATTCGTAACCATAATGTAACCGATTAGCGCCGAAAATAGTATGAGTAGACTCATACTGTTTGTGCTACGAATACATCTGAATCATCTATACATCTGAATTGCCCTGAACGGATTTTAGTTATCAAGATACAAAGTCCGGAAGTTTTTCTGGTCTACGCTAAAAAAAATATAGTCCAACTAAGACGCATTTTATCTTAGTTGGTGTCAAAATAGTTAGAATGATAATATCTCATTCAATACAAACAAGAATGCATGGTAGCTGCATATCGAATTTGTTTAAGACAAAAAAAGCACATCAACGAAGTATCAATGCTCTAAGTCAAAATAAATAGGTATTCACTTTGTCATATTAAACATTTATTTGCACAGGGTTAGCAAACAACTTTGTTGCATTTAATCTCTGAATTAAATTAAATAACTACACTTTATAAGGCCAATTCATTACTCAGTAGAAGGAGCTATTACGATTTAACTAAGTTCTCATAGTCACAGAAGACAAGATCTTATCAGGCTCATATGGATTCATGAGCATGATCACATTAGACAAGATCTTAATCAATGTAAACAATTTTTTTTTCAGTGTATGCCCTAGGCTACAAAAACTTCCGGACTTTTGTTCACATTTCTAAAACTGTACATGAGTAATAAGTGCATTTTATTTTTATTTTAATGTATCTTACCCATGGAATGGTTTTAAGAAGGTAGGTAAATTCTCAAAAAGTCTTAACTCTACCAGCTCTACCTGACTTTTTAAACACACAAGAAAGTTCCAATAGGCTTAAACTTTGTAGTAACCTTCTAACTGAAAGTAATAAAATCTAAACAGATAGACTTTTGACTTTTTTTTGTTTTGATTGGTACCCAATGCCATCTATGCCTAGCAAAATGTAGGTAGGTATCACTCCAATGTAATCTGGAGTTACCCTACTTGATTTACTGTGGCCCCGAGCTCAATGTCTAGCATTCCCCTCTTCAAAGATTGCGCTTATAGTAACTATGTAGCAATTTGTAAATCATCGATAAGGAGACTGAGATTTACTAGGGATGGATATGTTGAACGTTATCGTTATCGATATTTTTCTCTCCCGCACTCTGACTCGAATCAGAATAGTGCAAACATTTTATCAATACGAGATATATATTACCATAGATTTATTTCTAAGTAAGATAGAATTATCTATTGCCGGTATACTTGCCCTTTCGCAGGTCTTCCCAGGTGGGAAGACCTCCGAAAGACTACATGCTGTTATTGCAGGCGCCATGGCGCTCATCAGGGGAAGCCTATGTCCTGCTGTGGACTAGACTAGTCTATAGTATATTATAGTCTAGTAAATTATACTAAATATCACATCACATCACACTAATATTTTTAAATGCGTAAGTTTGGATGGAATGATGGATGTTTGTTACCTTTTCACGCCAAAACTACTGAACGGATCAGGCTGAAATTTTGCACACAGGTAATTCTAATCCTGGAATCAAACATAGGATACTTTTTATCCCATAAATCAGTTCCCATGGGATAGAAATCACCTTTAAACGTTTGCATGGAAACGACGCGTGCGAAGCCGCGGGCAGAAACTAGTAAATAAATAATGCTGGACAATCCACACAGCATTATCTGGCCCCAAGCTAAGCAGAGTTTGTGTTATGGGTACAAGACGACTGATATAGATAATACAATACATTGCATGGATAGATATTTTTATCATACATATAAAGTACTCAGAACACCCGGAACAAATATTTGCAAATCGTACAAACATTCGTCCCAAGGTGGGAATCGAACCCGCAACCTCCTGCGTCGCAGGCGGACCTTCGCCCACTGCGCCACATCGGTCGTCAAGATAAGGGTTACCTACCATGATAGATTCCAAAGTTGCGAGATGGATTTTCAATATAACACTATGAAAACGTGTGATACAAAAAAAAACAATAAATCGGATCAACGTTTGTTATCGATAAAATACCAAAGAAACAACGCACATCCCTAAAGAGTGCGCCCGCGCAGAAAATCGTTATTCAATTGAGCGCGCGGGCCGTTAGCTACCCAATCTCAGACGTGTATTGAATTGCGCAAGCGTCCAGACTGAAGCCTCGTGGTTTCGGACTTGTTCGACATACTTAGTTATATAAATATTGAGTCGAAGAGGTAAAAATAGCAAATTTTTACGACCTCTTCATTGCATCGCGGTCGCCACGTCTCATTTGGTCAAAATACTACCAATAGTTAAAAAATGTCGAGGATACAGCGACGTAGAGTAATTGAAGGTTAAACAAACTTACCTTAATTGAAGTTTGACCATAATTACACTAGTCGCTGCATCCGACCGAAGACAATTGCAATTGATGCAATGCGTGATATAGCATCACGCATTGCATCAATTGCAATTGTCTTTGGGTGAACGGGGTGTTGCTATACGGATTGTTGACCATCCGCTCGATGGACCGGCGACATTGTAGCGGTCGCGGGAGTCGATGGCCCAATTTCAACAGAGACAGAGGTTGGAACCTACCACCCGCCTGGAAGCCGTGTCTTCATGAGAAGTCGATTAGCAGTATGGAGCCAGGTGTAGATACTGTTAGTTCCATATGTACAAAGGGAATACCAACACCCGACACAGTAGGATCTTTAGGAGAAGATGACTCTCACGCCCTACAGCATCTACAAGCAGCGCAACCCCCAAGGAGGCGGATCAGGACCGTTATTTGTTACATCGTGTTAGGAAGGCCTATGTCTTGCAGTAGAGTTGTATGGAAAAATATGATGATGGAAAAGAGAAAAAGAAGTTAACTCTGTTTTTTTTAATCCCTCCTGTTTTCTTCATAAATCTCATTTTTCTTTTGAGTTAACTATAATTTAAATTCTTGTTAATTCATTGACTATAGCTGCATTCTTAGTACCCGTTGTCCTATTACCCGTTTTCCCGTAGGAATCAAGCATTTTCCCGCGGTAAAAAGTAGCCTATATTCATCAGTAAATGTGGCTTGAATTTTTCAAAACGGTCCAGTAGTTTCGGAGCCTATTCAATACAAACAAACAAACAAATCTTTCCTCATTATAATATGAGTATAGATTAATCTTATTTTTAATGTAATGTATGTTTTTATGTAGTGTATTATATTAAGTATATCAGTTATCTAGCACCCATAACACAAGCTCTGCTTAGCTTGGGGCTAGATAATGCTGTGTGAATAGTCCAGCATAATTTATTTTATTTATTTATTTTATTTATTTTATGAGCTCATTTTGCACTTTTGTCGTTATAATTTATAAGCTATAAAAAATATTGATTACCTACAGTGACAATCATTATAATATTGTTTGCTATTATAGCACAAGATGAATTAAATTATCATTTTGCACTCATTCTTTATTTATTGGCAATAAATATGGCTATAATTATTGCAGCAATGGATAAGTTGTACTCAAACTTGTCTGTTTAATTCGCTATCTGACCGTCGGTTATTTATTCTATGACCTGCTGAAGTTTTCACAGCGCACAGTAATTTATCGATGCTATTTCTGTCTCAGTGCTTCTTGCTACTTGAACGACAAGATATATTTTGTTTTATAATAGTTTGTGTACTATGTACTACTTTTGCTTCTCTTTGGTTTCCTTTTCTCAAGGGGGAAAACTGGAACGCGAAAAATCGTTGACGGGGAAAACTAGAATTTATAAAAAAATATTTATTAATAGTTGACGACCTCCGTGGCGCAGCGGGCGAGGGTCCGCCTGCGACACAGGAGGTTGCGGGTTCGATTCCCGCCTCGGAACAAATTTGTGTACGATCTACAGAAATTTGTTCCGTTGGTCTGGGTTTTCTATGCATAATAAAAAATATTTATCTATGTAGTGTATTGTATTAAGTATATCAGTTATCTAGTTCCCATAACACAAGCTCTGCTTAGCTTGGGGCTAGATAATGCTGTGTGAATTGTCCAGCATTATTATTTACTAGCTGCTGCCCGCGGCTTCGCCTGCGTAGTTCCCGTTCCCGTGGTAATTCCGGGATAAAACATAGCCTATGTCCGTCTCTTGGTTCTAAGCTGCCTCCCCACCAATTTTCAGCCAAATCGGTTCAGCCGTTCTTGAGTTATAAATAGTGTAACTAACACGACTTTCTTTTATATATATAGATTTATTTTTTCCAGTTTTCCCCTTAATATTTTTTCTCATGGGGGAAAAGTGTCCTTTAAAAAAATTAATTCTAGTTTTCTCCCTTACGGGGAATTTGTCAAGAGGGGAACTGAAATAACCCCTTTTTTCTACTTTTACTATAAGTGTTTTGAATCATAGCCATCATAGGTTTTAGTTATAAGATTGTTGATAATTTCCTTACAGTTATGAGTATTTCATTACTGAGGTATACTATGTATTTCCTTCAGACTTGTGTAAATTACAAAAAAACACCAAAATGCATATTTCACCTCAGTAACTAGGTATTTTCTCTTCGTAGTCGTATTCTTCATTACTGAAGGTCGTGCCCATTTTGGAAAATTTTGAAGATTTTAAAGTCTTCGTCGAGGAGTTGACGAGCTATTTTAGGCTTATCTCAGAGAAGTAACTAGGTACCTACTCTGTAAATGATGACGTACCACATCAGCACTTTTTGTATCGACAAATTGGCGAAAGTTCGACATGACATTCGATAAACATTTCAGCAACACTACCCATCACTATTTTTCAACACTTCTGTAAAGTATCTGTTTTAAAAAATAGGTCGTGTTATTTTCACACCTGTTCTGTACAGGGTTATTAGAAAAGTCCTTGATTTGCACCAAAATATTTACATATATTTTATTTATTTCGGTATCATAATTAAGAAAGTATGTTTTCTATGGAGGGTTAAGTTTAAACATCATAACTTGTATCGTACTTTCGTACATAATTATGACTATATTCTCCTTTTCTTTTTACATAAGTTAAATTTACCTACATGAACTAAAAACCTGTTTTAAAACGAAACTCAGGATGATTTCTTTTTATTTATTGAACTTGTAAAGAAACATATAATAAATTTATTCGAATTACACTAGTCACACTTCAAAGAGAGAAATTAGAAGTCAAAAACTTTTTTTCTCTAGACTTATAAATAAGCACTTAGACAAATCAAATTTTAAACTATTAACGTCTGTAAGTGCTAAAGTATTAGTAAATAAGACCCTAGAATACAGACACATTCCACATTACCTCTGTCACGGCACCAATCTCAATAAAGTAATTGCAGAGATTTTACTCCTACATTAGTCTGACACTCTGATGTCATAATGTCTCTTTATGCCTTTCGTCACTGCCAAGGTGCCTTTGGTCAATGTGCATTTAATATTAATCATTTACAGACTCTTATTGTATAGCTGTCAATGCTGTCATGTGTACTTTATGAATATAGCTGTAAGTTAGGTACTCTCGGTTGCGATTTGAAATTAAATAGGTTAATAAACTAATTGAAACATGTCTTTTGTCCTCTGTTTATACACATGTACCCATTTTTATTACGTTGTGTCTCTCTTCCAAAAAAATACTTTGAGTTTTCATAAATGCGTGTTCTTAATTCTTAATTGCATGATAAAATATTATATATATAAAACATTATACTAGGAAAATAATGGCAAAGGCGAGCTTAACCCTAAAAAGAGTTATCTTCCAGCAAACCTTATCGGGACTCCCAATATTTTATATTTTATCGTGCAATTAAGAACAAGCATTTATGAAAACTAAATGTTTTTTTTTTGTTAGTTAGCTCAATTTTTCATAATAAGTGCCAAAAATAACTCTGCCATTTGACGATTTAAAACAGGGTTATACAAACGAGTTTTTGTTATTTCTATTAAATTCCATCTACTTTTTACAATTTGATCAAACTTCTTCTAATTTAATTTTTTTTCCCTCAATTTCACTCTAATTGAGAAGACTCAATACCTTTCTAAAAAAGTTGTTGAGTACCTAGATTCTTTAGAAAAATAAAGTCATAACATAACTTTAAAAAGTACCTATGTAAAGAAATACGGCGCCACATTAGGACTATTAAAACGATTGCATCCGCATAAAAAGTCATTCCCTGACCGAAAATAAACATCAGAGGAATAGTCAAACGGAGCCCGACAATATCAGATGATATATAGTTTGTATCGGGGTGTAAAAGTACTGAAAAAATGCAACTTAAACTTGAAATCATAGCTTCAGAAAAAAAACTTGTGCTTCTCTGGCTTAGAATATTTACTACAAAAAACTTGCTGATTGCAAATATAAACATTTTCTGTTGAGGATTAAAATTAATAACCTAATGATAGTTAAAATTTATATGTATGGGTACATTTGTGGTTAAATAAAGGATCTTACAAAAATATTTTTTTTTCGAACTTTTAGTGAGACACCCTGTATAATCTTACCAAACGCCACATCACAGGATAGAGATAGCCACGCAGTGTAACCGCATACGTTATGTAACGTTAATGTACGGTGATAAAACGTAGATGAACGTAGACGTATTTCCTTCCACGTCCTCTACTCGGAAAGCCGGAACTTTCTGACCTAACTTAGGAGAGGTTACGTTACAAGAAATTCTTATCGTCTTCTGCTATTCAATTTTACTTGTTTGGTTGCTCAGAGGGTGGGTGTAGGGGTTCCAAAGACCGATAGTATACACGATAAGGGATACATCAGCTCGGCACAGCCAATGCCTAAACTCCACCTCACTCTCCAGTAGGCATCCGTTTGCCAGTCAACCCGGATTCCCGCCTTCTCGGCTGTGTCCGTCTGACAAGTGACAGTGACAGCTGATTAGCAACACCTCGACCTACGAAATGACGTATGCAGACCATGGTTTTGCGGCCTAGTATCGTAGTCCGATGATTTAGTCCGATGATCGGACTGATGAGTCTTTTTAGTTTCATCATAAATTAGATTGCTTCTTCTTATGAGGGTGATATGTTTTGTCGATGTCGTTCTTACACTTATCGAAGATTTACCTGCGTCTATAAATATACCTCTATCGTGACTGGACATTTTGGTACCAAACCGTTCTTTTTAAATGTCGTTTTAAAGGTCTAAAAATCGCCAGATCGCTCTGACTAAGCTAAGACTTCGTTAGTTACGTTACGGCAAGTAAAATAAGTACCTACTAATCCAGCACAATGCTTCATTGTTGAATCTTTTCCCAGCGTTCGACCTATTTCCAATGTCTGGAGAATATAAAAGTTATGAAGTATCGGGGCTGAAAGGAAATCCGTATTTTGAAGTGTTTCAGTGAATTTTGGGATGTTTGCTGCAACATCCGTTAGCGGCAGAAGTGTATTGACTTCTGCACACGGCTTAGTTCCTGGTTATGATATATATTTATTAGTATAGTATTTATTAGTATCTTCTGCCGCGTCTTCGTACGCCTTTTTCTTTGATCAGCCTTTAAGTTAGTCATTAGTCATTCTAAATAATAATTTGTTTTTTATTACATTTAAATGTCGTGTCATGTCACGAGGCGGGCGAAGTCACTACGTCACAGTTATTAACTTTTGTTGTCTCTTCGTACGTGCAACCTATTTATTATACCTATTACTTGTACAAATAAACGATTTTGGTTTTCTATGTACGTACTTTTATATGGATTTAAGGAAAGTTTGAGTCCGGTCCGATTCACTGAAATTACTCAGGAAAAACAATCATCCATTCAAACATCTTAACTTACGAATTACATATATATAGGAATACATACAAATGTGACTTCTTTTCACATAGAGTACCTACACTTAGAACAGATTGAACTGAAATTTTGCGTTATAAAATAGAAAACCTTAGAAAGTCTTAGACCTCAGTCTTGACCCAGAATACCGAATGGCGACAAATATGTGCTTACCTAATTCGATACGTAGGTAGATTAGATACGTAATTCGAAAGCCAAACAAACAAACAAGACAGACTCTTCATCATTTTCAACAAGAAAGTAAGAGGAACGTGTGTCCACGCAATTTATTTTAAAACCATTCGCCTTGAGCGATACATATCAATTCCAACACAAATAACAAATCGCCCATTCGACACGACACCCGCACAGGAATACTTTACGGGCTTTGACATATTTTTTATTAAAAAAAGTTTCCAAGAACCAAGCGGCGTATTCTACAATATTCTACATGCGTCGCACAGAGACATCGTGCGGTCGGAATGACAATTCTGTTGAGATACCATCTGCTTGAGACAATAGATGGCGTTGTTCACACCAGCTGCAGCTGCTGATCAAACTGTGGAATGACAATTGACACCTGATTTTGTTGAGGTTCTCATTATAAAACGGTACGTCAACTGAGTTAAGACTGAAGACAATATAATAATAACTAGTTTATGCCCGCGGCTTCGCACGCGTTGTTTCTATGGAAACGTTTAAAGGTGATTTCTATCCCATGGGAACTGATATATGGGATAAAGGTATTATTAAGTAGCCTATGTTTGATTCCAGGATTAGAATTACCTGTGTTCAAAATTTCAGCCCGATCCGTTCAGTAGTTTTGGCGTGAAGAGGTAAAAAACATCCATCCATCCATCCAAACTTTCGCACTTATAATATTAGTGTGATTATTATATTTTAAATTATAACGTTGGACTATAATTCCAACCTATTAAATATTCGATGTATTGACCCTCCACGGCTTGGTGGGTCAATTCATAAAACCGTCATGTAGTCAAAAAAAAACCTAATAATTTACCTTTCGGAAAGTTTCCAGGACAAAAAGTTTAAAGTACCTGACAAAATAAAAACGATTTTTGCCTGCTACAGCCTCAATATTTATTTTTGTAACTACGGGTCATAGGAGCTATGCTTAATAGAAATAAGGTATAAAACTTAAAAAACACAATTAAACTTAGGCCCGTAAAATGAAAGCTTGCTCAGTCGATCTATGATCGACCTGTGCTTAAGTAACGCTTTTTCTATGGCATACCAAGCATAATGCATTACTTTAGCATAGATGACTGAGTTAGCTTTCATAATATAGACATAACTTTGTATAAAGTATCATTAAACAATCACTGACCCAATTCCCCAAAGAAAAACAATAGATTTATCAATCGACACCCTGAATTCAAATGTGTGTCCTAATTCCGGACGGCGAACTGTCAATTCTGACAAGATCATTAGCATTTTGTTGTTGAATTCCATGTTGGTGTCGTGACAGGATCGTTTCGACTCTACAGAATAATGATCCATAGGTAATGGTGTGTTACAAGAAACATCATGTTTGTGATGATACAGTAAGTAAATCATTAAGTAGGAACCTGTGTTTTAGTAGTTGTCTGAAACAAACATACCCAGAACAGCAGGTATGGTAACTTAACAATATTTCATATGAAACCTACCAATTAAAAACAAATTTACAGGTTACATAAAGAATCCAATAGCTACATAATATAATTAACATCTTCAAGTTAAAAGCTATTAAATTTATTTAGTTTGTTTTAACAAAGTAGGAGTTATTTTATCTATCTCGTGTTATGAGAAATTTAGAAACTAAAATCGATAAGTGAGTACTCATTTAAACAAAAATAAAATCGGTTAGGTACTTTAAAACAATCTTAGCAAGATAATACTGAAACAAAGTAAATAAAGTAGATAATAGAGTCATGGGGAAACCACATAATATAACAACAAAAGATGGACCTATGCCAGTTAACGTTACAAGTAAGCTTGAAAACATTTTGTATCTAGTTTAGGAACTGATAATAAAGAATGCAACATTATCAGCACTAAAGGTCAAGCATCGATTATGCATTCACCAGACACATGCATCTACGAGGACTATGTTTATAGACTTAAAAGGAATTCTTCTTGATGTAATATTGAACCGTGCCAAGATAAATAGCACAAGGCAAAAGCAATCCATGTAAATACAGTCATAAATTATACACGATTAGCAAGAGAACATAGCTGAACTGGGTTTTCGGGGATATCATTTATACGTATATATATATAGATATCATTTTAAATTGCAAACCTAACTCAAAAGTAGGCGATAAAAATCCATTTGTATTTCTATTTTAACTTAATAGGTACCTTGATTATTGGTTTGAAACCAATGAAGTTTTATAGTTCTGAAACGTTGCGTTGTAAAAAATTTAAAAAATCTTATTCCCTTCCGCTGCATTGAGAAAACACAACAAGATCTTTATGCATTCTACAAATCTACACCCGTTGTTCTCTTAGACAAAGCCAATCAATTGTAAACAACAATTAACTAGCTTTATAAAAATTAACGGTAATGTATGCCATGCCGTGGTATGTGGTTCCTAGTTGGTACACAGTTAATATTTTTAGCACGTACAATTTAAGTACGGTATCAACACCTGCGTTTGGTCTTGAGATGCCTTTATCAGTACCAATAGTATCAACTTTAGCAGAAGTAAAGTGGCCATCAACAACATCATTGGCCTATTTTCATCTACGAGAGATTATTTAAATGGCATCAGTCAAAGTGCTCAAGTTCTTTATTTTCATAAACTGCTTCTGAAATAGTTGAACTACTTAATTCTTTAACACACAAAAACAACAAAAAACAAACAGCTAACTTTAAAAATTTGAAAGTTGTCGGCAAAAGCGAGCTTAATACTAAAATAGTAGAGCATAATGCAAATATGAAACAACAATCCATTCAATCCGAATTCTGAAATCAATAAGGTTTATTTCTAGGCTTACAAAGAATCTTATAGACAAGTCAAATTTGAAACTACAGTATAATCAAAAGAAAAAAAGTGTTAATTGACTCTCTTCACTTAATTTTTTTACATTTTGTGGAAGAAGTGAAACTAACAGTATATTGTCTGTGTGTATTGATAATGTAAAAATTGCTATTTATTGGTAGAAGCAAAAACACTTAAATGCACGTGAACCTACCAAAGACTGATTCAACGGTAACAAACTAACAAATTGAAATATGAATCACAATAACAGTTCTTGTTACAAAGGTCATAAGGATAAGGATTATTGTGATTCCTCCACTTATAGGCCACTGGATTGGATTGGGGGAGCCAAGACACTACAGACAACTGTGTCTTATTACTGAGAAAGGAATGGAGTCTCTATTATGCAAAACATTTAGTTCTTACTTCCTTCATACATATACAAATAATTCTCTCTTTGATTTGTTCCTAGTCTAGGTGTTTTTTTATGCAAGAAGTACCTACCACCTATGTAGTTTTTCAAATTTTCCAGCATTCTTTTATTGATTTATAGATAGGAGAAAGTGACTTAGCAAAGCCATAGATTTAACATCAACTAAACCTCAATATATCAAAGTTAACGGTTTCAAATTCAAATGAATAAGTATCAATAAAATATGTCCGTCAATCAGCTTAACAAAAGAAGTCATTAGTATTCATAATAAAACATGTCAGTATTGCCATTTTCTAAGTAAATATACGCCAAGTTCACGACAATAAAAACGTGAGACGGAAAGCAATTTGAATGCATTAGCTTTCGCTGGAATCTGGCAATGTTGGATGGACGTGAGATTCTGTTATCTAACTGAATAAATTGTAAAAAGGCGCCTAGAAAATTATGGTTATGAATCATAATATTCAAAATTGATCTAAATTCCTATATACTACCAAACTTATTGTTCCCAATAACACATTTTCGGTTATTAGTTTACGGAAGCAATTTTTTTATAGTTTTTAATAGAACCAACTATTTATTTTTTATTACGCACGTACGATGTTTCATTTGAAAACTCTTGAAAATTCAGCATAGCTTTCAAATAATCATTTCCAACAGAACGAAAGGAATTTGCTGCATTTCAATAAAAAAACATTTGTATATCAACATCAGAAGCTGCCAATCTAGATGTAATATTACATTTTTTTACGATGCCGACGCGTCTTCTTCTCTACAGATTCCTCTGTCCCGTCTGCGTCCCAATAAGGAGGTAGTGCATCAAATGTAAAGATACCAATATAGCGATCCCATTGTACGAGCTCTACCGAACTAACTGGAGCCAGACGCACTTGTCGCTAAGTGCAGACCAGAGTGACGCCAGGGAACCACCAATGCGTAGAGCTATCTCCATCGTAAAACTAAAGACTCCAATTTAGTCTGATAAACTACAGAACCTGAAAATTTGTAGACAATTCTTTTTTAATCCTTGGACTCTGTGAACTTGTCTTCTGAAAAAATGATCAAACATTGTAGATAGAATCAGATCCATCAAACCTCTAAATAAAATACCGCTGATCATGCATGGATGTCAAATAAATCCATGCACAAACAAGTCAATAGATAACCCCACCCTTTCACTTACGATTAAATAAATAATGTTGGACAATCCACACAGCACCATCTAGCCCCAAAGTAAGCTACTTTAAGCTTGTGTTATAGGTATTAAACAACTAATATATTTAATAAATTATACACATAGATAGATTTTTTTTATTATACATAGAAAACACCCAGACCAACGGAACTTTCTGCACATCGTACACAAATTTGTTCCGAGGCGGGAATCGAACCCGCAACCTCTTGCATCGCAGGCGGACTCTCGCCCGCTGCGCCACTGAGGTTGTCTGAGAATTATAAATGTGATAGGGTAGGGGATGAAGAAACCTGAATAGTTCCAATACCTTATCAATTTGAATTGGGAGAGATGTGTAAATATGGGCTAAAATCAATAGAATCTCAAATACATCAAGAGATGCATGAAAATCTTAGATCTTCTAACCTGCCAAAGATGACAGGTCTGACATTTTGACACCACGCTGGTGGCTTCTATTACCTACAAACTCTACATTATACCTTGGTAGTATTGTTTTGACTACACTTTCAACGAAGCAATGATTTTCTTTGATCACTTTCAAATCTCCGATTTGTTTTTAGTGGTTTTGGAATGTATTTCCCAAATATACAGTATTATTAGCTTTTTCATCGCCTTCTCCACTTAACCCAATTTCATTGATCATAAACATTTCAATAAAAGCGGCTAAGTGCGTGTTGGATCAGGCAGAGTGACGAGTTCCCTGGTGGATATCCGCAAATATGTCAAATCTTCTAAATTTACCATTTCCCTTTTCAACTCGGTTAGTTGCAGTCATTTTAAAATTTGTCTCGCAATCAAACACGCATCATTTTCCTTCGGCTATTCGTCGTTTCGTTTGCTATCTACGTCAAGTGCAGATATGGATACTACGTAGGGAGAGCTATGGTTTCACGTTTGCCATTTATCTACGGAATCCTAAAGCTAGGTAACTCTCAAACTCAAGTCATTGACTTCCTCCGGACCGGAAGTTTAGATAATTCAACAACCACCACGAATATAGATGATTGACTGCAATCTACCATCTCGTTTCATCCTTCCTGGAAAACTGTAGGTGAGAGAAAGACAGAATATATCGAAATACTCCTCACGTTCAAGGAAGTGGGCATGATTTCTGATGCCCAAGAAATATTAATAGTGTGTGCATTGAATGAAAAGTGTGTTTATGTAAATAGATAAAGTTGGTGAGATAATAGTAATAAGTTATTTTTAGACAGTTTCTTATTGACTTGTAAAGGAGCTTAGTGAGTTGTAAAAGTCGTAAATATGTCTTTGCGAATTCTCTTTACGGACGAACTAACAAAATGTTATAATTTAAAATACAATATGCTAACAGTTTTGAGACAATTTAACTTAGTCTTGCTTTGCTTCGATAAATAATATGACATACCTACCTACAATTTATCGAAGTTGCTATATGTTTAGATTTCTGAGCAGATAAATCTAAAACACTTTTTCAAAAATTTACCGAAACAACTATTAATCCTATTCAGTCTTTACTAGCAAGCTTGAACATTATTTTCTTGAATTAAACTTGCAATATTTAAATATAACACTCGTCGCACCCAGATACTTTATTTGACATAATGGCAAAGATCAATGCTACATGTGCGTTTTTTTTTTCATTATGAGGCCGCAACACCCTCGCATTTCTATAAATATCTTTCAACTTTATTTCCTTAGGCCTTTTTAAAAAGCATGTCAATAAATTCAGGACTTTCTGCTAAGTTGGATCTACGACTTTGTTTTGCGTCTTTAATACCTACATAAAGAAATTTAAATCAACTACAGCAATGTTGCCTGTATACTAGGTACGAGTAATTATGTCATGAATTAAAAATTTGGTAGAAATATCATGCAATCAAATAATTTTTTCAATTGTTTTTTAAAGTTATTTAATACTAGCTTCAGCCTGCTGCTTCAAGTAGCCTTTGTCTATCCCCGGGATATCGTTTACCTCCCTGCCAAATTTCACCGTTTAGGCGAGAAATTGTAACAGACAGACAGAATTAGTTTCCCTTTTATATTATTGCTAGCGACCGCCCCGGCTTCGCACGTACTGTAGTTCATTGTTTTGATCTATTTCGTAGGGTTCAGCCAGCGTTTGCAATTTAAGCGCAAAAAACTGTTTTTATTTACGAAATTACATTAGAAACCTCTAAAATTATCAGTGTTTCTCGACTATATTATGCATGTTATATAGATATAAACCTCTATATATAAATCTCTATCTATTAAAACCGCATCAAAATCCGTTGCGTAGTTTTAAAGATCTAATCATATAAAGGGACAGACAGACAGCGGGAGCGCCTTTGTTTTATACTATGTAAAGATGAATATTTGTTGGCTTCCACACGAGATGCGAATAAAAATAACGCATCATTTTATTTTAAACCCGCTACTCCAATCACGAAAAATAAAACGTCTAGTCAAATCTCTACCGAAAGAGACAATTGTCATAAGCTGTCGACAGGCCTAATTGAAATTTATTGCATCTCATCTACTACGGAACGTAATCGTTGCTAACACCAAGCAATATTAACTCCTAAATCTGTTTCATAAAGTTGTATTTTCGTTGGTGGATTTTGATTTACGTTCCGTTCCATGGTAGCATCTTTATTTATTGTGGTCAGGCAATCGAAGATAATGCCTGCACTCGTGATTTGAGACAATCACAGGGCTTATTTTATTGGATCAAGTCGGCTTTAGATGGATTAAATGGATCAAATTGAACATACGCTACGAAGTAAATAAATGGTTGTACATTCTTGCGTCCACTTGCGTAAATTACGGGGTTTCCTTTTTGAATTAGGAACGTGTGTTTGCGCCTTTTTGTGTTTTTATTTTTTGTATTTGAGCAGTAAATCAAAACCGTACAAGTTCAAAACAAAACTATTTTGCCTAAACATTATATTCAAGTATTTTACTACCACCCTGACAATACTTAATAGATTCAATGTCTCGTTTCTAATCAATTGCTATTCAAAGTTATAACTTTGAATAGCAGTTAATGCAAAAGCCATAAAATAATCATGCTTACATTATTTCTAGGCTTTCCCAGCATCGGTAATAGCATATTAAAAATCATTACAAGTTTATGTAAAGGAGGCATAAATATGTGTATTTCTAGCTTTATCCGGGTTATTTATTCTGGCAGAATGCAAAGTATTTTAGTGTTTTAGATAACTAACGATAAAAGTACCTAATTATTCAGGTAAAACAATCACCAATATCGATACGTACGATACGTTAGGCACAGTTTTTTATTAGTGACTAATGTTAGGTAGGTTAGGTATGTGAATAGTTATTTAAAGAAAGAGACACCTACCTACACATTTTGTCACTATAACAAGAAAAGTGTGCATGTAGAAGCTCAAAAGGGGAATCATACTAATATTATAAATGCGAAAGTTTCGATGTTTAGATGTATGGATGGATGTTTGTTACCTCTTCACGCTAAAACTACAGAACGGATCGAACTGAATTTTTGCACACAGGTAGTTTCAGCCTAGAATAAAACATAGCTACTTTTTATCCCATAAATCAATTCCTATGGGATAAAAATAACCTTTGACACATTCATGGCCCAAGATGCAGATGCCAGTCTTCTCCCATGTCGAGGCTGGGCAGTGAATGCTTTAAACGTTTCCATAGAACCAATGCGTGCGAAGCCGCGGGCGTAAACTAGTTTTAAATAATATAATTTGATTGTTTTGAAAAACTATAACCTGACTTCGTATCCATTAATTTTACACGTTTTAAGTTTTACAAATACTAATCCATCAGTTTTTTTTGGCACCACCTCAGGGTCTTTCTATACAATAGCGAAAGAGTTTTCAAAATCGGTCCATAATTGACAGAGAAATCGACGAACGTAAGTACCTACATTAAAAAAAATTACATAAAGGCGAACATAGAACCTTTCTTGGAGTCAGTTGAAAATACCTATAACAATCAATAAAGAATTCGGGTAATCCTTCGTCCAACAACGGGACGAAATAAGGTGCCAAAAAACTAAAACCAAAATGTACCGTAAAACGGGGTGTCTTTGAAAACCGGGGTGGGGTGACTTTGATGATTACTCAAAATTTATGCTTGTTTTAAATTTTCTCCGTAAAACGAAACGCAATGAAAATTGTTTTTTTTTTTGTTGGAAAGACTGTAATTCTGGCTATCATTTCCCAAAGTGTCCGAAAAAATAAGTATAAAAAAAATTATTTTTAATTCTTTAATATTTATTTTATATTGCTTTATAAATATATTATTTATTTATTTTATATTGCTTTATAAATATATTATTATTAATCATTTCAAAATTAATCAATGTGACCCTGTTTTACGGTACCTACTTTGTCCTATAATCTTAAATACCATTAAAACACAAAATAATGACACTATACTTAATGTCCCATTTGCTCTGTGGTCGTGTTTCCCATTGCCGTGACTTGTGGCTCCCTAATAGTCCCACTTGGGAAACACTTGAAACATCCAAATGTTTTAGGAATGCACTTTGGTACACTATTGTTTTTTTAATGGGACGAAACAAAATTATCTACAAAATTCTTGTAGACAATTTTCATCGTTTTGTCAACGTCTACAATATGAAGAATACCTAAGTTTATAATTGTTTTGTTTTGTACTAGCTTCTGCCTCCGGCTTTGCAGCCTATGTCCGTCCCTGAGATACCGTTTGCCTTCTTGCCAAATTTTATTAAGATACGTTCAGCCGTTTACGCGTGAAGTGGTAACAGACAGACAGACAGAGCTACTTTCAAATTTATAATATTAGTATGGATGCTGCCTAAGTTCTGCAAAGACCAACAACGCATGTTTTTTATACATTGACATATGTTAAATTCTGTAGATATGATACGTTCTCCCAACGCTATCTCAACAAATGGCCCTGTGTTGTGTTACAACTAACTAATGCACTAATGCAACAACTAAATGAACAGTTCGCTGTGTGGTGCCGGCTTAGAATTTGCACCACACCAACTCTTCCCGCGGGTGTCGTAAGAGGCGACTAAGGGATATCCACCGGGGGCGGGCAGCAGCGCCCCCTGCAGAACAATTCTACCACCGAACTGCGATCCCCAACCCGCATGCTCAGCGTGGGGATT
Source organism: Eupithecia subumbrata (assembly GCA_949316285.1). Lineage (NCBI taxonomy): Eukaryota > Metazoa > Arthropoda > Insecta > Lepidoptera > Geometridae > Eupithecia > Eupithecia subumbrata. The sequence continues at coordinate 6,119,006 of OX438632.1, forward strand.
ATGAGAATTACCCCTCATGTGATAAAAGCCAGACGCTTATCAGGGGGAGGCCTATACAGGCTGTAGTATAGTAGTAGACCAATACAGGCTGTTGAGGTAGAGGTACGTACGCCGACAACGCGCCGGTCAGACTGTCCGACTGAGGTGGGTGGACCTAATTGGACTCAATTTGAGCGTTCCATTTTCGAGAAGCTTTTGCCCATCTCCCAAATTTTACTCACATCGATGGTTTTTTACTTATAAAGGAAAGTCTTATTTTTATCTTCTTCCATCCTCATTTCTCCACATCCTTACTTCTAAAGATAATCAGAATATTTTTTTTTATTAATATTTTAGAACTCACAAAGACCCCAAATCAAATCCTATCATGTCCTACTAATATTCTAAAGGCGAAAGTTTTTGCCGTAGTGGAGATATTTCGCCGAACACAACGCCAAAAATACGGAATGCATCGGCTTGAAATGCACACATAAAGATCTGGCCCTGGAATAACAAATAGGCTACATTTTATTCCAAAAAATGCGTGCAATTCCGCTGGCAGAAGCTAGTTTAGAAATAAAGCCAGTAAAGTGTCAATTCCAACTCTATCCAAAGGAACAAAGATCCTATGACTACGATACAATATCTTTGCAAAGGAAAGTCTGTGTCTATGTCTGTGTCTATTATCTATCCAATAGGTCAAGACAAGACAGGCGTCATACTCAATATCCGGTAGTACATCATTGCTTCCTTGTCCACACGATGTGCGAATGATAATGCACATGACAAGAGAACGGTGGAATATTAGATTGTGCCCGCGGCTTCGCACGTGTCTTTCCGGGATAAAAAGTAGCCTATGTCTCTATTCTATTCTATCTATATCTATGTATATTTATATTCTATGCTAGTATCTCGGGGGCGAGATACTAGCATAGAATAGAATAGAGAATTATTTAGCACACAAAACAATGAGGGAAAGTAAAAACAAAACAAACATGACACACTAAACACAACAATAGAGACTGCAAAAAACAAACAAACATCATAAAACAAGTGCTTTAAAAATAAAATAAATAAAAAACTACGTGTAGAGTCTCATGAATGAAATTGGTCTTTCCCTACTATCTATCTCCATGGCAAATTTCTTTAAGATCCGTTCAGCTGTTTAGTCTTGAAAATCTAACAGACGGGCAGAACTACTTACGAATTTATAAAATTAGTAGTATGGATAGTGAACTTTGTAGGAAATTTGCAGGTCGTAGCTACAAACATTTGTCCCTAGGCGGGAATGGAACCCGCAACCTCCTGCGTCGTAAGCGGACCTTCGCCCGAGACGCCGAAAAATATTGTGGGTGTGTTTAAATAAAAACCATTTTGACTATGTTGTGTGGATTTTCCATCGTTATTGATTTATTTATTTTTATTAACTTTTCGATTCAGTGGTCCGTTTTCGAAATAAGCAAATTATTGCTGGAGTCACTCTTACTTTTACCCAGAGGTGGTTTACAGTTTCAAAATTAAATATGATTAAGACACTAAGAGACTGTGTTATTGAAAAAAAAATCGAATCGGCAACTACTCGTCGATGTAACGATACTTCGAATACCTACTTGTTTATTCGGTGCTTTTTGATATAGTAACATTATTAGTTCGATGTTATGTTACTTCGAAAAGACAGTCAAACTCCACGTTTTTGTTAAAGACATAACTACTTACAGACGTTACAATCTATTATTAGGTCACTGACATGGTCCTTTAACAATAATAAGGAACCCGACAATTTTCAACGGCGTCGGTCCTCGGGACGTCTTCAAAATGACCATAGACAAGACCATAGACGCATCGACGATGATTATTATGCAACTAGTGTTCTATTCTACCGTCTGAACTAAAATTATATAATCTCTACTAAACATGCCATAGAGGTAGAGACATTTGATCAACCATATTTTTTATTATTATTAGTGATTTTCGGGACATTTGTTAGTTCTATTCATTTAAGTTTTCTAATGATCAAATTAAAGTTAGTCACTTCCTTGATAGTCAAAGGAAGGCATAAAAACGTACCTAAAGTATCCGGTTTTTGAAAATAATTTAAACTTTATTCACTACCAGTATTCTTCTTAACGGAAATATCGGTGAAATTAAACAACAATAAAAGCAAAATTATAATTCTAAGTCAATAAGGCGCTTTTCAGGAGGAGACCAGCGCCCAGCCGTGGACCAATAAAGTCTTTATTGATGTTGAGGTAAAAATTTGCTAAAATAATTCAGATAACCTACGTTATACATATATCTATAGGTGGGTATGGCGTGTTTAAAAACAAGAAAAATGGTTGTTTACCACGTTGAGAATAGAGTTCAATTTAGTAAGTATTTAATCTTATTGCAAACGACAACAAACATTATTTTGGTCGAGTACAGAAGGGCGACGGAATCGGGACACTGGCCGCATAGAATCGTACTGTTCGAAAATAGAACAGTGACAATGAAAAAGAGAAATAAATCGATGTATTCAAAATTGGAATTCTATCTTGGTGACGCGTCGCGAAGCACTAAAGATTGAATTTAGACTAGCTAACTGAGAGGAAAAGGTACAAGTTGCAAAAATGCAATTTTAAAATGCGCTCTACATTTTTTTATAAATTCTATAGATTTAAAAAATCCTACCTACCTTCTCTTACACTGTAAAAAATTACTAGCTAATTTTTTGATGTAAGTTCGTTAGTACTCTCCTTCAAATTTACTAAACACCACTAATGGGGGCTATCCTTAGAACCAACTATAAACACCAGACTATTCAGCCGAATGTTTTCTGTTGTGGTTTGAAGTTTCGGGGAAGCTTTCATTGCTAATCTGGCCCTGACCGTGAATAAATATTTTGAAACTCATTAATGATTCCATGTTCTTACGTCTTCTTGCAATTAGTTGTGCTATGGATGGAACTAAAAGCTTATTGCTTTTTAAATTATTTTCCAATTTGAAAAAAAAAGTCACTAACACTTGGCAAAGAAAATTATACTTAATCAAAATAATAGAAATAAATTAGAACTAGTATATACATATTTACAAAACAATTGAGCTAACTTTAGATTGCTTGCAACAGTCCGCAACCAATCTATAGGTAGCTCAACTGATCCATATCAATACCAGTCGGAAGCGTCGAAATTTGAACTGATTTATTTCTATTATTTGATCGTTATTTTCTTTGTGAATAAACTTGATATTCCTTTTTTCATGATTTGTTACGAGTATTTTAGTGCGTAAGCCCTAAAATAACAAAGCGGGGATAATACCTATCCTAAAATGTAACGTTAATCTTTAAACAGGATTGAATAAACTTCAATGTTTCCCCTGTAGATAGAGCTAACGGCGTAGAGTCCATAGGAAGTCCCAAAGTTTTTTTGACTTCGATGTCACTTGACCTCTTAGTGCAATTAGTGTAGGTACTCAGGGAAGTTGCGGGTTCAAGTCCCCTGGAAGTCGAACAATTTTTGGGAAATTATTTGATTTCCGAGAATAATATGTCATTCTTTTTTAGTTTATTTTATAAGTAAGTAAAAGTAAGCTAAGCTAAATTATTGAATGCTTCGCCGTTCTCATACTATTTGCCATGCCTACAGTTTTGCAAAACACAATTTAAAGCCAAAATATTATTTGCATCCACTTTTACGCAGCATATTCAATAAAACGGTTATGATTTATTTCCTAGAAATAATCTCGTTTACGAAGATAGCTACCATTACGGCAATGGCGGTTTGGCAAGGATTGTAATGTAAACTTTCCTTGAAAATGTGATTCTATTCTAATAGCAGATGTTTGTTTTACTTAATAATAAGTTCTTGAAAATGTTGACTAAGGCAATAAAACCTTTCAAGAAATTCAATAAAATGAGTTCCACGTCTACGTTATAATCAACAAGGGAACCAAATAGGTCGGGTAGAACATAAGAAAAAAAGTTGATCTAAAAACAATGATCAAAAGAATTAGAACGCTAATGGTAAAGAAGTCGATAAACCTCATTCGATTTTCACGGATTTCAAAAAGAATACAAAATGACAGCTTTTTAGGCTATTTCGCTGTTAATGTTAACTCATTTTGAGTTTTCCGGTAGAAACCCCGTCCATCTTTTTCATATTTTGTGAGTATTTTTAGAGCTAAACCAAAATCAGTAGGTATTTCTATTATCAACCTTGCCAACGTGGTTTCAAAACACTCATTAGAGTCAACGAACTTAATTACTATAGGTATCTAAACAAATGTGCGTAACGATCTGTCACCACCAAACGGTCACCAGCTCATAAATCAGCACTAGCTCAGTGCGAATTTATTTAGACGTATTTACTAGTATAATCTGTATTTTGACCTAAATACTTCAGTTTTTTAAAACAACTTAAACTTGCCTTATGTCTTTTTGTTTCTTCGTTACGACATGCGTTACCAATGTCAATAGATATGCCTGTGTTCTTTTCTCCATTACCATAAATTTTTTTCTCTCGCGGGCGATGCAACTATGTACCTTCTTTAGAAAATCGAGATTTGTACTACCCATAGGTTCTCCCCGCGCTAACTCAACAAATGGCTGCGTTGTGTTACAACTAAATGCACGTTATTTCCAATCTTTTGCATTAAACCTACCTAATGAACAACAAAGATGGAAAGACGTCTCTAGACCGAAGTGCGACCGAGACTACAATACGCACGTGAAATACGAACGCCCCGGGGCGGCGGCGCCGCGGTCCGACTATGACTGAGGTGGGTAGACCTAACTGGACCTAATTTGAGCGTTCCCCTATCTCCCGAATATTACCTACATCGATGGTACTACCTATACATATTATTTTAAGTATTCTTTAAAAAAATAAATAATAATAATAATAAATAAATTATAATATTGTAGGATAGGTTAGTATACCTAACAAATTAACCTTATCCTAGCTTCTAATCATTTCTCACTCTTGTGGCAAAAAACTTGACCTTTTCCATCAAAATCTCGCTTGATTTTATTAACATCATTATTAAAAGCCTTGCTTCTGTTGACAGAACTGCTCTGTTCTAGCGATGATAGAAAGATGGCTCTATCTTAGAGACACATCTTGTATTTCGCAGTAGAAACGGCGTAGGGACCGTTTTTTGCCACGTACGGAACCACGTGCTCGGCACACGGAGGATTCTTACCGGAAAGGACAGGGCTGATTGGGAATGATGGAGTCGCTATTGTGCTAAAACTTTTGTTGAATAGGTGAGCATAATTTTTTTAATATTCTCTATTATAATAATTCACAAAGAAGAGGTGACATAGAGGTCTAAAATGTTTAATCATTTTCTTACCGATGAATTTCAAACTCAAATGTTTTACTAATGACGTATTGTATAATTGTACATACACCTACTTATGTGTCTTTGTAAGCTGTGTTTTTGTTTATTTTTATGCAACAAGATAAAGAGTCACTTAAGTAAATAGGTAGGTATTATTTGCAAACACTTTAACTAATTGGTAATTAGTTGCTACTCACCAGTCGTTACGAGATAAACACTTGTTTCTATTTGCTTAAAGTGTTGACTATGGTTAAACATATAGATTGTTATGCTATGCTATAATGCTAAAATTTTCCAATTTGTTTCACACTCTCCCATAGGCATTGTCGTTAAGTGTCGCAAATTGAACCACTGTTTCAATTTGCGACACTTACAACTTGCGTTGTGTTGTGAGTTTAGGTTATTTGTAAAAGTATATACTAAATGCTCAACGATATTTTCTCGTTGACTGTACCAATTTAAAATAATTTTAAGGTCATATAAAACGGGTATCGTTTACAGTAATAACGAAATAATTTGGTAGCCGTTTACAGTGGGTACAAATTTTCAGGTACAGATTACAGTCACCCGTTATTTTGAGTAAAATTTTATTTTTATTTCCAATCATGCAGGAGAGTTGGATTTGACAAATAATTCAAATGATATTAAACTTCTGTTGGATGCTGATACAGTTTTAAGTTTATAATTGACCTAACCGTCTCCACCGCACCTATTGTTCCAGCGGCAACAAAAACACATTGTTTGACACGTGTTATGCGTTACGTTACGACTGCCTGAATAGACGCGGGTTCGAGTCCAGGCAGTCCTAAATAAGGACAAAGCATCTTCGGACACTCAAACGGCCCTATTGTTACTGATGACCTTTTAGTGGATATTATTATATTATCTGTGGTTTAGGGTAGGTCTATATTGAATGATAAGACGGCATGGTTGTTGCTGTCTGAGTGGCCCATAAATGATTCAAAACCTAGTCACCTTGTCATGTGTTATATATAATAAGTTTGCCATACTAGACTTGCTCTTTTGCCGAGAGATCTCCGTGACGACCTATGTGGCGCAGTGATAGACCGGCCGAAACGCAGGAAATGGCGGGTTGGAATTCCACCGCGCTTCAAATATAGCTAGTACAATCTGCAGAACTTGATGTAAAATTCCGGGTTCTAGGTTCTATTGATTTCCAAAAAATCTAATGTACTCACTCGGCTAAGCTAAGCTTTGTGTAAATCGAATTATTTAATTTTAGAATTTCGCTTTATAAATCAGTATACTTACAAATAAGCCTATCCTACTTTTAAAACGCCCAATGCGAGAATCTCTCTACAAATTCAAAGCCCGCCAATGCACCAAACAACTATATTAGCAACCTGTCCCATATTATGTCGTCGCGTTTTATCAATATTTTTCTCTACTATTCTAGATAATTATTTTATAAATTTGACCAAAGTCAATCGTAAAAAAATCTTAAAAACACATCTATAAATGGTTTCAACATATTTTCAGGCACATGTAAACGATTAAGTGTAGGTTTTATATGGCTTCCAGGTATTGAATATATTTAGGCACATTATCTAATCATCAAAACAATACCAAGAAAAGTGACTCAGTCCGAAAATATAAAACTAATTACGTTTTCTTATAAACTCAGCCGTTCTAAATTTAATTACAACAAAATACTCACCGATTTCCAAGAAAAACTGTTTATTCACTTTGTCCGGAAATAATAAAGAAAACACGTGAAAAAGTTTCAGCAGACACAGAAAAATCCACACAATCACTAAACAGTACTCCAGTTCGATAAAAACCCTTTTCACGGTACACTCGAAACACGTCTGCACTGCCCGAGCTTCGCTTCACGACTGAAGGTATTAGCGGCGCGAGCTTTCAGCGGTGCGCTTGCGCCGGGAAACAGAACCCCGCTTCGTGCTGCTGTCTCTCTCTACCGCACATAAAACTCAGCGTATCACTCTCTCTTTCTAACGCGATGTCGCGTGGAAATTGAGGAAAACCGCGCGTAAACATAAACGGAGGTTACGTAACTCTGAAATATGATTTATTTAGCTCGTTGATTAATTATTTTTCTTGTTTTCGTTTTGTTGTTGTTAATTTTGGCGTCTGTTCAATGATGCGGCAGTTTTTCATAGAGTTCGGCAGCTTTGATAGTGCTCTTTTGATGTTTTATACCACTTTATAAGTTAACATAACTAGCAGAGGTTAGCAGAAACCCGCAGGTTAGTTCACTGTAGGTACCTGGTAGAAACGAAGTTATTTTGAAATTATTTTCAGAATCAGGCCAGTAGTTCTGTATAGATCTAATATTATTTTTATCAGATCCAGCCAGAACATTATCATCTTTAGCCTATGTTAGTCCACTCCTGGACACACGCATCCACTAATGAACCTCCTAGCGCTGTGTTCAGCTTGGCGCATCCAGCATCCTATACCCATGCCTGCAGTCTTTCGTGGGTCGTCATCCCACCTGGCCGAAGGGCGTCCTACACTACGTTTGCCGAGTCGCCGTCTCCACTCAAGAACAAGTAACATGACCTCATATAAATCAGAATCATAATAAATAACGAAAGTTTAGATTGATGTTAGTTACGTTTCACACCAGAACTACTAAATAAATCAACCTGAAATTTTGTATAGATGATGCACTGAACGAACGAACGGTCAGAACAGGGAATTATTATGTACCTTCATAATAATTCCCTGTTCTGACCGTTCGTTCGTTCTCGTTCCGTTAGTACTAGCACAAAACCCGTCGCTCTGACTAGGGCCCGTACTCTTAACGACGGATGAATTTCCCATACAAACGTAGTACCAAAATGATTTGTTATTTGAGAATATTTTCACCATGGTTTGATATTATTTGTATTAGAATAGTATTGATTTAGGTTCCTGAAACAAGCTTTTTTCAAAATACTTATCTACACAAATACTAAGAAAACATTCATTCTTTAATGTAAAAATGCGATTCGGTTTAATTTCATTTCAGAAAGGCATTTTGAAAAAAAATTGGAACCTAGATAAATACTATTTTAATACAAATAATAGCAGATATGGTGAAAATAGGCTCAAACTACAAATCATTTTGGTATTACGTTTGTATAGGAAATTCATCCGTCGCCGGACCCTTATAAACGAAATTGAAGTTTTGTTTCTTTTTCGTGCAAACGCTAATCTTATGCAGTTGGTTTTGCACGACCACGAAAACGAAACATCGATTTTCCTTGTCTGAGTAGGCCCCCTGACTTATTAATAACGCGTTGAAACATATGGGAGATCAATAACACGTTAATAATAAAGTTGTAAATAGGAACAAGGAAGTTAGTTTCCTTCGCTACATAGAATATAATGTGTTCTAGGATCTGTCCGTCTGTCTGCAGTTCCGGTTTCCTTACTGGAGTTTAATTGGGCATTATTTAGTTGTTTAGTGAAATATGGCCCTGTTAAAATAATGATATTTTTGGCATAGACAACTCCGTATATTCTAAGCAATGTGACTTTTTTCCTACAATTTTACCAACCACAGAAAAAATTGACAAAAACCCGCTAACTCGCGTATCATCATCATCATCAGCCACAAAGAAAATTACAATCAAATAATAGAAATACATTAGAACTAGTATTTATTATAATTGAAACAATTGAGCTAACTGCAGACTGTTGCAAACAATCTACAGGTAGCTCAACTGATCCATATCAATACCAGTCGTCGCGTCCCCAAGATGCTGGCAGCATTGCCCCGCTGTATGGCAATGCTGATGCGCTGTGCCAGATACTCACCAGCTCTCGGGTCACGCGTCGCTTCGACCACACGCTCAGATAATTAAGAAGTAGAATTAAATATTATATAGGTACTCGTAGCTTATTAAATTTCGGCACGTGCCACACACACTCACAAATACTGTAAGCACACACACATCACACCCACATAGAACACGTTTTGGTACCGGAAACGGATACTTGTGGATTACCAACTAATTTGTGGCAACTGGCAACCCTCGACCGATTTACTGATTGATTGACGGTCTAGGACCGCGGATGGGAGAAGGTATTTTGAGACTTCCGATTTTTAAAGAATTCCTTGCCAGGACACGACCATAGATGTATCTGTAGATATTGTTTAATTGTAATAAATGGTGTTCAAATAACTCAGCTTTAGTACACCACCCAACCTACTAGATGTCGCTAGTTTCTTTGCATAAAATTAATTCACCACCAATTTAACTAGATGTCGCTAGCTAAAAATGCACCAAGGCTGAATCGCGCTATCACTTGGTTTCACATATTTGACGACTTAGAACCATTTTTTTGAATAAATCAGTTCTCAAAGGAAAGCAATAGTGTGTGTTATTTACCCTAGTACGCGAGTTTACATGGTGCCGAAACCAGGGAATTAAAGTGAAAAAGTGGAAAAAAAACAGTGAAGTGAAAAATTACAGTGAACAGTGCAAGTGACAGTGAACTCATTTTGGATTGCATTGGATTGTTGAAAACAGTGAGTACAGTGACTTTTTCTGTGTAAAATCCAAAGTGAAATTACGAAAGACTTTGAAAATTTACTCTATACGGGACTTGTAAAATTTTTAAAAAAGTATACTATAAAGACAGAAAAAATTTCAAATAAAAAGACTTGTAAAAATTTAAGAATTATACTAAAGTGGACTTTGAAAAAATTTGTGAAAATAAAAACTTTGAAGAAATTAAGATTAAAAAAAGACCTGGAACAATTTCTTATAATAAAAACTTTGAAAAATTTGGACATAGAAAAAACTGTGAATGAAGTAACTTATAAACAAAATGGAAAAACTTGAAGGTGAAATTAGAAAACAGGAAGATTATTCAGAGAATATAGAAAAGGCGTTTGCGAATTATAAAAAATCACCAAAAACTAGAATTACACGTTCTTATATCGAAACGAAATTGGAAAGTTTGGAAAAATTATGGCGTGATTTTAACTCTGGACATAGCTCTATCGTTAAATATGTACCAAAAGATAAGAAGCAAAACATAGAATATTTTAAAGAGGACTTCTATAATACATGTGAGGAAACTTATCATGAATATAAAGCAAAGTTGAAAGATGACCTTTGGGCTTTGACAGATTCCTCCTCGAATGATGTTTCAACAAAACCATCAGACATCTTGACCCAAGCAGGATGCAAGGTGAAACTACCACAAATTCAATTACCTACATTCAAAGGAAACTACGAAGAATGGCAAACCTTCTACGATATGTTTGTTTCTCTGATTCACAAAAATTCGAGTTTGAATCCCGTACAAAAGCTACATTACCTAAAGAGCTGTCTATCGGGTGAACCAGAAAGACTGTTATTAAACTTAGCCACAACAGAGAACAACTACAATGAAGCTTGGAGTCAACTGATGGGACGATACAGCAATAAAAGATACAACGTCAACGAAATAATGAAACGCCTGTTTAATCAAAAGGTTATATCAGAATCTTCAACACAAATCAAAACCTTGTTGGACACGACAAATTCTTACATTAAGGCATTGAACAACTTGGAAATAGACACTTCATCTTGGCACCCAATAGTGAATTATCTGGTCCTATCAAAATTAGATACAGAAACAAGAAAAGCCTGGGAGATGTATTCAAATACAATTGATTCTGATGATATACCTACATGGTTCGAATTAGCTAACTTTCTAGTCACCAGATTTCGAACGCTAGAAATGCTGGAAGAAAACAAACCAAACGCCAACAAACAAAGAAAGAATACCTACCATTGTAAGGTAGAAGATACAGATGAAAACAAAGAGAAAGAAAACAACAAAAAATTAACTTGCGTACTGTGCACCAGTGAACACTTACTATTTCAATGCGAACAGTTTAAGAAGCAGCCTATAGAAAAGAGAAATGAGTTTATAAAATCCAATAAGCTGTGTTTTAACTGTTTCGCTTCCAACCACAGCGTGAAAAGCTGTCGTCGATCAACCTATTGTCAAAAATGTGGAAGACGGCATCACACGCTGTTACACAAAGAGAGAACTCCAAATTCAGAGACGACACATACTGAGAATACCATAACAGGTGATCCTGTTACTGCAACGACTACAAACGAGAACGAGATGAAAATCGTATCACATTTTGCAAAGAAGAACCATAGCGGAGTACTGCTCGCTACAGCTTTACTTAAAATCAGATCTAGTAACGGACATGTTAGAGTAGTTAGAGCATTGATTGATCAGGGTTCCGAAGCTTCTTTTGTAAATGAAGATACAGTCCAAGCGTTAGGTTTAGAGCGATCCCCTGTGAATGGTCTTGTGTCCCGTGTAGGTGAAGGTGAGATGAATATTAGGAACATGGTTTCGTTTAACATAGAGTCAATTCGCAATCCTTCTTTTTCTGTGCAGGTTAAAGCATACGTTTTAAACAAACTTACCTCCCTTTTGCCCACTAGTAGAGTTTTAATAAAGGGTTGGTCAGAAATAAATACAGTGCCGCTAGCGGATCCAAAATACGGTGCACCTGGTCGAATTGACTTAATTCTGGGAGTAGAGATATACAGCGAAATCATACTTGAAGGACTTCTAAAACATCCAAACTACTGTGGTCCAATTGCGCAGAATACGCAACTTGGATGGGTTTTATCAGGTCCAATTATAGAGAGTAAATCATCACACCGTAGAGTTGTAAGCCTACACATACGAGCGAAAGAAGATAACAAATTGCGTCAGTTTTGGGAAATAGAAAGAGAACCCGATGCAATAAAGAAGAAAATGACAAAAGAAGAAATAAAATATGAAGAAAAATACGAGAAAACAACTATTAGAGAAAAAAATGGACAATACAAAGTTAGGTTGCCGTTCAAAGAATCCAAACCAAATTGCATTAACAATCTGAAAGAAAGAATAGCCTTACATCGGTTGAACCTACTAGAGAAAAAACTAAATAGGAATGAAAAACTAAAAGAGGAATACCAAAGGGCAATAGACGATTACATTCAACAAAATCATATGGAAAAAATCAGAGACCAGGAAGAAAGAAACAAGTCAAATGTGGTGTATCTTCCTCACCATGCTGTTACAACAACAGAAGAAGAGAAACCTATAAAGACACTTACGATGACAGTCAAAACTGAAGAAGAATTTATGTGGAAGAAAAATTCTAATTTATATAAGGCTTTAAGAATAGTAGCATACTGCAGAAGATTTTTGAGGATGAAGATACCGAAAGAAAAAAGAGAGCCAATAACAAATGTAATCACAATAATAGAGATGAATGAAGCCAATGAAATAAGCATAAGAGAAACACAACACCTGTATTTTGAAGAAGAAATTAAAACAATAAAAGCAAATGAAAAAATAGCAAAAAAGAGTTTACTATACAACTTAAATCCATTTCTGGATAAGAAAGCAATATTGAGAGTAGGAGGTAGAATCAATCAATCCGAAGCAAAATTTGAAAAGAAAAACCCAATAATACTGCCAAAAGAAAGTCATTACACAAAACTACTAATTCAAGACGCACATCAAAGAACATTACACGGAGGACCACAAGTCATGTTGAACTTTTTGCGATCTAATTATTGGACAGTACGAGGAAGAGAGATGGTGAAAAAGTGTTTCAGAAATTGCATAACCTGTGTCCGATATTCGAAACAGAGAAACAATCAACTGATGGGAGAGTTACCAAGATCTAGAATAACGCCTTCAAGGCCATTTAAGAGGGCTGGAGTTGATTTTACAGGTCATATAAATATAAGGTTTTCACCAGGTAGAGGTTCAAAATCATACAAGGGATATATGTGTATTCATTTGCATGGTCACAAAAGCGATTCATTTGGAAGCAGTGTCTGACTTAACATCGAGTGGATTTATCGCCGCCTTTAGAAGGTTCATATCAAGAAGAGGTCATTGTCAAGATTTATACAGTGATAATGGGACCAACTTTGTGGGTGCAAATAAAGAATTGCGTCATATGTTTGATAGAGCTGTATCTCAATTACCCAGAGATATCGACCAGTTGCTTGCGAATGAAGGGACTACATGGCACTTCATACCACCTCATTCGCCTAATTTTGGAGGACTATGGGAAGCCGGAGTTCGATCCACTAAAAATCATTTAAAAACTGTGATAGGAGATTCTACTCTAACATTTGAAGAACTCACTACAGTACTAACGCAAATAGAAGCGTGTCTTAATTCGCGTCCAATTTCATATTTGAGTGATAATCCTAATGATCCATTACCGTTAACACCTGGACACTTTTTAGTCGGCGAAGCACTGATCACCTTACCTGACGAAGACTATTCACAAGATCATAGCACTGGTAATAGTAGATGGAGACTATGTCAAAAAATGTTAGATAGCTTTTGGAGAAGATGGTCTAAAGAATATCTTGTAACGTTGAACAATAGGTATAAATGGGTATCTAAAACAAATGAGCCAGAAATTAATGATATAGTAATTATAAGAGAAGATAACTTACCTCCTGCTAAATGGTTGCTAGGCAAAGTCGTACAAAAACACCCAGGTAAAGATAATATTACTAGAGTTGTTACTTTAAAAACTAAGTCAGGATTGTGTAAACGACCATGTAGTAAATTAACTTTGCTCTCGAATGTAACTGAGAATGAAACTTAAAATCTTATATTGTTACTGTTTAACTTGAAATTAGCTGTGTGATTAATAGAATTATTATCATGTGTCCTTTAGGTTGGTAAGTTTATAAACTTGGATTTTCGGTATGAGTTTAGTTTGTGTAAAATGTGTCGAATATAAAATTGTTACTCTACTCATATTGGAAATCCAGTTTAGAATTAATTGTGTTTCAACTTCTTAAATGTGTGCCTAATTGTAAGTTAACTATAAGACTTTGTAGTTATGTTTTGAGTTTAAAGGTGTATGTTTTGTTTATGAAATGTAAATTTCATTATGTTAGTTTGCATGCTTAGATTACGTTATTTCGAGTATAAGTTCTGGTGTTAAAATATGTGTTATTTTGTTTCAAGAGTTATAGAAAAGAACTGAGATCTTGGTGGGCGAAATGTTAAATATAATAAATTATGTTATTTAGATCAAAGGTTATGTTAAAGAACAGAGTTCTTGGTGGGCGAAATGTTTAATTGTAATAAATGGTGTTCAAATAACTCAGCTTTAGTACACCACCCAACCTACTAGATGTCGCTAGTTTCTTTGCATAAAATTAATTCACCACCAATTTAACTAGATGTCGCTAGCTAAAAATGCACCAAGGCTGAATCGCGCTATCACTTGGTTTCACATATTTGACGACTTAGAACCATTTTTTTGAATAAATCAGTTCTCAAAGGAAAGCAATAGTGTGTGTTATTTACCCTAGTACGCGAGTTTACAGATATTTACTCGGATCTAGAATCAAATCACACGATCACTAATATTATAAATGCGAAAGTTTGGATGTATGGATGTTTGTTACCTCTTCATGCCAAAACTGCAGAACGAATCGGGCTGAAATTTTAGGTAGTTCTAGGCCTCCAATAAAATGAAGGTTACTTTTTATCCCATAAATCATTTCACATGGGATAGAAATAACATGGGATAGAAATAACCTTTGTATAGAAACAACGCGAGCAAAGCTGCGGGGGCACAAACTACTATTACCATACTGATATCTGTGAGTATTACTTATAAATTGCGAAAATTTGGATGTTTAGTTGTCCCCTTCAGTTTTGGTTGAGTCGAAATAAAGCAGCTTAATGGAAATCTGTTCAAAACTAGATTAAGGATAGGGCTTGAAAATAGTGTACACTACAACCTTAAGGAGTTTTTTGAAGGGAACTATCCATCCTAGATCTATTCTAGACTAGGGAACAATTTAATATAATTGAATGGTTATAGTATTACAAATTATTGTATGTCCGAAATGGATACGATTGTTGATACTCACTTTAATTGAATTTAAGACCTGATGTACACAATTTTTACAATAAAAATATTCTTATTCTTATTCTTATTAGTACACTAATACAAATAAACAATAATAAAATTCAGTAGACAAATAAAACAAACAATAGCAATATTAACATCTAAGTAACTGTCTGTGTGTGCTGCAGTATGTCAAAAAGGCATGGCTCAGCGTAATATTTTGCTCAAGAAGCAAAAACACTGATTTTCAGCCATAACCCATTGAGAGCTGCGTTCTGCTCGTTCTGCTTGAACGAGTTTCAAGTGTAATGTCTACCTAGCAATTAAATGTTTGTGTTTGTGCAGTAAAATGAAGTCCTTAGATTAGAACATCGGATCTGGCTGAAAATTTTCATAGATTTTTCTTGACCTGGAATAAAATATAGGTTACATTTTATCCCAGAGAAACACGTGCGAAGCCGTTAAAATAAGATTTGTTGAAATATCATCTACATATACGAATAAGATAATTTAGTTAGTTCTCAGTAGGCATTCATAGTTTTGTACGCTTTTATCAACAACTAGCTTCTGCCCGTGGCTTCGGACGCGTATTTTCGGTGTACGTATTACATAGCTAATGTTTAAGTTAGGCATTTATTTCATTAGCCTAATGTTTAAGTTAGGCTACGTTCTAAGTGTATGCCGACAACGGCTAGGTAACAAAAATTTCACATTTCACAAACTTTCGCATTTATATATAGTAGGATATTAAATGGAAATTGCAATTTATAGTAAACTCGATTTTTTAAAGGGCTTTATACAGCCGACAATTTATTTATTTTATAATTTTATTTCAAAAGCCTGTTTATTATGATTATGTTCTTTATATTTCACTATTCCAAGTATTTTGTGTGTTCCTACTGTACAAATAAACTGAAACTGAATTACAGTTTCAATAAAAAGCTGCCTGTGCTATTGTTGTTGCAACTAAGTTATTGAGTATGTTATTGTTGTGCTAAATTCATCTCTTCCTCGAGTCTAGTTCTAGAAATAGCACTTGAATGCACTAATTGCTTCATTCATTAGACTAATAGTGTAGGAGATGACACTATATTTGGATGCACCTAGGTGCACAAGATTTAAATAATAATAATAAATAATAAATAATGCTGGACAATTCACACATCAATTACCCACCTATTTGGGTTATAATCTTAATTACCTGTAGTTAAGTTACCTATTGATTAGAATCAAACCTAAATGTATGTATCCGATACTTTTAAGTTTAGAACTTGGAACACTAGTTAGAGCAAGAGGAGGGCGTTGAGAAAACACAGAAAATATATTCAAATTATTTTATATATATCTTATATATATATTATATCTACATTCTAAAAATGCTTAATACATAAACCTTCATCGAAGGGGTGATAAAGAGGAGCATGATTTAACCAACTGTATGAACATCATAGTAATTGATTGTAAATGAAACCCTGTTAGGCCTCGTGGTAGATGGTAACATCCTGGAAAGCCAAGTTCTTGACGACAGCGATCTGCCAGGGGTAGAGAGGGCGGTTGGTGGGGTAGCCGAAAGGTTCATCGGAGAGGAAACGAGCACCAGAGCCCAGGCCGAGAGAAGTGTCAGCGTCGAAACCGGTACCGAAAGGAATCTTAGGGGTGCGGAAGTCCTGGATCCAGACGACCAGTTGGAATTCCATACCATTGACGGTACCTGAAGAGAAAATGAATATGCATTATGAAGTAAGAAAAGGTTTGATGGTGTTGGCAATTGCTAGGTGATGAATTTAAAAATCTTCGAAGCTTTCAAAGTTGTGTTTAAATCATGACTAGACACGCTTGAAAGTAAAGAGAACAAAGCTTGAAGAAAGCATGTCTCTTGACACGCTTAAAAGGATAAAAGTGACATAGACAGTTAAACATTTAGGTTTAAAGGCAAATAAGGACTGACCTTTAGGCAACAGAAGGTTCTTTGGGAACTTGCTGATGAGCTGGGAGGATTCAGGCATCCACTTGCCGTTCTCAAGCTGCTTCCACATCTCAGAAGCTGTCATCCAGTCCTTGGTGACCCAGGAGTTGGAGCTCGAGTCGCGGACGATCAAGTTCTCGCCAGATTTCACTAAACATAAAGAAAGAAATAGGTTTAGGCTGAAAATTTCAAACAACATCTATTTATTTTTTCATCATATTTTTTTTTCGCCGTGTGCATCAAACTCTTCAGCTTTGTGTCTCAGCACAGCCTTCGCCTTCTGCCCAGAAATATTATTTTATCATTCGAATGTGGGTTTTAAAACTATCTATATATATAGGACGACTACAAAGTTTTTGAAAACAGTCTAAAACCACTTCATGGGCTTAGTATTTTAAGTAATGGTTGAAGATAAAGATCTTTAGTAACTTACGTTCTTGGATGAACTCGTCGAACTGGTAGTAATTCTCGGTGTTGTGTCGGATGCTGATGAGGTTTCCTTTGCCGTCTTTCTTGGGCGCGAGGAATAACTTGACAAGCACGGTCTTGGCGGCTTCGCTCTTCACGTTCACCTTGATACTGAAGTCCTTGTGGTTCAAACGGTAGTACTCTGCGACTACTGAAGTGTCATCAAGTACTGATTTGCCTGAAATAAGGAAATAATTTATGTAGTTCCTCTGTATTAGAACGGCTGGATTCCAAGCTCCAGAATAAGTAAATAGAGTAAATGGCATTGAAGACTACAATCAATGGAAAACTAAACGTACGTTCGTAAATGCTCATAGGCAGGCCATTGGTAAGATTGACGTGAGTTTTCTCCATGTAGGTGACCAGCTTGTCAGTTTCAATCTTCTCGATCTTGACGCCGGGAGCGATCAGCTCTTCAGGAGTGTAGTACTTCATGATCATGTTCCAGTGGTGGACCAGGTTCAGGATACGCTTCATCACGATGTAGTAGGCAGGATCGCGGAGGGCGGTCTGGTAGCTCTCGATAGCGGAAGGCGCGACGAGGGGAGCAAATCTGATGATAAAAGCCAATGTAAGTTTATAATATGAGACTTGTTGACGATGATAGAAGAATTAGGTACCTAATTTAAAAGGTACTGTCTGATATTTTTTTTGTCGTAGTCATGAAATTTCAAAAATCATAAGTTGTTATTTTTTATTTCTGCTTTTACGTACAATTACTAGGCATGACCTCAACAAGCATTTGAACATAGAGTTATGAAAAAAATTAAGAACTTACCCATCAGCGAGTTCAGCAGAGTCGTAGACAGTGTTTCCGACAATGGAAGCGTACAGCCTGAGGAAGTCCTTGTAGAAGTAGCTGTTGGGAGAGTCAGCGTTGGCCTGGATCAGCAGACCCAGCACATCAGCGGCTTCTTCGTTCTTTAGGCACTTTTGTTCACCAGAAGGCTAGGAAAAAGTAGATCAGTTAGTATTAGCAATTGAAGCGACAGGCAATACATAATATTTTTTAGACTAGCTGCGTCCCGCAGCTTCACCCGCATGGAAATTTAGGTTTCCAACTTTCGTAATATATTCTTCCATAAAAAACTAGTAATAACAAACACAACATAAAAAGAACTAGCGAAATTGGTCCAGCCGTTGACGATGCCGTGACCAAGGGAAATAGGGATTCATTTTATAAATAGTTACTGGTAAATTTTACTTACAGTGATATAGTATCCCTGTTCAATAGCCACCCAGATGCGGCGTTCATATTCCTTGGCAGCTTCGAGTTTGTCGGCGAACTTGGCTTGGTCAAGACGGAAGTTGTCGGGCCTGGACGGGACTGGCACTCCGTTTACGTGGAGCAGGCCAGGTGTAAAACCCTCAGCGATTTCGTTAGATAGAGCAGGAATCTCTCCAAGACCGTTCGACAGTCTCTCCATGTAGTAACGGGCGACCAGTTGCTTCATGTTGAACCACCAAAGCTCTCCACGCCTGTCCTTGTTGACTCCCTTGACGACGGTGCTGCTCAACCAAGACGGGTACATGATGTTGCTGTAGTAGTAGTATGCGTTAAGAGAGTGGTCGTTGTTGTAATAGCTCATGTCATTGTTCTTGTTGTTGGTATAGTACCAAGAGTTAACGTCTCCCTTGATAACAACATTGTTGTCCATCATGTAGGTCGTGGGGTACTTGTCAACGAGGTGCTTGCCTTGAGCGTTGATTCTTTGTCCGGAGAAGATGACGTCAGCGTTGTTGAATAAGTGGGGAAATACTTCGTAAGCGGGAGGAAGAGTAATTCCCTGGGTGTCGGGGCGGTATAAGATAGCGACGCAGAGAGCATGAACGAAGAGACCTTCGTTGATAATTTCCCTCAGGTAGACAGCGGTCTTGAAGAACGTGTCGTAAGTTTTGGCGGAGTAGAGGACGTTGAAAGCAGTGATGGTCTCGATATTGTTGGTTGGCTCGTACACCGCGTACGGAACGTTGCGGCGCATGATCCATTTGTTTTTGATCATGGTGGCATATTGGGCAGCAGCCGTAACATTCTGAAATCATAAATAAATAAATAAATAAATAAATAAATAATGCTGGACAATTCACACAGCATTATCTAGCCCCAAGCTAAGCAGAGCTTGTATTATGGGTACTAGATAACTGATATACTTAATACAATATACTGCATAGATAGAATTTTGTTTTTTTATTATACATAGAAAACACCCAGACCAACGGAACAAATTTCTGCAGATCGTACACAAATTTGTTCCGAGGCGGGAATCGAACCCGCAACCTCCTGCGTCGCAGGCGGACCTTCGCCCGCTGCGCCACGGAGGTCGTCAATCAATCATCATAAATCTAAACAATGAGTTAACCTAATGATATTTTTATATCAGCGCAATAGAAATCTTCTATTGACAGTCAAACCGGTCTAGTCTCTAGTCTCTCAGCGATGAAGTATAGGACAGTTTTACTTAAAATATCTCTTCTCTATATAAACCGTAAGCAAGAAGTTTCTTACGCTATATTGGTTTAAGTTCTTTTCAATGCTCCATGTGGATGCAATGTTATGGTACTCCTTGAGGTAGTGAATAGGCTCCTCGATGTGAGAGAAGAGAAGCAGCAACTCTTTCTGGCGCTGTTGGAGGACTTTGATGTCGACTGAAAAAAAAATTGACAGTAAAAAAATGCATAGAAAATATGGATGGATTATGTGAAAGATGAAATTTAGGTAAGAAAAGTGTGATTATAGAAATGACGGCTGATAAAGGTGGGTGGAATATAGGTACCTTACCTACCAGAGATGTTGTGAAAACCCTACCAAGAGTGGGTGTGATGTGTGAAGTGATCCAACTCTCACACTCATCTTCTTTTTCTATTGCTAAATAAGCGGAAGTAAGTAATTAGAAGGACAAGACATCAACCTTCTCTGATAAGCGCCTTATTGACTTTTATCTCATGGGGAGTAAAACCCATAATGACCACGCTAGGCATGCGGGTCGGGAATCGCAGTCTGGTGGTAGAATGGTTTTGCAGGGGGCGCTGCTGCCTGCCCGCCGATGGATATCCCTTAGTCGCTTCTTACGATACCAGCGAGAAGAGTTGGGGTGGTGCAAATTCTAAGCCGGCACCACACGGCCAGCTTAAGATAGTGGAATTTATATGACGATGATGAATTCAGTGGCCGAGCTAAAATAAGAAGCTAAAGGAATTGATAGACCAGTGATTGAGACTTGTAGTGGGAGTTAATTGTATTTGAAGATTAATTTAATGTGAGCAAGAATATTAAGTGTAGGAATTTCGAATGAATTCAAAATGTACAATGTTTATAAGAGTTTGTGAAGAGAGATGAAGATGAATGATCAAAGGCATGATGACGTAGCAATACTCACCCTTGCCAACAGTGTTGCTGGAGTCGGCTACGACGCTTGTTGCGCAAAGCGCTACAACACACAAGACCCAAGCCACCATGATTGCTTCTGGCTTTCTCAGTCTACATCCCCAGTATTTATACTATTAGTTGGTTATCAGAACACTTGAAGCAACGAATATCTGAACTTTTTTGCCTCGACTTTTTCTTTGGGCTGATTATATTATAAAAACTAAAGAGATATTTCTTAAACTGATTGTCGCTAGGTAGTCAATAACTTGGATATACGTCTATCGCTTTGTTTTTTGTCTATTGATTGTGCTATCACCTTCCTTTTTTATGCTTTCGAATTGCACAATAATTATTGGCTCATCTTTCATTAAAAACTTTATCTTATTGCTTTTGTAATTAAATTTAACTATTTGCATTCTACCTCAGAAATACCATTATTAAATAAGAAATACTTAAATACTCTATTAAATAAAATCGAAACTTTAAATGATAAAAAATATATGTACATAAGGACATAACTAATAATAATACTAACTAATAAATAACAGTACTAATTTTAATAGAAAATATGAATAATAAGTGCGTGTGTAGGTAAATTAGAATAGGTCGGTGAGAATTTTTTCAACGGCCTCCTAATCATAGTTTTTAATCCAATTTAGAAGTATGTATTTTGAAATTGAAATGATTTCAGAAATTTTATAGATTTTTCTTTAAGGTCTTAATTTCATTTTTTGTAGAGTTGGGGAGCAATGGAGTTATATTATTTATTGGCAAAACGGGACTACTTTCGCAACAGGACATAGAAATATTATTTTTAAAGGTTCAGGCAAATGGAGCACTTCTTTTTTATGGTAGCTCGTTTAGCGTTAAGCGTTTCATAAATAAATAATTTCCTAATACCAAACACATCAGCTGTATTGTAAACTTCTGTAGTAGGATGTCTGTAGGGAAGATGCAGGAGGACCTTTAGGACAGCCCGTTGGGCACGTTCAGGTATCCGGGGTTTCTCAAGTTTGAATGAGGTGGCTATAACGAATTGGATATAACAAAACCACCATAGTTCCAACATATACTATCATCGAATCGAATCGTCTTTTATTGATCTTGCGTGAGTCTAGATTTTTTTCTCTCTCTAGGCCGTGGATTTTCGTTAGAAACATTGATAAACTTGGGCAGAACCAGAGCTTTTATATTACATCTAGGTACTTCGATCTGATGTTTTGTTAGAGTTGTTATGTCCGATTTTACCATTGCAATTTTACTCTACAAATTGATTTAGGGGCCATTCTACCTTATACAAGCTCTGCTTAGCTTGGTGGGTCTAGGCTAGATGATGCTGTGTGAATTATCTAGCATTATTTATTTTATTTATAGCTTTGGTAGTTCTACTCTTGAGAGTTAATATAATATCTCCAGAACCATGGATAAAACTGCGTGGAACCCTAATATCTGTGTGGTGAGGTCGGGACCTCAGATAAGACGCTCCAATCGTCCGGTGAAAAGGTGCAAAAAAATTATATCGCGCGTCAAGGCCTAGCCATTTGTGTCTTGTTTAATTTCGAATGCACATACTGCATTGTTTTATCCAGTTCACGTAGGCAGTTTTTTTGTTTATTTTTTTCATACCAGTTCTAATTTGTTTCTATTGTTTCATTGTCATTTTCTTTGTTATCTTTGTTAAGGCCAGGTATTCCTGCAGCAGTAGGCGTAAGGGCCAACGTGCGCCTGCCAAGCCGCCTCGCCGCGCTCGTGTTTTTTGTAGTTATTTAAACATAGTGATTAAGAAAATCATTTTATCAAGTCAAACTCGACGAATTTGTTTAGAAATATTAAGTGTGTTTAGTTAACTGCAAAAAAATTTAAAATATCAGTAGTTCGCTAGTCATAATATTGAAAAAACATTGTTTCTATAGAGTGAAGTTCATTAAATCTTGTAAATGAATGCGACTTAGACTAGACTAGATCCTAAAGTAATTTTTTTTCAGATTTTGAAACACTATCTTCTAAGTCTCAGATAATTTTAAAACTCACAAAACTGCGGCCTCTGCTGAACTACCAAGCCTTACCGAATAATTTTTTTTAGACTTTTCTTCTAATTAAAACAGGACAGCGCGTTTTGAAATTTGTTTACATTTATTTTATTTACACTCTTTTTAACCCTAGAAAGATAATCATATTTGATACTACGCTAGAGATAATCATGCGTAATTTTTACGCATGCGTTTTAAGTACCTGTTATTTCGAATTTAGCCAATAGAATTGGATAGAAGGTTCATAAATAGATTAATTAGGCTCAGATGAAATAATAACCACTAAAAATATCGTGTATTTATGTTTATTTACTAAAGTACGGAAGCATAATCTAAACTTTTACATATACTTTCAAAATGAGATAACAATTTTTATTTTCTGTGAAAATATTTTTTGGCACATAGAATGAGTCATTTTAAATTAAAATTATAATCAAAAAAGACCATATTTTCCATTATCAGTCGAATAACCAGTCATATACAGCTATGGGACATATCCACATTATGCTCTCTGCAAATAACCTTTTTGCATTTTTGCAGGAAGCATTTAGCTTTTCGTCTTATATATTTGAAGTAGAAGAAACGTACAATTTATACGTTTCTTTGGTTCTGGAGGCTCTGTGTTGTCTTTGTTGAACTGGAGGACACATTTGGCAACGTATTAGCGATATTATTCCGCAAATAGCTTTTCAATGTAGGGACCTCTAAGCGTTTGGTCTTCAACGGTGATGTGAGAGCCGTACTTAGGCTTTTCATAAAAAAAATTGCGGCCTAGAGGCTTCTCGCCCTTGCTCACAATATTGTGGTGGTATATTATATAGGTATTTATGCAGGCCAAGCTAATCATGCCGTAAAATAGCGCCATAGGTTGATAGATGTTCGTCTCGACGATGACGAAGCGGGTTGTTCCAGGTTTTCTTCGCCTGCAGGTGGGTATTGGCTTAGTGACGACTCTTCCGCGTGTTTTTCATCTACATACGCCTCTTCTATGTTGCTCGGTACATCATTCTCGCTGTCGTGATTTTCTTGTTCGCTCGCAGGATCGCACGAAACCTCGTCGTCACTCTGAAGAAGAGAAGACCAGATATCCCCTCATCCAAGTTTGGCCTAGTCATTGTTGCACCAGGATATCTAAATTATACAACAATAACATAAAACAACTACATACTATGCAAAAAAACAACAACTAAAACAGAAAACACACAAACGAATAACCCATTCCCATACCTTTTTATGTACTAAAAGTCACGAAAAAGATAATCATGCGTAATTTTGACTCACTAGGCACCGATATTTTCAAAACGGCGATACTTACCTAAACAAAGCTTTTGCCTCTCGAAAGGTCCGGCCCACAAATGAAATATCCTAGACGCGTGTCCCTGAAATCCCGCTATTTAGAAAGATAGAGCAATATTTCGAGCGCGGATGCGTAAATTTTACGCAGATTATCTTTCTAGGGTTAAATATGTACTTTATTCTTATCTCTTTTATTTTAGAGAAGACTAGCGGCCCGTCCCGGCTTCGCATGGGTGGAAATTTATTTTTTATATATATAAATGTTACCTATGTTACTCAGGGATAATGTAGCATTGTAATATCATCTTGCTTGATCTGTTCAGTAGTTTTAGAGATCCTAGGTAACAATAATTCAGATTTCACAAACTTTGGGCTTTATAATATTAGTAGGATTATTATATTAGTGTAGATTGAATACAAGGTACCTAAAAGTTTATTTTTTTCAGTAGGTATTCCTCTTTTTCAGGCTGAAGCTGGATACGGCAAGGGCGCTACGTTAGCGCTCATAAACGGGGGAGCCTATAGTCAGAGACCCTAGAGTTTTTGATTCATAGAAAAAATTGCTCGGCTTTATGTACTAACTACTACTTATTGTCCAGCATTATTATTATTATTATTATTTATAGTTATTGGTGGCTTTCGAATCACTGCGGCCATGATAGGTCTATTGTGATCGCCACTTTGTGTGTTCCGCCCATTGAATTACTATTACTAGCGTAGTTCCGCCTCAAAGCAGCGGCTGCTAGGAACTGTAGGATTTTCTTTGGGGTGGAGTCTTTTATCTCGTCTGGGCTAAGCAGGTGCTTGCCCAGATGGATGCTACGTTTTTGCATCAGTGCTCCGCACTCTCGTAGAAGATGGAGAGGCGTTTCCTCTGCCTCCTCTCAGAACCTGCATGATTGAGTGTCGCTAAGCTTAGACAGTGTCCAGTTAGTGCTCTTGTCTTGAATGTACCTATGTTTTTTTATGTTGTTTCCTGTTGGCCGATTGTGGTGATTCTTTTAGTCGTTTTAGTCGAAAATGACCCCAGGGTGAGGTCACATAAATTTAACTCCACAACTAAGGATTGCTATTAGTTTCGCAAAAGTTAAAAAAACAGTGAAAATATAAAGGAATTAGAAGTCGATTTTTTGTTACAGTAGAGCCAAAATTGTTTTAAAAAATTGAGAGTTCTTAAACTATATAAAATATATATTAAGTATATAGAATATATAAAATAAATATATCATAAGGTAGATCTACGACGACCTCTGTGGCGCAGCGGTTGAGGGTCCGCCTGCGACGCAGGAGGTTGCGGGTTCGTTTTACGCCTCGGGACAATTAATGTTTGTAGGATCTACAGATATTTGTTCAGGATTTTCTGGATGTTTTCTATGTATAATAAAAAATATTTATCTATATAGTGTATTGTATTAAGCACGTATTAATTATATCAGTTATCTAGTACCCATTACACAAGCTCTACTTAGTTTGGGGCTAGATAACGCTGTATGAATTGTCTAGCATTATTTATTTATTTATCTACTTATCTATACGACCCATGATTTATATTTTACCAAAGGTTTTGACATCGACACAGTTAATATTTTATGAGTGGGTAGATGTTGAGCAAGTGATATGACATCTACACGACACGGTTCTTCCGGTAAAAAGTTTAAAGAAAACAATAGGAAAAGTACCTCCTACAATAATAATTTAACAATGAATTACTTACACCGAACTTAACCTTTTGCTCTGAAGATTTCTTGGCCATAAGTCCATAATTATTGTTTTTCTTTTCCTATTGATTTTTGTAGAATCGCATTCTAAAATCAATGTTTTAAACCGAAACGTATATTTACTGCGTTCTTAATGCGGTCCATAAAAAGGAAGAATCCTTTAACTGAATTAAAAAAAAGCTTGAAGTTGAAAACAGCTTTAGCAGAAATTTGCGATGTATTCACCGTTTATAAGATTTATTTCAATAGTTACCAAAACATTATTCTTCGCTTCGATAGACATCTATATGAGGTAGATAAGATAGGTACTTTTAATAAAATAGAAGTTTGGATTTGGTCGTGTGTGTTGAAGTTCTTCCTAAACTAATTTTAAGAGCATGGTACCAACATTATACATACATAAGAGGAGGTCAGGAACAAAAGGTGACATTTACACACTCGGCTCGTTGGCTTTTTCGGGTTGTTTTGCGGGTTCAAAGCCTTCAATTTATCGATTTCCGAATACTTTTAGTGCAATTGGTGACTTATTTTAAGAGAAAATAGCATATAAAAGCAGTTTTCTGTTCAAAAAATAACATTAACATTCATTTCAAATAGCAGTTGAGGCTTTTGAACCAAAACGTGTCATTTTTGTAGATAAAATGTCTAATGACGTCCAAATTGTGTCAAATACGGTGCATTTTATGTAGAAAAACGTATTTCGATTGTAATACGATTGAAATAATAAAATAAAATAAAAAATCGATTAACGAATGATAAATAGAAATTTTTAAAAATGAAATTTTATCACCAGTTTGAATCAAATGGTGACATTTTACCTCTACATTGTGTAGGATCAAAAGGTGACATTTGAAAACTATATTCTTAAATATTTCGTTTCTATCAATATATTTTAGCATTACTTAATGCATGATTTTGTCCAATTAAACTGTTACTAAAGAATAAAATGATGTATATTCCACGTGCATACATTTTTCTCATTTCCTGAAAAAGAAGTAAACGTGTATATGTCACCTTTTGTTCCTAACCTTCTCATATGTACAGCATAAACGCAATAAACCATCTTAACCTTGACTAGATTTGTATTTCTAATTAAGTAGGTACCTATGTTATATAGCTATAATTATATAAGTAATTATAAATACATACAATCTCTCTCTAAAGCACTTAAAATAAAATCTCGATGGACCGACGGACGATATTGTAGCGGTCGCATACGATGTATAAAGGCGGCTTAAGGCTGCTATTTCTGGTGTCTTATAGTTCCTGGGAGGCCTAAGTCCAGCAGTGAACGTTTGTGGGCTGATAATGATGATGATGAATAAAGTCAATCTCTTCGTGTGACACTGATCTGAATAAAATAGATAAAGTGCCTCCATTATTGAGGGCCACAATACGTTGGTCAATTGAATAACGATTGTACTAGCGTAGACAGGGGTCCGAAATAGAGGTGTGGTATAGATTGGTTGTGAATTTTATCGATATCGATAGAAATAAAGTATCATCTAGCCCCAAAGTAAGCAGAGCTTGTGTTATGGGTGCGAGATACCTGATTTACTTTTATATGTATTATATACAGCATCGATACATATTTTTGAATTAAGTAAACATAGAAAACACCCGGAACAAATGTCCGCAGATCGTAGAAATATTTTTCCCGAGGCGGGAATCGAACCCGCAACTTCCTGCGTCGCGGGCGGGGCATCGCTCGCTGCGTTACTGGGATCTTCAACTTTGTAGTTATCGCGGTGCCTCCAATTATTATTAGAAGCCTGAGAGGCCATCTTGGTTTCGTAACTGAAAACAATCCTTTGAAAACGGAAAATCTTAAAAATTATATGGTACCTATTATGAAAAATGTTTAAGTGTAAACAATTTCCAACTTTTTTTTCTTTCTTTATTATTTTTGGGTTACAGGAAAAATCGTGCTAGATCCGTTAAGAGCGTGGAGTAACCACCATTCCTGACTTATTTCACTATGAAACCCCCTACCCTAAACTTAACCCATTTCGAGATATTCGACTTTTAATTTTTTTATTGAAAAGTGCCGATTTTTAGGCTACTAAATTTATTTTTGTTTTATTTTGTGTATCTTATTATTATTATTATTGCATTTTTACATGTGTAATAAGATGCTTTAGGACGTCAATGATTAAAATAGTGCATAAGTTAATTGAATAGACCGTAGTAGAAAAGTGAAAGTTAGGAAATAAAAAAAAAATTAGAAAGTTTATTTTTCTCTAAGGGATATCTAAAAAAATATTATGGCAATTCTTCGGCAAATGTTTTTAAAAATATCTACGTTTCATCAGCTATCTAACGAGGTATAACAATCTAGGGTTTGTATTACATTTCGTGGAAAAAAAGTAGTTGGGACGCTCCAGGTAGCAGTTCTAACGGTCCCGCGCCTATTGTCCTTCAAGTTCAGACACACCGTGAGAGCGAGACAAGTGACGATTTATGTAGGTATGAATGAAAGAAAAAATGTGTAGAGACCGGTTAGGGCTGGGAATACAACAGGGGGTATTGTTTTGGTTGTCAGTCTGCTTTTGTGCTTCGTACATAGTAGATGTGATATCGTTTTGCTCTTTTTCTCGACTTGGCTGTGATTCTGGACTATTTCTTCTGATTTGTGACTACTATACTTGTTAACCGGACTCTGATTTGTACCTGTGATACGGAAGTGTTGAAGATGACGTCCTACACACCTGAGGAATATGCTGATATGCTTATTTGTTACGGATACTGCGATTGTGTATCTGCGCAAGCTCGCAACGAATACGTAACTCGCTACCCCGGTCGTCGAGTGCCGGATGTGGCCGTTTTTGACAGAGTTTATCGAAGACTTCGAGAATCTGGCTCTGTTTTGAGACGTAATACAGACATGGGTAGACCACGAATTGACGACGAAGAACAGGACAATGAGATAGTGCAACGCTTTCGAGCGGATCCGACTACTTCCACTAATATTGTTGCCCGTGATCTGGGACTTTCGCAATGGAGAGTGTGGTTTACAGTGCATACTGCTGGCCTATACCCATACCATTACACGCCGGTACACGTTATTGAAGAAGGAGACCCCGCGAGAAGATTGGACTTTTGCAGATTTATGCTAAATGCTGACGTAGAAGACCCAGATTTTCTAAGAAATATCTTGTGGACGGATGAGTCCAAATTTGATAAAGATGGCATAACTAACTATCACAACGCCCATTACTGGGCCCCAAAAGCACTAAGGAATCCCAATAAGAAAAGAGTGAAGGGGTCCCAACGAAGATTCAGCGTGAATGTGTGGATGGGCATTATCTCCAATCATTTGATTGGACCTTACTTTCTACCGGATAATTTAAATGGGGAAAGCTACGAAAATTTCCTGAGAGCAGACTTGAGTGATTTGCTGGATGATCTGCCACTCAACCTGATCAGGGACATGTGGTTCCAACACGATGGCTGCCCTGCCCATTTCAGGAGAAGTGTCAGAGACTGGCTGGACACAAATTATCCAAACAAATGGATAGGACGAGGTGGGCCGTTGCCATGGCCAGCAAGAAGTCCGGACCTAACCCCCATGGATTTTCATGTGTGGGGGTGCATGAAAAGTCTTGTGTACAGCGAGCCGAATCCAGTTTCGTCTGTGGAAGACCTAAGAGAAAGGATTGTGGATGCAGCAAATAAAATGAGGACCACGTTGACCACTGGAGTAGTGAAGACTGGTCTCCGTAGAAGGATGCGACAATGTATCAGAAATAGAGGCGGCCATGTTGAACATGAACTGTAGAATAAGAAAAAGTTGTGTGAAAACCTTTAATAAATGACATTTCATGCTTACCTATTGTTTTACTTTTACTTTTTAGGGCTAAGTATAAATTTTCTTCTCCACTGTCGCCTATAAAACTAATTTTTTTTCAATGCAATTGAATAAAACCCTAGATTATTATACCTCGTTAGATAGCTGATGAAACGTAGATATTTTTAAAAACATCTGCCGAAGAATTGCCATAATATTTTTTTTAGATATCCCTTAGAGAAAAATAAACTTTCTAATTTTTTTTTTATTTCTTAACTTTCACTTGTCTACTACGGTCTATTCAATTAACTTATGCACTATTTTAATGATTGACGTCCTAAAGCATCTAATTACACATGTAAAAATGCAATAATAATAATAATAAGATACACAAAACAACCAAAAATAAATTTAATTGCCTAAAAATCGGCAATTTTCAATAAAAAAATTAAAAGTCGAATATCTCGAAAAGGGTTTAGTTTAGGGTAGGGTGTTTCATAGTGAAATATGTCAGGAATGATGGGTACTCCACGCCCTTAACGGATCTAGCACGACTTTTCCTGTAACCCTGTATAATATCGAAAAATGTGTAATGGACATTAATTATATGTTGGTACCTATGTGTCTACTAGTCGAAATAAAGCAGTAAGCAGATAGGTAAAAAGAGCAGAAGCCTTTATTCACAAAGAAAATTACAATCAACAATCAGCCTTTATTCACATAGAAAATTACAAATAGAAACAAATTACTACTAGTATTTACAATTGAAACAATTGAGCTAACTGCAGACTGTTGCAAACAATCTACAGGTAGCTCAACTGATCCATATCAATACCAGTCGGAAGCGTCCCCAAGACGCTGGCTGCATTGTCCCGCTGTATGGCAATGCTGAAGCGCTGTGCCAGATACCCACGAGCTCTCGGGTCACGCGACGCTTCGACCAGACGTTCAGATAATTTATTAAAAACCCGAAGAGCCTAGGTAGGTACCCCACGGACTCGACTCCAAGGGGAGCAAATGTGTAGTTGGTAAAAAGTAATTTTACCTCATAATGATAATACCCAATGGTCTATTATATTTTATTTATATACTTGAGAATAATATATACAAGACCTTGGCCTGAATTAACAGAATCAAATCATCGATAAAACCACCCCATCTCTAGATCTGAAGCACCAATCAGCTGAAGAGCTCGAGTAGATACGGGACCGCGTAATCAACATCTTGGACCAGTTGGGACAATGATATTGTAGGTATTTGGAATGACTTCTATATGGTTCCACTTTCCATGGTACCAGCAGTTACCATGGTACCATGATACCACAGACGCGATGGACTGGACATCGAAACGAACTCAACCGTTACCTACCTTACAAGGATCTGAAATACGGACTTTTTGACAGTTCAGAAATTTTAAATTGTAAATAGAACTGGGAAATTAGGTTTATGTAATTTCTGGTTCATTTCAGTCTTTTTATGAAAAAGATTGGAATATATTTAAAGGAATGAATGATGGAATATATTTAAAGAAAGAAAGTGAAAAAGAAACCATTACCTTATTAGGTTGTTAGTGGTCATCATCCGTCCAAAAGCCACATAGTAGACAATTTTGTATCCGTTCAATTCAAACAATAAAATATTGTTACATATCCGCCGAGACCCTTTGGTACGAATTTAAAATTTTATTGATTCCGGTAACGCGCGAATATTTACGGTTTATCTCATTCGATCTTTATTTCCCGTCGGACATGTCTGGACGGTCTGGAGGTCGGTATGTGATGGAATATTAAAATCGATAACAATGGCGAATAATGTTTTTATTTGGTACAAAGCATGCAATCGAAAAAACCGGCGGAAAGCAATGTTTTTATGGAACGTTCGTATAATTTTCTGAATTTGCATCCTTCTGCGGGCACGATTTCGGCCGAAAAGTATTCAGAGAAATTTATATTGGTATCAATTCATATATATGACGACCTCCGTGGCGCAGCGGGCGAAGGTCCGCCTGCGACGTAGGAGGTTGCGGGTTTGATTCCCCCCTCGGAACAAATTGGTGTACAATCTGCAGAAATCTGTTCCGTTGGTCTGGGTGTTTTCTATGTATAATAAAAAATATCGATCTATGTAGTATATAGTATTAAGTATATCAGATATCTAGTACCCATAACACAAGCTCTGCTTAGCTTGGGGCTAGATAATGCTGTATGTGAATTGTCTAACATTATTTATTTATTTATTTCACCAAAACTAAACTAATTTGACACGACTAAAAATGTTACCGTCCTTTTCTTATAGATCGAAATAAAAAGGATGGCATTATTTTAAGGTCTGTAGGTATAAGTTAAGTTTAGTTTTGGTGACATCTGACAATTGTCACCATTATCTGCGCTTTTATGACTATGGTTAGGTTACTATGGCTATGGTTAGGCAAATGTGGGCATAGTGATCTACCAACACATCTCCGCATCAGATATAATAATTTCCTTGTGCTCGATATTTGTTTAGATGCACACGATTTTTGCTATCTTCTATTTGTTGAGGATGGAACAGGGTACATAAAATATAAGCCGATAGATGGGTCTCTTTTATCGATAAGTTTATTTAGGTATGGCATTGCACGTGGCCAGGTGATATGATCTGCGAAAGACTGCAAACCGATGCTGGATACGCCATGGCATGCATGTAAAAAAATTACCATAGCATACTTTTTTTCTTATTAGGGTTTCGAGATCGGTTTCAAAACCCTTATGGTCTTGTCTTGCTTTGTTTGTCCTTTTTTTCTTCTTTCATATCTCATAAACTACCAAAGGTTTTAACTTGTTTAAAACAATAATACATTTCGTGCGCCTATAGGTACAGTTTAAGAAAAAAATGAAAGTAAATGAAAATTAAAATTTTCAGTTGGTAGTACTTGAAATTTTAAAAGAGACTTACGAGGTGAAATGGGGTATCAAATGAATGGTATTTTATACATTGCAAAATAGTTTTTCAATTTTCTGTTTTAGAAATATTTTAAAAAGTGTGACACCTACAAAAATTTCAAAAACTATTTTGAAATGTACAAACTGATACCTTTCATTTGATACCCCATATGACCCTGTAGGTATCATTTAAATTGAAAATGATTTTCATTTTTCATTTATTTTTCTTTAAATCTGTACAGGCGCACGAAATGTATTATTATTTTAAATTCAAGTTGATAGCTGCAGTAGTTGCTGAGTTATTAAGAAGGAAAAAAAGGACAGACAAAGCGAGACGTACTGTGGCGAGACCGAGGGTTTCGAAACCGATCTTCGATCTCGAAACCTCGACGCGCGAGTTACACTCGCGATTGATGGATCTTGTTTAGATAATATTGCTTCTTTTGACCATAATCCCACCTGATGGAAAGTAACACGAAGGTTTAGAAAACACTACTTATTCACTTTTGTTTCGATGATACCTAGGTTGTAATTGACCTGAAAAACAGCTGCAAGCAACTTGTTCCAAAGCTTAGTGGTGCGAAACGTGAAGATAGAGAAAACCGCTTAGTGCGAATGTAAAGTAATTTGGCGCTTATTATGTATAGGCCTATGTCTTGTGTCCAACAGTGGACTTGCTAAGGCCGATGATGATAATGATTGAACCAATACCAACAATGTTTGAGGCATCATTGAACTTTACCAATTGGTATGTAATCGTCTTAATGGATGCAATTAGAGCGACCTTGCTTCTCAGAACTGCAGTTTATTAGGTATCGTACAAATGAGATACCTACTTAAATGCTCTATGATAACCCTGTTTAGTTTGTCTGAAGTATTGCTCAAAACAAAAAATCTTATACTTAAGTATTAAATAAATAAATAAATAATGCTGGACAATTCACACATCTAGCCCCAAGCTAAGCAGAGCTTGTGTTATGGATACTAGATAACTGATATACTTAATACAATACACTACATAGATAGATATTTTTTATTATACATAAAAAACACCCTGAGTAACGGAACAATTTTTTGCAGATCG
This sequence comes from Eupithecia subumbrata, assembly GCA_949316285.1. Lineage (NCBI taxonomy): Eukaryota > Metazoa > Arthropoda > Insecta > Lepidoptera > Geometridae > Eupithecia > Eupithecia subumbrata. The sequence goes on from OX438632.1 coordinate 6,152,821, forward strand.
TACACAAATTTGTTCCGAGGCGGGATTCGAACCCGCAACCTCCGCAGGCGGACCTTCGCCCGCTGCGCCACTGAGGTCGTCCAAAAAGTATTGACATAGGTACCTATCAACATTTTTATTTCACTGTAAGTTAGGTAGCCACTTCTGCCATGAAGCGAATCTGTCGTTAGCAGAATCTCTACATAGTATAAAACAAAGTCGCTTCCTATCTGTCTGTCCCTATGTATGCTTAGATCTTTAAAACTACGCAATGGATTGTTGCGGTTTTTTAATAGATAGAGTGTTTCAAGAGGAATGTTTATATGTATAATACATGCATAATATAGTAGAGAAACACTGAAAATTTTAGAGGTTTCTAATGTGATGTCGTAATTAAACACATTTTTTGCGCTTACATTGCAAACGCTGGCTGAATCCTACGAGATAGATCAAAATAATGTACTACGGTATTGTACACCTTAAAAAGGTTTAAAAAAATTCGCGATGGTATAGGTATGTCTATTTCTTAGGGATAACCCACCATAATCATTTTTTATCCATTACTTTTTACGAGAAATAATTGCTTATTTACGAAGCGATTTTTAGCAGTACAGCATTAATCCTTATCCAATAAAGTACCTTACATACATTGTGCATCGAATATACATCAATATGGCCCCTTACAGCATGTAATTTATTTGAATATTTTCGAATATATTACAGATTTAAAATGCAGGGATATAGCGGTTGCGGCGGTACCGGCTGGGGGCCGATTCTGTAGTATATTTAGTATCAGCATTGCACTTGTCGCTAGTCTGATATAAAAGAATCTTGTCAAGAAGATTGTCTGATAGAAAAGAATCAAGGGTTGTGCTGCCCATAGCCCATATTTAATATTAAGGTAAAACTTTTTATTTTATTTATTAACTGAACCACAAGAACGACAATATGCATCGGAGATAAAAAAACAGGAAGAACGAGTTCTTAAGGACGTTGTGTGTGTTCCCTTATTAAACAACATGTTTGCAATAAAAATTTAAGATCACCTAGGTGGTCCTCGGTTATTGCAAGCTAGGTCCAACCTAACCTAACATACCTACTCATGATTTTACTTATAATAATCTTAGAGCATTAAACGATGAGCATCATTAAAAAACTGCAGTAACCTAAACAGTTCTTTTTACTTGGCTATCTCAGTTCAACTAGGTCAAAACTATCGTTTTTGCATTATTTTTTGTAGGTAGAAGGTAGAAGTTAGATAAACACAACTTTTTTCTTGTTAAGATAACCTTGGCGTTCAGTTTTTTAGGTGTATGGAAAAAATGATCTACCACTTTTTTAATGATTGCTCAGATTGCGCCAGAAATGTTTTACCCAGCAGTTGGTATGATAAGGTTAGTTTTTTTCGTTTTAAATATCAAAATGCTTACAGGACACATCACAAAAATTCAAAATTTCAAAATTACATAAAGTAAAGCACCTACTTATGTGGTAATTTCCGAATTCAAAAAGCGCTATATTTCTGTTTTTATTAGGGTTCCTTAACCTTACCTCATAATAAAACAAGATCCGTCAAGTGCGAGTGTAACTCGCGCGCCGAGGGTTTTGAACGTTTGTCAACAAATATGTACCAAAAGTAACAGTTAGAGACTTCGCAGTTTAACGAATACCTAAGAATAGTAGGTACCAACCTACATTTCAGATGGATCTCTCTGCATGCTTCGGTTAAATGGGTGGTTCGGTTAAAGGTGGGTAATGGTAATTTTTTTCGACTTTTTTCAAAATATTTCAAAAAGTATGAAAGTTACAGAAATTTGAAAAACTGGTTTGAAATGTCCAAACCGATACCTTTCATTTGATACCCCACTCGGTGGGGTAGCCCCTCTTTTGAAAATTATTCCTTTTTGACCATTTTTCAAAAAGTGTTCTTTTTACAGACTTCTCTATATTTTTCCTGTAAAATATAGATCCATATCTACAAACGCTTCATACATTTTAAATGGATCGCTCGGCAAACTTCGGAGATAGGGGGGGGGGAATGGGTATTTTTTCGACTTTTTTCAAAATATTTCAAAAAGTATGAAACCTAAAGAAATTTGAAAAACTGTTTTGAAATGTCCAAACCGATACATTTTATTTGATACCCCATTCGGTGAGGTAGCTCCCCCTTTTGAAAATTATTCCCCCCCTTTTTGACAATTTTTCAAAATGTGTTCTTTTTTCAAACTTCTCTATATTTTTCCTGTAAAATATAGATCCATGTCTATAAACGCTCCATACATTTTACATGGATCGCTCTGCAATCTTCGGAGATAGGGGGGGGGGAATGGGTATTTTTTCGACTTTTTTCGAAATATTTTAAAAAGTATGAAACCTACAAAAATTTCAAAAAATATTTTGAAATGTACAAAATGATACCTTTCATTTGATACCCCATATGACTCTGTAGGTATCTTTTAAAATTTCGGCATCACAATTTGTATGGAAAATATTCATTTTCATTTTTCATTTATTTTCATTTATTTTTCTCTAAATCTGTACAGGCGCACGAAATGTATTATTATTTTAAATTTCAAGTTGATAGCTGCAGTAGTTTTTGAGTTATTAACGCGGGAAAAAAGGACAGACAAAGCGAGACCATAAGGGTTTTGAAACCGATCTTCGATCATCAAAACCCTAAAAAACCATGTAGGATCACTTTGTTGACCGTCTGTCTTTCTGTCTGTCTGTCCATCTGTCAAACCGCTTTTCTCAGGAACGCGTGGAGGTTTCGTTGAGTTGAAATTAACATGAAATACGTCCATAACCTCTTGGAGCCGTGATATAAATAAAACTTCTAAGTCAACGCAACCAAAAGTTACAGCCGTTGGTGTCCGAATATTTTGGAATTTTCAAGGGAATCCTATAGAAACCTATAGATAGGGTACTTCCCGTAGACCTAGAATCATGAAATGTGGCAAGAAGCAATGATCAGACATTGCTTCTTGCCAAATTTCATGATTAAGCACAAGTAAAGGTAAAAATCCGAAAATTGTAAATTTGTAGTTTATTTACCAAAAAAAAATTATTTTATATTCTCGCCATAGACCAGAAGTCAGAACCTATAGGGAAGGTACTTCCTGTACAGCTAGAATCGTGAAATTTGGCAAAAAGCAATATTTTATAGCACAATTAAAGGGAAAAATCGTAAATTTGTAGTTTATTAATATTTTTTTTACTATCGCCATGGACCAACACCCACAGGGCACCTACTTCCCGTTGAGCTAAAATCATGATGCAAGAAACAAGGTCTTACAATTATACGGAATCATTGGTGCGCTAGTCCTACTCGCACTTGACGTTTTATTTTATTTACCTATTTATTAAGGACCTATTAGTTAAATTCATGTCTTCGAAATAGCTTTAGCCAATACAATCCCCGAGTGCTACAGTAAGTTTTATACAGGTAAGTGAAGCCACGGACAGCAGCAAGTCATTATTTATAATAATGAGGTCCTTCTCTGAAGTAGAAAGAGATGAACTAGCACTCGCATTGAATCAGCTTGCACAATGCGCAATAAAACTAAGAGCTTTCTGCTCATTATGAAGTTTGTCAACACGTTCTTAGTAGGGTTGCCAGCTACTTATCATTATGAAAAGGCTGAAAAAAAGATAAACATATAGGTACAGCTATCAGGTAGGTACATCTGTACCAGTATTCATCTGATTAAAATCGTTTTGTTGGTTTTTCATTAATATGATAAAGAAAAACCTATTTTCACAAAGTGGTTTGAAGATTTTGTGTGGTATGTATGACCACGCATAACTTTTTACAGAGTAGTCCGATTTTGATGATTCATTTTTCGGTGTGAAGTTAACCGAGATTAAAAAACATTTGAAATCGAGTAAGCTGAACTTAGTTTACCAGTGTAACTTCGTAGCGAACGGTGACATCGGCCCTGAAGCTTCCAAGTTCCTGCCAGCCCTACCTAACCCTGTCTGTTTTAGCATGCTTGTCCCGTGACCTATTTCCCCCTTCCTCATGGACCACTGAAATAACCGCCATGCCATCAGTTTACTCTGTTTACTTATTACCTTGTCTTTCCTGTGAAAACTGACTCAGCGGAGTTGCTTTGAGCAGAGAATATACAGGGTTATTGGTAATTCACTGACACTACGTAAACTTCAGGTCCGGCCATCATCTTGGACACTTTCGTGAAGACGGAAATTTTATGTAAATCACCGCCCATACAAAAGAATGTCCAAGCCAAGACCCAATAAATTACTAAAGACCGATTCCACTCCCGTGTAAATCCACATCATCATCATTGGTCTATTTTATATTTATCTGCGAAAGATGATTTAAGTGGCATCAGTCTGGCTGGATGTTAGCCGAGCACTAACACACCCACTGATATTTTAAGTTAGCGTAGCCGTTTTTCTTTTTGTTTAATTTCTAATAAAGTCTCTCTAATGAACGATTATTGAATAGAGGGTAACATACTAATATATTTACTTCTGTGCCAATTTAAAAATCAGGACCTGGTGTCTTCACGAACAAGTTCGTGACGATGGGCCGAACCTACAGTTCACGCAGTGTCAGTGAATAACCAATAACCCTGTATAATAATAATAACGTTATTTAGATACAGGGCAAAGTTTTAAACAATATATATATATCTATCCATGAACAATATTTTACTCGTCCGTGATCTACCCTATCAATTTAGAAGCCCGTGAATGTCTTAAGAGTCGCTTAAGGGAACCTACTAGAAGAAAAGCCGCAGCTCCATTCTGTGTAACCAATCTTCTCCAATCCACCTGCCAAGCGTGGTGATTAGGCAAACCCCCCTCGTATGAGGGGGAAGTTGAGCAGTATAAACGTATGTGTCCTCATAAGTAGGAGGACAGCTTAGAATAGTAAGCTATACTATTCTAAGGAGGAGAGAGATGACCTCATGTGACTTGCTGCTGTAATTCCTAGTGTTTGCCTCTATTCACACCAACCTGCCCCAAAACAGGCATTGCTGAATAATGAATTTGTAAAAAAAATTTAGTGGCGACAATAGTTCAACAAGTGGGCAAAACGATTTTTTGTTGAACGTGCCGACATTAAGTCCCGAGCTAGCAAAGCAGTCTAGAATAGAGTTACGAGCGTAGCGAGTGGTTCTAAAGTAGACTGCTAGGTAGCGAGGGATTTAATGGGCATGAAACGAAACATATTTGCCCTCGAGATAAACAAACAACTTTTCACCACGACAAGCGAGAAAATATTTTGTAATTTATGAAAGAGGTCGAATGTCAAAAACTCATTTTGGTCAACAACTTTGGAAAGTAAAAAGTAAAAATGCTAAACCACGAACGGATGAAATATTTTTTTGTATGAAGATTGCATTGTTCTGAATTTAAATTACTTTTTTCAACAAGTTGAATACCTAATATTCTTTATTCCACACGTAAGCAAAACCCCTTTTTGAGCAGCAAAGTCCGTTTTCGAGCGGGAGTGGTGAAAAGATAATGGTTCTTCAGTGTAAAAATATGGTTTTGATGGCACCACTACCGATCAGCCAACATTTTGTATTCTTATAACGTGTCAGTAGTAAATCATTATCGTTATACCTAAGGCACGACCTTGGAATCTTCAATTCCATCAAGTATTATTATGATGACAACATTCCTTATAAAATTTCCATAACCATATTATCAAGATCTGAAAACAAACTTTACACGACTCGACAGATCTATAAAATCTCCATCTCCATTTCCTGCCACCATCTTGAATCTTATGTCACCCATCGGAAGTGGAATCGAGGAAACTATTAATTGTTAAAAAGCGTTGCTTTAAATGGGGTGGGCACGTCCGTTCTGTACGGATTTTTGAAAATGGAAATAGATGTTCCTTTTTTAGGCTAGGTGGCTAGCGATAGGTCGAAAGTTAACGATGTCCTTTTTTTGGTAGAGTATGGAGTGGGCTTTTTTGTAAATTTAGGTTATTTTAGAAAATGAGTGGAGTTTCTAATAATCGAGTCTTATAACATCCACAGGCTCAATTGGAGGGGTTGATTCTTACACCACGATCAACGTGGCATAGAACCCAACGATCCTGAGGAAATTCACTATCAAAAATCAAAACGCATTACACAGATGCGGCAAGACAGCGGCGCGGAATCGGACAAACCGTAAATATGCAACCCTATGCCATAGTTGTCATTCGATGTGACTGAATTGTCATACGGTTCGTCTGATTCTTAGCCGCTGTTTTGTCGTATCTATGTAACACGTTTGGATTTTCAATAGTGAATAACCCCCTGCTATCCGCAAAGCCTGTGAAGACCCCAGGAAGATTCTGCGTTTCTGGACAGAGTTAGGCTGGCTATGCTAGCTAATGAAACGCATAATGGACCAACTATGAGTACGAATGCGGAAAAGAGTACTTCTACCCCCTTGCTATCCAAGGATCCACACTAACCTACCCGTCAAAGCGCGCCGATTGTGACAGACAGTCGGTCGCGTGTCGAGTAGGAAGTCATTAGTTACGTCACAGATCGTTTACTAGTCAGTTGACTATTCCACTATTTATAATATTGATTTGGGGTAATGATCTAGGTAGAGATTAAATCTAGAAATAAAGGTAGCGTCCTAAAGGCCTTTTGTAGACGTTCTTCTATTGCAAAGGCAACAGGCTTAGGTATTTACTTTAAATGGTGAGCGGAGCGATCCGCTGAAAATGTGCGAAATCTTGAAATAAGGGTAGCGTCTTCAAGGCCTAGTTATATAGGCGTTCTTCTTTGCAAAGCCAATGAGCATAGGTAAATACCTATCACCATTGAAAGTAAATCCTTTAAATGGTGAGCGGAGAGATCCAAGGAAAATGTGGGAAATCTTGAAATAAGGGTAGCGTCTTCAAGGCCTACTTATATAGGCGTTCTTCTTTGCAAAGGCAACGGGCATAGGTATTTACTTTATAGCTATGCTTTATAGTATGGTGAGCGGAGCACGCCGCGAAAAACGTGATTAAAGATGTTTATTTGCCAGAATATATTATGTTACAATGTAGGTCTTAAAACTATATACGTCCAGTTATATTCTACCTAACATAGGGCAGGCCAATATGAATTTTTCAATTACATAATTTTACAATTTCTATTTCTAAATTACAAATACAATTAAAAAAAATTAATCAGATGAATAACAAAATCAAAATAAATGAATATATCCGAAGTCTTCTTAGTCCCTGTAATTAAAATATTGATAGAATAATATCATTTACTGAGAAAACATTTTTTTTAGTTTTATATTGAATAAGTTCCCAGATATGTTCTTTAGATCCTCGGGTAGATTTTATTAAATATTTTTTCGTCACATAGTAGGTTTGTTTCTGTGTCATTGTTAATTTATACTTTGGTGTATGCAATATGTTATTGGAAATTTCTCTTAGTCTTCTAGATCTCAAGTCAACTTTTTTTTTAAAGTTCTGGATGCTGTTTAACGATCTCTGCCGCTTGTTAAATATAGAGGCAGAGCTCGTCAGAGGAAGAATTCTGTATTTTTTGAAGAGCTGCTATGTGAAATTGTTGGTTAGTTAGTTACAGTGCTGAGTAGTGTCACTATAAAGAACTTACTAAATTTATTTATTTATTTATTTATAACTAGAACGATTACATTTAACCAATTACACTAGTTATCTACAAGATTAAAAATTATACAAAGAACACACAATTATGTACCTACACAATACTTGAAACAAAAAAAAACAAACAACTAATGTTAATAAGAGTCTTATTTTTTTTTTTTTACTTGACATTATTCTGTTTTTCCAATATAATTCAAAGCTTTGGTGTACGAATAACTTTCCTATGAATCATGCGCACAGAAAACAGAAGATAATGCACAGCCTTCATAACAATGCGACAATACTGTTGGTCACGTCGTAGATTTCCTATCAGACTACGATAAGCCGTTATTCAGTACTGGGTTACCGGTATACGCTGACAGGGTCGGATCTAGGGCATTTTAAAAGGAGGCCGACCCGCGCCGCCCGCGCCACCACAGCACCGTGCGTATAGTATTATAATATCTGTGACCGTGCTGTCGTCGTGGGCAGTGTCAAAAATAAATAGGTAGTAATTCTTCGTCCAGCGTGTGAAATTTTCGTCTAAATCTGTCATCTACTTCGCTTTCGACGAATAAAAAAATGAATAAAAAAGTTGAAAAAAGTTTAAAATTTGTTATGGCAGCACAAAAATGGTACGTGATATGACACGTGACCTGTGTGGTGCCGGCTTAGAATTTGCACCACCCCAACTCTTCCCGCGGGTGTCGTAAGAGGCGACTATGGGATATCAATCGGAAGCGGGCAGCAGCGCCCCCTGGAGAACTATTCTATCACCGAACTGCAATCCACAACCAGCATGCCCCGCGTGGGGATTATGGGCAGTACCCCCACGAGATAAAAGCCGGCGCGATAAAACCAGGCGCTTATCAGGGGGAGGCCTGCGTCCAGCAGTGGACCAATACAGGTTGTTAAGGTGAGGCGAGGTGAGAATGTGATGTGACATAATAAAAGAAGAGGCTTAGCAGTGAGCAGTGATTTTCTAATAATGCTGGACAATCTACATAACATCATCAAGCCCCAAGCTAAGCAGAGCTTGTGTTATGCGTACTAGATGGCGATATGTACGTAATATAATACATTAAGTACATAGATAGATTTTTTTTATTTCGCCCATTTCGTCCTACTGCTGATGATTTTTTATTAAACATTTATAATATTAGTAGGATAGACATTAACCAGAACACCCGGAACAAATATTTGCAGATCGTACAAACATTTCTTCCAAAGCGGGAACCGTCGCAGGCGTACCGTCGCCCGCTGCGCCACATCGGTCTTCAAAAATGAGTGAATCTGGTAGAGCTGAGATGGAGAAATTGGGATAAAAATCGTAGTCACGGGACAACGGACGTAGGGCAATAAAAATAATATAAGGAATTATGCGATAAATAGATATCTACCCGCTAACAAGCATAATTATTAATATCCATACTAGGCCTATTGTGATCGCAAATTGCAGCTACGGCGTACATAGTTCGCCGCTAAGCCCGTACCAATAAAGGGTGAAACGTACCTACATGCCTCTTAGGGTTAAATATATTTGCCCCAAGCAGCAGCCCTTACTCCATCCCTGAGCCAGGCAGGCGAGCCTATATTTTATGCAAATGCAACAGATACGTCGCCATTATATCGCGATACTTTAGTTTCTACTGACAGTTTCGGTTTATCAAACCATTCATCAATTTCTGTTGTTTGTTATGAAAGGCTCCACTACAAAGTAAGGTATAGTCAACGACTAAAATCAATGAAAAGAAAATTGAATTGATTTTCTCGTCATTGATTTTAGTAGTTGTAAAAAGCATAGTAACCGTAACCGAACATAGAACCTCTCCTCCTTTTTTTAAATCGGTTAACTATATGCATGCGGCGAATTTACAAATTTACTTTATAATTGTTATAATTATTATTACATTACAGTTCGCATTGTAACTACAAAAATAAATGTGATACCAAACGATAAAAGTTATCGCTTTGAGTAACTAAAAAGCCGTTCGTTCTCGTCAGCGCGATCTAGCCCTGGTTCACTTTTACTAGCGACATCTAGTTAGAAAATTGAGTCAAAATTGTGATGCCGTCAGACACAATGTAGTAAAATTTTACGGCGTTTGTTTGTAAGTGTAGGATGGTGTTCATTGGAGAGAGTACCTACCTACTTTCATTTGGAGGGTTTCGAGATCGTAGATTGGTTTCGAAACCCTTATGGTCTCGCTTTGCCTGTCTTTTTTTCCCTCTTTAATATCTCAGCAACTACCGCAGCTGAATGAAATTTAAAACAATACCTAATACATTACGTGCGCCTGTACAGATATAAAAAAAAGAAAATAAATGAAACATGAAAATGAAAACTTTCCTTACAAATTGTGATGCTGAAATTTTAAAAGAGACCTACAAAGTCAAGTGGGGTATCGAATAAAAGGTATAGGTTTGGACATTTCAAAATAGTTTTTCAAATTTCTGTTAGATTCATACTTTTTTAAGTATTTTGAAAAAAGTCGAAAAAATAACCATCCCCCCCCCCCTAGCTCCGAAGTTTGCAGAGCGATCGATTTGAAATGTATGAAGCGTTTGTAGATATGGATCTATATTTTACAGGAAAAATATAGAGAAGTCTGTAAAAAGAACAATTTTACAAAAATTCTCAAAAAGGGGGGGAAAATTTTCAAAAGGGGAGGCTACCCCACCGAGTATCAAATGAAAGGTTTTACATTTCAAAACAGTTTTTAAAATTTCTGTAAGTTAGATACCTACACAGTTATCTCGAAAAAAGTTGAAAAATTTACCGTTACCCCCGATCACCGAAGCATGCAGAGAGATCAATCTGAAATGTAGGTTGGTACCTACTATTTTTAGGTTTTCATTTAATTGCGAAGTCTCTACCGGTACCTTTAGAACTTGTTGAAAAACGTTCGAAACCCTCGGCGCGCGAGTTACACTCGCACTTGACGGATCTTGTTTTTATATGGAAGCATGGAAGTCGGCATTTGGTTGAAATAAATTCACGGAACGTAGTCATAGGATCTTCAGTAAATTACTATTATATTATTACGGGTTCCTAAAGGTTTTCCCAGACGATCTTATGTCAGTCCATTTCAGTCCAGCATCTTAAACATAATCTTCCAATGCGCTTAAATCCGAAACTGTTCGTTTCGGGATATGACATGTACTACTTAGCTCCCAAACGGATGAACCGATTTTCATTTGGTTTTTTTTTTTGTGTCATAGCACAGATATTATAATACTATACTAGTAGTCATAGATAATCAACAATCCCGAGTGTTCTTAGCCATGTTTCACTTAAATCGCCCAGGGGGTTTTCAATTTTTTTTTCTTTAGTTAATATTTTTAGCTCTTGTATCCGTCTATAAACTTGTCAGTTCGTTTATTCCTACTAGGTATGTATGTACCTCCGCTATACTTTTCTTTTTATTTTATAACTAAGTATCATCATCATCAGCATTATTGACTGCTGGACATAGGCCTCCCCCAATGAGCGCCATAGCGCCCTGCCTTCAGCTCGCCGCATCCAGCATCTGCCTGCAGTCTTTGGCAGGTCATCATCCCATCTTGCCGGAGGGCGTCCTACACTACGTTTGCCGATTCGTGGTCTCCACTCAAGAACACGTTTACCCCAGCGGTTAGCGGTTCTTCGCGAGATGTGGGCGGCCAACTGCCACTTCAGCTTGCTAATTCTTAAATAAGTTTATGAATGTTCAACATCTCGGGTTAGCTTTTATCCATGGGAAAATAAATGACCTAAACAAACAATGCCCACACAGGCAACCGGACAGGCGTATGATTTTTAGGGTTCAGTTATTATTTGAGCTACACCATCGATGCAAATAACTCTCCTATCTGACAATTTGTATTTTGTATTTTTTTGTATTTATTTAATTAGCAACTAATACGATTAAATTAACCAATTAGATTACTTACATACATTGAAAGTTAAATATAATAGTTTTAAAATTATTGTTACTTACACGTTTAAACTAGTCAAATAAATTGAATTATTGGGAATAACATTAAATAACACATATATATAACAAATAGATTACACAACTCAATTTAAAAAATATTTAGTCAAAACATATACATGCACATAATAAGAAAGGTATGAAATTTAAAATATTAAAAACTAGATACACCAATCATACATCATCACGCTCACAGAACCTTAAACACACCGACAGAATCTCACCCAGGCTATCCGCAAATAAGTCTGTTTCAGGGCTATCGTTCAGGAGAGAGAGAGAGAGAGAGAGTGAGGATGCGCGGGACGGGTGACGCGGTGCGCACCGCCCCGTGGAGGACGGCACGTATAATAAGTGTTTTATGCGTGATGTGACTTGTTCCTACGACCCATTTTTATCCAGATATTGGGGTGAGCACTATTGGAGTTCACTCCAACATCTTTGACGACCTCCGTGGCGCGGCGGACGAAGGTCCGCCTGCGACGCAAGAGGTTGCGGGTTCGATTCCCGCCATGGAACAAATTTGTGTACGATCTGCAGAAATTTGTTCCGTTGGTCTGGGTGTTTTCTATGTATTAAAAAAAATATCTATGTACCTATATAAGGTATTATATATAGGTTTATCGGTTATCTAGTACCCATAACACAAGCTTTGAGTAGTTTACTTTGGGGCTAGATGGTGCTGTATGGATTGTCCAGCATTATTATTATTATCTGGTAAAATCGGGTGGTATTTACTCCTTAAGCGCCATAACCCCTGCTTCCCCTACCTATCTTCTCAAGGCGAGGATTAAGTCGACACAATCAGATTTAAAAACTGAGTTCGTAGAGCTACGGAACCCAGTCCACACGTTTGACTCGCGCTTAACCGATTAAAACTTATTAGTATTGATTAGTTAAAGAACCCCATGGCTGCAATGATGGCAATTGTATAGCATCCGCTACTAATCAACTAATAAGGGACTCACGACTTTACCCGCCACAAGCATATACAGGGTGCCTCGGAAACGGTGTACTAAGCCGATAGGAGGTGATTTTGGACCCCTCGACGGGATCAACTTATCAATAACAATTTTTTGAATTAAAGAATTACTTAATTTAAAAATAAAGTTTCTTTTCTACCTATTCGCGTTGTTTTACATGCACTTTTGCATTATTTAACATTACAAAATATTTTTTGTTGGTTTTTTCTAGTTTTTTTTTTGCGCAAAACTAATGTTTTGCCCTGAAATTATTACAGAAAAATGATGTACCTACATACTTAAATCCTTTGAAATTTCTAAACAATAACAAAAATGTAAGAATACTCACACGTAAAAAAAAACACGAACGTGGAGAAAAAACGTCTCTATTTTTTTTTAAATCAAAAAAAATTCGAAGGTCAAAACATCGTTATTTACAAGTTGATCCCCTCGATGTTCAGAATCACCCCCTTTCGGCTTAGTACACCCTTTCCGTAGCACCCTGTATAGGTGAGCCTTAAAATAAAAATATGGACCGTTCATCTGTACATTGACCATGCAATATGAATTGTTTTCGAACTTTTTTCGGTTACTACATCATCATACGTATGATTTGCTATTCCACAGTTTAACATAGGTAGGCCTCTCCTAATGCGCTCGCGCAGTGTCATCACACTCATCACAGAGCTCCGTCTTCAGCTTTAACACATTCATGGCCCAAGAAGCAGCTGTCAGTCTACTCAATAGAGGTAGGCAGACCACACAAACTAACAACTAGCAGACTTTGCAGATCGCCATTCTACCTACACAAAACTGTGAGTTAATTGATTAGGTAGTTCTACCTACCTATATTGAATGTCGATTTCCAATTAGATAATCAATTTGTACGGGAGGGTTACCTCTTCCAAGACTAAAATATGAGTGACTCGCTATTTCTTAAATCTCTCGGAAAATACCTATATCTGTGGAATGACATAATTGAAAGCAGAGTTAACGTACTTTCTGATACAGTCTTCTAATTTTTTATTTCTCGTGAAGGTATCTTATAGGTAATTTTAGTACCTACACCTACCTACACCTAGTTAATAGGTGGATACCTACCCTACTTTGGGACCAGGTACCGAAATAATAACCTACTAAGCACTAACGGCGTAAGGGACACCGTGGGGGTCACCCCTTGGGAGACAACAGAAATTAACACACACCTATTATTTTTGTTGTAATCCTAACTTTTTTGTTAATCCCCACCAAATTCCAAAATACCGCGGCTCGCTCCGCTTACGGTTATTTATATTCATTACTTTGTATCAACCACCAGAGTCTTTAAAAATTTCGTTACACTATGTAAGTAATAAGACGTCTAAAGCCGGCTTTTGACTATGGGATATAATATAAATTACATCTTGTGCTATATATTACATCCCGCGATTGCTGTTTACACTGTAAGATATATATTTTGGAGCACACAATGATCAGTTTACACGTCTGCACACGAACGCCAACATTCAAACGGAGGGCGAAGCGGGGGAGGCGCGGTGTCCGGGGACGTGAGGTAAAATATACACCTTCAAATGACCTTCAAATATCGCTCACTCGGTCGAAAAAATATTTATAGTTTGGGATGTAATATATATTATAGCACAGTGTAAACGGTGCCATACAAAATGTATGGTGAGCGATAAAATATTATATCTCGGGATGTAATATATATCCCATAGTGAAAAGCCGGCTTAATACCTAATTGATATTGCTTAGAAAATTAACCTCTCAACTAGCAGACCCATGGCAGACCCCAGACCGCAGACCAGTAAAAGCTTCAGGTGATTTTTTTCGTCCACGATCTGGCTGGATGGCTTTGCGTTTGGTCGACACAATTCTGCCAATGTTCGTGCCTATGACATTTGTTACAATAACATGTTAGTTTGCGATGACATTTGACATGACATAATGTTGACATGACAGATGATCGGCCGTGGACCGCCGCCGACGTCATACGCTGTGTTTTTCCTCCAACAAAAAATTTAACAAAGAGAAAAGCTTGTAATTTGAAATCAATCTACATTTTAAGGTAATAAACCGGTTCTGTGTTATAACCTAGCGTAACCTACCTACGCCTCGTTGATTCGTCAGTTGTATTCTTCACAAATTCCTACAGGTAAAGTGGTCTCCAACTATTATTTAAAAGAAACATCTTGTCTGCATCGTTTGTTCAATTAACTACGTAATGAATCATTGCGACCCCGGAAAGGTAAATCTTTCTATCATAACAAGCAATCTCCGGTGTAGATATCTTTCATTCTAGGAAGCAACTATTTGGAAAAGGTATTTTTGACCATTATCGGCCAGTACATAGTGCGCTCGTTTGTTAATTTCACATCTTTATAAGCATCACTCGAATATTCTTTCGTTGTGAATATTGCTAAATATAGGTACTTTAGTACATCTACTAATAACTGAAGTGGGGTTGGTTTATTTCGTACACTAAAAACTATCTTTCCCTAACATGCAAATTGGTTAGTCAATTATTTCACAACTACCTAAATAATTTAGGTACCTAGTAAGAATGTGTAGATAAGCAGCTTCCTCCGTGTATTTATAACACCTCCACTGCGATCACCAGTTCCCCTGCCAGGTGTGGTGATTATAACAATACCCCCCCTTATGAACACCAGCGTTGGTTGCTAGCTTGCTAGCAACCAACCTATGCTGAGGCAGAGGGCTTTTTGTGCCTTTGAGCTTACATTTATAAGTATTTTATATTGTTTTAAACTGTAGAAAGGTTGGTCTGATTTCACAAATAAATCTATCTTATGCTTATTTTTATGCCTGGTTTGGGGAGACACATTCAGCTGTGGAAGTATATATGCTGATGAGCAAGTTTAAATAGATGAGTGTTGCGCCTAAAGTCTAATGTTATCATGACATAAGGATTGGTTAGGAATAAAACTAATTGTTTGTTCTATTTAGAAACACCTGTAAGGGCTGCATCACTGTTGAGAAACTGCTTGTTAACTTACATTATAATGTAAGTGATGGTCCTTTGAACAATTTAAATTAAAATCATTTGTCAGTGTAGTTCTTTCAGACGGAAAATACTAAGTTGAATTTGACCTGATTATATGCTGAAGTGATAGGCCAGCTTAGAAACTTCTGAAGGGCTTCTTGACTTGGATAATCTTTCCTGTATGTATCTCAAGTTACCTTTAGTTATACGGCTCACTTTGGT
Source organism: Eupithecia subumbrata (assembly GCA_949316285.1). Classification (NCBI taxonomy): domain Eukaryota; kingdom Metazoa; phylum Arthropoda; class Insecta; order Lepidoptera; family Geometridae; genus Eupithecia; species Eupithecia subumbrata. Next base: position 6,168,550 of record OX438632.1, read on the forward strand.
ATGTTGCATCACACTAACTAATTAGTCATACCTAGTATGACTAATCTAAGTCATAAAAATGAAAATTATGTTACCTAACCACTTTGTACCTTATTAAAACATCATACTACCTGAAGGTTTTATTTATCCTGTTAAAAAAACAATATTCCTGGATAAAAATTACTTAGCCTTATAATCTCAGGTCTCCAGAACATCAGATATTCAAAATATCTGATTCTTCCTTTCATTAGTTGCATTAAAGGAGGTATAAAACATCTGTAATGAATAATTCCAAAGTTTCTCTTTCCAGTTAGTTATCTGATAAGGTGGTAGGGCTTCATCATCAGCTTTCCTAATTGGTTTCCTAATTGATTTCCTTCATAATCAGATGGTCTTCTCTTCACTTAAGTAAATTATTTCCAGCTCCACAATGACAGAACGGGACACCATCGGGACCGGCAGTTCAAGCCGAGACTATGGCTCCACAGCCAGCATCCCAACAGTGGCCTTCGCAGACTTCAGTCCTACAGAACTGTATAACCTGAGCGAAGGAGTGGCGGATAACATCAACGCTATCAACAGTGGATTGAAGGAGCTGGATAAGAAGATGAAGCAGATTGGAGGGCCTAATGATAGTGTGAAGTTGAGAGACAAAATGTGAGTTGTATTTCTTATAAATAGACTTAGACATCCAACAGTGCAGTTAGTTAAATTCACTTCAAATTATGGGTTTAACTAATGATTATTTATCACTAGCTTCTGCCCGCGGCTTCGCACGCGTATTTTCGGTATAATAAGTACCCTATTATCTAAGTTTAGCTATGTTCTAAATGTACGCCAAAATTCATAATGACATGTTCAGTGGTTTTGGAGATCTTAGGTAACAAAAATTTACATTTCACAAACTTTCGGCTACCCTATCCTACTAATATTATAAATATTAGTAGGATATTTATTTGTTTTAAAAAAAGGTTTTGTTGATACAAAATATATTAAATATCTATATATATAAAAGAAAGTCGTGTTAGTTACACTATTTATAACTCAAGAACGGCTGAACCGATTTGGCTGAAAATTGGTGGGGAGGCAGCTTAGAACCAGGAGACGGACATAGGCTATGTTTTATCCCGGAATTACCACGGGAACGGGAACTACGCAGGCGAAGCCGCGGGCAGCAGCTAGTTATTATTATATATAACTATTATCGATGAACTATGATCGAGATATTATCTATAACCCTGCATGATAGTCAGATTGAATAGTTTCTTGGGTATCAAAGAAAACCTTAGATTCAATATTTAGTTCAAGTGTGCAATTGATCATGTTCATGTATGTATTAATGTTGATATCTGGCGCAGCGCATCAGCATTGCCATACAGCGAGGCAATGCAGCCAGCTTCTTAGGGGCGCGGACGCGACGACTATGTAGATTATTTGCAACAGTCTGCAGTTAGCTCAATTGTTTCCATTGTAAATACTAGTTCTAATTTATTTCAATTATTTGATTGTAATTTTCTTTGTGAATAAAGATAAAATGTGTAATGTTAACTTGTTTCTGCCTGCGGCTTCACACGGGTTGTTTCTATGGAATCGTGTGAAGGTCATTTTTAACCAATGGGAACTGTTTTATGGGATAAAAAGTAGCCCATGTTTGATTCAAGGCTTAGAGCTACATCTATATAACATTCCAGCCCGATCGGTTCAGTTGTTATGGCGTGAAGGGGTAACAAACATCAATACATACATACATACATCTCAACGTCCACACTAATATTATAAACGCGTTTATAATATTAGTGTAACTAGCTTGTAGAATCACGGGCCAATATTAGGATAAAACAATATTTAGTAACAATTCCGCGCAAAACGAAAGCGCAATTTTGCGCGGAATCTTTACTAAATAGTGTTTTATCCTAATATTATACAATGGATTTCCGGAAAGTAACGCCTGAATCTATTATTTATCACGGGCCAATATTAGGGTGGTACTAAATATAAATAATCATCATTTCCAGTCACGACATGCAACAGAGAGTGAACAGCTCTGTATCAGCTGTCGCCAGAGACATCAGCAGTCTTGGCATAGTGGTGCGAAAGGGCGACAAGCAACACAAGCTGCAGGTTGAGAGACTGACGCAGGCTTTCAAAGATGCACTGGCTTATTATGAAGCTACACAGAGGGTATGTTATTATCATCCATCATATAAGCCCACACACGTCCGCTGCTGGTTTCCTATATATACATAGGTTTCCCCCGTCTACACTAATATTATAAAGAGGAAAGATTTGTAATTTTAACCCCCGACGCAAAAAGAGAGGGGTGTTATATATAATATAAGTTAAACGTGTCTGTCTTTGTATCTGTATGTGGTATCGTAGCTCCCAAAGGGATGAACCGATTTTCGTTTAGTTTTTTTTTTTGTATCCCGAGTGTTCTTAGCCCTGTTTCAAGAAAATCAGTCGGGGGGGGGGGGGGGTTTGAAATTTTATTTTTAAGAACTTGATCTTGAGAACTTTCTTGAAGTTGTTCGGTCCAGTAGTTTTTGAGTTTATTTGTTTGTAAGAAAAACTACAGGACCAATTTCAAAAATTCTTTGACCATTAATGCTACATTATCCCTGAGTAACACAGGCTATATTTATATGTTCAAAAAACAAATGTCCACTCGTGCGAAGCCGGTACGGGCCGTTAGTGGTATAATAAAATTCGCCAGGTATGGCTTTCCGATACACAAGAAGTTGAAGGAACGAGTGTCAAACATATTATTACGCATTCGATGACGATGTGACGTAATTTTTCTCTATTCTACGCTAGACAACAATCCCTGTGCTAGTCCTACTGGTATTACCTGTAGCATAAAATCGTAACTCCCCGAACTCCATAAATTACCTGTACGAATCTGATAAAACTATGTTTGTACTAACCAATTATTTATCACATTAGCTCGTATACCTACTCTAAAACTGTTTTGACTTATCTAAAATGCAATTTTGATGAATGAATTTTTTTCTTTTGTATATTTAATTGACTATTTGTTTTACTATAAACTATCGTAGTTTGAAGAAATCAGGTAAGCGGGTTAACTACGAGCCATAGTTGTGTTGACTATTTGTTTCCCAACTTTCATGTTTTGTTGCAATATGTGGCAACTGGACAGTGACGTCAGCAAGTGTCACTCCCGAATTGCTTGTTATCAGCTGAGAAACGATTAATAAATAAATAAATATAAATAATGCTGGACAATTCAAATAGCGTTATCTAGCCCCAAGATAAGCAGACCTTGTGTTGTGGGAACTAGATAACTGATATACTTAATACAATACACTACATAGATAGATATTTTTTATCATACATAGAAAACATCCAGAACACCCTGAACAAATATCTGCAGATCGTACAAACATTTGTCCCGAGGCGGGAATCGAACCCGCAACCTCCAGCGTCGCAGGCGGTCATTCGCCCGCTGCGTCACAGAGGACGTCGTACTATTATAAGTAGGTACCTACCAGATACCTAGATAAATACCAACAGACACAAGTAATAAGGATTATAGTAGTACATTTCACAAAGGAACAACCCTTAATTTTGACACTTTTTCTATGTTTCGTAATGAATTGACTGATAAATTTAAAAATTTCTGTAAAATTAAATTTCTTAGCAATTACCCTCTGTGCGAGTAGCGAGGGCTTACGCATATTACCAAAATCCTTAAAATTGACTGAGAAGTTAAATTATTTTAGAAGAATTATATAAACATTGTAATAGATGTAAGATCTGTAAGTCTTAGTCAATTTATCAATTTACTAGCTGCATTCTTAGTACCCGTTGTCCTATTATCCGTTTTCCCGTAAAAAGTAGCCTATGTTCATCAGGAATAATGTGGGCTTCTAATGGTAAAATAATTTTTCAAATCGGTTAAGTAGTTTCGGAGCCTATTCAATACAAACAAACAAACAATCAAATCTTTCCTCTTTATAATATTAGTATAGATAGAAAAATGATTTTTTCTGGAACGGTTCCTACGTGAAATCACATACCACAGCCTACACCTTTAAGGGTCGCTCGACGAAGGCATTTTGACGTAGTTTTGACAGAGCAGACGTGCGGGGGGCAAGTGAGGGGACGCGTTGCTTAAATTACCGCTTTAGTGACTAGGGAGCGTGACCCCCCCCCCCCCCCCCCCCCCGACCCCGTCCTTTGGCCCCTGCACGATTTCCTTGTCAAAACACCGTCGTCGAACTATTGTATGCATTTAGGTAGACTGTGGTAATACTATTTTATAATATCCTTATTGCTCATTCTGGGTTTTTTTGTTAGGTCATTGTTATATTATTTACATCTTATAAATACTATTTATAAGTTAGTCTTTTGATTATTATAGAATATACAGTTGCTTTATTATGAGTGCTATAATCTACCCAAATGTAAGTTACTAACTAGCCGTAACTTTTTATTAAAAATGATTTTTTGTAATTTTTATAAGGATAAAGTTTCTTGAAACATATCTACGTTTTATCCTCGAAAACTACGGGCTGCAGTTCATAAAACCCAAACTTTTACTGTATTTATAAAATACAGTATAAATAACCTTTGCACCGGGAATGGTCAGGGGCGGGTTATTTATTGACTAATTTTTAAATTGTATATTCATACATAATATTATATAGAACTCTATGATACTTAATTGACTGTAATTATGCATTATGACTTAAGAAATCATAATAATATAAGTATAAATAAAAATGTAGGTATACTTATTTGTAAATTTTTATTCCAGCAAGTATCGGAAAAGATGGCGGCGCACATGCCCCGCGCCAAACGCAATCGCAACGACCCGCAATCTCTCGAGCAACAAGCCATCGCTGATGATGAGGAGGCCACGCTATTGGCCAATCAACAGGCACAGGTCAGTTCTCATTGGTCTAGCTGTATCGTTACTACTGATACACCCAATTAGAGTACCAATTTGCACAAAAAAAAACGAAAAACGCAATGAGGATCAGTAACGGTTTTAGTTGAGAATGCAGATTTATAGAGCTAAGAAATTCATAAAATACAGTGCAAAATTTTTTGTTCTACGACAAAAATTGACGAAGTTATGACCAAATTACTAGCGAAGTTCACTGAGTGACCGCCGCGGGTGCGTGTGACGTCACTCGCTCGGTCGCCGCCCGTTAACCGTAGGCAGATATCAGTTTTTAGTGATTTACTCGGAAACTATAAGTTTAGGAAAAAAAAAAAAAACCAGATAGACTCAGTTTTGAGAGACCCATTGAATGAAAAAAAAAATTATTCGATGGGTCTCTCAAAACTGAGTCTATTTGGTAACGAATAACTTGGATACTTCTTCTATTGAAATTGCTATAACTTTACTAATCGTCATTGCGTATTTAAGAGAAATAAATAGGCTCCTGGTACATCGTAGCAAGGATACAAAATGGCGGCGCACATTGCCTTTTTATACATTACATTACATTTTGGAAAGTACCAATGATGTCGGCTCAAACGTAAATAAATAAATAATGCTGGACAATTCACACAGCATTATCTAGCCCCAAGCTAAGCAGAGCTTGTGTTATGGGTACTAGATAACTGATATACTTAATACAATATCTATATATATAAAAGAAAGTCGTGTTAGTTACACTATTTATAACTCAAGAACGGCTGAACCGATTAGGCTGAAAATTGGTGGGGAGGCAGCTTAGAACCAGGAGACGGACATAGGCTATGTTTTATCCCGGAATTACCACGGGAACGGGAACTACGCAGGCGAAGCCGCGGGCAGCAGCTAGTACTACATAGATAGATATTTTTATTATACATAGAAAACACCCAGACCAACGGAACAAATTTCTGCAGATCGTACACAAATTTGTTCCGAGGCGGGAATCGAACCCGCAACCTCCTGCGTCGCAGGCGGACCTTCGCCCGCTGCGCAACGGAGGTCGTCGTGGAAATTATTTGTGAATTATGCCCTCACTTCGCATTAAAAATGTGGAAAATTGCATGGAGTAGCAAATTAAGCTCTACGTACAAAGCTTTCGTTCGAAGCAAGCTAGAGTTTAGCTAAATTACCTTGGATCTAGAAGTCAATTATGTTACTAATAAAGTTAAGTTAAAGTTCCACCAATAAACTCTGTTAATATTTAAACGTTCTAATTCCAACTTATTTTCTAGACCCGCCTGGTTGAATTCGAGACTTCAATGCTTCTAGAGAAAGAAGCGTACATAAACAAGATAGAAGCAGATGTACTGGACGTCAGTCTTATTATCCAAGACTTGAACAGTATGGTGATTAAGCAAGCCGAGACTGTTGGTAAGCTAAATTTCACACCAATATTAGACCCTAGGTCCGTGGGGTACCGAGGATATCCGGGTTTTTAATAAATTATCTGAGCGTCTGGTCGAAGCGACGCGTGACCCGAGAGCTGGTCAGTATCTGGCGCAGCGCATCAGCATTGCCATACAGCGGGGCAATGCAGACAGCGTCTTGGGGACGCGACGACTGGTATTGTTATGGATCAGTTGAGCTACCTGTAGAGCTGTTTGCAACAGTCTGCAGTTAGCTCAATTGTTTCAGTTGCAAATACTAGTTGTAATTTATGTCTATTAGTTGATAGTAATTTTCTTTTTTAATAAAGAGATTTATTTCTAATATTATAAATGCGATAATTTGGATGTTTAGGGGCCTACCTCCAGCTGTGGACCAATATAGGCTGTTGAGGTTAGGTAAGGAAAACTGACTAATTTAAAAGAAAACAAAATTAATAATGCTAGAGAATTCACACAGCAACATTGCTTAGCTTGCGGCTAGATAATGCTGTGTTGTGTTATGGGTACTAGATAACTGAAATACATAATACAATACAGTACATAGCTACATATTTTTTATTATACATAGAAAACATCCAGATCGCCCTGGACAAATGTCTGCAGATCGGACAAACATTTGTCCCGAGACGGGAATCGAACCCGCAACCTCCTGCGTCGCAGGCAGACCTTCGCCCGCTGCGCCACATATGTCGTCAATAATACTGAAACACTAATTGTGTCCAATAAATGATTTTTATGTTTGTTTTTTTAATTAATCCCACAGAGACCGTAGAAAGCCACATAGAAGCAGCAAGCGCGAACGTAGAAACTGGAGTTGATGAGTTAGCAAAAGCAGCAGAGCACCAGCGTAAATACCGACGGAAGATGTTCATACTCAGCATTATTGGTTTGATTCTGCTGATTTTGTTCATAGTGTGGATTTACAAAGCTTTCAAATAGATTGCGGATGTAACTCTTTTGAAAGAGGGAACATCGCAAACTGAACTTTACTCCAACCAAATTTGACGTGAAATGAAATGTTTGTGAATAAACCCACACTTAACCTAAAAATCACTAACACACGTTAGACGTGGTAACAATTTTATCTGAAACTCTACGTTAAGCATGTAAGTTTTAGTTTTTTGTTTGTTTATTTATAGGTTTGATTACAAACATGTCACATCGAATCTGGTTGAAGTATAGAGTAACAGGCCTTTATGTAGACATAGGGTTGTCCCTCACGTTATAAATAATCAGGGCCCGTACTCTTCTTAAAACGAAATCGAAATTTCTGATTCGTTTTAGTGCAAACGACAACAGATCTAACGACATAAGAGTTGCGTTCTGCACGACAACGAAAACGAAACTTCGATTATTCCTTTTCCGAGTAGGCCCCCAGTTTCGGTGTTGAGTTCGCACCCCTGAAAGATGCAACCAGGTTTGGTTGCATTTTCACAATAAATTGCTGGTTTTGCGTTCCTACTTAAGTTAACCCGACCTGTAGGCGTAGCGGGGGCGGGGTTGGTGTCGACTCCGTGACTGAAACGGGTGTTTTGTGACGTAACCATAACCAGCAATATTAAACACAATACATAACCAGCAATGTATTCTAAAAATGCAACCAGGGTTATCTTTCAGGGGTGCCATGGGTCTAGAATGGAAATAATGATACGTTTTCCAAAAAAATTAACCCTTTTTACCTTAGAGCTCAATAGATGGCAGCTAGAGATCTTTCGCGGAAGAATAAAGTTATGGTAGTGTCATGTCAACATGTGGCGGTCTATGCAATTTTAATTTTAAACTAAAAGCGCCATCTTTTCAGTGTGGCGGAACAATTTTTTGACACTAAGAAAAGACCTCGCTGTTGTTAGGGTTTCGTACCCGAAGGGTGCAAACGAAACCCTATTATTCCTCTGTCTCGCCTCCGCTGTCTGTCCGTCTACCAGAGGGCTCTATCTCATGAACTGTAAGAGCTAGACAGTTCAAACTTTCAGAGAATGTGTATTTCTCTTGCCGCTATTACAAAAAATACTAAAAACTAAATATTAAAATTAAAGGGGGCTCCCATACAAAAAACAATTTTTTGGCTATTTATGCTCTAAGTTGCCGAGGGTTATCTCTTGAACCATAATAGGTACATGAAACTTTCCATAAGTACCAGTTCACGTAATACCAAAAATCATAAAAATAAAAGTTGGAAAATTTAAGGGGGTCTCCAAACAGTTGGTGTTTTTAGAGTTTCGTTTAAGAAATAGATTTGAACGTTGGGACGAAACCCTCCGTGTGCGAGTATACTCGCACTTGGCCGGTTTATTTGGTACTAAGAAAAGGCCTCGTTGTTCTTATTATCAAAAGATGTTTGCCTATCAATTGAATTTTCAAGAAAATAATCAAACTGACTGAAAGGATTTGTGAACATGAAAAACATTTCAATTAGTCTTCAATAAAAAAAAAATATTCTCGTTATCTGTCCATTTATTCCTTATTTAACTTATTAAACAGCTATGACTTGCCGGAAACACGTAGGTTCAGCGTCTTTTATTCCAACATCTTGCAGTAGGGTATTGAACTGCATGGAATTATGTATGAAGTAAACTACGAAAATTTGTGTAATTAATTAATTTAGAGATTTTCCTGAATCCCATGGGAACAGGTTTAGGTACATTACGCGTTTGCACCAAAGATTAATTTGGGCACTCCCTATAGTAATTTTTGACTTCTTTCTGTTCTGTGCAGTAAAAAAAATAATTGATTTAAATCACACGATTTATAAGAAAAATTATGGCGATTTAAATCGTCTCAACCCAGAATAAAATGTTAGGTAACCTGCCTATACAATATCTAACTACTTAGGTACATTGAAAACCGCATTTTTCAGTTCGTATCTTAAATCTATTGTGATATCTTTCTTTTTCACACTACCTATGTCTTATTATTATGCAAAACTTTACTATTTCTGTACTTATACAATTTCCTACTTACTATAGTCTAAATAAACTCTTAAGAACTTACACAGTAGGTTAGTTTAACTTTGTTTTCTTGTAAAACAATGAAAATATTCTATTTCTTTATATACTGTGATTATTGATTGTTTTATGTTAATCTAATAATAATATTTATATTATAGATAAGCTTGGTATTAACATAGATAAAACTGATTTTATTTACAAATAATGGTAGGTTTTAATATTCTTATATTTGGTTTAACTTATAGGAAAAATGTATAAAAATAAAAGATAATTTGGTTTGAAATATCTAGGTACTTTTTATACCTACGCCTGTTTAAGGATTGTGAAATTAGTTAATAGCTAGATGGCATGTACCAGGCCTAGATGTTTGTTGATTATTGCTATATTTTTTAAATAATCATAATTTTAATTAATTTCATGTTTTTTACAAATTGCTAATTGTCAAGGCTGGTGTCTACTAGAGCAAAACTTTCATTTTAAAGCTTTGGTAGGCATTAACCTGTTATGTAACATAATCTATCTGTGCTAATTGTATGAAATATCAATATTTCTAAATAGATATGTATTGCCTTGACGTAGAATATAAAAAAAATGTTTAATTCGTAGATAGGTTTTATAGTCGTTATAAAATTATCTGATTTGAAATATCTACCAAAGTTGTTTTACTTACCTTATTTTTGGTTGTTGCTTTGATTTTAGTTATAATACTGTTACTTACTATTCACTAGCCAAAATCTATATAAAATGTTTATAAACAAACCGCCCATACCTAACCTAAAATGCACTGTATTGCCGCGTCTTTTTATAGGCAATTTAAATTACTTGTAGATTAAAATCTACCAGTAGAGGGATCTCAAGATCCTTCAATAAATTGCTTACAAAATTATATCTCTAACTCTACGCCGAGCTTGTTTTAGTTTTTTGTGTTGTAGTTTGTTTACAAATATTCTACACCGAGTTTAGCTAGTGTATACAAACCTCATAAAAATTACGCAGTATTTTTTCATATCTACGTAGGTTACATTTTATAATTTTATAAAAATTAAAAATAGTTAATGATTTTATCGGGTATCGCGTACCTTTTGTTATTATTTCCCTGTTTATAAAAGTTATAAAAAATTACGGCGATAAATACCCGATAAAATCATTAACTATGTTAACAAATCGCGAAAATTTAAAAAGTTTAAAAATGAAAGAGTTTGTCTCTTGTTGGTGCAATGATTCAATTACCTCCACTTTTCGCTTTCCAAATTCTCTTTGCGTAGGGTAACCTTTGTTAGGTTCGAAAAAAATAAAAAAATAATGTGAAAGTACCCTTTATTGCAATGAAAAATAAAACAAAATAATTATAAACTATTCCGCTTTCATCGAACGATATTTATTATAAGTACCTACATATTTACAGACTTACAAAGTTTTGGCTGATATTTGGCAAAATATCAAAGGAAAAATGCAAATCAAGATGTATTCTGCTCTTAAACGTTACACAATACAAAAACAACTAGGTAATAAAACATGACTTATTTATAAATAAAATAAATAAGTCTGAATAAATGTCCTAATTATTTATTTTATTTATATGTTGAGATAAGGAACATTGAGTGCCAGCAACATTTAACTACAAAATGGTTATAGGTATACTTACTATACATAATAATATACATTATTTATTATACATACATAAATTCACGTTTCATATTTAGTCTCATCGGTAGTAAATAATAATAATAATAAAAATATTAAAACAAAGATTTATGTGAGATTTTATGATCAGTCGCATTGAAGAAAATGTGGCTATATTGTCTTACATTTTGGTACAAACTAACACAGGCAATATTGTAAGTATGTAACAACGAATCTTAAAATAAGAAATAGGTTAAGCCCCGCATAGTTACTCAAATTCGGAAGTTACATACTCAAACTTTTGCTTAATAGTGGTTTTATATGCGTTAGCTATCTTTCTGGGTCTGAAGTCTCGCTCAGTATGCATAGTGTAGAAAGAGATGCCCTCTATTCCAACACAGAAAGACAGCATTTAGCGCTCTGACGGAAAAGTACAAGCTGAAATGAACTTAATTACGTTGAATTTAGAATCTATTTTTTTTCCAGGCCCAGAAAGATAAGCCTGTAAAACTAATGTCAACAGGTCATAACTCGTGAAAGTGTAAACTTGGACCTTATTCTTTATACGCTATGGTGTTATTTTTATCAGTTTTATTTGTTTATCTTCGAGGCTCAATATTAGGGCTCTTTTCATACAAAAGTAATACACGTCCAGCGTTTCATAACATAATTTATTTAAACGGAAAAGATATTGAGCTCGAAAATGTTTATCGTGTCTATTATTAGGGTTCCCTAAAAACCCCACAGGTCTAGGGTTTCTATCATTTTAATAAGTCTGACAAATCAGCCAAATAGAAAATTATTAATTTATTGTACAAACTATATTACAACTTAAAAAACTAATTAAAAGATTTTAATGCCAATAATGGTAACGAAAAATTTAGACTCAGCTTACATACTAAGCAAATTATTGTCGTTGAATTATGAACTTTACCGTGGTGGTTTATGAACATTTTTGCATTGGAGTATTATAGTTGTATATTTTTAGTCCTATCAAATTACTAAAGTTTTGGCGACATATCTGAATTGACCCACCAAGCTTGTCACACACCTGGACAGCACCGCTGCAGCATAGCACAAAAATGTGCATTCAAATAGGGGCTTTTACTAATAATAGTAAATAAGTCACCGACCGCTTGAGCCTAGCTTCGCGGCCGGTGATTCACCGTGCCGATTTTTTTACTGTAGAATAGTTTTATAATATTTTATTTTCTATGGAAAAAATGTATTTTATAACGAAATATAAGAATTATAAATGAATAATGCTGAACAATCCACACAGCGTCATCTAGTCCCAAGCTAAGCAGAGCTTGTGTTATGGTTGAGTAGATGACTGATAAACTTAATACAATATCTACATTACAATGCATTACTAACATAGATAAATATTTTTAGTGTACATAGAAAATATAATTATAATAAATAACTCATATAATTAAATGAATCATTTTTATATTGACGACATCAGATAAGAGACATTTCGAGGACCACTCGTTTAAAGCTTATAGGAAACCATTTTGTCATTGTAAAATGTATTTAAAGAAAACTAATTTAAATCCATATTTTAATGCACATTTTTGTACTGTGTGGCAGCGGTATTGGGTCAATGAGCAGAGCTTTTTACCATAAAAATATGACGGGTAAACAGAGTCGTTCAAAACAGTGTATTCTGTCTTGATACAATAAACATGGGATAAATAAATAACGGTGTCATTTGGTTTACAAAATGCATTATTTCCATCATAAATACTTTCTACCCTAAATGATATTCGATATTCACAGATTTACATAGCAGCCACCTTATTCATACCTTTTCTTCCTATATAGTTCAAAGGGTGCATTCCGAAATACGATTACAGCGCTAATAGCGATCACAACGTTTACAGTTGAGTGCTATCATTAATTCAACTTCAACTTTTTGTCAAATGGCTTCTGCATCTGGTTTGACACAATTCTGCCAAAGTCCGTCTGGAACACGCATGAACGCTCACTGTCACTAATAGCGGTATCAAATGTCACTCCGGTACAAGTAAGTCAAAAAAAGAGAATTAAATACCTATTCAATTCAATTCTTGGTTAATGGCTCTGCGTCTGGTCGACACAATTCTGCCAATGTCCGTAATGCTAAGTGTCATAAACCTTTCCGATTTAAAAACCTACTACTATGAATGCTAATTGTCAGTTTTGACAGAGCGCTCAGTGATTTCAGTTTGTAGGATGGTCGGCGCATGTAATGACGTCATCTACGTTATGCTAAGACGTCACACGGGACATCGGTGTCGCACGCACAGTAATTTGGAACGCTCGTGAGCGCGCTAATATCGATTTTAGCTTAATTCGGAATGCACCCTTAAAATCATTATTTTTGCTAGTATTTCACACTAGCTGGTCCGGCCTTGGTTCCGCCTTAGAATCAGAGATAAAACGTACGATAAATGTATGAGGAAACGAATAGGGTATATGCATGTGACTTCAAAATAGCTAATTATTTTTTTACGTGTTCTTTATTGATATAGAAATATATCTGTATATTTATTTTTGTATTTTTTGATGTTTTTATTGTGACATTGAAAAGTAGATATATTTTAAATCTCAATCGCAAAATTTCTATACGCAACGCCATTGGCAAGAGCGAACGTGACGTCACATTTGTAATGTCATGGACTTTAAGCTTTGCCGGGATATCTTTTTGTATTATTGCGCGGTTGTTTGGTGTTTTCTTAAAGTTACATTTTATTTTATTTTTCATTTATTTGGATGAAAAAGCAACGAAGAAACACGAGGCACTTTGAGTTGACAAGACGTCACAGAACAAGGGCCAATATGGCAACGTTTTTATCACGCGAAACTGAGCGCAGTTTGTTTTTGTTTTTTACCTTAATAATTTTGTGTTATATTTTTTCGGTAATATATTAACATAAATAATCAATAAAAAAATAAAAAAAAATTGTATGCATACACCCTATTATCTTCATAAGTATATATTTTAAACAGAATTTTTCATATTTTTAATTACTTTTCTGCTATTAGAGGCAGAGACGAATCCAAAAAATTAAAGATCATACAAATCTACAGCCATTCTTGAGTTACTGGTGAAACTAACAAGACTTTGTTTTATTTAAACAGATTATAAGTACTTGTTTTTTTACAGAACAGAGGGGCGAGTCTATTTGACGTTAGTATGAGAAGTGATCGTGAGCTTTTTACATGAGATTTGCTTAGTTCCCTGTACGCACGGTAGAGGCGCTGTACAAAATTTTATGGAAAAGGAGACGTCACGAACACATTTTATTTTTACCTTCTAGGGATAACAAACTAAATATTAAAAGATTATCCTAAATAAACTAAATGCTAAAAGTATGACCCAGCCCCGTGATCCGCAAGGTAGAAAAGAAAGGGGTGGTTGTAATGAACTTATAAAGTAGTAGGTATAGGTACCTACTCAGGATTAATGTTAACGACTGTTTCCGATACTAAGGGCGAAACTCCAAATCACCTACTTCTGGCAATGAGCAAAAAACAAAACAATAAATATCTGTTTTTACATAACTTTTTTGTTTTTATACTTATAAAGTTGGTTTTAGGAAGAAAGGTCTTATATTTGGGCTGTCCTTTGTTTCATTTAATTACAGTTATATACGAGCGTTTGTTTAAAAGTTAGGATGGAGTTGCACCCAAAAATACCTAAAAAAAATTATTTACGACCTATTAATTAATGGCCTGGTAACAAACGTCTGAAGTAACAGCCATGTAAGTACATAGCGTAATTTTTCAGGTTGTATAAACCATAATTTTTGCACAAAGTCAAAAAAAAATACGTGGTAAGAACCACTTTTTTCTTCGTAGCGCAATTTTAAATACACAGATCGAAATAGCGTGAAAAATTATATAAGGTTGCATCAAAAAGTCGTTTAAGCCCAAAATGTTCTTTACGCCCTTTTTATCGGAAACAGTCGTTAAGACCACATCTCGTTACTAACGTCAAATAGACTCGGCCCTCAGGTCAAATTGTCCGAGTTTTAGATCTTATGTTTATTTTTCTACTTTGAAAAAGCTAAGGCACGTGTGTTACTTTTGCAATACTGACAGGCAGTGTCTATCTGAATCAACTGGTTAACAATTTGAAAACTAATAGTAGACCTATAATTTTACAATTAAGTTTATGTTTCGGGCGCTAGGTGGCGTTAGCACCTCTAATTTAACACTGGTGTCAATTCAGATAACGCCAAAACTAAAGTAAACTAATTTGACAGAAATAAAAATTTTGTCGTCCCTTTCATAACGATCAAAATAAAAAGGATGGCACCATATTTAGTGCTGTCAAATTAGTTTAATTTTGGTAACATCTGAATTGACACCAATGTGTTTATGGATTAATATCAAAACTGCATCTAAAATAGCTATGAGTATAACATTTTCAAGATGTGTTTTGGCTGATGGTAAATGGGAATGAAGTCCTTTTCGAATAAACTGAAGTACTTAAAAGGCAAAACCAGGTAGATACATATTTATACTGAAAAATTTGTGTTTATCATTGAAGTCTGCATAGCGCCTTAAAGTAACATAACATTACTAAGTGATCGATTTATTTAACATCGCCAAACACATTGTGACAAGAATACTTAGTATTGACGGCACTAAAGGTGCAAGCCAACTGAATACTTCTGCGTTTTAGCCTGCTGTTAGTTCTAAAAGTAGGAGCCTATCGAATACTACCAGTTCTGTGTTATTATTGTCCATTGCGAAAGTGCGAATATGAACGGCACTAAAGGCGAGAGCTAATTTAAATACAACCGTTGCTGTAGTACTGATGTTGACAGCAGTAAAGGTGTAAACCAACTGAATACTGCTTCAGAGAGACCGTGAAAACCAATAGAATACTATCACGCATCTTTTACCGCACCAAATCTTAGGCTGCCGTTGCTGCAGTACCTATATTGACGGCACTAAAGGTCTAAACCGACTGAATGTTGACCGCACTAAGGGTGAGAACCAACTGAATACTACCGCATCTTAGCCTGCCATTACCGCAGTACTAATATTGACGGTACTAAAGATCTAAACCGACTGAATATTGACGGCACTAAAGGTGAGAATCGACTGGATACTACCGCATCTTAGCCTGCCGTTGCTGCCACATCGCGTATTTAGCGCACGCTGTGTCTATCATCTGGTTGAGGTGCTTGGTTAATGTTGTTGCTAGGGGGGTTAGATCGCGGAGCATTTTTTCCTGAAACAAAATATTTGATTTAATAAAAATATGTTTATGTGCGTCTACGGAAAATTCGTCTCATACAATTCGACAAAAAAATAATCGACTAAAGCAATTCGAACTTGAGTTGATCCGACCTGTAGGCGTCCCACCCCCAGGAAGCGGGGGGGGGGGGGGGGGTTCGTGGTGACTCTGCGAACGAAAGGGTGTGTAACCAGAGCCATTATGTTGACACAATTTTTTTTGTGTTGAAACGACTTGTTTTAGTCGTTAGTCGAAATGTTTTTAGTCCAATTTTCCACAAAGTGTTTATTGGTAGGTGTATCTTTCCTTAAAATAACTATGAGGATATTTCTTCAAGCAACCATTTTTAACACTAGGGTTAAAGAAATGCCTGAGGCGTTTTATTTGTTCAGAATTAACCCCCGATGACTCGAAACGCATCTCAGATTTACGGTGGTCAGATTTAAGCAAATGGCTTACAATGTCCGCAAAACTTTTTATCTGCTTTCACAATTACTAGTAGAACCAAGAAAATAGTAAGAACCCAATTTCTTCGAGCGTCACTGCACACGATTTTCTTAGTTTTATATGAAAAATGAAAAACTGTCATAAAATCGTCACTTGAGCCATGTATACCTAGATCTGAGTTGCGTTTGAGTGGGGGTAAGTGTCATCTCGACTTGTGAAGTGTCACCAGACCAGTCAGAACACCAGATCCATAAGTAGGCATAAAATCGCCGTTTTAGTAGTAGTTGATACGAAGTCAAAGGAATAAAAAAGACCGTATTCTCACAACGAAAGGCCTCAACTTAGGGTTCCTGAGCCGTTGTCCCGCGGGCGTTGGTATTCGACGCTATGCATAGTAGCTACTGATTCAAGTTATTACAGACCATATCCGCTTAGTCAAGGAACTATAGATATTAGCCCGTGTAGGCGACCTCTAGGCGACAACGGCCGAACTACATGGCTAACGTGTCAATAGAGGCGCTAGCACCAAAAAACTGAAGCTAGTAAACCTACCTAAGCGCTTCAAAGAGTGACCGCTAGATGTCGTTAGGACAAAATTCCAACATAGCGGAAAAAGCAAAAAGAGAACAAATTCTAGATCGCGCCAACGCTCGACTCGCGACCATAATTTATACGAGTAGCCAACATCAACTGTCGGTCAAAAGACCACCGGGCTCGGTGGACCGGATGGGTCGGACCCGGTTCAGACGAGATCTCCCTCTGTTCCTATTTGGGGATATCCACCTTTACCCCCAAAACCGTATCCTCACCTCGAAAGGCCTCAACTTAGCGTTCCTGAACCGCAGAAGCGCCTCGTAGAAATAATGTAGTGCTGCTAATTCTTCATCTTGTCCCGCGGGCGTTGGTATTCGACGCCAAACCTCGCGTACTAATTCTCCGCAGGAAACGTAGAGGCGATGGAGCTCGGATTTGACGTCGGCTGGTATTAATTCTGAAGAGAAAGAAAGGGTTTAATAAATAAATAAATAAATAATGCTGGACAATAAGGGATGGTTACTTTAAAAGTGTTTCCATATTGTAAAAGAATATTTAGAAATTTGTATTATAACATAAATTTACTAGTACTTCTAATATTGCAGGTTCGATTCCCGCCTCGGAACAAATTTGTGTACGATCTGCAAAAATTATTGCCGTTGGTCTGGGTGTTTTCTATGTATAATAAAAATATCTAAGTTATCTAGTACCCATAACACAAGCTCTGCTTAGCTTGGGGCTAGATAATGCTGTGTGAATTGTCCAGCATTATTTATTTATTTAATAATATGGTTTGGTGGAAGATCGTAGCAAGTGGAACAGCATGGAGGAAGCCTACATCCAATCCTGGGTGTCGAAATAAATAGATATTATACTTACTAGAAATTTAATATACCAAAAGAAATTTTTAACTGTCGTGATATAAAAAAATGTAAACAATATGAAAAAAAGGCTTCATTTATTTCTAATCATATGAGTAACATAATATTTGCGCGCTAGCTGAATACAGTTCCTAAAATAGTTATAAGACCATTGTATAGTAATTATGTATTCTTGCAAATAAATAATTATCATTATGGATATCTGTTGGCGGCCATTGGGGGTGGCTAAACGTGGCATCGAAGTTCATTGAGGAAAAAAGCACATACTTTAATTATATGGTAGTATCTACTTGTTCGACGATTGTTTTTTTTTTTGACAAGACGCACGAAGATTTTTGAAGATATTTTTATGTGTATGTAGTGGGCATTAGGTGGCTTGTTATGATATTTTTTTTGTAGGTGTACCTCCGCGAAAAGTGTCATAAAAAAATAAAAGAAAAATAAAAGTAGTTTTTTTTAAGGAAGTTTAAGGACATGATGTTGGTTGAATAAATGCATTTGGTAGCCAATTCTATTTTTATTCATGATGATTTTGTTTGGTTACTATATCTTGAACAGTTTACCTAATATGACACTTTAAATGGCACCCTGTACTTTTTACATTATCCATTACTCGAAAACAAAAGAAGATCGAGGACTGATATTAAGCATGGAGTGTTCTTAGGACCTGCCAGTACACCACCAGAGAGAATCACCAAATCCCTTGTCGGGGGCCACTCTTGTTAGCTTAGCCTGCTAGACCCTTTATAAATATTGTCATGTTGATGTCAATGTGTGACGTCAAGATTAAAAGGTATTCAATAGTGGCACAAATAAAACAGTACCTATACGATGTGCGGCGTGAAGTTAAGAGCCCTGTCACATATCGGAGAATTGCAAGTTTAGGTATTTTACGCACCGAGTGGGCGGCGACCTGCACAAGCGTGCTTTCTTTTGCGACTAAATGATCTTGATCCACCGTTATACAAGTTTTCTTAGGATGGAGTTCGATGGATTGTTTTTTTATGTGAAGTATTAATTTTGTTCATAATAGAGGTACATAATTTGTCTTGATATATTTTTCATTATTTTACGCAGTAATCGATTGCTTACCGACATCCGCAGCATATATAAACAGCGTGAATTTTGAGACGGTTCAGTAAGGGCAGGTACCTTAACCGTTGAAGCTACATGAAAATGGTCTGAGGAAACTAAACATCCTTTTTAGAAAAAAATATCTTCCCCTTTCATAGATTTTCAAAAAAGTTACGTACAGATTTTTTGAACTTTTTTTGATGCTAATCAATCCTGTTTTTTATACTAATCAATAATATCTTTAGAATCAACTAAATTTTCTGTACTAGAAAAGTCAGAAATCACAAAAATAAGATCCCATACATTTTGTAGGGAGTTCAAATCAATTTACTTTTTTCCGTAATAAAACTTTTTGTAACCGTGGGTTGGATTGCAAAAACACTTGGTTGAATAGAAAATTTGTGTTTCAAACGCATTGTTTCTTTTTTTTTCAAACTTTATCATTAATATGTCAAACTCTGACTGTGTGTGTGGTTTTGTTTATTTATTTATTGTTTATTTAATTAAAACGGTTTGAGTGAGTTCTACGAATAATCAAAATAATGGACACTTTGAGCAAATCATTTCGTAAATTGAGATTGTACATAAGAGTGTAAACGTGTACAAATAAGAGTGTGAATAAGTATATTATTGTAAAATACTACATATCAACGTAATCAGTTTATCGTTGGTTTGTTTTTTCGTATTTTTCTTTGACTTGGTTTTCAAACTCAAAAACTCAAATTTTTTATTGCGACCATATTTTATTTTTTATTTTCAAGGATGTAATGATTTTCTTCGAAAAGTATGGATTTTTTTTTTTGCAATTAAAATGCTATTAAACCCTCTACACGAACGTGAAAAAATTTTTCTTCTTTCGTACTCAGTTTGGGATATATCAAAGGGGGGGGGGGGGGGGGGGGGTTGAAAATTGGGGAGGGAGGGGGGTGATTTTTTTTTCTTCTAATTCGAGAAGAAACCTTCTATACGATCCCGCAATCGGAACTCCTCTATCGCGACGGCATCTCGTAGTACTCCCAAAAGAGGGGTCCGGGGGGGCAAGGGGGGATAATTTTTTTTTTAAGTCGAAATCATTCGACCCCCTCTATACAACGCCCCTAAAATTTTTCATCAGTATGACTCGGCTCGGGAGCCCCCACGGGGGGCGGGGATCATCATCATCATCATCATCATCAGCCCATATTAGTCCACTGTTGGACATAGGCCTCCCCTAATGAGCGCCATAGCGCCCTGTCTTCAGCTTGCCGCATCCAGCATCTGCCTGCAGTCTTTCGCAGATCGTCATCCCACCTGGCCGGAGGGCGTCCTACACTACGTTTACCGAGTCGTGGTCTCCACTCAAGAACACGTTTACCCCAGCGGTTGTCGGTTCTTCGCGAGATATGGCCGGCCCACTGCCACTTCAGCTTGCTTATTCTTTGAGCTATGTCGATAACTTTGGTTCTCTGTCGGATGTATTCGTTACGAATTTTATCCTTCAGAGAGACTCCGAGCATAGCTCTTTCCATAGCTCGCTGAGCGACTTTGAACTGGTGGACCAGCCCTACCGTGAGTGTCCACGTCTCAGCTCCGTAGGTCATGACGGGTAGGACGCACTGATTGAAAACTTTAGTTTTCAAGCATTGTGGTATGGATGACGAGAAGACTCGACGTAGTTTCCCAAACGCTGCCCAGCCTAGCTGGATCCTCCTCCTAGCCTCCTTCTCAAAATTATTTTTACCCAACTGCAGAATTTGCCCAAGGTAAGTATACTCGGAAACAATTTCGAGAAGGTGGCCATGTACGACGACCGGTCCCGGATCAATGAGGCCATTGATCATGACTTTGGTTTTATCCAAATTCATGCCAAGACCGATGCGTCGCGAGGCTGAGGCTAGGCTGTCCAGCATTTGGTTCAGCTCCTCTAGCGACTCCGCCATTAAGACTATGTCATCAGCGAATCGCAGGTGTGAGATGTGGTCGCCGTTTATGTTGATGCCCTTACCTTTCCAGTCCAGCGTCTTAAACATATCTTCCAACGCGCTCGTGAACAGTTTCGGGGATATAACATCCCCCTGTCTAACTCCTCTGCGCAGTTGGATGGGTTTAGACTGCTGGCCCTGTACTTGGACACTCATGGTGGCGGCCTCGTAGAGGCATCTCAGCACCTCGATATAACGATAGTCTACTTGGCATCGCTGTAAGGATTCCAGAACAGCCCAGGTTTCGACAGAGTCAAAGGCCTTTTCATAGTCCACAAAGGCCAGACACAGAGGCTGATTATACTCTTCGGACTTCTGTATAATCTGCCTCACTGTGTGAATGTGGTCTATGGTGCCAAATCCTCCGCGGAACCCGGCCTGTTCCAGTGGCTGGAACTCGTCGAGTCGGCGAGACGATTTGTGACCACTCGTGAGAACAGCTTATAGACGTGGCTCAGGAGTGTGATGGGTCTGTAGTTTTTAAGAAGGGTTTTATCTCCCTTCTTAAAAAGAGGGCGGGGATCCCGGGGGGCAAATCTCAAAAATAAATTTTTTGTAAGTTAGCGATCTCACTCATAATGGGATACCGTATAGGTCAGTGCCCGACATAATATCGTGATTTGAAGTTTGACAGCTGTCATCCGAAATGTACATCTCGACGAGTACTACAATTTCACTTTAGAAACTGGTGCTCTGCGATGGTCAGTTCCCGAGATATCGTGATTTGAAGTTTGACAGCTGTCATCAAAAATGTAGATCTCGACGAGTACTACAATTTCACTTTAGAAACTGGTGCTCTGCGATGGTCAGTTCCCGAGATATCGTGATTTGAAGTTTGACAGCTGTCATCAAAAATGTAGACCTCGACGAGTACTACAATTTCACTTTAGAAACTGGTGTTCTGCGATGGTCAGTTCCCGAGATATAGTGATTTGAAGTTTGACAGCTGTCATCAAAAATGTAGATCTCGACGAGTAATACAATTTCACTTTAGAAACTGGTGCTCTGCGATGGTCAGTTCCCGAGATATAGTGATTTGAAGTTTGACAGCTGTCATCAAAAATGTAGATCTCGACGAGTACTACAATTTCATTTTAGAAACTGGTGCTCTGCGATGGTCAGTTCCCGAGATATCGTGATTTGAAGTTTGACAGCTGTCATCAAAAATGTAGATCTCGACGAGTACTACAATTTCACTTTAGAAACTGGTGCTCTGCGATGGTCAGTTCCCGAGATATCGTGATTTGAAGTTTGACAGCTGTCATCAAAAATGTAGATCTCGACGAGTACTACAATTTCACTTTAGAAACTGGTGCTCTGCGATGGTCAGTTCCCGAGATATCGTGATTTGAAGTTTGACAGCTGTCATCAAAAATGTAGATCTCGACGAGTACTACAATTTCACTTTAGAAACTGGTGCTCTGCGATGGTCAGTTCCCGAGATATAGTGATTTGAAGTTTGACAGCTGTCATCAAAAATGTAGATCTCGACGAGTACTACAATTTCACTTTAGAAACTGGTGCTCTGCGATGGTCAGTTCCCGAGATGTAGTGATTTGAAGTTTGACAGCTGTCATCAAAAATGTAGATCTCGACGAGTACTACAATTTCACTTTAGAAACTGGTGCTCTGGGATGGTCAGTTCCTGAGATATCGTGATTTGAGGATAGCTGTCATCCTAAATGTAGATCTTGACAAGTACTATGTTTTACCATTAGAAATCTGGCAGCATTTGTGCTGGATGTATTTCGATTCAGAAACCTTGAAAAGTAACGAAGAGATTCGGACGAGATGTCCCCATCACTTTTGATTGAGGGTACAACTGATCCGAATCTAAAATCAAGAGAATTTAGATTCGGACCAGATGTACCCCAACACAAAATTCAAGTGGACATCTCGTCCGCGGATCAGTTTGAGATTCGGACCAGATGTACCCTAACCCCTTACTGTGTTGGGATAACTATAATGAGTTATCTATCTGGTATTATAATAATGTACAAACTAAATAGTAATTGAAAATACTGTACGAATGTAAATACTTACAACGATCAAAAACTTTGGTCGTAGTTTACGATGTTCTAGCACGCACACTCTGACGCAGTGCGTGAAAAAAACTGACATAGGTCCGACCTCGACAAGCGCTCGCGCGGTACTGAGGGCAGATCGCCGGTGCAATGAAATATATAGCACTTTTAATAAATTCATAAAAAAATAATGGTTGTGATTTAATAAATAACATTAATATTGTAGTTTAAGCAAATGTTGAGGATTATTAAGGTATAAATATTATGTCAAAATGACGTGGAACTTCGGAGATATTGGGGTTTGTTTTGAAGCCTTTTCGGTCGATAATTGAATTCGGTTCAGGTTTTTTTTTGTTTACATAGAGGCCTATAACAAAAATGTATTCTATTATTATTGAAGAATAGGATATTTGCAATCTAAAAAAATATATTTTATTTATCTATATTCAATAGAATCTACAAATTAGATCAAATTAGATAGGTCTCGCGAGACTTTTTGCGTAAACATGCATCGCTAGAATGATTATTATAAAATAAATAAATAAGTTTTCTAAAATTTGTTCTATTATTATTGAAGAAGAGAAAACGAACTATTATTAACAAGTAATTGTTATTTCAATCAACGAACGAAAACTATAGAATTTGTACAAGATAACCGTGGAATTTCTGGTTTACTTGTGAATGCCGTCTTAAGCGAATTGAAATGAGGTCGTAACACAACACAATCACAGAAGCAATAAAACTTGTCTGAAGTTAGCTTATCATCGTTGTCATCAAGCAACCTGTTAGAGATAGGAATAGGTAGTGCAATTTAGGGTTGATGACCTCAAACATTATAAATAGTATGGATACGCCCCCGAGATTCCGGGATTAGAATAAAATAATTTATTTAATGCATTAACAATCCATTTTCAATAACTGCATTTTATTATTTTATTTTCATTTTTGCAATAACGGTATTTTTTCGATGTTTTTTCAAATTTTTCGAAAAGTATGAAGCCTACAGAAATTTCAAAAACTATTTTGAAATGCACAAATTGATACCTTTCATTTCACATGACCCTGTAGGTCTCTTAAAATTTCGACATCACAATTTGTATCTCTAAAGATTGCAGAGCGATTCATCTGAAATGTATGAAGTGTTTGTGGATTTGAATGTAAATTTTACAGGAAAAATACAGAGAAGTTTATCAGTAGAACACTTTTTGAAGAATGGTCAAAAAGGTGGGGAATCAATCATTTTCAAAACCCCTACGGCTACCCCCGGCTAACCGATACCTTTCATTTTTTACCCCCGTTGGGGTCAACGGGGGTAAAAAATGAAAGGTATCGGTTCGGACATTTTAAAACAGGTAGCTTTCATACTTTTTAAATTACTTGGAAAAAATTCGAAAAATTACCCATTCCCCCTATCACCGAACGAAGTAAGCAGAGAGATCCATCTAAAATGTAGGCTGGTATCTTCTATTTTTAGGTACCTATTCATTAAATAGCGAAGTACCTTTAATAGACATTTGTATAATTGACAACCGTTCAAAACCCTCTCGGCGCGTGAGTTACACTCGCACTTGACGGATTTTGTTTAATTTATTTTCGGCTGTGAAGCGCGAGGCCCTTTGCACCGCGAGGCAATGGGTGGTGACCCACACCGCCCACGCCTTACGCTGCCTCTGCTGCAGAACTTACCCGAGATAATAAATACTAGGAAACCATTTCGAGACGGTGGCTGACGATGTACGACGACGATTTTGACTTTTAACTTAATAATAAAATTAATTGCATTTATGATCCCTTCATAGCTTATCGCTGCCTTTATGATGCCGAAACAATGCAGTCCATAATATTTTTGGTTAACTTGAAGTAAATGCCAATGCGCCGGAAAGTTTAGCTTCATTCATAATAATTATGTTGAATTGATAATATCGTAAGAATGTCTATTTAAAATAATATTTTACATAGTATTAAATAATAGTTTTTATTCAATTCCCGAGACTTGTATGGCGTATCCATTTCTCATTAAATTCCCGGGACTTGTAAGGCATGTCCACATTATGATTTCCTCATGAAGTCCCGTTGAATTGCACTACCTATTCCTATCACTGGTACGCATTGCTTAAATTTATAAATATTGTCATGTGATGTCAAGATTAAAAATCAGCATTTGCATCCGCTGATGTGATTAAAAACTGCATCAGCAACAACCCTGCCACGGACCGGCCATGAGCATTGCTGTCTTACTGACCACGCTATGGTACACTCACGTGCATAGAGACAAGCTATGTGTATACTCACGTGCCATAGAGGCGGCGCGGTGCGTGCGCATCAGAGCGCCCCCGGGAGACAGCTCGCCGAGCGCCCCCACGGCGGCGCCGGCGCCCACGCGGACCGGCCGCGAACATTGCTGTCCTACTGACCACGCCTGTCAAACAACACCAGAATTACTAGAGGTTTCACGAATAAATCACATCACTATTACACAAATATTATAAATGCGAAAGTTTGGATGTATGGATGATTTGGACAAAGCGAATATGAACAAGATAAAGGCTACTGGACGTAAGTCTTATCATCCAAGACTTGAACAGTATGGTGCATAACCAAGCCAAGACTGTTGGTAAGCTAAATTTCACACTTCACACTAATCACATCATGACACTAATATTATAAATGCGAAAGTTTGGATGGATAGATGGATGTTTGTTACCTCTTCACGCCAAAACTACTGAACGGATCGGGCTGAAATTTTGCACACAGGTAATTCTAATCCTGGAATCAAAAATAGGCTACTTTTTATACCATAAATCAGTTCCCATGGGATAGAAATCACCTTTAAATGTTTCCATAGAAACAACGCGAGCGAAGCCGCGGGCATAAACTGGTATATTATACATGCAAAATTTTGTATGTTTAGATGTATGGATGGATGTTTGTTACCTCTTCACGCCAAAACTACTGAACGAATTGAGCTGAAATTTTGCATACAGGTAGTTTTATACCTGCAATAAAACATAGGCTTCTTATTATTCTATAAGTCCCTTGGGATATAAATAATCATAAAACGTTTCCATAGAAACAACGCGTGCGAAGCCGCGGGGAGAAACTAATAATATTATAAACTAGTTTATGCCCGCGGCTTCGCACGCGTTGTTTCTATGGAAACGTTTAAAGGTGATTTCTATCCCATGGGAACTGATTTATGGGATAAAAAGTAGCCTATGTTTGATTCCAGGATTAGAATTACCGGTATGCAAAATTTCAGCCCGATCCGTTCAGTAGTTTTAGCGTAGAGGTAACAAACATTCATCCATCCATACATCTATCCATCCAAACTTTCGCATTTATAATATTAGTGTGATGCGAAAGTTTGGTTGGATGGATAGACGGATGTTTGTTACTTCTTCACGCCACAACAACTGCACGGATCCGGTTGAAATTTTGCATACATTTAGGTCTAGACCTGGAATAAAACATTACTACTTTTTACAAGCTTACTTTTAACTTGCAATGTATGTAACTGTTTGTTCGGGTGGAATCTTGCAACTCAATTTTGAAGCAGATATCTTCAACCGATTGAGCTGATTTTTTTTTCACATTTAGTTTGGATGACAATGCATTAAAAGCTTGATTTAAAAAGGTTTTTTGAAATATTAAAACTTCTTATTATTCCTTGTATCAGTTCCCTTAGCATAGAAATAACCTTTGAATGTGTTCATAGGACTAACGCGTGCGCTTGCAGAAACTGGTAGATAAATAATGCTGGACAATCCACCAGCATCATCTAGTCTAGCCCCAAGCTAAGCAGAGCTTGTGTTATGGGTACTAGATAACTGATATACTTCCGCCACACGCTATGATTGAGAGATCTCTTGGACTGGTGAGCTAGTTATTTCTCATTTTAATATTTCGTAAATAACTACTACGATACTATTGTATCGTATTAAAGCGATTAGCTTAGCAGAATAGCCCTCTAGACTAGTAAATGCTGAAAGTTTATGAAGCAAAGCGGGCCAAGAAAACGGTTCAATATAGTACTTCTGCTTTTTACAAGATTTACAACTTGCAGAAATTTAAAAACAGAGTAAAAATATCTAGAAACGGCTAAAAATAATCTTCCGCGCAATGTAAATCGAACGCCCCCATGTGACTTACTTGACATATCGACGCTAGCGCTGACAACGGCGGCGGATGACTTGTTTGTGTACTAGATTGGTGCATTTGTGACGACGACGGGCCTAATAGATACCGTTCTACCTGAAAATACATGGAAACAAAATAATAAGTAAATATTTTGGGAAAATAGATCACCTCACCTCACCTTAACAGCCTATATTGGTCCACTGCTGGAAGCAGGCCTACCCCTGATAAGCTCCTTATTGGCTTTTATCACATGGGGGGTAGTACCCATAATCCCCACGCTGGGCATGCGGATTGGGGAACGCAGTTCAGTAGTAGAATTGTACAGGGGGCGCTGCTGCCCGCCCCCCGGTGTGTGTCCCTTGGTCGCCTCTTACGACACTCACGCGGAGAGTGGGGGTAGTGCAATTCTATGCCGGCACCACATCGCAAAATAGATCAATAACGTAAACTATTATTTAACCCAGCACATATAAATGGGAAATGGCAAAGGCTGAATGACAGAAAAATCTATGTAATGTATTCTATTAATTATATCAGTCATCTAGTACCCATAACACATACTCTGCTTAGCTTGGGGCTAGATGATGCTGTGTGGATTGTCCAGCATCATTTATTTATATACCGGGCGTACCACGGCCATGCCACATGGAGGGAAAGTATCTTAAATATTGTAGATAGAAAAATTTACTGAAAGAAGACTTTATTTTGATTTTAAAAACAATTTAAACTGCATTCGAAGATTTTCGAATAATCGCCTGTCTGAACCGGGAATCTAAACCGCCAAAATGTAAAAAAACACCTGTAATTTTACGATACTGATCAAAAGGCCCAGTAAATCACATCACACTTACATTATAAATGTGAAAGTAGGGATGTTTAGATGTAAGGATGGATGTTTGTTACCTCTTCACGCCAAAACTACTGAACAGGGGCATGATTCTCTATGACCTAAGAGATAACATGCCCAAAACGTGTGACGTCACAACGTGTTCTAAATACAAACACGATTCAAACGAGCCTAGGTGTGGAATCGAAAAATTGAATTCTGCATGCCACAAGACTGGTTGTCTATGCCCCGTGTTTTGTTTTTCGATTATTTCACACGGTTCGTTCAAAATCTTACATTCGGACTACTCGGAAATTTACGGTTTTATTATAAACTAGCTGTACCCGCGACTTCGTTCGCGATTGCCTCACCTGCCGACTAATTAAGTTCACATTTAACCATAGTCTCTCATATTATGAAACGCCGCCGTGCAAAAAATCGTGTAGTGTCTACGGGGGATAGCATGTGGTCATCTTCAATCCCATTCTTTATCCACACGACTTTTAGCTACGACTCGGCCAGCGTCAGTTTTAAGAAGTGTCATACTCGTTTCACTTCTTACTGATGGTTCCGTTCAGCTGGGGCCCTATTCTGCTATACTAATAGCTTCACTATGACAGGGGTATTATCGACACAGAATGACAAGTTGGGTATTCCACCTCAGATGAAAGAAATTATGATGAATGGAGATGGAGAGACGTGCGTCAAGTTTGAAACTATTAATTTATCTCGCACGCACTATCTGGAGTTTTATAAATCTAAGGATTCTACGTGATGATTCTGCGACGATTCCATTGTCATACTGAAGCAATTGTATTGCAGAATTGGGCTCCTGATCCATTTGACTGGACCACAGTAATTTTTTTTTCGTTAGTAGGTAGGTACAGTTGTCTGTGTACCACAGTAAAAAATATTTTTCTGTGGTCTAGTTAGTTTAATTGGACCACTTACTGCAACCAAACTTCGGTAGTAAAGTTAACTGGACCAGCTAAACCACCATATATCATGTAAGGTAGGAACCTAACTTATTTTTCCAAGACGCCTTAGTAGGTAGGAACCTAACTAATGGGTGCGTCTTGGAAAAATACATAGATAGGAACTTACCTACCCTCTATCTACTAATTTTTTTCTTCTAACTCCAGATTATTTCATCAATCTACTGATTTTCTACTCGACTTTCTACTGATTTAGTCAAATTCGATCTTGCAACACTGTTTCTAACAAAAATCGGACGACGCGTAGACCCGTCGTGATGCGCGGTTAAAGAATTCTACTTTTTCCTCTCTCCCAGGGGAACCTTACTGAATTCCAGGATAAAATGTATTCCATGTCCTTCCTTGTAGTATGAACTCAAAACGTGCCAAGTTTAATTCCAACTCATTACCTATGTAGTTTCGGCGTGATGCGCGGTGAAGGAATTTGACTTTCATCCCCTCTGCCAGGGGAACCTTACTGAATTCCGGGATAAAATGTATCTTTCCTCATAGTATGAACTAAAATCATGCCGAGTTGCATTCGATTTCATTAAGTAGTTCCGTCGTGATGCGCGGTTAAATAATTTTACTTTCATCCTCTCTCCCAGGGGAACCTTACTGAATTCCAGGATAAAATGTATCCCATGTCCTTCCTTGAACTCAAATAGTACCAATTCAGTCCAACTCATTCTGTAGTTTCGGCGTGATGCGCGGTGAAGGAATTTTACTTTCATCCCTTCTCCCAGGGGAACCTTACTAAATTCTGGAATAAAATGTATCTTTCCTCGTAGTATGAAATCGAATTATGCCGAGTTCCATTCGAATTCATTCAGTTATTCCATCGTGATGCGCAGTTAAAGAATTTTACTTTCATCCTCTCTCCCAGGGGAACATGACTGAATTCCGGGATGAAATGTATCCCATGTCCTTCCTCGTAGTATGAAATCAAATCGTGCAAGGTTTCATTCCAACTCATTCAGCACTTTCGGCGTCATGCGCGGTGAAGAAATTTTACTTTTATCCCCTCTCCCAGGGAAACCTGACTGAATTCCGGGATAAAAAGTATCCTATGTCCTTCCTCGTAGTATGACCTAAAATCGTGCCGAGTTTCATTTCAATACCTTCAGTAGTTTCGACGTGATGCGCGTTTAAGAAACAGACAGACAGACAGACAGACAGACAGACAGACAGACAGACAGACATGAATGAAAAAAAATACAGTTTTGGCTTCAGTATCGATAATAGAGTGCCCTCCAAAAAAAATTTTCAAAATATCTTCAATGTACAGAATTGGACCTGTTACAGTTTTATTATAAGTATAGATTATATTTTGTTTCCAAATAACAATATTTTGAATTTTAAGCTTGCTCAGCCATCAATAATTGTTGAGCTTACAATATTTTAGTGTGATTTGAAAATTAAAAGCCCAAAAATAATGATTTGTTTAAACATTCAAGTCAGTCATGACTAGTTTCGGAACGCAATAAGTTTGTTTGTTTCGATTACCATAACCTAAAAATCTATCATTCCTAAGGATTGTGTTATTGTTATTGTGTATTTTGATAAACACAATCAACAAAAGATATCTTACGGGTTGCATTTTATGAAATGATTTTATTGAAACCTTTAATACGAACGACGAAACGAGCCATACTAACTATTGCAGGAACACGCTAATCTGTGCCTTAACACGCTATGAACGAGCTCGTTTATTTGACAGTTCAAATCGTGCCGTGCCGCGGTAAGGAATGACAACTAGGGCATGCGGAATACGGTTTTGTCCGATTCCACGCCGTTGTCTGGTCGTAGGTGTGTAACACGCTTGCATTGGTCATAGTGAATCACCCCCCAGAGCGGACAAAAATTTTGCATACAGGTAATTCTAATCCGGGAATCAAACATAGGCTGCTTTTTATCCCATAAATCAGTTCCCATGGGGAAGAAATCGCCTTTAAACGTTTCCATAGAAACAACGCGAGCGAAGCGGGCAGGAATTACTATTGTATATTTAAGATACTCTATCTCCAGTGGCATGGCCGTGGGACGCCCGGTATAGAAACCTCAACAAACCTCAACCTGTCAACAGCCTGTATTGGTCCACTGCTGGACGCAGGCCTCCCCCTGATGAGCGCCTTATTGGCTTTTATCACATGGGGGTAACGCCCATAAACCCCACGCTGGGCATCGGTGGTAGAATTGTTCAAGGGGGACGGCTGCTGCCCGCCCCCGGTGGATATCCCTTAGTCGCCTCTTGCGACACCCGCGGGAAGAGTTGGGGTGGTGTAAATTCTAAGCCACTACACAGCTACACATAGGTATAGAAACAACGGATGCGAAACCGCGAGCAGAAACTAATATATAGAATAAAATAAAATAAATAAATAAAAGTTTGTTTATTCAGACATAATTTTGTCCATAAATTACACACATGTCATATAAAACATTACAAACAAAAAATCAGAGATAAAATACAGATAGAAACATGAATTGTAAGAGGGAGAGAAAGAGTTGCGCAGCCATTCAACAGAATCCCAACTTAAGAAGAGGTCTAAAGAGTTAGGATCCTGTTGAAAGACTGCATGATGGGCGAAGCAAACTTACTGCCTACAACCTTAAACCATAAAACTGCAACTGATTTACCTTAGATAGCTTCAACTCCTGAGCATCAGTGCCTTCACTCCCGCCCTCTAAGTCCTCGTAGTGAATATTCTCCAATATCCGTCGTCTCTTCTCCGGCGGTTCGCCTTCTACTTTCACTCCGTTCGTTGATGATGCTGGTTCCTTTTCTGTCATGCCGTTTTCTAGGGGTTTTTTACTGGCCGGGTCTGTTGTGTTATTTGTTTTATGACTAGCTTTGAGCACCTGTAAAAGAAAAACCCTATTGTAATGAAATGGTAAGCAAGACGCAGATATCGGTCAGCTACACCACGTGGCGGCGGCGCGCCTCTGCGGAGCCTTCTTGCGCCGCCAAAACTGGGTACTGAATGCGATAAGTGCTGATGTAAATCGATCTAGATTTACATTTCCCGGGATTTTTTTTATTTTATTCGGCATTATACGGGAATGTAATTTTTCGCAAGCCTTAGACAATTTAGAAGAGCCAGAGTAACCGACGTAGCTCTCAGAGCTAGCAGGCTGAACTGGCAATGGGCAGGCCATATAGCTCGCAAAACCGATAACCGCTGGGAAGTTAAGGCGACGCATTGATAAACAATAATTTGAAATTCGGCGCCACGCCCCCCATGAGCTCCCCGCAAGCAGCACATGCCCCGCGGTAATTTTACGCGGTTTGCAATCGTGCCGTCGCGCGTCGGGCCGCGCCGCCGTAACTAGCGCGCTTCTCTGTCGTGCGTTGCCGCGCTGGGACAAGACGTCATGGAATCGCATTACCTTTATTTATTTATTTATATCCATTTGAATATTATACAATGTTATAGGTAAGCTTTTTTTGGCGGTAGTATATCGATAAAAAAACATAATTTGACGGCACGGATACTACCCGCAACTTCGTTAGCGTGGTAGGTAGGTAGGTTAGGTTACCTAACTAAAAGTAGGGTAATAAGCAGTGATAGGAATAGGGAGGGCTTATTTACCTAAACTTCGAGGAACAGTGAAAAGAATCGGAGACTTCCTTCCGAAAATATTTTTTGAAATTCCGGACATTACTCAGGTACATTAAAAAATAATTTTATTCGAATAAGTAGCTGGTCTATGTTTAGGTACCTAAAGTTTGCGACTAGACATAACATAACTTATCATTTTAAAAACGAAAGGTATTTGGCTTTTATCTTTACAAAAATAACGATAAGTTCAAAAGTTTATTTCAAAATGTGTTATTTATATATTTAATATTATTAAAATAAAGGGCGAATCACATGTTCAGTAACACACTTAAACTAAAAATTTTTAGAAACGTCGTCTTGCGCGAGCGAGAAAGCAGATAGTTTCCATAAAACGCGTACGACCTCTAAGTACATGTTTACGGTATATGAGCTGCCCATTTCGCTATCTATTCTTGGAAATTAAAAAAAAATCACCAGTGGTCGCATGCCTGTGCGCTATGGGGAGATTGGACCACTGCTGAGGTTACTTTCACTCCAGTACCTCGGTCTATTGAGTGCGCAAAATCAAAGTCAAAGCTCTTTATTTCCATAAGTACAATAAATGTACACTTAGAAAAGGTCAAATTACAAAATTAACCACTGTTAAGGATATAAAGTGATATTTTTTTATTTCTGTCGCTTCGGTATGTAGACTAAAGTAAAAAAGCGACAAAGTAACCTTTAGCCTGTTAATTGTTATTTTTCGAGTTAGAGAAAAACCCGTCCCAAGCCTTTGTATCCTCTAGCTAGATAATCTGAAGAGATCGCTCTTAGCGATAAGGCCGCCCTTTAAACTTCATTTTTTTTTCTAAGCATTTTCTTTGTATTGTTTCCTGTATTTGTGTGGTATATAAAGTGTTTTCTATCTATCTATCTTATATTTTATAGTAAACCTTTTTGTACAACAAGGTTTTGACAATGTTTTTCAATTTATTTACGGATAATTTTTGCAACTCCCTAGGAGTTTAGCTGTAGAACCGTATACATTGCCCTTTAAAAGATTCATTAATTTTGTGTAGCCTAGTTGTGGACACAGCTAGTTTACTTTTATTTCTGGTATCAAAATTATGTTTATCGCTATTTTTAGGGAACTTTTTTATATTTCTATGAGTGTATTACAAGTTTTCATGAATATAATTGACATGGTACTGTCATTATGTTTATTTCTTTGGTGATCCCATATTATACATTGGACGAACAGAGAGCTGTTCGTCAGAAGAGAGCTTCTGCAGCACAAATACGGTGTTAATATCTGCAGCGTTTCCCACAGCAATATACCATAAAAGATAATACTATGGAAGTAGCTGAAATAAATAAGTAATAATAAATGTATCTACGTCTGTAAGATGACGAATTTTTTTGACTGTTTACGCTGCAGAACTAAGTCTCTTCGATAGCTTATTAACTATTTATTCGAATAACATTATTAATAATACAATAAAAATACGAAAAAATAAATAACGACGGTTCGAGTCCCCAAAATGTTTGTTACTCTATGGTATGGAGTGGTTCACGGGGTGGTGACAAAAAAGGTAGAGGAGAATTTTAAAAATTTTCAGAGCCCACTCCGCTCGAAGTTATTTATTTTAACCTAAACCTGTATACGCTTAAGTCGATGAAGACCACAGAATATCATGAAGAAAAGAATTTCGAAAAATTTAAGGAATGGTTTTTGATACTATTAAATAATTTAAACGAGCCGCATGTGATAATCATGGACAACGCTCCGTACCACTCAGTGCAAAAAAACAAACCGCCGACGTCCAGCAACCGAAAAATGGAACTAATCGCATATCTGCAAAGCAAAGGCATAGAAGCCAACCAGACGATGCTGAAAAATGAATTACTGAAATTAGTTAATAATATACACAAACCCCGTACGCCAACTTACATTTTAGATGAGATCGCTAAGGAAAAAAGCCACACAGTCATCCGTTTGCCACCATATCACTGTCAATATAACGCGATTGAATTGATATGGGCCTACGTCAAAGGTCACGCAGCCAGAAATAATACTAAACCTCCTTTTACGGCAAATTAAAAGCTAACATTACTGCACAATACCTGCGAAAATGTCACGCCAGAGGACTGGAAAAATGTGGTTGATAAGTGCAAAAAAATCATAGATGAAGATTGGGAGCGCGATATTCGATTTGACAATTTGTCTGATCAAGAGCTTTTTGAGATCGTATTTTCAGCAAGCGCGGGGTTAGATTTCATGTTTTATTAAATGACTACCAAAATAATCAAGCATTTTTATTTGTATTGAAACAATAAAAATCGAAAAAATTGAAAAAACCGAAAAAGCCGATTTTAAAAATCTAAAATCGAACAAAAACCGGATTTGGGTATTCTTCCGATTTTACATGCCCTAAATGGGTGGAAGGATTCGGTGGTGATATTATATTAGATTATATTCGGAGATAAACGGCTTTGATTTTTGAGCTGTGTTGTGCCGGCTTAGAATTTGCACCACCCCAACTCTTCCCGCGGGTGTCGTAAGAGGCGAATAAGGGATATCCACCGGGGGTGGGTTATGGTGTGTGTACTCCTGTGTCCGCACTTGGACTCGGATTGGTCCATTGTGCGACCGGGGGTGGGCAGCAGCACCCCCTGCAGAACAATTCTACCACCAAACTGCGATCCCCAACCCGCATGCCCAGCGTGGGGATTATGGGCATTACCCCCCCTGAGATAAAAGCCAATAAGGCGCTTATCAGGGGGAGGCCTGCGTCCCGTAGTGGACCTATACAGGCTGTTGAGGTTGAGGATTTTTGATTGCGTTGAGTTAAAAGTTTTTAAAGTAAAACAAGTAAATCGTTATATCTCAAAAACGGCGCCTCTTAGGAAAAAAAGTATTAAGACATTTTTTATAGATAATTATCTGATCTAAAATTTTTGACGACGATAATTTTATGATAAAACTTACCGTTTTGCTGAAAATCGCGAAACACCCGTTTTTGTGATCTTTGACCCCGAGTATATTTTTTTTCAGGTGTCGGATCGATGATTACTTTTCACAATTCATTTATAATGGGCTTTTGAATAATCCTACCAATTTTCAGCTGGGTGCGAATTATTGTAACCTCACCCCTATTTTTTGGTCTAATTTGACCGGACTAAGACGACTCCATGGTTTTCTTTGTTCGGACAATTGTTTAGGTTTTTATTTTCTAAGAACAAAAAAGAAAATAAACTTTATAATTATTATAATACCTACTTATATCTTATAGATAGGTAGGCAGAGGCAGGCAAAATATTTGACGTTTCTTCACGATGTTTTTAAGGTGTTGCTTATGATTTTACTCGCAAGATAATATTGATTCACGGCTATCGATACACTAGGTAGGTAACTATCTAGTGCTAGGGAAAAAGTTTTTAACGTTTACTTCTACTACTACCTACCACTTCCTTACATTTTTCAACATACAGACCTTTCATCTTTATTTTTGAAACTTTAATCATCTTTCTTCCCATTTTTAATAATTTATAAGATTTTTTTTACTCAGAAGATAATATTGATGATGTGTCAATCGAGGCCAATTTGTGCGCGGGAAGCGAGCTCGATTGGCACACGTCCGACGCTGACAATGGTCAAAAGCGGACTGAAGGGGGCCGCCTGCATACAAACAGAGGCGAGAGCTAGCTTGAAACGAAAAGGCGTAAGCGCCAAAACAGTAATTCTCGTTTAAAATAAAAACTATTGGTAATTATGAAAAATCCTACCACCATTTTGAAGAGGGTGTATAAACTTATTTGTACAGAAAATTTAGAGGCATAAATCGGTTCCGTTTGCCTGTAAAGTTAAAAACCATGTTTTTATAGAGCAGTTTTCGGGATTTTTTTTTCTGCTATGAAAGTTAACCAATCGTGAAAACCTACTACCAATTTAAAGTAAAAAACATGAAAAATTCAAAACATAAAAAATAAATTCCGAATGTCTTGTAATTGCTGAAAAAAGTTGAAATCCCTGACGCCAATATCTTCAATGCGTCGTCTTAAGGTTCTCGAGTGGAGACCGCGGGGCACGGGGGTAACACCGCCAACTTCCTAACTTCAGGCTGCAACTGTGAATTTTCCCGGGACCTATTGACCCGGGATGCGAACCCAGGACCTCATAATCAGCGGTTGAACAAGCTGACCGCTAGACCAACGAGGCTGGCATGCCAAGCGTGATGATAATGGCAAAACCCCCTTGTTTAGAAGAAATACGATCAGTAGTGGACGTATTCTGATAGGTAAGCAAAAACGCAATGCTTACCATTATAGAGTGTTGGTTGAACCGTTTTATCATATTCCTGTGTATAGATGTGCTGTCTCCTTTCACTTTGACCGGCGGCGCGTCATCGTCGGTCGGTAGGAGAGGCACTTGCTCGTTGAATTTGGGTAGGTCCACCTGGAAGGCATGTTAGGGGTAGGTTACTTTTGAATTTATTTATTTATTTATATTTATTGAGGTAAACCTCAGCGCTATAATTTCCATATAAATACTTAAAATATATATAACACTAAGGCCAAAAAGGATTACACCGATATTACATAAACAAATGGAACAGCAAGGTAAGTCAGAAATGTTGAACAACGTAAATTATCTTAGAAGTATTAACTACAAAGTAATAACAATAACTATTATATAAATATATTTACTGTTTGAATTTATATTTGTGCGCGCGCGCGTGTGTGTGTGTGTGTGTGTGTGTGTGTGTGTGTGTGTGTGTGTGTGTGTGTGTGTGTGTGTTTGTGGAGCCCCTGAGAACACCGGTCTCATAGGTTTCGAATTTATAATATTATTTATCACACTAATATTATAAATTCCATTCATTATAAATTCCATATTATAGATTCCTACGTCACTTGACCTCGTGGTGTAGTTGGTTAGCACATTCCCGTACTGTATGTAGGTCTGTATTCAGCGTCCCGTAAGCGGACATTGCTTGTTTAAATAACAGAGTAATATCGTAAACGGACATTGCTTGTTCAATAACGGAGCATTATCGTCGAGCTAAGCGTCTGGACATTCATATCAACGTGTGTCCGGAGTTCTCACATCATCCTGTGATGTGAGAACTCCGGACTCAAACCCTCAGTCATAACTAAGTCGCCATTGTAAAATCATTAAAAGATTAAATTCAACTTCAATTTAATTATTTTAATTGTTTTTAGAAATACTTTCTACGCTTTCCCATAAAAGTCTACCTACGCATTATTATAACAAAAACCTTAAATAGGAAGGAATATAGCTTACCGTAAGATCCAAAGTAGTGTGTTTCATAGCATCTGCAATAGCTCTGTCGTCCAGCTTTGCGCATTCTCCGAATAGGTCTTTACTTGATGACGATGCTATGCGGTCTCTATTAGAACAAATAATTGTAAAAAATTAAAAGCAATCTTACCAGATATAGAGTTTAGTTTTGCCGAAGATTATGGAACTTTGGGCATAGAAAATTTCTAAAATATTTATGATAGTTACAACATAAAACTTTTTAAACTTTCGCGATGTGTTAAGGCGCTAGCGAAGGAATTTTCAAAAAGGGATTGGCCAGTTTGTGATACCTATCATAAGCTTATTTTTAATGCCTTTGTGGGTAATAGTTTTATTTTGTATACTTTAAGCAGAGATACGAAGTTGCGCTTTTTGGCCTTTCTTTTTTTAACTTCGCATCTCTGCCTACACTATACAAACTAAGACTTTTAAAGAGGCATTAAAAATAAGCTTAGGACACAAACTGGTTAATCGAATTTTGCAAAATTCCTTCGTTGAACAGAATAATAAGATAAAATAGGTGGGGGCCCTGATTTGGGTCGGGGTAGCGCCATTTCATAATGATTGATTTTACAGGGTATTTATCGCGTACCTTTTGTTAAAAATTAGAAACGCAGGGGAAACAATAACAAAAGGTCGCGTACCTTTTGTTATTGTTTCCCCTGCATTAATACCCGATAAAATCATTGATAGTCACATCTACAGACGCTCATCACTCTAAGGCGGAGCACCAAAGCAGTGTGTTCCCGGTAGAGTAAAATCTCGGAGTTTTCAAATCCAGAGTGAATAGGTTCATTCTGGGAAAGCGTGCTCATTATCGACGTATTTTTTCTAACAGTGTGGTACGTATTTAATGTCTTGATAAGGCTGTATTTGACCGAAGCAGCGGGCAGAATTTTCAGCCATTTTCAAGATACAAATGTTTGTAAACAAGGCTCAGCACAATCTATCTATCTAACCAGCCGGTAACACCCACTGCTGAGTATAGACCTCTCAACACAAAGATCTAAAAAAATATTTTCGGCGTCGAATTTCGAAGCGTGTGCCGCAGTGTGGCTGTGGCTTTATACATTGTAGATCTTAAATCAAAATGAAATAAACAAATAAACAAAGCATATTCTGTCTAAAAAATCAACGACAAGAGAAAGTGCTAAGTATTGGGGGCTTGTTTACAAAAATTATGTCTTGGGTTTGACTTGAGTTTAAAGCCTCCACACAGGGCCGGAGGCGAAGGCGTGCGGGTCGTATCATACGAATTTATATGAGAGACTACACACACGCCGCCCGGCGGCGTATGTGTAGTCTCTCATATAAATTCACGCATTACAACCCGCACGCCTTCGCGTCCGGCCCGGCCACGGTTTCTGTGTGTGGAGGCTTTTAGTCATGCAAACTCAAACTTACCTATGAAAATAATGCGATTGAAAGAATTTGGTCCAGAACTCGGCTTCTGTCATCTTATTCGGTACATAGTCGACGTGTTTCTTCCTAACAGCGGGGTACGTTTTGAATATCGCGTCTATGATGTCTTGTGTAAGGTTGTATTTGAGTCCGTTGCAGCCGTCTGTCTGTGGTTGGATGTCGGCTAGGAAAGCTCCTGAGACACCTGGTGGTAGAAAAAATAAAAAATATATAATGAAATTGCAATGTAATATAACAGCGTAAAACTTGGCGCAGATCTGAGGGACTCGGAAAAGGAAAATCGAAGTTTCGTTTTCGTTGTCGTGCAAAACCAACTCTTATGTCGCTTGCATAAGATTAGCGTTTGCACAAAAGCGAATCAGAAACTTCTATTTCGTTTTGAGTACGGGCCCTGGACCGCGCCACTGCTGCACGAAAATAACATGCATATAACAAATAAGAAATATAATTAATGATTTAATCGGGTATTTATCGCGTATCTTTTGTTATTATTTCCCCTACGTTTCTACCGCGTTACAGCGATCGTGGTCACGAGGCGACTAGATGTACTCGGAGTTACAGCCGAGAATTGACGGCAGTATCCACGACTACCCTCAATTCGTCTTCAGAATCAGGAATGTCCAAGTTCACATTACGACACACTACACTGACCGAGTCCGATTGCAGTACAGTCAGATTACGACGCACACACATATTAATCACAGGATTCCACCCTGATTGATCGCTGTAACGCGGTAGAAACGTAGGGGATATAATAACAAAAGGTACGCGATAAATACCCGATTAAACCATTAACTATTTTAACAAATCGCGAAAGTTTAAAAAGTTTTAATATGAAATATATTAAATTCGTAAAAATTCAAATAATAAAATTTAATGACAACAATATAATGTCAACTGCGTAAAGTTTGCCGCAGATCGGGACCGCAACACTGCTGCACAGTACAGCACAAAAATGTGCAATCAAATATAGGTTTAAATGTTACATTACGAAACTGTAAAATGTATTAAAACGTGACGTCAAACGAAGACGAGTTTAAAGCCCATATTTGAATGTTTATTGATGTGCCGTGCTGTAGCGGTGCTGTATGTGCGAAGTCCATTCTACGCCCAAGTAACGTAAAGCTCTGCGGACATTAATCCAACGACGCTACCCTTTCTCAGGAAGGTTCCCTTAGTAGACTTTTCCAACATCCACGGGCTGAGTTGGAGAGGTCGATTCTTACGCCACCACCATGGCTATTGAATTCTGATTGAATATTTTCTGTTATTAAATATATGAATCAGTAACTTATGAGTTCTTACCAGCCTCCTGTTTTATGCTGTTAGATTCCGTGTAATGTTTAAGCGTAGGTGTATTCCAGTATTCCTCAGCGTTTATAACCTTCGATATAACTAAGTCTTCGTAAAGATTCTTGAGTGTTGGATGGAGAGTTAATAATCTGGAGAAAAAACATGACAAATCGCTATTTTATTAAATATACTTTATTATTTCCGTTACTGTAGGGGCTCGTCGAAGGTGTAAGACTTCAACTAGGGCTGGTCAGGAATGATATCAATAGAAACACTTCAGAACACTTCAAATCGGTATATTCAACCGTATACACACAACTACGTTCTTAATTCAAAAGTCACTGCACTGCACTTAATAATTCACTTTCGTTATTTTCCTTAGGTCTTGTTCACTGTTTGATTGCTTAGAACTGAATAAATAATCTGCCAAAAGGCTCGGTTTATATACCTATTTCTATCCTTTCTGGATAATTCTACGCGTTTCCGGAAGCTATACCTATCTCTTTCTTTATTCTAGAAAAATTTTCTGTCCTTGTCTTTCTTTTCGATTCGTTCGAGAAATTAATTGTCTATAGATACATAAGTAGGTAGGTATAAGCGAGCCGGACGCTAGCAACTATTACCTATTCTGTTTACCTAAAAATAATGTTCGATTTTGAACTCTATTTCAAAACAAAACTTCAAGAAGTTTCCTAGCTATAATGAAGATATTGTCCTACACAATTTTGAGCCTTATTCCTTCGGCATAATGTCGTCGTTGCTAACATTCTCCCCCCCAGTGCGCGCTCCTACAAGCACTCCATCTAACTGAAGCGACGACGTATTGGGTACAATGACGATGAGGCGAGAAGTAGGTCTCTTCATGATACCACCCTTTGTTCGTACGTCGACGATACGCGTTCGACCATCAGGACCAGGGTATATTTGTTCTATGACTCCTCTTGGCCAAGTGTTTCGTGGAAGAGAAGAGTCTGCTACCAAAACTGTGTCTCCTATTTGAATATTCGTAATTCTTCGGTTTTTTATCTTTCGAGGCATCAGTGTCGGCAGATACTCTTTTAACCACCTCTTCCAAAAGTGGTCAGCCAATCTTTGTGCTGTCTTCCAATTAGGACGGCCGACGAGATTTACGTCATCGGATTCTCCGAAAATTGCAGCTCCGTTAGAGCGGCCAATCAAAAAATGATTTGGAGTTAAACTCTCTTCTTCTCCCGGTTCAGCGCTGAGATGAGTAAGTGGCCGCGAATTTACTGTGTGCTCTACTTCTGTTAATAAAGTAGAGAGCACCTCCTCTGGTGGGTTTCTTTCATTCAGGACCGCAGCGAGAGCAGTTTTCACTGACCGCACTAGTCTTTCCCATGCTCCTCCCATATTAGGTGCACCTGGTGGAATAAATTTCCACTTGAATCCTCCATTTTTAGCAGCCTCAATGAGGTCTTGATTTCGGAGTTTCTTGGCCTCTTCCTTGAGTTCTCGTTTCGCTCCAACAAAATTAGTGCCATTGTCAGAAAACAGTATCTTCGGGCTTCCTCTTCTCGATGAGAACCTTTTCAGCGCCATTATCATAGAATTCGTGCTAAGGGATGCAGCCAGTTCGATGTGAATTGCCCTTGTTGTGAGGCACGTAAAAAGTACACCCCAACGCTTTTCTTTTCTTCTGCCAATAGTTACATATATCGGCCCAAAGTAATCAACACCAGTACATGTAAATGGTGGCTGATGATGTGCGAGACGTTCTTGAGGTAAGTCCCCTAGTGGTGGCATTTCTGGTTTTTGTCTTCTGATTTTGCACAGCTGGCATTGATGAGCAACTTGTCGGACTGCGTTGCGTAGGGATAGTATCCAAAATCTCTGTCGTAGTTCATTAATTACGGTGGCGTGGTTTCCATGATGTAGATTTTTATGATAATGTTCAATTATTAGCTGTGACACACGGTTTTTTCCATCCAGGATTGGTAATTTAGGATTTTCTTCGAAGTCCCGAAGCTTCGCTGTTCTAGTATTGAGACGCAATATATTTTCTTCATCGAGTGTCACATGTATTTTCTTAAGTCGGCTTGAAATTTCAAGCGGCTTGTTTTTATTCAGATTTTCTATTTCATTCTTGAATGATTCTTGCTGGCTGTAACGAATGAGAGCTAATTCAGCTTTCCTCAAATGTTCACTTTCGATAGGTAGCCAGTTTTCTCGGTCCCGTTTTTTAGACGGTGTTTCTTGACTCATTGATTTTCGGCGGCATAAATCCATAAACA
Organism: Eupithecia subumbrata; assembly: GCA_949316285.1. Taxonomy (NCBI): domain Eukaryota; kingdom Metazoa; phylum Arthropoda; class Insecta; order Lepidoptera; family Geometridae; genus Eupithecia; species Eupithecia subumbrata. Next base: position 6,211,362 of record OX438632.1, read on the forward strand.
TGTATATTCTTGCCGTAGCTCGAAGAAGGCGCATCCAGCTACTGAATCTGCAGGGATCAGGCAGACTCGGGGAAGTGGCGATTCTTTTTCCGGCACAGGTAAATTTTTTCATTTCGTCATGGTCAAGTTCTCGTATTTCCTCTTTTCCAATATCCTTGACTGGCCAAGTAGATTCGGATTGATATAAAAATGCGGGCCCATAAAACCATCTCGCTTTGCTGTCAAAGTCTTTCGGGACGTTTCTGGTAGCGTCATCTGCTGGGTTTTCTTTAGTTGGAACCCATTTCCATTCATCTGGCTTGGTGATTTCTTCATCATTGTCTTTCATGCGGCAATGATTCACGAAATTCACGGGGGCTGTTATTCCAGAATGAAAGCCGTGGAGTACCCATCCCAGGCTCGTGAGTGATGCGACAGGTTCGTTTCGTTTTCCCTTCTGGATTTTTCTTGATACGATTAGATCCCAGTTATCTTGCCCAATCAGCAGTGCTGGTTTATTTGCTTCATAGAGGAGCTTTTCTTTCAAGTTTTTTAAATGACTATACTTTTCAATAGTGTCCACATCGATGCACTGAGGTGCCAGTTTTAAGTCTTCTATGGTGTGCACCCCTTTCAGCATTCGTTTATCCGTCCTAAATGCTCCTTTTATTTTGAGATTCATTTTCTCGGAGTCTTTCGTTTCTATATTCTTTCCACCGACGGTTTCTATTATGAGCGGTTCTGCTTTTCCGGTAGCTCCGATGCGACGGGCAACATCTTTATCAATCAACGACACTGTAGAACCTTCATCTAATAGTGCCAAAATTCGCGTAGTCCCCTTCGGTCCGTAAATATCTACAGGAATCATCTTCAGGTAGACGCTTGCTGTGTTGCCCATCGCATAAACGGATGTCATGACGTTTGCAACTTCTTTATTTTCCGTCGTTGGCTGAGTTACAGACGACGTCTCACTTGGCTTGTCTGGTTGCGTTGACGGTGCTGGTTCTCGATGAGATAGCTCCGAGTGCAACATATTGTGATGAGGTCGCTTGCATCTCTTGCACGGCTGTCCTTTACAATTTGAAATCATGTGTCCTCGACGGAGACACATGAAGCATAGCCGATATTTCTTCGTGATCTCCCATCTTTCGTTTGTTGAAGATTCTTTGAATTTTTTGCATTCTGTGAGCCAATGGTTTTTTTCACAATGGACGCAGAACTTTTTCGTTTTAACAGGCGCCGTTTCATCTTGGTCCGTTGCAGCATTCACTTGGTGACGTGTGTGTCTCTTCTTGCTAGATTCTGGTGGAGCGTAAGTGGCACACAAGGATGCTTCTCGATTCAAAAAATTCTTGATTTTTACTAATTCAGGTTCTTCACCACTTTGTGCTTTGAAATCGAGCCATCTCCATTTCATCAACGGCGTAAATTTCTCGATGATTTTCTTGCAGGTTTTCGGCGAATGCAAGTATTCGCGTTTGTTTAATGCACTAATCGTCGCTACTGCGTTTCCAATGCGACTGGCGATAACACATATTTCTTTCATTGATTCGCCAAGCCGTGGTAGTTCTTCTATACTATCAATCTCGGCGAGCGCGATTTGCTCTGGTCTTCCAAACCTTTGTTCTAGGGCATCCACAACATCGCCAGGGTTGGAGGCCACAAACAAAAGACTTCTGACGACTTCCCTGGCTGTTCCTCGGATGGAATTTCTAAGGCGAGCCATATTCTGTACGTCGCTGTGCTGGGCCACGCTGTCTAAATATGCTCTCTTGAATGGTAGCCACTCTTCATAATCTCCATTGAAGTTTGGAAGATCCCACACTTTTGTAGACTGTCCTGATCTAGAGGCACTTATGATGGCGTCGGCGAGTCTACTTATTTCACAATTATGAGTCGGTTTGTCCTCAGCAGATGGCACTGGTTTGTTCTCGGCAGGTGACATCGGTTTATTCTGAATTTGTAGGTTATTGTATGGATTTTCAGTAAACTTGGTCGATTGTTCGACCCATCGTTCCACCTGAATCGATCTTTCTTCGTCGAACTCATCATCTTCTGATTGAAGTTCTGATGGACACTGGGACCCAGTGACACTCATACGGGCTAAATTCGCGGCGATTGTAGCTGCTTTTTCTTCAGCTTTTACAATAGCAGCTTCAGCATCGGCAGTTTTAGCGTCAGCTCTGGCGGCAGCGACGGCGGCTTTAGCTTTGGCGGCGGCAGCGGCGGCTTTAGCTTCGGCAGCGGCAGCGGCAGCGGCGGCTTTAGCTTCGGCAGCGGCAGTGGCAGCTGCAGCTTTAGCTTCAGCAGCTTCGGCTTCGGCAGCGGCAGCTTTAGCTTCAGCGGCGACTTTAGCTTTGGCTGCTGCGGCTTCAGCTCTAGCTGTAGCAATCTTCGCTTTAGCCTCCTCAAGTTCTTTTTCTTCTAGTTCCCGAAGAGCAGATGACTGCGACCTCTTTGAGGATTTCATCGACCTTGAAGCAGGAAGGAATGCAGAAGAAGCTGACGGTGGAATCTTAGCAGATCCTCCAATGTTCTTCGGCTTTACATCAGCAGTTGCAGGACACAACGATTCCAAAGAAACAAACGGTGGAACATCTTGTTTTCCTCCAATATTCTTTGTTTTTGCACGTGCTGACCTCCTTAGTTGCCCTGGCAGCATTGCGGGGCTTTCGAATGCTTCCGCTGTCCCAGACGGTACAACTGTGCAAGGAGTTCCAATGGACAACGGAGCGGCGGTGTTCAAGTCAGTCAGCATGTTCAAAGACGAAGTTGAACTGTATTCGGCTCTCGTCTTCCCGGGGCAGATCGGTGATCTGGAGCGTACAATAGGCATTACGCGAAATCACTTCCTAATCCGGCTCGAAGGACCAAAAACTGTAGGGGCTCGTCGAAGGTGTAAGACTTCAACTAGGGCTGGTCAGGAATGATATCAATAGAAACACTTCAGAACACTTCAAATCGGTATATTCAACCGTATACACACAACTACGTTCTTAATTCAAAAGTCACTGCACTGCACTTAATAATTCACTTTCGTTATTTTCCTTAGGTCTTGTTCACTGTTTGATTGCTTAGAACTGAATAAATAATCTGCCAAAAGGCTCGGTTTATATACCTATTTCTATCCTTTCTGGATAATTCTACGCGTTTCCGGAAGCTATACCTATCTCTTTCTTTATTCTAGAAAAATTTTCTGTCCTTGTCTTTCTTTTCGATTCGTTCGAGAAATTAATTGTCTATAGATACATAAGTAGGTAGGTATAAGCGAGCCGGACGCTAGCAACTATTACCTATTCTGTTTACCTAAAAATAATGTTCGATTTTGAACTCTATTTCAAAACAAAACTTCAAGAAGTTTCCTAGCTATAATGAAGATATTGTCCTACACAATTTTGAGCCTTATTCCTTCGGCATAATGTCGTCGTTGCTAACAGTTACGAATAACAAGCCTCAATTGAGAGACGATTGCGGGCGTTTCCGTGTGGAATTTCGGACCGGAGAAAACTTACGGAAAAATAGTATACCTACGTATGTGATACGTGCAAAGTTTGTATGGATTTACTGCGTTCGAAATCTGGAATCGATATTCCGAAACAGTTTTTTTGAAGCGAAATTCCTGATGTATGTGGCCACCCAAATAGTATTTTTTTAAATTAAGTATGCTACAAGGAACCAAATCCTACAAACGATTATAAAACTTATCAAAGGCAAAAGTTTGTACGCGAACAACGCCAAATCTACTAAACTTAACCCCTGAAAACTCAAACGCAACATTTTTGACATTTTGCAATGTAAATACATATGTCAAAAATCGCGCCTTGAGACGTTTTATCTGAGTTCCGTTTGAGTTTTCGCGGGTAAACGACTCAAGTTTTTGGTAAATTTTGGATTGGTGTGGAATTACTAACACACGCTTTGTCATCAAGAGCAAAAGGGCACGAAACAGATGAAGAAGGTCGACACATCATTTATTGAACTGTCCTTCATGCAATGTCAATGATATTGAACGAGGTGCTGACAGTTCAAAGCTTGTTCATAGCGAGGTTCATAGACTCGCATTGACATTGTGAAGATTTTTAATCTATAAGATGGTATAAAAATAATACTCACTTAGATTTCATCTCCAACTCTCCATTTATTTGTGGCTTGAATTTTGGCAGCAGATTTTGCAGTAGCATTTTTACTTGATCTCTGTCTTTTGCCTTGAATAAAATTACAATTTAACTTAGTTTTTTTTTTCTTTGTATTAATCCTACTAATATTATGTATGCACATATCCCCGTAACTACTTAACTGATTTAGATGAATTTAGTGTGTAGATAGTTTAGGTTCTAGATTCTAGAATCTAGAATAACACATAGGTTAATCATATTTAATTATTACAAATATATATATTTTTCATAATTATAAAATTAACCTCTGAGAAAGGGTGGTAAAATTTCTATGGAAAATTATTATTCCTTGGTTCGATTCACTCAAAATTCGGCATAAATAAACTATAAAGTAAATAATGAATCACATATTTTTTATTTTTACAAAATTTTTTATTTAAGTAAAATTCTGAAATTTCCATGCAGGCAAAGCTGCGGGGCGCAGCTAGTAATATAATAATAATGACATAATGTCCAGCAGTGGACTGATGAAGGCTGTTGATGATGATGTTTTACTTTATGTTGGCTGGATTTGTCATTGCAGTATCTTTGGGGGAGGTGGTATCTCCAAAAGTAAACATCTTTGGTCAGAGATTATACTTAAGATGAGAGCTCTATGAAAGAGACAAATATTAACAAATTAAGCAGGGTTTCAGAGATGAAAATATTTATTTACTTGTGGTAGCAGCCTTACTGCATTACCCTCTAGTGATAAAAGCCGTTAAGGCATCACATATCAAGAGAGGCATATGTCCAGCAGTGGACGTGCATAGGCTGTAGATGATGGTGATGATGAAGCAAAATGTGACTGAAGTACCTATCTTCAACACACTGCATTGATTATCTTTAAGTCATTTCTTTGTGGATGAAATACATTCAATTTATTTTAATTTAATAAAAACAGTATTTATTTCTATTACCTGTGCCTCTGCCCCTGCGGGATTGACAAAATGAAATGTAGAACAATCCCCATTGTGTAGAACCACTTGTAGTTGGACCTTTGGCTTGCCTACTGGTGATATCTTTTGAGCTGAAACAAAAATAAAATAAACGCTCATATTTATTAACTAGTGTCTGTCCAAGTCAGTAGTAGTAGTACTGCATATTATAAATTGTCTGAATAAAAGGCTTATAATATTGTGGTTATTAGTTTCTGTCAGTGGCTTCGCACATGATGTTTTAGTGGAAATGTTTAGTATTAAGTTATTTCTAACCTAAGGGACCTGTTTTGTGGGTTGAAAAGTTCTTGATTCCAGGCTTGGTCAACATGTCGTCTTAGCCCATTTTGTGTGTATGGTACGAATGTCTGCCTAATAAACAGAGGGTTTAGAATTAGAACCTTAATCCTTTTTGTAATGATGTATCAGAGCAACATCTATGCAAAATTTAAGCCTGATCAGTTAACTTGTTTTGGCGTCAAGAGGTAAACATACACTGTACATGCCTCCGACAAAAAAGAGGTGTGTTTATTTCCTTATGTCTCGACAATGTTACAGCCATTGTGGTCATGGGATGGCACTAGAAGTAGTGAAAAACAGATACTTAATGTAGTGAGATCTTGCATTACAGTAGGGACCTTTACAACTTGGCGCAGAATGATGAAACTGATGAACTTGTAGAATGTAAAACTTGTAGAAATTTACATGGAAAATCTTGGTAAATTGATTGATAGATTGATTCTTCTTCTAGAATAAATAAATAGAATGATACCTACTACAGTCACATCAGTATTTATTTATTATGACAATGGTTGCGCAGCGACTGAAGTTTTGCACTGCTCCTTGCCACTGATGTTTGATATTATTGTGGAAAATGGAAGTACTTACTTTTGATTTCTGCGTACTTGTGAGTGATCCCAAACTTATCCCTGTGGTCCAGCATCCATCCCAATCTCTGTTCCATCATCAGCAATGTCCCATCGCCCTTTTTGAAACGCACATGGCCCACGCTTAACAAAACGTCCTCTGAAGACGTAGTCATGTTTATATTTCAGTCTTTTTGCAGAACAGCGATAAATTGTATCGTAAAAAGTTGTTGAAAACAGTTTGAACTTGAGATTTCTACTTGCAATTCAGGGGGTAAAAGTGATGTTGTGAGTGGCCTCTCGCTGGTCTGTTTAGTCTTCTGTTACGTTTGGATCAAAAACTTGTACTATAAAAACCTAAGACAGTAGGAGTTGATCGAGAAAATAATTCAAAGAAATGCATTTTACAATCCGTCGACCATTAGCCGACTTGACCAACTGACTGACTGACTGAGAGTGACTGATGTGATGACAGCGACTGCTGACTGACTGACTGATTATTGATGATGAATCGAATTGATAGTTTGACAGTCTGATGTGGCTTGTTAGTTTTTTGTCGAAAGATTAACAAAAGCCGTGTTGAGTGCTAGGTCCAAATCCTACGTCCCACACCACGTAGACCATAGCAATCATCATACCTTTTTAGGAGCGACACTTTAAGCTTAAACTCTATAAGCTAAGGCATAAGCTTATGGATTATTATTCTAGAGCTTAAGCCTTGACGTGTAGGTCACCTTCGTGGTAAAATAACCAAGGATAGTTCCTTCCTGGCTGCTAACCCTGTAGAAATAAAAATCTAACGAAAACCATAGACAAACAGTAATTTATCATGAACGCATCGATAGGAAACCGCCATTTTATTTATTTTTATTGGTAACACTGGACATTGACAACCCAAAATGCAATCATGGCGCATGGAGTACTGTGTTTTTAGAATGCTCAGAAGTTTTTTACGTAAACACTTCGTTGTTTTGCATTGTAATCAATCCGAGTGTTTTTATAAATTATCCTTGACTATTTAAGTTTCTTTTGAAGCATACATGTGTGTACCAATTTTGAAAATTTCACCAGATCGGAGTCACGTCTCTGTACTACAAGACACTTGCAGGTATAAAATCATGAGATCTGCTGTTTCAAGGCTCTCACGTCTCGTAATACGATTCTAATTCGTCGTAAGCACGGTGGACAAACTCAGGTGTATGGTACATATGAAATAAATGCTGAATTTTCGTAATAATTATGTTATATTCGTTCGTTCCAGATAACTTTGTTGGTGTCATAATGTCAGAGGCGTACGCCCGTGAGATACTGCGAAGGAATGTTGCGCAAATATGCCAAACGATAGGATGGAACGGCATAAACTCCATGCCGCTGGACATCCTGGTACATGTGCTGGAGAAGTACATCAAGTCCCTCTCCACTCAAGCTAACCGATACGCCGAACAATTCAATAGGACTGAACCAAATTTACATGACCTAGCATTAGTATTCCGTGATCTTCATATCCAACTGCCTGAGTTGGATGACTATGTCCAAAGTGTACCACCCGTACCGGCACCTATCAGTGAAAAGTTCCCTAAAACTAAAGAATCTAACTTGAATTTCCTGAAACCTGGCAGCCATGAAGTGGTCACACGACCAATGTATGTCCATGAACACCTCCCTCCTATGTACCCAGAGAAAGAACGGGACACCCCTGCTGTTGCAGGCACTGTTGAAATCAGACAAAATGGACTTGATAACGGAGAAACCACAGCATCATGTAACAGTCCAGAAATATCAGTCACTGATAGTCCAGAGAAACCCAAGGATATTTTCAAGAGACCTACAGACCCTATTTCAATACCAAACAACAAAAGACCAAGGCTACGCTTGGAAGAGGAGGAGAGGACAAGAGAAATCAGCAGTGTTATGATGACTATGTCAGGTTTCCTGTCCCCTGCTAGAGAGGGCAAGCTTCCAGAAGCCCGTCCACCTACCATGGTATCCGATAAACATTACGACAAACATAAAGCAAATTCACATCATTCGGGCATCATGAAACCACCAATGTTAGATAAGGTTGATAAGAAATCTAAGAAGAATAAGTTATTAAATGGTAAAGTAATGAAGAGCAAGCGGAGAGATAAGAGTCATAAGGGTGAAAGTAGTAAATCTAAAGATAGTAGTAAATTAAATAAGCATCCTCCTGGTAATCCAATGAAGAGCAAGGATGTGCATCCAATGCATCATAATCATGTGACGATGCCGGCGCCGCGGCCGCTGCTGCCGCCGTCGCCGTCAGCGCGGCCGATGGTGGCGCCCCCGGCGCCGGTGCCCGTCCCTCTGCCTGTACCTCTGCCTGTGTCCGTCCCGGAGCCCCTCAGGCCGCTCATCAAACAGGAACCCATCGACTTCCCACTACCGATGCCCAAACCAACCATCTCAAGGGAGGATGCAATACCTGTCCCAAGAAAAATACCTATCTCTAAATCACCACTGGTAAACCCAGTGCCTATGCATAAAACCCCTTCTAACTCTTTCTACCCTGATGTTCCCATAAAAAAAGAAGTAGTGGAGGTAGAGGAAAAGTTGGCATCCCAACCTGACAGATCAAAGATTAATATATTTAAAAGGATATCGAACAAAAATAAAGAAGATAAATCCACTCCTGAGGTTGTGCCTGAAAAGCCACATTCTGACCTGATCTCTAGGTTACAAAACTCTTATGAACTAGAGAGGAACCATGATAATTTTAAAATTAAAAATGAGGACCCTGTTGTAAATAATAATGATAATAGTGCTGTAGATATGTCTAATGTAATTGATTTGCGAACTAATGAAGTGATTAGCGTTGATGATGATTCCTTCGATATGAGTCCCTTGCCATCGAGGCTCCCAATAGAACCGCGTCCTAGTTTATCTATCAGACAGTCTCTGCAAGTGCCCTTCCCCAATGACGTAGCTAGTGTCAGTTCAAAACCCAAGAAGGAGAAGAAACACAAAGATAAAAAGGATAAATTGGCGAAGCATGAAGCAAAGCTGTTGAAAAAGCAGCAGCAGCAACTAGCCATGGAGATGGCGCGCGCCGAAAGAGCAAGTATGCGAATGAATGCCGTAAAGCCACCTAAACCAAGCAGGCCAAAGAATGACAAAATGCTGCAGATGCCTCCTGGTTTCCCATTTTTCAACCCAATGTCTTCCGGGCGGGGTATGATGTCCGGGCCAGGCTTAATACCGAACCCGGGATTGATTCCCGGCGCCGAATTCCTCGCTGGATTAGCCAATAACCCTGCTCTAAGAGGCCTGCCAACCTCGAACCTATTGACGAATCCCTACGCCCTAGCCGCTGGAGGGCCAGGCTTAATACCATCTAATTTCCTACCTGGAGGCCTTAATCCCGGCATACGGAATCCTCTCATACCCATGGGTAACTACCCAAATACATCGAATTCCATGAGTTCTAAGATACCCACGATGTTTCGACGTCCCAGCCTAGAGGTGATACCTGTAGAAAACGATGTTGACAGAGGCGGCAACAGGCCTTCGCCGCGCGAAAAAGATCGAAACGATAGGCACAAACCTCATAACATTCCAAATAAGAAGTCTCATAAAGATCACAAGGCGAACTTGTATAAAATGCCTCTTATACAACCTGATATAACAATTGAACTGAACCCTCCAAAAGAACCTCGGCCGGAGATTAGACGGGTCTCGCCGGCGCCCCCGCGCCTGCCTACGCCGCCGCCACCGGCCCCTCCAGCGCCAGAACCCAAGCAAGACCCCGAACCTGTCCCAGTTAGGGCGCCAACTCCAGAAACAGAAAAAGAATCTGAAAACTCAACTGACAAGAAAAAGGACAAACACAAGAAAGATAAAAAGGACAAAGACGCAAAAGTTAAGAAAAAGAAGGAAAAGAAAGATAAAAACAAAGATAAGTCTGAGAAGGTTCGGGATAAGGAGGAAAGGAAAGAGCTTAAAGATATAGAAAAGAGAATAAAGAAAGAGAAAAAGGAAAAGAAAAAGGACAAGTCCCTCGACGGTGTAGTTCCGAAGCTGACACTTAAATTCAGCTCAAATTCCAACTCGAATTCGCCAATGCCACCGAGCTCGCCTGACGTATTTAAACTGAATATAAAGCCGGTGGTCAAGAAAGAGGACGAGGAGTCACCTGTGAAAGAGGACACTGTGTCGAGGGAACACAGTCGATCGCCGGAGCTGGCCCAAATATCTGCGCTGGTAACAAGGCCGCCGAAACAGAAGCATTCGAAGCACAACAACTTGTCAGAAGAGCCGAATTTCTCACCGCCGCCGTCCGTAAGCTCTCCAACGCGGAAGAATCGACCGCCTTCCAGCCACTCATCCAAGTATAAACGGCTGTTGATCAAGCCTATGTCCAAGAAGGGACAAAGTGATGATTTCGACGACGACGCTGAATCGGATGAGGCGGCTGCGGCGCCTGTGCCGACGCCGACTTCGAAGCCTGGTCTACCCACCGGGCCTTTGCCCACTCCGTTCTACGTGGACGATCAAGGAAATCAGATTTGGGTTTGTCCGGCGTGCGGGCGGCCAGATAACGGCTCGCCGATGATTGGCTGCGATGGATGCGACGGTTGGTACCATTGGGTATGTGTCGGCATCACGGAGGAACCTGGCGCAACAGAGGATTGGTTCTGCAAGTCCTGCGTCGCAAAACGCGCGGCTATGGCGCTCGCCGGCGTCGCCACCGCAAAAAAGAGGGGAAGGAAACCGAAAGGGGAAAAAATCAGAGACTGTCATTGATGACTTTTCGTTGTTACTGAGATTAGTTTTAATTTTTTTTTTCATTTTAGTTCGTTGTGTGTGGCTGATTGTTATGGATTAATTGTTGAATGATATCATGAAAATTGTTTTCATCATTTATAATGTTATATCATAGGTTTGCATTAAGTATAGATAATAATGAAATATTGACATAAAATGTTGAACATAAAGTATAGTGTAGTTACTTGTAATAATTACCATAATTTTTAATTATTTTGTTACGATTTCTCTTATTTCTCGTTCGCTCTTTAGATCAAGATTTTAAATGCGATAGCGGGCGTGTTATACACATCTCGCGCGTATACATAGATTATAATATAAGATTCTTTTATATTGTACAAAAACTGAATTTACTTAAGAAATGGGTGATGTATAAAGTAAATGTATTGAATATTTAATAACAGAAAGAAGGCTGGATGTTTTCAGTCGATATTTGAATATTTTCATATTATAATTTTAATATAACCCTGTTTTTTTGTTGATTATAATATTGTTCCTTCAATTTTTGTACAGGGCTGGCATTTTAACAGTTGATGAATGTTTTCTTGTAAAACTGAAGTTGGCGTGTAAAGGTGCCATCCTATAAGCATTCGACTAATTTGGAGGGAGGCAAATGTAAATTTTTAATTTCAGCCAGTGGCCAATTAAATTTATTGGTACTTGAAAATGTCGTACTTATTTTTGAACCACATCTCTTGACTGAGTATGTTCCTAGAAGTACAAAACAAACTTATGTAACTGTAGCTTATTCAGGTAATGGATATGGTACCTAATAGGTAGATACCCAGAAGTTGAGTAGGCAAATTCTCTTTACAGACCTAAGCTTCCAAAAGATTTATTTCCTTAGGCGGCTAGCCCGACTTGCATTTGCGCAAAATTAAATATTTTGGCGATAATATTTTTTCCTTGTGGAAACAAGAAATAAACTGGCGTAGAAGTAGTTTGCCGACATTTAATCCATATTTTACCAACCTTTGATTCCATAGAAAATAAAAGGTAGACTTTTGGAGAATTTGGGAAATAAGTTGATGTTTAGTAATATTAGGTAATAATATGTTGGTAGTCGGGTAAAAAAACCGCAAAAATATTTGAATTTCGCGCCAACGGCGTACCATACTGTAGAAGAGGGTGGCCTAGAACATCTCAGATTGATACATTTTTACTGGTTCTAAATTTTCAAGCTACCACTATCCAATCCAATAAGCCCAGATTTGATCCCCGTCTCGGCAAATCTAGTGTAGGACGACCTGAGATGAGACAGACTGGTCTTGCCGCATCCAGCATCTGTCAGTGGCAATGCTGCAAGCTGTAGACAGGGCACTCATTACATTAATTAGGGGAGGCTATGTCCAACTGTGGTCTAAGGGCTGATGATGTGCCGTGCAGTGCAGCTGTGGTGTATGTCTATAATACCATATAGGTTACAACCTACAAGAACGTAACCAACAACACAGACCTCCATTCCATGTGAACTTAGATTTATTAGGTAGGTACCAAGTAGGTACATTTTCGTAGGTATCTAGGTAATATACTTTCCTATTCGATTTCGGTGAAGTGATAAACTAAGTGAGTGAATAATCTTTGCACTAGGTACAAATCCTCAATAAACCCATGGGTAGATAAGGTAGGTAGGTACCTACCTACCTATTAGACAAGTGCAAACGTAGCTTAATGCTGCAGAAGGTAGGTGCCTACACCTACCTACACTACACAGTGCGACCGCGATTATGTTTTTTGCTGCAAGTAGGGTTGCCACCTTTTTTTGAGAAAATAGAGTTAAGGCGACGCATTGATAAACAATAATTTGAAATCGGGCGCCACGCCCCCCATGAGCTCCCCGCAAGCAGCACATACCCCGCGGTAATATTACGCGGTTTGCAATCGTGCCGTCGGGCCGCGCCGCCGTAACTAGCGCGCTTCTCAGTCGTGCTTTGCCGCGCTGGGACAAGACGTCATGGAGTCGCATTACCTTTATTTATTTATTTATATCCATTTGAATATTTTACAATATAATTATAGGCAAGCTTTTTTTGGCGGTAGTATATCGATAAAAAAACATAATTTGACGGCAAGGATACTACCCGCAACTTCGTTAGCGTGGTAGGTAGGTAGGTTAGGTTACCTAACTAAAAGTAGGGTAATAAGCAGTGATAGGAATAGGTAGGGCTTATTTACCTAAACTTCGAGGAACAGTGAAAAGAATCGGAGACTTCCTTCCGAAAATATTTTTTCCGAAATTCCGGACATTACTCAGGTACATTAAAAAATAATTTTATTCGAATAAGTAGCTGGTCTATGTTTAGGTACCTAAAGTTTGCGACTAGACATAACATAACTTATCATTTTAAAAACGAAAGGTATTTGGCTTTTATCTTTACAAAGATCACGATAAGTTCAAAAGTTTATTTCAAAATGTGTTATTTATATATTTAATATTATTAAAATAATGGGCTATTAACATGTTCAGTAACACACTAAAAATCTTTAAAAACGTCGTCTTGCGCGAGCGAGAAAGCAGATAGGTAGTTTCCATAAAACGCGTACGACCTCTAAGTACATGTTTACGGTATAGGAGCTGCCCATTTCGCTATCTATTCTTGGAAATTAAAAAAAAAACTCGCCAGTGGTCGCATGCCTGTGCACTATGGGGAGATTGGACCACTGCTGAGGTTACTTTCACTCCAGTACCTCGGTCTATTGAGTGCGCAAAATCAAAGTCAAAGCTCTTTATTTCCATAAGTACAATAAATGTACACTTAGAAAAGGTCAAATTACAAAATTAACCACTGTTAAGGATATAAAGTGATATTTTTTATTTCTGTCGCTTCGGTATGTAGACTAAAGTAAAAAAGCGACAAAGTAACCTTTAGCCTGTTAATTGTTATTTTTCGAGTTAGAGAAAAACCCGTCCCAAGCCTTTGTATCCTCTAGCTAGATAATCTGACGGATCTTTCAGAGTCTCTGATGACTTGCCTGTTACGCGAGGAGTGCCCCAAGGATCAATTTTAGGACCTCTGCTGTTTATAATGTACACTGCGGACATTACTCACTGCATAGAGCACTGCAGATATCATGTATATGCCGATGACGTCCAACTCTACATCTCGTTTAGGTTAGAAGATGCAAGGACAGCTATTCATAAGCTTAATGAGGACTTGACTAACATTGCAGACTGGGCAGGCCGGAATGGTTTGGTACTTAATCCATTAAAAACTAAATACTTAGCTATTGGTACCAAACACAAACTTAATACCTTTTATCCGCCGTTAGACATTTCTCTGATGGGAGAACCTGTTGAGCGAGTTTATGAAGCGCGCAACTTAGGACTCCTGTTTGATTCTAACTTAAGGTTCGAGCGTCACATTACTGAATCTGTCAAATCTTGTTTTTACAAACTTAAAGTACTCTATAATATCAGACCCTACTTAAGTGAAGAGCTGCGTGTTCAGCTCGTCGAATCCCTGATACTATCTAAACTCAATTATGTAGACACTGTAACGGGACCTCGACTGCTGGGCCGTACACAGCGACTGCTTCAGAGAGTACAAAACGCGTGTGCTCGCTTCTGTTTCAAAATTCCTCCCCGGACTCACGTCACCCCCTTTCTGAATAAAAACTCTATCCTGAGAATGAAAGCACGTCAGAAGCTCCACCTTGCTTGCCTACTTTTTGGCGTGATTAAGTACCGTACTCCTAAGTATTTATTTGAGAGACTTATCTGGATGTCCAAAACGAGATCTTTGCGCAAATGCTCGAAACAGCTGTCGACACATAGTCATCATTCGGCAGCTTTTAGAGGCAGCTTCCGGTACGCTGCAGCAAAGTGCTGGAATAACATTCCACCGCCCATAAGAGACCTACAGTGTTTTCAAAATTTTAGGGCTAAATTGAAAACGTTTATTTTAGAACACCAGAGAAGCACCGAAGATCTCCGAAATGACATCTCTATTCTATAGTAAGAACGCTCAACTCGGGCCTCAAATACCCTGTTGCATAGTACCACATAGGTATGCCCTGTTGCATAGTTCACCATCCCACTAACACCCTTGAATTTGTTTTATTTGTATCTTGTTCGTTCTCTTTTCACCTGTCGCTGTTTTCATTAACTGTAATTTTGTATGTTTGTAATAGATAAGCTATCATAGATTATACCATAATACAATACTTACTTAGTTATTAAGAATTTGTAATTTGCTGGACTTTTCTGTCTTAAATAATTTTGTGTTAGTGTACGTGACTCGTCATTTGGTTCCGACGGAAGATCAGCGTTGAGATAACTGTGCCCACCAGCTAGTTGTCTCAACAAATGCTGAGTCGGACGCCATTTTGTAGCTTTTAAGTCTTATCTTCAGTTTATATAAGTCTAAATTGAAACCTTACAATTAGCTACAAATAAAGATTTCTTATTTCTTATTTCTTATTTCTATTTTCTTTGTATTGTTTCCTGTATTTGTGTGGTATAATAAAGTGTTTTCTATCTATCTATCTATCTATCTGATATTTTATAGCAACAACAAGGTTTTGACATTGTTTTTCAATTTATTTACGGATAGTTTTTGCAACTCCCTAGGAGTTTAGCGTATAAATTGCCCTTTAAAAGATTCATTAATTTTGTGTAGCCTAGTTGTGGACACAGCTAGTTTACGTTTATTTCTGGTATCAAAATTATGTTTATTGCTATTTTTAGGGAACTGTTTTATTTTTCTATGAGTGTATAACAAGTTTTCATGAATCTAATTGACATGGTACTGTCATTATGTTTATTTCTTTGAATTTATCACGTATCTCGTCTCTGGATCCCATATTATACATTGGACGAACAGAGAGCTGTTCGTCAGAAGAGAGCTTCTGCAGCACAAATACGGTGTTAATATCTGCAGCGTTTCCCACAGCAATATACCATAAAAGATAATACTATGAAAGTAGCTGAAATAAATAATTCTAGATGTATCTACGTCTGTAAGATGACGAATTTTTTTGACTGCGTACGCTGCAGAACTAAGTCTCTTCGATAGCTTATTAACTACTTATTCGAAATATTCGAATAACATTATTAATAATACAATTAATTAAACAATAAAAATACGAAAAAATAAATAACGACGGATCGAGTCTCCAAAATGTTTGTTACCCTATGGTATGGAGTGGTTCACGGGGTGGTGACAAAAAAGGTAGAGGAGAATTTTAAAAATTTTCAGAGCCCACTCCGCTCGAAGTTATTTATTTTAACCTAAACCTGTATAGGCTTAGGTCACTGACTGCGTGAAGTGCAGTTTCTGCCCATTATCACGAACACGTTCGTGAAGACGCCAGGTTCAAATTCTTAATTTTTTTAAATCACTTCTACTAAAATATACGATTGTCCGGAACCCATGAAGTAGTAAGTTTATTTTCCAATAAAGCCTCTTAAAAGAAGAGTTATTGAATGGCGGGGGGTACCAATACCCCTGTATAAAATAAATAACTGTGAGTGGAGTGGGCTCTGAAAATTTCGGAGTTTTTGGCGGCTGCAGCTGAAAAAATTGTTGAGAAACTAATACAAAATAAATATCGGCGCTTGTAATAAACCGCAGATTATTTTGTAATTGGTGTAGCAGTGGCATTCTTGGCAATGACAAGGTAGCTAAGATAGAACCAATTTATGTTTTTTTAAAGACTAACAACAACATAGGAAGATCACATACAATATAGAATGAACGGAGAGCGGAGCGAGCGAGCGAACTGATATGGGCCTACGTCAAAGGTCACGCAGCCAGAAATAATACTAAACCTCCTTTTACGGCAAATAAAAAGCTCACATTACTGCACAATGCCTGCGAAAATGTCACGCCAGAGGACTGGAAAAATGTGGTTGATAAGTGCAAAAAAATCATAGATGAAGATTTGGAGAGCGATATTCGATTTGACAATTTGTCTGATCAAGAGCTTTTTGAGATCGTATTTTCAGCAAGCGCGGGGTTAGATTTCATGTTTTATTAAATGACTACAAAAATAATTAAGCATTTTTATTTGTATTGAAACAATAAAATCGAAAAAATCGAAAAAACCGAAAAAAACTCGATGTGCTCACGACGACGGCCCATCAAGTTCTGACTTCAAAGTCTTCGAGAACAGAATACCTATCCTATTGAAAACATTACAAATGTTTGTTCTTCTTATCTCTTCTCTACTAGTATAAAACAAAGTCGCTTCCGGCTGTCTGTCTGTCTCTATGTAACTATGCCTAAATCTTTAAAACTACGCAACGGATCTTGAGGCGGTTTTTTAATAAATAGAGTAATTCAAGAATAATAAATATTTATAATACATGCATATGCATAGGTACCTAATATAGCAGAGAAACACTGATAATTTTAGAGGTTTCTAAGGTGATGTCGTAAATAAACACATTTTTGAGCTTACATTGCAAACGCTGGCTGAACCCTACGAGATAGGTAGATCAAAATAATGTAAGGTAAGTAAGTACTACAGTATTGTAACACCTTAAAAAGTTTACAAAAAAGTCCGTATCAACATTAAACCCGTACGCAGCCGGGGCGGGTCGCTAGTTCAATATAATGTAATCAATCTACATAAAGCTTCTATTTAAGACCTTTATTTTAATCGACTTCGAATAAAGGAGGAGGTTGTATGTTTGGCTGTAAGTATGTTTGATTCTATGTTTGTGTACCTACAAGGTCGATTTCTCCCTGAATTGATTGATTTGAAAATTATTTCGCTTCGGTAATTTCGGTATAGAAAATAATCCCGAGGTGGACCGATAAAAATTTTATTCTTGAGGGATTTTAGTACCTACTGTTTATCCCGCAAATCTTAATAACAGTGTAAAATTAAGGGATTCGAAGTTCTTAGTTTTTTTGAAACAATCAAATTATTCATTCAGTAAATCTTCGCGATAATGGGTATGCTACCATTCATAACAGAAAAAAAAATTAAAAAGCATAGTAACCGAACATAGAATTAGAATCCCCTTCCCTCCTTTTTGAAAATTGGTTATTTATATGCAATTTTTCGATCTACGTTATAAAATGTTATACCTATACCTATTACAGTTCACACTGTAACTACAAAAATTAATGTGATATTTTGATTACTAAACGATGAATGAAACATATCGGTTTGAGTAACTAAAAAGCCGTGCGTTCTCGTCAGCGCGATCTTACCCTGGTTCACTTTACCTACTAGCGACATCTAGTTAGAAACCTGAGTCAACAATGTGATGACGTACATAGACATCATAGTAAAGTTTTACGGAGTTTGTTTGAAGTGTAGTAGGGTGGTGTGGTGTTGTTCATTGACTACCTAACTAATTAAAATTTTGTATAAACGCCATTTGGTAGAAATATATTCCCGGAACGTAGTCATAGGATCTTTGGAGACTGACTTATTTGCGGACAAATGGACGGATCTTTAGTTTTTGAAATTTTTGTAGGTTTCATACCTACTTTTTAAAATATTTCGAAATAAGTTGAAAAAATACCCACCCCCCCCTATCTCCGAAGATTGCAGAGCGATCCATTTGAAATGTATGGAGCGTTTGTAGATAGGTATAGATCTATATTTTACAGGAAAAATATAGAGAAGTCTGTAAAAAGAACACTTTTTGAAAAATAGTCAATAAGGAATTATTTTCAAAAGGGGGGCCACCCCCCCGAGTGGGGTATCAAATAAAAGGTATCGGTTTGGACATTTCAAAACAGTTTTTCAAATTTGTAGGTTTCATACTTTTTGAAATATTTTGAAAAAATCGAAAATTTACCATTACCCACTTTAACCGAAGCATGCAGAGAGATCCATCTGAAATATAGACTGGTACCTACTATTCTTAGGTATTCGTTAAATTGCGAAGTCTCTAACCGGTGCTTTTGGTAGGTACATATTTGTTGACAAACGTTCGAAACCCTCGGTGCGCGAGTTACACTTGCACTTGACGGATCTGTCATTTTGCTACGACGGTTACCCACTACCACCGTTTTCATTATCGAACGCAACGCAACTCGATCACGACGATAATCAGAACGCGGCCCGGTTAGGTACATCACTTCTTGGGTTTTTGCACATTCTTAGTCGCTGTTTGTACACTATCTCCATTCAAGAACATGTTTACCTAGATACCCCAAAAGTAGTGGTCGGTTCTCTAAGAGATATGGCTGGCCCACTGCCACTTAGTTCCCAATCATTCGAGCTATGGTCAGTCTTATGTTTGCTTGTTTTCCGGATAGTGTTACGAATTTTATCGAATTCGAGCATACCTAGCTCTTTCCCTAACTCGCTGACTGCCTTTGAACTGGTTTCTTTAAGATTACATACCTACTTTCCAGTCACATTATCGTTCTCTGGACAGTCGTCACATGGTCGTCATCGTCACAGGTCGTCACACAATCTATCGAACAGCTGAATAGACCAGATAATTATACATTAGGTATAGATTGCATACCTACTAATGTTAGGTTGTCATTTGTCGTTTTTCTATTTGTGCTAAATAAATAAGTCTCTTATACTCTTGTAAGGCCTCATCAGACCCGTTTGACGTCACCATTTTCCCCGTCTTTTACGCGAATGGGAGGAGTAACGCCTATTTATTCTCAGTTGTCAGGGGTTAAGACTACACAACACATTTTTGTGTCAAACCTGCCAAGTTATGGCGGTTCTATGCTGCACACTAGCGCCGCCGCCAGTTTTTACTTTTAGTTACGATAAACTTTCAAATATCCATTGTAATATCCACAGTTTGTGATAGTTATCACCTCAGTTATCACTCTGTATCACAAACTGTGTACAGTTCTATCCCACAGATATAATAATACTATACCCTCCTAAGCTTTTTTAATCCCTCTGAAATAGTTTAGTTTCGTATAATTTAGACAGAGAAGCGAAAACAGAGTTCGTTGGCCACCAAGAGCAACTTCGCTATTCTGCATAAAGGATATAAAAGAAAACTGTTTATGAGCATTAAAAAAAGCAAGGTATCATAAACTGTACAACGGACTTTCACAAATTCCTTTGATTAACGTTATTTTTTATAAGAAAGAAAAGGCAGCGGGCGGCGCTAGTTTGAGGCATACAACCGCCTTAAGTTTCCTATTCATAATAGGTAGGAGATAGAAAAACAATAAATGACTGGAATTTGTTTATTTATAAAACAAAGCGATAAAGAATCTATGTACTGATAGTATAATACAAAGTAAAGAAATGCAACAGTCATTCTAAAATCTCTGGTAATCTATATTCTGACTTATCTAAGAAGCACTCGAACCCATGTTCAAACTAAAAAACTTTACGGTAATACGGTACCCTTAACAGAATTCAAATATTCACATAACACAATTATAAATTTTTTTTACTCTGACTTGCGTTGGTGACATTTGCCGCTGGAGGTATATTTTCGGCTTTGGGTTTCTCTTTCTCCTTATTCCAATCCTTCAAACCTTCAGGTAGTGTTGTGTTTTCTTCCAATGAGCCAGTTCCTTCAACGAATTCTTCGTAGGTACTCTTTTCGGGGAAAGGTCTCGGTCCTAGCAATTCAATCATATCATCTCTGCTTAGAACCTCTTGTTTTAGCAATCTCTCAGCTACTTTCTCTATATTGGCCTTGTGCAATTTTAACAGCTCTGTTGTATGCTTGTGTGCATCGTCAATCAAACACCGCACCTCTGTGTCGATAAGCTCAGCAGTTTTCTCCGAGTATGGTTTGTCGATTACCATTTCTCCAGGCTGCGGCATTTCGAAAGACACGTTACCGACTTTCTCGTTCATGCCGTAGTGAACAATTTGCGCGTAAGCACTTTGGGTTATTTTCTTCAGGTCGTCTTGGGCTCCCGTCGTGATTCTGTTGAAGAAGATTTCTTCGCTGACGCGTCCGCCTAGCGTCATACACATGCGGTCAAAGAGTTGTTCCTTGCTGTAGAGATATTGTTCTTTGGGTAGGTACTGTGCGTATCCTAGACCTTTTCCTCGTGGGATGATGGAAACTTTCAGGAGTGGGTCGGCGTGTCTGAGGAACCAACCGGCGACAGCGTGGCCGGCTTCGTGGTAAGCGACTATTTTGCGTTCCTCGGGTTGTAAGACGTTAGATTTCTTTTCCATGCCGGCGACGACTCGTTCAATAGCTTGCTCGAAGTTCTTCATGTTGATGTCTTGGGCTAACTCTCTGGCAGCGATGAGAGCGGCTTCGTTGCATACGTTCGCAATGTCGGCTCCAGTGAACCCTGGAATCAGAAAATGCATATGAGAAGACATTTTTAATTTAACATTTTAAGGGCCGTGTTTTGTACTTATTTTATGCTAGGTACCAATAAGTGGGTAGGTACCTTCTGCCAGAAAAACGCCACTGAACTTTGGAATCGAATGCAAGGCGGAAGTTAAATTGGTAACTTCGATCGAACGAACACTGTTGCAAAATTATATGAAAAAAATAATACGCAAATAATGGTCACCATCAATCAGCTTACCCCCGAATACTTCAATATATATATTCGAATACTCATACTCATAAATCTAGTCCGAGATAGGCTTTCTGCAAAGGTCGCTTTATCGCCACCTTCAGTTTGCCGCAGGTCGTCTCACACAGGGCTATCCCAATTTGATCAAAGTCAGGTATCCGAGTCGAAGACTTCCGAGTAACTGGACACGTATCGCGCAAAATTATTTTATACTACACCTGCTCGGAAAGTTGCCTATTCCTTTTCCATTTATAGAATAGAAAGTATGTCTTTGCAGGCCTATAGGAAACCGGGAGGAAAAACTCTATGGAATTTCATTTCTCACCTGTTTTAGCGGGAGGAAAAAGTGTATGGAAATCCATTTCTAACGTGTTATTTTTTTTTAATTTCCTAAAAGATCGGCCGGTAGCTATGGTTATTTTCGTTCGGTCAAACGACAAAAAGTTTTTACTCCAAGTCCATTAGGCCTCCTCCGATTTCCGAACAATATTTTGAAAAAAGAACCCAAAGGCTGGCGCGGTTTTACCAACATCATTGGGGGCGGTAAGTTCTTCTAAATTTGTAATAATTAATTCTGCTTTTTATTTTCCTCGAAGGTGTAGTATAAAGCACTATTTATCACTCGGCAGAAAGTGCGATTCCTACCTCGTGTGTTTTAAGGCCCTCGGCTGCGCCTCGGGCCCAAAACGACACACTCGGTAGGAATCGATCACTTTCTCGCCTAGGTGTAAAATGTACTATTTTAGGTGTTTTTAATCCAGTTTTAACTTTTAATATTTGGCGTTCTTCAAGACATGGAGGTAGATCGTAGTATTGTATCTCGGAGAAGGGAATCTATAGGCTACTTAAAAAGCGCATGCGAAGCCGCGGATAGAAGCTAGTCTACCATAAATCAATGGAACTATCGTCGTCTGTATCATTCTACTAGCTGCTGTCCGCGGTTTCGCACGCTCTTTTCAAGTAGCCTACCTATGTCTATTCTCTCCCTCCTCTCTACCAAATTTATTTGAGATCCATTCAGGGGTTTAGGCGTAAAGAGAGACAGAAGAGTTCCGAATTATAATATTAGCATGGATGTTACCTACATTCAAATGAAAACTGACGAGAATTGTTGGCACGGAATAATACGCGTCAATTGTTAATTTTAATTCTTTGAAAATATTATGCAATATTACATCTATTAACAGTGAGGACTGCCCAACTGTTAATTTTCATCAATTTCCATGTCGCCTAGTACCTACTTACTAGGTACAAATAAATGTAAACATATTTCTCTGTGAAGGTGGTAAAAATTTGCAGTGACTAAAATGGCTTACGGTGAGCTTCGAGCGAGCGTGCGCCTGCGCGCAAGCTGTCTGTTAAGGCGACGCATTGATAAACAATAATTTGAAATCGGGCGCCACGCCCCCCATGAGCTCCCCGCAAGCAGCACATACCCCGCGGTAATTTTACGCGGTTTGCAATCGTGCCGTCGTCGGTCGGGCCGCGCCGCCGTAACTAGCGCGCTTCTCAGTCGTGCGTTGCCGCGCTGAGACAAGACGTCATGGAGTCGCATTACCTTTATTTATTTATTTATATCCATTTGAATATTTTACAATATAATTATAGGCAAGCTTTTTTTGGCGGTAGTATATCGATAAAAAAACATAATTTTACGGCACGGATACTACCTGCAACTTCGTTAGCGTGGTAGGTAGGTAAGTTAGGTTACCTAACTAAAAGTAGGGCAGTGATAGGAATAGGTAGGGCTTATTTACCTAAACTTCGAGGAACAGTGAAAAGAATCGGAGACTTCCTTCCGAAAATATTTTTTCCGAAATTCCGGACATTACTCAGGTACATTAAAAAATAATTTTATTCGAATAAGTAGCTGATCTATGTTTAGGTACCTAAAGTTTGCGACTAGACATAACATAACTTATCGTTTTAAAAACGAAAGGTATTTGGCTTTTATCTTTACAAAGATCACGATAAGTTCAAAAGTTTATTTCAAAATGTGTTATTTATATATTTGATATTATTAAAATAATGGGCGAATCACATGTTCAGTAACACACTTAAACTAAAAATCTTTAAAAACGTCGTCTTGCGCGAGCGAGAAAGCAGATAGTTTCCATAAAACGCGTACGACCTCTAAGTACATGTTTACGGTATAGGAGCTGCCCATTTCGCTATCAATTCTTGGAAATTAAAAAAAAACTCGCCAGTGGTCGCATCATCGCATGCCTGTGCACTATGGGGAGATTGGACCACTGCTGAGGTTACTTTCACTTACTTACCTCGGTCTATTGAGTGCGCAAAATCAAAGTCAAAGCTCTTTATTTCCATAAGTACAATAAATGTACACTTAGAAAAGGTCAAATTACAAAATTAACCACTGTTAAGGATATAAAGTGATATTTTTTATTTCTGTCGCTTCGGTATGTAGACTAAAGTAAAAAAGCGACAAAGTAACCTTTAGCCTGTTAATTGTTATTTTTCGAGTTAGAGAAAAACCCGTCCCAAGCCTTTGTATCCTCTAGCTAGATAATCTGAAGAGATCGCTCTTAGCGATAAGGCCGCCCTTTATACTTCATTTTTTCTAAGCATTTTCTTTGTATTGTTTCCTGTATTTGTGTGGTATAATAAAGTGTTTTCTATCTATCTATCTGAACCCTAGGTCCGTGGGGTACCGAGGCTCTTCGGGTTTTCAAAAAATTATCTGAGCATCTGGTCGAAGCGACGCGTGACCCGAGAGCTGGTCAGTATCTGGCACAGCGCATCAGCATTGCCATACAGCGGGGCAATGCAGCCAGCGTCTTGGGGACGCTTCCGACTGGTATTGATATGGATCAGTTGAGCTACCTGTAGATTGTTTGCAACAGTCTGCAGTTAGCTCAATTGTTTCAATTGTAAATACTAATTATATTATAATTTTCTTTGTGAATAAAGGCTTTTATCTGATATTTTATAGCAACAACAAGGTTTTGACAATGTTTTTCAATTTATTTACGGATAATTTTTGCAACTCCCTAGGAGTTTAGCTGTAGAAGCGTATACATTGCCCTTTAAAAGATTCATTAATTTTGTGTAGCCTAGTTGTGGACACAGCTAGTTTACGTTTATTTCTGGTATCAAAATTATGTTTATCGCTATTTTTAGGGAACTGTTTTATATTTCTATGAGTGTATAACAAGTTTTCATGAATATAATTGACATGGTACTGTCATTATGTTTATTTAAGGCAAAGGAAGGCAAAGGACTGAGACTCATAATTGCTCATGCTGGGACTTCTTCAGGTTTTGTGCCTAATTGCCTCCTGGCATTCAAGTCGATGAAGACCACAGAATATCATGAAGAAATGAATTTCGAAAAATTTAAGGAATGGTTTTTGATACTATTAAATAATTTAAACGAGCCGCATGTGATAATCATGGACAACGCTTCGTACCACTCAGTGCAAAAAAAACCAACCGCCGACGTCCAGCAACCGAAAAAAGGAACTAATCGCATATCTGGAAAGCAAAGGCATAGAAGCCAACGAGACGATGCTGAAAAATGAATTACTGAAATTAGTTAATAATATACACAAAAACCCCGTACGCCAACTTACATTTTAGATGAGATCGCCAAGGAAAAAAGCCATACAGTCATCCGTTTGCCACCATATCACTGTCAATATAACGCGATTGAACTGATATGGGCCTACGTCAAAGGTCACGCAGCCAGAAATAATACTAAACCTCCTTTTACGGCAAATAAAAAGCTCACATTACTGCACAATGCCTGCGAAAATGTCACGCCAGAGGACTGGAAAAATGTTTTTGATAAGTGCAAACAAATCATAGATGAAGATTTGGAGAGCGATATTCGATTTGACAATTTGTCTGATCAAGAGCTTTTTGAGATCGTATTTTCAGCAAGCGCGGGGTTAGATTTCATGTTTTATTAAATGACTACAAAAATAATCAAGCATTTTTATTTGTATTGAAACAATAAAAATCGAAAAAATCGAAAAAACCGAAAAAAACTATTTTAAAAATCTAAAATCGAACAAAAACCGGAATTGGGTATTCTTCCGATTTTGCATGCCCTAAATGGGTGGAAGGATTCGGTGGTGATATTATATTAGATTATATTCGGAGATAAACGGCTTTGATTTTTGAGCTGTGTTGTGCCGGCTTAGAATTTGCACCACCCCAACTCTTCCCGCGGGTGTCGTAAGAGGCGACTAAGGGATATCCACCGGGGGTGGGCAGCAGCACCCCCTGCAGAACAATTCTACCACCAAACTGCGATCCCCAACCCGCATGCCCAGCGTGGGGATTATGGGCATTACCCCCCTGAGATAAAAGCCAATAAGGCGCTTATCAGGGGGAGGCCTGCGTCCCGTAGTGGACCTATACAGGCTGTTGAGGTTGAGTATTTTTGATTGCGTTGAGTTAAAAGTTTTTAAAGTAAAACAAGTAAATCGTTATATCTCAAAAACGGCGCCTCTTAGGAAAAAAAGTATTAAGACATTTTTTATAGATAATTATCTGATCTACAATTTTTGACCACGATAATTTTATGATAAAACTTACCGTTTTGCTGAAAATCGCGAAACACCCGTTTTTGTGATCTTTGACCCCGAGTAATTTTTTTTTCAGGTGTCGGATCGATGATTACTTTTCACAATTCATTTATAATGGGCTTTTGAATAATCCTACCAATTTTCAGCTGGGTGCGAATTATTGTAACCTCACCCCTAATATTTGGTCTAATTTGACCGGACTAAGACGACTCCATGCTTTTCTATGTTCGGACAATTAGTAGTAAAGTTTAGGTTTTTATTTTCTAAGAACAAAAAACAAAATAAACTTTATAATTATTATAATACTATGTACTTATATCTTATAGATAGGTAGGCAGAGGCAGTACCTAGGCAAAATATTTGACGTTTCTTCACGATGTTTTCAAGGTGTCGCTTATGATTTTACTCGCAAGATAATATTGATTCACGGCTATCGATACACTAGGTAGGTACCTATCTAGTGCTAGGGAAAAAATATTTAACGTTTACTTCTACTACTACCTTCCATTTTTCAACATACAGACCTTTCATCTTTATTTTTGAAACTTTAATCATCTTTCTTCCCATTTTTAATAATTTATAAGATTTTTTTTACTCAGAAGATAATATTGATGATGTGTCAATCGAGAGCAACTTGTGCGCGGGAGGCGAGCTCGATTGGCACACGTCCGACGCTGACAATGGTCAAAAGCGGACTGAAGGGGGCCGCCTGCATACAAACAGAGGCGAGAACTAGCTTGAAACGAAGAGGCGTAAGCGCCAAAACAGTAATTCTCGTTTAAAATAAAAACTATTGGTAATTATGAAAAATCCTACCACCATTTTGAAGAGGGTGTATAAACTTATTTGTACAGAAAATTTAGAGGCATAAATCGGTTCCGTTTGCCTGTAAAGTTAAAAACCATGTTTTTATAGAGCAGTTTTCGGGATTTTTTTTTCTGCTATGAAAGTTAACCAATCGTGAAAACCTACTACCAATTTAAAGTAAAAAACATGAAAAATTCAAAACATAAAAAATAAATTCCAAATGTCTTGTAATTGCTGAAAAAAGTTGAAATCCCTGACGCCAATATCTTCAATGCGTCGTCTTAACTGATGCCGTCAAAATAAAATGCATCTATATATGACCAGTTAAAGCTCTTATTTGAATGTACATTTTTGTGTTGTGCGTCAGAGGTGGGTTCCAAATCTGCGACAACCTTAAGTGACCTCTGTTCTTTGAGAACAAATATTTTAACCACAACATTCAAAAATAAAAGAAAGTGGCGCAGTAGCTAATTTAGCGGGATGACAAACTAAAATTAACGAGGTCGATTCCTATCGGCGAAATGGCCATGTTTTTTTTAGGCTGTTGTTTATGATGTAAGGTTATCAGCTTTAGTAACATAATGAAAAATATTAAATAAAATAAAAAGGAAGGTAATTTTTCAAGAACATGGTGGCTAAGAAAACAAATTGTAGATGTAGAAATACAGTGGCGAGGAGAGGTTCGGAGCGGCAACCGGCAGGACCCAAACCAATAATCCCCCTGCCATTCAGTCAAATCCACTCATGGATCCCTCAAAACGTACAGCCAAACAATACCAAGACTACCGCAAGTATTCCAGATTGTAGACACTTCAAGTACTGCAAGTATTCCAGATTGTAGACAGTCGAAGAAGGCCTTCCCGGCTCAAACCCGAGATTCTCCCAAATACTCCTCAATCTGAAATGTGACAAACTCCAGCAAATTGTTGGTGTTGTCACAGGACATTGCATGCTTAACAAACACCTATTTAACCTATTTAATCTGGGTATCATGGACTATGTAGAGGGTGCATGAACACAGAGACGGCCGCGCATGTGTTTGTAAAGTGTAATAGCCTAGCTTCTCAACAACTACACTACCTCAGGACACTGAGGACGCCTAGGGAGGCATGCACCAGTGTCAGCAAGCTGCTGGCTTTCCTGGAGGACAATGGTTAGATTAGCAACCCCCCACCCAACACACAAAAAGGGCCCATCTGTGGCATAGTTGTCAAAACCATTCCAGAAACAAGTATTGTTACTTGTTTCTTCTCAAGACATTTTTACTTATTTGTGTAAGTAGAAATGTCTGGAGATGTTCAAAATTATTATGAGATCAATAAAATTTGTAAGCATACCTGGAGTAAGAGCCGCCATCTTTCTGGACAGATTAGCTTTGTCCAGTGTAGTTTTCAATGGGGCTAGATGGACTTTGAAGATAGATGCTCTCCCCTTGATATCCGGGGCAGGAACAAAGATCTGCCTGTCAAAGCGACCTGGTCTGAGCAAGGCCTTGTCCAAAATATCAACTCTGTTGGTTGCAGCTAGTACAACAACATTTGTGGTTGTGTTGAACCCATCCATTTCAACGAGAAGCTGATTCAAAGTATTCTCTTGCTCAGAATGACCACCAAAACTGCGACCTCCTCTCTTTCTGCCAACAGCATCAATCTCATCGATGAACAGGATGCATGGTGCATGTTTACGTGCCATTGAGAACATATCTCTGACTCTTGATGGCCCAACACCAACAAACATCTCGAGGAATTCGGATCCAGAGACCGTTAAGAATGGTACATTTGCCTCTCCAGCGGTAGCTTTGGCCAGCAAAGTCTTACCAGTACCAGGTGGTCCCGTCAACAATGCTCCTTTGGGAATTTTGGCTCCTAAATCAATGTATTGTTGAGGGTTCTTTAGGAAATTGACAAACTCCATGATTTCGATTTTAGCCTCTTCACAACCAGCAACATCTTGAAACTTGACACCAATTTCAGTAGGGTTGATCAGCTTAGCAGTTGATTCCATGACCCCACCAAACAGGCCACCACCTTTTCTCCCTCCACGGCTCATCATGTCGGCTGATCTCCTCATCATGTAAATTAGGAACCCTATTATCAGCAACGTAGGCAACATTCCTGTCAAACTTGATGCTTCAACCTCAGTTTTGTATATCACAGGCAGAAAGTTTGGAGGCTCTATACTCATTTCCACCTGTGCATTCTCTAGATTCCTCTCAAAAGAGTCAACACTGCCAATAGCAAACCAGATAATTTTATTTTCTAGTGCTGATCCTTGTAATCTTACTCTCACCCATTTTTTATTAATTACCTCTAATTTTTCTACGAGACCCTTGTTTAGATATAGGTTGACAAAGTCTCTCCAACTGATTTCTCTGTATCTGAGCTCAAAGTAGGCTATTGTTGCTAGCAGAGTTACAACACCAAATGCACCAAACATCATCCACTTCTCCCGGTCCTGGGCTTCATACGGCCCCCCGCGCCCGGATCCGTGGGAATTGCTTGAAAACATATTATTCATGTTCCATTTGTCTGAGCTTGATTTCGACGGAGGTGGGGAGGACTTTGACGGGGCGGGAGCCGCATCTTTATCAGATTTTTTCTGTTGGTGTTTCTGGCTACTACTGGGCTGGAAATACTTTTCAAAGCCTTTTGGAGGCTTTTTACAAAGTTCGTACCACTGATTCAATACAGAATCTAATGCAGGAATACTGACAGAATAGATTTTGGAACCTCTGTATCGGAGCTTCGATAGCTGCGACTGTGTCAACCTCAGACCCTTCCACATATTGCCCAAATTTTATCTGCAACTATTATTATAATGTATTTCCAAATTGCACAATTACAAGTAAAACTGTATCAGTTGAAATTGTTGAGAAATCATGACAAACATCTTGGTTATAAATTTCTGTCACCCCATCGATTTTGACATTTTCTTTGATTTGCCCATCCATCGACAAACAACGACAAGAGATGTAGGCAATTCTGTCTTGTCTTTGCTTTCCATAATTCTTCGGTCGTCGGTCGGTCGTCGCTATGGTCGTCGCCATAGATAAATAAGGTTGTCGCCTACGGTTGTCGCTATGGACCCTCTTGGGTTGCCAGCCCTACTGTTTTAATTAGTATTCTACTTTATTTGAGCTCCGCTTACTATTTTTCTGAAGAAGAATATAGTAGGCGAAACCACAATATTTTTGTGGCCATAATATGGCTAATCTAAAAATCACCTGCAAATATCCCTTGAATGATTTTTTGAGGCTCACTGCTCTCGCCCTGATTTTTGTATCCCTATCTTCTCTAGTTTACTAATTATATACTGACCTTTAAAGTTTTATGAAGCCCTGAGCGGGCCAGAAAAAAATTCATACCGTCAGGTATCACGATGCCCGCTCCGGGCTCGACACCTCAGACCAATTGAAACCTTATTTTTAAAATATAAGGAACACTATGGCTTGAAATCTATGTCTCATTCGATTCGGAATGAACGAACCTCTTTACTAAAAGTTTGTCTATGGTGATCGAACGGTTTGAAGTTCGAGAAATAATCAGGTAACAAAATCACGCATTTAGCCGCCATTTTGTACACATTCGGTTCGACTTTATTACGGAAGCAACAAGGTTCATTTTTGTATAATGAGTTATCGATTTTTGTATACTGAGTTATCGACAAAATTCTAAATAATAAGCATGTACCTACAAATAATAAATAGACTAATAGAAAGAATACTTAGTCTAGATTCTATATCTTTTTATAGAATAAATAAATTCTTAGTATTTTATGAGATACAAGCATTTTAGTGCGGGAATCGGGAAAAACGCGCGCCGCGCGCCACCCGTGATCCTTGAGGGTGATTCTTGATAGTTAAAAGCTATTTTTGGAAAGAACACCTTACCGGTTAATGCTCGATATTACAAAAGTTTTATATATAGGTATAGCGGGGCCGAAATGAGTAGAAATTAATGAACATGGAACTAAACTAAACCTTTGCTCTGGCAACACGAAACCAATGTCGTATCTTTTCAAAATATTTTTAAAATCTTTTTTTATAATTTTTTAATTTATTGTTAAAGTTTTCATACATTGTTTAGCCGAATTGCAAGTGAGAAAGTTATGGCCCGATTCATTGGAAAAAGTATAGTCCATTTCCATTATTCTAGGTACATCCGTATCAGGAATTGAAGATGGAAGGTTCTATTAGCATTACAATAGAATATTTAAAACTCCTGCAGAAAAAAGAAAAGGAAGACCTTATAACAAAGGATCAGTAGAGTTAGGTATAGCAATTTCAATAGAACTAGTTTCCATGTTATTTTTTATGTCATAAGAATGATCTATCTTTTTTAAATTAGACAAATCGGACCTTTAAGTACGAAGATATGACCAAATTACTCATCATAACTTCGTCAATTTTTGTCGTAGAACAAAACTTTTTGCACTGTGTGGTGTGATAATGGTGGGATTTCTTAGCTCTATAAATCTGCATTCTCAACTAAAAACGTTCCTCATTGGACGATTTAAATTTGTGCGCAATCAGAAAAATTGTACCTACTACCTATTTTGTTGATTATGATTATTTTTACAAAGTGGTTTAGAAAACTTGCCATTCTAAAGTATATCTATTATTTTTAAGAATAAATGATTACGATGATAATAACAATATGAGATTAACGTTTAGTCGTTAGTGAGTCGTTGCTAAACGCAAGGATTAAGACCGTTTTCGTCGTAGTATTCGTGTTGCCATCTAAACGACAGCAGTGCCCTCATTTATTTTCTACTCTTTTCGGTCGCACTGTAGGTACCTAATATTCAACATTTTTTTCGGTTATGTCTAGAGCTCGACCACTCCACTAAGGAATTTCTAAAATCCGACAAAACTAAAAAAATGGCGACTCGCTACGCTTTTCACCCTTATGGCCACTAAGGACGGAGAGTTGAAGTTTCCCGAAGTCTTTGACAACTGATACAACTGACCCCAAATAGTATTAGCCACGGTCCGCCCCTTTCTGTTATTGTTACAAAGTTTAGTTTTGACTGTGTTGAACAGAAACTACCCTTAAATTTTAGATTTTTCCTATTCTAGTATACAGGATAAATTTTTGAGACGGGACAGCAAGGGCAGGTACCTTAACCTTTATAGTTACAGGAAAACGTTCCTAGAACTTTCATAACTTTTTGAGATATTTTGAACTGCATTCACCGATTTTGGAAAAAAATTACAGTCAGAAAGAAAATGGTAAGTTTACAAAAATTGGTAAACAATAAGGTTTCAAGGTTATTTGAGGTCAATAAGCCAAACACTGCAAAAAATCTAACTAAACTACAAAATTTTCGCGGCTCGCTCCGCTCGCCGATAATATCTTCCTACCCATGGCAGAATGACAGTAATGACTTCCACAATTTTTGAACGAAGTACAGTACAGACAGACCACAGATTATCTATTTATGAAGATAGGGATGGAATATGGAATGGATGTAGGACGTAGAAAGAGTATGCTCTGTGATGCTCTGCTCTGTGGTGTAGGTACATACATGGGATGTAGTAGTTGTATTGTAGGTAGGTACCTCAGTCACCCTCAGGCCTCAGTTGTACAGACATTTTCGTCTTGCATGTAAATAAAATGAGATTCTAGGAATTTAACTTTTTTCCAATAACACGGAATATTCATGGCATTTTTACAAGAATTGTGAACTTCCTGATCACTCCCGTGCTACCAGAAAGTGCTGGAAATTAAATAAAAGTTCGCAACGTTATGGACCAAGAGAAACCAGAAAGCAGTACAAATCTTGGAAAGAGGGCACGACCTTTGCTTTTACAGCCAAGTCCGAAGATCGCTAGGATCTCTCAGTCTCACCCCAGTTCTAGTGGTACTCAGAATCATGTGAAGCGACCACAATCTCCAAGAAAAAGTAAAATAACATACAATAAGGATGATGTTCCTGCTTCAGGAACTTTGGTCCCAGAAAAGCACGTGAGAAAAGCAGGGCCTTATCTGCTTGGTCCTAAACTAGGGCCCAGTCCAGTTAAAAGTATAGTGCAGTTGTTAGCCAGAAAGGAAAAGACTGATGACTTTTACCAGGTAAAGTTACTCTGACAAAATTAAAGTTACCTATTCTTCTATTGTCTAGATCTGAGGTTGTTACATTAAACTGGCAGACGGACTGGTCCCTATAATTAACTCCTTACTGAGGTATAGCTGTGTGGCCTCTGCTGCCGGCTTAGGATTTGCACCACCCAAATTGTTCCTGTGTGTGTCTTAAGAGGTGACTAAGGGATATCTAGGGGAGTTTATTTTATTTCACTGTAGGTACACATGTTTCACTTCATGTTGTTAAAGTTCTATAATATCATAATTATAGTAAAGTATAGTATTCTGGATGATTCAGTTAACAGTCTTAAGTATTATTACGGACTTTATCCAAATTAGAATAATATTCTAGAGTAGTGTTTTTTAATATTGTACTTTCAGGTTAAAATATTAACATTAAAAAATGATGGCCAGCAAGAAACACAAGATGATAGACAAGGGAAGATGCTGTTGCATACTGAATACTCTCTCCTATCACTGTTGAAAGACCAAGATGGAGTTATTCACCATCATGGTTTGTACAAAGTAAGTCAATAGTTATGCTTATTACTTTGTGTGATATCTATTGTTTTCTACGATCTCCTGTTTAGTATTAGTGGTGAGTGTTTAAAGTTGAAGATTTTGTATGCTGTGTCCTGTAAGAGATTGATGCACATAGCATTACTTATTTATAAATGATGCAAGGTTTGGTGTATCAAATATCAAAGTACTTTATTTCCTTTAGACTTTACTGGACTCTTAAAGATCACGAAAATTCAAATTACATAAGTAAAACTAGGAAATAAAGTGATCACTTTGATTTTTTGTTCACTTCAATCTTTTTAAGGTAAAGTAAAGAAGCGAACAAGAAACCTTTACTACTAGTATAGTATTATAATATCTGTCTGTGCCTTTACCTTGTTAGGGTGTTAGTTTTTTATCTCGAGTCTAAGACTCATCCTAAGCTTTTTTTATCCCATATGTATATATAGATATTTTATAATAAGCCTTTTCAAAAGGATATGCTTGACAAAATGTTTGAATTTATTTATTGATAATTTTTTTAACTCACTTGGTGTTTTGTTGTAGACTTTTTGTACTCCTCTTAGGCTCACGTTAAAATCTTAAAATAAATAAAATAGGTCTGATAAACATCAATATTGAATGGTGTGTTTGAGTCCCCAAGTTTGGTTACACAATAGTAGCAAGAGGTGATTGAGGTAAGGATTCTAAGGTCTGATACTCTTTATGACCTTGCAGCATCGAAATGGCTGAAACGATTTTGATAAATTAGGTATAAAAATACTCAACTGGACATTTATATGATTCTTTGGATTCTTCAACGTAGGCATTTCAATTCAATTCTTGATTGTTCTGGTCGACACAATTCTGCCAATGTCCGTAATACTAACTATCATAAACCTTTCTGAGTTTATAAAAAATGTCCAAAAGATTAGAGAAAAGCCCCCTCAATTTTTCAAAAAGTTGAACCAAGTCAGGTTTTAATAGTTTTTATTGAATTACTTCTTCCTTACTCCTCTACATCCAGTGGTAAACATGCCTTCTTTTAACAACAGGTTTGCCATAATCACCATGCTTGGCAGGTGGATTGGTGATGCCACAATGTAGATGTTAAAGTAGGTACTCAGAAGGAATATACTGCCTTTCCTCTCATAGCTTCTCTTAGGCAGCTCTATCTACATTCACGGGCTGATTTGGAGAGGTCGATATTCTGGCTTATGCTAGATCTCCATCCATCTGTCTTATTCCAATCATCCCCTGCCATTTTCCCCTCCGCTTTCTGGACTTTTTCTTATGCTGCAACTCCTCAGCCATAATTTTTTACATTGTCTAAAAATGCCTTAGAAATCAAATAGACATAGACATGCTATTTATTTACACACACATTTACTTAACACATTAAAAATAAAATATTTAATCATAAGGTACATATTAACTTACGATGTTAACAATATGTAGGAATAAGTAGGAAGGTAAAGGTAACCAATGTGTGCTGCAGTAGCAAATGGGCCTAGGCTCAGCATAATGCCAACTGTTGTCCAAATAATTTCCAAAACATGTTGATTTCTTAGAAATTACCCTGAATGTGAAGGCTTACACTATAATAACAAAAGCCTTAAAAATTCCTTGTCATATATTTTCAGGATTACGCCCTAGAAGAAGCAATTAACCCATATGGCCCAGGTTCAATTTACACAGGCAAAGTCAGGCCTAGACTTTTCCTGATCTTAGACTGTGTCACTAGTCATCAGTTCAGTGAGAAGGGCTCGGAACTGATCAACCTACAGCAGTATGTAACGAAAGTCAAGAAAGTGCCAGAGAGAGAGGCTATTTTTGTGTTTTATGATATTGTGCGGGTTGTTGCTAATTTGCATAAGGTGAGTTTTATCATGTATGCCGTCCACGGTTTAATTTTACTTGTGATAACTCAAGTGACAGTAAATAAATTAGTCAAGTTCTTAAGGCTTCGCCTAATAGAACGCGTACATAGCGCCGCTCTTCGATGACACACTGAAATTGACTACATTAGCACCACGCTCCTTCGCAACGTACCTACCATTCACTAGAGCGTGGAGCAGATCGCTAACGGTCTATGGAAATGAAAAAAAGATCAGCTTTCGTGAAAAAATTATGATTTATTTTAATCAATAAACGAATTAATACTTAATAATACGTTAAAGCCTTTAATGCTATGCTTTAAAAGAATTATCCTTCGTAGGTATTATGGTATAAGCAGGGGTATTTCCGAACCAATTCTGTAAGATTTTCGCATGTAGCATTTTATAACGTGTACGTTTTTTAACAATGAAGTTGCAATGAGGATCCTTAACGTTTTTAATTGAGACTGCAGATTCATAGAGCTAAAAATAAATTTTTGTTTTACGACAAAAAATCCATCCAATGAAAAAAAATCATTCGATAGGTCTTTCAAAACTGAGTCTATAGAGTATCTGGTTCTGTTATTGTTTTCCTAAAAAAAGCATTTTGCATGTGAATCTTTATTTTATGAGAATCTGATGTTAAATGATCACTTGTACACTTACTACATTTCATCATGATTTACAAGTTGGGCAAAGTACATAGTATAAAACAAAGCCGCTCCCGCTGTCTGTCTATCTGTCCCTATGTAAGCTAAAATCTACGCAACGGATTTTGATGCGGTTTTTTTTAATAGATGGAGTGATTCTTAATATTTTCGAATATATAATATTTTCGAAGTTATCACAGATTTAGAATACAGGGACATAGCGGTTGCAGCGGTACCGGCTGGGGGGCTGATTCTGTAGTATATTTAGTATCAGCATGGTCCATGGTATCAGCATTGCACCCGTGCGAAGCCGGGCGAGTCGCTAGTTTAATAACAAATTAAATCTTTGTTCACAAAGAAAACTAGGTACAATCAAATAATAAAAATAAATTTAGAACAAGTATTTACAGTTGAAACAATTGAGCTAACTGCATACTGTTGCAAACAATCTACAGGTAGCTCAACTGATCCATATCAATACCAGTAGTCGCGTCCCCAAGACGCTGGCTGCATTGCCCCGCTGTATGGCAATGCTGATGCGCTGTGCCAGATACTCAACAGCTCTCGCTTCGACCATACGCTCAGAAATTTTTTTAATGTAAATTAATTTCTTCTTTTCAGAGAAATATAGTGCACAGAGACTTAAAACTAGGCAACATAGTACTGAACCAGAGAACAGGCCGCGTTATAATAACTAACTTCTGTCTCGGAACGCATTTGGGCAGTGACAGAGATTTATTGAAGGATCAGAGAGGTAATTATTAAGATTATACAGGTGTCACGTAACATGTATGTGTAGTCGAAAGAGGGTGATTCTGGACCCCGAAGGGATCAACATAAATAAATAAATAAATAATTAATGCTGGACAATTCACACAGCATTATCTAGCCCCAAGCTAAGCAGAGCTTGTGTTGTGGGTACTAGATAACTGATATACTTAATACAATACATTACATAGATAGATATTTTTATTATACATAGAAAACACCCAGACCAACGGAAAAAAAATTCTGCAGATCGTACACAAATTTGTTCCGAGGTGGGGATCGAACCCGCAACCTCCTGCATCGCAGGCGGACCTTCGCCCGCTGCGCCACGGAGGTCGTCAACATGTGATATTACTAGTAGTTCTACAAACAGTAGACCTCGCGAGCGCTAACTTTTTTGCAACGATAAATTTACTTGTTAAAAGTTTTAAAACGGGGTATTTAGGTAGGTACCTGCCATTTTTGTAATTCCTGTTTGTAAGTAGGTATATAGTGAGAACTTGCCCTTAAGGCACAGGAAATGTTAATTCGTAACAGATACCATACCTACTCCTTTTCACCAATCAACTTTTTGCCTTACATGAGTAGAAATAATGTTCCTAACTCTATGCTCGCTGTTAGCGAGACGGCTCGTTCATTATTCTGCTCCTCATGCCAAAAATCTTCATCAGATCTGTACCAATTATTTATGAGAACAATTTAAAGTTCTCTTCAATTAAAAATACAATCATTGAAATCGGATCCCTGAAAGCGAAGATATTCTAAAGCTCCCTTTTTGCCTTTTTTTGGAGGAAATACGCTTTTAATCTAAAAACCCTAACGACAAAAAAAAACTATTAAATCGTAGAATCTGTACACCAATTTTCGTATCGATCGGTTGTAAAATACGACCTGTAGAGGAGTACGGACATACTGACAGAAACGCTAATTTTGCTAGAGTTGAAGCAGAGACGCTTCGCTCACTTCGTTCGCTCGGTCAATAATTGTCATTTATTTATTTTAATATTATTTTTTGGGAAAAAAATACCTTTTCGTGTTCTTTTACACGCACCTTGCATAACATAATTTTAACATAAAATATTATTTGTAATTCACTGACACTGTAAACTGCAGGTTCTGCCCATCATCACGAACACGTTAGTGAAGACGCCAGGTCTTAATTCTTATTTTTTTTCGTAAATCGCCTCACAAACAAAATAATGTCCAAAAGCTAATTGATTACTAAATACCGATCTCCCACTCCTATTTAAATCCACATCATCAGCATTGGCTTATTTTTCATCTACGCAAAATGATTTAAGTGGCATTAGCCTGGCTGGGAGACAGCCGAATACACACACACCCACTGATAATTCAGGGCGGAGCTGTTTTTAGGTTTAGTTTCAAAGAAAACCCCCATTATGGACGATTTTTGAATGGAGGGGGGTACATACATACTAATATCATTTCCTTTCCACCAATTTTAAGAATTGAGACCTGGTGTCTTCACGGACGTTTTCATGATGGTGGGCATAACCTGCAGTTAAAGAAGTGTCAGTGAATTACCAAAAATCCTGTACCTATACATTCTACTTCAAGTTTGGCTAGTGTATGAATTATATAAATAATATAATAATAGCTTTATTACAGGATCTCCTGCCTACATCTCACCTGACGTGCTAATGTGCAAGCCGTATCTCGGCAAGCCCTCTGACATGTGGGCACTCGGCGTCGTATTATATACAATGTTATATGGACAGTTCCCCTTCTGTGATACCAGTCTCGCCCAGCTCTTCAGTAGGATACAAGCTGCTAATTATAATATACCACCGTGAGTATGTTATTTATATGCAAGCCGCAAAAACGAAAGTTACATATACATTAAATATAGATCAGAAATCCTCAACCTCAACCTCAACAGCCTGTATTGGTCCACTACTGGACGCAGGCCTCCCCCTGATAAGCGCCTTATTGGCTTTTATCACATGGGGGTAGTGCCTATAATCCCTACGCTGGGCATGCGGGTTGGGGATCGCAGTTCGGTGGTAGAATTGTTCTGCAAGGGGCGCTGCTGTCCGCCCCCGGTGGATATACCTTAGTCGCCTCTTACGACACCCGCGGGAAGAGTTGGGGTGGTGCAAATTCTAAGCCGGCACCACATAGCGAGATAAGAAATCAATAAGGTTTATTTCTTTCGGATTACAAAATATGGTCATAGAGAATCCTACTAATATTATAAAGCCGAAAGTTTGTGTAATCTGAATTTTTGTTACCTAGGATCTCTAAAACTGGAAAAAGAACAGATTAAGATGAAATTTGGCGTACGTTTAGAGTACTTTAGAGCATAGCCTAACTTAGATAATAATGCAGCCAGCATCTTGGGGACGCTTCCGACTGGTATTGATATGGATTAGTTATTGTGTTGAGTTTGGTGGATTGTTTGCAACAGTCTGCAGTTAGCTCAAATGTTTCAATAGTAAATACTAGTTCTAATTTATTTCTATTATTTTATTGTTATTTTCTTTGTGAATAAAGGATTCTGCCTGTTAATAGGCTAATTACTATACCGAAAATACGTGTGCGAAGCCGCGGGCAGAAGCTAGTAAGAAATAAAATGTCAATAGATATCCTCTTCACATTAATTTTTTGTCCACTTGTGGAAGAAGTGAAAAGAAACCACGTTTATATAGATCAAAGAATTAGCAAGCTGATGGCAGTGGGCTCTGGTCATATCTCCCGAAGAATCGACTACTGGGGCAAACGTGTGGAGATCGCGACTCGGTTAACGTAGTCTAGGACGCTCTCTGGCCAGGTGGGATGACGATCTGTAAAATGATGCAGGAAGAATAGAATAGAGATTTATTCAGCACACAAAACACTGAGGGAAAGTAAAAACCAACCAAAAAAGTTACACTAAACACAACAATAGAGACTGCATAAAACAAACAAACAAACATAAAACAAGTGCTCCAAATTTTTTATTTAAAACTAGTTTATGTCCGCGGCTTCGTACATTTTGTTTCTATGGAAACGTTTAAAGGTGATTTCTATCCTATGGGAACTGATTTATGGGATAAAAAGTAGCCTTTGATCGATTCCAGGATTAGAATTACATGTGTGCAAAATTTCAACCCGATCCGTTTAGTAGTTTTGGCGTGAAGAGGTAACAAACATCCATCAGTCTATCCATCTATCCATCCATCCATCCAAACTTTCGCATTTATAATATTAGTGTGAAGAACTCTACGTGTAGAGTCTGATGAAAGTAATTGGTCTTTCCCTAGTGCGTGGCTATACAGTTCCAGCCTCAGCTTAATGCAGCTACCGCCCGAGGACGGACACAACCCAGGTAGAAGCGGGGTGCAGATGAGTACAGGCGCATCATAATAGGCCTATGTCCATTGTCCAGCAGTGGGGTAGCAGGCCGATAATGGTGTATTTAGGCAAGCCGGAGTAGAATTTTTTAGACGTTGGTATCATCACAGCAAATCGCAGAAGTTTGAAACATTTTTTGCATTTGACAGAATTTATTTATATTTTATTTGTTTTCGAACTTGATTTTGCGCCATTTTCGCTGCGCGTGTGCAATTATGCGTTGTTGAAGTTTTTATTCATGTTCTTAAAGGTAACCTTAGTTACCTTGTTTTTTTCTGTTTTCTAAGTTTTCATACATAAAAGACTTTGTTTTCAAAACATATCTTGGATATTAAAACCAAAGAAGTTTAGAATGCCTATGAAAATAAACCTTATTCATTTGTTACAGGGATGGAAATTCAGTGCAAGTATCAGACAACACAGTGTTCCTAATACAGAGGCTGCTTGTGAAAGATCCGAAACACAGATTATTGGCGGATCAGGTAAGGTAACCTTAAACTAATATCTGAACAGCTTAACGTCACGCGCGAAATAAAACGGGTTTTTACTATTTTCAAGGTTCTACATGTGAGTGTAGTGTAGGACGCCCTCCGGCAAGGTAGACATGGAAGAAATTTGCTATTAATCTTATTCAAATTTTAAATCATATGTATAAGATGTTTTTTTTTTAAATAACGTCACGTCCTTTAAGGACAAACCGCACTTGAGCGGTGCGGCGCGGCGCGGCACCGCGCTGCCATATATTCTAATCACTTAACGACTATATTCAGTTGTATGGACCTATATGATTTAGAAAATTAACATTATACGAACCAAACCAGAACAAAAAATATTTGGTATTTTTGTTAGTACATTACTACCATATTTTACTTATTTCCAACCAAATATTATTTCTCTTCATCTTTAATGATGTCCATCTTTCACGAAATCATGCCACGTCTTTCATTTAGTGCCGCGCGGCGCCGCGGCGCGCCGCTCAAGTGCGGTTCAAGCTTAATACTGCATAGTTATAATATTTATATA
Organism: Eupithecia subumbrata; assembly: GCA_949316285.1. NCBI lineage: Eukaryota > Metazoa > Arthropoda > Insecta > Lepidoptera > Geometridae > Eupithecia > Eupithecia subumbrata. Next base: position 6,252,138 of record OX438632.1, read on the forward strand.
CTATGCCCTTATTAATATAATATATTAATAAAGGCATAGTTGGCAGTTGCATGACGGCAGGGTTAACACATTCTCCGCCTAGCCTCTGCAGTGCGACACGAAGGGATCCGTCAAAGCCGTTAAAAATTGAGCTGGAAAAAGACCTCCATTTGCGTCAGGGCACTGAAAGTGTTGCCACGTAACAAATGAAGCAGTGAATCGGTTAAAACGGAGCCAATTAGTCCTGCGATAGCTATAATATTGTTAAGCAACATTATTATAGCCTATAATAATGTTAACATTATGATAGTCTAATGTTAACATTATTATAGCCTATAATAAAGTTAACATTATTAGAAGGCGATAATATTGTTAAAATTATTATATCCTTTGTATTATTATGAGCCTATTTAAAGTGGTCGTTCGCGGCTCATACGCAAAATCTACTTTGCGAGACGGAGTAACAAACTTTCGTCTTAATATTAATAATCTCCCCTGGTTTAATAGATTAATATAAATAATCTGATATCCAGGTGCTAGACCAACTATCCAGCATAATAGCAAGCTACGTGATAATCCCTCCACCTGGCGAAGATCTTCAAGTGGTTCCTGATCTGACGACGAGGAGTGCGGACCAGCAGACAGAAAAACCTACCGGAAACGCTGACAACGTGAGTGAAATTATGTACCTATATTCAAGCCATTCAAGATATATAACTGTAAAAGCTATCGTAGTTTGACGAATTCATTACGGATGTAAGCGGGTTAACTTCGAACCTTATATGTTGTGGAAGAACACCAACAGCGAGTACTAAACGCGCGCGTGCCACATCAAGAAGTCCCTCGTTAAGGGATGAAACGTTGGTTATTTTCCAACACAAATAGGTTTCGTAGTTAACCCGTTTACATCCGTAATGAAATCTCAAGATACATTGTTTGTAAACAACTTGTAAGTTTTGTAAAACAAAAGTCCGGAATTCTCTTTTTGGCGTAGAGTTGCATTTTAGGAAAGAGTTCAAATCGAGAAGTAGTGCATTCTGTCAAAAAATCTCTACTAACAATGTCAGATGTAAATTTTAAAGCATATACGAGTGTTATTTTATTGTAGACTAGACGAAGCTTTTGCGGAATAAAATATTTTCGTTTGTTGGTTGACATGTGGCCCATGGTCTTGCTTGCAACCAATGTCCTGACTCCCATTTAGAAACGGCCGAGGGGGGCACGATTCGCAGAGATGGAGCACGTTTGTAACAATTCCGTGTCAACTCACACAGAGGTCCGTTTCATTGCCGTTGGGACAAAAGTGATTTTGGGGGAGCAGCATCGGGGCAAGCACTATGCCAAGCCGTTACAAAATTACTTACGCTTGTAGAACGCAGGAAAAATAGAATGCCAAAAACATTTATATATCTCGCCTCTCGCGGAATGTACTGCCTTAAGTTCACCTTTGCCATTCCCTTTTTTGTTATTAGTTATTTAAAGTATTTTTGCCATAAATAATTTAAAATTAAAACGCTTATTTTATTCACAGGAAGAAAGCAACGTTCTCTGCTTGCCTCTACCAGACTTCCTAGCAATCAACATGGTTCCCACCACCTGCGTGCTAAATTCCACCGTGAACGCCCCTCCAGAGCAAAGCAACCAGAGGCAGATAACTGTGCAGCGTATAGGGAGAGACGCGAGACCGTTGCTGCCTAGCGAGATCGCCAGGTAATGTAGTAGCCAGAGGCCGTTGCTAGCGAGATTGCCAGGTGAAGCAAACAGAGGCAGATCACTGTGCAGCGGATAGGGAGAGATACGAGACCGTTGCTGCCTAGCGAGATCGCCAGGTAATGTAGTAACCAGAGGCCATTGCTAGCGAGATTGCCAGGTGAAGCAAACAGAGGCAGATCACTGTGCAGCGGATAGGGAGAGATACGAGACCGTTGCTGCCTAGCGAGATCGCCAGGTAATGTAGTAACCAGAGGCCATTGCTAGCGAGATTGCCAGGTGAAGCAAACAGAGGCAGATCACTGTGCAGCGGATAGGGCAAAACCCGAGACCGTTGCTGCCTAGTGAGATCGTCAGGTAAATCAAATCAAATCAATCCTTTATTTGCAAGAATACAAAATTCAGCAATATATCAGATCTTATAACTATTTTAGTATTTGTATTCAGCCTGGACGCAGGCGTGCAAGTCTAATGTAGCAAAAAGAAGCTGTTGCTGGCTAGCGAGATCGCGAGGTAATGTAACAACCAGAAGCAGATCACTGTCAAACGGATAGGGACGGACGCGAGACCGTTGCTGCCTAGCGAGATCGTCACTATAATTCAGACCCCGGTTTAAATTGGTTTCGTAAGAAAGCAACCCTCTATCGACTAAAAAAAGGCTAATGATGTTTCGCCCAAAATCTATCTGAACAAAGCTATCGAAACCGATTTTGAGTAAAAGCACAGTAATTATTTCAGATTTTAAGCAAATAAATATTTATTTCGCAGATACCAACACATGTTTTCATCCAGCACAAACCAGCGAGAAAACAGACGCCTTGACATTCCAAACTTCGTGCCAGAGACAAGGTCAAACCCACCAGAGAATTCTAGACTCCGAACTATCGCCCAAAGAATGCCCAGACTCAACGCCATAGCTAACATAGAACTCAGAAATGATGCCCGAACTGCAGAAAGAAACCCAGAAATCAGATTACCAACAGAAAGAAACAACTCATCAGAAACAAGAACGGTAACAGCAGAGCTTAGAGCGAATACCGCAGAAGTTAGAGCGAATCCCATCGAAATAAGAATCATACCAACGGAGTTTGTTAATGAACCGGCTGAAATTAGAACCAACGCGGATTTGAGAAACAATGGAGAAGTGAGAACAAATGATTTAAGACCTAACACA